>JAKZAO010000006.1:21974891-24374891 GCA_023053555.1 Branchinecta lindahli
AGAGCTAATGTGATAGTCGATTATGGGGTAAGAAGACACGCTGAACACGAATATGAAAACCATTTTCTCGCCGGACAAGTAGTTCGTCCGGAATCCGGCCAAAACCGGAAAGTTTGTTAAAAGTAAAAGTTTTGTTTGAAGTTGATTAGATGTTTGATTTAGGGGTAAGAAGGCATACTGAACACGAATAGGAAAACCATTTTCTTTCCGGACAAGTAGTTCGCCCGGAATCCGGCCAAAATCGGAAAGTTTGTTAAAAGTGGAAGTCTTATTTGAAGTTGATTAGACGTTCGATATAGGGGTATAAGAAGGCATGCTAAACACGAATATGAAAACCGTTTTTTCGCCAGACAAGAAGTTCGCCCGGAATCCGGCCAAAACCGGAAAGTTTGTTAAAGTAAACGTTTTATTTGAAGTTGATTAGATGTCCGATTTAGGGGTAAGACGAGATGCTGAATCCGTATATGACAATAATTTTTTTGCTTGACATATAGTTCGTCCGGAATCCGGTTGAAACCGGAAAATTTGTGATAAGTTAAATTTTTATTTGAAGTTGATTAGATGTTAGAAATAGGGGTAACTAGATACGCTGGATTCGTTTCTGAGCTTTAGTTTTTCATCGGAAAAGTAGTTCTGGAATTCCGCCAGAAACCGGAAAATTCGCAGAAGTAAGCCAGGATCGTTTCAATCGACTTATAGGGGTAAAGACACAAGCTGAATCCATATCAGAACTTGGTTTTCTTAATGATTAGCTGTTTGACCTTAATCTGTTTCTAAATTTTAAGAGTATAAATGTTCATGGAGTCTGGCGAAGACCGGATCTGACAAAGACAAACCTAATTGTCTGGATCAAATATCGAAGTTTTGGGATCCCATCGGAACCTTTGGTCTTGTTTACTCAGACAAGTAGTTCGACCGAAATCCGGCCAAAACCGTATAATTTATTGAAATTAAGCAAAAGTTTTATTTGTAGTTAATTAGATGTCCGCTTCAGCTGTAATAAGAGATGCTGAATCAATTTATGGCACTCATTTTTTACCCGGACATATAGTTCGCCCGGAATCCGGCTAAGCACGGACAAATTTTTATAAGTTGACGCTTTATTTGAAGTTGATTAGATGTTCGATATAGGGGTAAGGAGATACCCTGAATTCGTTTTTGAGCCTTATTTTTTTGCCGGATAAGTAGTTCCGAATTTTGGCCGGAGCCTGAAATTTGGCAGAAGTAAAGGCAGGAAGTTTTGATCAGTTTCGTCCAATTAGATCTGACTTATAGGGGGTAAGCACACATGCTGAATCCATATCTGAATATTTGGCCTTGATCTGTTTATAAATTTTAATAGTCAAATTTCAAGTAGTCTGTATTAAGTTTTTCGAATTCTAATATTAAATTTGTGGGATCGTATCGAAACCTTGGTCTTATTCCTGCTTCGTTTTCCAATCAGTTCTTAAAATCCGGATAAATTCCAGTCCATTTTTCAGCTTCTGCTCTCTTTACTCTAGCTTTGAACTAATGTTGATACCCGTTTACTCATCTTCTGTCTTCGCCGTTGCTTATAGCAGAAAAAATAGTGCAGGATGCTGGCAGGAGGCGTATACCGCGCACTGTCCCGCTTTGGAGCGCGTTCATAGAACCAACCAGCTTTCACCTCTACTTTTCCTCACCGGCTAGTTCACAACGATTTAGCTATTTGTAGAGGTAACGAAACGTGAGTGGCGCGAAGCTACTAGCCTCCGCTCATTCGTAGCGGACATGGTATGGGGAAATATTCGGCTCCGCATAGTCATATTACATAGATAGGGAGACGGAGGTTTTGTCAGATTATTTGTTCTTGGCGACAGCTTTACCCGACGAAGCGCGCAGAATTGTAAACAATTTCGTATCTTATAATCACTAATATGCCAAAGCTGATTATTCAGAGATGAATTTGACTGCTCATGGAGGGAGTTTACAAATCTCAACATATCGTATACATCTCGACAAGCGACAACCAAGGGGTTTGAGGCTCTGCAATTAACAACTGAATGAATGTACATGAAGTTCTGTTACAATTTGTCATACTTTGGTGGAAAGAAAAGAAGGGGTTAAAGCTGATTTTAAGCACAAAAAGCGTATGTGGATACCCAGGTTCTTATTGTGCCACAGGCCGGTGCACTGCAAATCTTGTTTTATTTTCGAAAGCGAACCTTATGGTGAAGATTTGAACCAGGCAGGACCCCTAAATAACGATAATATGGAATTTTTTTCAACTTCAGTCGTCAAAAGAGTTCAAGTTACCTACCGGTTTCCTATTTTTTTTCTCAGTTCTGTCCCATTGGTATAAACCTGAATTGGCAAACGATCTACCATTACAAGAAGCTATTCAGGAGGGAGAAGAAGTTATCGTACTTTGACCTACATGAACAAGAAGAAGCTATTCAGGAGGGAGAAGAAGTTATCGTACTTTGGCCTACATGAACAAGAAGATGCCAAACAACTATGTGAAGAAAAACTTCCACGCCATTGGGAAACAAATCTGCGTTAGGCTACTCTCAGCAAAGCTTACTACTGGTAAGTGTTCCTTCAGTTTTCCTGATCAATATGACTCCTGATCAACGTATATATCGTTCGTATCAAACTCAGCTGACTCTCCGTTTCATCAGGGACCCATAAATTTCCTGTAATGACTCGCCATCCCTGGTTTCATGCAGTTAAATCGTTAACCAAAGTTTTATGCTAGTGATCTTTCGGCCCTTCTTGGCAAGGGTCCTCTTCAGGCAAAATATAGTAAAAGAATCCTTAATCAACAAAATATCTTTCGGATAAAACTCAGCTGACTATCCGTTCCATGCAGTCAATTACTGGACTGCGTTAAACGGACACGTCAGCTAATTTTATTTGAGCAATGTTTCGACCGTGCTTGGCAAAGGTCCTCTTCAGGCTCAAGATAGAAAAGTGAACTGGTGATTCACAGTCAGCTTGTGCTAAAGGAATATTTGGTTGTTGTTCGTGTTACGATATTGGTTTTAAGCAGACACGGCATATTTTGAGGCCCTCTTTAAAATGCTGAAAAATACATACATCGATACTGTGTTAGCAGTGTCGGGTGTTTGACGGAATCGTTTGTTACATGACGGCGGGAATCTGACAAGGGACTCCTCAAAAGAGCCGGTCTTATTAATTGGGGTCGTAAAAGGGGTTTCCATTCTATTGGGGGTCGTAAAAGGGGGTTGGCAAAGGAGTTGACTGATGGGTGGAAATGGAGTATTACAAAGCAAGATGATTGATTGTTGTGAACATAGCTCGAATTTTCTTTATGTAAAATCAACGATAGCCCACATTATTCACAAATAAGAGAAACAGAAATGACCTTTACGCGCGATTAACCAAGACACGTTACCCTCTCATAATTCAATCAGTAAACCTAGGTACTTATTTTCTTCTTATTTCAGATATCTACTAATATGACCGAATGATGATGCACCATGCTGAAAGAAAAAATCAATTCCTTCACCATGTTCATGGAAGCCAATATTCCTAGGGTCGCAAAGTGCGACGCCTCTCAAGCTGGCATATCCATCGTCGATCCCAAGAGAGGGCAATGCACGGCAAAATTTGGTCAACATGGAATTAATTAAACCAACAGCCAAGGTCCGGAACTCTGAAAGTCTTCTCGCACAGTAAGCGTCGCTTGATTTATTTTATGCTCTAGTTTATGCTAACCTTCAACTAATCCCTGATAGCGTTGGGAATGTTGTCGGTCCAGGTGGTTCCCAAAATCACCACGATCTTTTTGCCCACCGTCACAATTTCCACGCTCAGAATGCCCACGATCAAAATGCCCACCGTTCAAAATGCCCACGACACCAAATGCCCACAACTCAAAATAATGCCCACGGCTCAAAATACCCACGACTCAGGTCGAACACAAGAAATAGGAATCGTCCGAAATGCCGACGGCCCAAAATGCCAACAGTTCAAAATGGTCACATGCTAATATCGTCTTAGTTCCAAATGCCGAAGCTGGAATTGTCCACAGGGGAGGGCAAAATCGTCCTTGGACAAAGGACGACGAGATTAGAAGGGATATGATTCACCACGGAAAAGGTTTCGAATCAGACTGCTCCAGATCGGTTCGGTGCTGGAGCCGATTTCAGACGAGGACGGTCCGAAAAGATCAGCAAATTAAACCTCTTAAAGAAAACTTCCAAGGGGGTTTCTTGTCAGTCAGAGGTTTCCACAGTAACACAGCGCTTTTGCGGCACCTAACCACGATGCAATACACATGTTTTTTTGTTGTTTTTTTTAATATTTTACCAGTATTATATTGTAATTGAGGTTAGACCAGTTCAACATACGATCATCGTGATTCTGATACTCGGTCTAGTCCTCCCATTGCCCAATCACGCCTAATTATGGACGACAAACCTCAAATTATCCAGTCGTGGGCATTTTGGGCCGTGGGCATTTTTAGTTGTTGATATTTTTGGTGGGCATTTTGAGTCGTGGGCATTGTGATTGTGGGCATTTTGAGTGTTAGCCGTTGGTCCCGCTAACACGTAGGGCAAGCTACAGTTTTGTCTACTCAGTTTCGTTCTGGTTCATCCAATTGCGCATCACAAAGACTCCCCTCTCGCGACCCCCAACAGACCAACTCCCGACTTTGTGTGACCGGAACCGACCCTTACCTCAAGCGGTAGGCATTGCTTACTTTCCCTTTCAAGCCTTATGTAAATCGGACTGAAATCTCGGAAGTTAGCATGCTACTATCTTCTTAATCCCTCTCCCCGATCGGAAGGTCAATCCAGAGAGACATTTCCAACTGGATATGATCTCACCGCAACTGTAGTCTGCTTCCTTAAAAATCCGAGCACCAGCCGACACTATTCACAGATAAGAACAAGAGCTAATAGCTCGTATGGCACTTGTTATGAGTAAAGTCCATGCTCACCTGTAACAAGGGGGAGAGATTGTATCAAACCAAATTATCCGCAGTGACATAAATGTTTTGCATGCGGCAAGAGGTTCAGGAATATTCTTGAAAGCGGACTTGAAACAATCTCCCCGTAACAGCCTAGCCATCCTACTTTTCCTCTTGTGTCTTTGTATCACAGAAATGACTAACACTTGGTTTGAATAATAGCTCGTTAGGCTCGACAATAAGGTAAGGTACAATTTACAACTGTAGCAGTTGTAATAAAAAAGAGGGTATATTTTCATTGGTTATTTCTCTTCCAGGTGAACTCCAACGAACAATTCAGACAAAATAGCAACCGACGACGGAGAGTCCGAAGTCCTCGTACACTACCGTGAAAGGTGAGCATAGACAGTTTGTGAACTTTGAGAACATGAATTCCCGGCAGTTCCAGTTCGGTGCAAACATGGTCATTTCCGGGGCTAGTCAAAATTAGGGCGTCATGAAAAGGCTAAAGGACCGAGCGGCAGTTATTTGCTCAAAATGAATTCAGCTTTCAGCCCATTGTTTTTATCCGCACGCAAAAGATCTATTTTCGATCACTTTAGACTGTGCACAATACGGATCGATAATCAACTGAATATAATCCATTTCATTATCTACTCGAGATAAACTGCAAAACATCCCTAGAAACGAAAGCAGATTGCAGATTTTTACTCATCAACGTGCGGATCTATTTTACCTTATCTGTCGCAAGTGCTGACAATGTGACGGTGGAAGATCGTCACCAATTAATCGGCTTGATAACCAGCCATTTCTAACAAGACCAAAGGTTCCGATGGGATCCCAAAAATTCAATATTTGATCCAGACAATTAGGTTTTGTCTTCGCCAGACTCCTTGAACATTTTCTTAAAATTTAGAAACAGATTAAGGCCAAATTGCTAATCGTCTAAGAAAACGAAGTTCAGATAGAAATTCAGCATGTGTGTTTATCACTAAAAGCCGATCGAGACGATCCTGCCTTACTTCTGCGAATTTTCCGGTTTCAGTGAAATTACGGAACTAATTGTCCGGCGAAAAAATAAAGCTAAAAAAAACGAATTCAGCGTATCTCCTTACCCCTATATCCAGCGTCTAATCAACTTCAAATACAAATTTAACTTATAACAAATTTTCCGGTTTCAGCCGGATTCCGGACGAGCTATGTCCGGTTAAAAAATGATTGTCATATACGGATGCAGTATCTCTTCTTACCCCTAAAACGGATCAACTACACATACGACTTTTGCTTTTAACAAATTTCCCGGTTTGAGCCGGATTCCGGGCGAGGTACTTGTCCGGGTAGAAAATGATTGCTGCATATGCGTTCAGCATGTCTTCTTACCCTCAAGTCGAACATCCTAAGTCGAACATCTAATCAACTTCTAAATAAAACTTTTACTTACTGGTCCGAAGAGAAAATGGTTTTCATATTCGTGTTCAGCATGTCTTCTTACCCCATAATAATAGACTATCTCATTAGCTGTTTACAAATATTTTGGGGACAGCCCGCAACCACCTACTCTTTTCCCATATACCAACCCCTTCGACCTTTGATTACACTAGCCCTGTCCGAGATTCACAGATTACGCACTCTGCGCGTAGACGACACGCAGAGCTATACTAGTGTGAAGAATAGAGTATGGTCGACACATTTTGTGTCCGGTTTTGCTGGATTCCGGATGAACTACTTCTCGGTGAAAGAATATCTTTCATATTCGAATTCAGCATGTCTCCTTACCCCTAAATCGACTATCTCAATAGCTTTCAAAAAATATTTTTTGTGCCCCTTAACTGAAACCCCTCCCCCACCCTCAAATATAGGGTTAAAGAGCCCATCTTCGAACTTACCTGTACTTTGACCCAAAGGATCCTCCCACCTAGTTTCATCAAAATATATTCTCTTCGAGAGTTATCGTGCTTACAGACAGACGGACAACTTTTGCGATGTCATAGGTATCCCTCCACTTACGTTTTGGGATCCCTAAAAGCGGAGTAAGTGTGAGCAAATTAATGAAAACACATACAAATATACACAATTTTCAATCTTCGACTGAAAGCCATCTGCCGAGCAATCGTCTTGTATC
Organism: Branchinecta lindahli; assembly: GCA_023053555.1. Lineage (NCBI taxonomy): Eukaryota > Metazoa > Arthropoda > Branchiopoda > Anostraca > Branchinectidae > Branchinecta > Branchinecta lindahli. The sequence continues at coordinate 21,981,914 of JAKZAO010000006.1, forward strand.
ATCCGGCACGGCTGGTTTAAGAAGCCCTTCAAACAAGACCAGTTGTATACAGAGCCATCTGCCGAGCAATCGTCGTACATCATCAGGCAAGTCTGGTATAAGAAGCCCTCAAACAAGACCAGTTGTAAAGTATAGAATATCTGAGTGCCTGAACTAGGCATCAGTTTTGTCCTCAATGAATAAGCAGGTTCTGACATGAAGTAATGTAAGTGTTAGTTATACCAGTTGCTGTCAACGGCTAGGAGCTGATACTGCAACTGGATCTTCATAAACACTTAAAACTCTAGCGAAAGAAGCATGCCTTGGCTGAGGGATCCTGCACTAGAGTGTCGTTTGTTACGGCTAAATATTTTTTTTTTCTAGGGTCCTCCTTCAAGATGCCTCGTAGCCTTATTAGTTTAATGGCTTGCGTCAAATTTTGAAGAAAGAAAGCCGAGAATAGTTCGAAGAAAGACTTCAATTTCGAAGAAAGATTTCAGCTACTTTGTCAGATTGTCATATTCCTGATTGTTTTGCGTAATACACTGTGCTTGTTTTATTTTTATCTTCCGCGTAGTTTTCGTCGCGTCTGTTCCCATCGCAAAGTTGCTGTTTTCACAAAGCCTGGTTTGAATAAATTACTATTGGATTAGCTAATGCGGTCTTTTTCCTCTTGGTTGTTTGCTTTAGCTGTTTCCATTTTATTGTTTTTCTTTTACTTCTAAATATTACTATTTGCTCGGTATTTTGCAACATCCACTGTCTTTTTATTCTCGTAGTGGAATTTGCTTTTATCTTTGTTCCTTGCGTACGTCTTAAAGACTAATAAAATTAAACTTGAGACGTTAGTCTTCATTATAATCAAGCATTGAAATGCAGATTCCCGTCACGACGCGTTCCCGCTTTTACACGACCAATAATAATTTTGCGAAGCAGGCTTCCAAACATTCATTATTTGGAAAAAAATAAATGACGGAAGCGCCATCAAGCTACTGTCAAGCGTTACAAGACTGTTACGCCAGATGTCGACGACCTAGAATGGTTACAAATGTACCCCAATAGATGGCACGGCAATAAAAATGTTCTGTCTATTGGACGTCTGTTCTATGTCCGTAAAACGGCTGTCACAACAGGTCGAAATTCGACTCTATTCAGGAACGGCCGTTCGGAGAACGTAGGTTTAATGGACGTAAAACGGCCCTTCGTTTATTACACCCTGTCAAGTGTCTTACATTCTACGACCGTATAACGGCCATTATAAGGGTCGAATAACGTACGTTCCATTTTTGTTAGGGTCGCGAGTTAGGATACTTCCAGATGTGCTAAGGACGATGAAACTTGACAGGCATATTAGTGAGACCCGACCGAAATGTACAGAAGGACCCGACTAAATGCCCTAGGAAAACTTCCGATCCTGGATCCGACCATTTGGGGTCTAGGGGAAGGGGAATCCGGAAATTACTGACTGCCGTAGGTTGCGAACGAGTGGTCCGATTTGAGTGAAACATTATGGGTGATAAGAATTGATGACACAGATATGCAAAATATGTGTCCAACCACTTGCGGCCATGGCTGGGGAATTTGGAGGGAAGGGGGAGGCGGAAACTTTGTGACATGCACAAAAACCAAACGAATTTGCCGAGTGGGATGCAAGTTGCACAGTACCGAGTTTATGCAACCTAGATTTGTTATTGGGCGTCCGGACCGGATTCGACCACGGTACGGGGGGGTGAAGCGGGAACCGGAAATTTGCGGAAAAATCATATTTGAGTCAAACTTGATGGGCGGGAAGTTAATGTGTCCGAGTCGTATTCGGTCACAGTGGTGGGAGCTGGAGGGGGGGAGTCCCGGAAAATATGTGGCTCGCATAGGGATCAAACAAGTGGAGCGATTGGAATGAAACTTGGAAAGTATCGAGATCACATGCACTAGACGATATACTTTATGGTCCGGACCGGATCCGACGACGGTGGGGGGGGGCACCGGAATTTCGGGTAATGCTCACATTCGAGTGAAACTTAATGGGCCGTAAGAGAAGATGCTTTAGGCGATCCATTCATCTGTCCGAACACGGTAGGGGGAGTTGGAGGGGTGTACCCGAAATAGCGTGGCCCGTCTAGGGATCAGACGAGTGGATTTAAACTTGGAACGTAGAAAAGTCATTTACCTTAGATGATCCGAAGCGATGCCGGAAATGCTCAGACTTGAGTGAAACTAGACATCCCATTTCTAGGTCCGAACCTAAGGGGGTTGAAGGGGTATTTTGTGAAGTTCTCATCTACTGTATTGCACCACGTACCTTCTCGTAACAAGTGCCATATGAGCTCGTAGCTCTTGTTTTTACTCTACTTATAATATTATTAACTATTCTTAATTCTAGATCTATTTGGATGGATGCTATTCTAGAAATTGTATAGCTATAGTATTATATTAGCTCGAGATAAATAATATTTTACTTGGTCTACATTAATAAGTAAAAGTAGGGGTCCCAGTATTGACCCTTTTATAACCCACCCCTTATAAAATGGCTTTCAGAGGTTAGAGTTGCACTATGCAGTACTTGCGCCTTATTACTTAAATACGAATCAAACCATTTTAAAAGTACGGTATGTATTCCTATTGATTTAAGAATCTGAAGCAATTTCTCATGATCAGTAGTATCAAATGCTTTTTTTCTTTTGTCTAAAAATAATGTTCACTTCCGCAACGAAAGTTGACAATCTTTCCAGTTCGCCTCCGCCCTTTGTCGGCTTCTTCCGTATCAACCTCCTGAACCCTCAAGTAGAGTTCTTGACAGTAACGACCGTAAAGTCACTAGAGTGGCGGGACTGCTGTTTCCTAAAAAGAGCCGGCGATGCAAGTGGGTTGTAAAATTTTTCCAAATCTGCACAAGCCTGCCACAGGGTGCAGGTTCGCTAAAACCGTCGCATTGTCTACTACTAACATATAGACTACTTACACGCGGTTTTGCAAGCTCTTCCACAACTTCGATCTCTTTGTCCGTTATGACGTCATGAAAAGTGTAAAGGGGCAAACTTAGGCTATTCCTTTCCACCCGAATTGGCATGAGAAGAAAATAAGGATTATTCCGGGTGTCCAACCAGCATTTAAGTTTCGATAGGTCGTGGTCTCCCTGAAAAAAAAAACGTTTCTGTTGTTGTTTCAGGAAAAGATTAAAAGTTGGGAAAATTCTTTCCGCGTTAGCCAGATGAGGTAGATTTGTAACCTGGGCTGGCTTATTTCTTGTTCTGACGCAAGCTGATGAAGTCATAGATGGAGGAGTTTTCACTACGACGGATTCTTTAATTAACAGCACTTCCCCAAGAGTGGTATGGCAAACGGCACTTTCTTGGGGGAATTGGCGTCTTAACATTACTGAGAAAATTCATTTTGTTCAAATTTGTAAATATGATTAGTAATGTATTGGTAAGTAGTGCGTGTCGGGATTGTGGACTATGGCCGTTTGGGTTCCTGAATACATTAATATGCGTATTGTCATTGCGGGTTTTGCTCGAGATCTGCCATCCGAATGTCTGCGCTTTGGATTCATTTTTCTCGTTCTCATTTTTGGATCCCAAATCGTTGGTGACGTTATACCTATGACCGTAAAAGTTTTCCGTCTGCTCTTTTTTAGCCCGATAACTGTCGAAGGGGCTGAGACATTTCCTTAAAAATAGGTGTGAGGGTTATTTGCGTCAATCAACAGGCCAATGTCGTAGACGGGCTCTGTAGCCCTTTATTTAATGAATGGAGGAGGATTTAAATTAAAGGGCGAAAACTTTTTTTTTAACGCTGACAAAATAGTTGGTTTTGATGTAAGTAGACATACCTACTGAATCCGTATCTGAACTTTTTTTCTTGCCGGGCAAGTCGTTTGCTCGGAATCCGGCCCAGACCGGATATTTTGTAAAAGGAAAATTTTGTTTGTGAAGTTGATTATAATTTTGATACAGGGGCAAAAATACGTGCTGAAGCCATATCTGAACTTTAATTTCTTGCAGGGCAAGTATTTCGTTGGGAATCCGGCCGAACCCGGAAATTTTGTAAAAGTAATAATAATATCTGAAGTTGATTAAAGGATCGATGCAGAGGTAAAGAAACATATTGAATCCGTTTTTGAACTTTATATCCTTACCATGAGTTTTTCGCCTCGACACAAGGCCCGGAAATTTTCATTTTCTTGACTAGGGGTTACGGATTTTCCCAAGGTGTAGTTTCGATTTTTCAATATCTCCTTCCGTTGAGTTGCAGCTGATTTCTCGGAAAGTAGTTCGGGGAAAAGGTGCTCGGAGTATGAACCACTGCTCAGGGCATCGTCATGCTAAAAAAAGGGGGGGGAGGGTTAGAATTTACAGTTAGTTAATAAGAACGTGAAAAAATCCCTCGCATGCCAACGACTAATAATCGAGCAGCAGAAATATCAGCCGTGTCCTAATTGAAATCTCAGCATCAGCATTAACTCTCAGCAATTCCTACGAAGCATTCTCCAAATGGGTGATAGAATCTACATTTGTTTTGTCTCAGTACCAGCTTTAACTCCCAACAATTCCAGCGAAGCTTTCACCAAAATCAGGTACTTATAGTTGATAGGATCTTCATTTAATTTATCACATAATAATTTTTCTAGTTTGAGCTTGAAGAGGACCCTGTCCAACAAGGGCCGAAATATCACTACAATAAACTCAGCTGACGTATCCGTTTAGCGCAGGCAAATATGGTCAGTGAAGGTTTGACAAAGTACAGTACTCTACCAAGAACAAATAATCTGACAGAACCTCCGTCTCCCTATCTCTGTAATATGACTATGCGGAGTCGAATATTTCCCCATACCCTGTCCGCTAAGAACGAGCGGACGTTACTAGCTTCGCGCCACAGCACGTTTTGTTATCTATACAAATAGCTAAATCGCTGTCAACCCGAGGCTGAGGAAAAGTAGGAGTCAAAGCTGATTGGTCCTATGGACGGGTCAGCGCGCGGAGTACGCCTCCTGCCAGCCTCCTTCACTACTTCTTGTGCGATAAGCAACGGCGAAGACGGAAGAGGAGTAAACGGGTATCAACATCAGCTCAAAGCTTGAGTAAATACCTCTAGGTCCGCTCAGTTCTGTCGGGGTTTTCATAGTCGCTGCATGCGACTAAAGACAGAAGCTCTGTCTGATTATTTGTTCTTGATTCTACTCACTGCCCGGGTCGCCAGTCTCACAAAGTCACCGACTTCCCGCTTTTTGAGTGTTTCGTTAGTTTCCGCGCTGACTAATAGATGGCTTTGTTGAAACCATTGAACTGCCCTCTTGTAGAGGCCGGCATTATATGAATGGTTTCCAAGGTATAGACAGTCTTGGGCCTTCAGAACTAAAAAGAAAAAAAAAGAATTTAGAAAAAAGGCCCTTCAGTGTTCATTTTCCGTTCATGTATTTTCTTCAGGGATAGGCTATACCAAACAAAAAAGTCACGTGCGGACAACCAAGGGTTTCACCTGCGCAACACAGACATAAAATAAGTAGGCATCGGTGACAGGGGATCGCACCTCGCACTATTTACTGTTTATGTTCCAATATTCAAAGCTATCTGAATACTGTAAAGCTAGGCTCTGCATTTAAAAAATACCCACGGCCTTGCCCGTTTTAAAGTTCAATGGGCTGATAAAATTATCAAGTTGACATATTACCACCCCCTAGGATGAAATGTTACATCAGAAATTAGCCAATTCTTACACAATTTATTTTCGGTGAAATACGGTTAGGGCGATTTTTCTGCCCACCGACTTCCGGCAAGATCTCGGCAAAATTCAGAAAACCGGTTTTTCGCATAAATAGCATGATACGCGAACACTAGTCCGGAGCATAATATGCATGGAAACTGGTGAATCGCGGCGAGTGCAAAGATTAGTGAGGTGTCGTTAGCGGGTTCAGAGTGTAACACTAATGAATGATGTTACGGAAGTAGGTTGTATTGGTGTTATAGGTACGACAGTTTCTTTTAAGCCGAACTGATCAAAAAAATTAAGAAAAACTGATTATTTCGAAAAACGCTGCACGTCCACTTCCGGACTGATTTTTTCTACATTCGTTTTTGCACTGCAGTGCTTCCGAGGAAGGCGGCAGCGCTCCTCGAGGATCGCGGACTTGGTTACCGACCAAGTTCGGGCTTCCCTTCAATGTGCACTGCAAGTACAATGTGCTTCGTTATGCCGCAATGGGCCGCAATGTGCTTCAACCAAGCAGGCAGTGAACCCAAAAAGGCATCTTGTTCATAAGCAAAGAAGTGCTGTAGCAGCGATGCGGCAGCACTATTGTAACAAAAACGAGGCTCAAAAGTTAAAAATATCGCTTAAATAGGTCTTAGCTGACCATCAAACCTGACTCGCGGTCAGCTCGGGCCGAACGATTACAAACGTACCCCGTTATTAAACAAAGACAAAGTTTTCAGTGTAAATACTTACTACACTGTAAAAAGTTTCTCCGAGTAAGGATTAAAGTTAAATGCAGTGTTTGCTACTGGGATTAATCTTATCTCTACTGGGATAAGATTAATCCGAATTTGAAATAATCTTATCACAGTAATATTAATCCCAGTAGCAAATACTGCAAGATTTTTTTACAGTGTATATAAAGATTATAATATTATGTATGCCTAAAACTGTAGAGTGTAGGTTATGGTCTCCGGCAGGATCAGTGTTACTATAGTAACCATAGTATAGTCGATAGATTTGATTTTGTTCTATCGCCCAAATTTTACAAATCAAAATTATTGAATTTTATAAATTAAGAGAAAACCTCACAGCTGAATTATCCGTTTGGTGCCATCAATTATGATTCGCCGAGAGCTCGGATTGAAGGAATATAAATGGTCTCTGGTCGGAACATTGTTACTGAATTAGATTTCGTTTTATCTCTCAAATTTTACAAATTAAGATCTTCAAATTTTCTAATTAGGGGAAAGTGCTCGGGAGGGGAAATGTCGGGACACCTCGGACTGAAGGAATTCAAACGTACCCAGTAGTTAATAAACATAGACAAAATTTTCAGCATCAAAACTTAATATAAAGTTAAAAATATCATGTATGGATGAAACTGTAGAGTGTTTGTGTGGTGTGATGTGTGAGTGTTAGTGTACCGTCTCTGGCCGGAACTATGTTATTACATTACATCGTAGTGTATCGCGGAACTATGTTATTACATTGCATCGTAGTGTATCGCTCAAATTAATTATTTTTTAGGTAAGGGAAACTTTACCGGCCTGTGTCTTAATTCCGAGGACGTTCCCTGTTGCAATTTCTTCCGGGTCCATTTCGTAAACATCCTGTATCCGGATAAGGGCTTGTGCTGCGCCGTAAAGGTCCTGATCTCGCGGGGGACTTGTCAGAACTTTGGCTCGTTCGATTTTCTCCAGCGCACCTGTAATATATAGTATAATAAGAATAATAAATACATTAGTTAGGTATTTATCTTTATTCGTCATTTCGTCAAACATCGCAAAGAACTTTTTCTCTTCACGCCTCCCGTTAGACAAAGACGTTTACCTTTCCAGTCGTCTGTTTCAACTTCGTCTTCCAGCTCTTTCCAGGTAAGTTCCAATCTTTCCAACAAATGAAAAGTATGGAGAGGGTTCCCCGCCAAGTTTTCTAAGATGTTTTCGTCTTGGCTGATGGATTCTTTTCGCCATTCTGTAGCTTCTTGGACAAACCTAAAAAATAAAAAAAAGTAGGCTAACTTATAAATATTCCTCAGATGTTCCTCACGGACTCTTGGGCAAGATTATTCTACGTATCAAGAGATAAACGAAATGTGGTCTTCCTACTTTGGCGTACCGTCGACACATGCTTACCATTGATTTATAGCTGAAATGTCTATCTTCAGATAACCATAGATCTATCTTACCAGATTATCAATCGCCCACTGCTACTCAACCCAACACTAGACTAAAAATGAAAAAAGAAATCGGCTTCAAATCACCCCGCCCCTATAGTACATTCGTCTGACCGATATTTGTCATCATTCGTACCTTATTTTGTTTCCCATTTCAACTCTTGATGCTTCCATATAGTATTATCCATTTGAAATCTTGGTGTATGACGTATTGTATTAAATAGGCCTACACATTGTTATCACATGACTGTACGTCATTGCTTTGACATGTTACGTCATGACGATTCTCTGCTAGCCGTACTCTGTTGAGCTATTATGGAAATAAAGAATATAGTTATTTATTTATTTAAGCTGGCCCAAACTGACTGCGAATCATGTTTGATGGTCAAACCCTTATTCGTATCCATGTCCGTCATGCTTAGTAAGTCTGGACGTAACACAGAGAAAGTTAGCTCAACTGTAAGAGCGTCAGACTTCAGCTCTAGAGGTTCGTGGTTGACCTCTCGATGTCACCAGCTATTTTGCTCTGGATACAATTCGTCCGGAATACAGCGAAAACGAGGAATTGGTCAAAGTAAAGACATCTCCAAAGTCGATTAGAAACGAGATATATGGATACACGTACATGTTGAATCCATTTCCGAACTTTTTTTCTCATCTGATTAGTTCTTTGACCGTGATTTGTCAAAAAACACCAAAGCGGAATCATTTTTCACATGTTCAAGCGGTTGATTAGGGATAAGTAGTAACACGTTAAGGATTGTCTTCAAAAAGTAGTCGAAGAAATTTCGATTTTTGGGATCCCCTCGAAACCTTTGGTCTTGTTGTTTTCGTGGTTTTGTTATCGTGGTTGACTGGACAAGAAATTTACTGGCAGCCTAGGATATTATTATTATTATTGTCAATAGCAAAAAAATGGCGCAAGCCAGCCTCTACAAACTCTACTTTGCCTTTTTTTTTTTTTAAATTACACTATTTTGAAACTGTACAGAATCTGGGTTTCGCCAAGCTTGTATTGAAAAATGTTCAGGTCTCCAGCAAGGGCAGCAAGTAACTTTTTTCTCGGTTTCCCTTGGTCTTGAGGACATAGATTTTTCACACCTTCTAACAAGAACTAGCCTATAGAGAACGCAGATTACCGGACGAATACCTTATTTTGCCGTAGTACTGAAAATCTCTGCTTACAAAATCTCTACATAGCCTACTTTATACATATTCAGTTTGGTCATTTGGTTATAAAGTAGTTAGCACTTACGTCTGTATTGACCTCAGCTTTCTTTCCGTCCTTATTTTAAAATTTTCCAGAATATCTGCCATCTCCTTTTCTAACCGGAAAACTCCCAACAAATCCGCTTGGGCGGAGTACACTTCTCCATCACTAGATGGCAGTGCGATGAAGAACAGCACAGATGTCGTTAGTAAAAAGGAAAGCGGCATCTCGGGCGGAATGCTTCAGTAGGGACTGAAGTAGCAACCCGTACTGTGACTAAATTGTTCCCCTTCTGGGGACACAGTTCTTCAGATAATCACTCGACACTTGCCGCTGTATAAGAGCACATATATTTTCTTTGAAAGTTCACTGCTGCTATTCTAAAATCTAGATTAGATTAGACCCCTGTTAGACCCTCATTGAAATGTAAGTACATACGCCACCTAGGTTTGGACAAGAATAAATAAGGGGAGAATTGAGAACTCACATAACCTGGATGTCAGCATGCTGGATCGATTTTCGTCCGATCTTATTTACCGGGGGTGGAGCCTGGGTGGGGCTTCGCGTACGTTGCCTCTTGCAGTATTTAGTGTTACCTCCAGAGCAAAAGTGATGAAGCAGTCAGAAAAGGCGGGAATTTCAAACAGTGCTGATTTCCGAGGATTATACAAAGAGAAACAACTTTTCAATCTCGGGTCAGATTTGCAATGTGAAGCTTATGTTATCACAACCCTTCACAAAGACGATGAAGCCCAAGGGAATGCGGCATTTGATGACTCAGGGAGCAACTTGAAAGTTGAGGCATAGACCTAACACGCATGCGATACAGGAGGGGTATCCACCCTCGTTTTACACAACCTCGACAGCGGCCCGCTGAAATGTTGAAATGAAAGATAGAAGTTATCCTTGCAATCAATAGGCAAAATATCACCTTCTTCAAAGTCATGTGTCCAAGAATATACTAAATTCTGTACCTTTTGTCCATTTAGTAGCTGTTTTAAAGCTGTTTTCTGCCTGTTGACCTTGCTAACTCTTCGTTTTTCATCATTTTTACGTAAATCGAGGTCAGATTAGGATGAAGCAATCTTGTTTGAAAATAAAAATATATTTAACTAGAAGTATTGAAGTAATATTTATGTATCCACTATGTAAACAATTCAATTAGCTTCAATCTTGTGTTTTTGGCATATTTCTTGGTTCCTTTTTAAGCCAGATGGATTATTCTGAAGGAAAGCCTTCTCTAGAAATTTGAAATCTTGTCTGAGGTTGGATACCCCTCCTGTAAGTCTACCACAGTTCAAGGTCCGACTAAAGAAACATTTCTTGACAGACCATCATTGACAAAATAAAAGTTTTTTTTAGAAGTGGTTGATTTTGTAACGGCGGCATGGTATCCCACTTACTGTTTTTCTTTGCTTACTTCTTTCTTTTCTTTTTTCTTCCTCTTTCAGCTGTCTTCTTTTTTTTACAAAGTGTGTGAAAATTAATGTAAAGTGAAGTATTCTATTGACTGCCCCCACAGGCCCATTCGGGCTTTCCTGCAGTCAGAGATCCATGTAGTCAGATGACTACATGGATCAAGAATGGTAAGCGGATTAAAAAACGTTTGTTCATGTAGTTTAGCATGTAAAAGTTGGTTTGTATAATAAAGAGTACTAAACTAAAACAAAAAAACTAAGTATGCAGTTAGTTCATATTCAATAGGATCGGTGTGAACATTAGTAATTTTTATTTTGGTATTCTCAGGACTGTCGGAGAAGTAATTATTGATGCTGGTTCTTCTGAACGCCTTTCTTTGCGTCAAGTAAGTGCACCAAATTCAAATTAAACAGAAAGTCAAATTAAAATTCAAATTCAAATTAAATCCTACATTCAAGGATGACGAAAATAAAGGCAGAACAGAGTGTTTCCACTTCTCATGATTTCACATGAGATCTCATGTTTTTCTTACCAATCTCATTATTTTTTTTCCAATCTCATGATCTCATGATAAACTCATGATTTTCGGGATTTCTCGTCTTCTTCTACTCTCAACGTTAAAACAAGTGTAGGCCTGTAATGTACGGGGTTGGATGTTTTTTTTTTTCATTAGTTGACAGGGATCGTTCGGAATCCCAAAATAAAGCTCTGATCACAGATGCTTATGAAAATTTTTCGCCTGCGGCGCCTTTAGCAGTAGTCTACGTTTTACGGAAGTGCTGAATAGAAGTGGAAGGCCGAGGCATGTTGAGCCTTAGGTTTGACTATCTAGCCACATAAAAAGCTACAATTATATGGGAGGAAATTAAGATTTGCCAGAAAAAAGCAGTATAAAAAAAAAATGCCTACGGCGCGCTCTGGATAATTTTGTTTTGAGTGCGGTGATTTCAACCTGCCGCTACCGGGGCAGGCTTAACTGACGGACCTGCTCGCACTGCTGTTGTTGCGCACTTGCTGTTGTGATAACCAATCACAAGTTTCACAAGTTTCGTTTTTCCAACTTGAGTGGTTTTGAGCCTGAAGAGGACCCTTGCCAAGAAGGGCCGAAATATAGCTCGAATAAAATTTAGCTGACGTATCCGTTTTTGCACTGTCAAAAAATGAGATTAAAATTTCCCGCGTCATAGTAGAATTTACGCTGTGGGGACGGCTGAAGATATTCTGAGCCTCATAACTAGAGCAGATAGTGGAAAATCAAAAAATCCCTTTGCAGAACCAAATAATTCAGTGTATCCAGTTAAATGACACACAAATGAGTTGGCTTTTCAGTTAAACTTTAAAGAGTTACTATTCCAAAATTGTTGTCTGACAAGTTGCTAAAATCCACACGACTTTTCAAAAATATCACTATTTTCTCGTCTATTTTCACCACAAAATCTCATGATTTTTCTCATGATTTTCGAGCACAAATCTCATGTGTAACTCATTATTTTTGGACTGCTGCTCATGATTTTGAAAATTTCCGAGTGGAAACACTGGCAGAACAGGACCGACAACATTTTGGACTGAACACTGTAGTTCAAGTTTAAAGAAGGAAGGGACTTGCTTCAAAATGTTTTCACTCTAGGCTTAGAACGTCAGTTAGAATCGAGGGATTACCCACTACCTGGCACCTGCTGTACACCCTTTCCCGGCACTGGCCGGCACCAACCGAAATAGGCAATGCCGGCACCGGTGCCGACAATAAATCGGGCGATTCATCTTTCGAACTCGTTTAAAAATGCTTATTTTGATGTTTTAACAAGTGACAACCGGTGCCGGCTTCTTTCAGCCGGTGCCGGCACCGACCCGGCCCGACCCAGATAGACACAATTTAGGATTGGCTGCTGGCGCCTTGAGGGAGGAACAGGACCGACAACATTTTGGGCTGAGCACTGTAGTTCAAGTTCAAAAAAGGAAGGGACTTGCTTCAGAATGTTTCACGCTAGGCTTAGAAAGTCAGTTAGAATCTCGGTTAGAATATCCGGCTCTGCAGAAGCGAGAAGAAAGATTTACTTATTATTTCACACAGAACTGTATTCTGGCAAATTCTTAGTGATGAAAAATACTGCGAATAGGTTAGATAATGAAAAATTTAGCCAACTACCCGAGAAAATGACTTAAATTTTGACCAAAAAATAATAAGTTGTAAGTAATAATAAAATCAGTTGATAATGGAAAAATTTAGCCAACTACCCGAGATAATGATATACATTTTGACTAAGAATAACAACTTTTTATCACAAATGGAGACGTTTTGATTCTTACAATCAGCAATTATTAATTCAACCTTAGGAAAGACTTTATAGGCAATTGTTTTTCGCAACTACACGAGAGAATTATATCAACAACATTTTTTGTAGAGAGTACAACTTAAAAACAAAACATTATAACTCTTTGAGCACATTTCGCCAGCTAAATGCCTTAAATTGTCCAAGCTTAATACCTTTTCTAGAAGCGATTCTTTACAGTCCTGAGAAGACCCAAAATAAAAATTATTAATTTTCACACCGATCCTATTGAATCTGAACTATGGGAGTACCGCACACTGCACAGTCACTGTATTGATACAACAGGTTTCTTGCAAAGAAGCAAGAAAATTTTTTCCGCATTCCCTTGGGCTTCATCGTCTTTGGGAAGGGTTGTGATACCTGTGACTGTGTATACGGCACAGTCACTATATAGACACAACAGGTTTCTTGCAAAGGAAGCGTTAGAAGCTACATGCTTTCCGGCTATTTCAAAGGCTTAATTATATTTTAAAAGTGGCCGTTAATGGTAAATTGTTTGTTTAATTTATATGTTTTGGATGACATTAAAAAATGTCTATAACACTCGAAGTTAAATTCTGACTTGATACGTAAGATCATGTTTGTTTCGTAACGTGGTAGTACGTGACACATTTCGTGCGCCTGCTTAAAGGAACAGAAAACTTGACTCAAACTTGACTCGGGGAGCTAGCTAACATATCAAAAATGTACCCTGAGTCGATATTGAGAGTAAGAAAAATTCTCGTTACGACCATTGCAGTTTCCTGGCAGTTTCCGAGAATTCGACTTCTGAGCAAAAGGTTTGCAAAAAGCAAAAGGTTTGTGTGCCGCGACTAGGAATCGAACCCCGGCCGCCTAGTCGGGAGGTCGTTACTCTGTAGTCTACATGTAAAAAGGCGAACTTTTACAGTACATGAGTGCATAATTACAGTGCATAAGGGGCAAGGGCCTGCCAGCTAGCTTTGGGAACACTAAGGAGGGGGTTCGAGACAGTTCGAGATGACAAAGAAGGGGGGGCCTGTCGACAATAAGACCCTATATATTTATCCAAGCCCCCCCGGGCGATTCGATGGCCGAAAGTTGCGTAGTCAAGTTTACTGTTCCTTTAAGGTAGCCTTTTTTCGTATAAATAATTTGGTGGTAGTTCCCTCTCCCGGGAGAACGTTCAAACCTCGCACTATTTACTTTTTATGTTCTAATATTCAAAACTATTTGAATACTGTAAAACTAGGCTCTGCTTTAACAAGTTACCCACGACTTTGGCTGTTTAAAGCCTTCTCCCAGGTCCATTGACTTCTAGCAAAAACTCGCAAAATTCAGATAACCGTTTTACGCATCAGTGGCATGATACGCCAACACTCATCGGGAGCATAATGCGCATGGAAAATAGTGAATCGTGGGAAGTGTAAAGAGTTATGAGATATCGTTAGCGGGCTTAGAATGTAACATACGAATTTTAGGTCTAACTGTTTGTTTGTTGTTAATTAATTTGCCTGGGCAACGAAAGTGTTGCAGCAACCATTGTTTGGCTTCGCTAAAGTGCTAGGAGAGCAACATTTTAGTTTTGTTTTGTTGCTATCAGTTAAACGCTGAAGTTGTCAACCCATCGAAGCTTTCAACATGGCATGTTCCAAGAAGTTTTGTTTTCATAAAATAAAAATGAAGGTAATGAATAAAAATGAAGGTAGACACTCAAAATATTCGCAGTAAGTAACTGTTTACCAGTTGACATACGAAACTCACAAATATGTCATTGTTAATTATTCACGTGTGATTAGTTGTGCTTCAAGAACGAACTTGGGTGATCCTAGCGTCGTGCAACTAGTGACAGGCAACGAGCAAAGGGATTAGACAATTTGCAATTAAACAATATGACTTAAGTAAATGTGTGTGTAATGTGTGCAGTATTTCAAAGAAACAGAGAGCAGAGTTGGTTTTAGGTAGAAACTGTGTATTTTGTGCGCATCTTCAGAGGCAAAATACTGGTTTCTCGTGTCACCTGGACAAAGAATCTAACAGCAATGGGTTGTGCTTCGAAGTTCCTTCCTTTATTTTGGAATAAAAATCATTCATATAAACTAATCAGTTTGTGTATTCACCGCTACTCATTCCGACTGAGGCTGCAGGGGCGCCAGAATGCTTGGTCGAGGTTTCGTAGCCATTCGTTTGCAACTATAATGAAGAAAACATCAATCAGTTTTAACTTCGTTCTTAAAAGGAGGGAGTACATTTTCATTCCTTTATTTTGCAGCCACACTGTCAGAAGTTTGATAACAGGTAACAAATGTTTGCGCACCCCTGTTACGCGTTATGAAAATATGTCTGTTATTACCCACTTAATTGTTACTTTTTGAGAAATATGACACTTAAAATGGTCATAACAGAAGTTTTGTCTCAGAACATAACATCTGAAAGGCTCATAACACTCTCTCATCACGCTTAACACAAGGACGTTCAAACATGTGTTATCGATTATCAAACTTCTGAGATCATCAATGTGATTCTAAATTAAGGGCGATTCTGGCGGTCTGGAAAGCTGCGCGAGCTTATGCGCCGGCTGTTCTTGTGACTTCGGCTAAAAGTCGCTTCGTTTTCCAGAGCTGTTCTCGCCCTCCGCTAGTTTCCGCCAGCACTTGGAAAGCGAATCCACTTCGCGAGTGGAAAGTGGTTTCGGCAAGTCAGCGAGAAGTTGTAAAGGTGCAACTGAGGCGCAACGACTTTTTGCATGTTCTTGCGCTCGGCGGATTCTCGCTTTGCTTTTCGGAAAGCAATCCAAGAGATCGCCCTTTAGTGAACCTTTATGGAATATGTTTTTGAGTGTTTTGCGATAATTTTAATTTCTTTGTCCTTTTCTATTGCACTCCCTTGGGCAGTGCGTCATAAATCCTTCATTCATCTTTGTTTGCCCGTGCACGATCAGATCTGTGTTTTTTAGCCTTTTGCAAGAACTGTGACCCTGCAGAAGAACAAAATAGCGCCAAGAACATAACACTAGGTAGTAGCGCCGAATTCTATGCTTTCCATGCATCAGAAACTGGCCCGACTCGTAGCGCCGCCCACTGCCCATCACTATGCTTGCGGCATTCAGTGCGAGACAAACTTGCGGGTTTAGAAAGTTCTAGGGCTCGCAGTCATTACCCCCGCACGTCAGTTCGCACAAAGGTCAGTTGGCCCACACCAAAAGTCAGACAGCGTGCATACGTCAGTTCAACCACACGTCAGTACGTACACACGTCAGTTCACCCACACGTCAGTTCGCTCCCGTCAATTCCCCCATTTCAGAAATCCGTCTGTTAACCCACACGTCAGTTTGCCCACCGTCAGTTGACACAAACGAAACAAATGTCAGTTCGTCTGCAAAACCCGTCACTACGCTCAGAGATTGTTGAGAGACCTAGACCCGCGAGTTTGGTGTAAACGCTTGAGGGTGGCTCGCTGTCCGCTCGCTTGTATATAGACTTTTCATACAAAATATGTTTTTATTTCAAAAAATTTGGCCTAGTGACGTTTGGGTCTACTGATGTTTGTGTGAACTAGCGGATTTTCATGGGTGAATGCGGTCGAGAAACATCAAGAAAAAAGTGGAGGCTGCATCTTTTCCTTACTGTGCTCGGAATAGAGTTATCGAAGCCAGCGCTGGTGCACGACTAATCAGTTTCAGTAGGGACGTTATCTATCGCTAGTGGTGCTAGTGTCGCTTTTTTCAAGTCTTGGCGCTACTCCCTAATGTTTTTTTGCTCTGCCCTGCAGAGATTGGCTCGCGTTAAACATTTATATCCATCGTTAGCAAGCGAAGTAGAGGAGAGGTATGCTTCTTTGAACATCGCCCAACTTTGAACGGCGCTTCAGAATGTCAAAAGTCAAATTGAACCCATTCACTATATTTTTGTTTTATCTTTTGCTCATTACAGTACTGCAACAGATATGCAATACTTTCCTAACCGTCCAAAGTATCCCAACAGACGACAAAGAACATTCAGAAATAAACAGCAGACAAAATTGAACGAACCTAATTCAATTCTTTGTGTCACCAGAAGCCTGAACCAATTGGCTCTTAGTAGAAACAGGGACCCATAAATTTCCTGTAATGACTCGCCATTAAGGGGGCTTGTCATTTCCTGTGCTTCTATGTTGCTATGGTGCCCGAGCCTCACCTAGTTTCCAAAAATTCCGCTTGGGTCGAATCGGCGTTCTTGCTTGCCTCCTTGGACGTGAGGCCAAAGAGACTCCTCCCTCAAGGCGGAAACTCTTCTCCAGCAGCCAATCCCAAATTGTGTCTGTCTGGATAGTCGGGTATTTTATCCCCGTGGATATTTCTCGAACTATCTGACGCTCTGAATGGCGAGTCATTACAGGAAATGTATGGGTCCCTGGTAGAAATAAGGTTCTTAATATTTATCATTCCCATCTGTCTGTTTTAGATACCAAGAGTAAAACAAAGGTAGTCCCAAACTTAGAGAAATGTTCTAAGAAAAATACCTCTACTCTTAAAGTTTAACCGAAAAGGACTAGGATAGGACAATCTAGTTACCCATCACTTATTCACTTAAATTGGCTTGAAGACCCGCTGAAAATGAATTACTTACTTCGTTGTTCCGCTATTCACGAATAATGGATTTTCAAATAGTGGAATTTCCGTGTGATTTGTGGTGCCTCTATGCGCTTGTATTTTTGCGATATGCCTTACGAGAAAGAATTATCAGTTGTTTTTTTTGTTCAGGCACTGTGCAATGTTCACCGGTCTCACCACTGCCCACTGAAAAGCCGCATTTGTGTTAAAATTAAAATTTCCCGCGTCATAGTAGAATTTACGCTGTGGGGCTAGAGGATATTCTGAGCCTCTCATAACTAGAGCAGATAGTGGAAAATCAAAAAATCCCTTTGCAGAACCCAAATAATTCAATGTATCCAATTAAATGGCACACAAATGACTTGGCTTTTCAGTTAAACTTTAACAATTGGACGCGATTGGGAACGACTCTGAACGACGACTGGCAAAGGAAGATGTAGGAGAGGCTTGGTGACGCCTAACAATGTAGCCTAAGACCCGTCTTAACTCTTTTGAAAAACAAGTAGGACAGGTCACGTACTTACCCCATTTCGATCCCATTAATACCGGGCATCCACCGTGAAGGGTAAGGTAGTCTGGCTTACCATTTCTTCTGACATTGTGCCAAAAGACGGCTGCACCTTTAACTGGCTGAATGCCAACACCTATGCGGGGAAAGACGGTGTTTCCTCCCATCTCCACGTCTGAAAGCTGAAATGAAAACGCAAAAACGCAGCGATAAAGCGCTAGCCGTCACAAAAATAACTAAAAAGGCGAAACTGAAACCAAGGCATGCGATATGCCTTGGCGGATCTTTAGAGGAGGCGCTGTAGATGAAAGAGTATCTTAAGTATCCTTCCAGTATCTTAAAGCTGAAGTGAAAATCTAATTCCAAAGAAAAAAAGTGACTAATCGAATAAACAACATTTATTCTTGAAAAAACATTTCTAGCGGTGCTGAAATGGCTGGAATGTTTGCCTTCTCGCAAAAAGCTGAGGCTGAAACCTTTACGTATCGTGACCTGCCCTGGCGGATCCATGGGTCCAGATTTGAGGGGGGCTGGATGTGAAAGGGCGCCATTTGTTTATGCATTAGAGATGGACCATTAGGCCACCAAGCCAAAATTTTCAGTTTTTCGGATCAGATTTACGCTCTTTTGCTTTGGCACGAAAACTATTCAGGGACAACCATTCTGAGGTATACTGTGTAATGAGAGGGCAAGAAGCCCCACTCTCGATTGTTTGAAGTTCTACCTTGATTGTTTGATTAGTCATCTGGTGGAATGATGAGGAGATTGCGAATCTTAGCTTAGTCGAGTGAGAAATCACTTACGTAAAGCATGTAGGTTGCAGCTCTATCTCCATACTCTTTGTTCTGAAAAATAAAATACATGAGCAGGCTTTTGTTGCCAAAATCACAGTATACATCGCGCTGGAATAAAAAACAAAAACACCTAAACCTAGCGAAGCCACTTGCAGAATGCAAGCCTATGACGGGTAGCAAAGAAAATAAAAAAGATTCCTACCTCTCCTGTTATTTGTCCTTTAACATCCACCGAATCAAAATGGGGAAAATATTGTCCTCCCAAACCGTAGTTTCCTACCTAGAAATGTTCACATTATTCACTTCGCTGCCCTGGAATAAAACTTTTAACATCTAGAAATGGAACACGTGCGCCTAGCACCAGTTGGGAGGAGGGCTTTAAGACGTACATACCCAGTTCGATTTTCGGATTCAGATTCCCTTCTACCCTCCGAAAGTTTTGACGCATCGCATATAGCTTTTCCATTCGCCTGCGATTTTTCGCTTAGTAACCTTGTCGATCTGTGTGTGCACGTAATTTTCGGCTTAAGGCAAGCAGCGGTCACTGAATGACCTTTTTTAATGGCCTTTTGTCTTTTTCTTTTGTCGTGACATCTTTCTTTCCGTCCGTTCGTCTGTCAAATAGCGCGATAAGTCTCAACGGAATCCGCATATTTTTAGTTTCAAATATGAGATTCTCTTCATCAAGGCAGCTTCACGAATTGGTTCTGTACCCAAACATTTTGGGTTAGGGAGAGAGAGTGGCGCTTGGCCAGAGCAAAATAACACTAGGGAGTAGCGCCAAGACTTGCCAAAAGTGAAACACTCTATTAGCAGCGATACTAGCACCATTAGCGATAGAGAACATCCCTACTAAAACTCATTCAGTCGTTCACCGGCGCTGGCTCCGATAACTTCATATTCTCAGCTTTGCAAAAAAACGATACAGCCTTCATTGTTTCCTTGGTGTCTGCAGACCACACTATTGCTTTATTAGAAATTTCGAAGTCCGTAAATTTGTCTCGCTTTTAACGCCGCAAGCGTATTGGGCGGCGCTACGACTATGGCCCGTTTGCAAAGCATGGAAAGCATCGGTCTTGGCACTACTCACTAGTGTTATTTTGCTCTGCGCTTGGCGATAGGGCAGAAGCGGAAAAATAGTCTAGGTCGAACTGCTTAGAGAGTCCATTTCGCTGGGACCTCGACATTTCGGAATGGGGTTCGGCTTCGAGATTTACTAAGCCCCCTTCCCCTAGTGCTGCACTTTAGCTACTTTTTAGAAGATAAGGTATGGTTACTTGGAGAGGTTCTGCGCCTCGCAGAGACAATCCGGTAATGTGGTAGATTTTGCGAAGGATTTTCCAGACTGTTGGGTCAGTTGGCTGCAGCCATGCAACCTTCTCCGTCCGTCCTTCGGTAGACTTCTTTGAGTGAAAAACGTTCGCTCGTTGCATCTAATAACAAAATGAAATCAGATCTGGAAGCAGGCCCGTATCCAGGGATTTATTTCGGGGGGGTTTTGCCCACGGAATTTATTTCGGGGGGGTTTGCCCAGGGGTCGGAACAAAAAGTACAAAAAATACATAGATCAGAGGTTAAAGCTTTTGTCGGTTTCGGGGGGGGTCGAACCCCCTAACCCCCCCTGGATACGGCCTTGTCTGGAAGTACCCGGCTTAACTGGCTATCACCAGGGACCCATAAATTTCCTGTAATGGCTCGCCATTCAGGGGGCTTGTCAATAAGAGATTTCTGATGCGCTCTTGACCGAGCGTCAAATAGTTCGAGAAATACCCACGTTGATAAAATATTGCCTTGAGGGAGGAGTCTCTTTGGTCTCACGTCCAAGGAGGCCCGGGATTGGCTCTATCTGAGCAAGAACGCCGATTCGACCCAAGTGGAATTTTTGGAAACTAGGTGAGGCTCGGGCAACATAGCAACATAGAAGCATAGGAAATGACAAACCCCCTGAATGGCGAGTCATTACACGAAATTTATGGGTCTCTGCTATCACCAAGAACAAATAAGCCAAAATAACTTTGGTCCCCGACTACGAATACCCCCCCCCCAAAAAAAAAATTAAGGCGTGGCTCTCCGTTGAATGAAGACAGTATGTTGTCGACGCGTCTGACGTCCGGATGGATGAACTTCAGAAGCAGGTAACAACTTGTTATGCACAAAAATACTCGGAAACCCGGAGGGAAGGCTATCCCAGTTAACTGATGCCCGCATTTTTGTTATACTTTACTCCGCTATAACCAAAAAGCGGGTAATAAATAAATAAAATAAAAATTGTTTGTCTATAATTCTAGACTCACCAGTGGAAGGGACTGATTCTTCAAATGTTCTATCTGGTTGTTACTTATGACGTCATACACCGTGTAGACATCTGGGTTCATGTAGTGCTGTTCGGTTTTTACTGGCATGAGCTTCAGGTAATGGCTTTTTCCATAGTGTAGATGGCACTTCAGGCTTGCTTTTAATTCCGGCTTCTGCGAAACGAAATGCTTAATGACCGGATTTTGTCCTCCTGGACCGGATGTGCTCGCTGGATTCCGGACAGAGCAAAGGATATGTTGCACCGGATTACTGATCAGCTCTTCTCATACATTCTTATTCCCGAAACGTTCTTATATGACATTATTTATATGCAGGCCAACACTTTTGACTGGCTTCTGGATCCCATCCATGACCGGACATCCAAGGCCGGATTTCGGGGAATATCAGAGGAATGCAGTACTTATGGACCCTTTTCTTTAATAATCGTTCAATCCGCCCTAACAGAACTGACTGACTTTTGGATCTCATCCCGATTTCTTCGGGGAACTAGGTCCGTTTTTTTCTTCATGGCTTTTATGGGGCTTCGGCAAAATTTTCCATCCGATCCACGTCAGCATAATTATCGAGATTCGTATTTTTTTTGGCCGCTTGCTGGAATTATCAGGGCATTTTCACATGCAGCCTATGCACAACAATCGCGAAGTCAGATAAGATTTTTTTTTTTTCGGCAGATCGACATCGGCTTGGTCAGTCGAATCAAAACAAACCCCAGTTTGGGGTCCCTTTGATCCCTTCGTTTCTTACCAATAGTTCTTTTCCCTGGCAGAGCCAGCTGTAGGCCAAATCGTCTGTAATGCTTTTGTCTTCTGTTGCCTCTGACCTCGTTAGAGGGCGGTAGAACTGTCGCTCAAGTTCAAGATCTTGTTTCTTCTTTGAATGCTGTTTTTCCCATGGTGTCTCGCTTAAAGTCTTTCGGTAGAGGTATGGACTCGGTATACCATTTGTTAGGTCCGAGTCGTGCTGAAAAAAAAGAAATTATTTAGTCGTTTTCCACATGCTGTGGAACCACAAGGGATGTTTTCTGAATTTCGAGAATCGAGCTTCAGGAAGTTTTGTTTGTTTTTAGTTCAAGTTGTGTTGAGTTAGGATGAAAGGGTTGTCAAGTGGAATGTATCATTGCAAATATTTACTTACTTATTGGTTGACTAGACATGTATTTATTGGAAGTAAGTTATATTTTTTTTAATTTTTACTTACCATGGTCCGTTCGAGGGGTTGCTCACTCCCCAAACCCGTGTACACCGGGTGCCGGTGCCGAAAGGTGCCGGAAGGTGCCGGGAGGTGCCGGGTAGGTGCCAGGAGGTGCCGGCTGGTTCCGGGAGGTGCCGGGTAGGTGCCGGGAGGTGCCGGGTAGGTGCCGGGTAGGTGCCGGGTATAGGTGCCGGGAGGTGCCGGGAAATAGTGTACACCGGGTGCCGGAGAGTGAGTAACCCCTCGGAAATTCCCTATCTTCAAAGTTTTTATGGCACTTGCCTTCCGGCCAAGTGCCATATACCGATCACTTTTCGGTCGGTCTGTCAGGCCACTGTTCTCGAGTTCGGGTTCCAGCTGCCCGTGAACGGGAGGGCGGGGGGTCGGGACCAAGGCCGTATCCAGGGGGGGTTAGGGGGTTCGAACCCCCCCCCCCGAAACCCACAAAATTGATAGTTTTTTGCAGGTTTTAATCTCTGGCCTATGTATTTTTTGTACTTTTTGGTCCGACCCGTGGACAACCCCCCCCCCCCCCCGAAATAAATTCCGCGAGCAAACCCCCCCCCCCCCCGAAATAAATTCCTGGATACGGCCCTGGTCGGGACCCATCAAAATACGTATCTAGACATATTATCCTCAAGTATCCCAGCTTAGAGTTTGATTCGAGTCACGGGTCAAAAACTTGACTCATGGGCAACTTGGGCCAACTTGCCCATGAACGTGGAGGGTGCGGTTCAACTCCACATGTATATTCCCAACCCTAAGATCCAAAGGTACATGGAATTTCATCGCCCTATCTCCAGTTATTGTCAAGTTAAAAACATTGAAAAATGGGCAGCCTGGGCCCCATTGCCCCTGAACCAAGTCGGAGTGGGGTTTGGACCCCCAAAAAGCAAAGGAGACCCCAATGCTCACAAGCCTACCAAGTTTTAACTAGATACCTGTTGATTCCTGTCACGAGTCTGCCCCCTCTTGGGCAATCTCGGCCCAGTTGCCCATGAACGGGGTGGGTGGGGGAGATGCAACCTTAAAAGTAATTTTTCAACCCTAGGATCTACAAGCACAGGGAATTTCATCGTCCTATGTCCAGCTCTGGCTAAGTTAAGAACATAATTTCGTGGTTCATTCTTTGAGTTACAAACATTATTCACTGGGCAATCTGGGCCCGTTTGCTACTGAATCGGGTGGGTGTAGGGGGTGGGACCCCCAAAAGGCATAACTACACCCCAATACCCACAAGTGTACCAAGTTCGAACTTGATACCTTCACGAGTTATGAGCTCCACAAAAACGGTGAAAACAGAAAGCCGAAAGCTGCTACAGCGCTCGCAAGGGTGGACTGTTCCAAGGAGCACTCCTCTAACAAGAGCTGTAAGCTCGTATGGCACTTGCATGGGTTGAGGTGTATTGTTTGATCAAAAGTACTTTTCGTCTTTGCGGTTAAGATGCGCACTTTCAGGGAGATAGAGAAATAATATTTATTTTTGAACTTGGCTTGAGGCAACCCTTTGGCAAAAACGATAACAGGCCCTAAGGGATCATCGATGTATACCGTTTGTTCAAAAGTATTTTTTTTTCACTTTTCATTTAAAACGCGTACTTTAAGGGTGCTAGAAATTATTTTTTAAGCAAAAGCCTTGTTGCACAAATGATCATGGTTTGAAATGTATCGTTTGATCAAAAGTACTTTTGGACCTTGCGGTTAAGATGCGCACTTGAAGGGAGCTAGAACTTCATTTGTGAGCAAAACCCTTGAGGCAAAAATGATAATGGGCTCATGGGGATCATGAAAACGTAGATTTTGCTTAAAAGTATTAGACTGGTACTTTAAGGAAAAGTCGGGTTTGGAAAGTGGCGATTTTTAAGCCGATCTTGTCGAATCTTTAATATTCCACCCAAGTTTCATCGTCCAAGCACATCTGGAAGTAACTTAACTCGCGATCACCGGAATTCAGGACCCCCCCCCCCTCAAACTCCCCCACAGTCGCCGGAGCCAATCCGGTTCTGTAAATGATCTATCCAGAGCATCTGTTTGTTATTCCCACAAAGTTCCATCCCGATCTCTCCAGTCTAAGCCGATCATGTATTTACCCCCCCCCCCCCCAACTATTGTCGGATCCGGTCCGGACGTGAAAAAGATCACCACAGATATGTCCTCTGTTCAGTTATCAAATTTTACTCGAATCCGATCACTGGCTCCAAAGTTACGCATGACTCAATATTCCAGATTACCCTCCCTCCATTCCCCCCATGACTATCGGATCGAGTAAAGTTTACTTACAAGTCAGTTTGATCGGGTCCCTGATACGCCTCCCAAGTTTCGTCATGAAAATCACCAAAAACGCCATCATCGCAATTCCAGGGAACTCCCCTCCACCCCCACCCCAAGTGTCCGAATCCAGTCCAGTTATGTAAACGATTTATCTGGAGCAGATGCTTGTTCTTCCCAGCAAGTTTCACTCTGATCCCTCCATTCTAACCGTTTCTCGACATTTCCGGTCCCCCCCCCCCAACTCCCCCATAGCTGTCGAATCCGGTTCGGACTTCAAATGGGACATCAAAAATATATAATTTATTCAGTTATTAAGTTTCTTTCCAATCGGATCACCCGTTCAGAAGTTACCCACTACTAAATTTTCCGGATTCCCCCGCCCTCCACTCCCCCCCCAGATGGTCGGATCGGGAAACTGATTATTTCCAGGTTAGTTCGATTGGGTCCCTGACAAGCCTGCCAAGTTTCATCGTCCTAGCACATCTGGAACTACCCTAACTCGAAGAAGTGTGACAAAAAAACTCAGACCGACCGACCGACAGACAGACAGACGGAATTGCGATCGGTATATGGCACTTGAGCCAGAGGCTGCAAGTGCCATAAAAACTGCTGTAATAGATTCATGAAACTACTTGTGTATTAACACGAGAAAAATACTTGTTATAAGGCGACTGGGAATAGTGTTGGGCTATATTCGATAGCGATAACGATAAATCGGACCAAATATTGATATCGAGTATCGAAACATAAATATCGATATCGAGACGATATTTGTTCATGTTATAATTATTGTAAATAATCTGACATAACTAATGCACCAATTAATGCACCTTTATTGAACTTTGTGAGTTTGGAACACCGACTAATAAAGAGGATGGAACCTTCCGGCACCTTCCCAATTTTGTCAGTTTTTAACCACTCTCGGGTGAATAGTTTGATTATTATGATGCAGTTAATCGGTTATAGTACTTTTTTTTGACGCTAGACAGCGCCATATTACTTGATTTAGGAAAATTCACCCTAGAGAGGTTAAAAACTGACAAAAGTCGGATGGTGCCGGGGTGTGCCGGGAGGTGCCGGGAATGAGTGTACACCGGGTGCCGGAGAGTGAGCAACCCCTCGGGTCCGTTAGGGGTTTTAGTATTGAAAATCTATTCATCGTAATGAACAGGTACAGTCATGGAACACCCCCTCCCCCCTAGATATTCAAGGTGTGGCGAGCTGGGTCCCGCGTATTTCGACCGCCATTCCGAAAACGCCAGTGATCCAAGTTTTCAAGTTTGCACTTAATCATCCTCACCTAAGAGACTGAAGGGGGCAATTTCCAGGCAACGACAACACTTCAGAAGCTGATCCTCGGAAGTAAAAAACAACGGAACTTGCAAACTTGCAGTTTTATGGAAGCCATATGGTAGGGTGTTTTCCTGTGATCGAATATTCTCGTCCTGTTCGTGCTGCGCATTTGCGCGCTGTTTAGAAATTCTGGCGTTCGTAAAGCTAATTCAGCATTTCAGCAACTCTTTCCCATGAGGGTCTACGGGAATTCTTCGCTAGATTCTGTAAATTTTGCGAAATCCTCTTATTTTAGGATTGGGGATACCCCATATTAGGGATTGAGTTGGCTAAGCTATCTCTTTCGAGTCCCGAACGGTTGACTTTTTTCACAGGAAGTATAGCAATTGTTCCCGATGAAAAATATCTTAGAATTAGTCGTATGGAGTAGTAAGAAAAAGTAGCACGCAGTAGTAACTGTTGCTACTACATGCTACTACTAGCAAACTGGATGCTATCGGGTACTCCTACATAAGATTAACCCAGTCGGAGGCATGTCATTCAAAGTATTCCATACTACTACATCACCAGTCAAACTACTCCATACTACTATATACCGTTCCATGCAACTTATTCGTACAACTACCATACAACTACACAGTCAAAGAATTTTTCATCGGGTTTCCATTTGCTGGTCACGGGAAAGGCGGATTCCTGGAGTACAGAAAAAAAAAATGGATTTGCAGAACTGTTTTATCAAACTCCCCGCGGGGGGGGGGGGGTTAGGGTGATCGCAATCTCTGCGTGTCTTCAGTGTTCTTGCCGATACATACCTCAGCTTCCGCCTTTTTTATTATGGCTACGATGGTCTCTGTGATTGCTTTGTCCTTCTCTTCAAAGGCTTTCCTTTTTGCTTCGTAGGCCCATTCAAATCCTCGCGTGAACACTTTGTCTTTAAACAGACCGTTAGCAAAGTTCACGCAGTCCTCCGACGTTAAACCTAGAAGTAATTCCAGAAGTGACTCGATAGATTCATTGTTGTTGGGGTTACCATCCTCCTCCCCCCTTTTAAATTTACTTAGCTTGTGGTAGATGGCCATCAAATACGGCAAAAAGTATGTAGTACCCTGAGTGCCTCACTTCCGATAAAACTAATTTGTTCTGATTAAAAACAAAACAATCAAAATGGACTTCACCGAATGTTGTACGTTATTCTATACGACCTAAAGAAGTACAGCACCATGCAAGAGGGAAGGAGGGAAGAAAGAAGGAGGGAAGGAAGGAGGAAGAAGATTGCTGTATTGAAGGTTAGTTCCTTGTCAGAAGTTTCATAACAACTCAACAGACAGCATCAGCACACTATCTTGAAGTTACATAAAAAATTTTGTTATGAATCTTTAAGTGTTCCCTTTTTACAAAGATAAAATTAAATATAGTTTGCAACATTACTTTGAACGTAAAAATAACACATGAAAAGTCATAACGGGAATACTCTATAAAACTTGACGATAACATTCACAGTGTTGAATGTTGAAATTACGCATCCTTAAGTTGAACCTTACCAAACTTCTGACAGTAAGTCCTTGCGAATGACTGAGTTAGCAGCCACTAATTATGGGCCCTTGCTATAAAAAAAAAAAAAAATATGCTATTCATTCTTTACGAGCAGAGTAGCTTCGCAAGACAGCCGGCGGTACCCGATCGGCGCAAAAACGGTACATATGCTCACTTACCTTTCCCAACCTTTCGACCTTGTATGATTCCTTCCGACAGTTCTGTCACGTTGAGGTCATACACGTCTTGAACCCTTACAAGTGCTCTTGCTGCACCGTAATAATCGTCCTTGGTTGGGAACTTCTTCTTCTTCCGATGAGATAGTACTTCCTTTTTTATTTCTAAAAGTAGGATAATTGAAACGTAATCCTGTATCGCCTACAGAAAGATAATGCCAAGAAACATGTCAGCTTAGCAATCTCGGATACTCCAACCGACTAAAATAGAGCGGTTGCAAGTCATAGTTGTTTGTAGGTCTATCAGGCTAAAGGAAACGCGACCCTAAAACTGTTTCTTCCCAAGAATCTGAAATGTTTTCCTGCTATCCGGTTATTCTTGTACTCCAAAAAAATAACACGCAATCTTTGAAATGAAAAATTACAATCCTGTATCGTCTACAGAAAGATAATACCAAGAAACGTGTCAGCTTAGCCATCTCAGATACGACTTAGAGCGGCTACAAGTCAATGGACTTGTTTTTAGGTCTATCAGGCTAAAGGAGACGCGACCCTAAAACTGTTTCTTCCCCAAGAATATGAAATGTTTTCCTGTTATCCAGTTATTCTTGTATTCCAAAAAAATAACACGCCTCTAAACCATACTTCCAACAGTTTTGTTTAGAATTTTTCCCAGTGCAAAAACCGAAGCATAAATCGGTATAAATCTTCGAAACTAAAACATTTCTCCGAATCGCGGTAAATAACCCAAACTGGTAGGGTCCATGCGTCTTTAGTACAAACCCTCGAAATCCAAAGATTCGGGGAAATTGGAAGGTTAGAACAGGAAGTAGTCCATTCCGTTAACAACAGAGAGGGAGAAATCCTAGCTCGTGTTTTGTCTTACCAACGCTTGAAACTGGTTGGTAAGCTTACTTGGCGCCATAGTGAATTCGTTCAACGAGGCTGTTTGCGGTAACTGGATTGGTAACAGACGCATTTTTGTTCAACATTGTTACCCGAGCATCGTTGAAAAAACGGTAAGCTCGAACTCATCCATTAAGTTATTCACGCGAAAATGTCTTTTAGGTGCATTAAATCCACAACAAAACGCATATAGTGATGATGGCTTGTCCCGCTGAACAACGCCGCTCACACAAGCGTTCAAGGCACAGGAAACCTTTGAAATCCGCAAACCTTTTAAATCCTGTTTTGCGACGAATTCCTCCAATTCTTTATGGTCATGAGCCACTAGCTTGATGACGGCATAGGACAAGATGGGATTGTGGCTCGGATCCCTGTCGTGTTTAGCAGGCAGAGAGCGAAAACAATCTTCAATGTCCTTCCCATCGTATTTGGAACATGGTCCGAGAACATCTCGTTTCGATAAGTAACTGAAAACAAACCAAAGACAATTTTCACATGCAAATCAGTGAAGGCATCCGGACCGCACGTGATAAGTAGTGAACTGAACGACAACAAGAGCTACTCAGCCGGGATTTGCACCAGGGACCATTAGCTTTCTAGGCGAGTGCTCTACCACTAAGCTACAGAAGGGTGCTAATCCTCGATTCCGCTGCATTTGACTGAGAGTACGATGTCTAGCTGTGTGCAAGTCTTCCAGCACTTCATGCGCTTTTCCTTAGATTTCTCTAGAAATACATTTTACAACTGGATTGCATGTGCCTAGTCTTAAACTTAGTAGCATCAAGAACCCAAAATACTACTGTTTGTTAGAATTAGAGCATTTGTCTCTCCCTTTTGACAATGCTTCCTCGCATCCCAAGCGAAAACTAGCCGGGGACCTGGGGCTTGAAGTATTTGATTCATGTGGGCCGAGAAGGTGGAAGCCACCATTATTTTTCGATTGGTCGGGTTTTTACGAACACACTGTTACCTTTCTTTTCTTCAAAATCCTCAGGGTATCCAAGGTTATCCACAAATTACTTGATCACATTTCACTCTTGAATGCAAGTTCGCCATTGCTAATTAACTATTCACTTATCTCCCGAAACAGGTCAAAAGCGTACTAAAATCTTAGAGAAGATCGAGTGGCGTGTAAGATGATTAAAACAAATAAGTAATATCACCCTGTGGGCGTTTAGATATGTCAGAAGTAGAAATCATCTGCCAGGTTGACAATTTTTTGTCTCGGAAGCTGAATACTATTTAGCTCAATAGCATAATCTTCAAGAAATCTCTATAACGAATGCGTTTGATCTTGTTAGTCACAATGTTTTAGTTGAAAAATTATTAAATGATTTTAAAGTACCACCTTTTCTAGTTAATATCATTGCATCTTTTCTGTCAAATAGAAGTCAAGTTGTAAAGTATAAAAACATTTATTCTGATGCACTTCCTATTTCTTGTGGGGTTCCACAGGGAACGCTCTTGGGTCCTCTATTATTTTTGGTAATGATTAACAATCTTGCTAACGAATCAGCCGATCGTTGGAAGTTTGTGGACGACATGACATTACTTGAAAGGTGCAGAAGGAACATAAAGAGTACCGCAATGGAAATACTTGACGATATCGCTGCCGAAGCAGCCGAGTCGAAAATGAAAGTTAATCCCCAGAAATCTAATATCATGACCATAAGTTTTCTTAAATCAAAGCCATCGTTCACTACTCCAATACCAAATGAAATATTTACAACAAAGACCAAACTTTTGGGGATCACACTGACGAATGATTTGAAGTGGGAGGCTCACATTTGTTTGATTGTTAAACAAGCCAGTGCGTCTCTGTCTCTCCTAAAATTGTTTTCCAAATTTTCGTGCCCTAAATCACATGTTCTCCGCCTTTACGTTACTTTCATCCGTCCGCTACTTGAGTATGCTTGTCCGGTTTGGCACTTTGGCCTGACAGTAGATCAGTCTGATAGGCTTGAAACTATTCAGAAGAGAGCCTTGAGAATCATCTACCGCCAGGGCAAAGTGCCTTATATCCTCCTCCTCAAAGAATTCCGCCTCCCTACTTTAGCAGCCCGACGTCTTACTCTTTGTACTAGTTTCGGGAACAGTCTGCGTTCCCACTCAGGTTTTGAGCACCTATTTCCTACCCCATATTGCCCGCCAAAACCTCGACTACCTCGGGTTGTAGCACAAAAAGTTCCGGTTCTTAACCCTGTTTGTACAAGAACCGAACGCTACAGAAAGAGCTTTGTACCATCTTTTGTTGAAGTTTTAAACAATTGATCAAATATTTCCCTTTAATGTTTTAATTGTCTAGGGTTTTTATTCTGTTTGATCATTTTTGACTATTGCTTTATTATGTATAACCACCTTAGTTTTGTAATTATGATGTACCTGACGAAAACGACAAGTTCGGCAATCCAATGCTGTGAAAGTTTCGTTTTACAATAAAGTATCAGTACACAGTACAGTACACAGTACAGTACGGCATTTGTTTATTGTGATCTAGTTTACACCCTTCCTTATCGATACTGCAAATAATTAGTTTGATTTCTCCACATTTTCCATATGCCTGCTAAAATAAAAACATTTTGTTAAACCCATTTGTCAAACTATGATCCCAGCCTCCCCATGTCGGGCACTTCAGACCCGCGCCATTAGATGACCCAGCGGTCGGATCGAGTCGTGGCTTCATCTTGGGTGGGGGTTCTAGACGTTGCAAGTGCTAGAATGCTTAGGATGCAACTCCTTTAATTAGAGTACAACCGTCAATGTTCCAGATAGGTTCAAAGAAAAATGAACGATAAACCTTGGTGTCACTCGGTAGTGATCTTTTTTTTTAATTTTGAGTATTGATTTGACAAATAATTGGTATTGACTGAACAAATATTTCTAAAACCTGATTTTCCGGTATGCAAATTTCAGTTTCAAAAGAAATATCGCTAGGCCGCTTGAATCTTTTCTCGGTAATAAACTAAAAATAAAAGGCTGAATAAAGTTCTTACTCGTTTACCGCATCAAGCCTCGCTTTCAGAATTCCTTCATACTTCTCGAGTGTAGGGACCAAGCTTTGTTCCAATCTCGCAAGTTGTAACACATCAGCCGTCGATGAATAAAAGTCGGCACTGCAGAATGTTACAAGTAAAGTAACTACTTTGGCTACCCGAAGTCGCATTTTCAACTAAAGGACCGTTCACGCTTGTGTTGTAACATGAATAAAAATGCTTCGCTTTGTGCGCCTTATCCTCCTCTCCCGTTCAACTTGAAAATCAAGTTGTGAGCCTGTGAGGTGATACAACCGCAGATAATTATGATGACGTAAATTATGGTTAGCCACTGACGAAAAATTGCATAAATGATTAAGAAGCGGAACTCCTCCGTTTCAGGGGTATATTTCATATACTCCTATGTCCGTGGCCGAATGGTTAGCGCGTCGAACTCGCAAGGGAAGGGTCCCTTGTTCGAGTCTCGGTCGTGCCTACTGTTTGGTTTCGAGCGGGGGTTAGTGGGGGAAGGTGACAGGAAGGGTGTGCGAAAGCACATGATGGTTGGCCACCAACCCCCCATTGCACTTCCTGGCTGAGAATCGGAGATCAGCACCGCCGGCTTGGCCTGTAAAGGCTGATAGCTGACACCTTTACCTTTACTCTATGGGTGAGGTGATTTGGAGATTATTAATATATAATAAGACTAGAATTCAGATTCGAGATAGATGTGAATAATCTTGATGACTATCTCTCCTTGCCGGTGCAAAATCTCCGGGTACCTAGCGGAAGAAACAGCTGCTCCCAAAGATCGCCGTGATTGTTTTGACACAGGTTTTGAGTCGTTACGGAGACGTTTACTCCTTCTTCCTGAGGATCACTGGCGTGTTTTGGACTTAGTCATACAGAGTATTCGTACAGACAACGGATTCGACAAGAAACATCTCATACGAAGATACTCTCGTTCATCTAGGCCTTTCTAAACTAACTGACGGCAGAACTACCCTTCCTCCCCCTCCCGTCTTCCGTGCGTCGATCCGAGAGAGACACTGGCAATCGGTTTTTTGCCGTATCCTGCCGATTCGTCAGCCCAATTTTCAGACAATTTTCTTTGTGCAAATTTTAGACATTTATTTCTGGTCATTTCTCGTAATGAGTTGTAGCTAATCTGAATTGCTATTGAATTTGTTGATTGATTAATTAATCTAAATAAAAATAGCCTTGTTTCATGTCTAGTTCGTAATCGACCTAAAACAACACAAATCTCATTCGTTCATAGCTTAAAGAAGAACTGAAACCGACACTATTTCATTACTTTCCTTCCCTATACCAAGCGCCATCACCAGTCCTTTCGCAGTTCTAGTTTTTCTTCCAAATTGAATCCTTAGGTAGACGGTCTTTTAACAATTAAGTCCCGCCCCTGGGGTCCTTTGTGACTGGTTCAGTCGGAGGTACGGACTGTCCAAACCAACCAGACAATGTTTGTTGACGTCATGATGTCATTCACGCCAGTGTTTATCAAGGCTGCTGGTAATAAGTAGGACTAGGATGGAGAAAGATTTAGGGATAAGCTAACATCAGCAATTTGCCCGAGACGATCTACTTGGTTATATTCGTAATTAAAAGTACAAAAATTCCAACAAATTCTTATATCGGTTTTAAAATACAATTCAACACTGCTTAAAACCTCTAACATCTACCGTTCATAGGCCTAGCCTATGCCGGTTCTGGGAGTCGCTCTGCTTCTCCGAAAACATGCGTCTGGCAAATCAGAATCACCAGCCCAACTTGGCTCCACTCCCAACCCGTTCTGTAACCATGGATGTCGCGTAATGACCCCCCCCCCCCCCCGCCCTCATCCGTCGTATTATGTCGGACTGAAACATGAATGTATTTACCCGAGACTTAAGGTACGTGCACACTCCGGTTTTCGCAGCCGGATCCAAATTTCCCCTTCCCTCCGGAATTTTGACTCATCGCATGCAGGTTCCCCCTTAGTGGCACCGATTTGGCATGTTTTTCGCACTCAAAATCTTATCGGACTAGGCTATGTGTGCTCGTAGCTTTAGTGGTAGCACTGAACCGAGTACCAATGTTTCCAGGCAGTCAGGTTGTGGACGTCGATAAGTAAAGAATAACAATATCACGCTTACATTTTTAAGTCTAATACCAAAGAAAGTTTGTATGAACCCACGTAACAATTAGCCATAACTACTCTCCACGAAAACGGAAATAAATTTGGTTGAATCTAAAATCCCAGGACCTCGTAGTCAAACTTACGGCTAATCTCAGGTCCTCACTAATGAAACAGAAACAAAGCCGAATATTGCATTGGAATAGGGAGAGGCGCCCTTGGAATTGAATGACAAAAGCGCTCTTCATACCGTGATACAAGAAGCGGGTTACAGGATCAGGGAGAAAGAAGTACCTCCACCGAAACAGTTCAATCTCTTTTTCTCCCCTGTCAGAGTGGGGTCACTGAACCTGTAACCTGCTCCTGTCTGCAGCGATTTCTGAATTGTATTCACAAGCCATCGATAGCTCACTTCAGAATGGAACAAAATCAAAAACGATTATTGGCTGTTTCATAAACCATATGGCACCGAGTATTAAGTACATTCGCATATCAATCCGAATCGGAAAACGCTTCAAAAGACATCAACAAATTACGCGGCTCAATCGTACTGGCGGTCGACAACAGCGAACTATTGTTCGGGAGCATGGAACTGTTATCCTCCTCCCCCTCTTCTATCAGAAAAGAGGGCTTTCGCAGTGACCCTTTTCCCTCCAAAATCGGTGTTGAGGGCTTAGAGCCTCTGAGACGCATAGGCGTCCTTATTGGGGTTCGGAGCTTTATTGGAGTGGAGCTCAGGTGTCGCTGGGGGGATGCAGTGTACCCGGAAACCGAAGTCCGTCCGGAAATTTCGAAAGGCCGGACTTCCGGTGAGCTCTTTGACGAAGGGACCGGGGGAGGTAGGGAGAGGGAAAGATCGCAAGTTGGACTATCTCTGCCTTTCGAGAAGGACTGGAATTCGTCGTCCGAATATGTGTCCTCCAACTGGAACTGCAAAGGTTTTGCGAAGTGCCCGTCCGGAGTGCGACTTACATTAGTTCGAACAGGTGTCGCCACCTTGAACCAAATTACATACAATGTGACAAACAAGTTCCAAACGTACAAAAACACTTTCTCCCAGAAACGAGAAACACTTATAAGAATTCGATCACAAACCAAACTCGCCCGTCGCAGGTACGCTTTATACTGAATGTATGGATTGTCCAAAAGTTCCTGGGCGGTCGGCCGCAAAGTCGGATCCGGGTTGAGCATCCAGCTCAATACCCGGAAGAGTCGGTCGCCCATATAGCGACGGCAGGTCTTAGGAATCCTTCCTTTCCTAATCTGGTCAATCGTGTCTTGCATTGCAAGATTACTAAGGTCCAAATCACAAGCAAGTTCGAGCATGGTCATACCAAGGCTGAATATGTCCGCTGCTTTCGTAAAATTTCCGGTTAGTAATTCTGGCGCAAGATAGCGCGCGTCACCTTCCACCGCTCTCTGCGGGTCTTGCGTCTTCATGTCGAACGCCAGGCCAAAATCACCTAGCTTGCAGCGTCCATCAGTCCCCAAGAATATATTCTCAGGCTTAATGTCAAGATGAATGAAATCATGGTCGTGTATGTGTTTTAGTGCTTGAAGGAGGTCCACCATATAATGCCAGATTACTCTTTCTGGGATATCGCTATGTTTATAGGCATAGTCCTCCAGGTTCATTCTGCAAAACTCTAGCTGCATATACAGGTGGTCATTTTCCTCCCATGCTTTACAGAACCGAACTAGATTCGGGTGGGGCTCAATAGACTCGTTCTTACGAACTTCGTCAAGCTTCTGGCAGCGATCACCAAGTCCGCGAAATCTGGTATTAGTTCTCTTAATGGCATAGACTTTGCCATCTTCCTTGCTTACCACCTTGTACACATCACCAAAGTCACCAGAGCCGACTTTTGACTCAATCACGAAGCACTGATTTAAGTAGTTATCATTAGTGTACTCATCATAGAATGGGCTCGCCAGTGAGTTGTTACAATGCGAACGGAAGGAGATAGCTGTTGGCTTGCCAGAGCTTGAGGAAAGCTTAGCTGTAGACTTTTCTGGGGCTTTTGGGGGTCGAGTTCTTTTCAGGCCTTGTCGAGCTTTCTTGGTTGACATCTGCCCTTGATTCTCATAGAAGACAGGTCGAGGCATAGACCCTGGTGTTTTGAAGCCTTCCATTCTTTTTTTCTTGTTGAGAACTGGAAAACAGAAACAAAGTAAATCCCGAGAACAACACAAAATGATGAATTGCCTGGTTGGGCTGCTGCTGTGTGAATATATGTGATGCGTCCTGATGCGAACTGTAGGATGATAAGATACAATCCTTATTACGCTAAAAGCCCATGTTCATTATTACTGGCATTTCAAATTATGTTTAGCTGAGTTCTTTAAAATGCTGAAACTTTCTCTAAAATGAGAAGTTATTTCAAAAAGCATTACTGATTTTAATTTAGCACTATGGCTACATGATGACTTTGAACAGAACTAAAAGACTGCTGCTTGCTACTGAAAAAGACACTGGTTTCATTATTTCCTTTCCTCTGAGGCTCGCCTACTGACTGCTTTACCAGAAGAAAGCCACTTATTGCTGGTTTAGACTACTTACTTTAATCAGAACAAGTCTAAGACTGCTCCTAAAAACTGTGGCTTTGCAGGTAGCCTAATAACCAATGAAACCAAGCAAATCCAAATAAGATTTTGAACAAATAACCAGCAGCAACTTGTGAATTTGTCAGAAATTTTGTGAAACTGTCCATATAAAATAAGACATTGAATAAAAAAAAAAAAAAACAGCCGAAGTCTCTGTTTAGACAGCCCAATATTCAGCCACATATAAAAATGATGCCTAGACAGTCAGTGGAAGGATAAGAAATGAAATTATGACTTGGATGCTACAGCAGGATGTGGTCTGACAGACTGATCCCTAAACTGGATGGAAGATCTCTAGCTATCACTATTTACAGGTGATTTATGGTAATCTCCAAAAAGCCCTTAACAAACTGTAAGAGCATTCGACACTCAGTGTGGACCTGGTATATCCATAATGGCTGCATTAGTAGCCTAGGCTACTGCTTTTTACTAGAGTCCACAAGTACATCCATTTTTGTGTGGTGCCTTCAAGTTTCAATGACAAGCCCCTTTTATTATGTTTATACTTGTATATTATCTGCACAGTCTGCTCTGTACCACTGTACCTGACGATTTTGTATAAACTGTGTTTAAACGATTATGTTTAAACTTGTATCGTCTTTTAGTATTAGTGAATTGCAGCACAAGTCCTTAGGACTTTCTTTTCGGCCAAGTAGGCAGGTTTTGTTAAGTTTTATTTGATGTTTAATGCTTTGGTTAAAAAAACAAAAATTACCTACCTATCTACTGTAGCCTACCTGACAAAGGTAATAAGTTTGGAATTTAAGCTGTCAGATTTGGTTTTGAAAAATAAATCATGAGGATGTCACTTATGTTGCTATGGAAGTACAGGTACTTCTATACAAGTCCATCTCTGTTAGCCTAGTCCACCCTGTTTTTCTGCATTGCTTGACACCATTGGTCAAGCAAAATTTTCTTAATCTCACCATATTCTTACTCGTCACATTGCTTGCTGACTAGGAGTACAGCCTAGCTCATGAAATACAACCTCATTTTCTGGGGTACCAAACCAGTTACTAGTTTAGGTACCAATGCAGTTATTTGACCGTGCAAATAACCCTTGTGGTTTTGACTTCTGACACATACTTTACCAACACCCCAAACCCTGCCATTACCACTTTTATGGCACCTCCATTAACCAGTAAACCCAGAGGATTGCAAAATCAGAGTCTGAAAGAATCTCCAACTATGTTTTTTTCTTACAGTTAGTTTTTTTTCTTTAGCTGTGTGAGGGTTGTTACCTGTTCTGGTCATCTAGATGCTACTTTTTGGTATCACACACACTTTTTTTGGTGACTACGGTGCACATCCATGTGACCACATTTGGGGAGTCTGGTCAAATTTCTGAATAAGCCAGACTGATTCCACCTAATTCCACCAAAGCACACAACAAGAACCATGCCCATGGCAGTATCATGTTTAACAGCACAGAAAATTTGCAAGCCTTATACAGCCTTGGTCTTATTCAGAATTTTTGCAAGCCTTCTACAGCCTTGGTCTAATTCAGAATTGGTTCTTGCTGCCTGTTTGCTGCCAAGCAAGACAGTTTTTTCGAATTTTTTTCTGGCAAGAAAAAAATCAGATTTTCACGAAAATGCAAAGCCTTTGGCTTTGCATTTTCGTGCCAAAGCCAAAGGAGAACAGAGAGTTTTTTCAAAATAGAAACTCTCAATTTTTTACGCTTTTCTTTCTGTTAAAAAAACATCCTTTCCAAATAAAATCTGGCTGACAATTTTCAGGCTTTTCTTAAGTCTAAACTTGGTGTCTTGGTCTTGCCGTTTTTTGGCAGAAAAAAAACTTTGGCCAGAATTCTGATAATAAGCCTTGGCAGTAGTTCAGGTTCAGGTTCGTTTATTATTTTCACTATTGATACACACATAATTTAACAAATACTCCCGGCAGAGGGCAAAGCACGAATGGCACGGGAATGATACTTAAATGAAAAACAATTACCTTCTTCAAAATACAAGAAAAAAACAGTATGTAGTACTCACCAGTAACAGTAACCTCTTGTTTACGAGAGCGTACCTTTAGAAACTTATTTCTTTCTGAAGAACAGTTAGGTTGTTCTTTGTTGATGTGTTTAGCCTAGCCTCTCTTCTTTCTCTCTTCTGCATTGTTTGTATATAGATTTGAATTTGAAAAATGCGAAGTGCTAACGGTGTCAACAAGGCGTCGGTGCTTCGAAGTGAGCTGCGCTACGATCTACGATTCGAAACTTCGGACTTTGGGATTTGTCTTTTTGAAGAAGAGGAAGAAATATAAATTGTCAGATCATCAGTTGTTATTATTCTGTTATTATTTATTCTTAGCATTTTAACTGTTCAACATGGCAGTCGAGAAAAATGAGAAGAAAGAAGTAGGAAATAAAAAGAAGAAAGATGAGAAAAAGGAACCGGAGCTGGTAGGTATCAATGTTTTTCAAGCTCTTGTGTTTGGGACTTTGTCTGGTAGGCACTGTTTCTTAAAGTTTAAAAAGCAATTCTTGTGATCTGCTTTCCGAAATCAGGACAAGAATCTGCAAAGCGCATGAACAAATGGAAAGTCATCGTGCCTTAGTTGGACCTTTACCACTTCACACGGTGTTGACTAAACTTGGGCCGATTATCGACGAGTCGTGACGTCACACGAAAAGTCCATATTTTCCATTTAATAACGGAATTGATTGTCCCTAGAACGGTTTATAAGTGTAAACGCGTCCGGCGCCTCGCTGGCCGCTCGGCTCTATATATAAAGATACAAATATATATTCTGCAATAGCAACTTAATCGAATTTTCCTATTTTCTTTCATGACGTCACGGAAACGTCACACTCCTCGATAATCGGCCCGAGCTTATTTAACACCCTTCACACTGACTTACGAAATCACTTTCCACTCTCCTAGTCCTGGTGGATTCGCTTTCCAACAAGGCTTTTACATAAATATTAGCTCTCCAATTTGAGAATTGAAGGTCACTTTTGAAGAAGCCCCCTTTGGAAAAAAATAACAATGTGAAATAAATTAAGAGGCGTTAAGCAATTCATTTTGGAAAAATTGTTTGTATGAATGTTGGAGCTGTAGTGGACCAGCAGAGTAACATATTAGTTGTATTTTTGCAGGTACCATGGTATCTGGTACCATAGTCTAAAATTGTTTTCACAGTTACCTTGGGGGCTTGGTATCTGATACAGTACAGGTCGGTAAGGTAAAACATTGAAATTTGGACACATATTTACGTTCATTTTCTTCTTTGACGCTCATGAGGACAGCGTTGCCGGTATCGTTTCGTGAGTTAGGTTTCTTCAAAGAGCGGACGTTTTCTGAGCCTCTCCCGGTGTTTTTATTTCTACGAGAAGAAAAGCTTTCTGGCATGGAAGGGATGCACCTCTGCTTTTGTGTTCAAACAGGGAGTAACCATCTCGAACAGCTATTGGACATTACGGACATACACTTGTTTGTTATGCTTTTAGTCCCGAACAGACAAAATACAACTTTCCGAATAGCTTTATGTCGTCGAAGACGGTGTCCGAATAAATATTTATCGCATAACTATTCAAACAAAACTAATGACACGATATATCGCAATCAGTGCAACATTTACCAATCCTAGCAACTTAGCTACGTTAGCCACCTTCAACAGAAGCACTGACCTTTTCCCGTCAATTTTTTGCTTTATGCAACCACTTCAGAACATTAAAAAGTAAAATTTTGGCAAACCTTTTAGTTGAGTTTTCCCTCACCGAATTGTTACAGCATTGCCATAAAACAGAGGCGATCGAGTTTTTGGTTCTCGCAACTAATGGCTATTCCGTTTTGTCTGCAAGTGTTAACACTTCGCCGTGAGAGATGAAAGAAAACGTCCGATTTGAATTCATCGATCAACGTGTCCGAATTCCGATGTGTTTGAATTTCAATGTTTTACCTTATGCTTATGTGAACGTTTGTTGACTCCGGACTTTGCCATTTTCATGCACTTGCTGTGTTTAAAGCTAACTAGCAGTTAGCCAAAGTAGGTAAGAAGGGCAGCTGAAAACACCTGTACAGGTATTTTGGATCTTGAGCCTGCCATTTAGCCCAAGGCTGCAGTGTTCACATTAAAGTAATTGTTCACATAAGCATACCTCTACTGTACTATGCAGTTATTGTGGTATGTCGCTAGTTACGTGATAACTGATCATGGAATCTGTAAAATGTATCTCACTTTTATCATCAGCAACACAAAAGTCTTGGTTTTTGTCAATTTGGTGGGAAAGTAGTTCAGATTCCATAAGGTAAATATCCCTCAGCCCAAGCTGACTGGGAACCATATTTGACACTCTAAAATGGGCTTGTCAGCATATGTCAATGTCCATTTTCATTTTCCAGCTTGAGATGAAGAGGACCCTTTCCAGAAGGGCCAAAATAAAGGTCTAATAAAATATAGCTAACATATCCATTGTACCACGGTAACTGCAAAAATGGTAAAATGCAAATCCAGTTACTGTGGTATCAGATACCATGGTATCTGCAAAAATGTAACTATTGTCATTGAATCTTCAAGCCTGTCCAAGTGAATAAGTGAAGGGTAAGTATTTTGGCCAAAAATTTGGATGGCACTTCATCCCCAAGAACAAGGATGGTTGGGTGGGTGCTAATCTAACCTTACCATTTTGCAATTATTAATGCATTAAGGTCCATTTTGGGCTTCTGTGTTTGCAAATCACCGTTGCTCAAGCCACTCTCTGATTCATTTTTGAATTTTGAGATGCTAACCACTGAATTTTGAGTCCTGTACCATACTTTGTATTCAGGTCAAAATTATACCTTTACCTTTCCTTTTTTCATTGAAAAACCAAGACAAAAAATTTCAGCTCTGAGGGGTTTGGGCTTAGGATTTCAATATTCCTTCAGCCCAAGGTGACTGAGAATTATATTTGACAGTACCAAATGGATATGTCAGCTGTCTTTTATTAGAGTTATATTTTGGCCCAACATAGCCTATGTTGTTTAACAAGTTCATTTTCCAGCTAGAGCCTGAAGAGGACCCTTGCCAAGAAGGGCAGGAGTATAGATCTGATAAAATGCAGCTGTTGTATTTTTTTTAAACCAACAGGAGTTTTTCCTTTTTACTTACTTCGACAATCTTTGTGTTGCTGAATTTAATATCTTTGTGTTGCTGAATTTAATGTATCGTTGCACACATATGAACCAGAAAACCAATGTAAGTCCGGAAAAGACCCTAAAGCCATATTTTACTGCTAGCAGATACTTCTAGTTTTGGTTCTGCTGTTTTTTGGTTTGTAGTTTTTTCCCATGTTTCTATTTGGCTAATGGAATATTGTTTATAGTCTGATGAAGACAAGAAACTACTGGACGATCTCAATATGGTTGTTGAGCGGCTGAAAGAAGATAACTCTGAGCTATGGGGACCAGCACTTGAAACCCTACGATCTGAAATCCGTAAATCTACCACGTCTATGACAAGTGTTCCTAAACCACTGAAATTCCTCAGGCAGCACTATGAAGCATTGAAAGAAATCTATGAAAAGATAACTGAGACAAAGACAAAGCAATTATGTGCTGACATTGTCTCTGTAATGGCCATGACAAATGCTGAAGGAAGAGAATCACTCAAGTACAGACTTCTGGGAACACCTGGTGGTTTGGATGATTGGGGTCATGAGTATGTGAGGTGAGCATGCACAGAGTTTTGTACAAGGTTACCCTAGGTTCACACAGAGCAAATCGCGACGATGAACGAGATTTTTCAATCGCAGCGACAGAAGATTTTTATCGCCTGGATGTTCACACTAAATTTTCGTCGCCAACAGAATTAACGCGAAAAATTTGTTCTTATGTCCCTCTTCTTGCAAGTGAATCATCAAAAGGGTCGTCCATGTTGCTGTTGCGTGCGTAAAATCGTACTGTCGCCTGATTAAAGTTGAATTTTCCCAACATTGAAAATCGCCTGACGAAGCAACAGAAATCGCCGATTTTGGCGACGAAAATCTCGGCGATTGCCGATATCGCCTCAGTGTGAACGTCTGTGTGAACCTAGGGTTAGAGTCTAATTAGTGTTTTGGGTTGTTCAGGGCTTCTTCGGCCCCTAGCAGCTATAAATCACAATTTTTTGTTACAGCTTTCGTCTGTTTGCTTATAAATTTTTTTCTGGGAAGGATGTTCCAGACATTCTGGCATAGGGACTTTCTTAAACAGAGCATCACAAGTGATTGTTATTCATAATTGGTTACATAATTCTATTTTCTGCCATTTGGCCTCGAGCCCTCTCTCTGCCAAATTGGCTTTTTATATTGAAATTATATAGCAATAAACAGAACTTGAACTTGAACTATATCCTTTATTTCTCCAGCGTTCATTTACAGTAGGCTAGAAAGTTTTCAGTATATAATTTGCACAGTCCAACAACAAGGTTTCTTAGTAGCAATGAATAAATTACGTATTGTGAGAAGAATACAAATAGCCTGAATGCACATTCATTTCTACTAAACAAAAATCTTTGAAATATTGAACACTTGAATTTTGAATATTGAAAAATAACAGTGCGTTGGTGCAGGCTACTGAGGCATTTTAATTTTTTTATTAGTTCGATTTATTTTTAAGGTTTAAGGAGATTAATCTTTCAGGCACTTGTCTGGAGAGATCATAGCAGAATGGGGAGAGCTCCCAGAGACAACAGATGCTGAGCAAGAGAAGGTCAAACTGATTGAAATGACCAACTTGATCATTCCTTATCAAATGAAGCTGAACGCAGAAGCGGAAGCATGTGATCTACTAATGGAAATTGAGCGGCTTGATCTTCTTGATAAGTTTGTGGACGAAACAGCATATCCACGAGTCTGCCTTTATCTTACAAGGTAGGTAGAAAAATGTAAGACCATGATGCTGTGCCATGTTAAGGCTTGAGGCCACAATAAATATTTCAAAATTCACAGATTTTGACATGTGGAAGCTTCTTCTTCGGTAGGGTTTTGGCCGTTTCGGACAGCGGTGTGCTCCACTTCTGCTTTTTCTTCATTTTCTACTCGGTTATCAAATAAATCGGTAGCAAATAAGCACATATACAGGAAACCTCGCACTATCTCGTGCTTCTCCTAAGATGTTCTGGAAAGTGGACTACTTTAAACTTAGCAATGCTTACAGCAAATTATACAGTGCTTCGCCTGTTTTAGCCTCTTTCCGTGTCCCTTTGCTTGGATAACAAACTTAACAAAATTTACGTAACCGGTCTCGGACGAATAAGTATCCCGGAAACAGTTACCTGGAGACTGATATATCAAGAGAATAAACATGCCAAGCGTGATAATCAGTGTAGTGCTAATAGAGGAGATTTGGCTACCATTTTTGCTTCTAAGTTCTCGGTTCTGACAAAAACGAAGTAAAGAGACTTCTAAGTTCTCGGTTCTGACAAAAACGAAGTAAAAAACGATAGTAAAAAAACGCGAAATAGGAGAATTGTGAGGAGAGTCACAAGGAGAATTGAGATAAAAAATGCAACTAATGTCTCATATCTGCCAAATATGTTCGAGAAATTAAAACATAGGCATTAGGCATAGGCAAGCTACTTCGTAAGATTAGTGGAAACTCGGTTAAATTGTGAAGCCTTAATTTAGCCTACAGGCACAAGCACGTCGTGTTCTAACCACGGTGAGCTGAACAATGTTACAAGATGTGTCACAAAAACTACAATAACGTGCCTTCTGACACTGTTCTGAACTTCAGCGAAAATGGTCTACGCGAATATGACTTCGAGCTGACTGGATGGCTATTTTCAAAACGCAGGTTGAAAGATTCTACTCAGAACAGAAGAATCTTCTGAATAATAATGATAATATAGTGCAAGAAATAAGCCATTGGTCTCTAAAGCGTATGCGTAAAATACTTGTCATTACGCGTTTTTTCAGCGTACATATTTCCAGGGAATTCTTGGAGGCGTTGATGAAGTTGATAAAGACCATCTTCCAACGTCTTTAGCAAATCGCCTAAAGTAGTAAGGAGCGATTCTGTCAGTACTTTCAGGAATTCCTGAGATAGTCTGTAAAATCAGGGACCCATGAATTTCCTGTAATGCCTCGCCATTCGTGGGGCTTGTCAATAAGAGATTTCTGATGCGATCTTGACCGACCAACCGGTAGTTCGAGAAATACCCTAGGGGATAGAATACGGGACTATCCGGATTGACAACATTTGGGATTGGCTGCTGGTGCCTTGAGGGAGGAGTCTCTTTTTCGCTCACGTCCAATGAGGCAGACAAGAACGCCGATTCGACCCAAGCGGAATTTTTGGAAAGTAGGAGTAGGTCGGGCAACATAGCAACATAAAAGCAGAGGAAATGACAAGCCCCCTGAATGGTGAGGCATTATAGGAAATTTATGGGTCCCTGGTAAAATCTAGAACGAATAGTGCTTTAGATGAACTTAGTTTAGGCCAATGGCCTAACTATTGAATTATTAATTATCATTAGTATTATTTAGTGCCTATGGCCATGGAAGCTGAATTAGTCAGTTGATTGGCAACTTACTTTTTCTAGCTGCGT
Source organism: Branchinecta lindahli (assembly GCA_023053555.1). NCBI lineage: Eukaryota > Metazoa > Arthropoda > Branchiopoda > Anostraca > Branchinectidae > Branchinecta > Branchinecta lindahli. The sequence goes on from JAKZAO010000006.1 coordinate 22,026,480, forward strand.
TCCCTATGTTCCTGATCCAGAGAACATGAATCTACTGCTTGCAGCAATGCAGCTGTACAGGAAGTTTGGTCAGCTCCCCCACGCCATGCGTTTAGCTATGCAGATGAACGACAGGAAAATGATTGAAGACATCTTCAACTCCTGCTCCGATTGGTAAGCGGTTTTTGTGTTGGTCCTCCTTGTTTTTCCTATTATATTTCAAATTATCTTTTCTTGCCTATGACGTCGATTTTTCATTCACGCTTCTGTTCCACATGTTATATTAGGTATCTAGTAGTACCTTCTCTGTTAACTTCCAAACACCTTATAACCGTGTAGCGTGTACCCGAGCGGTTGGTACTATAGTGGTAGCCTGAGTGGTATCCTCGAAGGGTTGGTTCGTGGCTGTGGAGGGGGGAGCTTGGACGGTTGGCCCTAGGTCCCTACATTCAACAAACCATGTTTTACAAAACACACTTACTTTTAATGTTGAAATCCTCCATAGAGTATAAACGTCTGTAATCCAACTGATAGACTATAATTCACTGAATACAATACATTGACTGCTCAGTACGAACTGCCAATACTGACTACTTAATACGACTCAAAACACTGACTATTTATACTACTTTTCCTCCAGAGGTCCTTCTAATAGAACATTAACTTATTAGCGAACTATTAGCGCAAAGAACCTCTGGAGAGAAAGTCCATAGAGCTCCCTCTAACAAGGCATTAACTCTAGATGTTTAAAAGCATCTAGAGTGAGACGATTAGCCTCTAACAAGACAATAACCTTTAGAGCGAGATTGAATGACTAATAAAACAACCGCTGGAGAGAGAGAGCCGATATGTACGGTCTGTACGGAAACTAAAAAGGTTTGTGTCATTAACGATACAGGGAATGGTTTCGAATAAATATCTTCTCAATTTTGCTGAAGATTAATTCGTTACAATCCTCCCTCCTTAGAAAAAGTGTCTCCTGACACAGTTCTAGAAATACATACCCAAAACCTACACGAAGTCTATCCGAAAAACGCGTGTCCTAATATGTACATATATATCAGGAAGAAAGTTGTTATATCAGCTTTGCTTAGAAATTAACTTAGCTTTCCCAAAAATCTGATTTCAAGAACCATTTTTTTTCATCGTGAGATCAACGCATTCCAATCTGGTAGACCTGTCACTATGATGCTCATTTCTTTTAGTTCGGCCACTAAGTTTTTCTTGTTAAGTCTAGTAACAGCGGCCAATGGCAACACTTGTGGTAGCCAAAATACAAAAGTAAATGGCTCAATTTAGGTTGCCGGATTTCTGTGGCGAAGTTCATTCTCCCCACTAATCCTCTAGTTTAGCTCACGCCATTACTTGACACTGGGTATTCTTCTAAACCCAAGTCAGCCGTAGGCTGACCGCATCCAGTGTGTAAACACCTCTTCATAGTGGCCTCTTTCTTGAACAGAGTGGCGAGTCTAACTTCAATTGGATTGTCTACACCTTATTAGTTAATTGGAAATTTGTCCTTACTGAAATCAGAACTTCCAGGTTTTTACTTTCTACTTCCCTTCCCCCTTTAAGAATGAAAGGAATGCGTTGCCCATATAACAACTTTTAACCAGAAAATTCCTATCCTTGCGATACAATGTAGCCTAAATATATCTCATATTGAATGCTCTTTAGGAACGTTATCAACTAGACCTACACATTAATAAACGAAATCCTGTTAAGCTCCGGCAAAAGTCTCCTATCTTCACTTATTACTGCGAAAATAAACTTTTAATTGTCTATGTCTAAGTCCCATAAATCTAGATCCTAAAACAAACAAAAAAAAAACGTGCCCTTGAACATCAGTTAGGGTTAACTTAAATTCTATAATCACAAAATGTTGCTTGCCAATTGTCTTGGCAAATTGTCTTTTGACCTTTACAGCAACCTAAAGTTCTTTTCCTTCTGTATATTTCCGACTGTAACATAGTCTCTTTTGTCGGTTACTGAATGTTTTTGAATATGGTAAGGTTAGACTTACACATACGGCAATGTCATTGGCTTCTTTTAAGCTAGTTTCTTCTTCGGGACTCACATCCGGATCCCTAATTCATCGTGATGGCCCTATGCCACCTTCCTGCTATCAACGGTCACCTCTCCTTCTGACGTTTAGTTGGCTTCTTCCGTTGTCTAATTTGGTTTTCTTCTTCTTCTTCAGTTGCAATGGTTCTCTTCTGTTCAGCCTCTTCTTTGGCAAGAGGTCCTTATCTGTTCTTCTTGGATCGAAGGCATAGAGTCAGTCTTGCTTAACGTCGTCTTCGGAATCCGTAGCTGTCAGACCTCTGTCTGATTAGTTTCGTGCTGAAGACCCTGGGTCGATCCTTCGTAAGGTTGTCCTTCCGCTCGCTTGTGGGTGCGAGCATCTCTGGTACGATGATCTCATCGTTGGTGTCTCTCTTACTCGACTGAATTGTAACTCGGACTTAAACCCACAATATTAGCTGCTCATTTGCTTACTTCTGCGGGAAACTAGCTGTCGACCCATTTATAGTTTAATTCTTTAAACCATCTCAGCTTTCCCTTACAGTAAAGTCTCTATTTGTACCAAAAACAAGCTCTAATTAAATCCATTACTCTTAAAGATTTATAGCGCAGCTTCTGCTGTTTGAAACTTTCTTGTAGAACAACCTTAATAGTCCTTGGTCCGAAGTTACCAGTTATTTCAGAGAGACACATTACCTGTAAAATACAAAACAGATTAATCTAAATCTGCTCATCTTGGCGGGTACTTCTTCCCGCCCAAGGGTGACAAAAACTCACCCCCTTCTTTCTTGGAGCATCTTCTCCAAGGATAAATCTGATTATCCTGGCGGTTACTTCTTTCCGCCCAGGGGTGATCAAACTCACCCCTCGCTAACTATTAGCGTTTACTCGAACGAAACTTGGCCAAAGTTCCATTTAATCTTAGTGGTGTTCCACTTTCTTTTTAGTCTGGAGTACATTCTCTTAAAGCACAAGTTATTAGTTTTAAAAGCAATAATTGAGGAGAATCATTCGTCAACGATACTACCCCTTATCACTTATGCCACACTAGGGAAAAGGGAAAAATAGAAAAAAAAATATGAGTTTGTACGATCAAGCGGGATCAAGTGAGCGACAGTTCATGACGCTGTTGCTCATCTAGCCCGCATTAATCGTGAAAAACTTGTATCCCTATTTCTGTGTCCCACCTCCCAGTTTCGAGTATGTTAACTTGTCTGGCTGCTTTCTGTCTCGTAACGGTCTCGACTGTCTACTTGAGAGCGACTCAAGATACAGTTTGTACTCCTCCTGTTTTGCTTTCTTTGATGCTTGTTCTGCTGCCCGTGAAGCATCTAAATCTGACCTACCCCTTTTGCTCGATGTGGCTTGAATGAAAGCATCGACGGCGATTAAATTTTCCTCGTAACAGTCGTCTCCAATCTTTAAAAATTCTGTGATGCCACCTGTAACGTCAAAACCGTGCCCTGAAGCACTTTTCATAAAAGTGGAGTACGCTACGAGTCTCTCCTGGACTCGGTGTGGCAACCTCCTGAAGAGGGCCCTGAGAGGGCTTATACCGGAACTCGTGCCCGCCGATGCCTCTAACTGTACTCCAAACAACATGACGTCAACAAAAAGTGCATCCTTAGCGCATTTGTACGCACTAATATAAGACGGACGACGGAACCTGCGGAACGCCTGACTCATTCTTACTCTGGAGCCTTCGCGATTTAATGCTTCGATGAATCATGCAATCTTTGCCATTTCTTGCAACGTGGCCTGCCTTTGCACATTTTGCACAGATCGGTTTCCTCAAGGATCCTACGCATAGCTCAACTTGAACATATTTGAAGGGCTCTGAGGATTCTTTATTACAATTGTTCACACAAAAGCCGATCTATCTTTGACCTGCTGACCTCCGCCGCAAGAAAAAAATCTAAATTTCCCTTTTCTTCTCTAAAAAAAAAAAAATAACGGCAGCCTATGGCATTAATGGCCTATTTACGCAATATCTACTGGGTCCCTTATTTAATTTATGCTGATGCAGTACCCTGGACCTCTAGAAAATTAAAAAAAAAAAAAAATCGTGAACTTTTCTTAACTCTCCCCTCCACAGTAAATAGCTGTCACCAGTGTTATATTAGGTATCTAGTAGTACCTTCTCTGTTAACTTCCAAACACCTTATAACCGTGTAGCGTGTACCCGAGCGGTTGGTACTATAGTGGTAGCCTGAGTGGTATCCTCGAAGGGTTGGTTCGTGGCTGTGGAGGGGGGAGCTTGGACGGTTGGCCCTAGGTCCCTACATTCAACAAACCATGTTTTACAAAACACACTTACTTTTAATGTTGAAATCCTCCATAGAGTATAAACGTCTGTAATCCAACTGATAGACTATAATTCACTGAATACAATACATTGACTGCTCAGTACGAACTGCCAATACTGACTACTTAATACGACTCAAAACACTGACTATTTATACTACTTTTCCTCCAGAGGTCCTTCTAATAGAACATTAACTTATTAGCGAACTATTAGCGCAAAGAACCTCTGGAGAGAAAGTCCATAGAGCTCCCTCTAACAAGGCATTAACTCTAGATGTTTAAAAGCATCTAGAGTGAGACGATTAGCCTCTAACAAGACAATAACCTTTAGAGCGAGATTGAATGACTAATAAAACAACCGCTGGAGAGAGAGAGCCGATATGTACGGTCTGTACGGAAACTAAAAAGGTTTGTGTCATTAACGATACAGGGAATGGTTTCGAATAAATATCTTCTCAATTTTGCTGAAGATTAATTCGTTACACACAGGGTGAAAATGGTCGGAAAGAACAATATCCATTTTAACTTTTAAAGGACAACTCGCACTGCAAAGAGTTTCTGCTAAGATGTTCTGAGATGGTTGACCACTTTACAACTAAGCTATGCTTATAGAAAATTACACCCAGCTTCAGCTGTCTTTAGCCTCTTTCCATGTCCGTTGGCTTGTATGACAATCTTGGTAAAATTTGAATAACCCGACCCCCGACGAATAAGCTACTCAGAGACAATGATTGTATGCATGAGTGAATGAATTTAATCCCAAAAAAGCCCATGGGGCCATGGCGGGTAGTGTTGTAAAATTACCGTAAAATAAAAACTCGGTAAGTAAAATAGGTAAAATTGGTAAAATAAGGTAAAATAGGTAAAATTGGTAAAATAGGGTAAAATAAGGTATTCCATGGAAAATGTAGGGTAAAATTGATGTTTAACAGTAGCTCACAGGATTCAGACCTGGATTGAGACAAGGTCGACGTATTTAGTGTCATGTCGGCGCTATGAGTTAGATCAATAAAAATATCTATCTATTAAATATTTAATTGCATCTAGTGCAATTCGGATGATTGTGCAATTGCATTATTTGCAGCTGGCAAAATTGATTTTGAGGAACTTCAGAGAATTTACTTTTCCGTCAAGTTCCAAATACAAATAGAAAAAAGTGACATTAACACTTTGATCACAGTAATAAAGTAATAAAATAGCTCAAGGTGACTTGAGGAGTAACTCGAAGAAATCCCTAATTGTTCCGTTCTCTTCTTATTACCCCCTATCGAGCTAAAAAAAAACTTGCTGTCATGGAGTTGGTTACCAAATCAACCAGTTGATCCTCTAATACTGTGTGTCCAGGACTTTCAGTAGTAGTCTAAGGCATATTCGCCTAATCTCTGTGCATTATTTCCTTTTCTTTGGACATGGGCTTCATGTCAATGCGTGCATACTGCAGGTAGCAGCACAATAACACATGACAACACTAATTAGGCGACACTAAGTTAAAATACAACATAGCACTTGCCCACAAAACATGTCATAGCAGACCTGCACAATTGGTAGGCTACTACTGTCACTTTCTTCCAAATTCCGCCCTTCTATCAAGAATAAATAAGGGAAGAATTGAGAAGACTTGAAGCAAGCTAAAACGACTTTCGCCCGGTCTTATTTACCGGGGGTGGAGACTGGGTGGAGCTTCGCGTGTTGTCTCTTGCAGTATTAAGTGTTACCTCCAGAGCAAAAGTGATGAAGCAGTCAGAAAAGGCGGGAATTTCAAACAGTGCTGATTTCCGAGGATTATGCAAAAGGGAAAAAACTTTTCAATCTCGGGCCAGATTTGCAATGTGAAGCTTATGTTATCACAACCCTTCGCAAAGACGACGAAGCCCAAGGGAATGCGGCATTTGATGCCTCAGGGAGCAATTAAGCAACTTGAAAGTTGAGGCATAGACCTAACACCCATGCATTTAGTCCAGATTCAATATGATCAGTGTGAACATTAGTAATTTTTATTTTGGGTCTTCTCAGAACTGTAAAGACTCGCTTCTAGAAAAGGTATTAAGCTTGGACAATTTAAGGCATTTAGCTGGCGAAATGTGCTGAAAGAGTTATTATGTTTTTCTTTTAAGTTGTACTCTCTACATAAAATTTTGTTCATATAATTTTCTTGTGTAGTTGCGAAGAACAGTTGGCTATAAAGTATTTCCAAAATTTTGAATTATTGCAAATTGCTGATTGTAAGATATCTTTCAAAACGTCTCCCTTTGTGATAACAATTGTTATTATTCGTAGTCAAAATGGATATCATTATCTCGTATAGTTGGCTAAATTTTTGATTCTCAACTTATCAGTCCGGTTTTGTGTGAAAAAATAAGTAAATCTTTCTTCTTACTTATGCAGAGCCGAAAATTCTAACCGAGGGATTGCCTACTCTCGATTTGAGAGTACAGCAAGTGCCGGGTGCCACGATACCCGGTCGGTGCCGGCACCGGTTGTCACGTGTTTAAACATCACAATAAGCATTTTAAACGAGTTTGAAAGATGAATCACCCGATTTATTGTCGGCATCGGTGCCGGCACTGCCTATTTCGGTTGGTGCCAGGAAAGCGTTTACAGCAGGTGCCGGGTAGTGGGCACCCCCTCGATTCTAACTGACTTTCTAAGCCTAGAGTGAAAACCTTTTGAAGCAAGTCCTATAGTGTTCAGTCCAAAATGTTGTCGGTCCTGTTTTGCCTTTATTTCGTCATCCATTTACCCCCGATAAGACAGTCCTGAGAAGACCAAAATTTAAATTACTAATATTCACACCGATCCTATTGAATATAAACTAAATGCATGCTTAGTTTTTTAGTTTTAGTTTAGTACTCTTTATTATACAAACCAACTTTTACATGCTAAACTACATGAACAAATCTTTTTTAATCCGCTTTATAATCTGCAGGAAAACCCGAATGGGCCTGTGGGGGCAGTAAATAGAAAACTTCACTTTACAATATAATTTTCACACACTTTGTCAAAAAAAAGATAAGATGACTGCATGAAAGAGGAAGAAAAAAGAAAAGAAAGAAGAAAGCAAAGAAAAAACATTAAGTGGGATACCATGCCGCCGTACCAAAATTAACCACTTCTAAAAAAAAAAAAAAATTATTCTGTCAATGATGGTCTGTCAAGAAATGTTTCTTTAATCGGTCCTTGAACTGTGGTAGACTCATCGCATGCGTGTTAGGTCTATGCCTCAACTTTCAAGTTGCTTAATTGCTCTCTGAGGCATCCAATGCCGCATTCCCTTGGGCTTCATCGTCTTTGCGAAGGGTTGTGATAACATAAGCTTCACATTGCAAATCTGACCTGAGACTGAAAAGTTTTTTCCCTTTTGTATAATCCTCGGAAATCAGCACTGTTTGAAATTCCCGCCTTTTCTGACTGCTTCATCACTTTTGCTCTGGAGGTAACACTTAATACTGCAAGAGGCAACACGCGAAGCTCCACCCAGTCTCCACCCCCGGTAAATAAGACCGGGCGAAAGTAGATCCAGCTTGCTGACATCGAGGCTATGTGAGTTCTCAATTCTTCCCTTATTTATTCTTGCTTCTATTCATGCTGTTTTCCCTTTAAAAATCAGATGTCATACTCATGCTTTGCTTTCTGATGCCGCCCTGGTCCCTGGAGTCCCTGGGTAGTGCTGCTTCAATTCAATTTGACACCAAATGTAAAGATGTCAGTGAAATACAGGTAAATTTGTAAAATGATGTTTGAAAACTGGTTTCCTAGTCCTCCCTGCAGGCCCTGGGTGGGTTTTCCCGTCAACATGTGTAAAAATGGCAGTAAAATACGGGTAAATTACGTAAAATACCGGTAAATTACGTAAAATAGTAAAATTGGTAAAATACCAATTTTCCGGGGGTCCGTAAAATTACGGTAAAATACGTAAAATACCGAATTTTACCGTGACCAATTTTACCATTTACAACACTAATGGCGGGTAAACAAAATAAACACAAAATAACACGAAAACTCAATATATACACCAAGAAGATAGAACGCCTTACCCCAAAAAACGCTCCCGATGCTCCATAGACTGCTTGAGGAACCTCCCCAGCCGACGAAGGTCCCCAAAATTTGTCTTCCCCATAATCTTGACCAAATCCTCTTCCTCCATCCTTTCTTTCCCAAACATCTCTATTTAACTCAACGCAATTACCAACCAAATGAAAAATATCTTCCCCAAGTGAACCACACATAGGGCAAAAGTAAGGACCCGAACATAGCTTAACTTTCCCAATAAACTTTCTTCTCTCCCCCAATGGGAGAGAATCCGCCCGCAAACTTACCATCCATTTTAATTCCTCAGGTCTAAGTCCCGCTTTAAAAAACAGTTCCTCCCCCCATGCCTCTTTAGCCAAGACGTACCACTTCAAAGAAGAAGAATTCCGTACTCCACAACTCCACAACTGAATCTCCTGGTCCTTTAACCTATCTTTAACTATCTTAGCTATCTCTCCTAATGGATATGAAGGCCCTGCTCCCTCATTCCACAAACCACCTAGACCACAATCATCAATTACTTTTTAATTTGTTGCGGCCACGCATCAATTTTGGGATCATTCAATGTTTCCCAATATGCCGCTTTTAAAAGCCTCACTCTAGGCAAACTTAACAATTTCTCCCAATAACGTATCATACTAACTAATCTTCTACTACGCAACGACAATAACCCTAAATCTCCTTTAATCACTAAGCTATTTGTTCTTATGCTTACTTCTAACACCCTCTTGAAATACTGCAACTGGATTCCTTCCAGCTTCTGTCCTTGCTGGAATCCGCAAATTTCGGACCCGTAATGCATAGCAGTGATTACTTTCGTTGAAAACAACTGCTTGTGCATTCTCATGTCCTTTATTTTTGCCAAATCACTACCAGCTATAGCATACGCCCTTCGTTTCCCTTTCCTCGCACTCAACTCTATTTGTTGCTTCTCGTAAAGAAAACAAACGTGGCAAGCGTGATAACCAGTGTATTGCTAATAGAGTAGAAAAGGTAGTTGGAAGAATCTCGGGAACTAGAATGGATACAAATACTACTGAAGTAGACTGAATTACTATCATAAGCACAATGTATTCTGTAAAGGATAGTTAGAGGAAGGCTCCTGTACTGTGCCAGGCAGTACTTTTATAAAATAATTGTATTAACTTGAAAAAGTTCATCGGTTGCGCGAAAATCGAAATTGCAAGAAGTGAAAGTTTAACGGTAAGCTGCAAACAGAAAACAGAAACGAAGTACAGCGAAATAAATATTGAACGATCGCTTTTTGCCGATGCAGCCCAGGTTTCTATTTTTGTTTACAGTTCTAAATTCTCTAGGACTTTGAAGAAGCAACTGGCTTTCATGATGGGTCGTCAGAATTTCGTCCTACCCATGAATGAAGATGATGAAGAACAGAACGAGGACATAACCGATATTATGTGCAACACTCAGCTGAACTCGAACTTCCTCGCTCTCGCAAGAGAGGTAAGAATTTCAGTATCAAATACTCAAGTTATTACCGTTGGCAGCCAGCTTTTTACCGTAGTATTTGTGTTCCTATTCACGGTAAAAGATACACGAATATCTTTTATTTGTTATATTTGAGATTCTTTGACCACTGTATATGTTTGTAATACGGTAGAGGTATTCTTATATAACTTTTCTCGATCAGGTATGCAATGTATATCTTCATACGTCCCACAGGAAATTATATTAGGACAATTACTTTTGATACGACCTCGTATGATCCTCCACAGAGGCTGAATACGAAGCCGTATCAGCCTCCGCAGATGTTCGTCGAGCATTTTTCCTCAGATACTGAAAAGTTGAAGCTGATCTCCAAAAAATAAAATAAAAACAATAGCCTACTTTCAGCAAAAAACAAACAAAAAAAAAACACTTAAAAATTATAGAAAAAATAAAATAAAAATAAAATATATGTTGAAAAACCGACAAAACATGTTACTCTCTTAGACAACCAGCCTATGCCTCAGGACATACATTGTCACAATCCGATTTCCACTGAAAATACAGCTTGTCAACTGAAACAACATCCTACTATCCCTTGCTTTCCAAAATCTAGTTATTCAGCATTGAAAAAAAACAAAAAAAAACAGAACATCTTACTCTCTTAGACAACTAGCCTATGCCCTAGGTCATACCTTGTCAGAATCAGATTTCCATTGAAATACAGTTTGTCAACTGAAATATCATCCTACAATCCCTTGCTTTTCAGAAGCTAGTTACTCGGTATTGATCACTAGTTGCGTTTTTGCTGATACCGTTTTTGCTGGTATCTGATATGAGGTCTAAAGTCGTGTTTGCAGTTATCGTGGTATCTGATACCACGGTCAAAAAGCGTTTTTGCAGTTGTCGTGGTACCTGGCCAGTTACCGTGGTAACAGATATTCAGATATCACGGTCCGACCGTGGTATCTGGTCGCGGTATCTGGAAAACGCATCTCACTTTCATCAAGTTTTGTCGAATTAGTGAGAAAGAAGTTCAGCACTTAGTGATGTAACTGGATATCAGTTTTTCTTTTGGGATGACTTCTAAAAGTGCAATTTCGGCAATAGTCGTTTTTGCAGTGGACCGTATATCAGATACCACGGTAACTGCAAAAACGAATAATTACAGATCCAGTTACCGTGGTAACAGATACCATGATATCCGCAAAAACACATCTACGGTACTGTCTTTGTTCCAGAATGTTTTTGTTTTCTGAAGAGCCAACACGTGGTTTTGTTCTTGTTTACTTTAGAGGTTCTTTGACCTCTGTAATGTTTGTAATACGGTAGAGGTATTCTTATACAACTTTTCTCGAACAGGTGTGCAATGCAGATCTTCATATGTAAAAAAAAACAAACTTAAAAACCACTTGAAAATTATAAAAAAAAAATCAAAATAAAATAAGTGTTGAAAAAAATTACAGAACATGGGTCCCAACAGTAGTCATTTTCGTAGGTCTACAGTAGGCTTACTCCACTAAAATAAAACCATCTACCCCTTTAGCAAAAAAGTACAACAAAAGAAGATATTCTGAAAAAAAAGAAGATATCCTATCTTTCCACTGGCTAACGTCGCTGGTAGAGCCTAGCATTAACATTCACGTTACTTTTCATATTTTAATTTTGCTTTCTAGTTGGACATCATGGAGCCCAAAACACCCGAGGACATCTACAAGTCCCACCTGGAGAACACTCGTTCCTCGTACAGTAGCAGCCAGGTAGACTCCGCTCGTCAAAATTTAGCATCCAGTTTCGTCAACGGATTCGTAAACGCCGCCTTTGGAAAGGATAAGCTCCTGTTAGTCGAGGATGGAAATAAGTGGATTTATAAGAACAAGGAGCATGGTATGTTCAGCACTGCAGCTTCCTTGGGTCTGCTGCTCCTGTGGGACCTGGATGGTGGTTTGACCCAGATTGACAAGTTCATGTACTCAAGTGAAGAGTATGTTAAGGTGGGTAATTAACATATTGTAGGAAAAATACTATTAAAAAACTCAAAATCCTCTTTGGAGAATCCAAACCATTTCTAAATCCTCTCTTCTCTCTCGAAGTTATGGTACCTATCTTAGGTTTTTCAAACAAACTTAATCTCAGCCGTGAGTTCTTATCGTATCTACATTCTTGACATATGCAGAAGCCGTAGCTCTGTTTTCTGTTTTCACGGTTTAACTGCTATGACTTATGGTTAGATTAAAAATAAAATATAAAAAGGTACCATCCAGTTTTTCGCAAGCGATACGAAATCTCCAACGATAAAATGGGGGAGTGAAAATTTAAACAAAACGAGATTGTCTCGTAGTAGTGTATTGCAACGTGTATGCGACTACGATAAAAGACTGGAATCCTCTAAGGCTTTCGCATGATCATAATCCAGTTCCTATGAACCTCATAACAACCAGGTGCTCTCCGCGGATTATTTCTTTGCAGCTCTTCTAACATAATTATCCCTCCCCTCATGGACGTCGTAACATGCTAATTCTTAAGTTTGGATGTAAAATCCTTGCATCTGTCCAACACCGAACTATCCTCCCACTGGATGCACCCATAAACAATCGTACGCGTTCGCAGCTGAAATTAAAACCGCTGAAAATCAAAACAAAAAGACACAGTAACACATTTGTGCCGTTTTTCGTTAACATTTTGAATAAAATGTCAGTGTAGTGTTATCATTTTGTAGTATTTATGTAACTTCTGAGTGTTTAAAAAAATGATATTTTTGTAAAGACAATCAAATTAGCTAGCTAGCAAGTTTCTGACTAATAAACCTTACTTACTTACCTGTAATTTGTGTGAGTGGAATAACGTTTTTTTTTTCTGTTATAGGCCGGTGCTCTTCTGGCCTGTGGTATCGTCAGTACTGGTGTTAAGAACGACTGTGATCCCGCCTTTGCTCTCCTGAGTGACTATGTTCTCAACGATAAACCCACCCTGAGGATTGGATCCATTTTGGGTCTGGGTTTGGCTTACGCTGGAACCGACCGGTAAGGTTTTCCTTGGGAATGATAGAAATCCAACCAGGATAGTTTGAGATTGGCTTGTCTTGATTAAGCATACCCGAATCGTCACATAGCCTATACTGTTCTCCAAATCACCAATTTTTATATGTCGCAAATTTGATCGTTTAATTTAAAAATAAGAGTAGGAATATGCTTGTTTAAAGCATACCCGAGTCGTCCCATACTATGTTCTCCAGAATTCCAAATCTTTATCTGTCGCAAATCCCCTAACAATTTCCTTTGAAGTTATTCTTCAAAAAAATATTTTAAAAGTTATCCCCTCTTTTAGGCTTGACGTCATTGCTCAGCTTGTCCCCGCCCTCTCCGACCCTAAGTCATCCGTTGAAATCATTGGCGTGACCTCGCTCGCCCTTGGATTGATTTCGGTCGGGGCTTGCAACTCTGAAGTCACTTCTGCGATACTGCAAACCCTAATGGAAACTAGTGAAACTAAGGAATCCAGTCTCAAGGAGCCGTTTGCAAAGTTCCTACCACTTGCTCTTGGTCTCTGTTATTTGGGTGAGTTGTTTTCTTCATTCTTTATATTAATATAAGGATCCGCGCCAAAGAGTGGAATATTATATTAAATATCATGCGTAATAGGCTTTCGCCTCTCTCTCTCTCTCTCTCTCTCTCTCTCTCTCTCTCTCTCTCTCTCTCTCTCTCTCTCTCTCTCTCTCTCCTCTCTCTCCTCTCTCTCTCTCTCTCTCTCTCTCTCTCTCTCTCTCTCTCTCTCTCTCTCTCTCTCTCTCTCTCTCTCTCTCTCTCTCTCTCTATGTTTGCGCATCCTTGTGTTAGATGTGAAGGACCCGATCCAGGTGAGCTTCAAAAATATTTATTTTATCTTGCTTCAAAAAGCAAGATAAAATAAATGCCACAATAAAAACTTATAAAGTTATCGTTCAAGATAAGATATTGTTCATCCCCTGTTCAAGTTTTTGTTTCGTCGTTATCGTTTGTATATTTTGTTGAATCTGTATCTGTTGTCCTGTTTGGTCATGCGCCCTAAGATCAGGAAACTTCAATAGTTGCATTTGTAATGATTGTAAGTACAAATAACCTTTGTACTTTTTTGCTTCTCTTGTCTTGTCATTTTAGCGGGATAAAATTCTTTCATTCATTCGTTATGTTGGATTCGGAGTTAAGACCCTTTTAAGTTTTATGTTTCCAGAAATAAACTTATGATCCTTATAAATATTATGAATGAACGAATGAAGAAATTTATCACCCATCGAAATTGGCCCAAGAGGACCTAGATGGAGTGTATAAAAGAAACGAAAAACAATGTTGTGCGATTTGAACTCTCACAATACAACACAAATGTAAGAAAATACGGACATTAAAGGAACAGTAAACTTGACTACGCAACTTTCGGCCATCGAATCGCCCGGGGGGCTTCGATAAATATACAGGGTCTTATTGTCGACAGGCAATAAGATGACAGGCAGTGAGATGACAAAGATGACTTCTTCGTCATCTCGAACCGTCTCGAATCCCCTCCTTAGTGCTCCCAAAGCTAGCTGGCAGGCCCTTGCCCCTTGTGCACTGTAATTGTGCACTCATGTACTGTAAAAGTTCGCCTTTTTACATGTAGACTACAGAGTAACGACCTCCCTGACTAGACGGCCGGGGTTCGATTCCTAGTCGCGGCACACAAACCTTTTGCTTTTGCAAACCTTTTGCTCCAAAGTCGAATTCTCGGAAACTGCCCGGAAACTACAATGGTCGTAACGAGAATTTTTCTTACTCTCAATATCGACTCAGGGTACATTCTTGATATGTTAGCTAGCTCCCCGAGTCAAGTTTGAGTCAGGTTTTCTGTTCCTTTAACCTTTAAATGAGATCTATTTAAAGTTTAACAGAAAAGCCAACTTATTTTTTTATCATTTAATTGGATACACTCGATTATTTGGATTGTGTTAAGGGACTTATTTTTTTCACCATATGCTTTAGTATGACCTTTAGAATATCTACGGTCATCCTCACAAGGCAAAGTTCTGCTATGACGCGACAATTTGAATCTCGAAACAAACCGGCGTTTCAGTGGCCGACGGTGAGCCAGGTGGAGATTTGTCACTGTGTGAACACACATTTTTCGAAAATTGTTTTTGTCAAGCATACAACACAGGTACACGCGCAAAGAGCTACCACAAATCCGTCAGAGAAATTTTACTATATTGAATATCGATTATTCCGACTAAATAATACAATCGATTATTTCTGTTTAATAGTGCAAACCCTAGAATTGTATGCAGGATTGGTGCATTTCGGGACCATTTAGGCAAGACAGCTAAAATTAAGTGAGGATAGTTTGAGGTTGAGGGTTCAGCTGTTCGCCCGTATACTGAATGTAAAGGTTGTATCGTTTTTGTTCATGGTTCAAGGGCGTCGTTAAACATATATCTATCTATCTATTCGTGAATATGACGGAGCAACGAAGTAACGCATTTTCATCGGGCCTTCAAGTCTATTTGAGTGAATAGTTTGATTTCAGGGCTTACTGCACGCCACTTTACTGTCTTCCTCTTGCTTGTAATGTCAGTGTGAGATGTGAGAATTCTTTTCGGGTTCTGTATAACAATTCGTTCCGGTGGCTTCACGGTCTTCCTTGGAACTGTAGTGCATCGGGAATGTTTGTTGGTGAAGGGCTTCCCTCTTTTGGTGAACTTCGGAGGTGGTCAATTCTTTCCCTTCAAACTAGGATCCTCTGATCCCCTAGCCCACTTCTTAGGATCCTTTCTGGGCCTCAGATGCGGCTTTCTCTGCCTGTATGGCTTGCGTGGACTCGTGAGTTGTACGCGGGGCTACGGGAGTCACGTAAGTGACCTGGTATTTACATTTGTTTGTTTGTTGAGTGTTATTTGTTATGTTGTGGCCCATGTTGGCCTTATTTGAAATAAATAATAATAATAATAACTGAAAAACAAATGAACAAATTACCCAAGTTTTGACCCCTACAAAGCTCCATGGCCCGTTACATAGGGGTTTAATACCAAAATAATGGTTAACTAGAATTCTTTGTTTCAGCCTTTTTCGGTTAAACTTTAAAGGACTTTCAATCTTTCGTTATTGCCTCAATCGCAGTCACAGAGTCGGCATGACGGTATTACTGCCTCTATCCGTTATTAGTTGCGTTTTTGCAGATACCATGGTATCTGATATACGCTCTAAAGCCGTTTTTGCAGTTATCGTGGTATCTGATACCACGGTCAAAATGCGTTTTTGCAGTTATCGTGGTATATGATATTCAGATACCACGGTCCGACCGTGGTAGACCGAAAGTCATCTCACTTTCATCAGTTTTTGTCAAATTGGTTGGAAAGAAGTTTGGCACTTTGTGATGTGACTGAATATCAGTTTTTCTTTTGGGATGATTCCGAAAAGTGCAATTTCGGTAATTGTCGTTTTTGCGGAGCAACCGTATATCAGATAGCCTACCACGGTAACTGCAAAAACGACTAATTGCAGATCCAGTTACCGTGGTAACAGATACCATGGTATCTGCAAAAACGTAACTATTATCCGTAACGCCGCGTCTCTGCGATTTGCGCTTCCGGCCGGGAAGGAGTGTAGAGAACATAATGGCGTTTTTTATCGCCGATGAAATTGCACCAGTAGACGAAGTGAGTTTACCGATTCGTGCTTATTAGTGTTTTCGATAGCCGTCATACGAAATCCCAACGTCTACGGCAAACGGTGAGTCCTCGGCCGATCGGCGATGCACAGGAAATTCGGCGATAGACGTTAGCCGATCAGAACAAAAACAGAAACTAAGATAAACAGCTACAGCAATCGGCTTCCGGCGGACGTCAAAAACGCCAAAAATTCCAACGGCTACGCTATTGCCGAACTAACCGGCGATAAAAAATGCCACTCATGTGTGAACCTATTTTTTCGGGTCTTCGATGATTTTTTTTTTCTTTTCAGCTAAGCAAGAGGCGGCAGAAGCCACAATTGAGGCACTCCAGGTCCTCCCAGAACCATTCCGGTCTATGGCCGGCACACTAGTTGAAGTGTGCGCGTACGCAGGCACAGGCAATGTGCTCAAAGTGCAGAACTTACTGCACATTTGCAGCGAGCATTATGAACCTGAAGAAAAGAGCAAGGATAGCAAAAAAGATAAGAAGGAGAAGGAAGAGGATAAGGATAAACCGATGGATATGTCAATGCAGCAGGCAGTGGCGGTGCTAGGAATTGGTTTGATTTCGATGGGGGAGGATATCGGATCGGATATGGCTTACAGAACGTTTGGATTGTTGGTAAGTACTGCAACATGTAACCCTTTTCCCAACCCAACCCTTTTCCCAACTTCCTTTTCCTGCAGCGGCCGCTGCATGATCTGCGACTCTATTAGACTTTGATTTCATGCAGCGGCAACTGCATGATCTGCGACTCTATTAGACTTCGATTTCATGCAGCTTCCGCTGCATGATCTGCGCCCTTCTCCCAACTTCCTTTTCCTGCAGCGGCCGCTGCATGATCTGCGACTCTATTAGACTTTGTGTGAAGAGGCTGGGACAGTCTACCACAAATCCCTTGTTTTGGGAAAGCCTATGCCAAACGCTGGGTATATCTATCATTTCGTGTACCCTATGCCAAACGCTGGATATACTATGCCAAATGCTGGATACTGGGGTCCAATCAAATATTCATGATTTGAGTGAAGCTAAAAAATCAACCAGTCATAATTCAACTGTATATAGTGAGGTAGGTCAGGATTAAGGTGCCAACAGTTATCCGGCGTTTGGCATAGGTTGTCCAGGGTTAAGCATAGGCTATGCCCAGCGTTTGGCATTGGGTATCAAAAAATCAGGGGTTTGTGGTTGACTGGGTGGGGATCCCTATTTCACATAGAGTTGCCCGTAAGACCTGGAGGTACTTAGGATAAGTTAAGGAAGAATGTTACTAAAAAAAAGTAATAATCCAGGGACATTAAACGCTAGGCATGACAGTTGAAAATAAAATAACACTCTGTTGATTAACTAATCTAGTCTAAGGTATTAACAGTTAAAGACAACACAAACGTAAACAGCAGCACGAGAGAGGACAAGATAACTACTGGTAAGAAGAAACACAGCTACCGGCACGAAAATTTAGGACAAGGTGTATATATATATATGTATATATATAAAAGTAAATAGCAATAAGATCGGGATTAAAAACGGTGACGTAGCTCCACTCAAAAGAATTCCATGCGATATTCATTTGCGCCACGGTGAGGGCTTTTCTTATTATTCATAGTGGACCGAAACTTCCACACTCCTACCTTTTAAAACAACCTCAAAACACTGCAGGGGCGCAGAAAAGAGCTAAGCACCGACTTCGGTTCAGCCATGGCATCTCACCCTCTCCACTCCCGAATCCACGTCCCCCTCCCCACCAAAACGTTAGAAATCGACCAGAAAGAATGGCAAGTTCTAGGGTACTTAAACTCTGTCCTGTACCTACAAAACACGCCAGATTTGCGAAAGTTTTATTCGTGGAATAGTTTCAATCGTGGTTTGTTCCTGAAACTTTTCAGTGAAGCTTGATAGGTTTTTAAGTTTGTAATTGACACATATATTGTAATTTGTTCTGTGTTTTTTTTTACAATAATCGCAAATTTAGTTGTGTAACCACGAAAGTCGATTTTTAAAATAAACTTTCTATCCATCTTTCTATCATAGACAATCATTTTTTTTCCTTTAAGCTTTATCTACGTGTAACTACGCTCAGAAACCAGGTTCATTTCTTCCAGCGACAGCCTGAAGAGGACCCTTGCGAAGAAGGGCCGAAATAACGCCGAAGAATGTCCTAGCTGGCTTTTCCGTTTTGAGTCATCTTTATACACGATTCCCAGTCACCTTGGGCCTATTTCTTATTTATTAAGGTTATTTTTGTTATTATTAATATGTGTAGGCGATGGACGAAAGCTTCACGTTATCAAATCACTTTACGTTGTTGTTCGACGTACGTCCTTGAAGCTTTCCCTAGGAGAAGGTAGTGGCTCCCTTGTCAGACGTGACTCTTATCTATGACCGTTTTTCAGCTCCGTTACTCTGAAGTGGTCATTCGGCGGGTTGTCCCCTTAGCACTGGCCCTAGTCTACGTCTCAAACCCGAAGCTGAATGTCCTAGATACCCTCTCAAAGTTTTCTCATGACGCAGACTCAGAAGTTGCCTACAATTCCATCTTCGCGATGGGTCTTGTCGGAGCTGGAACTAATAATGCGAGGTAAGATCTTAGATACTCTCATTCTCTCTAGCTGCGTTATTACTTTGCCGTTTATCTTTTACGAGGACCTGTGGGGGAGGGGGGGGGTCGTAGAATACAGATACGTTTCTTTGTCAAAATTTGATTATTTTTGTACTGCTTGTAAAAATGGAATGGATGATTCAAGTTCTTTATTACGTACACTACCTACAAACATAAATTATCATATACTTGACAAAGCAAACGGATAAGTCAGCTACATTTTATTGGAGCTATATGTCGGCCCTTCTTTGCAAGGGTCCTCTTCAGAAGGGTCCTCTTTAGGCTGTTCAGGCAAGGGTCTGGAGAGGACCCTTGCCAAGAAGGGCCAAAATATAGCTTCAATAAAATGTAGCTGACATATCTGTTTTGCTTTGTCAAATATGATTCGCAGTCAGCTTGGGCTGAAGGAATATCTGTTATCATTTACTCCTGGCAGAGAGCAAAGCATGGGTGACTCGGGGGTGAAAAATTAATCGCCACCCGATCATCAGCTTTTATTCAATGGTTTCAACGTCGTTTGTTGAAAGAATGCCATCCAAACAGGTTGTTCTTCTTTTTAGAGCAGCAGATTAGTAGTCGGTAGTAAGCCAAAATTATTGACCCTTAAAGCATCCGTGCCAGTAACTCCCATTGCGTATTTTTAGTGGCTATCTTCTCATTTTCCAATATTTTTCATTCATTGGGAATCGCAATCGGTATATTTTTTTTTCTTTAACCACACCATAGTACAAACTGTGGGCCTTAAAGGATGGAATCGTAGACACTTAACGTTTAAGCTTCGCTTCAATGGTACCAGAAAATTGATTTTGAATACCGCAGCGTATTGCACAAGTAAATACAGTAGAGGTATGCTTCTTTCAACGTTACCTAATTCTGAACAGTGCAGTTTGGGGCTAAATGGTAAAATGTAGACACAGACACTCATTCAGATGGGTGTTCTGTGTTCGACACAACAGCCCTTAATTAGATACTTTGTCTGACTGGTAGTTTAGAAAAGCACACCTCTACCGTCCGAGGGCAGAACATAATCGAAAGAAAAACAATGTTTATCTTTCGTTGTGCTTCTCTTCTTTCAAAATGCAACAAAATTTGAATTACGGTCAGTACCATTTATCTTTGACTATTAAACGTGTCAAGTTTCACATATTTGTCCCGACAGCTTGTCCTGCAGCACACTCCCGATATGGATATCTTTTTTTATTACTTAGAAAAAAACGGTAAGCTAAAAGATTGAAGCGCTGTGCCCTGAGTGCGAAGCTTGTATTCTTCCATTGGTGCTCATTGGTCAGATCCCATAAGCAGCCTTTGCCGTTGAGAATGCACCAGGTGACATATCCATTGATCCGATATGGCGTTTTGGTGTCTGGCAAGTCTACCATAAATCCCTGATTTTGGGTCAGCCTATGCCTGACGCTGGTTACCGTATACCAAACGCTGGGTACCTTCACCCAGTAACATATTTGCGGTTTGAGTAAAGTTCAGAGAAATCAACCAATCAGAATTATTTTTATCGTGGATTAGGTCTTGGTTCGGGCACCCAGCATTCGGTATAAGGTAACCAGCGTTAGGCAGAGGTTATCCCAGAATCAGGGATTTGTGGTAGACTGTGTCTCGCCATAAACTAACGGCTTTCTGTTAATTGGCGTGTAGGCAAACCGTCAGTTAGTCGGTTAGTTGTCGGTCATTAGCGTATATAAGAGAGGATTATTAACTGGCAGGCATGTCGTGAAAATAACAAAAATTAGGTGATTTTCTGTTATTTCAGGTTGGGGACGATGCTGCGTCAGCTTGCTCAGTACCACGCCAAAGACCCCAACCAGCTCTTCATGGTAAGAATCGCACAGGGCCTTTGTCATATGGGTAAGGGCACCCTTACCCTTTCGCCTTACCACAGCGACAGGCAGCTTATGAGGCCTGTGGCTCTAGCTGGACTTCTTGGAGTATTGGTCGCGTGTTTGGACGTCAAGCAAAGTAAGTTTAATTGTTTTTTTTGTTTGTTTTTTTTCGAACCAACCTGTATATTTATAGCGTCACCTACACTTTCCTCTATCTCTACATTTTTTTTTTTTATATTCTTTCTCGTTTCCTCTTTTGCCCTTATTTCTCATTTTACCATTTTCATCACATCAACATTGAAATTTTCTTTACTTTTTCCTTCCTTTTTTTAAAGAAAACTATTATCTTTACTATTCCATTTCCATCACTTAACATTTATCTTAAAGGAACATTAACTTGACTACGCAACTTTCGGCCATCGAATCGCCCGGGGGGGCTTAGATGAATATACAGGGTCTTATTGACGACAGGCCCCTCCTTCTTTGTTATCTCGAACCGTCTCGAACCCCCTCCTTAGTGTTCCAAAAGCTAGCTGGCAGGCCCTTGCCCCTTATGCACTGTAATTATGCACTTATGTACTGTAAAAGTTCGCCTTTTTACATGTAGACCACAGAGAAACGACCTCCCCGACTAGGCGGCCGGGGTTCGATTCCTAGTCGCGGCACACAAACCTTTTGCTTTTGCAAACCTTTTGCTCAAAGTCAGATTCTCGGAAACTGCCTGGAAACTGCAATGGTCGTAACGGGAATGTTTCTTACTCTCAATATCGACTCAGGGTACATTCTTGATATGTTAGCTAGCTCCCCGAGTCAAGTTTGAGTCAAGTTTTCTGTTCCTTTAATATTTTCACCTTTACTTTTTACAATAAAAGAAACCATTAAAAATCAAAATCAATGAAAAGCATTCAAAAAGAATATTGTAACATGAAAACGAGTCAAACACACAAAAATTAATTGTTTTTGCTACCAGTTTTCCATCCTTCAGAATTTAGTCACCTTTTATATCTGCTTAAAGACCATCGTCACACTTACAGTCCCCTACCCCGCTCAGACCATTTACGGTCCACCTGGTCAAACCCGTCCGGTCAGTTGTAGCATGTTTAGTTCGAAGCATGCATAGACCTAGAATCGCGCCATCGACGATTTCTGCCACAAGAGCTTCTCCTCACCAGTCACTATGTGTATAAGGCAGTCCTGTACGCAGTGCTGTCTTTTGCTGTGCTGTCTTCTTATTTTTTCTTATTATTATTATTAAATGAGTTGATGAGTGATTTGTTATTATTTTCTATTTTTAGTGCTTTTTTGTTTTTTTTGTTTTGTTATGTTTTGTTTCTAGTTAATTATTAGTTAGGAAATGAGTTTTATGTACCCGCCCAACTGGAAGTGCTTTTTTGTACCTTTCTTGGGGCGGGTACTTGCATCGTAGTTAAATGTATTTCGCTGGTAAAATAAAACTGAACTGAACTTTTACTTCTGGTGGACCCTAGGCCGTCCATGGATATTTGGCCCCTTTCCGTGAGCTAAAAACGTAAAAATGCCAGCACACACGATTCTTGGTCGAGCCACACTGTGGTCACATCTGAGCAAAATTTCGGTAACGTAAACGACGAGGATGCAACGTAGCTGGTCACTCCTGGATCGTTAGGAACAAGGCAATGCGGCTAGCAACCGCAGCCTGATTTCTCAGCAATTTACACCGGCCGCTTGGCCTCTCGTCTCCCCTGGCCCCCCAGTACCGGCCTAAGGGTAAAGACGGCACTGCCTGTGCAGCCAATTTTAGGAGAATCATCGCATATTCGTAATGTAATTACAGTGTCTTGTCAGGAAAATCAGAGACAGTTATGAAATCGGGGTCGAACATCTGGTTCGAAAAAAAAATCAGTGAAAGGTTCAGCTTAAACTTGGACTCCGGGGATCAAAAAATCGTTGCCTGGAAATCACCTATGCTGAGCAGAAAGAGATTTAAAAAAATGATAGACATCCAATGCTAGCATGTAGAATACAAGCTGTTGAGGAAATAAAGTACATTATTATTAAGAAAATGGCATTGCCCATAATTATTTAACTGAAGCAGGCCTCTACTGTGATGTAAAGTTCGTGCTCGAATGATAATGATCGAGATTTTTTTTTGCAGCTATTTTGGGTAAGGCCCACTACCTTCTGTTCACGCTAGCATCTGCTATGCAGCCTCGCATGTTGGTAACCTTCGATGAGCAGTTGAAGCCTCTGCCGATTGCAGTACGCGTTGGAACAGTAAGTTTTTTTTTCCGTTTTTGGGATCCCAAAACGTAAGTGGCGGGATACCTATGACATCGCAAAAGTTGTCCGCCTGTCCGTCTGTAAGCACGATAACTGTCGAAGGGATTGAGATATTTTGATGAAACTTGGTGGGAGGATCCTTTGGGTCAAAGTACAAGTCAAATTCGAAGATGGGCTGTGTAGCAATATATTTGAGGGTGGGGGAGGGATTTCAAATTAAGGGGCAAAAAAAATATTTTTTGAAAGCTATTTAGATAGTTGATTTAGGGGTAAGGAAACACGCTGAATCCGAATAGTAGTTCGCCCGGAATCCGGCCAAAACCGGAAAGTTTGTTAAAAGTTAAAGTTTTATTTGAAGTTGATTAGATGTTTGATTTAGAGGTAAGAAAACATGCTGAACACGATGGTGAAAACCTTATCATCAAGTTGAAAAATCTCAACTTTTCCGTCGGGAAGCGATGATGGTTCCGAAAATCCTGGCTGGAAAAGTCTTGATGACTAACTTTTCGTGCCGATGAAGAATCGCCGTAGGCCTTTTGAAGAGCCGGAAGCGTCACCACAGCAGCCCCCTACGAACGCCGTTGATTGGTTGACATAGGATTTGAGTCACCATTCGGGCGACGTTTCTCGTTCTTCCCCGTGGTTCACTGGCGTGTTTTGGACTTGGTCATATCAGGGACCCATACATTTTCTGTAATGAATTGCCATTCAGGGGGCTTGTCAATTCCTATGCTTCTATGTTGCCCGAGCCTCACCTAGTTTCCAAAAATTCCACTTGGGTCGAATCGGCTATTCTTGCTCAGATAGAGCCAATCCCGGGCCTCCTTGGACGTGAGACCAAAGAGACTCCTCCCTCAAGGCAATATTTTATCACCGTGGGTATTTCTCGAACTATCTGACGCTCGGTCAAGAGCGCTTCAGAAACCTCTTATTGACAAGCCCCCTGAATGGCGAGTCATTACAGGAAATTTATGGGTCCCTGGTCATATAGAGCATTCAAATCGGTGAGCATCCGATGTTGTTCGGTGTCGAAGGCTTAAAGGACAAGTGTTTTACTCCACCTCCGTCCTTAAAGGTGTTAACCCGTTGAACTCTTTAGGCGGTAGATGTCGTCGGACAGGCTGGAAAACCAAAGACCATCACCGGATTCCAGACCCACACAACCCCCGTTTTGCTTGCTCACGGAGAGAGGGCGGAAATAGCTACAGATGAATACTTACCCCTCACACCCGTACTTGAAGGTTTTGTGATACTTCGGAAGAACCCGAATTTCGAGAAGTAAATTTGATTTTCTATTTCATTTGTTTTCTAGAATAAACTCTGTCTAATTTCGATTATCCTGGATCACTGAAAGTTTGTGTGGACTAGAATTTCAGGATCGCTCTTTTCACAAATTTGATTTTTCAAAGGCCTTTACACCCTTGTTACCACTGGTACTCTGTTTTATTACTTGGGGGGATCCTTCCCTTCCTTGCTTTTCGCGGTGGCTTCGTAATAGATAAGCTAGGTAGGTACGCTTCATTTGGTAAGGAAGAAGAACATCAGAACAGGGTTTCCTGCCTTTTCTCGTGTTTCGCGGTAGGCTTTAAGATAGATAAGTTAGTTCTTATGTAATCGAATATTTGATTCTTTTAGATACAGATTTAAAGGTCATCTGAATGAAGTCTAACACCCTAAATTGCCACTTTTATATACTGCTTACCATTTATCTCTCGAAAACCGGACTAAAATCGGATGAAGTTTCACCGTGCTATAATTTTCAGCCTTTTTTCCGACTTGTCTTGATCGTAACGCTCGCCGTAACAGTTGTAACAGTCCATGCGTAACAGTTCATGTTGTAACAGTCCACGCCGTAACAGTTCATGCGTTTATCCATCCATGCGCTGTTTATCCATCCATGCGTTACAACGTACGTTTATTCATGTGATAATGACAGTTTAAATATTGGCGCTAAATTTGTCTTGGGAGGTTGTAACGAATCGCCATAGGGAGACTTAGAACTTCAAGAGTGGATAGCGCCGAAATCACGGAGCGAAACAATTCGTCTTCTCTGTACCGGTACTGTGAAGGACGATCTGAGGGGTTCATGGAAGTATGGTAGGATCGTTCAGGTGTCCTTTAAAGCCAAACTAGGACATGTTACGATTCTGCAGATGTTTTTATCCGCGGAAGCCAGAGAGACGTAAAGAAAGACGTTGACCGAGGGGGTGGAAACCCGGATTTACTGACGGTGGCCTAATTGATGGAGGGTGAACAGTAACGCATTCTGAACGGCGTTTCTCGGCCAGGCGTGGCATCGCCTTGACAATATGTTACCGCAAGATACACGGATCAAGGACCCTTGAATTGAGATTGTGAATGAGACGTCTGTTTCCCCCTCGCGCCCCTTGTCCGTGCGTCGGTCCGACAGGACCTCTAGCTATCGGTTTTTGCCGTACTCTGTCCATTCATCAGTTCAGTTTTAGACAATTTCATGCCACAGTTTTCATCCCCACACGGAAAGTGAAAAAATGGGAACTCCGGCCGTTGTTTCTGAACCTGGCGCAAAAAAACGCCGTAACGATGCATTTGCGAAAATACGTTGCCTATGAATCTGCTGTTTTCTGATGTAACATTGTATTCTAGGGGGTGGCAATGTGACATCATGATTGTTTGATCCGCCCATTGAACTTTAAAATAGTCGTTTTTTCTTTAAAATAGTCGGTTTTTCTTAAAAGCGATCGATTTTTCGTCAAAACAGCTTTTTTTCTGCAAACACTGTAAAAAAAAATCTTGCAGTATTTGCTACTGGGATTATTCTTGTCTTTATTGAGATCAGACTATCCCCAATTCGGATTAATTTTATCTCTAGCAAATACTGCATCCTTATTCGGAAAAACTTTTGACCGTGAAAACCGTCGGTAAAAATGACCAGCCAGTCGGTAAATACCCCCCCCCCCCCCCCCCCCTAAACATTTTGGCTAGTAACACTTCTGCCCAAGTGACGTATAAAGCCCAATTCACACAGAGAGCGAATTTCGCCACGCCTGACGATATTCGTCACGCCAGGCGTTGAAAAACGTAACGCCAAGTGAAAAAAAAGGCTTCGGCTCCCAGCCGAAAAAGTTCGCAACGCCAGGCAAATAATTTGACGCCCTCTGTATGAATTCCGCTTAAGTTACGATTTTCGAAGTCTGGCGCGAATAACTTCCAATCCTTCGCTCCGAAATTACGACGCATGGCATTTGTTTATTAATAGCAAAAGAGGTTAGGCTGAAGCCTATCTCCCTACTAAACACATGGACAATTGTTTAACAGCACTATACACTATAACAGTAATAACACACTAAGTGCGAACAAAGGATCAGGATCGGGAGCTCCCGGACTGGAATTTGCGCGGAATTTTCGGCACCGCCATCACTTCCTTATGGAAAAGTTGAAATTTTTCAACTTGCAAGTGCAGGAAATCCGGCCGGGAAATCCTGATCGAGCATGCAAAAAGGATTTACATACGCAATACAACTGAACGGTATACCAGCAAGATATTGCTTGAACGAAAGTAAATTTGGCTGGGAAACGCGCTCCTCAGATAGACCGTTACACGCCTGGCTTGCACGGTAAGAACAAATAATCAAGGGGTTGCCCACTCTCGATTTTAGTGTACAGCAAGTGCCCGGTCGGTGCCGGCACCGGGTGTCACGTGTTGAAACATCAAAATAAGCATTTTTGGAAGCGTTTGAAAGATGAATCGTCCAATTTATTGTCGGCACCGCCTATTTCGACTGGTGCCGAGAACAGGTGTACAGCAGGTGCCGGGGAGTGGGTAACCCCTCGCAAATAATCTGATAGAACTTCTGTCTTTAGTCCCATGCAGCGACTATCAATACCCCGACAAAACTGAGCGGACCTAGAGGTATTTACTCTAGCTTTGAGCTAATGTTGATACCCGTTTTCTCATCTTCCGTCTTCGCCGTTGTTTACCGCTGAAAAAATATTTTTAACTCACGGAACCCAACTCCTGTGGGCTAGGGTTCCGGTATTGCAAAAAAAAAAATTAAAGTTAAAAATATTCACTCCCGGTCTCCTAGTCTCCACTAACATGGGTCCGTGAGTAAAAAATATTTTCTTTTGTCAATACCGGAACCCTAGCCCACAGGAGTTGGGTTCCGTGAGTTAAAAATATTCACTCCCGGTCTCGTAGTCTTCACTAATATGGGTCCGTGAGTAACAAATTTTTTGTGCAATACCGGAACCCTAGCCCCTAGCCATCTGTGTCCGTGAGCTGGTCATTTTCAACCAAATAGTCGTTGCTTACGGTACCTTAGCTCTCAATGTATGAGTTCCGGTAGTAAATTTTTCCCCATGTTATTTTCTCTAAGTCAGTGAAAATCCCGGCATCCTAGCTCTCATCCAAACTATTCCGTGAGTTCTATATCCCATTTAGATACTACCGGAGCACAAGCTATAGTTTTCGGCATCACCTACCGGCTCCCTAGCTTCTGAGTACATAATTCCGTAAGACTACCGGACGAGAAGCTGATACGATGAAGTTTCCGTGAGCTATTTCCATTTACTACCGGAACGGGAGCCAGCACATACAAGTTTCCGTTAGTCAATGACGTCAGATCCTAGAATCGTAGCTCTTACGGTTTGGTTTCCGTGAGAACTACCGGTTCCGTAGCCCGTAGGACATAAAGTACGGCTCCCGGTTCCCTAGACAGTGCCTTTTTAAAAACGTTTTCCTGTCCTGAGTCGTTAGCCATTTTGCTAAGACAAATACATCAAGATTTTATCTGTCGGAAAGTGGATAAATCTGTTGTGCTTTCTCAACTGTTTTACAATTTACTTCACATTGTACTGCATTGTACTCTCTCATACTATACCCATTGGTTATTTTCTCCTGACTGGTTGGCAGCTGGTTGGTATACTTTCGCGCAGGCCGTTTTCTCGTTTTCATCATATTTGTTTTTACAAGCGCGTGTTTCAGTTTCAAACCAAGCTAGAAACGTGCGTGAGAAGTATAGTGAGAAGCCCAACAATACTTTCAGGCTGGTTTCGGGATTGTTTCTCCCAAATCGAGTATGGGCTGTAGAAGTAGAAATGAGGACAAGAACCGAACACCAATGAGGAACAGAGCTAGTTTCCTCTGATGAGGAAAAAAACAGAGACAGCCTTGGGCTGGAGTGCAACAAATGCAGCTATCTATTATATAACTGAACATGAAGTTGATTCCAGTGTCAGCTTCCAGAGCGTAAGCACCAGCGATGTCAACAGGCTACACAGCCTTGTTGCTAGCAAGTGCGATTTAGTTCAGATTGAAGGTAAGAAAATAAATGTTTTCTGCAAATATAAGTATTACATTAAAGGTTGACTGGTATGAGTTTTAGTTGGGTTTTTTTTGCGACATTCAGAGTTAGGCAAAATTCAATTAAGGATACAGGATCACCCATCTTTTGCTTATGTTTTTTATTCCGTCCATGTGCCCTACGTAATTTGAAAACACAAAAAACTGATGATGATGCCGAAAATGTTGCTGTTGAGTTTTAGGAAACAGCAGACTAACATATTTGAAAACACATAATATTGATGATGATGCTGAAAATGTTGCTGTTGAGGTTTACAAAACAGCAGACTAACAACGATAAGCAGCCAATCAGGTTGAAAAGGTCTGTCATGACAGAAATATATCTCAACTCAAGTTTTGGGATTGTTATTGTATTATTATTTAACTGGAATACTGTCAAGATAAGTAAGAAGGAAAAATATTGGAAAAAAAGAAGAAGAGTAGATCTTTCTTTCTAGATATTTCTATCATTTTTTAGACAAGTGTGAAATATCACAGGGACATTCAAAGTTTGAGAATGCTGTTACTACACTGAAAACATGACCGAAATACCAAGTGACCCTGTACCTCTACCCAGCTGCTACTGCAAGCTACTAAATCTACACCCTACACATTTTAAAAGTCAATATGAAAATGTCCTTATTGGCATTATTTGTACAACTGCATGCTGGCCTGATGATGCTAATAAATTTAAATTCTATTGTGAGAAATTCACTTATTTTTACAACTATTAGCCTGATGATGCTTCAGATTATTTTCCCTTCGGAACTTGTTCTGGCACCAGCTACACTTGAACGGAAATACTGTTGTGTGGTTGTAGAAGACATGTTGGCTCAAATGGTGCTTCAGCGAGAATTGTTTTGGACAATGGTCACACTGGAATCGTAAGGGGGCTTCAGTAGACTTGTGCTTTTGCTGGATATGGTACTTTAAATAAGCTTTTGTCGAAAAGCTTCTTCCGCAGAACTCACAGATACTTGGTGAGTCGTGCTTTAACCGATGGTTATGATACTGTGTAGCGTTTACTTCCAAATGACATACTTCACATGTTCTCTTGCGTAATTTTACAGTCCTCGGAAACTCGTCTAGTTGTTTGTGCTCCAAATGGATGTGCATCTTCAGTCGCTTCTTGTCCTTAAAATTTTTCTGGCAGTGGAAACAGGTGTAATATGGATAACAGTGCTTCTCATGTTTGTACATGTCAGTCGACCGATGGAATTTGGATTGACAGATTCGACATTTGTTACTTGGATCAGTTGGATGGCTGTCGTCTGTCTTTCGATTCAACATGCATGATGCAAGATGGCTAACATATGAGTATCCGGTGTGGAATTTTAACCGGCAGCTTTCACATCTGACTTTGGAGTCTGGATGCTCTTTCTTGAGATGTACAAGGAGAAACCACGCTGAAGCCGTTACAGAAAGGCACACTGGGCACTGAGCATTTCTTACGTGTGTTTTTTCGTGATTTTTCATACCTTCTGACGTCGCGAAGGTTTTTTCGCAAAAGCGGCAATTGATTTGTCGAAGTTCATTGGGTAGATGTTGAAGGATATGCTTCCCGAAACAATAGGTCGTTAGCTTCTTGAAGCAAAAAGTACACTTACTGACGAGATCCTTCAAACTAGTCAAGCCTCGTAGGGTGACTTCCAAGCACTCCCGAGAGCAAATGTCTATGAGAAAAGACCTATCATAGAGGTGTGTCATGAGGTGGCGAAGGACCTCCTTCGGACCTACTTCCTTGAAGCAGCAACCACAGATTAAGCTGTTAGCCTCCTTTTGGAAGACATTGAGACTCGTGTCTGTGCAAAACTTTTTCGTACACTTACTGCATTCTGTTGGTCGTGGTGCTGCTGGGGTAATTGCAAACTGGGGACATAATGTCGATAGCTTCACATCTGCTTCTTTTTCTTGAAAGGGAGCACCAGGGACGAAGGTAGATGTCAGGTACTCCAAGCGTTTTTCCAGAGTCGAATACGATCGAACGCCTCTCACAGCATTGCCATTGTTGCCTATGAGCTTATTTAGATTTAAGTACATTTGCTCAACATTACTGGTATCCTCCGTCACTGGACATTTTCCTCTGCTAATGTTTTCGTCTTCAGATAAGTGACAGTCGAAAATGTGGGAGTGAATTTGACGTTTGCTAATAAAACGGCTATTGCAGTGATAACAGGTTAGCGGCTCCTGCGTTTCGTCCGAAAGGTATCCATCGTTGTCTAGGCTTCTTCTGTTGTGTACTTTTGTACTATGAAGATAGAGCTTGGTCCATCCACGGTAGTTCTTGTTACACACTGTGCATGTGTAGTATCGTCCAAGATGTGTCTCTATATGTTTCCGAAAATCTCTTGCATCCCTGTGGATGTTCAAGCAAATAGGACAAACAAAGCGCGCAACTGGAGATCTGCGAATACTTGGAGGTCTCAGGTTTCGAACGTAATCCTCAACGCATTTGCTGGAACACATTCTAAGCATGATCGAACGCAGGTCAAGATGGTTCTGCACGTGTTTTAGGGTCTTATCGCCCAGAGGTTTTTCGCAGAGCCCGCACAAAACATTCTCCCCTTCTTTGTGGAAGTGTAGTCCTACAGAAGTGGTGAACTTCTTAGAGCATGTGAGGCATTCTACCTCCTGGGTTTCTTCGGGCCATGGTTCCTCCCGATGGGATCTTTCGAGGTCATATAGCGTACAGGGAAATACTCGGCCTGGTTTGAACGTCTGGATTATGTATGATCTGAAGGAGTTAGGGTTCGCGGCGGGGCAGTCGAACTGATGAGCTATGAAATGGTCGGGGTTACTACCAATGTCTGAGAAGCATTTGTCACAGAAGGTATGGGAGCGGAGGACCCCCTGCTGGTAACTGGTTTGGCTTCTTCGGAGTGCTCTGTTTTTGCAAGGATCTTGCCGTCAAACATGACAGTCCTGTAAGAAAGACTCCTTGTTACGTAAAGCTGATCAAAGAAGGCTCTACGGCGTTCGTAAAGTGCGTAAACACGTTCGCGAGGTTATTAAAGTTTAACTGAAAAGCCGACTTATTTTTGTGTCACTTAATTGAATACACGGAATTATTTGGATTCTGCAAAGGGATTTTTTCATTTTCCTCTATCTGCTCTAGTTATGACGTTTAAAATATCTGCGGCCGTCCCCACAGCGTAAATTCTACTATGACGCGGGAAATTTTAATCTCAACACAAACGAGGCTTTTCAGTGGGCCGTGGTGAGATTGGTGAAGACTGCTTAGTGCCTGAACAAAAAAAAAATCATAAATCATTCTCGTAAGGCATACAACAAAAATGCAAGCGCATAGAGTACCACAAATCACAAGGAAATTCCACTATTTGAAAATCGATTATTCGTGAATAGCGGAACAACAAAGTAACACATTTTCAGCGGGTCTTCAAGCCAACTTAAGTGAACAAGTGATGCGTAACTACATTGTCCTATCCCAACCCTTTTCGGTTAAACTTTAAAGTTTAACTGAAAAGTCAAGTTATTTTTTTATCGTGTAATTTTGTACACTGAATTGTTTTGATTCTGGTAAGGAATTTTTGTTTCCACTAACTGCTCTAGTACTGCCGTCCAGAATTTCTACGGTCTCCACACAGCAAGTACTGATACAAATCTGAGGATAAAAGATCCTCAAAAGACACGCGCCGCGCTGAGGATAAAATACCTCCAGTGATACGTACCTTTGTGTCTTTTGTGACGTCACAGAAATTTCTGCGGCCTAGGCCTTTAGCTAGGGCTTATGCTGAGCTAGACAGTTACACTTTAGCATAGCTAAACTGAGCTATGCTAAAAAAAAATAAGCTAGCCTAAAACTACAAGAATATGCTGTGTCGTACAAATTATGTCGGAATACCATACTGTCGTGACGTAAATGGTAACGTCATATGATGAGGACCTAACATAGGATTTGATTGTCCCCAGGACGGTTTATAAATGTAAACGCGATGGCGCCTCGCTGCAGCCTCGCTTGCCGCTCGGCTCTGTATATGTAGACCCAAATATGTTCACCGATAGGAATTAACTAAAAATTGTGTGTTCCACAACCTCCAGTGATACGATCAAACTCAATGATTTTTATCCTTGAATAATACGTATATTTTTATCCCTAGAGGTATATATTTTAAGGGCCTCCGGTCCGGTGTCATACTGGTAGGCTACTCCACAACGCAAATTCTACTATGACGCGGAAAATTTGAATCTCAAGTTAGTTAATACATAGATGGCACTTTATACAAGGGACTTTTACCGTGACTAATGTAAACTAATGCCCTGTAAGTAGAAGGTCCTGGGTTCAAATCCCGGCTGAGGAGCATTTTTGTCTTTCAGTTCATTACTTCTAAATTATCAAGTTAGTTGTGTTCATAATAAGGCTTCCTACCGATTGGTTAGGGTTACTCCGCTATTTTTCTTCGGATCGGTTAACTCTTTTAACTCAGCAGTTGTGAACGGTTGTGACGCCCTTAGGCTAGAGCAACTGTACAAGTTAATCTTTCTTTCATCTTCCTGCGTTGACGTTTAAAAAAAACATAACAGGTAACATCCTAGTTCTTCTCTCTTTTTCTTTTTCTTTTTTTTCTCTCTTTCTTTTTTTCTCTTACCTCTTTTTTCTTTTTTTGAAAATATATTAGATTAGTTTTTCTGCTATTATTTATTGAATAATTCTAAGTTAAAAGGTGGTTAGAAGATACAGCCACCGACAGGATTTTTGTCTTTTATGTGGTTGTTGAGTTTTTTCTGTAATGTAGTTGTTTTTTCGGTGAAGCAAAAAATAGCTGAATCTGAATCTACCTGTTGAAACAGCGCATCCTTGTGTTATCTGTTATGAAACTTCAGACAGTGTGATGAGTCCGAAAACGACTTGTGTGAAAAACAATGACAAAAAATAGTGCAGGGTAAAAAAAAAACAAATCGAGTACTCCGGAGATAAAGAACGCTCAGTTCAGAACTATAATGTAAATCGTACCTGTTCCACGAGTCCGTCAACACAGTTTGTGTGGATAGTAAAAATGTGTGTGCTTGCTACACCTTTATCATAATCACTCCTCGAATTACTCCTGCTTACCTGAACCACGTCCACTAAGCGTGTCCTGACCGTCCTTTGTTTCTTTCGGTGGCAGCCACGTAGGCCGCACGTTGAACTCGATTAATATGATCATTCGCATGCCAAATAAGATCATATCTGCAGTTACGAAGTAGGGGGTTACTTACTGGCTTTTGGGATCTTTAAATGTTAGTGACGGTACCTATGATTTTGGAAAGTCTGTCCGTCCGTCTGTTAGCACAATAACTTTCGAAGGGACTGAGATATTTTGTTTGTACTTGATGCGAGGATTATTTGGTCAGTTCGTAGAGGTGCCCCGTAGCCCTATCTTTATGGATGGGGAAGGAGGTTCCAAATAAAGGGGCAGCAGATCCGAATCTGAAACTTATTTTGTGGCCGGACGAGTAATTCGCCCGGAGTCCGGCCGACACCGGAAATTATGTAGAAGCACAAGTTTTTTTCTTAAGTTGTTCGGCCGGGATCAGGAAAAAACAGAATTTTGGTTGTGTGGAATGCTTGATCAAGTGGCTTAGAGTGTCGACAATGGGGTAAGCTGATTCGTTGATTCAGTCTATCTGCTTTGTGTTCCTGTTGGTTGGAACTACCGACGCAGTCCTCTGAACGAGCCACTGAAACAGAGGCGTCATTTGAGGGGGGGGGTGCAGGGGGGCGGCAGCCCCTGGCCTTCCAGTGGGGCCCCGCTTAGGGTTAAGGGGGCCCTGGTTGAGCCTAATTAGGTTGTGTGTCTGAACGCTGAACATGGAGACAGAAATTATCTTTGAAACATGGCGTTGAGTATCACTTTATGATTTTCTCTTGAATAGCTGAGGGCCCCCTTGGAAATTCAGGTGGGGTCACCACCCCAAATGAGAACAAAATATTAGAGTAGGAAGGGGAGAGGGTCAGCAAACACTCAGTAGGCTGCCTTTTCCACTTAGCCACAGCTTGTTTATTTTGTAAAACGGTATGAAAAGTTTTAAATCTGTGTTTAATGTGGGTTGCATTGCAGCAAAGGCTACTCTGTTTCAGTTCTGTTTCGGATAGTCATTTTAATTGGAAAGGTTCGATATGCCAGTTTGAATTAAATGTTTTACAGTGTTTGAAATGTGTCATGACCAAACACTATGAGCTGATCTATGATAGGTGGCCCTTGGCCTTGCCTTCACTCGTTATCCAAAAAGGCACTCTGATCACAAATTTTCGTCTGCGGTGCCTTTTGTAGTACGCTTTATTTACTTTGAGGTGTGGGCATGCAGTTTTCGGGATGGCCCATTTTAAAACCTAAAATTTGTTTGGGAAGTAGTTAAATTTTGTTAGAAAACATGCAGGTTTAAAAAAAACGCACGGACGCCCGTGCGTCCCGGGGCCCCGCCGCTGCCCCCTTAGGTTTCAGCGAAATGACACCTCTGCACTGAAACCGGAACTTCGGTCGGTATCGTATTTTTCCGGTCTTCGGAGTTTCGATCAAGCGATAATACATACTTGGTTTTCTTAGGAAGTCGCTAAGTTTGACAGATTCACCGGCAGATAATCCGGCGAAAATGGGAAATTCGTCAGATGCAATAAATGTCTTTGTCCAGCTGTTTGTGTCGGTATAGGATGAGAAAGACGGGATTTAGTGAAGATATAAAATTTTTCCCTTTGGGATCCCGTGAACACCTTGGTTGTGTTGTGAAGGCATTACTAGATCCAGAAAATGTTTAGGCCTATAAGAGCTCGTTCAGACGGGGCGCAAAATATTAGCTGATTCGCCCCCTAGCTACATTACATACCGGCGACCGGTAGTTGGAATCTGTTTCAAAGAAGTTTTGAAAGGTTCGGGTTCTCTTA
Organism: Branchinecta lindahli; assembly: GCA_023053555.1. NCBI lineage: Eukaryota > Metazoa > Arthropoda > Branchiopoda > Anostraca > Branchinectidae > Branchinecta > Branchinecta lindahli. The sequence continues at coordinate 22,061,832 of JAKZAO010000006.1, forward strand.
TCATTTCCATGTTTAAAAATATAAATAATCATTTTACTCCCGCCAGAGAGCAAAGCACGTATGTCACGGGAGTGATAAATGAAAAGCAATTACCTTATTCAAAAGATAAAGTGAAGAAGAAGTCTCGATAATAAGTTACGTATGATCGGTTTAATTCTCCTGTCGCGGCCATCTTCAAGATACACTCGATTTCGGCAGTTTTATGTCAGGACGGCTGAAGCTTCTTTGTTTCTTCAGCTGCGATAATACACTTCATGACTATCTCTCCTTGCCGCTGCGAAATCTCCGGCCTCTCCGGGGACTCCGGGTATCTAGCGGAAGAAAGGCAGAAGTGGTGTCCCAAAGATCGTCGTGATTGCTTGACACAGGAAGTGAGTCGTTGAGTTTGAGTCGTTACGGACGCGCTTACTCCTTCTTCCTGAGGATCACTGGCATGTTTTGGACTTAGTCATATAGAGTATCGACACCATAAGCTCTGCCATCAGTTTGTTTGAAGTACTCCTTCTCCCAACTGAAGGTGTGTTGAAACAATGGATGCATACGACTTATTTATTTATTTATTCACGTATTTTATTAAAGGTTAACTTCAGACATCGAGGTTGATGTAATATAATATGTAAACAAAACCACACCTAAATTAACAGACCCATTTTAAATACCTGTTGAAAAAATACGTAAGGTTTAACAAACAAAATTAAGATTATTAATGTCTTACATTATTCACTTGTGAAAGAATGCCCATTAGGTAGGTTTGAACGGCTTCCGCATTTTTTTTTATAAAAACGAATAGGCTACGGGTATTATTTAAAAAAACAGTTTTCTTGTAATTTGACAGAAAGTGAAATTGAGACCGTCGCTTTGGTGCTTCAGTTTTGAAGAAAGAAGAGAAAAAAAAACTCAAGTAGCCTAAGTAAATGTTTGCTTGATACAGATATTGCCAGTTTCTCTTACAATAAGGCGAGATATAAGGCTTAAATTGTTTGCTTCAGTTAGCTTCACGAACTGCTCAGTATTCATTCTTGTGGATGTTCGAACCTTGTGCGCTCGAAAGATTTTCAGATTTTGAGGAAAGAGAACTGTGGATTGTAAAGTCAGCTCCAAAGGCCCAAGGAGGATATTATAGTGACGCGATAGCCCTAAAAGTTGGCGTTGAGGATCTCAACAAGGGTCCGTGGCGTCTCGCAAAAACGCGTTCTCATGTTTCTTGTCATTGGCAGATCTTCAGATAGTTCCAAACTAGAGAGGGTCGGTAGGGCCAGGCTGCGAAACCCTAGAGTCTTGTAGCAACTTGAGTGGAAGTCGAGCAGACCATCACAGAAGTCGACACTTGAGGTTGTAGTGGATTCGTCGATAGAACTCTCTTTTCCACTTTCAGCGTTGGACTCTTCAGAGCTCGCTTCAGAGATGGTAGCTAAAACGTCACTTACACTGCTGTGATCTCCAGTCGGACTGACCACCGAACCTTGTGAGTTATGTTTTATTTTCAGTACGAAATCATTATGAAGGAGTACTAGGTCTGATCCTATCTGACGTAGTGGGACTTTGGCAAAGTCGGTTGCTGGTGATGCTAGGGCTCTAGGGAAGTCGGGAGTTATGCATCGACGGATGGTTAGAAGTTCGAGGTCCCAGATGATGATCGTCTGAAATGTTTTCTGCTTAATTCTTATATTAATTCAAAGGCGTTTCGAGCAAATGATACATTTTCGTGATCCCCAAGGGCCCATGATCATTTCTGCCTCAAGGTAACAGATGAATTTCTAGCACCCTTAAAGTGTACAACTTAACCGCAAAGTGAAAGAAGTAATTTTTAACAAAAGATACATTTTCATAACCTCAAAGGGCCCATAATCATTTGAGCCTCAAGGGTTTTGCTTACAAACAAATTCTTAGCCTTCTGAAAGTGCGCATCGGCACCGCAAAGTGCAAAAAGAAATACTTTGACACCAGCTTGGTGCTACGTCTCCTCCTCCCTCGATGACGTTGAATCCTAACTTACCCTAATGTATCCTTGTTATTGCCGTCTACAGTAATAATAATTTAAAACATTATTTGCCAATTTTATAAAATTGCTGTTTCAATGATATTTACTTTAACCTATCAGTCTTTAAAAATTTGTAAAATAAATTTTAGTCATTACCGCATTAACCCATTCATAGTGTTTTCTAGACCACCCAGCACAGGCTGCCACATGCTAGAACATCAAAATCAGGATGTTTAGAAGCGTCTGAAAGATAAATCGCCTAATTTATGGCCAGCACCGCTTTTGGCCGGTACTGGGAAAGGGTGTATATCAGGTGCCGGTGAGTGGACAACCCCTCGGTGAATGGTTAAAAATTTTCATCGTATCCGCTATCGATAAGCGATCTGCATCGCACTTTTTTTCTTTCTTTTTTTTATAGGCTATAATGGCCAAAAACAGAAAAACTTAGCTACGATGTTCTTCAGCAATATTTCGGCCTTCCTTGGCAAGAGTCCTCGCCAGGCTGCTTGACTGGAAGAAACAAACCAGCAGTCAGAATTTTCTTCCAGCAACGGCCTGACTGGGGCCCTTGCCAAGAAGGGCAAAATCTCGCTGACGAATATCGTGGCTGACATTTTCCTTTTTGAGCAATTGTTGAATATATGTTTTCCAGTCAGAGTATTCTTTTGGTATTTTCCGCCATTAGGAGGATCATGAAATTTGTCCCACCTTGTAATGCACAAATTCGTATTGAGAGATTATTTCGATTTGCGAACAAGATTGAATGGTTCAAATCGGAAAAAGTCAGCAAGAAGACGTCGTCAGCTTAACCTCTGTGTTTCCGCTGCCACCAGGTTAGGTTTATGTCTCTTGGCGAGAGTTGGCCAAGCGCAAAATCATTCCAGTTTATTGGCAAGACGATGAACACAAAACGCGCGAATACAACATACTTACAAACGACCCCGGGGCCAGCGATCGGCATGTGGCCAGATCACTTGCCAGTTGCCGATCCGCGACTCTAAAACAAACCGGAATGAATTACACTGACTAAGTCAATCGAAAATTATGAGTCACGACGGAGAGCGCGAGGGGTTAGTCTCGGGGTTAGTGCCTTCTGCAAATCGCTAGCAAGACAAAAGTTGTGCTGCATGGGCACAACACTCTGTCTCTCTATTAATAAATAGACAAATGTTCGTCAGGCATATTTATCGATATAAGCACTCTCAGCGGGCCGTCAGCGATATCCGCGACTTCAGGGCTTTTGCCAAAAAGTCCGAAATATCCCTGACGAACTTAGTAGCTGACTTTTCCGTTTTGGTCCATTGATTAATATATTTCTCCGTCAGCTTGGGCTCAAGGAGTACAAACGGAACTGAAACATAAAATTCATTTTTCTTACTTACTATATGTTCGCAGACTGACGCTATCATCTTTTCTTCAGGTAGGATTGCTACACCCACGATCGGGGCCCCGTGTTTCTTTAGTACTGCGTAGGGAGTTTGCACCACCTGAGGGCTCCACAGTCGGACTGTGCAGTCGTTGCTCCCCGTCACCAAAAGGTAAGGCGCCTCTGAATAATCGAGACATCGAACTCCCTAGAACAAAAGTGCCCGGTTATTTCTTCTTCATCGAGGCTTTCAAGCTCTGAATGAATGAATGAATTGATTACGTACTTGAAATGAAATTTGCCTAGTTTTACCTCGAGTTTTACAGTATTTAAATAGTTTTGAAAATTGGAACTTAAACACTAAATAGTGCGGGCGGGGTATGCTCTAACATATATCCTTACGTTCGACTTGACTGGGACATTTAAATTAATCAACTGAGTTATGAAAACTTTGAAGTGAACGATGCGACAAAATCCAGCATTTTCCGTCATCATTGGGGCACACGTTCAAGCTTGAAAAATCACAAGTTCGTTTATGAGGGGGGTTGTGGAAACAGAATTGTCGGTCCTTGGAACAGCTCTACCGAAGATGCGGTTAATGCTGAATCCGTTAATAGCTTCAAGTGTATGTACTCCAAATTTCTTCGATTTGTGTGAAGGCCAAAGCCGTTTTGTTGCATTATATAATTATTATTATTATTAAATGTTATCAAACTGTTTGACAACGGATAGCTAGGAAGGAGGTGTCGGGGGTCCCTGCGTTGTCGGGGACTGACCTGTTTAATCTTGAAAACGTATGACCTTGGTTTGTCCTCGATCGTCTGAATAACAACAGCCACCGCTGGGTCTTGTTGGCAGACGATTAGTTGAGTGCCGTTTGCATTGAGTCGCACGTAGATCACAGGGCTTCTAGGTCCCTCTAAGTGTAGAACAGTCAGATAGGAGCTGTAAGTGCTCTTGAGGTCCTATAAAGTAAAAGATAAGCTTCTTTAAATTGTTGTTTAGTGTTGACACTGTTGATCTCCAGCCACTAACTGCCTTTCCTTTGAGCTCCCTCCCTAACTGTGCCTAATTTTCGTCAACCTTGCTCAGGTGAAGGAGCATCAACTGTGTTGGAACTTTGGGGGGATAAAAAGGCGTTTGTTACTAAGCATCTGATGAAAAACTTTGGCCAGCCAAGCGCCATATTCACGACACTTTTATAGAAGAGGTGCCTACCGTGTGGTTTTGATTGAGGGTCACTGCCGTCAGAGGCGTTACTAGCCAAAATGTTTGAGGGAATTCCTTATACAGTCGGGTCTGGGGTTCGGGTCCGGGATCGGGTTGGTCGGGTCCCTTATACGCCTGCCAAGTTTCATCGTCCTAGCTCATCTGGAAGTACCCGAACTCGGAAAAGTGTGACAAAAAAAAATTCGGACAGACCGACAGACAGAATTGCGATTCGTATATGGCACTTGAGCCAGAGGCTGCAAGTGACATAAAAACAAAACGATAACGAAAAAAGGAAAGAAAATACACAAACAAAAAATGGTGCTTGAACATCAGATTTTTTGTGAATAACTCTCGCCTGACAGACGAAAAAGCTTTCCTAGATAAGTGAAGAAATATCAGGTTTTTACCAAAGGCTGATGATATATCAGTAAATTGGCTATGAACTTGAATACCTTCCAAGTAATATTGTGATTCGCTGGTTCCGGTCTTTTCCTTTCCAGTTCTGAAAGGAGGTCGTAGGCAGCCAGAAACCAAACTGCGCCTGATTGGTCGCCAACTGTCAAAACATGGCCACGTGCGGAGAGCCCATAATAAAGGCTATTCGGAATAGCATCAAGGCACTTGATTCTCAGTCTGTAAGTAAGATTAAGGCAGCTGACGAAACATCTGATCTGCTGAGGAGTTTCTTGCGATAGGGGTATGGTTCTTTGGGCGTTGTTCTTGGCGTTGCGATTTTCATCCGCTCAGGCTAATCTTTAAATTCAACGTACCGTAGTTCAAATAAAAAACAAAAGTTAATGCTGATAAAGACTTTCACGCCTCTTACTCAAAAAAGAAAAAAATTCATTTAGAGACAAACTTTGCTACCAGAAATCTAACTAAATCAAAACTATCTACGGAATTTTGTGACCGACAACATCCAGATGAACTACAGCTTTTTTGAATTCATTGACCGTCTCTGCACTAACTATATCGTCTGGTAGAGAATTCCACCGGACGGTCACTCTGTTCCCAAATACCCAACGGCGGACATCCTTGTCAAAGCTTGAATGAACAATTTTTTGGGATCCCAAAACGTAAGTGGAGGGATACCTATGACATCGCAAAAGTTGTCCGTCTGTCTGTCTGTCCGTCTGTCCGTCCGTCTGTGAGCACGATAACTCTCGAAGGGAATGAGATATTTTGATGAAACTTGGTGTGAGGATTCTTTGGGTCAAGAGTAAGGTCGAGTTCGTAGATGGGCTCTGTAGCCCTACATTTAGGGGTGGGGGAGGGGGTTCAATTAAGGGGCTAGCAAAATATTTTTAAACAGCTAATGTGATAGTCGATTATGGGGTAAGAAGACATGCTGAGCACGAATATGAAAACCATTTTTTCGCCGGACAAGTAGTTCGCCCGGAATCCGGCCAAAACCGGAAAGTTTGTTAAAAGTAAAAGTTTTATTTGAAGTTGATTTAATGTTCGATTTAGGGGTGAAAAGGCATGCTGAACACGAATATGGAAACCATTTCCTCGCCGGACAAGTAGTTCGCCCGGAATCCGGCCAAAGCCGGAAAGTTTGTTAAAAGTAAAAGTTTTATTTGAAGTTGATTTGGTGTTTGATGTAGGGGTAAGAAGGCATGCTGAACACGAATATGAAAACCATTTTCTCGTCGGACAAGTAGTTCCCCCGGAATCCGGCAAAAATCGGAAAGTTTGTAAAAAGTAAAAGTTTTATTCGAAGGTTCAGGTTCAGGTTCTTTTTAATAATAAATTAAGTAACAAAATGTCCAGAGCCCGGCTGAGAAGACAAATTCGTAATGCACGGGATCCCTAAATCGGACATAAGATGTCCGATTTAGTGATAAGAAGAGATGCTGAATCCGTATATGACAATCATTTTTTAGCCGGACATATAGTTCGTCCGGAATACGGCTGAAACCGGAAAATTTGTTATAAGTGAAATTTTTATTGGAAGTTGATTAGATGTTGGACATAGGGATAAGGAGATACCCTGAATTCGTTGAGCTTTATTTTTTCACCGGAGTGGTAGTTCTGGAATTTGGCCGAAACCGAAAAATTTGCACAAGTAAGGCACACACATGCTGAATCCATATTTGAACATGGTTTTCTTCATGATTAGCTGTTTGGCCTTAAAGAGTAAAAATGTTCAAGGAGTCTGGCGAAGACTGGATCTGGCGAAGACAAAACCTATTTGTCTGGATAAAATATTGAATTTTTGGGATCCCATCGGAACCTTTGGTCTTGTTTCTAGTAGTTGTCAAGGTATTAGTAGTCAAAGTTTGTCGAATTTCTGGAACTGATCCCATGACCTCATCGTAAGAGTTATCGTCCTAATTTTAATAACGCCGAACTAACATGCCGCAACATCCGTCTACTGTATTTAACCATTAGCATGGCTTTCTTTCGTGGACGTTGCCCCACTGAGAGCACAGGGATTAACGGGAACTTGTCGCTTAAGGACGAGTCGTACCTATGATTCTAATTCATCATACTTTTGTGACTTTCCTTGACTTACTTGACTTAAGTCTCCTGCCGGGCGTCGCCCAGACTCGCCCAGCATAGAGAACGACGTCGGCCCCCTCCAACCGGTACGATCAGTAGCTAGCAGCGGTGTGACGTGAACGTCGATTCTTGCCAACTTCAAGTATTTTGAGAGACTATCGGACCATCGCTGTTTTGGTCCTTCACCTCTGTGGCTCAGGCTGGTCTCGGTCAGCCCTGTCATTCTCATTCCCAATAATATGCATTTCATAGGTTGGTTCGGCTCTCGACGTTTCATCATTTTTACGTATGCCTTGTTTGTCTCTTGGCGAGACGTATCAGACTGCGGATCATTGCTTTCGAGAAGCTTATTGGTCAGAAGCCCGGTTACGTAAATTTTGCCGCGTTTGTCGTGCGAAGCAGTGACTCTGGATTGGGCCAAAAACAGCTAAATTAGTCAATTATTATTATCTTTGAACACCTTAGCAGACTACTTTTTGTGAGGTTCCCTTAAAGTTTAACCGAAAAGGGCTGGGATATGACAATCTAGTTACCCATCACTTATTCACTTAAATTGGCTTGACCCGCTGAAAATGCGTTACTTCATCGTTCCGCTATTCACGAATAATCGATTTTCAAATAGTGGAATTTCCTTGTGATTTGTGGTACTCTATGCGCTTGTATTTTTGCTGTATGCTTTACGAGAAAGATTTATGATTTTTATGGCACTTGCCTACCGGCCAAGTGCCATAATACCGATCACTTTTCCGTCGGTCTGTCGGTCAGTCCGCTGTTTGCGAGTTAGGGTACTTCCAGACGTGCTAGGACGATGAAACTTGGCAGGCATATGAGGGACCCGACCAAACTAACTTGGAAATAGTCACTTCCTCGATCCGACCATCGTGGGGGGAGGGAGGGGAGCCGGAATCCGGAATTTAGTGGCATGCATAACTTTCGAACGGGTGATCGGATCTTAATGAAACTTGATATTTGGAAAGACGTCATGCTTCAGATGTCCCATGTCAAGTTCGGACCGAATCCGATGTATGTGGGGGGGAGTCAGAGGGGGGAACCGGAAATCATATTAAACGCTTAGAGTGGAGTGATCGGGATGAAAGTTGGTGGGAGGAACAAGCACAACCCCTACGTACCTCATTGCCAGAACCGGGCTGGTTTCGTGCACTGTGGGGGGAGTTGGAGTGGGGTTCCGGAATTCCGGTGATACGGAGTTTAGTTACTTCCAGGTGGGCTAGGACAATGAAACTCGGCAGGTAAATCAGGTTCGCGACCAGATTAACCTGGAAATAGTCAACTTCCCGATCCGACCATCGTGGGGGGAGTGGAGGGAGGGGGGACCCTGAATCTTGAGGTATGTGTAACTTCCGAACGGGTAATCGGATCATAATGAAACTTGATATGTAGAAAGACAACGTGTCTCAGATGTCCCATTTCAAGTCCGGACTGAATCCGATGAAGCTGGGGGGGGTCGGAGGGGGGAACCGGAAATCATGTTAAACGCTTAGAGTGGAGCGATCGGGATGAAACTTGGTGGGTGGAACAAGCACAACCCCTAGGTACATCACTGACAGAACCGGACCGGATTCGTACACTGTGGGGGGAGTTTGAGTGGGGTTCCGGAATTCCGGTGATACGGAGTTAAGTTACTTCCAGGTGGACTAGGACAATGAAACTCGGCAGGTAAATCAGAGACGCGACCAGATTAACCTGGAAATAGTCAGCTTCCCGATCCGACCATCGTGGGGGGAGTGGAGGGATGGGGAATCCTGAATCTTGAGGTATGTATAACTTCCGAACGGGTGATCGGATCATAACGAAACTTGATATGTAGAAAGACAACGTTTCTCGGATGTCCCATTTCAAGTCCGGACCGGATCCGATGAAGCTGGGGGGGGGTCGGAGGGGGGTCCGGAAACCTTTTGACGTGCTTGGAGTGGAGCGATCGGAATGAAACTTGGTGGGAAGAACAAGCGCAAGCCCTATGTAGATCAGTGACAGAACCGGACCGGATTCGGGCATTGTGGGGGAGTTAGAGGGGGGGGGGGTCCGGAATTCCGGTGATCGCAAGTTAAGGTACTTCGTAGATCAGTGACAGAACCAGACCGGATTCGGGCATTGTGGGGGATTATAGGGGGGGTCCGGAATTCCCGTAATCGCAAGTTAAGGTACTTCCAGACATGCTAGGACGGTGAAACTTGGCTTGAAAATTAAAGACTTGACATGATTGGCTTATAAATAGTTAGTTCCCAGATCCGACCATCCCTTAAAGTACTAATGCTAACCGCAAAGTGCAAAAAAATACTTTTAAGGAAAATATACATTTTCGTGATCCCTATGAGCCCATGGTCATTTTTGCCTCAAGGGTTTTGCTTACAATAAAATTCCTTAAAGTACAAACAATATTTTTGAGCAAAATACATTTTCGTGCTCCTGATGATCATCTTTTTTTGCTTCAACAGTTTTAATTACAGATGATTTTCTATAACTTGGAAATAGTCACTTGCCCGATCCGACCATCGTGGGGGGAGGGAGGGGAGCACTACTATCCATTCACATCGTACTACGATAACTTGAATACAAGCTAAAAAGCTTGCAAGTGCCATATGAGCTTTCAGCTCTTGTTTTTTTGTTCATGCATTAAGCAATCTTCACCAATCTCACCACTGCCCACTGAAAAAGCCGCGTTTGTGTTGAGATTAAAATTTCCCGCGTCATAGTAGAATTTACGCTGTGGGGACGGCCGCAGATATTCTGAATGTCATAACTAGAGCAGATAGTGGAGAATAAAAAAATCCCTTTGCATCATCCAAATAATTCTCTGTATTCAATCAAATGACACAAAAATAAGTCGGCTTTTCAGTTAAACTTTAAGCTTGGTTTTCCTGATTATCCAACTAGATCCGGAAATTCGCACAGTGAAGCCAAAAAGTGTATGCACCGAGGCCGAGCGCCCGCTGCGAGTAAATTTCTTGTCGCTTTGCCACAGACCGCGTGGAAAGGTCCCGCTCAAAACCTGCTGAGCAAAACAAAAATCCGTCGTATTTAGAATCAATCTTGGACCCATATAGAATCTGAGCTCCGGGCTGGTTTTCCAGCTTGTTGAAGGAAATCATTAGTTTGGTTTTTGCAGATACCATTGTATCTGATACTACGGTCTAAAGTCTTTTTTGCCGTTACTGAGTATCTGGCCAGTTACCATGGTATGGTAAGTGGCCGTCGTATGGTCCGTCGCCGACGAAAGTACTTTCTCAAGACCTTTGACGCCCCTGACGGTGGCTCGCTGGCCGCTCGCCTCTATATACGTTTCTTAAAAATAAGTTGCACTATTTAACACTGTGGGGGGGGGGGGGGTACCTGTGGGGGGGGGGGGGCTAACCGGAACCCGCTTTACAGCTGGTTGAAGGAAGTGATAATGATGGCTAGGCGTGCTGTAACTTACTTTTCACTGAAAGGAGCTCTATCTCCGAAGAAAATCAGACACCTGGTGGAAGTCGCAAGAACTATGGCTCCAGGAATCGCTACAGCATCCGTCACCCATCCAACGGCAACCTTTCGAACCTTCCGGCCTTCCAGTAGGTCTGCGCTAAAAGAACCCATAAGCTTGAAGTCGCAGTTGTAAAATCCAACACGTCCTCTTTTGGATACGAGTGCTGTAGTCCCAGAAAGAGATACTAGATGGCAGAGCTGCACCAACGATTGTTTCTGTAAAGTGAGTAATGTTACCTACTAATTAATGACAGTTTAGTCACTGTAAAAAACAGTCAGAATTTCGGGGCCCCCTTACAAAATATTAGTAATTTGTTTAAAACATTTTTACTAATCAACTATATTCAGAAACCAATTTAATTACACGAAAAAGGTTAGCAAGCATCAGTGTTGTTTTTTTCTGTTTTATTTTTTTTTGTATTTTTACTTTTTGGGCCTCTCCAGTCGGTAATGTTAATTTTTGTTTTTGTTAAAAAATTTGTTTTTGTCCCAAAACAAAACAATCTGACAAACGTAATTTAATCGTTTTTCTACATTATAGGCTATATTTAACTTCAATTGGAAACCAACAAAACGTTAATGCAATTAGTCCTTTTTGTAGGAGCGGGGGGGGGGGGTAGGCAGGTAACACGTAGTCAAATCACTGGTCAGCGAGATGCCGGTGTTGAGAGAGCTTGCGGTAGCGTTCCAGTGAAGTTATTACAAGTTACGATGATAAGAGGAGGGGCGATCACCGTATTGTGGTAGTTACCACGCTCTCTGGACGCAAATAATAACAACGCGTTCATACGTCATCACTCTTACGGGAGTTCCTGCAGAACCGATAGTTATTATCACTTATGATGCTCGCGACCATCATAAGTAAATCGTAACGATCGTAACAGTCCTGGAACGAAAATAATAAGTGGGAGGAGCCGGCGGGCTCTGGAACGGCAATAATAACAAGAATAGTAACGATCGTAACTAATATTACGTCGCTGGAACGCTACCTGCGTTGGCAAACTCGAAGATCAAAGCGAGTGTGTCAGGAACCTAAAGGGAGTATCGCTCTGGTGTCGGTGAGTCGCCGCATCGTCTGGTGGACTGTTCTTGGATGCAAGATTTAACAGCTCTAGTTCAAGAAGTCAACGCGAGATGGCTAAGCTTCCCCAAAGCTTTCTTTCTGTAGCGTAAAATAAATCTTCCGCGAAGTGTTTTTTTGTGTTTTTTTGGGGGGAATTAGGTATGACGAAGTTTTCAGACGCCAGTATTGAAAGCTTTTGTTTGCGATTGCCACGCTCCCAGCGACTGCCCGTTTGTAGGGGTGGGAGCATAGTCGTTACTAGTTAAAATGGTTGGGGGGGAGCAAGGTATTTACCGACTGACTGGTAATTTTTACCGACTGTTTTTGCAGAAAAAACGAATGTTTTCAAGAAAAAAACGACAGTTTTGAAAAAATTGACTGATTTTCAGAAAAACCGACAGTTTTGACGAAAAATCGACTGATTTTCAAAAAAATCACTGCTTTCATGAGAAATATCAACTGTTTTAACGACAAATCGCGGCGCTTCAAGCCGACTCGGTTATTTTTTTACCGACTGGCCGACAACATTGGGGGGGCGTACCCCCCTCCCCCCCAGTCGTGACGCCCCTGCGTGGGAGATCTCCTTTACATTTCGAATTGTGATAAAACAAAAGTGAACTTACATTTGAATGACGGCTTAAATGATAGGTTATATCTTGTTGTTGATCTGTTTCACCTTTATTTGCTTTCATTTTGTCTGTATACGCGGTTGCTAAGACATTAGACGGTTGACATGGCTGCCATCTAGGTTAATGTGTGACACAACTTCGGATTTGTGATATTTTTACCATAGTTGAAGGGCAGGTAGCGCTTCGCCGTAAACACGAAGAAAGGTTTTCGTGTACCAACAAACACTTCTGTATGACATAATACAAAGGCTACTTGTAATCGATCGTGCAATCGAGAAGATAAGGTGGATCAAACCTGGAAAGAACAGAGAAAAAAAAAAATTATAAAATAAGCACATTTAACCATTCGTGGTTAATTAACCCATCGTGCAATCGAGAAGATAAAGATGGAGCAAACCTGAAAAGAAAAGAGAAATGTAGTATTAAAAAATAATAGATCAATAACAAAATTTAGTAATAGTACTACTTGGAATGAAGTACCATGGTCAGAAGCAGAGTAATGAAGTAAAGAAACGAAGAACAACGAAAATCAACGTGAACAAACTGAACAAGATCAAACTATTTGTATGCCGACTCACACGTTCCGCGATATGGGCCTGGGAACCTGTAATCAAGAAGATCACAGAATAAATCATCGTAGTAGGATGGCGTTGAAAATCGCAAACGATGGTCAAAACTCATGGGCGCTTGAAGACACGAAAAACATTTGTGGGCGTGACAAACACTATGAAGTCATTTCCGGAAAAAAAGTTGATAAGATTAAAAGCAATGGCTGAGTTACTTTAGCAGAAACCACTGATTTGCGTGGCGAGCTTTCTTGCGTAACCTGCACACAGGCAGGCCCGTATCCAGGAATTTATTTCGGGGGGGGGGGGGGGGTTTGCCCGCGCAATTTATAGCGGGGGGATTTTGCCCACGGGTCGGACCAAAAAGTAAAAAAAATACATAGATAAGAGATTAAAGCCTACGAAAAACTATTACTTTTGTGGGTATCGGAGGGGGTTCGAACCCCCTAACCCCCCCCCCCCTGGATACGGCCTTGCACACAGGAGTTCAAATAAGAAGCGAAATTTGTTGGATGAATCATCGATGGTACTTGATTCTATTGAGGGGCTGCTCGGTTAAATACACATAAATAAATATATTCTTTATTTCCATAAAAGCTTGGTTTGCTGTTGTTGCAACCGGATTCTCGTCCTTTTTCGGTAGGTTAGAGGTCTTACTTTCGATCGGTACCCAGTCAGAGATGGGCGAATCCGAATCCGGATTCGAATCCAGGAATCGTCCTTTTGCCCGGATTCAAATCCGGATTCGAATCCTCTGCTTGTCACCCTGGATTCGGATTCGGACTCGGATTCTAAACCGTCTTACGAATCCGGTCAAATTTCTTGTCTCCATTCTTCCGGTTTCCGTTTCCCAACTTTGAAACAGTGGGTTTAGGCAGTCCAACTTTTTTTTATCTCCACCACCAACCATCCTCAGTAATCTATCACGTTATCCGATTGCCTTAGATTTCAGTGCTTTTTGTAACCCCTGATTTACTGTGACCTATATATATGATTTGATTTTTGTTACGGTCAGACTAGAATCCGGATTCGATTCCGGATTCGAATCCTCAGCATGGAATGGTGGATTCGGATTCAGAATCGGATTCGTGCCTAGCCATGGATTCGGATTCGGATTCGAATACTTTCATGGTCGGATTCGCCCATCTCTGTACCCAGTCACAATCTGAGGAGCACTCGGGAGCACCCAATATGGTCCTCAGAGAAAGGGGAAGCCCGCTGTGGCTCAAAGAGATTCAAAAAAGGAAAGTGCAAAAATAAGTGTAGTGCCGTTATGCTGGATAAAAATGACATGGGAAGCGCGGAAACGAAAGCGGATGGAACGATTAGCTCCTCCTATCCTTTAATAAAATCCTTTAATAATAAATATCTCCAAATTAAATATCGAACAAAAGCGAATCAATGAGTTATATCGCAACGTAAACTAACACACAATTAAACCAAGTAAATAAAGGATAAAACGAAAATTGACAAACTACTAAACCTTTGCGCTTATTTTTAAGAAATGGCTATAGCCGGGATCAACACTTTAGGCGTATTCTCGCCGTTCCCCGAGGACTCCTCGGGGAATCCTGAACCTGAATCCTGAACCTGAACCTGAACTCCTCGGGGAATCGAAGGGAACGGCGTAATAGAAGGAGTCACTCCACGCGGACACGGGAAATGCTTCTAAATTGGATTTTGTTCGAAAAAACAATATGCAGTTGAAGAAATTAGTCTGGATCCACTTTATTTTTGGTTTTGTACATTTTGAATGTTTTTGATTAATTTTACATTGCACCAACACTAGCAAAAACTGATTCCCCTCCGAATTTGAAAGGGAGTCCTTTTTGATGATGGTGATGATAATCGGATTATTCCCCGTCCGTGGGGACTCGCGAGAATACGGGGAGTGAGTCCCCGGGACAAACAAAAACGCGGGGACTCCTCAAGTGGAGTCCTCGGGGAACGGCGAGAACATGCCTTTTAGTTTGTTTCTTGACCATCGGTTAAATGCTGAAGTAGTCAACGGATCGTGGTTTTGAAAAATTTATAATCCAAGAACATTTTTTGTCTGAGTCCCTCAGCGATGAAAAAAATGTTCTATAGCCGGGGACGTTTCGCCATGGGGATTTTTCGATCAGGGACGTTTCGCCCGAGGGGTTGCTCACTCCCAAAATGGTTGTACAGTGGTGCCCGGTGCCCAGCCAGTGCCCAGGGAGGGTGTACAGTGGTGCCCAGCGAGTGAGCAACCCCTCGGTTTCGCCAGGGGGGCGTTTTGTCGTGGGGACGTTTCGAATGGAGACGTTTTGCCGACAATCCCTTCTCTTAGTCCCGTTTGTTCAGCAAGATAGTGATGGGTTGAATGTAGTTGAATGTTTCTTTATTTTAATTTCTTACACATTAAGAGGCCTGATTTGAGTATTATAAAATCTTCATTTTAAAGATGTGACGAGGCTGGCAAGATTTGCTCTGCCTGCAATACCGAAAATTCTGCCTTTAGTGGGTTACTGAAGAAATATGATTTGTTCATTTTTTTTTTGTTGATTTCGTTGCCATTGCCCAAATCTTATAAATAAAAGATTAGTGGAATATGGGAAAAGAGAAGATGTCGGAAAAGTTTGATCCTTGAAACCTTTCTGGTCTGCACCACACAGTCAGTGACGAAATTCTGCTTAGGCAGACTAGGACCAGGCATCTACAGACTACAGGGACCCCAACGTCGAAAGGGGCCGAAGTGGCAATTATAATGTGCAAAAAAGTATAGTTGGTACTTGTCTATTTTATTTCGAAGTCTGTTTGTCTATATTATAAAATTAAAGTGCGTTAAATAAATGAAAGTAAAGGGGTACTGACAGTCCCGTATCCAGGAATTTATTTCGGGGGGGGGGGGGGTTTGCCCACGGGTCGAAGCAAGAAGTACAAAAAAGACACAGATCAGAGGTTAAAGCCTGCAAAAATCTATTACTTTTGTGGGTTTCGGGGGGGGGGGGGGTCGAACCCCCTACCCCCCCCCCCCCCGGATACGGCCTTGGGTACTGGGACTACGTGCTCTGTATCCTTTCAGCCCAAGCTGACTGCGAATCATATTTGACAGTGCAAAACGGCCACGTCAGCTGAAATTTATTAGAGCTAAATTTCGGCCCTTCTTGGCAAGGGTCCTCTTCAGGCTCAAAGCCGCTCAAGATGGAAAAAACGTACACGTTTTTCACAAGTTTTGTTTTTTCCATCTTCAGCGTTTTTGAGCCTGAAGAGGACTTTTGCCAAGAAGGCCCGAAATATAGCTCTAATAAATTTCAGCTGACGTATCCGTTTTGCACTGTCAAATATGCTCTGCATCTCTATGTCCGGCTTTTACAGAAAATGTTGATTTGTTTGATTCAAAGCTGAGGATTGGAATAAGAAGAAGAAGACTTCGTGGCTAACAGTTTGATTTCTTGTGTGAATCGGTGTGAATTTTCTTTTTGTAAAGCATCAAGCTCATCACACCATCCCGAAGAGCGCGGTCTGGTTTGCTGTCTATCTGTGGCTTTTTATTGATCTCCGATTTCGATTTATTTTTCTGTCACATTCTTCCATCATTATATGCTGCTTTTCCTTTCCCTCTTTTCAACTTTCGTGTCGTAGCAAAAAGAACCGCCAATAACGCCGGCTACGCCAGCGAAGCGCCAGTGCGAAAGTTAACTTAAAAAATATAGGCGTCGCCAGCGACGGCGGTTCTTTTCCTCTCATTGGTCAATTCTTCCTCTTGCTCTGTTTCCATTTCTCATCTCTCGTTTTCGTCGATCTTTTTCGTTTCCTCCCTTTGTAATAATGAAGTTGTTTCTGAGATGTCCCTAGTCGTCGCTAGCGTCTTCGGGCGTCTCTTTTGCTCCCATTGGTCGGTTTCGTCGCCTGTATGACGCGTGAAGAGCGGTGCCCGGCTCCTGATTTACTACTCGCCCATTTCATTGAGAAATTTCGTGTTTAGTCAGGTTTTCTCACGCGAGCCGGTAACATCGTAATCAAGCTATTTATCGTGCTGGTTGGCAGTGTTGTAGTAGTAAATTGCAGTTTGAAAGAAGTGATTTGAAGGATAAGACGTCGAAGATGGATAACGTTGGTTGGAGAATCGTCGGTTTTTGGCTAACTAGTTTTGTCATATCATGTGAGTTAAGATTTTTCCGTTTATTTCTGCTGCTATGCTAGGCTGTACGGGGTGGTTTTTGAGACTGAAGTCTGCGTCAGAAAAAGTTCAGTGCAACGAACTCAGTTCACTTGGCCTTTGCAAAAAATATGATTCGGGTTGGATTTAGTCTCTGTCTATCTAGATCAAACCGAGTAACTTTGGGTTTATAAAGTAGTGTGCCGAGCCTGAGTTGAGGAGGCTAATTATACCCTAGATTTTGCTCTCGATAGAGGGAAAGTCTTGAGCAGAGATATAATGTTTTTAGCCCGTCTTTAAAGGACCCGTCTTACCTATAATACTGATTATCTATGCGTCTCTAGTCCTTCCATTCATTCTCATTTCGGAGATTCTGAACTTCCTGTGCGAAGACGGGCTTGTACTCACTGGGGAAAACAGCAGAGATTCAAAGGAATCACTTGTGTTCGGTATTGGAATAGAAAATGTATCCACTTTTTAAGAAACATTGTCAGTTTGGGCAGTTGTGACATTGTTGGAACAAAACTATCGATACAAATACTAAACCAGCAGATGCAATCCTTTCAGAAGAAATTTATTGGTTCTAGTTAGTTTCCGAGTCTTGACTTTTGACGGGTTTTAGGGGTAGGTGACAACGGAAAATGATTCTGGAATGAATTTCCTACGATTTTCTCAATGCACTTGGCATCCTGAAACGTGGTTCTGGAAACACGCGAACCCTTACTAGGCGACATCTGCAGTCCGAATTAGCGATTAGTGTACTCATGATATCCTGGAAGACTGGAACCTAAAATGTACTTCGGTTTATGATTTCGCAAGTGTTTTCGGCGCTAAATCACTGACTAGAAATGAACATATGTAAGGGGCTGTCTAGGGGTTACCCCCTCCCGGCACCAGCTGTCCCCCTTTCCCGGCACCGGCCGAAACCAACGATGCGGTAACCGGTGCCGGCCATAATTAGGCGATTCCCGCTTTTGATTTTGATATTATAACACGAAGCAACCTGCTGTACACTAAAATCGAGAGTGGGCAGCCCCTCGGGGGTTGTCAGCTAGACCCCAACTCTCAAGGTCTTTCGCCTTCATCACACTAGCACGGTTATAAAAGTTGGTCTCCCAGGATTCTTATCGCTCGTGTTAATGACCAGGGGGTAGAGGGTATCCAGAGGGATTACGGCGTTGTAGGTTTCTGACTTTTAACAAACCATGCCGTGTTTCTTGACAGTAATAGGTGCATTTTTGTTCATGGTTCTCAGGTCTCAGTTCTCTGGTCTCAGTTCTCTGTTTTGCCAAAACATGACGTTTTCGTTCGCAGTTCTCTGTTCTCAGTTCTCTGGTGGATGGTCACCAGAGAACTGAGTAGCGAAGTCAGTTCTCTGGTGAGGCTTATCCACCAGAGAACTGAGAACAAAAACGGACTCAGGTCTCTGTTCTCAGTTCTCTGGCGTGCGAAAAAACACAAAAATTATTAACTGGCAGGAGACCAGAGACCAACCAGAGAACAAAAATGCACCTAATGAAAGTCAAATCATCCGAGTGGCTGGATCATTCCTCAACAGAGTCGGTGATTGATAAGAGGGTCGTAAAATGCTCCCTAAATCTACACAAGTAACATAACATAAAAACGTAACATACAGAACATGCAGTTCTTGGAGAAGCATCATCTCAGACCCTTGCCACCTTTTTTCCTTGGAATGTGATTTAGATAAAACTAACACCCCCCAAATGTCGAAAAGCGGACGCGTTTCCTCATATTCCCATCTGTCCGAGATTGATAGCTCCCTCCCTCCTTTCAGCAAATTTGCCGCTACCCGAATAAACCAGCATCATTTGTCATCGAGCAGAAATGTGAGAATTCGGGTAGATTCACACAAAACCCAAGTCCATTATGTCATACTAAATTGCAAATCAAATGAGTAATAACATCTATCCAACTCTGAATGGTTGGAATTCGGTAGGGACGTTTGCATTTATCTTTCTGTCTCCCCTTTGTCTGGAAGTGCTATGGCTTAAGTTAATCTTTCGAGTTTGGGACGTAACCGTGTGAAGTCGCCTTTATCGGTTAGTGTGCCCAAATTGGGCATGGTCTCGTAAGTGGATTTACTCTGAGAATGATGTGCATGCTGTGTGCTCTTTGGTGTTGTTAAAGGGTAATGAAATCTTAATATGCCGTAAATTAAACGCTGTTAGGCACAACACTCAGAGCCTTATACACAACGACCTCTTTCCCTTTTTTTCCGGAGAAATAGCGCAGTGATAATTTTTTTTCTTTTCTTTCCATTGTTTTTAAATGTAGGCTTAGCCTACTAACATTCGTGTAGTGTCGGTCGGTTGGGTGATACTTGTTTAACATGAAGTATGATTGATGGAACGATAGTGCATTTTTATTTACAATTGTAGGCCATACTCTTCAGGTTTGAAGGATTAGAAACAAATTATATTAGGCTAATTGATTTAAGGTAAAGGTAGAATTTGATTGAAATGGAAATGGCAGTAGGGTAAATGAAGTACCAAACTTGCCAGTGCCATACAAAAATGGCACTTAGTTAATGATCCGATTTTTGTAGATAGGCTAAATAATAAAATCCTAGCCTAAGGCATTGACAACCGAACAAAACAAACGAACACACACAACTAACGATAATTTTAGCACGATAATATTAGGACAAAGGCAAGGAAGCCTACATACATTGCTTAAAACATCAGTGTTCTAATCTTTCAACCAATTTTAAACATCACAAATAAATTAAAGAGTAAATATAATGTAAGAGTGAACTAGCGATAATTTTAGCACGAGGATATCAGGACAAGGACAAGAAGCTTACATAGGTTTCTGAAAACAGCAATGTTCTAATCTTTCAACCAATCATAAGCGTCACAAATAAATTAAAGAGCGGAAACATAATGTACGAATGGAAATATAACTGTCGAATATAGATGCGTTCTCATCTCATCGAATCCGGTGTACGCTTTGGACGAAATCGCTGTTTGGACCGATCTGAAATTCTATTTTCTCGACGTAGGTAATCCTTATTATGGTCAAAACGTTCATTGTTGGTTTGGAAGCTCTCGGTCGGTCTTTCGGACTGAATCCTCCTCGCTTCTGCGGTTAGTACCGTAGCTGACCACTTAGCCTAGGGGCGTTGCGGTAGCTGGCTATGTACGGGCGAAATGAGCCGTTTCCGCTATGTTCTTTTTTAGTTAATGTTGCTGAAAGCACCATATTATTGATTCCTCATGATTCCAAGTTTCTTAGTTTCTTTTTAATGAAGTTTTCGAGTGAAATATAATAATAAACACGAAAATTAAAGATGTGTCATACTGAACCCATGGTGTGTCATACTACCCTCCACCGGGGGGTAGTATGACACAGTGACCATGTCCAGAATTAAGCCTACAATTGAAAAACTGTGAGAGAGAAAAATTCGAAAAAAAATCTATAGGGAACCTAGTATATGCTACCAAAAATTTGGCAACATGCATACAAATTTCAGGGAAATAACAACAAAAAAAATGTGTCATACTTTTACCCGACTCTCCCCTACACACAGCCAATTTATTATTTCAGAAACTCAACGGATTTGTCTGTTTTTCGCTGTTTTAAATGAAATAACCTTGCTTTGTAGGCCTATCTTAGTAATTGAATAACCTTGCCTGTATCTGGGTATGGCCTTGGACGTTACTGCGGTGTTCTTCAGACATAGCCTATGAATCCTAGCTTGGCCCGAGCAAGCTTGGCCGGGTAAACTGGGCTAACTGATGGTCAAATGAGGATTTTTTTTGTATGATGTAAATATTCCTTCAGCCCAAGCAGACTGCATGACTGCGATTAAACGAATGTTCAGCTGATTTTACTTGAGCGATATTCCGTCCCTTCTTGGCATGGGTCCTCTTCAGGGTTCACGCGAACCTGAGATCTTGAAGAAAATGAACTATGTGGTCATGTTAATAGTTTACTTCAGAATTCAACTAGCCTTGTAGGTTTTGAGTTTATCTTTTGCCAAACATCCCCATAAAAAAATATTCAAGTAATATTTAAAAAAATATTCAAGTGAAATAAGATTTGGGTAGGCCTATAACAAAAGATATCACATAGATGGGACGGTCTATGGGTTGTACCGTGACAAATAAACCGGAAGCAAT
This sequence comes from Branchinecta lindahli, assembly GCA_023053555.1. Classification (NCBI taxonomy): domain Eukaryota; kingdom Metazoa; phylum Arthropoda; class Branchiopoda; order Anostraca; family Branchinectidae; genus Branchinecta; species Branchinecta lindahli. The sequence goes on from JAKZAO010000006.1 coordinate 22,082,902, forward strand.
TATTTTAATCGAATTTAGAAGTCTAGGGCCCAGAGCCTCGTAGACAAACCAGGACCCACATGGCGGGGCCTCATAGTGGAAACCAAATATTTTTTTATTACTATTGAAAATACGAAATAAATTTAATTTGATAGGGAACAAATTGGATATTTCAAAATTCAGCGAGGTTTCTTAGATAATAAGTTTATCTTTTATCGAAAATTCCCCCCAAATTCAAGTATTCAAAATTCAGTATTCAAGCACGGTAAAAAAAAAATTTTATCGTTGGTTTATTCTGGTCACCCTACGACCAATGCTCGAACAGGAGCAATGGCTACCTACATTGCAGCAGAGTTAAGACGCGGAACATTCACGCTACATCTCCCCCGTGGAATTTTCTCTTTTTTACTCGCCCAAGACGCCGGCCGGCAATAAGGGCATTCTCACTTATTTAGCCGCGTTCAATGACTATTCTCGCCCATCTTAGATCTGAAACTTAATTAGTACCGTACATTTTGAAACCTAGAAATCAGAAGGTCGCCGCAAAGAAGTTTTTGAACCGGATATCGTTTGTGGATAAATATTCCTTCCTTACTACCAAAACATTTGGGGACAAGAACAGAAATAAAATTGACAGGGAACTTTGAAAATATTCGGAGGATGAAAATAATTATTGCTGATATTTAAAAATCGCAGTAATGACGTAGCTAATTATTCATTGTTGATTAATTATGCGCATGGAATAAAGTTAAAGGGCAGCTTGCACTACTTAGTTTTTCGGAATTTCGGAATCGTTTATTCTAAAATAGCTTTCATAGCCTTCCCGGACTGGTCAGGACGCTAAAATATGCTATTCTTTACAATAAAATATAGATACAAACATTCAATGCACAGTACCTACTATTTGTTATAACGTTCGGAAAAGAAATGGCACGCTTGAGTTGGCGAATCTGTTCGTGCTGGTTTTGAAGGTTCTGGCTCGTTCTGGTTCTGCTAAGATGTTCCGAGATAGTTGACCAGTTTAAAACTTAGCTATGCCTACAGGAAATTACGGAAGGCTTCGGCCATTTTCAGCCTCTTTCCATGTCCCTTGCCTTGGATGACGATCTTGGCGGAATTTGCATGCCCGGTCCTCAGACCAGTAAGATTGTCGGAAAGAAGATCGAGAGCCTGATACGTCACGGAAAGAGAAGAAACGTGGCTAGCGTGATACTCAGTGTAATGCTAATAGACTTGATAGGATACACTTAGGGAGTGTAGAATCTCGGGAGCGAGAATGGATGGAAATACTACAAAAGTAGGATGAATTTTGTAATAAGTACGACGTGTCCTTTAAGGATCCCGGCATCGCCGAACTGCATCCGGGTGGTGAGCAGCTAAGCTTTCAGCAATTAGGCTATACACCGCTTTGGCGGTTTAGCCTCTCTCCAGGCTTCTTGGAAACGAGCGTAAACACGGCAAAATGTGTTTAAACAAATCTTATTTGTAAAATTCTCAACAGTGAACTTCTAGTACTAGCATTTTGTTACCCATCAAGCATAAATTTGTTACAACCCATCGTTAAAACCCATTCAAGTACAAATTTGTATTTAATAACTAAAATTGAACAAACAAATAGAACTAACAGTTGACTACTGTAAAACTAAAATAAGCTGTCATTAGTGTCATTAGTATAGATTTAATTCCTATCGGACGGAGACAAAAATGACCATTACTGGTAACAACAGTAACATAAGAAACGCAAGAAAGGTAGAACACACAGTGCGAAATCACACAAAGTAGAGCATGCGCTGAGTTAAATTAGTGCAGTAAAGTATACCGTATGAAATTAAAACCCGGAAACACGAAGGCCTGTGACAAGGAAAAAATTATTATGATATCCCTTATTTATTATGTACCGTACAGTGCGTCTTAGAGTTTTTGAGGCTCGACCAAGAAACATTTCTCAAGTTTTGGTTCACTTTAAGATGTTAGTCTCTTTTCGTTCTAGTTAAAACAAACTATTTTATTTCCGCTCCGCTTTCACTTTGTGCCATGGTCATAAAGTATTTACTATATTGTTATTATTATTTTTCTTATGTAGCGAAACAGTAACCCCGTCGAGTTTCCGACCCCTTGGTTTCTTGATGAATGACTTGAATTCATTTTCTCACAGTTCTTATCCTTTATAAATGCCGACTTAGCTTTGACGCTAATGATAATTTTTCGAGGCGAAAAAGAGTCCCTTTTGTCCATCGTCGCGTTGCTTTGGTCGTGGTCACATTGGCTCTAACTGCTTTGCTACGTGATTTTGCCCTAATTGTATGTTCGCTTCTTACGTGACCGTGACTGGACGGCCAAATGCTTCATATTCCCCCATTTTTCGATATATCCAGTTGTTTTGATGAATGAACGTTTGTCTTACCATTCCCACGACATTCCGCGTGGTGTCCATTCCACAAATGGGATAGACTATTCGGTTTGATACTTCTAAATGCTCATTTTGACAATTCTGAGGAAGGGTTGTATGTTTGCCGTGTAAAAATATTAGTTTGATTGTTTTACATAGCGATAAACTATGATGGTAATGGTGATACAATTTTATTTACGCACTTGATAAGAGGAAAATAGCGCAGTACAGACAAAGAAAAGGAAAAAAATACACTGAGCTTTCAATAATGTAGTAAATGCACAAGATCAAAAAATAAACATTAAAGCTATGTGCTATCGTTTTATAATGTGTGGAAATAATATTGCTGCTGATAATTGCGTCGGAAATTTCGCTCAGGGTTGAAAGATGCCAGAGGAGGAACCCCAAGGTCCATACACTCGTGCCCTTTTTTACAGAGATTTTTTTAAGGAAGTGAATAATTAGTGTGCTATATTCTGCTTTATTGCTGTAATGACCAGCATACTTTAGCATCTTCTCCAAAAGAAAGCCACGAGGTTGGTTTATTAATACACGATTTGATTCGATTTGAAGAATGATTATCCCAAAGTATGAGTGGTATCATCTACCGAATGTCCCCTACCCCTCCATTTTTTTCCTTTTTTCATTCCTCCATTTTATTTCAGGTCAAGGTCTATGCTATTTCCCAGTGGAATACCAGGGCGAATATGTCACCCAGACGTCCTCGAAAGGGGGCGTTGACTTAAAGTATTCACCAATCACAATCCTTCCCGAGTCCGTTCCGATTTGGGGAATTTGTCATAGAAGAATGGGATCCAACGTGATTCTGACCGACAGGTAAGGTGCCGAGAATTCCCTTCGCGAGAAGTTGACAACTCCTAGTCGATTGCGTTAAACTACAATTCAGCTTACTCCAGAGATATTTTTGCCTTTCCTCTTGATGTTCTTAGGCTTGTTCTTCTAGCTTCAGGTTCACTGTAAAAAGTCTCTCCTTATCGGACTTTAGTAGTTGTGTGTCACCGATTTTGGACATTTTTATTCCTATTTCGGTGAATTAAAATCCGAATTCGGAGAGTTATAACCCGATGCAGGAGTATACTGCAATATCCTGGAGAATACTGCAGTATTTGCATTCTAACGTTTTAATCGGTACCGAACTCGGATTTTAATTCTCCGAATTGGGAATAAAAATGTCCGAAATCGGTGACGCACAACTACAAAAGTCCGATAAAGGAGAGACTTTTACAGTGACGAGCTCCCTTGCCAGGAAGGACCGAAATATGGCTGGAGCAAATCTCAGCTGAGGGGTTGCTTACTGTCGATTTTAGTGTACAACAAGTGCAGTCACCGATTGACACCAGCCGGCACCGGTTGCCACACAGTCAGAAGTTTCATAACAGATAGCACAAGGATGGGCAGTTTCAACAGACAACACTTGCGATGTAATCTGTTGTGATTTTTCAAACGTTATGCATGAAATGTTATGCATAACGAGCATTGCCGAAGAGCCGAAAATGCCGAAAAAGCATCTGCTGACTTTTTTGTTTGTCGTCACGATATCCGAAAATTCAGTAGATGCTTTTTGGCGGTTTTTCGGCTCTTCCTGGCAATGCTTGTTATGCATAACATTTCATGCATGACGTTTTCAAGCACAACAGATTACATAATACATAGATGGCACTTTATACAAGGGACTTTTACCGTATGACTAATGAACCAAGAGCAACTTTTTTGAATTTGGTGTAGAAGTACTACCCGTCGGTAGCTCAAACGGTTAGAGTGTCTGCCTTGTAAGCGGAAGGTCCTGGGTTCAAATCCCGGCTGAGGAGCATTTTTGTCTTTCAGTTCACTACTTCTACAATAACAGATTACATCCCATCATACAAAGAAATAAGTTTGAAGATTACCTACCTCCATCTTCTTTGTCTTCGCTATTTTTAACGCCTACTTCAAAAGAAGAGCTGATAAACATAGTTAATCTTCTAAAACCTGGTGGAGCTGAAGGGATAGACGGTTCATCTACCCGACTGTTAAAACAAATTATTGCTAATGTAGTTGACCTCCTTGTGCATATTGTGAATATTTGTTTCAGGAGCGGGAAGTTCCCATCATGTTTGAAATCTGCACGTGTTATTGTTCTGCACAAAGGAGGAGACCCTAAAGACCCATCTAACTATAGACCTATTTCAATCCTTCCCGCGTTTGAGAAAGTTATTGAACTGTGCATTTACAAGAGAGTAAATAATTTCCTAGAAAAACACAAATACTTTAGTAAGTCACAGTTCGGTTTTCGGAAAAGCCATTCAACGGAACAAGCTATCCTAGCGGTCACGCAATATATTCATGATGCTCTTGATCGAGGTGAAATTCCAGCATCTATATTTTATTGACATAAAAAAGGCATTCGATACAATTTGTCATAAGATTTTACGGAGAAAGCTTGAGAACTGCGGTATTCGAGGACCTGCTAACAACCTGATCATGTCATTTCTGTCTGAGAGAAGCCAGTATGTTGATGCTGATACTACGAGATCTGAACTGATCTCTTTGGATGGACAAGTCGGAGTTCCCCAAGGGTCAATCCTTGGCCCCCTTTTATTTTTAATTTATATTAACGATATTGATAATTCTATGAAAGATCTCGGCCTCACGGTTCTATTCGCGGATGACACAGCCCTCAATATTAGTGGTCCTACTGAACTTGTACTACGCTTAAAAATGAAAGAAGTTTTTACATATTTGCTTGAATGGTTCGCAGCGAATAATTTATGTATTAATACATCTAAAACTAAATTCCTGATTTTCTCTTGGATTTCCAAAGCATTGCCAACTTTTGATTCCCTAACAATTGAAAAATATGATACTACAATCAGTAGAGTCCACCATCTTCGGTATCTAGGAGCAGAGGCGTCATTTCGCGAAAATCTAAGGGGTGGCAGTGACAAATCTAGGGGGTGGCAGTGACATCCTTCTGGGCCCCCCTTGCTATTTTCATGTTCGGAACTACATAGGTAAGACCACGGCTGAAGAGCGGAAACTAACTAGAACTCGCTGGAGAGCTAGCTTCTAACGAATTTTTGGCCAGAAAATGGCAATGAGCGCCGCAGGAAAAAAAATGTTGAATTTGCATGTTTTCTAACAAAATTTAACTACTTCCTGAACAAATTTTAGGTTCTAAAATGGCCCTCCCCCAAACTGCAAGTCCAAACCTCAAAGTAAACAGAGCATACTACAAGCGGCGCAGGCGAAAATTTTGGATTTCTTAATGATCAGAGGGCCTTTTTGGATCACAAATGAAAGCAGGGGCCACGACTCATAATGTTTGGTCACAACGCATTTCAAACAATGTGAGACATTAAAGTGAAAACTGGTACATGGTAGTGCTTCAACTCGACCCTTTCCAAATAAAATGACCTTCCGAAAAAAACTAAAACAGGTTAGCCTTTGCTGCAACACACGTTAAACGCAGATTTAAAACTCTTTTTACCAGTTTACAAAATAAACAAGCTGGGGTTAAGTGAAAAGGCACTTAGTGTTTGATGACCCTCTCCCCTTCCTACTCTTACATTTTGTGCTCCGTCGGGAAGGTGCCCCCACCTGAATTTCCAAGGGGGGCCTCAGCTATCCAGGAACAAATCACAATGTGATACTGAATGCCATGTTACAAAAATAATGTCTCGCTCTTCATGTTCAGAGTTCAGACACACAACTGATCCAGCCTCAAACGCGCCTTGAAGACATTCGATCCTCGAACAATGGGTCATTATCTCGGATTAAAAAGGTTCAATTTTCATCAGTGACTTAAGATCTACTGGTATGGCGCAACGAGATGTCACAGTTGTGATGAAAAACTGACTTTTTCAAGCTATTTTCCTGGGTAGCTCTGGGGGTCAAGGGGTGGCAGCTGCCCCCCCCCCCTGCCCCCCCCAAATGACGCCTCTGTCTAGGAGTGATAGTTGACTCGAATTTAAGTTGGAAGGAGCACATAAATTACCTGAGGGTTAAGGTTGCAAGGAACGTCGGCATGATCAGGCTTCTTAAACCTTTTCTCCCTTATGATGCCCTACGGTGTATTTATTTTTCGCTAATTCATTCTTACTTAAATTACTGTCCTCTTGTATATTTGAATACTTTTCGATCGAATATATTTTGATAAGGCAGCAGAATAAAGCCCTCCGAATTCTTAAGCTTTTTGTACCGTCTCCTGATTCTTGCCCTAATAAGTCGTCAACTAAAAGTCTTCCTCTTTTTTTGAACATTTTGCCCCTTGAATCTTTTATCGTTTTTCATTCTATTTTATTTAAGAAAAAACATCATTCAAATTCCCTACCTGAATATTTTTATGAACCCGATCTATTTTCTGGAACTAATTCTGATCACGACCATAACACGCGTAATCCTTGTAAAGCCCGGCTACCCTTGATAATTTCAGAAAGATCAAGATTTTCATTGAGAAACACAATATTGAGGGTATGGCAAAGTTATCATAATGTAATCAAACTTGAACTTTCTATTAATACGCTGAAAAACAAAATAAAATCAATGCTCATAGAAAATGTTTAAAGTAAAAAAAATGAAAAAATAAATAAAGTAAATAAATAATAAATGTGTGGTTTATAGCGGTAAATCCCAACTCAGTCTGGTGGTTTGAATCTGGAACCTGGATGGATTATGGTTAATTTATTATATTACTTTATGTTGATGTAGTTATAGCATACAGTATATTTAAATGTCTGCCATTTGGCCTCGAGCCCTCTCTCTGCCAAATTGGCTTTTTATATTGAAATTATATAGCAATAAACAGAACTTGAACTTGAACTTGAACCAAGTGTTGTCTGTTGAAACTGCGCATCCTTGTGTTATATGTTACGAAACTTCTAACAGTGCTCGTGTCAGAACATTAAAATCAGCATGGCATGTAATAGAAGCGGAATCGCCTAATTTATGGCCGGCACCGCTGGTCTCGGACGGTGCCAGCTGGTGCCGGGAAAGGTTGTACAGCAGGGGAGTGAGTAACCCCTCGTTCTCAGCCGACTTATCCGTTTTTCGCCATCGATCATGCTTCGCAGTCAGCTGGGGCTGAAAGAATTCCTGCTTCACCGCCGCCTCGAAGGGCGCCACTCCCTAAATAGTTGTAATAGTAAGTGCCCATGCAGATGCCCATGGAGGCTGTACAGTGGTGCCCGAGGTGGTGCCCACGAAGTGAGCAACCCCTCGCACTGCCTACCCCCGTCACCAGCCCCTTCACCATACTCGTGAATCTCGTGTCTAGGCTACTGATATTTGGGATCCGACTACCTTCGTTTTCCTCGATTAGTCATAGTCTAGGAATAGATTCAGTTTCAAGGCTGCCGGCATCCTGAAACAGTAAACCACTTCGTAAAGAAATGCTCACTCGTTGCACTGTTAGAAGTTTCATAACAGATAAAACAAGGATGCGCAGTTTCAGCAGACAACACTTGGGATGTAATCTTTTGTGATTTTGAAAAGTTATGCATTAAATGTTATGCATAAAAGCATTGTCAAGAAAAGCCGAAAAAGTATCTGCTGACATTTAAGATGACATGTAGACCATGGCCGTATCCAGGGAGGTTAGGGGGTTCATCCCAGCGAAACATACACAAATAATCGTTTTGTATAGGCTTTAACCTCTGATCTATGTCTTTTTTGTACTTTTTGGTCCGACCCGCGGGCAACCGCCCCCCCCGAAATAAATTTCTGGATACGGACCTGATGACGACAAAGAAAAAGTCAGCAGATGCTATTTCTTCTTTTTTTTCGGGTGTTCCTGGCAATGCGTTTTATGCAAAGCATTTAATGCATAAGGTTTTCAAAATCACTACAGATAATGTTCCAAATTTTGTCTTTTGAAACTGCGCATCCTTGTGTTATCTGTTATGAAACTTCTGACAGTGTGGGCAACTTGCGTTATAGATAACTCTATTAGCAGCCTATTAGGCAAGCACGATGTTCTGGCATGTGTTACTACTACTATTATATGGTTCTAAAGAACATGAAATCAGTGAATCGTAATCTGCAGAGCCGATTATGCTTAAAACTTGGGAGCGACCGACTCTTTCCCTCCCTCCCCACTGATTTTGCTCTGCAACCCCTTTAGTATAGGATTCCAGGACCGATGACATCTAATGGCTCTAGATTGGGTATAAAACATAGTCTACCCAACATGGTATGTTATCGACATAGTTATAGATTTAGTTATTCAGCCTCGTGATAGGGGGTACACCCCTTAGCTATGGCCACCTGTTGAGTCAGACTCGCTAATTACTATTGTTTAGAATAAGGGGGTAGTAATCCAATGGGCTGTTCTTTTGGTTAACTAGGTTTTGCTGCGTTACACTGACCATTTTACACTCCCTTTTGAGGAATGACCCGTCCAGACACCCCGATGAGTTTTCTAACATTACTGTCAAGAACCCCACATGGCAAATCGCAAGGGAAGTGACGGAGTGCAGTATATCTCAGTTCGTCTTGAATCCCAGAAACCACGATGCCCTAAACCCTTTGGCTACTCTCTACCCCATTGATCAGAGCGATAAGAATCCTCCGAGAGTAACTTCATTATCCTTCTAATTCTGTGAAACGAGAAGAGCTGAGATAGATCCGACAGTTCCCAGACTAGACCCATTGCCAACTAGTGAAATATATTATATCCTCAGATAGTCTGTTCTTTCTGCTTTAACTTTTCTTGATGTTTGCAGGTTTTAAAAGTTTCGTGTCAAATTATTTCCCGTTGAACAAGAAACTTGGAACATTCTACATTGCGGAAAAATTCATGCTGGCATTTGGTCCGCGTTCTGGCATTAAAAAACGGCGTCTGAGTGGCGCTGCAAAATCCTATTTCTGCGTCTGTACGCCTCGCTATTTCAAAGGCGTGTCGGCCACATTTCTAGACAGGCGTTATGGTTCCATGGAACTGGACGAAGGCCGTTTTGCTCGTTTGTACTATTATTACGGAGACGGGCTCTAATTCGTTTGCAATGATTTTGCCAAGAATAGTGAGGGGTTGTTGACTGGATTGGATCATTTGGCGCGATGAGAAAGGCAAGCTAGAGAGGGAGGGGGAGAGATCGAAGAGACAAGGAAAAGTTTCCCAGATTTTGCACTCAAATTTTGGATGGATGACAAGCAGTGGCTCTATTTCAGTAAACCTTGGGAGGGGGGGGGGGCAAAGATCAATTTTGGGCCCAAAACCCATGTTTATCACACGGATTCAAAATCGAATTACTATTTTTGGCGTAAATTTAAAGTGGGTTTCGAAGATACCTTCATAGTAAAGTCATTGCTTTGCCTTTTGAAGCGGACAACAAAAAAAATCACCCCGGAAGAAGATTTTGAATCCCCCCTCCCAGAAATAAGGCGTCCCTTGTGGCAAGGGAAAGATAACGCCAGACGATAATACTCTCCTCTTTTTCATTATGTTTGTTAATTATTTAGCGTTATCGTTTACGTGGTACTTATTTTTTATAGCGCATCGCAGGTTCGTCTTTCAAGCTTGAGCCTGAAGAGGACTCTAGCCAAGAACGACCGAAATATCGCTAGAACAAATCTGAGCTTACTTTTCCGTTAGCGTCATTAGATATGCTTTGCTTAGGTTTAAGGAACACTTATGTTAATCATTTGTAGTAGGAATAGTAGTAGGTTTTAATTTTTAAGATTCACTAGAACAATATGAACTGAACAAGTGAAAAAAAAAGTTCTATAACTTTTCCTAGCATTTTTTGTGAAGCTGGGGACTTCAGATATCATTGGGAGGAATGAATGGGTGTTAGTATTGTAACTGGCCTTTCTCACCAGTGAGCTCCTCAAATGTAATAAGCGGGAGCCTGACCCGCCTCGAAAAGATACAGGCATGCCAAATACAAAGTATGGGCCTTGCGATCATGGCGGATAAAAAATGACATCCGCAGTTTGAAATCCCGAAATGATAATAATTGGATGGAACAACTAGGGACGTATAAGAGTGAATCGGTAATAATTAGGCTACGGCGGGTCTGGCAAATTCGCCAATTACCGATCAAATTGCCTAGAATTCAATAAACGATGTGGAATTCCCAAAAATGAAGAATTCCGCCCACCAGTGGAAGGAAGGGCCAGGCTAATTTGATCGGCTTCATGAAGGATCGGTTGCCGGAAATAAGGTGATAGGGGCAGGAGGACTAACACCGTGCGTAGGGTGCGTAAGATAAGACGTCAGGGTTCTTGTGGCCTGTCTATTGTTCTTTGAAGGGTCTACTTTGGCTTCAGAATTCTGAAGATTTGCCATTCGGAGGCAAAAACTTTATTGTGATTCATTGCTTTGTATAATTGAGTTTGTTTATTTATTTTTAGCCAACAAAATCGAGGATTAAAATAATATATAAACACAAATTTGTACGAATTTGTACTTAATTAAGTTTATTCATGCACCTACACTGTAATGTAAATACCCATGAAAGAAGATATAAAATATAAACAACTTATTTATAATTCTCAACGTCTTAGACTTACTCATTTCTAAAAGAATGGATGCAGGTTCTGTGTCGAGAGGGCTTCAGAAGCTTTTTGTAAAAAATCCACCTCTCCAATGGCTTTGAAACAGGGGATCGACACTTGTTTGATCCTCTTTTTTTATGGCACTTGCGGTCACTGGGCCATCCGTCTATCGGTCCGTCAGTATGCAAGTCCGTCCAACTTTATCGATATCGATCACTGCTGCATCCTAACTATCCCGTTGTCAGTTCTCTGTAAATCAAGACTTAGAGCGTGCTTGCTCTTCTATTAATAATAATAATATAATGAAAAAATAGGCCATTGCCTTCAATTGCTGAGTTTTATGAGGGAAATTCAAGTATCAGCTACCGTAAGCGATGCCGATAGGGCCAAAATGCAAAATCCGTTACTACTTTTTGACGAAGCGCACCGGTGTGGAGATTTAATAAAAATAAATGTATATATATTTAATTAGGCTAGTAGTTTAGCCTACACGTCTCCGTTTGCTTTTTTGTACTAATCTTACCGTACTAAGTCCCATCTCAGCTCGTATGTCTTTTTTTTTGCGGTCCTTCCTTCTAAAGAATAGTATTTATAATGAGCAGTCTTTACTAAATTGGTGGAGAGCAGGCCCGTATCCAGGAATTTATTTCGGGGGGGGGGGTCCCCACGGGTCGGATCAAAAAGTACAAAAAGACAGAGATCAAAGGTTAAAGCCTACAAAAAAACTATTACTTTTGTGGGTTTCGGGGGGGGGGGGGGTTGAACCCCTACCCCCCTGGATACGGCCCTGGTGGAGAGCCTTTCTTTTGAGGAGTCTGCAGAACGTCGACTCCCCTAGCAGAACATGCCCCCGAAAAAAACGTCCCCGTGAAAAGAGAGCTTCATGGTTTGTGGTTACCAGTTGGTACTTACTGGAGGATTTAGCAGGCATGCATGTCACCATGATGGCCAGTACTGTCTGTCCTTTTCCATGTGGACGTTGTGTCATGGGGACCTTTTTTCCGACTGGTTACCCACTCCCCGACACGTAGTGTACACCAAAATCGAGAGGGGGTAACCCTTCGTTGTTTTCCTTGGATGTTTCACATCTCGGCCACTGCTCCGAATTCTTAATACTCTATATGACTAAGTCCAAAACACGCCAGTGATCCTCAGGAAGAAGAAGTAAACGTCTCACTAACGACTCAAATCAACAACTCAAATCCTGTGTCAACCAATTACTACCGCGATCTTTGGGAGCAGATGTGATACCGCTTCCCGCTCTTCGGCCAGGTACCCGGCGATTTTCCATCGGCAAGGAGAGATAGTCATCAAGAGTATTATTATTAATAGCAAAAAAGAAAAAAAGCTTAGTGAACGAAATTTTTCACTTCAGGACGGGAGGAACGACTTGCAGCCGTTGCTTCCGTTTCGTCGTCCGTTCGAGCAACGTGCTTCAGGTGTACACAGCCGGACTGGAGCGTTGCTACACGACAGAGGAAGCTGCCCAGCAGCGTTGCCCCACAGATGAAAAAATTCAGGCAGGACAGATGCTAGAGATTGTCCTTTACAGTGAGTATTTGACAACCGTTTTATAGTTGATGGGTAGTGCGGATGTGAGGGGGATGACGCCTGTGAAGTGGAAGGGTGGTTGGATTGGGTGGAAGTGACGCGTCGTTTTTTTTATAAATATCGTTTACTGACCAAATGGTGAATATAGCTAGCAAAGGTGCGCCAAGTTAAAACTTTCGAGAGAAAAAAAAATACAAACCAATGATCAGTGACAGTTCGCATGCCTAGGGACCCAGGCCGGTTCCTTTGAGGTAGTACTAAACTAAAGTAAACTACTTACTAAACTAATAAATAACATAATAACAAACAAAAATTTTGAGGTAGTAGGCTACTTTTTCTCCTCTGGTAGTATTTATTGCTACTTGGGTAATGAATTTTGTTTTAATGAAGTACCCGGGTCCCGACCGGGGGTCGCAGACTCGCAGTGGTAAGCGTGAGAATATAATTTGTAAAAAAGTATGGTTGGTACTTGTTTATTTCATTTCTATGTCTGCTTGTCTAATTTCCAAAGTTAATAAATAAGTAAATGTTAAAAATTATATGTTAAATAAGCTAAATTATCAAAAGGGGCCACCGACAGTGTGAACTGCCTACAGAAGTTTTATAACAGATAACACAAGGATGCGCAGTTTAAACAGACAACACCTTTTTTGTTTATCGTCATGATCTCAGAAAAGTCAGCAAATGCTTTTCGGCGGTTTTTCGGCTCTTCCTGGCAATGCTCGTCATGCATAACATGTAGTGCATAACGTTTTCAAAGTCACAACAGATTACATCCCAAGTTTTGTTTGTTGAAACTGCGCATCCTTGTGTTATCTGTTACATAACTTCTGATAGTGTAGAGACCCTCCGGATCTCTATTTTGGGGCCGGACCACCTTCCTATCAAAAAGTTTCTTGTTGCTAAGAGCTTCTTCCAGCTAAAATCCAGTTAATATTTCTAAATCCATCGAGCTTCTTCCAGCTAAAATCCAGTTAATATTTCTAAATCCATCTGACTAGAAGCCACTTCTTTCATTACTTGCCGGTCTAAACCATGACGTAATCTGCTACCCATTTTACCGGCCTCTCAACTGTACCGGCGAACAGGCAAGGTTTAACCTTAATAACAAAAGACCAGTTGGATCTGAAGTTACAGAATACCTTTTAATTACACGCTTTTCCAGACCTAACGAGACATTTATGGTTTTAATCCCTGCCAAGGGTAGTCTACCCTCAGTGGGTAGTTTCGGCTATATCGGTCGACCTCATCCGTGGTAATTGCGGCACGTTTTGATTCTTCATATTTTTTGGGCGGTGCATCCTTTGTGGATTGATTTGTGGGGGTTTCTTATGTAATGACCCCCTAATGCTGTCCGAATTTCCATGTTACGGGCCCTTTTAGGGTCCTTTAGCATAATTTTGATATTATGTTTGAAGCCCGAGATTTATTAGGGCATAAACCGTATACCATATTTCTTGGTTTCCACTGTTTTATTGTAAGCCTGATCAGAGGCGTTACTAGCCGAAATGTTTGGGGGGGGGGGGGGGGGCAAGGTATTTACCGACCGGCTGGTAACTTTTACCGACTGTTGTTGAGAAAAAACGAGTGTTTTCAAGAAAAACAACGACAGTTTGAAAAAAAAATACTGACTTTCAGAAAACTTACTGTTTTGACGAAAAATCGACTGATTTTCAGAAAAAACGACTGTTTTCATGAACATAATCAACTGCTTTGACGAAAAACCGCGGTGCCTCGCGCCGACTCGGTTATTCCTTACCGACTGGACGACAACATTGGGGGGGGGCGTCCCCCCTCCCCAGTCGCGACGCCCCTGAGCCTGATCACCTAGACTACTCAAAAGCCCAGCAAGGAAAATCAATATCTTCTTTTTATTAGTTTTTTTTTGCACTTTAAGGCTCTGGCTGAAGTGCCATAATTACCGATCGCTCATCCGACTGTCTGGTGGTAGGTTGTGTGGTCACTGTTTGGGGCACTTCCCAGATCGGCTAGAAAGATTAAATTATTATTATTTATTTGGATCTTTCAAAACTGATAAGTAAATATGCAAATTTTAGACAACAGTACATCAGTCAATTCACTAACAGCTACATAGATATAACGCAATTGACCAAGACTACAATCATATTAGCCTACTAAATCCACAATCAAAAACAAAAGAAACAAAAACAAAATTATATATCAAACTTGGCATGCATGTGAGCGACCTCACAATCTTCAATTGGAAATCGTCATTTCCCCAATTTGACCACAAGTGAAGGGGGTGCAGGGTGGGGGAATAGGGACCCTTGTGGCAGTTGGGGCATGTGCAACTTTCGAACGGGTAATCGGGTTTGGTTTAACTTTGATGGGTAGTAGGTTATTATCATTATTAGAAATAAGTGGAATTCTAGCGTTGTAATCACAGTCTGCTCACTGAAAAAAAGTTGAGTGTATCAGATCTTGTATCACATGAGAAGGCCATAATACTAATACTAGATAGGCGAGATCCATTTGCTCTGCATGATCCGGTGGGGCCATAAAGTCTGTTTCTATCATTTGATTATATCATTCCAGATATGAACATCTCAGATTACAAATACATTTCGCCTGATAGGGTCATCCGACATTTGGTTTTAAAATTGAGTTGTTATACACTTGAATCTGATACCGACTAGTTCTGAATGTTAAATGTGGACAGATTTATCTCTGGTGGATCGTGATGAAGCCATTCCGACTCTTTAGTGTGAAATTACTGAAGTTATAAGCAGGATAATTGTAGTCTTAGCCCATATGGTATGGGTGTGGGTAAAATAAATCGGATTGGGTACTAGATTTTGCCACGTGAAAGTATCGAGATGGTTTCGTTGGTCAACGTCAAGGAAAGTGGCAAATTATGAAAAAGTTCCGAACAGAACGTAACCCTTATTGACATCTGATTTATAGGATCAATCGTACATGCAGGCCTGTATCCAGGAATTTATTTCGGGGGGGGGGGTTGCCCACGGGTCGGACCAAAAAGTACAAAAAATACATAGATCAGAGGTTAAAGCCTACAAAAAACTATTACTTTTGTGGGTTTCGGGGGGGGGGGTCGAACCCCCTAACCCCCCCTGGATACGGCCTTGCGTACATGTTACCTGGAGTTATACCGAATTTGTATTTATTATTCATATTCATTTATATCTCAGAGCTATGATTATATATAAACAAAATTCAATGACACTATTAATACTGTGAAGAAAAAAAATACACAAGGTTTGAACAACTAAATTAACATAGTTAACGTTTTACATCACTCACTTCTGAAAGAATGGGTATAGGTTGTGGGTTGGGAGAGCTTCCAAAGCTTTTGTGTCAAGTTTTTCTTGGTAATTAAAACTGGATCGATTCAATTACCTACCCTGGATCTTATTAATTATCTACCGTAGTCCTAACACGTGAGAATGCGACCTTCCTACCACCTCATAGCTCGATGATGATGATGATGATGATGAACGAATTAAAGACCCCTCTTGACTACTAGGTCACCTGGGTCTTCTGTCCTTAAATCTGTAACACTTCTTAATTGATAATTGTTCAAGAAACAACTCTATCACATTCACTTATCATAATTATTGTCCTCTTCATCACATCTTAAAATCCCTCCCGATCGAGCTCGATTTCCTTGCAACCCTCGCGTTTTAAAAATCTCGCTGAAGGGTGAATGCTACCAGCCAGCTACCCTTGCCACCTGTTATACCTTAAAACACTGGCGTTCTCCACCTGGTTTCCGGTAGTTGCGGACTTGAGAAACTCGTTAAGGATCTCTGGGTCGTTAACTATCAAAGCTCACTGACCAAGCAAGACTGCGGTGGCTGTCACACAAAAACAAGTCATAAAAATAATACACCGTAGGCGGTTATTCGATGGCTTTTAATTTTGTTAATGCCAGTGTTGCCGCGCACGATGCGAAAAATCAGTAAACCAAAAAATTGTCGGAAGTACAGGGAGGATTTCCGGAAGGAAGCGGAATTACTTGCTGGGAGCTACTGGACGACTGTGTTCTCACGTTTTGCAAAAATTAATGTTGCCTAATTATAAGTGTTGAGATAGACGTCAGTCGACGCGTTATGAAAACTACTTGACGAATATGTTGGAAACGACAAAATTGAATTGATAATTTTCTTAGAATTTTTAGAGATTTAGGCCTTGTTTTGGTATTAATGATAACTAAAGGAGATAAATTGGCAGAACTGTATGCTTCTTACTCACTAATACTTCATGACTGAGCGGAATTGACAGACACCTTGTCATAAAGGGTTTATTCATTTTTATGTTAGTCGAGAATAATTTGCGCTGGTGTTAAGATTTTTCAGAAAGAAACTTTTCATTAGCCTGGTATTCTCATATTTTTGCAGAAAAGTTTTTGAAAAAAAAATGTTTAATTTTTATCAGACAAGAGTATACATCAAGAAAAGAAGAGCAGTGTTGTTTTTGTGGAGCGGAAATCGGTCGTCCTCAGTTTAAAATTCAGGCCTAACCACCCTCGGCGAACGCTTAGGTATTTGACTCATTACCGGACAATAATATTTTACGTGGGTTTAGGGTGGATCACCGCCCCCAATAAAACAGTAAGGGACATAGTAATGACGGGCATTTCGAACCAGATTAGATCTTCCACGAGTCGGCTTTACCCTAACTATAGGTCCTATACTGTCAACAAGCGTTCAGAATCCGAAGCAATCAACAAGTTTGACTCGCTAGTGGTCTTTTGCAGTTGAGCGCCGTGTTTTTGAGCGTAGGCTACTGTTGATAGATTTGTCCATACGTACTCTGAATTAATGAAGAGAGATATCTTAGAGCGTGTTCCACCTTACTTACCGTAGTTTCTACGCATAACATCATGGATCCTGGCTTCTTGGCGTCAAGGCTGGAACGCATTTTCTTTTTTTGGCAAAACATCGTACCGCGGGCTGATCGGGTCGGTCACGTCACAGAGATCGTAGGTACCACGCTAACTACGCTCCCGAGCGTGGTAAGCAAACGGTTACTATTAGTAACTTTTCTTGAGGTTGGAATGAAAATAGTAACTAATAGTTACTATTGTTAGAAGGTTGAAACACGCTCTTAGTGTCGGCCCTTGACAGTGGTGCCATTTCAGTAAACCTAGGGGGGGAGGGGCTAAGGATCAATTTTGGGCACCAGTCCCAGGCTTATTACACAGGCCATAAATTTGACTAGCCTACTCTTTTTGGGGTAAATTTTAAGTAGTTTCGAGTATATCTTTTCTTGCTTGGCATTTTGCCTTTTGAAACCTATTTAGCCGCCCAAAAGTATGACCAAGGAGGAAGATCTTGAAATCTAGGGAAGGGCCAAGGTTACCTTCCCCCCAAGGTCCATGACCCTTAATGAAAGGATAGAAAGAAAGAAAGTTTATTTGAGCCCTACGGCCATACACAACATGATGTATTGATACAACACTGCACAGAACACATACTCAATATAAAACAATACTTATGGAAAAAATAGCATTTCCCTCGGGACCACCTTATTGTTTTATTTTACCTCAGAAACCCAAAGAAGGAAATACCAATTTGTTTCGCTAACAGAATTCTCTTTTCTTGTAGAAACTAAAGAGTTATCCGGCGATCCAGTTATAGCCCAGGAGTACTGCCCACTCAACGGGCGATTCGACGTCAAATACTCTATCCTGGATGGATCTGGGACCCAGATGGACTGTTCTGGATCAGACTCAGAACTTTCAAACTGCCCGTATGGATTTGGATTGAGCTTGAAGTTCAGGGGTTGCAGATTTGGTGATGTTGGTAAGTTGCTTTCTTTCTTAAAACGGGGGTAAGGAAAGGGGTTTGACTGCCGAAAGTCAGCTAGACCTTTGCAGTCTCGCTAATAAGTTTTATAAGGTTAAGGTCGGCCAAAAAGGTTTCGCATGCGAAAATACGCATGCGAGATTCGCGTCTCTATTTGGAAACCTGCATGCGATGCATAAAGTTTCGGAACGAAGGAGGAACTTTGCAGCAGACTACGAAAATCGGACTGATTGCAAGTACATAATATTACTTTACGCAATCGTCTAGGCCTATAGCCTACAGTTTGAATACAATTTTGGTTTTAATTGGGCGAGTTAGTTGTATTACCTATGAAGAACACATCTTGTAATGTTGGCAGGCCTACATGACGCCCCTCTAATGTTTGGTTTGATGAAGCTCCTGCAGCTGGAGACATGGGTTTCCAAGTTTCTTATCTGTAATACTAAGTAACCATACTCCATCCAGACCCAGACCAGCCAATGTGCTGGTCTGCAAGATTTACGCAAAAATTGACACGGTATGTTAGGTATATTGATCCCATTAAGTTCAATGAAGTCCATGACTTTAGTTATGCCAAGCCGGTTTACTGTCTGTGTATAGTAGAGCTCTGTTACAATGTTCCTTTTGTGGTTCGTCAGAACTTTTTTTTTTAGGGAGGGGGGGGCGAACTGAAAGTTGGTTGGAGTGACGAATACTCATCCGATGATTTGGAACTGAGATTCTCTACGAGAAACAGGCCCGTATCCAGGAATTAATTTCGGGGGGGGGGGGTTGCCCGAGGAATTTACTTCGGGGGGGGGAGGGGTGCCACGGGTCGGACCAAAAAGTACAAAAAACAGAGATCAGAGGTTAAAGCCTACAAAAAATTATTACTTTTGTGGGCTGCGGGGGGGGGGGTCGAACCCCCTACCCCCCCCCCCTGGATACGGCCTTGACGAGGAATGTAGCTTCTTATTTTTTTAACACCCCAGATGAGCGGAAAAACATCGCCAAGAAATCAAGCTACATCAGGAGTGAGCTGATCTGCCGTGACTCCGGATAATCTTTCAAAGTCTAATCCACGAACAATCTTGTTATGCCTGGCGCGCGGCCTCCTTTGGACCATTATTTATCCCTTTCTCAAGATTACAAGAGCTCACACTCAGCCTCCCACTAATGATAGTGGGGCGCCTTTGGCATGTTTAGTCGACCGGCGTGTGGTTCGGTGTCAGACCTGGAGGACCTGGCGGAACTATTTTACTCTCAAAGATATAACATCCGGTCTGAAAAGCGCGATGTAGAGAGATTGCAGCGTACCGA
This sequence comes from Branchinecta lindahli, assembly GCA_023053555.1. Lineage (NCBI taxonomy): Eukaryota > Metazoa > Arthropoda > Branchiopoda > Anostraca > Branchinectidae > Branchinecta > Branchinecta lindahli. The sequence goes on from JAKZAO010000006.1 coordinate 22,102,402, forward strand.
GGCCCGTATCCAGGAATTTATTTCGGGGGGTGCCCGTGGGTCGGACCCAAAAGTACAAAAAAGACATAAATCAGATTTTAAAGCCTACAAAAACGATTATTTTTGTGGGTTTCGGGGGGGGGGGTCGGGCCTCTAACCCCCCCCTGGATACGGCCTTGAGCGTACTCGACGGAAACGCAAAAAGCGTAGTAAAAGAATTTAACATTGCGAGGTTAGGCTATAGGATTTTCACATTTGAGGCTGAATTGTGGGCGTTTGGAAAATATTTTAAGCATTTACATACATGAAACTGTTTTCCCGACCTTTTCTTGATTGGAATTGTGTTCTGGAAGGCTTCAAACTTTTGCGACGAAACAAAGGCTCGCATCATGTTGGTCGGTTTTTTATGGCACTTGCCTTCCGGCCAAGTGCCATATACCGATCACTTTTCCGTCGGTCGGTCTGTCGGTCGGTCGGTCGGTCGGTCGGTCGGTCGGTCTGTCGGTCGGTCGGTCAGTCCGGTGATAGCGAGTTAGGGTACTTCCAGATGTGCTAGGACGATGAAACTTGGCAGGCGTATTAGGGGCCCGACCAAACTAACTTGGAAATCGTCACTTGCCCGATCCGACCATCGTGGGGGGAGGGAGGGGAGCCGGAATCCGGAATTTAGTGACATGCATAACTTTCGAACGGGTAATCGGATCTTAATGAAACTTGATATTTGGAAAGACATCGTGTGTCACATGTCCCAACTCAAGTCCGGACCGAATCCGATGAATGTGGGGGGGGGGGTCGGAGGGGGGAACCGGAAATCATGTTAAACGCTTAGAGTGGAGCGATCGGGATGAAACTTGGTGGGAGGAACAAGCACAACCCCTAGGTACATCATTAACAGAACCGGACCGGATTCGTGCACTGGGGGGGGGGGGGGGAGTTGGAGGGAGGTTCCGGAATTCCGGTCATACGGAGTTAAGAAACTTCCAGGTGGGCTAGGACGATGAAACTTGGCAGGCAAATCAGGGACACGACCAGATTAACCTGGAAACAGTCAGCTTTCCGATCCGACCATCGTGGGGGGAGTGGAGGGAGGGGGAATCCGGACTCTTGAGGTGTGTATAACTTCCGAATGGGTGATCGGATCATAATGAAACTTAATATGTAGAAAGACCACATGTCTCGGATGTCCCATTTCAAGTCCGGACCGGATCCGATGAATCTGGGGGGGGGGGGGGGGGGTCGGAGGGGGGTCCGGAAACCTTGTGACATGCTTGGAGTGGAGCGATCGGAATGAAACTTGGTGGGAAGAACAAGCACAAGCCCTATGTAGACCAGAGACAAAACCAGACCGGATTCGGGTATTGTTAGGGGCTGGTTGGGGGGGGGTCCGGAATTCCGGTGATCGCAAGTTAAGGTACTTCCAGACATGCTAGGACGATGAAACTTGGCTTGAAAATTAGAGACTTGACATGATTGGCTAATAAATAGTTAGTTCCCAGATCCGACCATCCCTTAAAGTACTAATGCTAACCGCAAAGTACAAAAAATACTTTTAAGCAATATATACATTTTCGTTATCCCTATGAGCCCATGACCATTTTTGCCTCAAGGGTTTTGCTTACAACTGAATTCCTTAAAGTACAAACAGTACTTTTGAGTAAAATATACATTTTCGTTCTGCTGGTGATCATCTTTTTTGCTTCAAGAGTTTTGATTACAGATGATTTTCTAGCGCCCTTAAAGTGCGCACAGCCAAATGCATTGCCAAACGATAGTCTCGTGATTTCCAAGGACCCATGATCATTCTTATCTCAAGGGTTTTGCTTACAAATGATCAAAAGAAACCCATGAATTGACGAATTCCTACTTTCATCCTCTGACCCAGCCTTGCAAGTGCCATATGAGCTTCCAGCTCTTGTTATCTTTGCATGAACCAATTAGAAGTAAAAAAGGATTGTAGCCAGGTCCGTATCCAGGAATTTATTTCGGGGGGGGGGTTGCCCGTGGGTCGGACCAAAAAGTACAAAAAAGACAGATTAGAGGTTAAAGCCTGTAAAAAACGATTATTTTTGCATGTTTCGGGGAGCGGGGGGTGAACCCCCTACCCCCCCTGGATACGGCCCTGTGTGTAGCTTACATGTTAATGCCAGAAGAAAGCTGAATCAGTTGGAAAGTGGCTGATTCAACTTTGTCATTTTAATTTCCATTTTACTGTTTTAAAGTTTAACTGAAAAGCCAACTTATTTTTGTATCATTTAACTGAATATACTGAATTATTTGGATTCTGACAAGGGACCTTTTTTTCCACTATCTGCTCTAATAATGAAGTTCAGAGTATCTACAGTCGTCCCAAATCGCAAATCCTACTATGACGCGGAAAATTTGAATCTCAACACAAACGCGGCTTTCCAGTGGCCAGTGGTGATCTTGGTGAAGACTACTTAGTGTCTGAACGCGAACTTTCGCAAATCTTTTTCGTCAAGCATACAACACAGGTACAAGCGCATAGAGGTACCACACATCCGACAGGGAAAGACCACTATTCGAAAATCGATTATTCGGGAATAGTGGAGCAACCTAGTAACGCATTTTCATCGGGTCTTCAAGCCTACTCAAGTGAATAAGTGATGTGTAATAGATTGTCCTATCTCAGCCCTTTTCGGTTAAACTATAAGCAACAAACAAAACGAAGGTAGTGAAAATATTGAGAAAAGTGTTTAAAGAAACATATCTCCGTTGAGGGGTTGACCACTTGGTGGGTACTAGGCACTTACTTTACACAGATTTTGGGAATAAGCAACCCCTACTGTACTGTAAGAAACACGAAACACGCCAGTGAACCTCGGGAAGAACGAGAAACGTCACCCAAACGATTATCGTTGCAGCGATGAATTGGCTGATTATATATGGGATATATATATATTTTAGTGTGATTATCTTTGACGTAAAGGTCAAATTCGGCACATGCGCTGTGATCATGGCCGTATCCAGTGGGTGGGGTGGAGGGGGGGTTAGGGGGTCTGACCCCCCCTCCGAAACTTACAAAAATAACCGTTTTGTATCTAAACCTTTTTTTAAATTTTTGGTATGAACTAGGTTCGAACCGTCGGTAAAACCCCCTCCGAAATAAATTCCTGGATACGGGCCTGGCTGTGATAGTTAATTTTTATGAATAGAACTCTACTGTGATTTACCCTCGATATCAGCAGTACTGTACCGACCCCACCATTCCCCAACAGCAGGTTCGTCTCAATCCGGGAGTCAATTACCCACCGACAGCGAATCGTAAAAATGTTTCTCCAGGCCAAGTCTGTATCACCCGCTGTGTTGTTTCCGGACCCTTTCCAAAGCCGCCGTGTATAAACCTAGGCCGTCGTTTGAATTAAGACATCTGCATTTCTGGGTCGTGTCAAGCTCCTAACTGTCAGTTTAACAAGGACTTCGTAAGAGACCCCCAGCGTGGACGACTGACCGGAGACCAGAAAGGGGTCCCGATTTGGTTGTTGGTTAACGACAGGCGAGGAAATTTTTCGGAACTCCCGTAATCTCAGAAAGCGGAGCGGTTTTTTTGTCCAGATTGTCAAATTTTGGAATTTTCCGTCGTTCTTTGTCTTTCTTGTCTACACTTCTAACCGCGCAGTTTCGTCGTTTTCTGTTTGATCTTTGTTTTCCTTTTCTTTGAAAAATGCATGTGCAAAACTGATTTTTTAGGTACCGAAATGTTATTCAGATTCAAGCTTTGCTGCCAATCGAAAATCTGAGTTTGAATGAAAAGGATTATTTTAGCTTTCAGCCATTGAGATATGTGTTCCAAAGTAGAAGTCAGCATGTTTTGATAATGGGAGAAATTTACCACCCACCTTTCCTGAATGTAGTCATCGAGGCAGGGTATAGCCAGAGTTTATTTCGAGTATGAAGGGGTTGTTTGGAAGGAGGTGCTGATATCTCAGTTTCTTTTGTGCATCCGATCACTCTCCAGTGCCCGCTAAGGTTGACCGGACAGTTGCTGAGATATCTCCGGTTTTGGGTTGTTGTAAAACTAAATGTGCGCGATTTGTGGTGGAGCTCCGTTGACTAATGTTCACCGAGTCGCCAGGATTCAGCATCCCCTTCTTTCTGTTAACTAGCCTAAAACCAGCTTCTGCTTCGGGAGTATGCCAACCCCTCGAAATTTGTCGGCGCTTTTGAATCTTTTCTTTGCTCGTTCCATCATTATCGGTGACGTATTTAATTGTGACCGGGCTGTTTCGATTTCAAAGACTATACGCAATTCGTTTCACTGGGGCCGTCCGGAACCGTGCGGAATCTTTGCTTGAGCACCTTCTGTAAATTCGCGGTAATACAAGGATGATCTCTTCCCCTTGTTCCGAGCAGTTCAGCTGTTGGCAAAACTATGCAAAATTTGTGAACATTTTACAACCCCCACAGATACCACCGGCTCTTTTGAAGGATATGTTGTCAAATTGCCGTAGTCGTTTAATCAGCTTTGAACCAGCGCCCGTCCCATATTTTGGCTACCCTCAGTACCTTGCCAGTAGCCAGGGGGATGAAAACCCTTCGAAACAAAATAACGTGACACCCCTAATTTCGTGAATGGGGGACCTCCTTGAAAGCTGGGGTAGAGCCGACCGACTCTGGATATACCTTGTTGCCATTTCGCATCCATACTGTTCAAATAAATCACCTGTTTTAGTACCGTGGTTACCTTGCCCCTTACCAGTCCTCGGGAGAAGGTATGAACGGCTTTCCTCAGCTTCTTGATTGCGTTTGCGGTATACAATACACTCTTAGAGTAGATCCTTGCTCTGTTTGGAACCGGATAGAAGGCTCTGTCCTGATCTTCATCCAGTGTAACCCACCGACACAGATATACCCAGGACACTAGCAGTTTCTGACTATTGCTATGCGCCCTAGATTGTAATACTCCATATGACAAAGTCCGAAACACGCCAGTGAACCTCGAGAAGAACGAGAAACGTCACCCAAACGAATCCTCAAAATTGATTCAGAACTTCCGTAATCTAATGAAAAACGTTTGGTGCGGACAGCTGCGGCGACGTTTCTGGCTCTTCGCAAACTGCGATTCTTCGTCGGTACGAACAGTTATGCTACGTTTACACCGAGGGGTTGCCCACTCTCAAAGTCGGTGGACACCGGGTGGCGCGCGTGGTGGATGGGTGGCGGAGTGGCGGAAGAGTGGCGCGCGTGGCGGATGGGTGGCGGAAGAGTGGCGCGCGTGGCGGAAGAGTGGCGCGCGTGGCGGAAGAGTGGCGCGCGTGGCGGAAGGGTGGCGCGCGTGGCGGATGAGTGGCGCGCGTGACGGATGGGTGGCGCAACATGGTGTACACCAAGTGGCGGAGAGTGGCAGCCCCTCGGTTTACACACTGCGTGAATCCGAGCGTATTTTGAAATACGAGCATATTTTACGCACGTATTTGGGCTTGAAAAAATCTCTCGCAGTACGGACGTATTTTGAAAAATCGGTCCGTTTTGTATATAAATACGTCCGTATTGCTAGAAATTTTTTCCTAGCTGAAATACGTGCCTAAAATACGCTCGGATTTTACGCAAAGTGTAAACCAAAGTGTAAAAAAATTGAGAAAATACAAAAACGGGCTTGCCGGATCATTCTCGGACAAAATCACACCTCGTACGAGAACAGTCTTCGCACACTGGGGCTCAAGACACTATCTGAACGAAGGCATGAAGCAGTTATGAGGTTTGGGAACCAGTGTCTTGCTTCCGAAAGGCACAGGCAGATCCTACCCGACTTTGCGGCACCTACGGTCGATGGTCCTGTGACTAGAAGTAAAGCAGCCTCAAAAGTCACTCTAAAGCAACCACCTGCAAACTCCAGCGAGCGATACAACTTATCTTTTGTCCCCTACTTTGTTCAGCACTACAATGCCAGATAAAGTGCGTCTTGTTTTTGTGTGTGTGCTCATTTTAACAGTTTTTTTAATATGTCTTGACAATGCCACTGCTATTTTGTTAAATATTATGGCTAATTATAATAATTGATTGATTGAACCCACCATTAGTCATTAAGAGTATAGGGCCCCTCGAAGTTTCATCGGTTTCCGCTATGTGACGCTCTTTTTGTCTCAGTGAAAACTAAACAAAATAAAAATAGACTATTGTGAATTATTTGCTTTATTCCTCCTGATTGAAAAAGTTGTTGTTTAGCCGCGATCCACACAGTGGACAAAAATGTTCGAAATGTGGGGGGACTGGGGGGGGGGGTAATAATACTCCTGCAAACACTTAACATGGGCCCTTGCAAATCGCCAATGTAATCGAATAAAGGTCTCTCTTTCGCCACACCATAGAATTGACAGGAGTTATCCTAAATGGAGGGGGGGGGGATAAAAGGATTAGTCGGTAAAAAAAACCGAGTCGGCGCGAAGCGCCACGAATTTTCGTCAAAATAGTAGATTTTTCGCATGAAAACAGTCGGTTTTTCTGAAAATCAGTAAATTTTTCGTCTAAACAGTAGGTTTTTCTGAAAATCAGTCGATTTTTTTCAAAACTGTCATTTTTTTCTTGAAAACAGTCGTTTTTTCTGCAAAAAAATCAGTAAAAATTACCAGCCAGTCGTAAATGCCTTGCCCCCCCCCCCAAACATTTTGGCTAGTAACGCCTCTGGAGAGACCTTGTGGCAAATAAGTTATTAACAACATGTTATGGGCCCTTGCTTGCAACTAAGTTTTGTCGTTTTGCGGCCGGATGAAGATCTTTTACCATCTATCACAGGATCGGTTTTTGCTCTGTTTTCCGCCACCGGACAAAAACCAGTAGGAAGTTATACGACAAAAGTACAAAGAACCCTAAAAGGCGGACGACCGTACAGGGGTTCCGTTGTAGGAATGTGCCCCAACTTGGATAAGGGCTAGACCCAATTGTGTTTAGTGATTGTTGATGAAAATTTATGAGGTGTCAGTAATTCTAAAGCGTTTAAGCGGTCGACAGATGCACATTGTCACTTGGCGCGTACGATGCTAATCTTTAGAGAAAACGAGACTGTTTTGTAATGGATCGCTTGAAGCTGCTGCGTAGAACTGCATAGAACCTGTCTGAAGGAATTTCTTAAAAAAGAGATTGTTAAAGGACACCTGAACAGTGAAACCATACTTGAACACACCATGGAGAATGTATTTACACACATGGCCACGGAGAGCATTCTTCTCCTGAGCGTGACGTTTTCAAAATAGGGATGTTCGTTTCTGGAGGTTTGCACATGCAGACTCCAAGACAAAAAGCGCAATTCATTCAAATCTTGTACACCGCTGACCGGATCGTATTGGAATTTCTTCTAGATATACGTTTGGGCTTAACTGGTTAAAAAATACTCCAGAAGAAGGGTTGATTGGAGACAATTGTTCATTTCTAAAATTGTTCGGTACTGAAATAAGGACAGATGCAAAATGGAGCAAAAATCATAGCTTGGAAAAACCATTTCGTATTTGGATTGGGTTTTCTGCAGGCAGTGTTAACGGAAGTCATACAGATAAGGATGATACTTGGTACTCTTCATTCAGGTGTCCTTTAAGGTGAAATAGTTGTGGGTCGAGGTGAGAGTAATTGTTTTCTTGCGTATACTAGACTAGACCTGTTTGTATGCATTTTTGTCACAGGCACACTATAAAGGTCTACGTAAAAATAGTGGGTTTTAGCGATGGTCCAGAGAGTTGCAGACACCTCCGCCGTAAATGGTCGAGTGAGAAAATCCAATCGGCAATTACTTAACGCGGTTCTCATAATTTTATGGTGGCGACTGTTAGCCACTTACGCTCGATTTGAAAACACTTATTAAGCTTTTAAAACTAAGCATTCTTTTTTGTTGTAGGAATTGAGCAATCAGCACTAGTCTTCAGTTAGGCAAGCGTCTGGTATGGAAATAAAAATCAGACTTCGGGGTTTGTAGCGAGCGTTCTTTATAAAAACAGATTATCCGACCATTTGTCCCTTATCCTTTGGACCACCAGTCAAATAACGGAAGTCAGCGGCGGAGCAATGATGCATCCTGGTTATCGTATAGATTGAACTGTCAGGCGGTATCCACATAGGGCAAATGGTTCGTTGCCTGGCGAGGGCTTGCTCACTCGCAAAATGGCTGTACTCAGCCATTAGAGTGAGTACAGCCTGTAGAGTGAGCAACCCCTCGTTTCTTGGTTGCTGATTCGTGTGCCACTCCAGTCCAGAAACCATTTACTCTTCTTTGTTTTGTCCCCCAGTCAACTAACGGGTGTCCTACAAGCAGACCAGAGATTTTCTTCGTTTAATTGCTTGGAAGTTTTTCCCTGGTTGCAAATTGAGGACCGCTCCAGTCTGTCCAGGTGATTCAGGTCAGTGTCCAGATTCTCTACGAAGGCAGTGATGTCTAGACTAAAATCAAGTACATATGTCATATGTCCATACATATTATATTACAAAAAGATGCATTATGCTGTGACATTGTATTTTTTTATATTGTTGTGTTGTTTTAATCAGTGTATTTTGTAACATTTTTGTTTGTTTTAGATTTGAGCTTCCAGTGTCTTGGAGACTGGGAGGGTCAGCGCGGAGAAAGATATATCGCCTTGCTGGATACCCAAGAACCTCAGAAGGGGGAGGAGCTAAGGCCGAGATACAGATGCGGGGTGAGTTGTTATTCGAACACTTTATTATGCTAAAATAAAGTTTAGAACCTAATCAGTAGAGTAGATAGGCAGTAACAGTGGGGGGGGGGTAAGGGGGTTCAATACCCCCTTCCGAAACATAGTCCCTCCCCCCGAAAAGAAATTCCTAGATACGACCATGTACAGTAATAATTACATTTGCTACTGATCAGAACTGTCAAAGACATAGACAAAAGGGGGGCTTATATTATTTATTTGGCCATCGCACAAATTTTAATCTCGTTGGATAGTTATTTTAGTTATTCATCGCGCTTTTTGGTTTATTCGACCTTTCCAATTCCCTCTTTGCAGTTTATTTGAATTTGCCTGTCTTATCAGTGGCTAATTTTCATCTTAGTCTGGTAATTAAATTAAATCTTAATCAGGTAATTAAATACTCCTTCAGACCAAGCTGACTGGGAATCATATATGAAAAATGATTCGAAACAGAAAAGTCTGCTAGGATTTTCTCTAGCGATATTTCGACCCTTCTTGGCAAGGGTCCTCTTCGGACTGTAGCTGGAAGAAAAGAATATGCATAAAAAAGCCGAAAATATCGCTGAAATATGATATAATATTTTATTGCAAAAGCCTACAGGCCAACAAACACACTCAAAAAGAAGAAAGCTTATCACATAATAATTAAAACAAACATATTTAGTACAAAAAGTTTTCTCGGTGCTCGGATAAACTTCGCTTGTTCTCCAGTAACTTAATTAGCCAATCCTCCCCTAAAATTTCCCTTAAAAAACAAAATCGTGGCTGATTTTTCATTTTAAATCATTGTTGATAAAGGACTACGCTACGACTCTATTTCTTGTACTTTATCACAGCCGTCGTCTTCTTCGCATGTCCATTTTAACTCCTAATTAATCCCCCACCACCACTTTAAAAAGGTATATTGAGATCAAATTGGAATAATTCGACCCCGCAGCGCGACTCCGACCACCGCCTCGCTAATTATTTCATAATTAAATCTCTCCCGATAATCAGTCCGAAAGTCCAAACCCTAATAAGCACTGGCCACTTCCGGCCATACAGGTTGGTCAGGGGACTTCCGTTACTCATGGCGCTTGACTGTAAAACATTGAGCTATGTCGTCATTGTAGTTTGTCAGAAAACGTTAAATTTGCATAGGAGTTTTGCAAGCTCAAAAACAGGTAGCACTACTTACCGTACTTATTGCTCATTGCTGACGTATCGGTAGTTAGTTTTAGATTAACCCACGCGTACTTCAGAAAGAACTTCCCAGTTGTTGTCGCACGGATTGGCAATGATCCTGTGCTGGAGACTAATGGACTTGCGTACAAGGACCAAAGCTGTTACAAAGTAGAAGAAATAGAGGGTCTTAGCGATTGCCCGATTAAGGAGAAAATTAGCCACTACTAAAACAGGCAAATTCAGAACAAAGGGAATGAGAAAGGTCGGATGAACCAAAAAGCGTGATGGATAAATTAAAGGACCCCTCTTGCTTATTCTGCCTTTTATAATATACCTAGCTCCCTATGGAATTACAAGTTTCGAAGATCCCCACCTCTCTCTGTTGTTTCGTTTTGTGCCTACGAATTTTTAGCGCTTTTTCGGCCATGCTGAGTTTTGCCCGTAACACAACACAAAGTTTGCCGGAATTTTCAATGTCCGCTGACAACTCTTTCACGCATAAGGAAAAAAAAATCGTCTGTTTTTTACTTATTTTATTTGCTTAGTTTCCCAACTTATAACCACGGCGCGTTCTGTTTTCAAACATTTTGCTCCCAGCCACCGCGTCGGAGAGCAGGAAGGCTGTATAGTGTCGACAAGCGCTAACAAGAAAACCGCTAATTTCAGGTGGAAAGTAAAAGCATTTTTGAAATACTTTTTTTTCTGATCCCTTTCATAGGGAAAAAATCATTTCTAGTAAGAGCTGTGCTTTAAGAAAGTCAAAAAAGAGCTAATGAGATTTTTTTTTTGCGGCTAGACGCCAGCTCTCAAACGGCTCTCCTCTTCCTCGTATTATCAGGGTCATGAAGTTGGTCACCCAGGATTCTTATCGTTCTTTTTAACTGACCAGGGGTAGAGCATAGACAGAGTGACTACGGCGTCGTAGGTTACTAAGTTCAAGATCTGTGCTCCGCCAATGCTCTCCTAATTTCCCAAGTGGGGTTCTTGAAAGTAATGACAAAGTGGTTTGAGCGGTCGTTTCCCAATAGACCTGGTGCGGCGATAGATAAGGTATACAATTAAAGTCGGGTCTTCACCTTCCGGAATCTGGGTTCCCAGATTCTCCGTGATTTTTTCTGAATTTCTTCTGCGATACTTAAAAATTCCGGAAATCTGGAAGTTCAAAAGCCCCTTTTTTCCGGATTATTTTGATGTACTTTCGGACCGTTTCATATTCCAGATGCAGTTTACAGAAGAAGTCAAAGAATAATCTAGAAGCCCAGATTCCGGAAGTTCCGGGAGGTGAAGACCGGACTTAAATAGATGACTAAAATGTTCCGAAAATGGTTATCACTAACACGAAACTTGCACCGATCCAAGTATTCAAGTCCAGGGAGGGAAATTTGAAGATGTATTATCTGATTCATTCCTGCTGACTGGTAGTATTTTCTTCCCCTATTTGCCGCCATATTAACTCACTCCTTTAACGGAAGGCTTTAACTTGCCGTAAACCTAAAAACCTGACCCCTTCAAAGTTTTCTCACACATAAATAGTCTGGTGGGAACGCAACTTTTCGTCATATCTCGTCTCCAAATCTAACAGGAAGTTGCCCGAATACAAACACCTAATCAGTGTTTGCGGACCACCTTTTGTTTAGCCATAGGAGCTAATACCGATACCCCGGAAATACCAAGATGATTGCACGGAGACCCGACGGAAATAAGCGAAGTAAAGAAGATTAGCTCTAATCACGAATCGGATTTTGTCTTTGTCTGCTCAAGGATAATGGAAGCTCAGATTGTACTTCTCGCTTTGACATTTAATATAATACTTCCCGAGCGTGGTCGATTACTTATTGTTTGTTCGGTCTTGTTTATACGATTCTTTATTTTGTTGTAAAAGATTAGCCCTAATCACGAACCGGGTTTTGTCTTTGTCTGTTCAAGCGTAATTGAAGCTCAAAATTTACTTCTCGTTTTGACATCCAACATACTTCCCGAGCGTGGTTGACTATTTATTGTTTGTTTTATCCTGTGTATACGCTTATTTTTTGGCTCTTGAAGATTAGCTCTAATTACGATTCAGATTTTGCCTTTGTATGCTCAAGTATAATGTAAACTCAAATTTGACTTTTCGCTTTGAAATTCAACATGACGCTCAGTCGGATTTTGTCTTTTTCTGCTCAAGTATGATGGAAGCTCAAATTTTCCTTCTCGCTTTTTAGCGTGGTTGATTATTTATTGTTTATGTTTTCTTGTTTATGCACTTCTTTTTTTCTCTCAAGCGTCTCCGACCTCCGTCCGCTTCTTTGGTCTTAGTATCTGTGACTAGGATGTTAGGACTCACGTTAAATTCTTTCCACACACTTGGCTATGTTTTTACTAAAACTACAAGTTTTAAAACCCTTATAAATAAACAAGAAAAAGGCATTTTTAAAAGTTAGCCCTCAGCTCGCAAAGGGTTCCCCATAGTCAAATTAGATGGATCGTAAAGTTCGTCTCGGATGCATGCTAATGAACAGGGATAGAGGGTAGCAGAAGGGTTTAGGGCATCGTGGTTTCTGTGATCAAAGACAACTCAGTTCTAATGTACTCCGCCTCTGCTCCCGTGAGTTCCCGTGTGGGGGTCCTGACAGTAATGTGGACAAAATCATCAGGGTGTCAGGACGGGCCATTCTCCAAAAGGAACGACGATAGATAAGGGGGTCGAAAAATGTTCCCAGAATTTGCACAAGACTGCCACAGGGAGAGCTGGAACAGCATTACGGAGAGGTAGTTACTGAATTCAGAATACATAAATCATCATGATGTATGATCATCCATTAACGGTTGCCTTCTTGTAAATGACTAATGATTAGTTAATCAGGGCGTGACAGAAAGTAGGCATGCGAAGAAGTCGCTCAGTAGTTTCATTATCAAACCGAATTACGATTTAACGGAATCCGGTTGGGATTTCCGGATGACTTTGATGCTTTCGAACCTGAAGACACCTGGATGTAATTCAGCCCATTCGCTGTTCGTTCTTTTACTCGCACCTCTGTGTTCACACATCTGAACCATGGTACCCGACCCAACTATCGGGTATTTGTTATTATTTTCAGTAGTGTATAAAATAAAATAAACAAGTGACTATACAGACTAAGGTATGAAAGTTGTAAATAAAGGCCAAACATAACCCCAAGTTTGGGACATCAAATTTTATGTTCTCGAAAACACAGAGTAGAGTATTGATCATAAAAGATAACTGTCATAGCGCGTGCGCCGAATTTGACCTTAACGTCAAAAATAGTCACACTAAAATATACAAGGACATTCTTCCAGACAACACTACACATGCTCGGCCGTTCTTGCAAGGGTCCTCTTCAGGTTAGATATCACACTAAATAAGCCTGATTAGGACCTTTGCCAAGAAAGGCCGAAATATCGCTGAATGTCGTAGCTGACCTTGTTTGAGTCGATTTTATAATATACCATGCAGGAAATCCAAAGACCACCGGTGAGCATTACGGTGGTAAAGAACGCAGTTAGTGTTTCGGAACCAAGGATTAATGTACTCAGTCCCTGAAATAATATACACCACGAGGCGTGGTGGTGTGCCGGTGGCTTTTGGGTGGCGCGCGGAGTTGTACACCAGGTGGCAGAGAGTGAGCAACCGCTCGTTCGGAACCAACAGAACTTGCAGTAGAAACTTCGCAAACTTCAAATACAGTAAAAATAGCGCCGTAAACTCAAGTTCATAGAATACCGTTGGATACGGTGTCATTCCTGCCTGCATAAAACACTTTGGAGTTTACATCGCCTTGAGCTCACCTAGCGTGTCCACGAGGGTAAACCAAGGACTGGTAAAGTATCGGTTGGGCAGTTAACTGAAACGGCGACTTGTTTGCGTGCAATAATGGTACTTTATAAGACAATGGAGTCGATTGACGCCGTACTGTGACGGGGTGGGTTTTGGACACTGTCGTGTTACATGTTAAAAAATATTTTTCTTGTTGATTTTTGAAAAAAAATATTCTTGATAAATATAGAGGCTGAATGAGGTCTAAGAAAAATGTAAATAAAAAACAGTAATGTGAAGACGAAAGTTAGTTGGTTTTGTCAAATTGGGTACAAAACAGAACTAAACCTTTCAAACCCAGTATGGTACAAATACGTACCGGCACTATGCTATGCAGAAAACTCCCGCAGGTTTTTTTTTTTCAGAAAAAAGGACACCTACTGTGTATTTTTATCCCGCATAAACGTATTTGATTGATCTATATGTGTATTATTGTTATTTGTATTCCCTCGAAATACACTAGAGGAGTAGGCCATAAAAGGAATATAAAATTGACGACAAAATACTACATCATAATCCATTTACATGGCAGTGCGTGAAGAAGGGAAAAATATTGTTGCATGGGAAGATCGAGAGAAAGATCACTGCGGTTTGGATACAAAAAAACAAACCAAGTTTCTTCCAGATCGTCGACAATGGGTCGTTGACTTTACATTTAGTTTGTAGGGAAACTTGTAGGGAAACCAGGGAGAAATTTGACCGTCCATCACGAATCGAATTGAGTTCAGTGTGTTAGGGGAGGAGTGATATGAAGCTAAAAACCAAGTTCTGTTGAGCTGCAACTGCCGGATCTATGGTTCGAGGTTTAGAATTGCTCGTAATTCTTTTAAAATCCTGCTCTTATAAATTAGCAGTTCCGTCCATTGGACGAAAATTTGAGACCCAGTCACACCCGGGGCTTATTGAAACTCAATCAGACTCTCATTCACAATTTCTGACCACTGTCCAACGTCAGGGGTAACATGACTACCAACCCAGATGGGAAGTTAACAATGCAGCAACTCATGCGCATAAAATATGGATTATAAGTGTGCAATCCTACAAGAGGGGCTGGACACTTTCGGTGGTGTAGCCTACGTGGTTCCGACTAGGTGTTCAGTGTATACGACGGGCGATAGGAATGCAACCACGGGTCATTCGTGATCCTGCCCGAAGAAGCTGTCCGAGGGGCACTCATAAGAAAAGTGCATACACCAACTCGGTGGGGGTGGGTGTAAATCCACCTTGATGACAATTTTCTTATCGCGAGGGTGGGGGGTGTCAAAATGATATTTTGGACTAACAACAGTTTTCTTATCGTGGGGTGGGGGGGTGTCAAAACGACTACAACAGTTTTCTTATCGCGAAGGTGTGGGGTGCCAAAATGATATTTTGGACTACAACGGTTTTCTTATCGTGGGGGTGGTGGGGGTGGGGGGGTGTCAAAATGACTACAACAGTTTTCTTATCGCGAAGGTGGGGGTTGTCAAAATGATATTTTAAACTACAGCAGTTTAACCATGTCAATAATGCCTCAATACCACAATCATCGGTAAAAGTGCATTATAGCCAACATACATGAACCAAGATAAATTATCAATCATCAAGAGACTTACCCACCAACAAATTTCTACAAGCAAACAGTCATCTCATCCAGGCAGTAGTAGATCCCCAGCACACGAGGACCAACGTTTGAATTCTGAAGTTCTGCAGTCCAGTCGGAAGAAAAATCACGAACTGACAAGTTAAAGGGCAAGATGAGTCCAAAGAGGTTTTTACTTACATTACAGTACAGCGCTTACAGTGCAAGAGAAGTAAGGTACTGCCCCGCTCCATGGGCGAGTGTGTCCAAAAGAAATGAAGTGCGTAACCAGCGTAATAACAAATCCGTTATAGAGTAGAAGCGCTCGGGTCGCTGCTTTTTACGATTACGCGCGTTCTCTTCGAAACTGGAAGCTCGGTGGGTTTCAATTTCGTTGCTTTGCAGGAAATTTACTTTCACGCCGTCGTCACGGTTCGTTTCTTTTTCCTATCCTTCTGGCATACTTTTCTTCTCTTGTACTGTAAGTCCTTTTAACTCTATGGATGAGTCGGCTTCAAAAAGCGAGTTCATAGTGTTGCATCGCAGCAAGGTTCCGCCATGGCTAAAAAAACCTCCGATTCCCCCCCACTGTTTATAACTGTTTTCCATTGCTTTTTTTGTTGCGCTTGGTTCGTCCATTTGTGTTTCAAACGTTTCAGAGGCTTTGTGCGAACTTTTAGCTCCTCTATGTCTTTTCGACTCGTTCTGTGCGAACTTTCGCTTGAATGAATTCGATCCATTTATGTTAACTTCTGATCGGAGAAACCAGTTCTCATATCTCAAGACAGCTCTTTTCATTCTGACATGACTTCATGCCTCTGGCGAACCTCAGGTGCTGAATTAGGTGAAAGTAAATACCTTTATTCTTTCCTCATCATGGCGTGCATATACGCATGGAAGTCACTTTTTGAAATCTCTGCCACAGATCAAAGTCAAAATATCCCTCAGTAAATAAATTCCGTGATTTTCAAATTTGTGATCCAGGATCCACAAATTTTGACGCAGAGCTTTTGAATACTCAAAATCGAGGTTGGAAGATGAGGAAGGATAATCGTTTCATACTTCAGAACAGCTTTGGAAACTCGAGTCACTGACGTATGTTGTTTGCCTTTTAATTTCCTATGATTCCCATTTTCAACTTTTTAACTGAAAACATAGGTGGTCTCCAAAACAAAATTATGTCTGCAAAAATCTTTTTGATGCCGGGGGGTGGTGTACATACTTATTTGGACTTGCTTCACTTTTCTTACCGAAGCTGTGGGGTGGTCTCTTAGGTGAAAAAAGGGGGTTTCACTTTTCTTATCGAGGGGTGGGTGGGTGGTCATGGGAAATTTTGGAGTAGCTACACTTTTATGAGTTAGTGTATGCACTTTTCTTATGAGTGCCCCTCGAGCTGTCTTCTGTTGTTCTGGGGGGGGGGGGGAACAGTAGAGATATATTGCTGAGAAGGCTTTTTACCTTGCTCGGTTTACGTAGAAGGCTTTTTACCTTGCTCGGTTTACGTAGCTGGTGCTATGGATATCTGGATGGATATTAAAATATGCCTAGGCATGGCCGTATCCAGGGGGGGGGTAGGGTGTTCTACCCCCTCCTCCCCCGAAACCCACAAAAGTAATCGTTCTTTGTCGGCTTTAAAATCTGATCTATGTCTTTTTTGTACTTCTTGGTCCGACCCGCGGGCAACCCCCCCCCCCCCCGAAATAAATTCCTGGATACGGGCCTGCGCCTAGGGGTCGTGTTTTATTTTCGGTTGTTTAGAGGGGAGTGGGGCACTCTCGTGTCCTTTTTGCTGAGTGGGTGACCTTACTTCTCGTGTAAAGTCGATAACTTACTTGAAAAAAAAACCTAATCAAGGTTCCTGTTAAAAATAAGGATCCGGGTGCCTTTTATTCGTTTTGTCCTAGCCATTTGTGCCTTTTCTTCCTGGACCTCTTTTTGGCCCGACCTTTGATTTTTTCTTCTTTGCAACTTTGTGATATCTTTTGTACATTATAAAATAACCAAACATGTTTTTTTTGTTTAACTACACTTTCAAAAAATACTCACGTAATTTTTTTTTTCATATATTACAAATGATATTAGGAGGACCTCCAGTTCCAGCAAGGAGGCGGAAGTTGCAAATAAGTTGCCCGTGAGTTAATCGTTCATAACTTATTATTCACCAGGGACGAAAGCACCCCCCCCCCCTCCCGCCTTCAGTGACAGTCTACTCCTTTTTAAACTCCGGAAAATGATCACTTTGTCTAGGCCCTGGAGCCAACATCCCCTCGTCCCGTCTATTCAGATGTCACATGTCCTGGTCTGTGCATGTCCGTACATATAATCCCGATTCACAATCCCCCATTTTGGCCAGAAATTTGACCCTTTTCTACTGTTCTCTGTGGGACCATGTGGGGGTTATCTGGCATTTTCAAGGGCTTCCGGGTTTAAAAGGGCGAGACCACCCAGGGTGGAGTGGGAAAAAAGATAGAAGGGTGAAAGCGATATTTTTATCGCAAAAGAGTAAGGCACGCGTTTTGGCTGCAGGGGTTGTTTATCTCGTGGCCTAATGAGGGGTGATAATGATACGTTTTTCTGTGATATGCCTGATGGCAGTTGTTTTTCGGGGAAGGGGGGTGGGCGTAATTTAGAGTGACAAATTATTTTTTTACGCTTCGAGATATGATAAGTGGTGTGGAAAAAATAAATCTATGGTGAGCCTAGTGGCATTTCACAGTTTTTTAAATATTTTTGTTCACTGAATTCCTTATACAAACATGGACTACTTAATTTCAGTCTAATCTTCGGCGTTTATCACCGTAAAGTCATGACAAGATTTCTGGTCTTCACTATAGCGACCCATTTCGAAGACAGAAAACAAGCAAAAAGAAAGAAGACATCCAAAATTTTAGAAAGCATATACTGTTTATAAGTTTATAATCCCAAATTCACAAATATATCACTTGCCAATTATTCAGATACGATTTTTACTGCCCATGAGGGGAATTTAAGAATCCTGATGTCAATTAATCGTTTGAAATGAGTGACAAGCGCCGAGCAAGGGGCCAGAGACTGTAAATATCAACTGAAAAAAATTGAATGTACTCGCAGTTTTGTCATAACATCAAAGTTGGTTGTAAGCAGAAACGGCGTATTTTGAGACCGTCATTAGTTGCGTTTTTGCTGATACCATGGTACCTGATACCACGGCCGTAAAGTCGTTTTCACAGTTGCCGTGGTATTCGGGCAGTTATCGTTAAAGGACACCTGAACAATGAAACTATACTTGAACACACCATGGAGAATGCATTTACAGACATGGCCACGGAGAGCATTCTTCTCCTGAGCTTGACGTTTTCAGAATAGGGATGTTCGTTTCTGGAGGTTTGCACATGCAGACTCCAAGACAAAAAGCCCAATTCATTTAAATCTTGTACAGCGCTGGCCGAATCGTATTGGAATTTCTTCTAGATATACGTTTGGGCTTAACTGGTTAAAGGTCATCTGAATGAAGTCTAACACCCTAAATTGCCACTTTTACATACTGCTTACCATTTATCTCTCGAAAACCGGACTAAAATCGGATGAAGTTTCACCGTGCTTTAATTTTCAGCCTTTTTTCCGACTTGTCTTGATCGTAACGCTCGCCGTAACAGTTGTAACAGTCCATACGTAACAGTTCATGTTGTAACAGTCCACGCCGTAACAGTCCATGCGTTTATCCATTCATGCGCTGTTTATCCATCCATGCGTTATCAACGTACGTTTATCCATGCGACTAATGACAGTTTAAATATTGGCGCTAAATTTGTCTTGGGAGGTCGTAACGAATCGCCATAGGAGACTTAGAACTTCAAGAGTGGATAGCGCCGAAATCACGGAGCGAAAAAATTCTTCTTCTCTGTACCGGTACTGTGAAGTACGACCTGAGGGGTTCATGGAAGTATGGTAGGATCGTTCAGGTGTCCTTTAAACAATATTCCAGAAGAAGGGTTGATTGGAGACATTTGTTCATTTCTAAAATTGTTCGGTACTGAAAAAAGGACAGATACAAAATGGAGCAAAAATCATAGCTTGGAAACACTATTTCGTATTTGGATTGGGTTTTCTGCAGGCAATGTTAACGGAAGTCATACAGATAGGGATGATACTTGGTACTCTTCATTCAGGTGTCCTTTAAGGTCCCGATCGTGGTACTATCTGCAAGATTCAGCTCACTTTCATCATCACCAACACAGGAGTCTGTGTTTTTGTCAAATTGGCGGGAAAGAAGTTGGGCACTTGTGGTGGGAGTTGATATTAGTAGGCTATTTGTTTTGGGATGACTTCTAAAAGCGCAAATTCGGCAGTTATCGTTTTTTGCAAAGCAACCGTGGTGTCAGATACCAAAGTAACTGCAAAAACTGCAAAATGCAAATCCAGTTACTGGTGTCAGATACCATGGTGTCTGCAGAAATGCAACTATTAAGATTAATTCCTGATTGATATTTTTTTTTACAAGCTGATCGTAACGTTTTGTTGATGCTAACCACTAGGGTTGTTGTCTTTAGGACAGTTCGAGGTAATTCTTCTCGAGATTCAGTTTACCCTTTAAGAAGTCGGAAGCCGACTAATAACAGGCTGACGAATTGTTGATAGGCAAAATACGTTTACAAATCAGAGGCAAATTTCCCAGGCGACGGAGTGTGGAATTCAGGCCTTCCGCTGGATCCTGACCCATGGAGTGGGTCTAATGATCTTGGTATCCGGTCGCGACTTCCGCACTCGTGATAGTTTGAGAGCTGGAAGGGTTTTTGTTTAAACTTCCCCAGGAGTTGGCAACTCCGAGCCACTTTCTCATATATATATATACAGGAGAGTTACCCAACCTCAGACAAGATTTCAAATTTCCAGAGAAATTTTTTTTTAGTGAGATATATCTGGCTTAAAAAGGAACCAAAAAACATGACAAAAATACTAGAGTGAAGCTAATAGAATGGTTTACATGTTGGGGATATAAATTTTACTTCAGTATTTCCGGTTAAATATAAGTTTCTTTTCAAACAGTTTCACCCATTTTTACATGAGGTCAGATTGCTTGCAAAGTGATGAAAAAGATAGAGGTAATAAGGCTAATAACCAGAAAATCCCTTTTTAAACCAGGTTTAAAACAAAGAAAAGACAAATAATTGTAATATTTTGGGACATAACTGTTGAAAAAATTCAGATTTTGCTTCTTGACTGTCAGGATAGCACTGAACTTTCATTTTAACATTTTCGCGGCAAAATTCGAGGTTGCGTAAAAACGAGGTCAGGTACCCTCCTGTATGCAGGCCCGTATCGAGGAATTTGTTTCAGGGGGGGGGGGTGCCCACTGGTCAGATCAAAAGGTACAAAAAAGACAAAGATCAGAGATTAAAGCCCACAAAAAACTATCACTTTTGTGGGGGGGGGTCGAACCCCCTACCCCCCCCCCCCGGATACGGCCTTGTATATATGTATATATTTTAGTATAAGAAACCTGGCGAGGTTCCTCAGAGTGGCCAGTCTACACCTCGCTCTACACAGGGAAAAGTGTTTAATGTAAAATCGTAGTGTCAGTTTCTTTTGTATTTATACGTATTTATTCATGTTTGTTTGTTATGGCCCTTGGGCTTTTAAGGCAAATAAACATCACGTCATATCATACCACCCGCAAGGTGTGCTCTACGAATTTCTCGTGATCGATTGAAAAATCGTTCCATAGTTTACGTGTTGAATTATTGATGCTTTATTGAATTTCGAATGAATTATTATTACGCACTTACGCGAAAGTCCCGCAGTAAAGAAAGAAAAGGAATGTCGGACTAAACATCCGATGGCGGTTTAAACGCTCAGTATTTTTCAAATCAAATATCAAAATTTTTGATGATATATTTATTTTGTTTTACTCTGCTTGATGCTATCGTGACAGGCTATGTAAATCAGCTCGCATAAAAATCATTTAGTCGACATCCTCATTGTAAAAATGTTCAGTATTAGCTAAATTAGCCGGCAATCTTAGCAATCATTGAGCCCTCCGACCCCTCTCCCCCCCGGTGCACTACGAGTTCGCCGTCAGATCTTCCGCTGTTCAGCCCGCTTTTCGCATCCTAGTCCAGATCTCAGACTTCTTTAATGTCTCTATATTTGCTTTCTACTACTCTATTCTCTACTATTTTGCTTCGCGTAGGCGTACTCTTTCAGAAAATCAGATCATCTACTACTGTGTAATCTGTAGCCTACATGTCAGTATTCAAATTTCACTTTTATTTTATCATATTTTTTTTAAACATTAGCCAACCATATAGGCTACTTTCATTAAAATAATATGAACTTTCTTACTCTTCTAGGTACATTATCAACTTTTGTCCCCCCCCCCCCGGCTTCGTAGTGTTTGTCTATTTTGGGAGTTGGGATCCCCTCGTTCTTTCCTGGGAGTAAGTTGGCGTGCAGAAAAGTTAAATGCCCGTTGGGAATTGGGTTTAAAGTGTAAAAGGCGGAAATGGTATGTTTAAAGGGGGTTTGTTCAGTTATTGAACAAGTTATTGTTGAAGACTAGATCATTAAGATGTTTTCCTTTCCTTTTTTTTGTGGTGAAATACGTATTACGTCGTTAGTTCCGTCTTGAACTGAGCTACGAACTATTTTTCGTGTATTTTGAATTCTTAAAAAAAAACTGCCGTCTGAAAAAAAACCCAACAAGTTATTGTTCATATCTGTCGTTATTCTGAACGCTGTTTTCCTGTTCTCAGATGTTATATTTTATGATATTTTCTCCTTTGCCTTACACTCTATTATGACTTATTGTTTCGGTTTCGCCGCAAAGTGCCCATTTCTCTTTGCTTCTTACTTTTTCCTTACTTCTTACTGCTTATTTCCCCTTACTTCTTACGACTTACTTCCCTTTACTTGTATCGAGATAAGCGAGATTCTGTTTTTTCCTTTCTTCGGTGAGAGGAGTGCGTTGTAGGTTTTGTCAAACAGCAACCGAAATATGTAAGTAAGTTGTGACAGTGTCTGAAGAAACAGTATCCCTTTCTATCACCTAAAAATGTGCTTCCCGTTTCAAACTTGATGATACTATCTTGCTGCCGTCAGCTTCTTAGTTTCATCATCTTGGTAATCCGATCCAGCGATTTCCTAATCTCCCATCTGTTTCATCTTAAACTGCGGAGTATTCCATTTTTTTTTTGCTTGGTAATCGCTTCTTTTCGATCCAGTCGATTTTTTTGTGGCTTGCCAAGGGCTTTAGTAAGCGTGTTTCTTCCAACGCGCGATAATTTATCGGGACAGTTCTGGATGGCCGGAGTTTTGGGAATGATTTTTTCTCGGATACATTTGATGCTAGAAACGACTAGAACTCGGCGTCTGTGCGGAGATCTGGGGAATTTTGATTTCCTGACTCAGTGCTTGATTATCCGCTTTGAAAGTCCGTGACGAAAGCTACAACTTTCGAATTTTAAACGATTTTCATGAAGTTCTTACACAAATTTTTATTTCCCGCTCGTATTCCACATTTTTGTTTTTTTAATTCCCCGCCAAGAACAAAGCTCTGTAAAATCTGAAAGGATATTCTTTTTCTCCGTCGTATGTTTGCCTTTTTCGCATCAAAGTCGACTTTGGGACAGGTCTTCTCGAGGGGTTGCCCATTTTCGATTTTGGTGTACAGCAATTTCTTACAGCAATTCCGGCACCGGTTGCCACACGGTAGAACATTATAATCAGCATGTTTAGAAGCGTTGGAATCGCCTAATTTATGGCCGGCACCACCGGTTATGGCCGGTGCCGTGAAAGGTTGCACAGCAGGTGCCGGGGAGTATGTAACCCCTCGAGTCCTCTCCTCGAGGCTAATGGTAACGTTTGGCCCAAATCTTGTCCAGGCCGCTCAAGAGCGTGTGAAACTTCCAGTTTTCAAATGATTGGATTGAAACGGATCTCTCAGACCAGCTTTTCTGGAGGCTTAAAGGAGTCATGTTCCAGAAAGATAATCACAAGCATCTGCGAATTTTCTCGGCCCTCCCGCAATGCTAGTTTTAAGGCAGTCTTGGGTCAAAAGCGGCAACCTTGGGTTCGGTCCGAATGGGTATCTTTAGTTATTCTCGAGGTGCATGTTGCCCATCGAAGGATTAGTCGTCTTATATATTAGAAGTATGATATTGGAGGGGAAGGGGGGGGGGGGGTTATGGGAGTCTTTTTGAACAAAAGATAAGCTATTCATATGTCGGTTTTTTTTTTCTTACTTATGTTTTGTTGACCCCTCTATGCTTTTTTAAGGCGGTCTTCGGTGGAAAGGGGCAATACTTATTTAGTTCTCTTTAGTCGAGTATTTTTTGAAGAAAACAATAAAAAGTAGACTGTTCATTTGTCAGGTTTTTTGCTTGTTTTGCCGCCTTCGTCCGTATCTTAAGACTCAATCCACATTCTACGGTGCAGTTAACCGGAAACGATCGGGGGATGAAATAAAACCGCTAGGATGTGCTTATGACAGCTTGAACGATTGAGACACCAATTCGAAAATGTAGACCTTCAGACGCCTTCAAATTTTCTTAGTTGAAAATGAGAAAAATTTGTTTGAAGTTGAATTACCGATACAACAGCATCATCCGGCCAGACAGTACACATTCTCTCATTCTCACACACTCTAGCACGCGAAGCAAGAATGATCAATAACCCAAACTTCTTTCTCCAAACACAAAATCATTTTTGACAAAATCAGCATTTTTGATTCTACTTAATATTTTGTTTTTGTTTCATGTTCTTTGTTTGTGTTTCAGTTGATGTAGCCAGCATACTTTTTTATTGTAACTTATTTCTTATCTTATCAAGCATTTATTTTTTTCACATTCTCTGTTTGTTGTTTAGTGTTTCTCCGGTTTTTGCTCATTAGGGTCTAGGTTGGGGATGCAGTAAATTTTTTCATTGGCTGGTATCCAGGAATTTATTTCGGGGGGCGGGTGCCCACGGGTCGGACCAGAAAGTACAAAAAAGATATAGATCAGAGGTTAAAGCCTAAAAAAAAACTATTACTTTTGTGGGTTTCGGGGTGGGGTCGAACCCCCCTACCCCCCCCCCCCCCTGGATACGGCCCTATATGTAAATATAAAGAAATACGTAGCAGCCAAGCTGCTACCTGAACTTGAACCGATCACGCTTTTGATCAGTTACAATTCGTGGACACGTGGTTGCAGTAGTAAGCCGCAGATAGTAAATAAATCACTTATTGTACGGTTAGCAAATCCAACAAAGCAAGTTTCATATTTCAAATTACGCGTGCTAAGCTTCAAAGGGCTAAATATAGGGCCTGTGCGCAGCTGGCAGTGCCTAACCTCTGACCTTCTTTTTCAAATGCCAAACCGCGCGCGATTCAAAGGGATACAAAGGAGTGCTATCTAGCTGTCGCTCAAAACTCGAGAATAAGTTTGCAATGCGGCTTCTGGAATTTACGGCACTGTCAGTAGGCTGTAAACACTTATTATTGAATGATTTTTCGTTGAGATGTGAGGACGTCACCGTTTGTCAGTCGGCGTCATTTGTAAATATGATACGTGGATTACGGTGGCTGTGTTTTCTTAGTAAATGTGTTTTCTTAGGAAAAGGAAAGGCATATACGCAGTGTTAGATTGCTGCAGTTCCGTCGTTTGAACGTTTCTCATTGTCGGATACTGCTTTGTGGAGGAATCTGTAGCAAGTTCGTGTATTAAGGTGTAAAGGGTCCCTTACTCCGGGCCTGCTTCGTGCCTCTTGGTATGCCAAAACTATCAGTTAGCAGCCCCTCGGCGCTAACAGAAGGAAATTCAGGGGGCGGGGATTTGGAAACCTCTGAACCAGTATTATCAGACCAACTCAATTACTATTCCTTTAACCTAAGCTACCTTCGTGGTTTGTGACGTGTGTCGTGTATTCATGACAGTTGTATTCTGGTTTTTGCTGGTTTATCCTCTCAGCTTCTTTCGAATGATTTGTGTATGTTTTTTGGTTTTCCTGGTTTCCGTAAATTTGCTTCTTGGTTTAACCAGCTTCTCATTAGATTCCGTGACTGGTTTCAGTGAACCAGGTGCCCGTTGAACCCGGCGCTCCTCCGCTTCCTTTGAACAGGGCGTTTGTTCTTTCCAGGAACGGGATAGCTCCCTGGGATTGAAATGCCACATAACTCAAATTCTGTTGATTCTAGGGGCTTCTTGCTTGTACTTTCACTTAGTAGTCCTCATGAAATATTTGGTTTAGCGGTCCCGTTCTCCTATGTTTTCTCGACATTTTGACTCTAGGGCTTCAGATGCTTAACAAGCGTATGGTTTCCGGTTCGAAACCATTTCAGACATACACACAAAATAATAATAAACAAAACTTCTAATAAACGAAACTTCTGTAGAAGTGCGTCTTAAAAACCTACCAGCAACAGGGGCTTATTGGCGCACATCGATGAGTATTGTTGTGCCACCGTTAATTGATTGGAGGGCAATGAAATGATGTACATCAATCCGTAGCCTAACTTCTTTGTCGATCTCAAACACAATTCGTTGATCTCGAGCGTAAGTTGCATCTGCAGTTGAATCTTGGCTGCAGTTAACAGAGGAAAAACAGTTGAAGGGGGTACATTTTTGTACACCACTATTGACTGTATAGCGGCTGTTCTACGTAGGGTATTGTTTGATTTGCTGTCAGATTGGACTGAAGAAATACAAAATACTATGGTTGCCTTAAGAAGGCACCGTATCCTTGCCAGAACCTATGTTTATGGTGGGGATATGCAAACAAATTAAATTATTGTTGTTTACTTCCTGAACATAGTAAGTAATTAACTGAACTAGTCTGCGACTTGTCTGACGTCACACTTTTCGACGTAAATCATTCTGGTGCAGTAGCAGTCGATCGATTGCATAATTTTGTAATAATTTATTCAAAAAAGAGCCAAATACGGCCATACATAAGACTCCTGAGGCGCCACAAACTTTTTTTTTATCTTGGTCCTCTTTTTGTTGGTTGCATTCAGGCTGAATTTCTGTCATTCGTACTCCCATGTCTTTGGTGTCTCCTGTAATCCGCTCTTTTTATCTCTATGACTAAGTGACACATTTCTCGTCGTTTCAGGAATCCTTAGAAATTGTCTCTATCTATACTCCTTCCAGACTTTAGCTCCCAGATCGGCAGAGGGGTCACTTATTCTTAAACTCCGGTGTCTACATATTTAACTGTAACAGGTGATATGATATGTAAGGCCCTGCGACCACAGCCGTGAAGATACTAATGTATCTTATGATGATTTACTATATACTGTACGCATGTCCGTATCCAGGAATTTATTTCGGGGGGGGGGGGGGTTGCCCGCGGGCCGGACCAAAAAGTAACATACATATATCAGAGGTTAAACCCTATAAAAAGTTTTTTTGCATTTTTTTGGGGGTGTGGGTGAACCCCTCTACCCCGCTGGATACGGCCCTCACTCTACGTATTTCAGGACCATGATCTGGGTCTGTCGATGGAACTGTTTGAAGTCCATTTTCCGGTCGGAAGGTCAGAGTTTAGGTCGGTATTCTTTTCATAGAAGTCCATCAGTGTTTCTAAGTTATTGACGCTCCAGCGAAGATTATGTTTTTCGCTCAACATAGAATACAAAATAATGAATCACCACCTAAATTACCGTCAATTGGCAAGAAATGAGAAGAACATAGTCATAGTACGGACCACATTTTGTATAGATAGCCTAATTCATAATTGAAGAGCTGAGAGCACAAAGGTGATAAATCGCCTTTTTTTTGTCAAATTGAGTTAAGAGTACCGTCTGGTACACATTTTTGCGCTCTTTCCCCCTGTGCTATCAGAATTTGCGCCAGATCACCCCCTACTGAGATATTTGGCGGACAAAGGTGATGACTAGCTTTCGATATACCAACTTCCCAAACTTTAAATGCGATTATCTCGACACCAGTAAAAAGTTAGTTATCACCTTTGTGCGCTCAGCTCTACCGCCAATCAGGAGCTAGCAGTCCCTGAGATTTTTTCCCCCCATTTTCTGGAAATAGGAAACAGTCACCATCTCATCTGGGATAACTTATGGAAATCTGGAGTGCCGGAAGTATGGTGTTTCTTTGTTTTAGAAAACCCTCTTTGGATTTCTAACATGTTTTCAATTGACGTGGGGCAATTTGTCATGTAGGAAGAATAGGTTGCCATTTTTGAGACTTTATTTAATAAAAGGGGAGATCCTATCTTCTTGGGTCCTAGTAGAGTTGAAAAATCTGAAATAAGAGTTTGCGTTTGCGATTGTTTCCAGTTGTTTCAGTTGTATACGATTGGAAAAATGTTCCATAATACGATGACTTGAATTATTTCCATACGGGTAGAAAGGCAGGCCTTTGTTGAAATTCAAATTGTCCGTTTCTGGATGAATGTTTGGTTGTCGTGCAAGTAGCGCACATTCTGAACGTTATTATTAGTGCCCCGAGTGGAAAAAAGTACAAAATCCGTTAGATGATTGAAAATATTTCAGTTGTATTCAAATATCAGATGAAAAAAAATAAGCTGCCTTTTCAGTTAAACTTTAAGGGGTCTCCTGCAAACAATGGGGCGGTTAATAGATAGATAGATAGATAGATAGTTTATTCCTTCAGCCCAAGCTGACTGCGAATCATATTTGACAGTGCAAAAACGGATAAGTCAGCTGAAATTTATTGGAGCTATATTTCGGCCCTTCTTGGCAAGGGTCCTCTTCAGGCTCAAAGCCGCTCAAGATGGAAAAAACGAAACTTGTGATATTCAGCTGACTTATCCGTTTTTGCACTGTCAAATGGGGCGGATTGGCAATGTTATGGCACTGTCAAATGGGGCGGATTGGCAATGTTATGGCAAGGGGAAAACTGTTTTATGAACCGAGTTTGATACTTGCATCATTTTCATGGTATTTGTTTCATGGTATATATGGCTCAATCTCGAAGTACCATTTCGTGCAAGGCCCACTTGCAACTGAAGTGCACCTGTTGTAAAGTAATCTGGTCATCGTACCTGATTGTGTCACGGTTTAACATGATCGTACGTTTCGATTATTGTTGTGAGGTAGACGCAATCACAGTTCTCAAGTACCTCTAAACATTTGTTGGGTGGTCTTTTGCATTGAATCTTCCTGAAATGAGTAAGTTAATGTTTTCCAGAAAAGCCCCTTAGGCCGTGGCGGGACGACAATATAAAATATAAATAAACACTTCAGTTATACCATTACAAATATTGAGCACTCACAGTTCTAATAACTAAATAAAACTAATAACTATCCATCAGGGCCGTATCCAGGAATTTATTTCGGGGGGGGGGGGTTTGCTCGCGGAATTTATTTCGGGGGGGGGGGTTTGCTCGCGGAATTTATTTCGGGGGGGGGGGTTGTCCACGGGTTGGACCAAAAAGTACAAAAAATACATAGATCAGAGGTTAAAACCTGCAAAAAACTATTACTTTTGTGGGTTTCGGGGGGGGGGGTTGAACCCCCTAACCCCCCCCCTGGATACGGCCTTGCTATCCATACGCAACTCCAAACTACCACACAACCTCCAACCTACATTCAAACTTTGTGTTTAACCAAATAATTATCTTAACTTCGGAAAGAAAATAATAGTATAAAGAACGGAGAGGAAATACTTCACGTCAGATGCAAAGCATAGTGTATTATACTAGAGCCAAGGGGTTGCTCACTCTCTGCCACGTGGTACACATCGGCGCGCCTGTGTACACCGTTTCTGAGCGTGATCAACCCCTCGACTAAAGCATAGTTACAAGAAGCATACTAGAGGAGACGATGAAAACATAAGCAGTTACAACGAACTAAAATTTATGACGACCTTTCACTGCTCTGTAAGCAGCGAGTTTTCAGATTGCTTCCTCGTCTTGATCATTTCCGCGCATACATAAATAAGCGCCGGATTTGCGCTTCAGAAGTAAGGAATGAGAACTTGAACTTGAACGTGAACTTGACTGATGACTGTAGTAGTTTTTTTCTTCCAAACCATTAGAATTTCTCATTTGGTCTTCGTCATATGCTGCATCAACTGTGTGGGGGGTCCTACGGTGGGAATGGAAGCAACAAGATGAGCAAAACTGCCTATTGTTCCAACCTGAAATTAAAGAGTACAAGAAAACAGAGTCGTCAGGAATGATATGTTATTTTGATGTGTTTGTGTCACGGCAGAAATGCCAAATTACGGGTTGCCATACACATTGATTTTCAGCTAAGGATTTACGCTCGGAAAGATATGGTTGATTCTAAGAGCCCTCGTGATTGAAAAGGGGTGTTGTTTTGATTTGTTTGCCAGTATGGTTTTGAGCTGTAGGTTTATGGTTGTTTATTTGGCAAGTTTTAGTCAGGGTCCGATTTCCCATAAGGCCATGGCCTATGGCGCAACAGTCAGGGGGCGTATATACAGAAGAAATAACAACTAAATATCTACAAATGTGTCAGTATTATTTTGGAAAGGCCTTATAAAATGTTGTTAACTTTGAACGAGTTTCAGCCACATCCTAGAGCGATCCGCTGCTCTTCATTGCTTTTGATGGGGGGGGGGGGATCTCTAAAATACAGTTCTTGGTCTGACTTTACGTCTTCCCGAAACAAAATCTGGGCAGTCAGAACCAGTCTTTATGAATCCTTTATTATTTAAATTGTCACTAATTTTTATGACAAACGTTTTACGGATCTTTAAATTTTTGCTGATACGCATAAAGTAAATATTCCATCAGACGCAATTCAGGTAGACCTTTAGAGGAGGGGGAATTCATTAGAAAGTAAGGCCTGCGTCGAAAGAACGGTGCGGACCTTCCCCCATATCGAGGAGGTTTGGACGTGTTGGGGCCCGGGGGGGGGGGGGACTTCCCTAGAAACCGAGGTTGGTTACTTCTTTTTACCCCCGTCTGGACCGTCTTTGTTGAAGGAACAGTGTAGAAGTCCCTCCCTCATACCAGTCAGAAGGTGGGGCGTGGGGGAAGGGGGCTTCTTCAGACAGCGAGGTTCGTGGTTGTGATTGATCCTCAGTAGACGAGGAGGTCTACTACCGTCCTTATGTTGTTTCTTCCTTTTCAGATTTACCGCCGGGATCCAGCAACAGGAAAAATTGAGATGGCGCTGTCAAGCGACTCGACGTGCAAACACGGTCTGAAGTCTGCGTCAGATGGCTACGAGACTCTGCAACTGAACCCTGTAGCTCTGCCCAACTTTCCAGACCATGCCATGAAATCCAGATGCAGGTAGGGGTCTACTTATTTTAAGCTTGGAAAAACCAAGTGGCCTTGGGTTATTTTAAAGTATCAAAGACTCCAATAGCCTTTTCCTTCATGGACCCCTAGTATATTCCAAACCTTCTGCCAAGGAAGGTCCTTGAGTGAGCGAATTGCAGAGTTTATCCTAACGTCAGGTTATGTGGCTGACATGACTGCGGAAGCTTCTTGTGATAGGACAAGGACAATGCCACGCCCCAATTTACCGAAGCCTGCTCAGAACCAACTAAGTGTGGAGATTGAAGACATAAGCTTTTTTTTTTTTGATGATGGAGGGGGTATTTGGTAGATAGGATGTTATATTATACAGGTCAGATTTTATTAGGTTAGATTATATTATGTTTGGTTTATTATAGATTTGAAGGGTACGTAGTTTTGTGTTAGGGTAAAATAATTAACAAGCATTCCATATACGAATTCCACTCTCCACAGTGCTTGTTGTATTTATAGTTTTCTGTTACAAATAAAAAAAAAACTTGAACTTGGACTCCAATGCAACTCGGTCGAGTTTTACAGAGTTTAAAAGGGCCTTATGAACTAGATAAAACTGGTATCTCGTATCATTTGTGACTTAAAGGACCTGTATCACTGATTCACTCTACATCCCTGATCATTCCATCATCTACCATTTCTGAGATCTTTGAACTTCCGATGTCATTTTTGTCCACCCTAACGACACCGCCGTTTTTGCATCTTTGATCTTATTGAAGCGGATCAGGCTCCAGCTTATTGCTTCCAAGGAGCTTATTGATCAGAAAGACCGGATATGCATGTTTTTGCTGTTTTCTCATCGAAGCTAGTCGGCCAAAACAGCCGAGATATTTGTTTTTTGAAAAACACAGCTCAGTTTCAAAGAAGCAATGTACTTTAGAGTAAATAGGATATAATAGAAACTGTTTAAAGCGCTTATCTGCACATGACAGGTTGCATATGTAGGCTACGAGCCGAATCTACTGCGAGCCGAAGAAATTTTGTGGAATACTCTATAAGACTAAGTCCAAAACAAGCCAGTGCAGGGATCCAGCAACAGGAAAAATTGAGATGGCGCTGTCAAGCGACTCGACGTGCAAACACGGTCTGAAGTCTGCGTCAGATAGTAAACATCCCCGTAACGACTCAAACTCAACGACTCAAATCCTGTGTCAAACAATCACGGCGATCTTTGGGAGCAGCTGTGATACCGCTTCTGCCTTTCTTCCGCTAGGTACCCGGAGAGGCCTGAGATTTTGCATCGGCAAGGAGAGATAAGTCATCAAGAGTATTCGAGAATTCCGAAAGCTTAGACCAGCTTTTGAGGAACCGAAAATTTGCGTCTTGAACAATTAGTCATATAGAGATTTGTGATACCTGAAACGGTGCAGTTTCGTGGCTCGTGTGGTTACATTTTTACTACCTATGGTTTCTCGCTCTTGATATTTTAGCCATTGTTAGTGGTATCTTGTTTCTGGCATTATTAGCATTTGGGGACCATACAGGAAATACGCTGTATAAGTAACTTCCTTTTTGCAGTGATTGTAAATGTCTATGGTTTCGGACAGCTTTGAATTCGGAAACCGAGGGACTAAAAGATTTCTACGCCACTGAATCAAGAGTATTTGCGTCTTGAACAATTAGTCATATAGCAGATTTGTGATAACTGAAACGGTGCAGTTTCGTGGCTCGTGTGGCCTTTGTTAGACTAGTTGCAATCGGGTCTAGGAGAGGGCGATCTCTTTGATTCGCTTACCGTAAAGCAAAGCGAGAATCCGCCGAGCGCAAGAACAAGCAAAAAGTCGTTGCACCTTTACAACTTCTCGCTGACTTGCCGAAATCACTTTCCACTCGCGAAGTGGATTCGCTTTCCAAGTGCTCGCGGGAACTAGCGGAGCGCGAGAACAGCTCTGGAAAGCGAAGCAACTTTTAGCCGAGGTCGCAAGAACAGCCGGCGCATAAATTCGCGGAGCTTTCCAGACCGCCAGAATCGCCCTTAGGTTAAGAGAGGTGATCTGACCGTCTGGCTGCCGCACAGGCAGACACGTCAGCTAACCCCTTTTCGACACGTCAGCTAACCCCTTTTCGAGCCTATCTTGGTATGAGTGTGAAAAAAATCCCCAACTGCATAGGCGTAAGGTTATGGCCATTTAAAGGCATATATACTGCCCAGGACCTTCACGTTTCTGCCTTGGCCATTTCTCCGCATTCCATCCACGAAGAAGATTTTTTAGACCCGATTAGTATTTTAATGTTTATTTTTTTATCTTGTGCATTTACTGCATTATTGAAAGCTCAGTGTATTTTTTACTTTTCTTTGTCTGTATTCCGCTATTTTCCTCTTCTTAATTGCGTGAATAAAATTTCATCATCATCATATTTGTTTCTAGGTTCCCGGAATGGTCCCAGGGCAAATGGCAGGATACATTTATTAAAGACGGTTTTATGGAGTACAAAGACCAGAGAAACTTCAGAACATTTTCCTTGAAATGCCTCGATGGAAGAGACGGGAAATATCTCGTCTACGGAAGGACACAATGGTAAGTGTATTTTAAGTAAGACTATTAATGATATATTCATTGCCAAAGCGAGGGCTTTGGCAGAAAAATGGTAGATAAACGTTTAGTTTCGCTTATGCAATCCACCAAACTGTGCCTAAATTTCCTAACTTCGAAACGAAACTAGAATGGAAAAGTAGACTACATAAAATCAGCTAGACCATCAAAAAAAGAAATATTCGAATGTTAATGTTGTTAATTGCTGTCATATAAGACAGGACTAGGACTAGGTTTGATGTGCTGCATACAGTTTGTTTACAAACCGATCGATGTAATATGATGATCGATGTGAAGCTTTATATCCGGACAACTTGGTTGATGTTTGCATTAATAGGCTCAAGCATTCAGTGACTCAAAGGCTCATTACATTCAATGACTC
This sequence comes from Branchinecta lindahli, assembly GCA_023053555.1. Taxonomy (NCBI): domain Eukaryota; kingdom Metazoa; phylum Arthropoda; class Branchiopoda; order Anostraca; family Branchinectidae; genus Branchinecta; species Branchinecta lindahli. The sequence continues at coordinate 22,135,712 of JAKZAO010000006.1, forward strand.
AAAGGTTAAATGCCAATGAATAGGTCGTAGTGCACTGGTGACTCATATTACAATAGCAACAAAAATAAGGCTCAAACTTATACATTACTCCGGGAAATTAGAGTGTTTGTCAGTTATCGTTTGACGCCGCTGATGGGTGGAGGTATGTGACAGACATTTGGTGGGATTTTGGTGCCATAAGTCGATACTGCATTGAGGTTATACCCACGTCATAGGTTGTGTTAAGATAACGTGAAAGCATAACGTTCCACTTTCAGTGATCGTTAAGAACCATGAAAGGGACTCGCTCCGCACGGCTACATTTATTGAAATATTTGCTTCCAGATATGTGTGATACGCATTTATTTAAAGCTTAACCGAAAATCCAGTTTTTATTTATATCTTGGATTTGATTACACTGACTTATTTTGACTCTGTTAAGGGATTTTTGTAAAAAAAAAATGTACATCTTCGACTCTAATAGAGACGTGTAAAATATGCACTGCGAGGGGCTGCTCACTTCCGTCTCAAGGTGTACATGGTCCGTGCCTCCGGTCTGCCTCCATGCCTCCGGCCTGCCTCTCTGTCCTCTTGGTGTATGCCTAAAATAGCCCCTCGATGCACTGCTGGTCCGACGAAGTAACGTTAACCCCGACGCGGAAAATTTGAATTCTCATAAAAAGCTTGCATTTTGGTAGCAATTGAAGCAAAGCTCAGTAACTGCTCAGTTCCGGATTGTAAGGTCACTTCTGAAAAAAGCCCGCTATCGCGTGCGACCTCAAACTGATTTATTTTTCGACAGTCGTTTACCATAGCTTTTTGTTGCTCAGTATTTCAAGGGTGCCACAGATCCGAAAGAAAAACATCATTCTTTTTTTTCAATTTCTACCCGTTTTGGCCTAGTGCTATTAGAGTCTAAATAGAATTGATTGATTCGATTAAAATCGTAATAGCGGAGCAAAGAAATAACTCTTTTCATCGGGTCTTCGAGCCTATTAAGTGAATAAGCAAGAACAAATAATCTGACAGAACCTCCGACTCCCTATCTCTGTAATATGACTGTGCGGAGTCGAATATTTCCCCATAGCATGTCCGCTGCGAACGAGCGGCGGTTAGTAGCTTCGCGCCACACTAAGTTTCAATACCTCTACAAATTGTTTAATCGCTGTACGTGAACCCGCCGGTGAGAAAGTAGGAGTCAAAGCTGATTGGTTCTATGGACGCGCTCCAGAGCGGGTCAGCGCGCGGAGTACGCCTCCTGCACTATTTTTCTGCGATAGGCCGAAGCAACTGCGAAGACGGAAGATGAGTAAACGGGCATCAACATCAGCTCAAAGCTAGAGTAAATACCTCTACGTCTGCTCAGTTTTGTCGGAGTATTCATAGTCGCTGCATGGGACTAAGACAGAAGTTCTATCAGATTGTTTTTATCTCATCCCTATTCGGTTAAACTTTTGGAAAACTCAAAGCTGACTGCAGTAGCCTAACGATTTGTGGCACCAAAAAGCCACCATACGGCGTAGCTGAACACCTTGAAATGCGAATGCTTAACTCCTCGGCCGTAATGTACACAGCCCGTAAATCCAATCCCATGCATTTCGCATCTGAATAGAGTAACTTTAGCATTATTCCTTCGAATCACCTTAAGCCCACATCATTGGGTATGGGATTACCCATTTTCCACCCCATAAACTTCCTTTTGAAGATAATCCGACGAGTTGTTAGAGGGCGCACGATCGTGATGAATTGATCGTTTACAGTATGTTAGTGGTGTGTTTTTTCTTCTGTTAGGTTTGAAGTTATAATGGAAGGTATTTCGGGGGAATGTGGGAGGTACCGTTTCCCAGCGTTAGGAGGGAATTAGGGCAGGGCCGTATCCAGGAATTTGTTTGAGGGGGGGGGTCTTCTCACTTGTCGGACCTAATCCATAACTAGCAGCAAAACAAGAACATAAGAACCGAGCATGAGAACATGGATGTTTTTTTTTTTTGGGGGGGGGGGGAGGTGAACCCCTTCCCCCTGGGTACGGCTATGTAGTAGGGAATGGGACCAGAAAATTCAAGAAAATATAAGGCAATGTTGCGCCTGGTTTGTCATTATGACCAGTAAAGTTATGCGCGATAGCATCATCCTTGTCATCGAGAAATACCATAATGGAATAGTTTAGGTCTTCGTTCCGCTTTACAGCATAACTGTTTCTAGAATGATCTTTTCACGATCAAATTGTAACGATACGTTTTCCAAAAGTAACGATACTTGCCCCGTGAAATTAGTTCATTTTCCAGCTTAAGCCTGAAGAGGACCCTTGCCAAGAAGGGCCCGAATTATAGCTCTAATAAAATATTGCTGACGTACCTGTTTTGCTATCAAATATGATTAGCTATTGTCGGCCCTACTGCATGTCCAGACCTACCGCTCTCCGAAGAGAAGGTTCGACGCTAAATATTTGAAAAATGTTATAGCCGTAAATAGTGGAAAAAATCCGAAACACAAGATAGACCCGATGGGCCACCAATCCAAAATGAAAAAAAAAATCAAGCTTCGCGCGCCCTTATTTAAAAAAAAAGCTGTCGGCGGACCTTGGAGCTGTCGGCGAAATTTGCGCAGCTTGACTGGCAAACTCGGCTAGGCCGAGAAATCGCTAAAAAGTCGTAGATGCAAGACGAAACAATGGCGAAAGGCTCTGATGTTTGAAGCTTATAATTTTTTAGTGGATCGGGATAATATACAAGGCCTGATAAGTAGGCTAGGAGGGGCTCTTTAAGGAAAGTGCTCTTTAAGGAAAGTGTGTATGTGTATGAACAAAGACAAGCATATGTGAGACGCGACGGATTGAACAATTGAAGAAAAGTATGCGTCATTTGTATAGGCTCTCTACCCCCATTTTGTTGATCTTCCTAATAGAGCCAATCGGGGTCTTGCAGATTTTTGGTCTTCATTGCATGGACCTCGTAAATATATCAGCATAATAGACCCCTTAACCTGACCCGTTAGGTAATACTTTCCACGAAATGCATATCAGACAATAACCCCCATGAGATACAATCCACCGACAAGTAATAATTTTCGAATAAATTAGATTTTCTTTTTTAGCGGCGATGAATTTCATTCGTGCATGTGGGTAGAGAGACGAAGCGTCAACGTAATGGAACTGCAGTTTGGTCTAGAATCTTCCATCCTTCCCAACCGATCGCTGTGTAACGAAGGGAAGTTTCTAGAAAACGCTTGGACCACTCAAGGACGTAAGTACCAAGTCTGGTCTTTTGGTCTTGAATTTCTGTATACGTATCGAATAATAGCGGCCAAACATTGATGGAAAAAAACATATAAGAAAAAGACCAAGGGGGAATTTTGTTGATCTTCCTAATAGAGACAATCGGAGTCTTGCAGATTTTTGGTCTTCACTGGACCTCGTAAATATATCAGCATAATAGACCCCTTAACCTGATCCGTTAGGTAATACTTTCCGCGAAATGCATATCAGAATTTATTTATTTGAGTCAAATACCAGACAAATGTCAGACAATCAGGTTCAGAGCGATGAGTTGGAAATCTAGCTAATGATGTTTTATTTCAGTTATTCTATATATATGTTATATATGTGTGCCGGGAAAATAATATTAAACAAGAAGAGTAGAAAAACAACAACACAAAAACGAGAAAGTAACTTTTAGTCCTTGGCTGTCACTGAACTGTAACGGAAAAATCTGTGAAAGTAAACATATCGAGTAGTCCTAGTGGACAATAGGCTTAGCATAGCAGCCATGTCAATAGACCGATCAGACAACTCTTTCTGTTACCCAAGGGCCAGATTAGGTTAGAGTAGTTGTGCACAGTCAAAGTCAGGCTTATTTTCTTATTTACAAAATTAAAAGGAAAAATTTAATAGTTTGACAAGAGCCAAGTCAGAATTGTAATACTTTTTGTGAAGGTCTTCTTTGTAAACAAAAAAGTGGGTAAGTGCCTGGGAGAGGGTACACCCTCGTCGAAACGTGCTGCTATTGAAATGGGAGCCTATCATTTGGCAAGGGTTCGTTTGGCAAGCCGATATCGTCTCCTGGCGAGGCTTAGGAAACAGATCGAGAAGGATCGGAAGCCACAAGAGCCGAAGGGATCCCTCCGTTTGTCCTCGATGACCCTGAAAGAGACCAGGCATTAAGGACTTAAATCTTGCAGTATTTGCTACTGGGATCAATCTTGTCTCTTTTTAGAAATTAGTATCTCTAATTCGGATTAATCTTATCCCAATAGAGATAGGGTTAGTCCCAGTAGCAAATACTGCAGTTAACTTTAATCCGTACTCGGAGAAACTTTTTACAGTATACTTTGCATGTAATCATTGTCAACCAAAGACTTTCTTTTTTGGTGACTTCCACAGGGGCAGTTTGCCGAATGATAAGCATGTCTGACAGAAAAAAAAAAATTTGTGGCCTGTTTGATGAAAACTTGACAACTTATATGAAGTCTTTGAACTCACCAGAGCTATTGATTGTGAGTTGCATCCTGTCCAGCTGCATGACGACAGCAAAAATAATCGAAAAGAACCTCTCCCCTTCGCTTAACAGTGTGTACGGCTAACCCCTCTACTGCTCCCCCCCTCTAACTCCGCGCATGTCCCTACCCCGCATGCCCTGCTTATACGCCTTAAATTCTCAGGACTCAAAGCGATTCATTCAACTCCAGGGTTGGAAGCCCGCCAAGAAACCCCTTGTCCGATGGCGGGGGAATACGAGGGGGTCCTTCCGGACGCGGAGGGTCTCTGTGCAAAGCTGTACTCCGACTGCAACAATCCGGAAATCATGTTTTACACCGTTTCGAACTGTTTCAACAAGTCGGAAATTTATGAAGGTGAGAGTGTGTATATTTATTTTTACGGAGCAGCCTACCGGGAAACTGAAAATCCAGATTGAGTGATACATTGCGGGGAATCGGAGGGTACGGAAAGGAAATTCGACGCCTTCATTTGCATGTTGAAAATTGCGTTCTCGGACGCGGATTTTGATTTACTTGGCACGGTCTAATTTTTCTGCAGCGTGATTAAAAACAAAACTACTACATCAGTTCAGTTTTGAATTCCCTGAAAACCAAATTATCAGAAAACTGATGCTTCACGGAGACGACCTTTTATCCGGCCTATTGGAACAAAGTATATTAAAATACTTTGAGAAAGTCGTTGTTTTCCCGTTTTGGCTGCAAATAAGAGATCAAAAGTATTGAAATACGATAATTAGTGCTTAAAGTTTAACCGAAAAGGACTGGGATAGGACAATCTAGTTACCCGTCACTCATTCACTTAAATTGGCTTGAAGACCCGCTGAAAACGCGTTACTTGGTTGTTCCGCTATTCAGGAATAATCGATTTTCAAATAGTGGAATTTCCGTGTGATTTGTAGTACTTCTAATTTGTTATATGCCTTACAAGAAAGATTTATGACTTTTTTTTTTTTTAGGCACTAAGCAATCTTCACCAATATCGCCACTGCCCACTGAAAAGCCTTGTTTGTGTTTAGATAAAAAATTTCCCGCGTCATAGTAGAATTTTCGCTGTGGGGACGGCCGCAGATATTCTGAACGTCATAACTAGAGCAGATAGTGGAAAACAAAAAAATCCCTTTGTAGAATCCAAATAATTCAATGTATTCAACTAAAGGACACAAAAATAAGTTGGCTTTTCAGTTAAACTTAAAAAAAAAATAAGGTTCGAATTGAAATAGACAAGAGCTTGACCACAGTAACATCAGGGTAGCCATGCGACTGGCAATTAAATCACGGAAATATAAAGAAAGAGAAAATCGTACAGTTTGCTTGACAGTGACACACGACCGCTATCCAGACTTCCTGTACTTCTAATATGAAACGGTGCAGGAGTCTTGAGCTCTTCAGTTTGGGTGTACTGTATTTAGTATATAATATGCCGGGCATCCGAACCCGGAAACGTCGGAGGGTCAATTTTCCTCGACATGGAGTGACTTTTCCTTTCCGTATCGAAATTTTTTTTACATGTAGGTATATATTTTTCATATTTGTTCCGGCCGGATTTGAAAACCGGTTTGAAAACCGGATTTTTATAAAACTCCGAATATTCTGGATTACGTATCCTCGCTTACGAAGGCGACATAAAAGCAGTGGATATCAATCAATCAATCAATCACATTTATTTCCAAATAGCTCTAAACAAAGCTGGAATAGGAATAAACACAAACAAATATTTAAAAAGCAGAAGATAGAAGGAGATCTACACTTTAAAACTAACCGCACCCCAAAGAGCACTACCACTAGTATCCATTTATTTAATTACGTACTAAAAATACTACAGCATTGTACAACCTGGTTTACTGGCATAAAATGTGAAGAGGTAAACTACAACAGAATATATTAAAGAAAAACGAAATAACGAATACATTATTAGAAAAAAATAGAAAGAAATATAGAAATAAGTGGTGGTCGGCAGTATCCATTCGTGTATTAGAAGCAAAACAAGAGGAACGAAGACCATAAACTATCCAAGCAAAGAAGTTGTGCATTTTCCATGGGGCGTTAATTATTCGGTTCTTTGTATCCCTTGATGTCACGAAATGCTACATTCTGCTTGTTTCCTGTTGCAAGGAGTTATCAGCCCTTTAATTACTTAACAACTGCTTGGTTTCTTCTCGGCTCAGGTTGGATTACTTTTTACGCCGGATGCGGTTTTTTTCATTTTCTTATTTTATTTTCGTTTCGTGTCTTTCCGAATACATTCACTCGGTTGTGGCTGTATCTCCTAATCATCCCATTGCCCGCAATGAAGCGATTTGTGTCACATGCAAGAGTTTCATTAGCGGGATTGTTGCTGTTTTTTATACTTCCCGACCAACGCCCATATCGATATGCGGCGTCTCTTTTATTTTTTTATCTGATTGTATTGATATCGTGGAAATCCTGGAATAATAGCATTCCGGAAGTCTTTTTTTTAATACTCCTGGGTGCTTCAGAAAACGTACGTTTTAAATAAATAATAAGTTAATATCATGGTATATCTTTTTTGTTTTGTTTCAGTTTTGGGAAGGTATGCCAGAAATAACACGGTCCCGGAAATTGAAAATATTTTTGGAAAATACTTGGTCTAAGATGGATTGCAGTTTCTTTCCGCTTTTAGTAAATAAACAAAAATTTGGTTTTCGAAGTTGCTGCCTTGGGTGGTTGTCAGAATACCACAAGGTAATTTCGACTTCGTATCTGACAGTGCAAAACGGATACGTCAGCTGCATTTTATTAGAGCTCCTCCTCGGCCCTTCTTGGCAAGGGTCCTCTTCAGGCTCAAAGCCGCTCACGTTGGAAAATGAACTCGTGAAAACAACGTAAGATTGACATTCATTTAGCCCAAGCTGACTGCGAATCATATTTGACGATGCAAAACGGATACGTCAGCTACTTTTTAATAAAGCTATATTTCGGCCCTTCTTGGCAAGGGTCCTCTTCAGGCTCAAGCCGCTCAAGCTCGAAATATAGCTCAAATAAAATTTAACTGACGTATCTGTTTTGCATCGTCAAATATAACGAAAGATTCTAGCTTAAAGTATCTGATTTTGTGACTTTCTTTGGGAAAACTCTTTGAACACGGCTGCTGTTTTTGCTGGTCGATCGGGTCGTTGAAAAGGTATTTCTGGATTTCGACTGCCACGCATCTGTCCTCACAACTGTGGTGTCTGACTTTGGAATTCGTCCGCTGCGGGGGGGGGGGGGGGGGTCAAATCAGTCTTACACAAATCCTCGATTCTTGGGCATGGTGCTCCACGTCTGGGCATGGTAATCATGCGTTAGCGCACCGTCGTACCACCATAAAAATCTGCTTGTAGAGCCAGTTTCCATTTCAGGTTTTCTTCCAACAGACTTTCATGGGGGTACCATAACCTCCCTGCAGGGCATGATGTCCCAGCGTATGAGCACCATTCCCATACGTTGGGGCACCATGCCCAAAAAATGAGGATTTGTGTAGGGCTGGGTCAACTCCAATGACAATCTGCAGCTGGGCGCTATTTGATAGTGTAGCATTCGAACTCGAACTGATCATAGTCTATCATTTCGCTAGATCGCCAGCTTGAACTGAAGCGAACCAAACGTACAAACTTAAATCCGGACCGGAAGGAGATAATTCGTCCGGAGTTATCCGACGATTCGCCTTTCTACCGGAAGGTTGAACTCATCGAACCGGAGATTCTTGAAGGTACATTCGTGTTGCGCACCAGTGCATGAATGCACAATCACTGTTATGTCCTGTGAGCTTTTTCGTCCATGAAATTGTGCACAGAAGATGCACAACACTTCTTTTGTTACAGCCCATATTTACCTGTGAATTGTGTACTTTTATGGCACGCTAGCCGTTGTATTTGCCTATTTATGTATTTTTGTTTATTTTATTATTTACCCGTCACGACATTGAGGGTGGAGTAAAAGGACTGAAATGGGGTGGTGGTTTTTGTTGGTGTTCAAGTTCTTTTTTCTTTTCTGGATATGTTCTGTAAGGTTTTCCACTTGTCACAGAAGAACAAAACACTTTGTGCTTGTTCACAGTTAACACGTTTGTGCTTTTGTTTGCTGCATCACCCAGGGTCTTCAGGTTCCTTGTGTCAGTCTGAGCAGATTTGATGCTTAGCCTTTGTATCCTACCTCCGCGGCTATCAAGGATAGTCCCCATATCCGAGCCTGTTTAAAAAAAATATACGTTTGAACCTATTTTTCACTAATTTTTGTGTCCATTCTATTTCCGTTTTCTTCATACAAAATTAACTCTTCATTAGTTTGTCACTACAAACTACCTCGCATATGTAGTTTGACTAGTAGTTCGAGTTTCGGAAACAGGAACTCAATAAAACCAGGAACCCATAAATTTCCTGTAATGACTCGCCATTCAGGGGGCTTGTCAATAAGAGATTATGATGCGCTCTTGACCGAGCGTCAGATAGTTCGAGAAATACCCACGGGGATAAAATATTGCCTTGAGGGAGGAGTCTCTTTGGTCTCACGTCCAAGGAGGCCCGGGATTGGCTCTATCTGAGCAAGAACGCCGATTCGATCCAAGTGGAATTTTTGGAAACTAGGTGAGGCTCGGGCAACATAGCAACATAGAAGCATAGGAAATGACAAGCCCCCTGAATGGCGAGTCATTACAGGAAATGTATGGGTCCCTGATAAACTGTTGCCACTGCATGCTACTACTAGCAAACTGGATGTTACTACAGCAAGATTGGATGCTATCGGATACTACTACTTCAGATCAACCCCGTCGGAAGCATGTTAAATCAAAGTATTCCTTACTACAACATATCAATACATGCAACTTTTTCCGTACAACTACCATCAACACACAGTCAGAGAATTTTTCATCGAGTAGCGTTTTAATCCTCCATCGGATTTTAACTCTCTGAACTTGGACTAAAAATCTCCGAATTCGGTGATCCACATTTACTGAAGTCCGATATAGGAGAAACTTTTTACAGTGTAATGGGGAAACCTGAATGCGATACGTCAAAATTTCGGAGCGAAGGACGAAATTTGCATTCGATTGCGAAATTATGCAAAAAGACCGAAAAGCAACAGATAAGGGTAGCCCCTAGTAGTAGCAGTAGTAGTAGAACAGTTTTATTAAAAATAAACATTTTTTTCAATAGCATAACAAAAGGGGGGCTTGCGAGGCTGTGCTAACTTATAAAAAAAAAATGAAGAGAAAAAATGGAGAATGAGACCATATACCGAAACTAAAAATTTTTTTATTTTTACAAAAACATCACCTTGCGTGAACCCCGAACAACAAAAAACAACAAACAAACAATAACGGTTTCTTTTTTTCAGAACGGGAGTACCGGTGTATGGGCCAGTGGATTGAAAACGCACTGACATATACATACACGCAACGAAGGGATATGGCAGGATACGAATGCTTCGTAGGATTCATCATCAGTGACGATGAACTTTCAATCAGGGAAGCCGGGGATCACTGTCAGAGGGACGTGGATCCTCGAACGTTCGGCATGAAGCTAAAGCGAGTTGGTGAGTACCCCCCACCCCCCCCCCCCCCTGTGGATTAAGAATAATCAGGAAGATCTTAAACTTTTTTGTTGGTGCCAGGCGGCGATATTGTACCCCTTCTTGACAAGGGGTCGACACGCATAGCGGCGCACCAGGATTTCTGAATAGCGCTAAATAGGTTGATATTAAGGGAAAAATGGAGAATTTTTGCGGACGTTCAGGGGCGGTGAATATTTTATTCCCCTTGCTCACCACTCTACATGAGAGATGCCCAACCTCGAATGTACGTAACGTTGAAGTTAGACTCAAAAATATTAAAAGGAAATTTCTTTCCAGTCCTAACTAGTTTCGAACTGTCAAAACACAAAATCTAATGACGTCCTAGTCAGGACAGCAAAGAAACTTCCTTTTAACATTTTTGAGGCCAATTTCGTGGTTATGCCCATTCGAAGTTGGGTAACCCTCCTCTAGATAAGATACAAAATTCATTTACGGTGAGAGCCAAGGGCCATGGCAAATTCACAAAGTACAAAATAACTTTTCTAGAACATGGTATTTTATTTAATGCATACATTATGTCCCACAGGTATATTATGAAAGTGACTTTAGTCGAGGTGGATACGATATCGTATCCATCTCCAAACAGGTGCATTGAGCGGTCTCATCAAATACTGAAAGGTACAAGCTGGCCTCTAAAAAGTAAAAAAACAAACAATAAGGCTCAGACAGAAAAAAAAAAGAAAAAACTAACATTACAGAAAATAGTTGTTTAAAAAACTTTACGTTCTGTTGAAAAGGCTATTACACGGCCTCAATCTCGTCTCGGTGTTATTTCCCGATATCCACCTGTATGTCGGAACTCGGAAGTTAAATGTCTTCCTCATCACGCCGACTATCTTGATTGTAAGGAAGAAAAATACATTTGAGAACTAATGGCGACCGTTTAGGGGTGGCGGATACCTTATTCCTTGATCTGTACTTACCTGCTCATCGCGACCTTACCATTTTGCAGGGTCATGCTTTTCGCCACGTGTACCATCTACTGCTGTGCATATACCTGGTCACGAATCGAGGCCTAGCAAACCTTCGCAGACGACGAAAACGTGGGGGCAGCCGTTTGGTAAGTCTAGAATTTGTTTCGCTACATCGATCAATCATTTATTTATACCAAATTCTCCATTGGATAGCATAGGCTGACGACAAGATAATCATAGACTACACGAAAAAAGAAGTGATTCAGCGTCGGCTTGTTTGAATTTGACAATCACATTCTTTGTGCTTCACGATGTCAAAAGCCAATAGTTGCGTTTTTGATCCGAATTCTCCGTTCCGAATTCTCGATTCTGAATTCCCGATTCTCGTACAAAATTACCGTTTTTGCTCCTCTCGCTTCTCCATTCTCGCTTTTGACAAAAACACTAATTTGGCAGCTCGTCTGCAACCCGGTGTACCTGTTTGTGCATATTAAACACCGCACTCTGTTGACCAATCAGGGAGGAGAATGGAGAGAGGAGAATCGAGAATTCACTATTGGAGCAACTTCCCCGTTCTCGATTCTGACAAAAACGCAAGAAAAGGAGAATTCGCTTCATCTGAATAGTCCAAAAACGCGAAATAGGAGAATTCGGAGGAGAATCGCGAGGAGAATTCGGATCAAAAACGCAACTAATAGTACGCGTTCGTACACTGCCAGAAGTATGAGATAATAGATAGAACATGTATGCGCATCCTTGTGATAATTTTCTCAGAATATATCTGTTTTGACCCTTTCAGGTGTCATATTTCGAGGAAAACTTCTGTTATGATCCTTTTAAGTGTTACGTTCTACGAAAAGAACATTTAAAACGGTCGTACATGTGTGCGAACATGTGTTATTGGTTATCGAACTTCTGAAAGTGTAGTTAATCCCAAGGGTCTTCTGCGACCGTCATCTCGGGCATCTTCTTCTAACTTTTTTAGTTTGATCAGTTTCCGCTAGATGGTGTGCAGTAACTACATGCGGAGGTTCCCCCGCGCGCTCTATTTCAGACGGATAGAAAAAGCTTTGGTCTCATTGAAAACCAAACGAAAGAAGAAGGTGTCTTTCATCTTTGTGCGTTGCAGTGGAAGAAAGTGTCCCCACATAAAGAGGGTCCAGTTAAACGATTGGGTGAAATTGGCGGTTCAAACATTGCAAGTGGGACGAGCTCTTTCTAACCGGAAAACCCCGAAAGTCTTTTTTTGTTCTCTAAGTGGGACGAGTCTCGTGCTCAACGGTGTGGGCGTCGTTGTGCCTCTTTTCTGACAGTCAAATACGCTTCCATTAAGGAATTGCCCGTGTCTTTTTGTTCACATTTGTCCACAAGGGGTTTCCAGTAGAAGGACTTGTCAGCGGTCTTCCTGTTTTTTCAGTACGGTTATTGTTCAAAACCATTTCGAATGATAATATTTATTATCATGTAAGGCATATTAATATTTTATAACGTTTCTATAATAAAGTCAGACAAACCAGTGATTAAAATAAAGAAAAAAATGGCAACAAAGACTAAACTTCAAATAAAGTATTTTTTTTTATTCGCAGTGAAAAAACTCACTTAGGAGGAGACAAGCCTCTTTCGTACTGCGCATTCTGTTGATTAATGAAAAACCTTGAAACAGTAGTGAAAGGTCAAGCAAACTCTAACATAAAGTATTATTTAAATTGTCAAGTTACTACTTATAACCAACTATTACCGCTGAATTTACGGATAATCATATATATAAAATAATAACCTAAATAATACTAAATAAATAATAAAAATTTAGTCTAATTGGGCATTTATCTGTCAAATTATACAGAATTTCAAATTACAACTCAACAACGACTATTACCGCGTAATTTTTCTGTCACGTCAGCTACGCATAGGTTGGATCGTTGGCATACACTGAATGGCGTTCAGTCACGGCAAAATGTTGATGGTCACATTTGATGCACATTTTATGCTCCGAAATTGAAGTCCCAGCAGACTTCTAAATTCTGTTCCAAAATTTGTTTCTGGTTTATTTCTCACGGTACAAGTCCCTATGAAGCGGCATCCAAGTGATATCTATGTAGATTGATGTTCCTTTAGCCCAAGCTGACTGCGAATCATATTTGACCATACAAATCGGATACATCGGCCCTTCTGGCAAGAGTCCTCTTCAGGCTCAAGCCATTTTTGCCAAAAGGGATCCCAGGCCTATCTACCAAGTCCCCTGTCGTTTCTGCTAATTTGACCGTGTTTAGCAGCGAGGAGTCTGGTGGCGATCTCCTGAGCACGTTGGTCAACTCACCTCAGAGTTTCGAGTACTTACGTTTTTTCAGATACCATAGTATCTGTTACCACGGTAACTGGATCTGCAATTAGTCGTTTTTGCAGTTACCGTGGTATCTGATATACGGTTGCTCTGTAAAAACGACTATTGCCGAAATTGCACTTTTTGAAGTCATAAAAAAAAAAAAAACTGATATCCAGTTACATCACTAAGTGCTAAACTTCTTTCTCACCAATTTGACAAAATCAGATGAAAGCGAGGTTACTTTTCAGATACCACGACCAGTTACCGCGGTCGGAGCGTGGTATCTCAATATCAGATACCACGACAACTGGCCAGATACCACGATAACTGCAAAGACGCCTTTTGACCGTGGTATCAGATGCGACGATAACTGCAAAAACGACTTTAGACCGTATATCAGATACCATGGTATCTGCAAAAACGCAACTAATCTCATTTCTTCGCAGGCATCGGCAGAAAAGACAAAGGGCTTTGTCAAAATAAGCGGTTGGTGCAGAAACGGGAAATGAACCAAGGCCTTGGAAGATAGCTGACAAAAAACGCGACTACTGGTTGTGATACCATGAAACCCCTAATTTATTTCTTCTTTTCTTTGTAGAAAACACCATCGATCGTTCGTCTTCTGTGCAGCTGGCGTCGCAGCTATTAACCCTGCTCTCAGCACTCCTTCTAGTCCGTTTATAAACATTTGGAAGTGTTTTAGCCCTAGTGAATCAAGGCACAAAAGTGACCAAAGAAAACTGTACAGTTCTACCGTTCCTACTCAATAGCGTTTAATGTGAAGTGACTTTAAAGTGGCCTTAAATTTGGTGTACCTCAGGAAGTGAGAACCTTGGGAAGTTAGAACCTTGGGAAGTGAGAATTTGCTATCGCAAGACCGCGTTTCTGAATTGTGGAAGGAGTGAAGAACGAATTGACCCCTGCTTCGACCACCACAAGTGCGCGGACTTTCGAGGGATGATGAAGGAAACAGCGTTTGAGGACGGATTCTACCTCACCTGAGGCTTTCATTGTCCTTGCTAAGGTTTTTGGACCTCGGAAGCTGGCGGGGAGATCGATTACAAACGTAGTTTAGGGAAAGCCGTTGGTTATTTTTGTTTCGTTGGTTTCTCCGTTTCTTCAGCTCACCAGCAACCAGAGATGGGCGAATCAAAATCCGGATTCGGATTCGAATCCAGGATTCGTCCTTTTGGTCGGATTCGAATCTTCTGCTGTCGGATTCTGACTCGGATTGGAAACCCTCAATCTTACGAATCCGCTAAAATTTTTAGTCTACATCCTTCACCACCAATCATCCTCAGTAACCTATCACGTTATTCGATTACCTTAGATAACAGTATCACCTCTGATTTTTAAACTATAACCTACTTGTATGATTGATCTTTGTTAAGGTCGGATTCGAATCCGGATTCGAATCCTCAGCATGAAATGATGTATTCGGAATCGGATTCGTACCTAGCCCTGGATTCGGATTTGAATTCGTCCATGGTCGGATTCGCCCATCTCTGAAGCAAAATAATTAAAATTGATTTTCGGCGGCTTTTGTGAGAGTCCAAGTCGTATAGTTTCAGTCTTGATAACTTTTTTTTTTAACAAAACCTCGAATCCCAGCAAATAAACCTACCCGAGAACTCATTATTTGCCCCGATAAACGAGACTGGCGCGGCACATGTGTAGTAAGTAGCCTAAGTAAGTAATTTATTTTTTACCCGCCATTATAGAAAGCGGAGTATAAAGAAAAGGAAATAAATAAATAAAACAAATTAAAAAACACATCTCATAACGCAAATTCAATCATCGGTCAGGAGACATGTCATGCGCCGGTTGGGTCCAGTTGTCAGTGATTTTCAGCAGAGAAGAGGAGATTTTGGAAAGGGTGATACTTGCATCCTGAACTTGAGACTTGTCCGTTAGGGTGTGGTTGTGGCATAATTTTTACAGATGGAGCAGTGTGCGTTTGTTGCGCGGGTCTGTGAATGTAGCGGTTACGCGTATAGTATTGGCGCTCAGTTAGGTCAGGAAGAGAGATGGATGCGTTCTCACAGATTTGTGGGTTCTTTGATTAACCCGTGTTAAGTTGAGCGGCTGTGTGATGCTACACAATAACAAAGGGGGAGAGATAGAGAGACTTTAATTTCAAAAACGGCTTTCACAGCGCGTGGCGCCGAATTAGCGCTTCACGTCAGGTTATTTATACACTTATCAGATAAAAACCGATCGTCAACGAGTCAACACAACAAAATAATACACAAATCACTGGTTAATAACGCAGGTATGAAACTCTTCCTGTATCTCTTGTGGATTGGTGGGAGAGGTTGAAGGGTGGGGACTTTCTGGGCATTCACCTTTTATTCCATCATCAAAGGAGTCGATGAAAATTTACTCATTAAACTTTATATTAGTTACCTAGATCGGACACCCTGTAAATAATATACATTAAATTAACTGGATGTGACGAGAAAAAACACGGGTATATATCGTAATGAACAGGACCTGATTCCCAAATCAAATTCGAAAATTTCGCGCGGGTCCGATCTAGGTTCTTTGACTGAAATTAAGTCGACAAATCTGTAACCCTGGTGATAAATACATGAAACAACTCACCTATATCCTCTATTTAAGCATATTTGTAAGCAGAAATGTGGATGGGGGGGGGGTATTGTTATGCTGAAAAGTTTTGGTTTCGGCTTTTACTGAAGATGGCGTTGGCTCTCGCAGTATTTGGATGCTGGGCGACCGTCTGTCCTCTCATTGTTTATCATTCAGTTAGTTATTGCCGTTTCTCTTGGCATATAGTAGTACACTGGAGCGATAAGTGTTTCGCCCGTCTTAGGGTGGGTATTGAAAATTTTATATGTTTTATGAAAATTGTGATCGTGATTGCAGATTTTTTAATTTTTCTGTTTTAACCCGAGGATTTCCTTAGAGCCCATCGTGAGTTTGAAGTTTTTTACCGTTGGTTCTTGTTAAGAAATTGAGTTGTAACTCGTTGGCGAGTACTTAATAGTGCACTCTTATTTAATTTCTTGCGTGTATAAACTGTATATTCGTTGTATTCGCATTTGTTTATTATCGGAATTAAAAATATTCTACACCATTTGAGTTTTAGCCGTGTCACAGTTGGGTATGTGTCTAAAAATGACAAATTTTGAATCTTTAATTGCAAGTGAAACAAAGTGTCGTCATGTCTAGCCTACTTAATTAATTGTCCTTTCTTTTATTTTAACAAAAAATCACCGAAACGTCTTGGTCACTCATTTCGTTTAATTTAAATAGATTTCTCGATCCGTCGATAACTTTTCTTTAAACTGTAACGGCATTTAACTGAGAAAAAAAAAATTCGTTTAATAATGTAAAAAAAATCGTTAATGCTCTTTAAGAAATAACTAAAATAAAAAGTGAAAACTTCACCTTCTTCTAGAGCCTCTCAATTCGTTTGGCATAACTCCATAATGCTGACGTCACAGCGGGGCTTCGCCGGAGACGTGACGCTGCGCTCCGGGCTTCGCTTCAAAATTCATTCATTCATTTCAGTCGCTTGCTAGAATTCGTGGAGTGAGGATGTGGAAACAGTTGAGAATGGATATTTTGTTTCTACTGATCATTGAACAGGTAAAAGAGAGAAGCAGATAACACTGACGTTAGTTTGAACCCTTTGAATAAAAAAGGGGATGTATGTGAAGTAACATTTGTAAAAAGCCTTCGAGTCAGATTTTTTTTTCTTAAGCACAGTGTTCCTCCAGTGCCCGTCTTTTAATTTTGGTGGACCCTAGGCTATCCGTGGATTTCTGGCCCCTTTTCATGAGTCAAAAACATAAAAATGCCAGCAACCACGATTCTTGGTGTAATATAGTAAAGTAAACAGCAGAGTAAAGTAAGCAGTAAAGCAGCGGCAGCAGTAAAGTAAGAAACAAAAGCAGTGACAATTCTCCAACAGTTTAGCACTTTCGGCGGTATTTCAAAGCAGAAAAATAATGACACCGTCCGAAGCAATCGAATTCAAAATAACGTTTTCTTTTTCAACCATTTACATCGGCCATTTGGCTTCTCGTTTGCCCTGACCCCCCAGCACCGGCCTAAGGGTGAATACGGCACTGGTGTCTTTTGCTAGTAAAACACGTGATTCCGACTAATAAACGCCAAGTTTACTTTATTTAACTGTCTCCCTCATAAGATAATAAGCAAAAACAAAAAAAAATGGAGCAAGAGAGTATGCCCTTGTAAAATACAACAGAAGTAATCAGATTTAAAAGCGACACTGTCCTGAAAAGGAAGATAAAATATTTCTTAAAGTAAAACTGAAGGCTAAAACCCTTTTTTTTCTCAATATCCTGTTATGCCCAACACCTCTAGCGTCTTAGTTAACTATCCAGTCGTTCTCGTATGCGGGCAATTTTGTCGTTCTCATGGATTCGTTTTCCAAAAAGCAAAGCGAGAATCCGTCGAGAGCAAGAACAGACGGAAAGTTATTGCGCCTTAACAACTTCTCGCTGTATTGCCCCAATCTACTTTCCACGTACGGAGCGGATCCACCTTTCAGAACTAAAGGAGCCCAAGAGCAGCATCGGAAAGTGAAGCGAGTTTTAGCCCCTCTCGCAAGAACATAAAGCGCCAGAACTTACGTCACGGGGCCGATCCAATAAACCCACTAAAAGATGCCTGCCCTCTAGGGTGTAACTCACAAGTGAAAATAGAAGAAAAGGTCATGTGGCTAATTCAATGTTACTGAGACAGTGGATGGAGAATCCAGCGAGCAAATAGCCTACGTCAATCATGAGCTTTAACTCCTTGAAAACAAGACCAAAGGTTCAGATGGGATCCCAAAGGGGAAGATTGGTCGATCTTTTTAACACAGATATTGCAGATGTTCAGTCTTTGCAACCGAACCCGTATAAATTTGATGTCAATTTAACAGACTACTGAACAGTATCTCAAGTCATACTTTCCAGCTAAAAGCATATCAAACAATCAGGCTCATTCGAAAAAAAAAATCCTGTTTTGACTAGACTCCGACAGGACTATACATCCTAGGCGAGAACCAGGAGCGTCGCAAGTGCATTTTCGGTGGGAGGGGGGTGTAGAGCCAAAATTTTTACCGAACCTCTCAAAAGTTTTACCGAATCCTAGAAACTGAGAATTCGAGCTTTAAATTATGGAACAGAAGGGATTACGTAGGAAGAGTAACATTAAAGGGCAGCATGATATGCGAGAAGCCAACTATTAGGCGGCGTTTTGGCGAAGGCCACTTGTAGAATATATTGCCGGGCATGATTGCAATAAGCTTCTATCTATTATACCCAAGAGAAAAATAAATCGAGCGCCGCAGGCGAATTTTCGAAATCTTATTTTTGTTTTGCTGTAGGCTAAAATTTAACTGCATCTTATAAATTCAATCATTTACCGTGGGTTAAATACCGATGCTCTAAGAAGTTCCAAAAACCGGATGAAGCGACGTTCCGGCAGCAGCAGCTACTTTAGTTTTAGCCATTTTATTTTAGCCACTACCCATTATCACATAAAGTGAGCGCCGCAGGCTAGATTTCTTTTTAGTTAGCTTTTTCTTGCCAAATTTGACTATTTCCATCCAGATTCTAGCTTTTAATGTCCCAGTCCTAAAACTGGCTTAAAACCCCAGTCAACATTTATGATTAGATCTTCTTTTTGGGATCCAAAATTTAAGTAAGGACTGTCGATGAAATCATAGATCAGTCCTTTTGTCCGCGACCAGAGCTTCACTCGACCTCTTCCAAGTTTCGAGATTCGTGATAGCTCCCGAATCCTGGCAATTTTATACCGAATCCCAGTTATTATACCAAATAAGTACCAAATAAATTCTATATAGCTACCATATCCGGTTGTTATACCGAATTGTTTTGGTATCGAAAGACTACTGAATAATATTCGTATTCGGTATAATTTCGTCGAAACTGGAACAAAAGTCGAGATTCGTGGTAAGTACCGAATCCTGAAAATTATACCGAATAAACTACCGAATCCCAGTTATGATACCGAATAATTTTGGACCGATACATTCTTAGGGATTCTGTGTAACTACCGAATCTCCATAAATATACCGAATAGTTCTTGCGTCGAAAAGTTACCAAATAATTGCAGTAAATTCTCTCACCGAGTTCGTGATTACTACAGAATACTGCCGTATAGCCTACTGGCAAATATACCAAATTCCGATCATTATACCAAATAGATTTGTACCGATAGCCTATTTGGGATTCTGTAAAACTACCAAATCCCCGTAAATATACCGAATAGTTCTGGTATCGAAAAAATACCGAACAATTTTAGTAAAATTTTGGCCCTCCGGCCCCGGGGTGCTGCACCCCCCCCCCCCCCTGGTGAGAACAAACAGTATTTCCCTGATTCACCCTGTCTTTTTCGGGACCTACCTCCTCAAACCAACATGTATCGACATCAGAATTTTATTTTACGTCTTCACAGGTTTTGGCTCTTCATCCAGTCAAACTACTTGTCGGGAAAGAAAATAAAGCTTATATTTGGATTCATCATGTATTGTTAGCCTCTTTTTGATCCTCCGATCGACTTTTCCGGTTTGCTCCTATAAGGGTATTCCGATCGACTTCAGAATAAGCTTTACTCCTACCAAATTTCCGGTTTCGACCAGATTCCGGTCAGTGTAGCCCACTTGTACGGCGGGAACATATAGCTCAAGTATGCGTTCAGGATGAATTCTTACCTCTAATTCGACTGTTTAATCGACCAACATTTAGCCTCTAATCAACTTCAGATAAGACTTTCAACCTTACCAATTTCCCGGTTTTTCACCGGATTCCGAGAAAACTACTTGTCCGCGGCGAGAAAATGAAGTTCAGTTCTTGATTCAGCGTGTCTCCTTACAACCTCTATACATGTAGGGCTAAAGGGCAAATCTACGAACTTGACCTGTACTTTGACTTATGGATCCTCATGCCAGGTTTGAACAAAATATCTCAACCCCTTCGAGAGTTATCGTTCTGACAGATGGACAATTTTTGCGAAGTCATGGGTATCCAAAAACTTACGTTTTGGGGATCCCGAAAACAAGGCTACAGACCAGCTTTAAACTAGTCAAATTTGAAAAAAAAAAATGTATCCCAAAACTTGTTCTTTCGTCCCTGACAATCCCTCAGATTCATGTATCAAATTCTGCGGGTTCTCATTCGGATCCTCGGGGTAGATCCTTCAGCTAGGATCCAGTTTAGTGTCAATAATAGGGTTGCCAGAGGTAGCACGAAATCTTACTTTTAGTAGTAGAATGAAAGTACATCAAGAAAATGTACAGCTGTTGGATCACTTCTAGTGAAACTAACAGTTTTCTTCAAAAAACACTTTCTGTTCTGTTCCGACTGCTGCAGTAGGCAATTATCGAGGGAAACACTTAGCTGACTGGGATCACAAATGACCCAGAACGGAAAACTCGACTAGGGCATAATTCTTGAGCATATCCCAGCTAACTTTTCCGGTTTGAGTTACCCAAGACTAACTCGTTCCCCCGATTCTTCACTTCAGGTGTTTTCCCGTGACAATCCAGATTGACGATTCACAATCCGGATTCTCCAAAATGCGTTTTCTCTGACAATCCAGATTAAGAAAAATCTTTTTCTGTGACAATCTGACAATCCGGATTCGTGCTTGGATTGTCGATTCGAGAATCCTGAACGGAGCAAGATCGTCGGATCGTCATTTGTACAATCTGGGATTGTCGATTCGCTGTTTCTCTGATGAATCCGTTATCTGATGAATCTCTGATGAATCCGTCGCGGAAGTGTATCCTGTCTCCTCCAGTAGCAATACACTAATTATCACGCTACCACGATTGTTCTCTTTACGTGGCGCATTATCATGTGCCCGATCGTTTCCAAAATTTGCATAACCGGCTTCCGGACGAAAAAGCCCTTATTCGTCTGAAAACCGGCTATGCAAATTTTGCCAAGATTGTCATCCTAGGCAAGGGCCAGGGAAACAGACTAAAAACAGCCGAAGCCGCGTGTAGTTTTTTGTAAGCATAGCTTAGTTGTAAAGTGGTCAACTATCTCAAGAAGATCTAAGAAAAAACACTATGAAGTGCATGCGAGGTGTCCTTTAAGGATCAGACGAGGCTGGGCCCTCGGTGGTTCAGTTCGTAGATCGTCGGTCTTTGAAACTGAAGGTCGCGGAAAGGGGCGTCACTAGCCTTTTACCTTTGGGGGGGGGGGCGGGGAAGTCCGGTTTCTGCCGACAGAAAACGCCGTTGCCGCGAAGAACCAGGAAAAAACTAACTGTAATGCATCAGTTGAGGTTAATCCTATAATGTAATTTCGTCTATTATAATTCATATGTTCGGCTTTTGCATTTCAGCTGTCGCTAAAAAGCGAAGCTTCCAACGACTGTACCCAGAACAAGTTAAACTATGCGCTGCAGGCGAAATTTTTTAAATCTGCTTTTTTTGGAAATATTTAGCTATACCTACCATACAGGTGTTTCATACTCCGAAGAATTTCAATCCTAAAATGTGAACTAAGTGAAACACCATTCTTCCCAAATAGAGCTAATATTACAAAATGCGCCGCAGGCGAAATTTGTGTAAAACTAACTGTAGTGCATCAGTTGAGATTGTCCCTTTGACGTAAATTCGTATATTTAAATTCACTCGGCTTTTCGTTTCAAACTTTCGCTAAAAAGCGAAGCTTCCAACGACTGTCAGAACAAGCAAAACTAAAAGGGCGATTCTGGCGATCTCTTGGATTCGCTTTCCGAAAAGCAAAGCGAGAATCCGCCGAGCGCAAGAACAAGCAAAAAGTCGTTGCGCCTTGACAACTTCACGCTGACTTGCCGAAACCACTTTCCACTCGCGAAGTGGATTCGCTTTCCAAGTACTCGTGGAAACTAGCGGAGAGCGAGAACAGCTCTGGAAAGCGAAGCGGCTTTTAGCCGAAGTCACAAGAACAGCCGGCGCATAAGCTCGCGGAGCTTTCCAGATCGCCAGAAGGCGAAATTTGTTAAATCTGTCTTTTTTCCGGAAAAATTTGCACCGACAAATGTTTGCAGAATTTGATTTCTTACGTAGAAAAAGAACCCAATGTGCCAACAAAATACCGACGCCCGACAAAAGCATTTCAGAATTCAATTTCCTCTGTGTTTTGACCGACAAGAATGTTTCTTACCTGTAAATAGAAACCGATGTGTCGACGAAACTTAAACTTTCAGGATGCGCCAGATACACGTTTACAGAATTTGATTTATTACGTGTAAAAAGCACCCGATGTGCCGACGAGAATCCGACAAAACTATACAGCATTTGATTTCTTCTGTGTTTTGCCCGCCTAGACTGTACAGAATTTGATTTCTTATGTGTAAAAGTAACCCGTTGTGCCGACGAGACTTGAACTTCCCGGGTCTGCCCGACAAATTGCAGAATTTGATTTCTTATGTATAAATAGAACCCGATGTGCCGACGAGTCGACCGACGCAAAATTTTATTTCTTCTGTATTCCTTATGTGTAAAAAGAACCCGACGTGTCGAAGAGAATACCGAGGGCCGACAGAAGCATGCAGAATACGATTTCTTCAGTGTTTTGCCCGACAAATGTTTGCAGGGTTTTATTTCTTGTGTATAAGAAAAGCGTGATGTGCTGACGAGTTGACCGACGCCCGACAAAAGCATACAAAATTTAATTTCTCCTGTGTTTTCGCAAGACGAAAGTACTTTCTCGAGACCTTGGGGGGGGAGTCCCCCTCCCCCCCATAGTGACACCCCTGTTGTACAGATCTCGACCGAGGGGCACTTTGACATTATTTCTTTGATTCACTACTTACCATGATTTCTTACCGCTTTACTTACCACCAGAGATGGGCGAAACCGGATTCGAATCCAGGATTCGTCCATTTGGCAGGGTTCGTATCTTCTGCTTTTCAGGCTGGATTCGGAATCGGATTCCAAAACCCGGATCTTACTAATCAGCTCAAATTTCTCGCCCCCAACGCCATTCCTGATTGCCTAGAGGAAAGCCATACTATGATAGCCACACATAAAAACCCAGAAATGCCCATTTCATTTGCCTTCAGCATCAGTGCTTTTTTGTAACCTCTGATTTTTAAAACTAGGACCTATGTACATGATTTGACATTTGTTCGGACTCGGATTCGATTCCTCAGCATCAAGTGGTGGATTCGGAATCGGATGCGTACCTAGCGCTGGATCCGGATCGGCGCCCTTCCCCAGCTTCAACTCTAGCCTTTGGCTTAGTGTAGAAATCCGCATGGCTCTTCCATTAAGGCCAAGAACTGTCTACACTAAAGCTGCGTTCACAAGCATGCCAAGCACAGATGCCTAGGCGCGTGCTCAGGCGTAGCCAGGCACAGAGTTCTAGAGCCTGGAACTCCGTGTTTGGCCCAAAATCTCTGTCTAGGCATGGGTGTGAACGGTGATGCTAGGCACGTGCCTAGACATCTCTGCTTGGCTAGGCATGCTTGTGAACGGGGCTTAAACGAAACTGAAGCCTCGACTTCTAACAGTTACACTGTATACTCAATAATTAGATCCCTCGTTTAATTTCCATCTTTAAGTAAAAAGTTAGCTTATATTCACTTGCAAAATTACATAAAATCATTGTAACTGATTTTGAACATCCTGCCATTTCGAGAAGTTCTTGAAGGCTGAGGGCTTTTTCTTTGACTTGCTTTCTCCCGTCCGTGATGCCTAAATTGGGGAAAGGGTTAGTACAAGGATAAAGGATAACCAACCGACAGGCCCGAGGCTCATGTTTATAGGACATGGGACTTTTCACATCAAAGACAGGGGCGTCACGTCTGGGGGGGGGGGACACCCCCCCCAATGTTGTCGGCCAGTCGGTAAAAAATAGCCGAGTCGGCGCGAAGGGCCGCGATTTCTCGTAAAAACAATGTTGTCGGCCAGTCGGTTTTTCCTAAAAATGGTCGATTTTTTCTTAAAATCAGTCGGTTTTTCTTAAAATCAGCCGATTTTTTGTCAAACAGTGGTTTTTTTTTTAAAAACAGTCGTTTTTTCATAGAAATAGTCGTTTTTCTTAAAAACGGTCATTTTTTTCTTAAATACGGTCGTTTTTTCTGCAAAAAACAGTAGATAAAAATGATCAGTCAGTCGGTAAATGCCCCCCCCCCAAAAGAAAAACATTTTGGCTAGTAACGCCTCTGATCAAATATGCAGGACAACATAGAATAATAAAATAAAGTTTATCGGATAGAAGTAGCCTATACTAGAACCTTTGTACAGGTCACAAATGACGAGTCTGTTGAAATTATTTGGTAACTACTAACTTTTCACTATCTGCTCTACAATGACATTCAGAATATCTACGGCCACGCAAAATTCTATCATGACGCGGAAAATTTGAATCTCAGTACAAACGCGGCTTTTAGTGGCCAGGGATAAACTCGCGGAAGATAGCTCACTGCGTGGACACTTATAATTCATAAATATTTTTAGTCAAGCATACAACACGGGTAGAAGCGCACAGAGGTACCACAAATCCGACAGGGAAATTCCACTAATCGACAATCCGTGAATAGCGGAGCAACGAAGTAACGCATTTTCATCCTTTAGAGCTCTTTAACTGAATAAGTAATGGGTAACTAGACTGTCCTATCTCAGCCCTTTTCGGTTAAACTTTAATGTAGCCTAGTTTTCAATAGAGTTTGTTGCACTTCCGAACAAGCTTCTAGGGGGCGTTTTTGTATTGTTTCTAGTTTATGTTAAACATAGTGTTATCGATCCACAGATGTAACAAACATATGAACAGAGTTGCCACATCAGAAAAACTTAAAGAGTGACCTTTGCTTGCTCCAAAACAGAGAGTGAACTTGGAGTGAAATTTTAATTTCATGAAAAAAACCCTGAAATGATAACTTTTGGTCGGAATCACCGCTGTAAAATTTACACACATTAATTTTAAAAACATGAGTCACTTTTGGTCGGAATAATTGCTTTAAAAATGACACATCCGGACGTCTTCTGAAACAGATTGAATTTTATGTCATACGTAGGACTAGAATGACAAAAACAGAGTGATAATTTACATTATCGTGCGACATGTGGCAACCCTGCATACGAAGGGAAAGCTTTCTGCAGTCGCCCCAGCATATCCTGCATAAGCAGCAGGCATTTCTGAAGTATGCTATTTGTTCTTGTTACTTGTTTGTTAGGCTAGTGTGGTTCTTCCTCTTTCTTTTTCCTTCTTACTCCAGTTGTCACACTTTTGTGTTTGAAATGGGTTAATAAAAACATTAATTCATGTCTAATCTAATTCAAATGAATACACAAGAGCATTCAGTTCCGACGTCTCTCGGCGATCTTCTTCATCACTTGCGGGTTTACTCACTTTCTACTAGATGGGGCACAGTGACGACAACAAGTAGATGGAAATCTGCGCGATCTGCTTAAAGTTTAAATGAAAAGCCGACTTATTTTTGTGTCATTAAATTAAACTTCTGGGCCAGGCGGTATGGAATTCACTCCCAGATAGTGTTAAGGCGGTGAACACCAACAATTGTTTAAAACAAGACTATAGAAATTTTTGTTGGAGGGGTGAGGAGCCACGATTCAGAGGATGAAGTGATAAGTTAATATTTATTCATTTTTCTTATTAGCCTACATTTATTTTATTTTTTTTCTTATTTTTTCTTATTAAAAAAAAATTATTTTGATTAATTAGTGTTGAATGAAATAAAGTTAAGTTAAAGTGGTTAAGTTGAAGTAGTTTGTGGTAGCCGCCCAGTGCCAGTGCATTTATGTCTTCTCATGGGCGGTTACCTATCATGATGGATTATTATGTAATTTAGCAATAAATAAAATCTAATCTAATCTAATCTAATTTAATTGAATACACTGAATTAGTTGGATTCTGCAAAGTGATTTTTTTTATTTTCCACTATCTGCTCTAGTTGTGACGTTCAGAATACCTGCGGCCGTCCCCACAGCGTAAATTCTACTATGACGCGGGAAATTTTAATCTCAACACAAACGCGGCTTTTCAGTGGGCAGTAGTAAGATTGGTGAAGATTGGTTAGTGCCTGAACAAAAAAGTCATAAATCTTTCTCGTAAAGCATACAACAAAAATACAAACGCATAGAGTACCACAAATCACAAGGAAATTCCACTATTCGAAAATCGATTATTCATGAATAGCGGAACAACGAAGTAACGCATTTTCAGCGGATCTTCAAGCCAATTTAAGTAAATAAGTGATGGGTAACTAGATTGTCCTATCCCAGCCCTTTTCGGTTAAACTTTAAAAGAGTTTGAAAACTGATTTTTGTTTCTCGGTACAAATAAAACAAAAGTGATTTCCATGAACGAAGTACTTTATTCTATCTGAGCCAAAGCGCCATCTTTCCTTTAGAGCCACACCAGCCAATAAACAGTGAAGCTCTGTTAAAGGATAGGGAACTCAAGCTAGAAGTCCTTAAAAATAAATACGTTCTGAACAACTTTTTATGGACCCTTGACACAATTATTCTAGTGTGTAAACCATACTTCCTGATTCGAAAGACCTAATCAGGCACAAAATTACACTCATACTTTCGGCTTTGTTAAAAAATATTTCACCATTTCTCCAAAATGAAAGGGGAGGAGGCTAAACGTCTGATCTTCATCCCCACCGCATGACTTTTTTATCCATTGCCGCTGATGCGTCAATTTGTGAAAAAAATACTATAAAAAAATTTGTGAAACTAACTATGATGTTTTTCATGAATTTTTCAGGCCCAATTAGAAATTATGTCTGAATTTGTGTGTTTACACTGTTATTTATCTTGTGTTGTTTTTTGTTGTTCTCTTAACTCCGCTATCACCTTGTGTATTTGGCGGGTTACAAATAATATATATATGTTTTAAGTGGTTGGATTCCACTACCATACACTTCCACTTCCTACCTTCTTAGTCGAAGTTCCAAATGCTTTTCCTGATCCCCTTGACTTCGTCACTTTCTCCTCTACTGCCTCGTTTGCGTCTACACCTGGTGGGGGCGGGGCCTCATAATGTAACTTAGGGGGCGGTGGCGCCTGCTTCATAGGGGGCGCAGCGTAAATCACCGGGGCAGGCGGTGGGGGAGGAGCTTTCTGATACGATATAGTAGGAGGGAGGGGCCTCGACGGCAGACTTATTGATATACTGGGGGGAGGAGGAGGGGGGTCCAGTGAAAGGGATATAATTGGTGGTGGGGGAGATGGGCTATATATGCTAGGGGGTGGGGGTGGAGGCTCTGTCGTACCCGGAGGCGACGGGGGCGGGGAAAAGGAAGGGGGCGGAGGGGGCGAGTCCAGCTCGATTACTGGAGGCGGGGGCGGTGGGCTGTTGGGTTTCCGTCTAGTTGGGGGTGGGGCAATGCTTGATTTCCTTTTCACGCCTTTTCTGACACCTGCAAATAAATTTGGGATCATAAAACTGGACTAGCTTTGCCAGACCTTCAGTTTCTCACTGGCTATGACGAAGATTGATCGAAGTCAACCTGAATAGCTTCATATCCCTCTTTTACAATTCCTGGAACTATGTTCAGACACTACGGCCCAGATCCATAGCTTCTTCTTCCCTCTAACACCAAAAACGTTTCTGGTGCACTGTGAAAATCAATTAATAACACATGATATAACTTATGACATGGATACAATATATAATTGCAGCAAAAAAGCAGCATCCGCAAATTTCTCTGTTATTTGTCAGCCTTTATAACGCCCGTAATCAAAACTGAAACACATCTCCGATGACGACTAACAGCTTTGTTAAGATGTATAAGAGCTACTTTGTACTCTATGAGAGGCTTCAAAGTATTTTTTTTTCATCTTGGAAGACATGGTAGAGGATCAGGTCTATTTACTGTGTTCGACTTCTTTTATTTTGCTTCGTTTTCCCATTTTGTAACCACGGATCGTTCAGTCCTTAAATATTTTGCGTCCAGCCGCCAATTCTGAGAGCGGGAAGGCTAAACAGAGTTGACAAGCGCTAACAAGAAAATCGCTAATTTCATGTGAAAGAAATGGTATTGTTGGAAAACAGTATTTCTGAGCCATTTTATCGTGAAAAGATAATTTCTAGTAAGAGTTGTGCTTTAATGTAGGTTGCCGTGTCTTTTTTACACTCTTAAAATTTCTGCCAAAGCATTCTACTTTCCGGAGAGCTTTTCACTTGTTGCGTTTTTGCAGATACCATGGTATCTGTTACCACGGTAACTGGATCTGCAATTTGTCGTTTTTGCAGTTACCGATGTATCCGATACACGGTTGCTCTGCAAAAACGACAATTGCAGAAACTGCGCTTTCCCAAGTCATCCCAAAAGAAAAACTGATTTTCAGTCATATCACTCCATTCCAAACTTCTTTCCCACGAATTTGACAAAAACTGATGGAAGTGAGATGACTTTTCAGATACCACGATCAGTTACCACGGCCGGACCGTAGTATCTGAATATCAGATACCACGGTAACCGGCCAGATACCACGATAACTGCAAAACGCCTTTTGACCGCGGTATCAGATACCACAATAACTGCAAAAACGACTTCAGACCGTATATCAGATACAATGGTATCTGCAAAAACGAAACTACTGACTTTTTGGAATCGCTTTCCGAGAAAACTGCTTCCCTTTCCACAGCACGTAAACCGGGCGAAAAGTTCGGCAACTTTCCGAAGCAGCGCGAAAACCACCGGAAACTGATTCCGACTTCCAGCTCGTGACCCTTTAAAAAAGATAGAGATACCTACCGGTTGAAGTCCCAGGTGTGGGTATCTTTGCAATGTCAGACGTGCGGCCGGATTTCCTTTGTTCCATTTTTACCGGTGTTTCTCCTTCCTTTATGTTTTGCGGTTTGGTAAACTGCTTCTCGCCACTTGTAGCGTTTTGGTAAATGTAGCGACGGTTTGAGCTATAATGAAAGCTTCTGATAAGGCTCAGATAAAAGGAGGATGCAGACTGAGGGAATTATGACTGCTATCGCGAGGTAGTTCAAATGAACTACTTTGTACAACAGTGCCTCCTCATTTGTAGACTATTGACATGCATACTGCTTTCTTTTTCTTGGTTTTCCTTTTAATGTGATGAAGGAGTTACTTATTGCTCCGTCGCGGTCTTCCCTTTCGAAGGAACCTGACTGACATACTCCTGTCTTCGCGTGGTTATCGACCTCAAGAGCAATTAAAGGGGTATTTCTATACGAAGTAGTTAATTGCCCTATGGTTCAAAGACGGTTTCTACAATCAGCTGCAGTAGAATTTTCGGATGTTGCCTCAATTTCAAGTGTTACCTAAGACTCCGATCACGACGAGAAACATACTAGAAAGAAACCGCGGCCCCCACTGTCAGAAGTTTCATGACAGATAACACAAGGATGCGCGGTTTCAACAGACAACACTTGAGATGCATGTTATCGCGACAAACGTTATGCATAACAAGCGTTGCCAGGAAGAGCCGAAAAACCGCCAAAAATCCATCTGCTGAATTTTGCGATATCACGACGACAAACAAAAAAGTCAGCAGATGCTTTTTTGGCAGTTTTTCGGCTCTTCCTGGCCACGCTTGCTATGTATAACATTTCATGCATAACGTTTGTCGCGACAACAGATTACATCCCAAGTCCTGTCTGTTGAAACCGCGCATCCTTGTGTTATCTGTTATAAAACATCTGACAGTGCAGAGGTCTTCAGTCTGGGGACGGGTAGTCCCCCCCCCCCGGTAAAAAATTAATCTTAGCTCTCGGGTCAATGTGGTGTTCTATCCCCCTCAAATATCCCTTCGAAAGATAATTGAGGATAGGGCTCTGAATAGGGTCTTCAGCTGTAAGCATTCACCGATAACCTGTAAAGAATGTGTGGCTTGACTTCAATACGTCACCTTTGCAGGGAAATATACCTGATTTACGCCACTGCAGGCTATCCTCTCGCTGATTGGCCAGTGTTAGCTTCGACGTCACCGTGGTGCAGAAGGAGAGACCTGGACAAGCTAGTCGTACCTTGACAAAAGATCAAAGCGTATAAATCAAGTTGCAACACGATCGAGACAAATCAAATAAAACACTAATTGTCATTTTGCCAAAATAATCCAATATGTTTTGAAGAGTTTTGGTAATTATGTTTGATTGCGGGGACAGGGCCCGCTATTCCATATTACTGAAATTGGCATATTTTTTTTGCTATGACTGTAATTACTAATTTGTTTAATTTTTAAAGAAAAAACTTTAACATACTAAAGCAAAGTAAGCACTCAAGTTATGTTCGGAGTCCCCCCATTTCTATTTGGGGATCTTTCGGCTTTTCTCACCAATGATATTCTTCAGGGATTAGCTACAAATTCAAACTTGTGATACAGGAAATGACGTTTGCAACCGCTTCTATTTTACAATTTCTGGGAGTTGATTTTCAGGAACTGAGGAGGTGAAAACTAGTGCTGAAACTCCACCATCAAAATTTTGTAAAAACTTGCGACACTTCAAAAACCAAGACTTCAACCAAGTATATGCGGGGAGGTCGGAGGGTCGCTAAATGTAAATTAAAACATGGCCATCGCGACAGGATTTTTGTTCCGCATTGGTTAAGAATTTTGGCAAAATGTCAATTCAAAAACTTCAAAAGCTAAACATGCTTCAATCATACCTGTCCCAAAAAGCTGTCCATCCTTCGGGGGCAACGCAGAACCTTTCGTAGCGCTCCATAATTGACATCGACTTCGTCAACCATTGCTCCAAGTAGCTAGCTTGCAGGGCTCCCTCCTGCCAAGCAGCGAACAAGGTCTGGAAAAGTGTAGAAAGTTTATTCTGCAATCGCATTATTCAAATTTATTTATTCATGAGCAGCTTCTTCATCATAGCGGAGTACAAAATATAAAGTAAAAGGCACGAATGAGAATACTAAACATAAAAATATTAAACAGGTTTCTTTAAATGCACTTTAAGCGCCGTGACAATTTTCACATATAACAATAAACGAAACAAAACAAAATGTCAGGAGGCAAAGTATGAGCCTACAAGCAGAGATGGGCAAATCCGAATCCGGATTCGGATTAGAATCCGGGATTCGTCCTTTTAGCCGGATTCGAATCTTCTGCTTGTCAGGCTGGATTCGGATTCGGACTCGGATTCCAAACCCTCGATCGTACGAATCCGCTCAAATTTCTAGTCTACATCTTTCCACTTACCGTTTTCAAATTTTTTTAACAGTGTGATTGGGCAATCCAACTTTTTGGTCTCCACCATCAACCATCCTCAGTCTATCCCGTTATCTGACTACCTTAGATATCAGTGCTTTTTGTCACCTCTGATTTTTAAACTATAACCTATGTAACCTACATGATTTGATTTTTGTTAAAGGCGGATTCGAATCCGAATTCGATTCCGGATTCGAATCCTCAGCAAGAAATGGTGGATTCGGATTCGAATTCTTTCCTGATCGGATTCGCCTATCTCTGCCTACAGCCAAGGCTCATAATAAGTTCTTCATAATTTAGTGATTCATAAGAGTTTTCTACTACCTATCCTTTCAAGGGGAATAAAGTAAAATAAATAAATAGGAGATACTGTTTGGAGGGTACGATTTGAATACTGATGTCAAAAGAAAAGCAAAATCGGCCTGTGGGAGAGGAGTGTTGTGTTTATTATCAGCTCGGGAGTATAAATTACATAATTTTATTACGCACTTGCGAAGCACAGAAGAAAAAAGGTAAAAAAAAGTCTCAATAGGCAACAGAGGAAAAATCGCCACGAGCAGAAACGTGAAGGTCGCAGGCAACTAATTATTACCGACCGGTAAAAGATTTGAAAAAAAAACGAGTGGTTCTTGTGTCGTCGTGCAAAGTTCATGCTGGCCTTTGCGGATTTACGCCTCGTCGTGGATCAGCTGTTTAAGCTCTGAGGGGCGCTAACTCGGAATGAGAGCGCATCACCACTCTTGTCTGTTGTCACTTCACCAGTCTTTAATCGGCCCACAGTGCTACAAATGCAGTCTGCAGCGTGAAATTTCACGATGGACAGAAGAGCAGTTTTGAAATTTTCCCTTTCCGGGATGGTGGCAGTCTACCTTATGTCAAAGGACATTTTTGAAACTTTTCGGCCCGTACCATGTTAGATTTATTGTGACCCGGAAGTGTTTCTGGCCTTCGACTTTTGGAGTGTAGCCACTCTCTTAAGCGTGGGGGAGTGTTGTGCCCAGTAAACTTTTGTCTTTCTTGAGATCTGCAGAAGGCACTAACCCCTCGCGCTCGCCGCCGTCAGCCGTGACTCATTATTCCGATTGAACAGTGTAATTCATTCCGGTTTGTTTTAGTCGCGGATCGGCAAGCGATCTGGCCACATGCCGATCGCTGGCCCCGGGGTCGTTTGTAAATATGTTGTATTCGCGACTCAATATTTTGTGTGCATCTTCTCGTTAATAAATCGGAATGATTTTGTAACTACTCTTGGCAAATTAAGGGACACAAACCTAACAACAATTAATAGCGGACTTTTTTTCTTTCTTTTCCGTAAAGAACATCTTTTTTCCAAAATTCAGCTAGTTCCGAGAACTAGATTGGCCGTCGCATGACTTAGGAGTCAACCAGTGACAAGTGACAGGTTTCCCGCCTTGGAGGAGGAGCCAACCTGCTTTGTTTCACATGATTATACTTACATCTGCTTGAAGAGCGAGTATTTTCAGTGGGTCCACCTTCAGCTTTTCCACCTCCAGAACAACGAGCCGTTCTACCAAATCCTCTAATACTGAAGTCAGGTTGGGGTCGAGCAGCATTTCCACTGAAAACGCAAATGGGTCAAAGCATGTCATAACCAGGCTGCGAAACAAACGTGGCAAATACAATTGTCTAAAATTGTATTTTTTCAAATTCAGGTAATGTTACAGAATGAAACCGTTGAAAAAACACTCGATTTACCCTACTGTCCCTGTTAAACCCTTTCTTCGCCAGGGGTGGTAGCTACAATCAAACTAAGGAGAAGGCTAAAAAAAACTTTGATTTTTAAAAAGTGAACTTTAAATTTATAAAAAGTAGCACTCACAACCGATGAACTACATGAAAAGACCGTAAATCTGATGCGTATATGACCCTGATATTAAGCATGAGGTTGGTTATGTAGCTTAGGTTCTTTTGTAGTTCAGTGCTTTTGCGTTTCTTTTCTTTACATTTACTTCGTTCTCTTTTGTTAACCAGGACTAAGGGTAGCCTAATAAACCATCAATCAATAAATCAATCAGTATAGGGCAGCTGGTATGTTTATGCGCTCCTTCAAGCGTCAAGATCAAAACATGGTTGCCAGGCTACATAAAGCGCTGGTTCAACCGATACGGAGACAGGGCGAATTGTGCCCTTTTTTACAGATAATTTTAATTAAGTGAACAGTTAGCGTAATATATTTTATTTCATCAATGTAAATGACCAGCATAATTTAGCATCTTCTGATGAAGGAAGCTACGAAGTTGGTTTGTCAATAAATGATTCTGATGTTTATTAGGCCTCTGTTAGGCAAACATACGGAAGCACTGGAAAAACTGCAGAATCTATTTTTCAGTGTTCTGCCCTTCCTTAGGCAACTTGGGGAGTACCTTACATGCGAACACACTTACGTTACATTAAATCCGAATGAAGGTACCTTAGGCAACTGGCCATACAAGGAGACATTTCGCAACAGAACATCCAAAAGGGTTACTAAAGACCCGATAGCCAGATTCGTTGAATTCAGGGCAGGATAAGGATTCGCAGTCAAGCATGCGTAGATCCAGATTCAGATCCTTGGATGGGCCACTCTATACGACCAAGTCCGAAACACGCCAGTGTACCTCAGGAAGGGCAAGAAACGTCACCAAAACGAACCCTCTAAATTGACTCAAGTCCTGTGTAAACCAATCAACAGTGTTTGTTGTCGTGACGTTTCTACATCTTCGCTGGGCACACGGCGATTTTTCATCGGCAAGAACAGTTAGTCATCAAGAGTATTCGGATACGCTATTTTACCTGAAGATGAAACATACTCACTTTCTCTTTCAGTCTGGGTTCCATTTTCCACAAGTACTGGCTCCTCCACAGATGTCACTGGTGACTGGACTGCAGACGGAGCTTCGGGTTCAAAAACACCGGCTGTGATTGGTACCAGTGTATCGCCTTTTTTGAAGTTCAAAAAACCTTTCTTGTACTTCGGTTCGTAGATGTCAGCACCGTGAAAGCCAAAGCCTCGATGGCCTGCTCCTTGGTACTCTCCTTAAAAAGAGGTGAGTCATAATATTTATTTTCAACGGAAAGGCTGGGGGCAGGGTAAGATGACTACTTCAGTATCTTCATAGGGCTGGCCAAAAGCACTATGAAAACTCTCAACTACAGTCTCCGGTGTGTCAAAAATCAAATGAACTACATAACATGTGATTTCGAAAGTCCCGAGCAGTTTCGCTCTAAACCCCTAGCAGAAGGAGAAACGTGTTTCGGCTTTTTCTCACGTTTTTTCTGCAATGGATCATTTTCGAGTGCACGCATATAAGCCTATCAAGTCTTCCTTTATTTTAACTTGTTTAAGAATTAACATTCACAGCATAAGTGTCGAACTTGTCGTCTTGTCCAGGTCAGGCATAGACATACGAGTGAAACGCCAACCACCTTCGTGTAGGTCATCGGTCCACCTTCGATTATAGCTAGACAGTATGTCTACCCCAAAGTCTACTTTTGAAATGTTTAATTATTTCTGAACTTGAACTGGAGAACTGATACAACAACTGATTGCATGCGGTCAGGCGTAGCTGAAACGACCTCCAAAAGAGACAAATATTCTAAATGGCCTGACATCAAGTTGAGGTACTGAACAATGATATAAAAACAAATTGTTAAGCTTTAGGTCTGCTTCAAACTCTACAAACTCACCTATGTTATCACCACCAGCAGCAACTGGGACTTGTGAATAGTCAAACATTTTTCCCACATCATCCGGCTCTCCCAAGATTGGCAGGTTTCCAACAGAGCTAAAGGTCGCTTTCGCAGATCTCATAAGTTCCCTACTCTCTTTGCAAGTCATTTTCTTTAACTTTGGTTTCTTAGCGGCAGGAGCGGGGAGGATCCCAGACTGAGGAGGAGGGGTGGAGACTACTGAGGAAGGGGTTTCCTCTTTCACGGATTCCGGTGCTGGCTCAGATTCGGGTGCCGTGTCAGATTCAAGCTCTGCATAGAACTGGGCTAACAAGTCATCGTTGGATTTCGAAGTAGGCACATTAGTTGTTGCTAGCTTAATTTCCGGCTGTAATTCCTCTTGCTTCGTAACTGGCAAGTCGTCAGGCTTTGGCACTTCTTCCTCATTTGTTACTGTTACCTTTTCCTTCAATTCAGTCTCTATATCTTCGTAGAACTGGGCTAGAAGTTCATCATAGTCTGGTTTATCACCGTTTACTTTAGTCTCTACTACCTCTGTTTTGTTGTCAGGTTCCGGTTCTTTTTGGGAGGTCGTGATGTCCATACTATCACTGTCCCTACTATCCCCTGTTTCGGCTGACTCGCAGGTCACCCCTTCGTTTTGAGAGTAGTCGGGGGGTAGCTCTGACATTAAAATATCGAGCACGTCATCCATTGGCGGTGTAGTTGCTTTTACAAGATCAGGCTTCTCAGAGTGGTCTGCAGGCTTTTCAGACACCAAGAGGTCGCCCACGCTACCTATCGGACATCTGGTTTCTTTTTCAAGATCAGGCTCTTCAGGATTGTCTGGGGGCTTTTCAGACATCGATAAATCGGTAACTACAAGCGATTTGGTTTCTGTATCAAGATCAGGCTCTCCAGAGTAGTCTGGGGGGTTTTCAGACATCAACAGATCAAGCACATCGTCTACTGCCGGTTCAGTTTCTTTTTCAGCACTGTCAGGGAGTTTTTCAGCTTCCAAGAGCTGCAAAATATCCTCACTCTTAGTGGAAGATTCGTCCGTAAATGGCAACGCCGCACTTTCTAAGACTGAATAGTCTGGCGGTTTTTCATTTTCAAGCATAGACATCAGGTCTCCATCGTTTTCGTCCCCAATGAAGAAGGTTGCGAGTTTTTCTGAATCAAGAATGTCTTCGATTGGTTCACTTTTTGGCATTTCCTTGGGCGAACCACTGTGATCGTCTGAGCTTTCTATTGGCTCCAACTGTTTGTCTTCTTCTTGTTTCTCATCAGTAGGCGGTTCCACTGATGTAAGTGTCACCTCATTCTCCTGAAGAGCTGGAAAGTCATCTGAGAGAGAGGGGGCTGGACCAAATACAGCAGGCTGACTAATCTGATCGGACGAAGGAGTGGATGGAGGCGGGCCTTGGGGACCAAACTCTATCTTCGTGGTCTGTTCTTTTGAGATAGGCTGTTCTTCGTCCTCTGAATCCTCACTTGTTTCGCCACCATAGGAACTGATAAGGATGATGGCCCTAAAGAGTAAAACGATTATAGCGACAGGCTTCTAGCTTACCATTTTTCTGGAATTAACAAATAAATAAATAACCATGAGACGAAGTCCCGAATAAGATTTCATTTCCCCAGTTCTGTTTTTTTTTTGTGCAACCATGCTAGAATAAACATGATCTTTTTTTAAAGCTACAAGTCAGTGTGAATAACAAACTAGGCTTAACCTAGAAGTGGATCTTATTCGAGCAAACTGTTTACCTCTATGTGGTGGTAATTCGTGGAATTCTAGGTGTCCGGATAGACTACGCGTTTGTCCTCTTTGCCATCTTGATGGGGATGGTCTGGATCATTTTCTTTTCAGGTGCCAGGAGCTTTATTTTCTGGGAATGGTGGGCAGCTTCTTGGTATCTTACGATTTACGTCACCACGAGTGATTGTTTCATTTGGAAATTTTTTGCAAAAAGCACTCGAGTTGAGAAGTACTGTTTCTTGGTTTGTTATTTTGTCTTAGTTTCTTTTGTTTGTTTATACTGTATATGGCCTTTTGGTTTTTTAATACAGATATATATATATATATATCCTTAAAGCACAACTCTTACTAGAAATGATCTTTTCCTCATGAAATGGATCAGAAAAAAAAGTTTTTCCAAAATACTATTACTTTCCACCTGAAATTAGCGATTTTCTCGTTAACGCTTGTCGAAAGAGTCCAGCCTTCCTGCTTTCCGACGTGGCAGCTGGGCGCAAAACGTTTGAAAACTGAACGCGCAGTGGTTAAAAAGTTGGAAAACTAACCAAATAAAAGAAGTAAAAACAGAAGATTCTCAAATCCTTAAATGTGAATGAGTTGTCAGCGGACATTGAAAATACCGGCAAACTTTGCGTTGTGTGACTAGCAAAACTCGGCACGGCCGAAAAAGCGCTAAAAATTCGTAGGCACAAAATGAAACAATGGAGAAAGGTGGGGATTTAAGAAGCTTAGAATTCCACAAGGGAGCTAGGTATATTGTTAAAGGCAAAACAAGCAAGAGGGGTCATTTAAAGGACACGTCGTACTTATTGTAGCAGTTCATTCTATTTCAGTAGTATAGCCATCGATTCTCATTCCTGAAATTACACACTTCATAAGCGTAGCCTATCCTGTCTCCTCTATTAGCATTTCAATGATTATCGCGCTTGCCACGATTGTTCTCTATACGTGACGTATCAGGCTCCCGATCACAGTTTCGGAGAAGCTTATTTGTCCGAAGACCGGTTATGCATTTTTGCCAAGACTGACATCCAAGGCAAGGGACAGGGAAAGAGGCTGAAAGCATAACTAAGTTTTAAAGTGGTCGACTATTTCGGAACATCGTAGCAGAAACACTATGTAGTGCGAGAAGTCCTTTAAAAGTGAATCGTTTGGGGAGAGCTTGGGAACGGAAATAGCAAAGAAGTTCACAGCAGCCATAAATTATTACATCACAACTACGACAATGAAAAGCCGGAAGCAATTGAAAAGGTCCAAGAAATATAAAAAGAAGTGGGATACAGCAGACATAACCGGATCAACGATTGCAGACTGTACAATGTCGCATAACAAAGTAGTCCAACATCTCCAAAAAGTAGAGTTGGGCCTGACCTGTCCCCAACTCGATATGGCCTACATTTTGCTAAGTTCCCACCACACTCACTGGTCACAAGATTGTCTTACCCTTCTTTTTTTGCTTTTGCAGCTTTTCTTTCCAGTCTCTCCTTCTCCTTTTTCTTTTTTTCTTCCTCCCTTTTAAGCTCAAGTTTCACAGCGTATTCATTCAGGGCTGACAGATACTCCATGTACTCCTGTGGGGGATCCCAGGTCAGTTCATTTGTGGTTTGGTTCCAGTAGTAGGGGTACCCAGTGTTGGGGTCATATACCTGCTGCCATGCTACAAAGAAAAATTGCAAGCTTTCATTTGGTGAAAAATGTGGTCCCGATGGTGCATTTTATTTAGGCTACCTTTAAATAGGATAAAAAAATGGTAAGTGTTTTAGAAATGTCACACATTTAACAGTTAACAGTTCTTCGCTAAAAATGACAAGACAAATACTTTTTTTTTTTTTATATAGCCTAGGCCTAATTTCTTTCTGTTCCAACTACACCTTGCACATTACCATTGCAGTATCATCAGAAACGGAAATGGGGCATATATAAGCAAGTTGAAATATGACAAAAGGGTTTCAACATAAGAAGCTACAGCAAAGTTAATTTGCTCTACTATAGCCCCCCCCCCCCCCCGAACACACCTAAAGCTGAATGATCGGGAAGCTATTGTTACTCAGCACAATACTTTACAAAGTAGGTTTGAGTAGCCTATTCACAAAAAAGATCAGCAAAAACACTGTAAGAGATGTTTTGGGGAACTTCCTGACGTCTTCACTCTGCCAGTTGATTAGTAAGCAAAATTAGCAAAACTAGTAGCTTATATGCTAGCCCTTACTGTTGCCCCAGTTTTCTTTTCTTTTCTTTTTGTGTTTTACAATACCACTCCTCCTTCTGTGATGTTTCGGGAAAAGAATCAAATACAGGGAGTAACTTAACTATTGTCTGTACATTTTTGCCGTAGCTTCAGGCCTTTTCCAGATACTAAACATTGTCACCCAAAGTATTGGCACCTGAATAAAATATCCAATGGCCTATCCATATTTTGAGTATCAAAGCGAGTTTTGACCAACTCAATCCATGATATCAACTAGACAGCAATGTCTAAGCACCTTTGGTGGACTCTTTGTTTATCTTGTTCAAGTACATTCAGACTTCCAAGGCTTGCTAATCTAATATCGAGATCATTAGCCTAGGCCTAACTCCATACTAAAGAACAACAACAGAATTTTAGTGTAGCCTATAACGGTACCTGTCTGAGGCTCCTCTAGTATAACTTCTGGAACTCTTTCCTGTAAGAAAAAAAAAATTAATAACTGTCCCAGTTTGTGGCTTCGTGGAGTATTACACAGATGTTTGTGGGGTATTATGCAGCAAGAACGGTTTCCCGCTACCCCCCCTGGTACCAACCCCCTGCCCTCCACATAAAAAGATAATCCCAAAAGAATCTCCTCCTCCTAAATAATCCCTAAGCCAGGGGTATAACAAGGAGTTAGCTGGATACCCAGATTGACTTATATACCAACTCAACTGACTGGTATACCAGGAGCAATACAATCGAGTATGTACGATTGTGGTCGTAATAAGAATGAAACACTTGTATCCACTTCCACCTCCCGATCAAGCGCCAAGGAGCTGCCAAGCCCAAGGAGCAACTATAATATTAATAATAGGAGGCAGATAGGAGGAAGCTGCTATCTCACCAAACAACACACCGCCTACGATAAGGACCCACCACAGCTCTGAAACCTGCTGTAAGACCTACCAAAACTGCACCAGCCTTGGCTGACCCCTCCCCCCACACCACCATCCCCAAAGAACTCAAGTAAGGTTGACATTAATTATGTGCATAGCTAGCGCCTAGGCTGTGTAAACTGCATACTTGTCCATTCGGTGGATCTTCATCTTCTGATGTGTCCTCATCTGAATGTCCAGCATATGATACCAAGCTTGCTAAACTGGACATTATTCTTTGAATCTGTCAAGAAGGGTCAGTAATTTTCTGTTTTTGTTTGGAACGTTTCGGAGAGTTTATTGAACCAACTGGTTTGATTAGTAATGTCGTCTAACTATTTGTTTAGCAAGGTTCAACTTGTCGACACTTTCGATCGTGAACAGTTGTTTTAGTTGTTTATGAAAACTTCTCTTTCCCATCAATTCCTATTAAAAAATAAACAAGTTTTATGCAGGTTTTACGTTCATCAGTATCCATGTTCCTGTGAGAATGCCGAGGAATAATTATAGGCTCTTATAGATATGCGAGATAAGAGTTTTTGAGTAATTTATACTCAGTTTTAACAGTGAAAAGGTGTGTGGTACTGTGGTCATTGCTTGTTCTGTTAATCTGTTTCCCAGTTCGTTGTTCCATTCAGGGGCGTTGCAAAGGGGGGTGCAGCACCCCCCAACTTTTTTAGATTCGGTAAAATTTTGGGCTGGAAGCCCAAAATTTCACTAAAACTGTTCGGTATTTCTTCGATAGCAGAACTATTCGGTATATTTATGGGGATTCGGTAGTTAAACAGAATCCCAAATGGGCTGTCGGCACAAATCTATTCGGTATAACGATGGGGATTCAGTATAATTGCCAGTATTTGGTAGTTATCACGAATTCGGTGAGAGAATTTCCTGGAATTATTTGGTAATTTTTCGATGCAGGAACTATTCGGTATATTTATGGAGATTCGGTAGTTACACAGAATCCCGAATAAGCTATCGGCCCAAAATTATTCGGTATCATGATTGGGATTCGGTAGTTTATTCGGTATGATATCCAAGATTCGGTAGTTACCACGATCTTCGGTTATACGGTTCGGTAGTCTTTCGATCCCGAAAAAATTCTGTATAAAAACCGGGAAACGTCAGTTATCCAGAATCCCGAACATGCTATCGGTCTAAACTTTTCGGTATAATAACTGGGATACGATAATTTGTTCGCTATAGTTGCCAGGATTCGGGAGTACCACGAACCTCGAAACTCGGAAGAGGTCGAGTGAAGCACTGGTCGCAGACAAGAGGACTGATCTATGATTTCATCGATAGTCCTTACTTTTATCTTGGATCCCCCCCAAAAAATCGAATCATAAATGTTTCGAAAAATCCGCCTGCGGCGCTTTTCCTAATATTCTCTATTTTGTAGAAGGGTGCGTCAATTAACTGGGGTTCTAAGCCAGTTTTAGGATTGGGATTTCGAAGCTAGAATCTGGATGGAAATAGTTAAATTTGGCAGGAAAAAGCTAACTTAAAAAAATCTCGCCTGCGGCGCTATTGACTAGACTATAGTAGCTGCTGTTGCCGGAACTTCTTAGAGCCTCGGTATTTAGTCGACGGTAAATGATGGAATTTGTAAGAGAAGCAGTTAAATTTTAGCATACAGAAAAAAAAAATTCGCCTGCGGCGCTCGATTTAATTTTCTCTTGGGTATAATAGATAGTAGCTGTTACTGCAATCGTGCCCGGCAGTGTATTCTCCAAGTGGGCAAAACGCCACCTAATAGTTGGCTTATCATCTTTCATGCTGCCCTGTAATGTTATTCTTCCTAAGTAATCGTTTCATGTTCTATAATTTTAACCTCGAATTCTCAGTTTCTAGGATTCGGTAAAATTTTTGAGAGATTCTGTAAAATTTTGGCTCTGCACCCCCCCAACAAAAATGGACTTGCGACGCCCCTGGTTCCATTATTTACAATTATTTAGCCTATGGCATTATTGTCAATCCCAGCCCAGGGCCAGGAATAGGCTTCTGCTATGCCAGGCTTGTTGCCAGTAAAGAGGGGTTATCTCATTCTTAAACAGGTTTGTAGGAAAATCTCCACTTCAACGAGTGCCATGCCCATAGACCCATAGTTGGAACTAAGAAATTTGATGCTGCTGCTTGGACTCACAAAATTGTTAGGGTAGCGACTTGCCAAAATTGAACATCCAAATTAGGGTGTATAGCTTATTAAAACAGAAATAAGCCAGTAGGCTGAACAGTCTAAGATGGTCAGTATTGTAATACTAATGACAAGAAGGACCCTTTCCAGATAGCTGTCACTACTGAATTCAAGTGGGCTGGAGGGAGAAACCCTTTGTTGTGTTCTTTTTTTGTAAATTAGGCTACTTTAAGTTTATGAAGAGCTTAAGCCTTGGCAGTGATTTCTTAGGATTTTTATTGATAAACTGGGTTGAGCAATTAGGTGAATAAAACAAATGTTGAATTTTGCTGTGCATTATAGGTAATGGCTGCAATAGCACTGGACACACAGGAAAAGCTTGGTAAATTCGTAAAGAAGCCTGCCTTATCGGAGAAGCTTTTGCTGAAACCACCATTTCGTTTTGTCTTTGACATCATTCTTGCGGTGAGAATTCTCATGTTTGTAGTTGTAATACGAAACTTGTTAGCAGCCCATTTCATTCAGAGTTAGGTCTGAGCCAGATTAAAAAAAGAAGGGTTAAGAAGCTTGTGTCATATGAGGCAAGCTGTGCAATGAGGAATGTTGTGAACCAGTGTTTCTGTAGCACTCAAACTGCCCATTGCCACCCTTATAATCTGTAAGCACCTGTAGTTTATGTGTCATCTGGCCATGAATGGTCGTTTTTAATCTTCAAGAGATACAGCCTACCCTTTTTTGTTG
Source organism: Branchinecta lindahli (assembly GCA_023053555.1). Taxonomy (NCBI): domain Eukaryota; kingdom Metazoa; phylum Arthropoda; class Branchiopoda; order Anostraca; family Branchinectidae; genus Branchinecta; species Branchinecta lindahli. The sequence goes on from JAKZAO010000006.1 coordinate 22,178,570, forward strand.
AAAGCTTACTTATTTTACCTTAACCAGTTATAACAGCTTGCTATTAGCGTCTTCCGTTAGAGCTAAGGTGTAATGAAATAGGTTCCGCCTCTTTTATAATTTCCTTTCGACTGTACATATAGCAGCCGTGCTTGGGAGCACGGTAAGATTATCCAGATAGTTTACTAGTGTAAACTGGCATTATGTCAAAATGTTACAGAAAGAAAGCACTAATTGTTGTTTCGTGCCTAGCTGACTGTCCACATGTTTAGTAGTAAGAGTTATGGTAGTAGTTTCAGCTGAACAGTTTTTGTTTGACAAGTTTTCAGCATCCTTGCTGGTCAATGTTTAGAGAGGAAAAGACTAACAACATAAAACTCAGCTGTAACACTTCCCTACATCTGATTGTGGGGACCTCTGCCACATATTGACCTGAAGAGAGTTTCCAGCAAGGAAACTGAAATAATGTAAAAGAAAAACTGACCATCTGAAGCCCTTTCCTAGATCTTATGGTGCGGATAGACGATCATGTTTTTGGCCGGATTCTCTGCACTGTCGTTGCAACATTGGAATGGATTGGACAGACGATCAGGGTCCGGTGGTCGTGGCTTTAAACCCATGCCAGGATCGTCGGCGACATCGCCAATACTCTATAAGTCCGAACCAGGCCAGTGATCTTAGGGAAGAACGAGAAACGTCACCCAAACGAACCTTTAAAATTGACTAATATCCTATATAAACCAATCACCAAAGTCTGCTGTGGTGATGTTTCTGGCTCTTCGAGAGGGACGCGGCAATTCTTCGTCGGCACGAACTGTTAGTCGTCAAGAGTATTTCGTACTGAAAAGCCCGGATCATTGGCGTTTAACGTCTAATTTGTTATAGGTTATCAAGCAGTATGGCGTGTTTGAAGGGCTATTCAAGCCGAGCGAGCTAATATTCGAGAACATAAACGACAAAGAAGCAAAGAAATTGTTTCTTGAAAAAGTTTTCAGATGTTTGGGTAAGTGTCTCTTCCTATTTGTCACAGACGAATCTTCCTACCAGCGATAGCCTACAATTAACATGAAAATTGGGAGGACCTTAGTTTCTCGGAATGATTATTGGCCTGTTTTTGCGTAAGAAGAAGTGGCCTGTTTTTGCGTAAGAAGAAGTGGCCGACACATTAGGAATAAATTAATGACTTTTTACTGACCTGAGTCGCCATTCACCAGGCTCAGGTTCATTTATTCTTTTCAATATTTTACACACATAATTTAACAAAGACTCCCGGCAGAGGGCAAAGCACGAGTGGCACGGGAGTGATAATTACCTTCTTCAAAATACAAGAAAAAACAGTAGTACTCACCAGTCCAAACTGACATACCAATAAAACCACCCTTGCAGTTAGACACCAATTTGAAAAGCTATGAGAATCCCTAGAAAATAAGCGCCAATTCACAGCTGTTGGAGTAAAATAAACATAAATAGGTATAGCACGGCTTTACGGTTTTAAAGAACTGGTGGACCACCAGTGGTGGTTGCTATTGTAAGGATAAGGAATAGATCGGGATTGGGCCCTCGACTCTGTATAGTCCATGGTATGAGTGCGTAAATGATATATTGGTACTAAAATTATAGAAAAGTGAAGTAATTGTGAAGTAAGATACTCTCTGGCTGGCTGGTTTGTCTAAGGCGTATTCTCGCCGTTCCCCGAGGACTCCACTTGAGGAGTCCCCGCGTTTTTGGTTGTCCCGGGGACTCACTCCCCGTATCCTCGCGAGTTCTCACGGACGGGGAATGTTCCGATTATCATCACAATCATCAGAAAGGACTCCCTTTCAGATTCTGAGGGGAATCAATTTTTGCTCCTGTTTTTGCAATGTAAAATTAATTAAAAACAGTCAGAATAAACAAAACAAAAAATAAAGTGGATACAGACTAATTTCGTCAACTGCGTATTTTTTTTGAACAAAATCCATTTTGAAAGCATTCCCGTGTCCTCGTTATTTTCCGTACGCAGAGTCCGCGCGGAGTGACTCCCTCTATTCTCGCCGTTCCCTTCGATTTCCCGAGGAGTCCTTGGGGAACGGCGAGAATACGCCTCTAGTGAGAAGTTGTCTCCGGATCTCTATATAATTTATAGAGAAACAAGTACAATTACACGTGAAACAAGTACAAGTAGCCTACATATTATGTACTTGTACTTGTTTCACGATCAGACTCCATGGCGCTTCGTATCATCAGCGAAGTGACGACATGTCTTCTTCCACCGTCTGTATATATTAGTCATGCACATCATTTGATAGCGGATTAGTCAGCTGAGATTTCTAGCGTTATTTCGGCCCTTCTTGGTGAGGGTCTTCTTCAGGCTCAAGTTAAAAACATGAAACTGCGACCGCTGCACAGTTAGAACAACCAACTTGAATTGTAGACTCGTCCAAGAAGGGCCGAGAAGCAGACTGAAGGAATACTAAAGATATCAAAAACCCGTTGGTCATGTTCAGAACGGATAGAAATTAAAGAACGAGTAGTTTTATCCCAAGGTGTGTTGAGCAGTTAATTTTAAAGATGACTTAGCTGACTTAGAAACATATATTCATATAATATATAAAAACGGATCCTTCAGCTGCTGTGCTTTCCAAAGCGATATTTCGGCCCTTCTTGGTAAGTTACTTACTTAAAGTTACTTAAAGTTGTTCAGCACCATCCGGCAGTTGGCCTGCCTGTTCGATGCCCTCTGTTTCTTTCGTCGATTTGTAGTTGGTTGATCTCGTAGTTATTTGGTCCATTCAGCCAGTATGTTGTATTTGTTGTTGTTTTCCTTCCAGAACTTATCAACTCTGTTTTTGAAGCTGTTTATATTTGGTGCCTGGATGGCATGTTCAGGCAGGTTATTCCAAGTGTCGACTGCTCGCGTTGAGAAAAAGTTTGCCCGGGCTCTTTTTCTGGCTTCTGGCTTGTATAGCTTTTCTGAGTGGCCTCTCGTTCGGTTTATGGCTGGTTTCCTGAAGAACTTTTCGAACGGCAGATTCTCTGTTTTGGTTTTCATTTTGAAAATCTGGATGACGTCTCCTCGCTTTCGTCTGTATGACAAGCTTGGCAACTCGAGGGTTTTTAGGCGGTCTTCATATGGCTTCCCTTTTAGGCCTGGCATCATTCTAGTTGCTCTGCGTTGAACCTTCTCCATGGCTGTGCAGTCCCCTATGTAGGATGGCCCCCATGCGATGTTGCCATACTCGATGATCGGCCGGACAAGACTTTTGTACAGCTGGGTGAGGGTCGTCCTGCTGAAGTACTTGAAGGAGGGTCCTCTTCAGGCTGTCAATCTTCTGGTCCAACGCTGGGAGAGGAAACAAACCTGCAATAAATAACTGAAAATTCTACCAACTATAAATATCTTATTCGGGAAAATTACTTTCAAAGCCAAGAAGAGCCCCCAATTGCCGATAAGGGCCCCCTTGCCAAGAAGGGCCCCGTGCCAAGAAGGGCCGAAATATCGCTTTGGAAAGCACAGCAGCTGACGGATCCGTTTTTGTATATTATATGAATATTTTTTGCGTTAGTTGGTTCTTATAGATTTTATTAGTTTAATGGTGAAAAAAAAATGGTTGACATGATTTTTTATTACTATATGTTAATGTTGTTTGACAAGTACCCCCTATTTGGCGTGTTCACGATTTGGGTATTAATAAAAGACTATTCTATTTTCTCTTCTATAATTTCGCCAGGTTTTCGAGGTTAACAACGCTTGAAAAAGTTCCACACTTTATTCTATGCTGATATATTTCGTAGCTGTTTTCGCTCAAACTGCCGTTTTTTATTCGGTGTTGGAAGAAAAGCCAGAACAGTCAGGACACCTAAACACTTTTTTTTCTAAACATTAGTTTTTAGTTAACATTTAGTTTTATTTTTTCCAGGTACCGCTTTGGAAAAAGAAATTTCTTGCAAGCCTGCCAAGCTGATAGCTGGACTGGAGCCCGAAAACACAAATTCGTTTCTTCAGGACCTAGCTTTCCTCATTGAAAATAAGGTGAGTTGACTTTTCTCCGAAAATTAAAAACAATAATAATATTAATAAAACAAAAGGATGAGACTGTGATACGGGGATCAGCTTTTATCAGCTTGGGCACATTATATATCATGACACTCCTGGACGTTCGCAGTCATACCAGGAGCGGGTTCCGGAGAAAACCCTTCCTTCTGGGTGGAAAAAATCCCGGACAGAACCCCCACCATCACCACCCGGGCTACCCCCCACTCAACATCGAACACCCCCACCACAAAGAAACAAACAAAAAAGATGTTCCCCCCAAAAAAATTATCCTAGGCCCATTAGGAGCTTTATATTTTCAAATAATTCTCCGATATCCTATAAGACAAAAGCAGGTGTAGCAGGTATTTACACAATACATGAATAAAGTGGAAAGTGCATGGTCCCAACGAAGGCCGTTAAAGTGCTCTTTCGTTTTGTCAGATATTTTATTCTTTGTATTTTGTTTTAGATTGAAACAAGAGATGCTGTAAGTTTAGTTCTCGGTGGAGGACGGCGTACTTCTCTAAAACCGAACGACCAAAAGCCCGAAGACGACGAAGTTAAAGTTGAAAAAAGGCAAGGAAAAGCCGAGAAAGAAGAAATAAAAGCCGACAAAGATGCTGTGAAGAAGGTAGAACTCCCGAGTCCGCCCAAGGCAAAAGAAAAACAAGAACCGAGAACGAGAGAATCAAGTAGAAACAACGTAAAAGGAAGTACAAAACAGGATGCTCTGCCAAGCCTGAGAACAAAAAATGATAAAAAGCCAGACAGAACTCTTGTGAAGTCGAATGCAGCTAAAGTGCCTCCCAAAAACGCACAGAATGGGAAAAAAGAAGAGAAAAAGCAGATGGTAGAGCAGACAAAGAAGGTTGTGGGTTCGGTAGAAGGTGTAAAAACACTTGGAGAAGTTGAAAAGCTGCAAAAGGAGAGTGATGAGAAAATTGTTGGAGGCGGAAAATTAGAAGGAGAAGATGAACAGAAAGAAGAAGTTGAAAGGGAAAGAAGAAAGGGAGAAACAGGAAGAGAGGATGAAAACAGAGATTTACATGAAACAATCGATATTGTTCCCGGTATTGAAGCCTTTGGAAAATCGGGAGAGAATTTGCCGAATGAAGGGGAGATCCAGCAAAATGAAAGGGTAAGTGTTTTCGGTCTTACTCCTTCAAGCACCTTAACACAGATAAATAATTGGTAATTAGCTCTTTTGAAGCGATAAACAAAAACCTCATCCGCCTCGAAAGGAGCCAAATAAAAGTGGAAGAATCAGTTTGGCTCCGTTAGGGTGGTAGAAATTAGCATTTCCCCCGTTGAAGTTCGTGCTTGATTTGTCTCGAAGGATATCGAACGCAATGTGTGTACGTATTTCCCAACATTAAAGGTCAGCTCAAGTTCCCAGAATGCTGGGAAGACCCTAGCTGGCACGCCAATCTCTCCAGTCCAGCGTTTAATAACGTCTATTGTAACGACAGCGACTGTTTACAGGTGTACAAGTCAGGAATAAGTGTAGTTAGGAACCCTCTAATCAGTGCCGTCTTCACCCTTAGGCCGGTTAGGCCTGTGCTGTGGGGGCCACGACAAACGAGAAGCTAAGCTGCCGGTGTAAAGTAGCGTGCACACACAGTCCGAATTTCGCAGTCCGGTGCGAATTTCCTTCTCCGCTCCGGAATTTTGACGCATCGCATGCGGATTCGGTACGATAATTTCGTTCCGGATTGAGTAGAAAATATTCTACTTTTTCCGGAGCGAATTTTAAACGCATGCGAAATTGTGCTCTGAGAATTGAAAAATTTATAAGCTGTGTTGCTGTGATTGAACTCTTTGATTTTTGAAGTTTCAAATGTTTATACGACCTATTTAAAGTGATCTGCAAAAACATGTTTGTTAGAGAAAGATCTTGGTTGCAAGTGTCTGCTGAATGCAAGCTATCAGCTGGACAAACATAAATGTGCACTAGGCTATCTACAGGAGGTGAGGTTATTTTTGCAGTTTATCATTTTACAGTTGAACAGCGACATTTCATCCACTTGCTACAATAAAAGTAAAATACTGGTCAGTCAAAGCAGTTCCTTAATTGCATCTTGCTTTGATACTCCTCAGAACTGTTCAAACTTAAATACACATCCTGTAGGCTATTTTATATAAACAATACAAAATACGACATTTTTAATCAACAGAGAATTTGCAAACATTCGGCAATCAATCAGCATCATCTGACTGTAGGCTAAGTTGTGGATTTTTCAAATCTGGGGCCAAATTTTCCGTCCGAATTTTGTTTTGTCTGAAAAACCTGTTGGGCATAGTGACGCGAATTTCGCATGCGTTTTTTTCGCGTGCGGAATCTTACCGGACTGTGTGTGCACTTAGCTTAAATTGTAACGGTTGCTAGCCGTGTTGCCTTCTTCATTACGATCCAAGTGTGACCAACTGTGTGGCATCGTCATTTATGTTACCGAAATTTATGCTCAGATGTGACCAGTGTGGCTCGACCAAGAATCGATCCAAGAATAGATGGCGTGATAAATAGGGAAAGCGCGGAACATTCTAATAAGGTGAAGACGGAGTCGGACGATTCCCGACACAGAGTCTTTGCACCTGACAGCTTCAACCTACCGGTTGAACTCTAGATCTCCCTTAAAGCACACATTGGCACCTGGCAGGTTTCATGTATGTAATCGCTTAAACCAAGAAATTAAAATAACATGACGAAGAGAAAATTTAAAAGTTTTGCTTCGGTAAAAGAGATACGGTGTTTCAGTGCGTAGAATCGAGCGTTACATATTAGCTCGCAAAGAGCACGGCCGCGTCGTTGACACAAAAGCGCTTTTACTGACCATGCTGCGACGCTATTTCGAATTTTGCGGCGTCATTTGTCATTTCGCGAAATCAACAAAATATTGAGGCTTGATTTTTATCTTACCCTTCTTTTTTTCTCTCCTCCTACTCTCAGAGACACAAGTGTGGCACCTACTCTTTTCATTTTTACTTTAAAATTCTATTATCTTTACTATTGTATTCTTAATTTAACCTTTTCCTTAATATTTTCACCTTTACTTTTGACAATAAATAAATAAAACTGTTAAAAATCAGAGCTGGCGGACTCGGGACTTTGGACTCGTCTCAAGACGGTCTCGAAACATCTTTTTCAAGGACTCGGACTCGTCTTTCACGGAGCTGTCCGTCTGCCACAGCTGTGGACTCGGACTCAGGACTCGTCTCGAGACGGTCTCGAGACGCCCTTTTCAAGGACTCAGACTTGTCTCGGACTCGGATTTGCTGGGCTCGCAGCAGCTTTGTTAAAAATCAAAATCAGTGAAACGCAATAAATTTTTTTTCATCATAACATGAAAAACGAGTCAAAACAAAAATTCGAAACAAAACAAAGGAGCACTACCCACGCCGAGAGGTGCCCTTCCGCCACAGGGTACCTCGACTGTGGTGGCAAAAACAACTACACCAACAAATCAAGACTAGAGCTCCTTTACAGTAAAAACAAACACACCAACTGTAAAACCCAAATATCCAAAATTTCGTTAACGTTTCCCAGTAAACAAACAAACAAATAATATCAATGTGCCTTCTTCTTGATAGAGTTGTCGGTGTTTCGGCAAAGTTTGCGATGCATGCTTGACCGTCAAAGGCTGTGGGTGGAAAACAAAACAATGACGAAGAGTGGGACTTCTGAAGCTTGTAATTCAGTAGGGGAGCTAGGGACAGTGTAAAAGTCAGAGAAGTACGAAGATTCTTTTAAAGAAAACAGGTAGAGGGAAAACTAGTGGTAATTTTTTGCGGTATTTGATTTTTTTTTTTTTTTCGACTAGTGCTCTAATCATTCATAATCTGCGGTACCCAGGTCTGCTCCAAGTTGTTCGGGGTCAGCAATTCTCCTGACTTAACAAACTACCTAACCACAGCGCCGACAGTACAACAATATGTTAGTTGTCAGCATAATAAAGTTCAGTTGTTTGTTGGTATAGTGAAATACTAGCCAAAATGTATTTTTTTTTGGGGGGGGGGAGCAAGATATTTACCGACTGGCTGGCAATTATTACCGACTGTTTTATTTTGAAAAAATTGACTGTTCAAAGAAAAATCACGGCGCGTCATGCTTTCAAAATTTGTATTACCGAGTGGCCGATAACATCGGGGCGGGGGGGGGGGTGTCCCCCCTCATATGTGACGCCTCTGAGTATAGTGTTTCACTTTGTACACTAGATTTAGGTAGGTACGCCTGGTTTTAATCATTTAGCTTTTCAGTTTGTCCTTCAAGATGAAATATAGTGTATAATGAAAAGCCAGAATGCTCTTAGTTAGCCCCTCTATTATCCTGCTCGTGCCCAGATATCTGAATGGGGCAAAGTGCAAAACAGTTGTATAATTTGTTGCACGTTAGGGGTTAAGTACTCTACCTCCTGCAGCTTATACCAAAATCTCCAAAGAGGTTATTCGGGTCTAAATAGTTTAGCGACGCTCCCAGAGATATCTTGTTATCTGTTTGGTTTCCCTTTTACCCCTTGATATAGAAATGCTGAATCCCGGACTCGCTTTATTGATCCTTTCATCTGCGGACTGTTGAAACCCTCGTTCGCCCTTATCTGTAAAATGGGTCCCCGTTTAGGATTGTTCATGTTATTCGGGTTGCTGTCTGAAACCTGTGCCATCTACCGGAAGTTGGAGGTTCTCAGTCCTGAAGACAGCGTTGATGTCACTGAAGGCTACCTTGTCCTACGCTCCGTAAATTTCGGAAACTTCAGTTGCAAGCTCGAGAACCTCGCTGTGCTCTTCACTGATGACTTCGAAGTCACTCAGCTCGGTGCCGAAGACGAGACGATCTTGTATGTTTCCGGGCGGAATTTTTATACCGGAATCTGTATACGGGAGCTTGAAATCGAAGAAGTCTATAGAGTTGAAACAAGCGAAGTGGAAGGGATTTTCTACATCGGCGAATTGAATAGTCTATCAGCGCTGATTAAATTAGGGGAGTGGAGCTTACTGGTCACACCTAGGGCTGAGTGGGGCTACAACGATGACCTGCTAGTAGTGTACGAGGAACTCGTGTCAGCGCAGCAAGCCGGAATTCGGGTGAAAGCCATCCTTCCGGATAGCGACGCCGTGTCCGAACTACACCACCGGAAAATGCTAGAAGCCAGCAAAGTGTATGCGAACATGACTGAAGCCGTTGCACAGCGCGTGAAATTCATCCCCCACGTTCGGATCCGGGTCGGATTTTCGGCTTTTTCCGGATTTTTCGGACAGGGAAAAGTGAAGCATTCTGCGAAGTATTTCACCTTCCTAGCTGGAACTTACTTAAAGGAGTATCTGAAAATTGGAAATTTGAAGATCAAAGGGGTCCAAGTGGAAGTGGAGGAAGGGGTGGAAGCGGTGAACCCGGAGACGGTGAACACTTGGTATGTCTTTGAGCAGGTCCTGCATTTTGAGCCGTCGGATGAAATTTCGGTTAACCTGCGAGGGCTTGTGTAAAGCGGAATGCCTGACGTTATTAAAGCTCCCGTTGTCCGCACTGGACTTTCAGTCGTCGACTTGTTTGACCCTTCCCCTGTAAAGTAAACTATTTCCTGGTGAAATAATGGTTTGTTTTATTCCGAAAATATCCGAATGAAGTCGTCGTCTGACTACAAGCAGCAACACGATAAATCGGGATCAAGGCCATCTGGCCATTAATAGACGGATTTTCTTTTCTTTGTCGATTGCTCACACTTGAAAATTAGGCCACACTTTCCGGGACACTACTTAGGGTTTGTCGTTTTCGTGCCTCTCTCTGCCGAATTTATTTTATTTTGTAAATTTAGCAATGGCAATAAATTAACCTTATCCTGACGCTGACATGTCATTATGTTTGATGTTTCTGGATTGATAATTCAGTTGCTCCAGCCCCTCTTGACAAGGTTCCTCTTCAGACCATAGTTATAAATCCTAAGTTGTGGCTTTCCCTCGAGATATCGACGATTAAAATTTTTAGCAGGTTAATCCATTTGGCTGAACAAGGAATATTTGCGGTCTGCCTGGGCTGAAGGAATATGTAACCTAATTTGTACGTCTGCAACAAGTCGTCCATCGTTTACCCATAGAACGTGAATTTGTGTTCGCTCTGGTGAATCCGCGTCCATGCGTGATATTGTCTTCGCACCGTTTCGCTCTGTCTAGAACTGTTTCCCCCGTCGCATAACGAATAATTGCCGTGTCCTGCAGGTAGTTAACTTAACGCGAACCATTGGGTTGTTTCAACCTCCTACCGATGCTTACTAAAAGCTGCCACCGTCGCTGCAATCCGATGTATCAGTTTAACGCAGTCAGCTTGGGCTGAAGGAATATTTTATCAGCATGCCCCTTCAAAAATTTTGAAATGACGATAGCCTAGCTTAAAAGGGAAGCATTCAGTCGGCAAGTTTTCATTCGGCGATTCCCAATCGATCAGTCCCACACAGGGTAGTTCTGTGAACGGCAAGTTCCTACGGGACAAGCGTGTTTCAGGCAATCCCACCAAAGGCAAGGTGGCTCTAAAAGATTTGGCAAATACCAGTGCGATTAAATTCGGAGGCAGGTGATAGAGCCTGTTTGGTTCAGAGGACAGGGCTGGTTACTGAACCATTAGCACCGTCCCACCGTCCCACCGGAACCAACCAACAAACACATGTCCTCGAACGAACAACTCTCGGAACAACTAACTGAAAACTTTGCCACCGGAATGCGAACGAACGTGTCCATCCAAATATCTTCGGGCTGCTCAAAATCATCGTAGACCGCGAGCGACATCATCCTTGTAAAGCAGCTATGCAACGGCGTGACTCCTAGTGAGATGAAGGAAGTGCATCGAAAAAGACAGGACGCTACAGGAGCTGAAGTAATCTCTCCGTTTGTCCTCGATCGCCCTCAAGGACTTCTTACACCGGGCCGCACAGTTTCCGGGACTTTGATGTTTGTGTCTACAAATTTCTTGTAAATAAATTTCTTACTTGACCTATGTATTTGTAATTGAAAACTTGTCTTTTGTTGGATTTGCACGTTGGGAACTTGCCGAACCATAAGCTTGTCTAACGGAAATTTGCCGATTTTTTTTGTCAAGCGTAGACTTGTTAATTGGCAACTTGTCAATTAACTTCGAAGCAGTCTACTGACAGTCTGCTGACTATGTGGTTTAAAATATTTTTTTCTTCTTATAGATGTCCGAAAACCCACGGCCGAAATCGACTAGAGGTCGAGCGCGTACCCCTCTACCCATTGGACAAACTTTTATCGTCGAGGACTCAAAGAGCGGACTGGAGTTGGGGGTGCTGCCGCGTGAGTCGATGGAAGAGCAGCTGGCGGCACTGCCCCTTATCAGGTACGGAAAGTTTTACTAGGTTTCTTCTTCACTTCTCTGTCTTCATAAATTCGGTCACTATGGGCTGATTGGTTTTGTGCCGAATTTCTTCGTTGGTAACTTTCTGCACAAAAGAAATAAAAAAAACCCAAAGGTTTCGATGTGATCCCAAAAATCTAATATTTGATCCAAACAATTGGGTCTTGTCTTCGCCACTTAGTCTTCGCCACTCAGTCTTCGCCAGATTCTTTGAAGATTTTTACTGTTAAAATAAAGTTAAAAAATGGATTCAGCATGTTTCCTTGCCCCGGTACCGGATCTCTTATGACTTCAGGAACAACTTTGAGCTTCAACCAAACTTCCAGTTTCGGCCGAATTCGTGATGAATCATTTGTCCAGCAATTCATTCAGCGGACCTCCTTACCCCTTCAGTGAATATCTTATTAGCTTATAAAACATACATGTTTTTACCGTAAATTTGAAACCCCTCCCCTGCCTCTAAACATAGGACTAAAGGATCCATCTACGAACTTGACCTGTACTTTGCCAGTGAATCCTCATACTATAATAAGTTTGAACAACATATATCAACCCCTTCGAAATTCGATTACGCTAGACCTCTCCGACGTTGATAGATTAAGAGCGTGTTCCACCCTACTTACCGTAGTTACTACGCTAGTTACCGCTGAGTTACCGTAGTTACTACGCTAGGCTGGAACGCTTTTTGAATTTTTCCGTCAAATATCATACCGCGGGCTGATCGGACCAATCACATTGCAGAGATGCGTAGTTACTACGCTAACTACGCTCCCGAGCGTGGTAAGCAAATAGTTACTATTAGTTACTATTTTGAGAAGGTTGGAACGGTCAGCGTAGTAACTTTTCGTGAGGCTGGGACGGAAATGGTAACTAATAGTTACTATTGGTAGAGGGGTGGAACACGCTCTAAACAAAGAATGTCGTAACCCTCGCGCAGAGCTTTCTGCTGGTGTGAATAAAGGGGTAGGAACTGCTATAGCCGAAAATTGGTCGACAAATTGTGTCCGGTTTTTGCCGAATTCCGGGTGAACTACTTATCCGGCGAGAAAATAACTTTCATATTCGGATTCAGCATGTCTTCTTACCCCTCAATCAACTATCTCAATAGCTTTTAAAAATATTTGTTTTGCCCTTTAATTTGAAACCCCTCCCCCACCCCTAAATGTAGGGCTTCAGAGCCCATGGACGAACTCGACCTTTCCATTGAACCAAAGGTCCTCCCACCAAGTTTCATCAACATATCTCATTCCCTTCGAGAGTTATCGTGCTCACAGACAGACGGACAACTTTTGCAATGTCATTTTGCAATGTCATCGCAAAAACGAGATTTTCGGGGTTTTTTCTTGATCAGCTAGTTATCCCTCCAAGATGTCATGCGAGAGGTAAATGTGATTTCGGATATTTTGTTTCTATGGCACTTGCCCTTCGGCCAAGTCTGTCGGTCGGTCTTTCCGGGTTTTGCTAGTTCGGGCACTTCCACATAGGCTAGGACGATGAAACATGGCAGGCGTATCAGGGACCCGAAAGGATTCAGTTGGAAATAGTAGCTTCCCCGATCCGAGCATCGTTAGGGGAGTGGAGGGAGGGGGAATCCGGAATCTTGAGGTATTTAAAACTTTTGAACGGGTGATCGGATCTTGATGAAACTTGATATTTGGAAAGATTTCGTGCCTCAAACGACCCAATTAAAGTCCGGACCGGATCCGGTGGCTTTTGGGGGAGTTGGAGGGGGGAACCAGAAATCTTGGGAAACGCTATGAGTGGAGGGATCGGGCTGAAACTTGGTGGGAAGAGCAAGCCGATTTGGATGGAACTTGGCAGGTGGAAAGAGGTGTCGTCTCAGATGTTCCATGTCAAGTCCAGACCGGATCCGATACTTGTTGGGGGAGTTGAAGGGGGCACAGGAATTTTCTTGAAACGCTTAGCGTTGAGGGATCGAAATGGAATTAGGTGGAAAGAACAAGCATAAGCCCTCGTTCTTGACAAGACTAGACCATATCGGGGCTCTTTGGGTGGAGTTGGAGGGGGTTTCCCAGAATTCCGGTGATCGCGAGTTGGGTACTTCCAGATGTGCTAAGGACGATGAAACTTGGCAGGCATGTTAGTGACCTAACCAAATAGACATAAGGTTTTGACACAGTGCCGTAGGAAAACTTCCGTTTCTGGATCCGACCATTTCCGAGTGAATTAATGGAAGGGGAAACCGGAAATTCTGTAGGTTGTGAACGGGAGTCCGATTCGAATAAATCTTTTTGGGTGATAAGAACTAATGACCTAGACAGGCAAAACATGTCTCTGAACCACATGCGGCAATGGTTGGAGGAATTGGGGGGGGGGGGGGGTCTAGAAGCTTTGTGACATGCACACAGACCAATGAATGGGCCGAATGGGATGCAACTTGGACAGTAGGCCTACCGATTTTATGCGACCTAGTTCGTTATTTACGGTTTGGACCGGATCCCCCTAGGGTAGGAAGAGGATGAACCTTAAACCGTAAATTTGCAGATATGGTCCGGTTGGAGTCAAACTTGAAGGACGAGAAGAGGAGATGTCAGAGATACAACGTCTATGTGTCCTTGCCGTATTTGGCCACATGGTGGGGTGTGGAGGGGGAGTCCCGGAAGATTTGTGGCTAGCATGAGGGTCAAACGAGTGGAGTGATTTGAATGAAACTTGGAAAGTAGGGAGACGATGTGCCCTAGATGACATATTTTAGGGTCCGGACCGGATCTGAACACGGTGGTGGGAGGGGTACCGAAGTTTCGCGAAAAATGCTCAGACTCGAGCGAAACTTGATAGCTGGTAAGAGAAGATGCTTTGGATGATCAGTTTATGTGTCTGAACCAGATTCGGGCACGGTAGGGGGAGTTTGGGGGGAGGAGTAGCCTACCGGAAATATTGTGCCCTAACATTTGCCCTAGATAATTCGAGGTGATGCCGGAAATGCTCTGACTCGAGTGAAACTAGATATCCTATCCTATTTCTAGGTCCGATCCTGGGAGTTTGAAGGGGTTTGTGACGTTCTCATCTACTTTCTTGCAGCGCATAATCGTAACAAATGCCATATGAGATCGTAGCTCTTGTTTGATTTCTTTTGCAATGAATGGTGAGCTTGGCTTCAAACCTTATATTCGTAACTATCTGTTGCCGGCTGATTTTTGAACACAGCCCTTCGAAGTCCTTCGAACACAGATATTTTCGAATCCAAAGGATGCGTTTCTATGGCACTTGCCCTTCGGCTTAGTGCCATATAGCGATCGCAGTTTCTGTCCGTCCGTCGGTCTATCGGTCCCGGTTTTGCTAGTTCGGGCACTTCCACATAAGCTAGGATGATGAAACTTGGCAGGCTTATCAGGGACCCGACCAGATTAAATAGGAAATAGTCAATTCCTCGATCCGACTATCTGGGGGGGAGTGGAGGGAGTTGGAAGCCGAAAAATTTAGGTATTTTCAGCTTACGAACGGATCTTGATGAACTTGATATTTAGGATGACCTTGTGTCTCAGACGTCCCACTTAAATCAGGACCGGTTCCGATGACACTTGGGGGAGTTGGAGGAGGGGACCAGAAATCTTAGGAAACGCTTAGAGTGGAGGGATCGGGATGAAACTTGGTACGAAGGGCAAGCACAAGTCCTAGATACGTCATTGATATAACCGGACCGGATCCAGGCACTGTGGGGGAGTTGGGGGAGTTGGGGGGGGGGGTCCGGATTTCTAGTGATCCCGTGAGTTCGGTATACTTCCTGATGTGCTAGGACGATGAAGTCTTAACACAGTTGCTGTGCAACAGTTGGAGAAAATGAAAGTGGAGGAAGTGTTATCAAGTAAGTAGCCCACGTATCTTTTATGGCACTTGCAGCTTCGCTCAAGTGCCATATACCGATCACTTTTCGGTCTGTCGGTCGGTCGGTCTGTCAGGCCACTCATCTCGAGTTACGGTACTTTCAGAAGTGCTAGGACGATGAAACTTGGCAGGCATATTAGGGATCCGACCAAACTAACTTGGAAATAGTCACTTCACCGATTTGACCACCGTGGGGGGAGTGGAGGGTGGGGGAATCCGGAATATTGACGTATTTTTAACTTTTGAACGGGTAATCGGATCTAAATGAATCTTGATATTTGGAAAGACCTCCTGTCTCAGATGTCACAGTTCAAGTCTGGGATGGATCCGGTGACTTTGGGGGGAGTTGGAGGGGGAACCGGAAATCGTGTGACGTATTCAGAGTGGACGGATCGGGATGAAACTTGGTGGGAAGAACAAGCACAAGTCCTAGATACATAGTTGACAAGACCGGACCGGATCCGAGCACTGTGGGGGGAGTTGGAGGGAGGGTTCCGGAATTCTGGTGATCCCGAATTAAGATGCTTACACATGTGCTAGGACGATGGAACTTGGCAGGCGTATTAGGGACCCGACCAAACTAACTTGGAAATAGTCACTTCCCCGATCCGACCACCGTGGGTGGAGTAGAGGGAGTGGAAATCCGGAATGTTGACGTATTTATAACTTTTGAACGGGGAATTGGATCTTAAAGTTTAACTGAAAAGCCAACTTATTTTTGTGTCATTTAGTTGAATACACTGAATTATTTGGATTCTGCAAAGGGATTTTTTTGTTTTCCACTGTCTGCTCTAGTTATGACGTTCAGGATATCTGCGGCTGTCCCCACAGCGAAAATTTCACTATGACGCGGGAAATTTTTATCTAAACACAAACAAAGCTTTTCAGTGGGCAGTGGCGATATTGGTGAAGATTGCTTAGTGCCTGAACAAAAAAAAAGTCATAAATCTTTCTTGTAAGGCATACACACGGAAATTCCATCGGAATCACACGGAAATTCCACTATTTGAAAATGATTATTCCTGAATAGCAGAACAACCAAGAAACGTAATTTCAGCGGGTCTTCAGGCCAATTTAAGTGAATAAGTGATGGGTAACTAGATTGTCCTATCCCAGTCCTTTTCGGTTAAACTTTAATGAAACTTGATATTTGGAAAGACCTCGTGTCTCAGACGTCACACTTCCAAGTCCGGAATGGATCCGGTGACTTTGGGGGGAGTTGGAGGAGGGGAACCGGAAATTGCCTGACATGTTCAGGGTGGACGGATCGGGATGAAACTTGGTGCGAAGAACAAGCACAAGCCCTAGATACATAGTTGGCAAGAACGGACCGGATCCGAGTACTGGGAGGGGAGGTGGAGGGAGGGTTCCGGAATTCCGTGGGGAAAGTGGAGGGGGGGACCCGAAATCTTGAGGTTGTCCAACTTTTGAACGGGTGATCAGATCTTAATGAAACTTGATATTCGGAAAGAACCCATGTCTCAGATGTCCCATTTGAAGTGCGGACAGGATCCGAGCAATGTAGGGGAGTGGGGGGTTGTGACACGCGATTGGGATGAAACTTGGTGGGAAGAACAAGCGTAAGCCCTAGATACATCAGTGACAGAACAGGACCTGATTCGGTCAGCTGGGTGGGGGGGGGGTCCAGAATTCCGGTGATCGCAATTTAAGGTACTTCAAGATGTGCTAGGACTATGAAAATTAGCTTGAACATTATAAACTTGACATGATTGGCTTAGAAATTGTCACTTCCCAGATCCGAGCATCCCTTAAAGTACTCGTCTTAACCGCAAAGTACAAAAATTACTTTTAAGCGAAACCTAAATTTTCATGATCCCCATGAGCCCATGATGATTTATGCCTCAATGGTTCTGCTTAGAAATGATTTTCTAGCACCCTTAAAGTGCGCATCTTAACCGAAAAGTTAAGAAAAAATACTTTTCACAATAACATATATATTCATGTTCCTAAGGGGCCGAGGATAATTTTTGCCTCAAAGGTTTTGTTTACAGATGAATTTCTAGCGAATCAAAGTGCGGATCATCACAGCCAAGTGCAAAAATTTTTTTTTTTGCCAAACGATACATTCTCGCGATTTCCAAGGGTCCGTCGTCATTCTTATCTCAAGGGTTTTGCTTACAAATGATCACAACAAACACACGAATTGGCGAATTCCTACTTTCATCATTTTACCAAGCCTTGCAAGTGCCATATGAGCTTACATCTCTTGTTTTTTCACCCGCCATTTTGGAATGCGGAGAATAAGAAAAAAAAGAAAGAAAAAAAATACAGAAAACCTAAGAAAACACAGTTTTGTAATCTTCTGCCAGGAGACAGGGTAGGAGGTCATGCGCTGGTTGGGCCAAGTTGTCGATGATTCTCGGTAGAGACGAGGAGACTTTGGAAAGGGTGAGAATGCGCATCCTTGTATTAAATGACGTCAAACTTCAGGCAGTGTTTTTGAGACGTTCTTTCTCAGATAGTCTGGGATGGCCAGTACCAGCCTAGCTGCAAATTCCCACGTGTCGCTATCACTGACTGTTTTGCCATAGGCAAGATGGTAGTGTTCTCACACCTAGCTTTCTTGCAGGCCGATGACTGGCCGCGTTAGGAACGTCATAATGTCTGAGGAACCTCCGAACCTTGAGTCAGAGGATGATGAGGATAAAGGAGAGATAGCGCGGATAATTCAGCTGGCTGAGCAGGTAAGGAGTTACCCCCCCTCCCCTTGTTGAATCGCGATAGGATCCCAGAATAAAACCTCTGGGATATGAGCTTGTCAGGCAACGAAGATCCGTCCGAAAGGTTTTCGTCTAATACTTCGTCTGCGAATCGGCTTTAATTGACTCCTCACCTCCTTGCGACAGTCCCCCCGTCATCGAAATGAGAGGACCCCAGAATGGCACGTCCGGGGCAAGAGCTCTGAAGGCAAGAAAATTACATCCCCAGCCGGCCACTTGTGCGGAACTTCGGGTTTAATACGCCCCCCCCCCCCCGCCTCGAAAACCAAGGCCGGACCTCTGCCATTCATGCTTTTGCTATATGCTTTATATATAACCGTCCGCTCCTGGTCCGCTTTAATCGATGCCACAGTCCGACTTAACTTGACAAGTTGTCAATTAACAAGTCTACGCTTGACAAACAAATTTCGGCAAATTTCCGTTAGACAAGCTTATGGTTCGGCAAGTTCCCAACGTGCAAATCAACAAAAGATATAGACACACAGTTTATGGTCAGACGGTGAAGCCAATATTAACCTGGTTGGAAAGGGGTTACGTTAGCAAATTTTGCCCGTCCTTTAGCACAACCGAAAACTGCCTGTCAATGCTTATACTTCAGTACTGCTGTGTACTTAAATAGTTTTTAGACCTGGCTGTCACCTTTGCCTACCGTTCTCCTATGGCACTTCTGGCTCGCCTGCCTGCAGGATTTTTCTTTCTCAGGCGACTTCAACAGTCATCTAGCGTTGCTAGAACAAGACTCCTTTGAACATTCTCGTAAAATTGGAGCCTTGTTTTTGACAACATTGCTGGAACAGTGACGGAAGAAGAGTAAGAATTTTGAAAGAACAGGGGTCCGACGACGTCGAAAAATCGCGGTCTTGAGACACCAGAGGTGTAAGCGTAGCAGAACAGCAAAGAGAAATTGTTATAGTGACAAATTTGTTGCTTGAGAATCGTAAGCGGTGGTCGAAAAAAATCATGAGCCGTTGCCAATAATCTAAACTACAAGTGCCATACAAGTGTGTTGCCTCCCTCCAGTTTCTATTAGTGTAATCGAATATGTGCTCGTTTTACCCCAGTGCCACCTAACGGTCCCTTTTCTTCAGGACGACTTTGACGCTGGGCTGACTGTTGGGATCAACGCGAGTAGCGACGGTCATGGGAAACTCGTCGATGCTATCATCGCCACCCAGAAGGAACTGGTTGGAGACGAAGCGGTGGAAACAGAGGTTAGTAGTTAAGTATCCGACTTTGCAACGGTGATAAACATGTCTTTGAGGTGACGTAAGGTACAACAATTTATTTGCAGTTCGCGTCGGTTTCCGTCTGTGGGGAATCCAGAATCCTCTGAGAACCCAACACCAGGTTCCTACGTCAGATAAGAGGATGCATAGTGATTTCTGGGGTTTGGAAATACTTCGATAAACAAAAAGGGCACGTGATTTTTTTTTTTTTTACGCTACAGTTGAAAACTTTATACAGCCACTGGGAAAGTAATGATTACTCCACGAATTCTAATTTGTAAAGCGTCCTTTGCAGTTTTGCCAGTTCCGGTAAATTCTGGCGTGGCTTACTGTGATGATTTGTAGAAATTTGTTTTTAAAAAAATTTGTTTCTGTGGCTAGTGGATCAGACCTGTTGCTGTTAACGGCTGTTTGGTCTAGGTGGAAAGCTGTAGGTCATGGCCAGGAAAATGTCAGTTTAGTCTCTGAAGCATTAAGAGGTTTCCGTTTAAAAAAAGTGAAGCTAATCAAGCAAACTTCCTCGTGCAAATTACCTGCAAATTTGAAATTGCAGGCGAGTAGGATTTCTCCTAATGTACGCCTACAAGGGTGCTGTCCTGTTCAAGTTTCCAGTTGAACCTCCACGGTTTGCCTGACCACTCCTTGTCCAAGTGTTCTTTGAAACTGTTTGTTGTTTGGCAGGCAACAGTGGATTATGCTAGTGCGTTCCAGAGGTTGACTGATCGACTTGTGAAGAAGTTCTGTGCATTCTGCATCATTGTGCAGAAGTTCTGTTCATTGTTATAATGAGCTCCTCCAGAAATTTAAAGTTGAGTCCCGTAGGTTGAAACTGTGCACGTCTTTAACAAAACGCTAAAGCTCCCTGTCGATAATGTATACTTCCGCCGCCGTTTTAGACCACTCCTGAAGGACCTGCAAGGTTCGTTGACGAATTTAACAAAGTCAAAGGAGGCCTGTGATTGGCTGCTGGAGCCAAGTCTCCGCCTTAAGGGAGGGGTTTGTTTGGCCCCGCCCTGTGGGAGGAGCTAGGCAGTCAAATGTCGATGCTAATGTGTCGCTCCCTAAACTTCAAGAAATAAAATGTGACCATATGCGGTATGAAAAAATGTTTGTACCGTCATTCGTGAAAAGTTTTCCACCTCTGTTACACTGTCAGAAGTTTCATAACAGATAACAAAAGGATGCGCGGTTTGTACTATATTCACACCCTCGCATGCACGGGCTGGTAGTATAAGATATGGAGTCAACCTTAAACGGTTGAAAAAAGGTGCTACCATACCATGCACGTGGTTTTTATCGAGTTTTTATCCAATTTCTTCACTTTTTTTTTTTTTTTTTTTTTCCCTTTTGCGCTGGGCCTTTGCCCCAGCTACCCTGTGCTTTGCGCATTCGCTATGAACTGGTTTCGCCCGTGCCTCCGAGGGTGAGAATAGTACTATATTCACACCCTCGCATGCACGGGCTGGTAGTATAAGATATGGAGTCAACCTTAACCCCATCCAGTGCCTCCCTGTATTCTTAGGGCCTCAGTCTCCTTCCTTCCAATTCTCAAAATCGCAGAAATAGTAGTCAACTATTTATCGTGTGCACACTTGCATCAGTATTCGCCTGTTGTTCATCTTGTTCCCTTCCTTTTTCCCAGTCAATCAATAATTGTCTTGAAAAATGCATGGAAGTTTCCTTGGGTCCACATGCACTTGGATAGTCAGTCCAGCGTTGGGCGCCATTGTCGACGTCAACTTTGCCCTTCCCATATGTCTCTCCAGTATTTGAGAGCTCTCGCATCCCAGATGGCGCTGCACTTCCACGTCTGACACTCCGGCTGCGTTCAGGCTCTCTGTTGATTCCTTCCTCAAGCCGTGCGGCGTTTCTCCTTCGTACAAGCCCAGCGCCTGCAAAGCGCTCCTTCGATCACCATAAACTACCGCCCCTGCGGACTTTCCTGGCTTCTCCTTTTCCAAGTTTGAGAAACAGAAGCCTCTTAGGCTTCTTCCCTTTTGTTATGCTGCCATTACGTTTGTTTGTACAAATGCCACAGGACATGCACTTCAGTTGGAGGACAATCAGCCTCCAACACAGGACTATCAGCCGATCTCGACTGATAGCACTCATTCTTTGGACTGAAGGATGATGAAGCCCCAGTGGGTGACGAACATCATTTTTAAGAGGTAGCCAACCCTTGCTGTAGCTTCGAACTGTGTCGCAAAAATGTCATATCTGGGTAGCATTGTAGCTTTTTGCCACAAGCTTTTAATAGCAAATATTCCGTGAAATGATTTAGTTTATCTTTTCCTATTCATACCCCTTGGGAAACCGGAAATGCATTTTTATGTTCCAGAGTTACTCACTGGAAATATCGTTCAAACTGGAACGACAGAGCCGGGTTTTTCGCATTGGTTTAACTCTCCCACCTATTGCTAGCTCCATATTCTTTTCAAAGGAGAGTTACGTTACTAAGTTACCCTACGAAAGTGCTTTTGACACCTAAGCTCCAACGGAGTGGAAAATCACGCTTAGTAAATCCGGGTCGTCGGGTCGCCCCTTTAAAAACTGTTTGTATTTGGAGTATTTCTTGCTGCTAACAATAGCTTGGACCTCCAAACCTCTGGAGTGTATTTTCTCCAATGACATCTACAAACAAACGAGTTCGCGCAAACAAGAAAAATGCATGCACTTACTAGCAACCATCACAGAAAAATGGTCAGGCTGAACACAAGAAATATCTACTGCACACAAGTCCCAGGCTTGCCTTTTGAGACGCACCCTTTCGCGGTTAGAAACAACAAGGTTTAGCAATTGTCTTTCCTTATAAACAGCTGCCATTTGACCGCACACATGACGGGAAATCTCTCGCGTCTTAGCCGAGCTGTTGATAACGACAGAACATGGTTTCGCCCTATTTTCACGGAAAGAATTCTTGCGAAAAATGTATCTAGCCCCCAAAATCCAGGCAATGAGAATGGAGACAAATGATGTAATGGTTTTCGCGTTCGCCAGATCAAATATTTGACCCATCGATCCACAAAAAACTTTCTGTATATTTTTCCGGGTGGCTACCGTGGTTAACATGGCATCCAGGTCTTATAACATAAATGTTAGAAAGTAACTCACTGCAAGGTTCACACTGAGCGACAACAGCACGTGAAAAAAGGATTCTTTAGCCGTTCTTCCATTCCAAGAGAGTTTCAGACCCCTAAAGCCATCTATCTGTAACAGCTATATTATCAACTTTTGTGGTTGCCTCTACGAGCCAAACGATGGTACGCGCTTCTTTGGTCGCAATGGGATGTTTTACCAATTGATTATCCCCAAAATCTTGCACTTCTACAAAATGCAACACCAGTCAAAATCAGAGCAATCCGACGAAACCTCCATCTGATTTTACCTGCTCGTCCCACCAAGAAAAAATAGGCAATTATCTCTGGCAGATGAAGATGCTCCTCGACAGTTCAGAACTGTCTTGTAGCAGCCCACGAGTTGTGTCTCTCGCCACATTTTTGCTTGAGTAAGAATTGGCGTTCAAAGCTCCGGAAATAAACAGCCTAGCATGGGCAAAATTACGGTAGGCTTATAGTTGGGTATATTCAGCTTCGAAAAGGACCTAACAAAGTCGGATTCGCAGGCCTTCTTCAACCCTTTTCCGATGGTATAAAGTTATTTACCAAAGAAATAACTTTTTCTACTTTTTTAAGGATTTCCTTTCCCAGTTAAACTGTTTAACTTTGACTTCCGGGATCAAAATTTTATCTGATCAGGTTCGAAATCTTCTGAATCTGGCCTGTTGCTGCACATCTTTAACAATCCCCAGCCCAGGAATTCAATCCTAGACGTTGTTCCGAAATTCGATTTCCATCTCAGCATTATTAAACAGGGATACCATCCTATCCATAGCTAAGCTAAGCATATTACACGCTTCGACCAGGGAACGTAACGAGTTGGACGTATCACCCTGATTTCATTCAAGCAAAGGTTGAGGTAGCAAATATCCCCACAAAATCTCAACCTGCCCGGTTCTACCGTTCACGGTAAAACTAAAAGCGGAAGTTCGCATATGCCTTTTAACTCTTAACTCCCGATGGGTACTGCTCCTATACTCGGTCTGTCTCTGCTGTTCATTTTCTGAAGCTTGAAAATACCCACGCTTGCATCGTTCCCAAACTCAATGGGTTGGGGTGTTCCTGAGTCTAGTGCCAGCCCTTTAAGCCCACCCCTGAAGAGCTGGAAATACGAAATAATGTCGAAACCTTGACTGATCCAACCAGCGCCAAGTTCATTCTCTTGCGACTTTCCGACTCGTCGTTCTATAGCTGCCTCCACGCTTCTGCCGTCTGCCGGCCACAGATTCAATCAAATCGTGCTCATGATTTTTACAGTCAACATCTAGTGTTTCCTGCCCTACGGGGGCTCGGCTGGAACTCATTCCAGACCCTATAGAGCCGTCACCCCCAATTCCTGTGCGGTAACGGAAATTCCGTTATAGCCTTGAACTACCTTTCCCATTTCAACATTTCTTCACGATTGTCGGTTTTTATTTACCATTACAAGAAGATGAGAGAAAAATCCATATTCCTGGTCCAAAGTCTGAGCCCTTTTCACCTCCGGACGATTGGCACTGACGGTTCTGTCTTCTGCAGCCTCTGTACCTCCAATTCTTTGAACCTGTTCTTTCGGGCAATTTTTTCCACTCACCGAATCTTCTTTCGTTTCTTATGCGCCATAAGTTTTTACACTAATCTTTTTGCTTCCAAAAAATTTGTATTTCAGTCTTGGTACCAAAGAGCCGAACTGCTAAGCGTGCCATTCCATCAAAGCTTTTTATTTTTCTCCACTTGCGTGTAGACCATCTCGGCCTACCTTATTAACGGTAGTTCCTCCAGAAACACAGTCAAACCAGGCACGCCTGTTCTTCCGTTTTTCTTACTAATGTCAAACAGCTCTGATCGAACCCTTTCCTGCGTCTGGTCTGTAGACCCTTGCTTGATCACTGCGAGCACATCGTGTAGCATTTTCATCTTAGTATTTTCACCTTCATGCCATCCTGCGTTTAGTCTGTAGACACTTGCTTGATCACTGCGAGCTCATCGCGGAGCATTCTCATCTTATCATGCCATCCTGCGTTTAGTCCTTTTCGTCTCCTTCTGAGACCAACTCGTCGTCCTTTTCCATGAGTATCCAGTCTACAAACGAGAACACTCTTTATCTCTGATACTTTGTACTGCCTTTACCCTTTTAAGGGTAATGTCCTTTCCCTTTCCAGGGGCTTCCCTCAACCTCCCGGGGTTACTCCCTCTCTCAGGGATTCTTTCCCCTCCCGGGGCTCTCCCCCTCCTGGGGCTCTCCCCCTCCTGGGGCTCTCCCCCTCCTGGGGCTCTCCCCCTCCTGGGGCTCTCCCCCTCCCGGGGCTCTTCCCCTCCCGGGGCTCTTCCCCTCCCGGGGCTCTTCCCCTCCCGGGGCTCTTCCCCTCCCGGGGCTCTTCCCCTCCCGGGGCTCTTCCCCTCCCGGGGCTCTTCCCCTCCCGGGGCTCTTCCCCTCCCGGGGCTCTTCCCCTCCCGGGGCTCTTCCCCTCCCGGGGCTCTTCCCCTTCCGGGGCTCTTCCCCTTCCGGGGCTCTTCCCCTCCCGAGGCTCTTCCCCTCCCGGGGCTCTTCCCCTCCCGGGGCTCTTCCCCTCCCGGGGCTCTTCCCCTCCCGGGGCTCTTCCCCTCCCGGGGCTCTTCCCCTCCCGGGGCTCTTCCCCTCCCGGGGCTCTTCCCCTCCCGGGGCTCTTCCCCTCCCGGGGCTCTTCCCCTCCCGGGGCTCTTCCCCTCCCGGGGCTCTTCCCCTCCCGGGGCTCTTCCCATTGCATGGCTGCCTCTCCCCTAGTTCAGCTGCTGTATGCGTCCCCCAATTCCAAAATATTTCTGATCTCCCATGTTCTGCATCTTTCGTCAGTTTTGTAAACCAAGCTTGCTTCCCTCCCTTTTATTTTACGAGTTCAAAATAATTGTATCACCTCTCTTGAACATCTATCGAAATAGCTGTCATATGCGTCAGAACACCCTTTAAACCGATTTCACTTTTCAAAGGCTGTACCTGTTTTTAACTATAGCAACGAATCCCCCCGGGCATCTAAGGCGCGTCTTCAAAATATGACTCGTTTGTGACCTTCGTTCACCCCAGCAGCACCAATGTGTGCTTGCTGAGTTAGCATTCAACTCCGGATACGTCGCGTATCTCTAACCTCCCATGCACCCCAAACTTTGGCGGCATCACTGCTTCTGGGAACAAACAAAACACAACGAATCTTCCCTTTTTGATGTTAGTGAGTAATAAAAAATGTAGATCTGACACCGCTTAGAATTGCGGCTTAGAAACTACATTGAGAAAGAAAGCACCGGAAAAGATTTCCCAAAGGCTCTTCGAAAAACATGAAGTATTTTAATATGCTTAAAAAGTAATTTAAGGTAGAAATGTAATAGAAAAAATTAAAAATCAATGAAAGTTCTAAACATGCCTGTGACATACAGAAAAAACACCAAAAGCCTTTCGGAATTTTACCGGTCCTTCTTCCCACCCACAAAAGATACTGGCAATTTCTGCTCACTTAACCAACCTTATCATTGTTCGCGGTTGATGCTGTTCTGGTACCACACCTCCCTTGATCACTTGCGCATGGCATCGGCGCCTCGACCTGTGTAATTTTCACAACAACAACTAAACGAGCTGTTTAGTTAGTCTGTACACGTTGCAAATATTCGTGCCTTAAATTTTTCTCCACTTCCTCATATTTACACAACTTTACTCTCACTGTAACGTCCTGTTATATCACTTTCTTTGATAAAAACTCGCT
This sequence comes from Branchinecta lindahli, assembly GCA_023053555.1. Classification (NCBI taxonomy): domain Eukaryota; kingdom Metazoa; phylum Arthropoda; class Branchiopoda; order Anostraca; family Branchinectidae; genus Branchinecta; species Branchinecta lindahli. The sequence continues at coordinate 22,204,560 of JAKZAO010000006.1, forward strand.
AAGCGTAGCCAAGCACTGCGACCGTCGTGGCTGAGCATTCGCTATGAACTGGTTTCGCCCGTGCCTCCGAGGGTGAGAATAGGACAGGCAACACTTGGGATTGAATCTGTTGTGATTTTGAAAATGTTATTTACCTTAAAGGAACAGAAAACTTGACTCGGGGAGCTAGCGATAGTGAGAGTAAAAAAAATTCTCGTTGCGACCATTGCAGTTTCCGAGAATTCGACTTTTGAGTTAGTAGAAAAAAAAGCAAAAGGTTTGTGTGCCGAGAGTAGAAATCGAACGCACGACCTCTTGACTACTATCCCGATACACGGCAAAAGGCGAACTTTTATAGTGCATAAGTGCATAATTACAGTGCGTAAGGGGCAAGGCCGCCTGCCAGCTAGCTTCGGGAACACTAAGGAGGGGGTTCGAGATAACAAAGAAGGGGGGTCTTGTCGACAATAAGTCCCTGTATATTTATCTAAGCCCCCCCAGGTCGGTTTGATGGCCGAAAGTTGCGTAGTCAAGTTTTCTGTGCCTTTAAATTTACCTTAAATCACACTTTCAGCGAGATAAGGTGGTGTAATCCTTTCTGTCGAGTCTCTCGCTGGTTGGCGGCTTGGTTCTTAATGGTTGTTGTTACATCGGCTCACTGGCACTCCAGTGTAGCCGACATTCCTAAGTTGGCAGATGTGGTTGTCACATCGGCTCACTGGCATCCCAGTGCAGCCGACATTCAACATTTCGCCAGTTCCACGCCTTTCTTGAAGCCATCCAGGGTAGCAGCGTTGATGTTTTTTTTCGGAAAGACTGTTCCAGAGTGGTGTTCGTAATTAATTGAAGAGCTGAGCGCACAAAGGAGATAACTAACTTTTTGCTAGTTTCGAGATAATCGCATTCAAAGTTTGGGAATGTAGGCTATATCGAAAGCTAATTTTCATCTTTGTCCGCCGAGTATCTCAGTAGGGAGTAATCTGGCGAAGATTCTGATAGCACAGGGGAAAAGAGCGCAAAAATGTGTACCAGATGGTGCTCTTAACTCAATTTGCCAAAAAAGGCGAGTTATCACCTTTGTGCGCTCAGCTCTTAAGTATTGCCAGGAAGAGCCGAAAAATCGCCTTAAAAGCATCTGCTGACTTTTTTGTTTGTCGTCATGATACCGTAAGTCAGCGGATGCTTTTTCGGCGGTTTTTGGCTCTTCCTGGTAAAGCTTGTTCTGCATGACATTTAATGCCTAAAGTTTTCGGAATCACAACAGATTACATCCAAAGACACAAGTGTTGTTCGTTGAAACCGCGCATCCTTGTGTTATCTGCTATGAGAGAGATAATTTTATTATCAAACACAATGAACACATTTGAACAGGTGCCACCCCATAAAGCTTTCGCCTGTCCTAAGGGGGCGAGCTTCTAACAGTGATATGAATGAAACTTCTAACTGTGTAGTGATTATGTTTTGTGTATACTGGCGAGTGACAACCTCTACAAGTTTGGATTTTTAACATAATGGTTTCGAAAAAAATAAAGCGAAATCTCCATAGGACGTCCATCCATCCTACGTCCTGCTCATCCGACGCACTTCGTGCCTTACCCTAGATCCGTCTAGGCACCCGTTTTACAGCTGGGGCGTTTGCGGCTAGTCTTGCAGGCGGTTTGTCGAGCGCCTAGACAAAGACTCGGGGCCTAAATCCATCCCAATTCTAAGTCCAGCGCCTGAGCAATCAGCTGTCGTGCAGCTGAAGAGCGGCGTAGGGAGACCAGTTGCTATATAGTTGGCATGGAGCGGTGCATCGATATAAGGTTCTGTGTGTCCGACACCCTTGATATTTTTTTTTTTTTTTAAGAAGAAAGAAAGTAAGAAAAAAACGGTACGGTTCAATAAACATATATGTAGCCGCTTCGAGCGCGCTTCCGTATCCCTATCTTATCAAGTTGACCGGAGCCGTGAGACAGCCGGACACTATACTATCGATGAGTTAACGCGTTACACGTCCTAGCCTTTACCTCTCAACTATCGATGACTTTCGTGTCCTTTTCGCTTTAAATCGACTGTTGCAGGAAGGCGCCCGCGCTGCGGAGAAGCTAGAGCGACGGAAGGAACGAGAGGCTCTACAAGCTTGCCTACAGGAAATGACGCGCTCTTTGCGACCTTTATTGAGGTTGTTGGAGTCGTCGCAAGAAGACTGGGAGTTGATGCGCAGAGAGCTAGATGAGTGGAGGGAGAAGAAAGTAGGGCTGGAGGAGCAACTTGTGGAGAAGAAAAGGTAGGCTCTATCAGATTTCAGGTCGGACTTTTAGAGAGTTTGCGTGTGGTGGAACGTAAAAACGGAATCAGTGCAGTTTTTTAAATAAGCTGATCATGCTAAACGAAAGATCAAGGTTGTACACATCTGTGTAATGTGTATGAGTTTTCAAGCTTATATCCCTTTGTTTAGGGCCTATCCGCCCCCCAAAAACGCTTTCCCCTAAGTGCAAACTTATCTGCAGCTGACAGGTTGTACTGGAAACTCAAAAATGAAATAACTTCAAGTTTAACTGAAAAGCCGACTTATTTTTGTGTCATTTAATCGAATACACTAAATTATTTGGATTCTGCAAAGGGTTTTTTAATTTTTCTCCATCTGCTCTAGTTATGACGTTCAGAATATCTGCGGCCGTCCCCACAGCGTAAATTCTACTATGACGCAGGAAATTTTAATCTCAACAAAAACGCGGCTTTTCAGTGGGCAGTGGGGAGATTGGTGAAGATTGCTTAGTGCCTGAACAAAAAAAAAAAAATCATAAATCTTTTTCGTAAGGCATACAACAGAAATGCAAGCGCATAGAGTACCACAAATCACAAGGAAATTCCACTATTTGAAAATCGATTATTCGTGAATAGCGGAATAACAAAGTAACGCATTTTCAGCGGGTCTTCAAGACAACTTAAGTGAATAAGTGATGGGTAACTAGATTGTCCTATCCTAGCCCTTTTCGGTTAAACTTTAACGAGGAAACTTGCCTCGGTGAAGGTAAGGTATTGTACAGTAGAGGTATCCTTATGTGACCGTCCGCTAACAGTGAACAATCGCCGAAGAACAAACTAAAACACAAACCAGGCATTCTTTCCTATAAATACTAGTAATAATCACTCACGCTTTTGTCACTTTTTGAATATTTTGCTAATTCACGGCTGAAAGTGGCTCAGCTGACACCTGAGGCGTATTCTAGACTCCGCTTAAGGAGTGAGGATCCGAGACCCCGCGTTTTTGTTTGTCCCGGGGACTCACTCCCCGTGTTCTCGCGAGTCCCCACGGACAGGGAATGCTCCGATTATCAGCAACGTCATCAAAAAGGACGCCCTTTCAGATTCGGAGGGGAATCAATTTTTGCTGGTGTTGTGTATTGTAAAATTAATTGAAAACAATCAGAATAAACAAAACCAAAAATAAAGTGAGACTAATTTCGTCAACTACATATTTTTTTTTTTTACAAAATCCATTTTGGAAGCATTCCCCGTGTTCTCGCTGTTTTCCGTACGCGGAGTCCGCGTGGAGTGACTCCCTCTATTGTCGCCGTTCACCTTGATTCCCCGTGGAGTCCTCGGGGAACGGCGAAGCGCTTCGATTTTTCGTAAAAACGGTCGATATTTTTTCTTGGAAATAGTCGATTTTTCTTCATAACAGTCGGTTTTTCACAAGAAAGTCGAATTTTCTTAATAATAGTCGTTTTTCGGATAATTAGTCAATTTTTCGTCAAAACAGTAGTTTTGCCCTAAAAAAAAGTAGTTTTTTCTGCAAAAAAAACAGTCGGTAAAAGTGACTAGCAAGTCGGCAAATAGTTTGCCCCCGCCCAAAGATTTGGCTAGTTACTTTGGCTCTTACCGCAAGAATGTGAAGCAGTGCATAGGTTGAGTGAGACAGGATTCAGTGTTCAAGTAAAGCCGTTTTTGCTTCAAAAGTGGACAATATTGTTCACACCCGATAGAACAATTAAACGATTGTGTGATTGCTTGAAACAGATATTTCAGCTGAGATTTGTTCCGGCAATATCCTGTTTCCTTTTTTGGAAAGGGATCTTTAGTCAAGCGTGGACGAGCTGTGGCAGAACGAATAATTGAAGAGCTGAGCGCACAAAGGTGATAATTCGCCTTTTTTGGCAAATTGAGTTAAGAGTACCATCTGGTACACATTTGTGCGCTCTTCCTCTCTGTGCTACCAGAATCTTCGCCAGATTCGCCACTCCTACTAAGATACTTATGACAAAGGTGATAACTAGCTTTCGATGTACTAACTTCCCAAACTTTAAACGCGATTATCTCGAAATTAGCGAAAAGTGGGTTATTACCTTTGTGCGCTCAGCTCTTCAGTTGTTAAGACCCTACTGGAGAAGTATGTCCCTCCAGAAAAGTTGCGCTTCTGCAGAAAGTTGCTGAGCTTTCCGCATCGACTGTCGCGCTCTGGGATCCGTTGTATCTCTAGACTTCTGGCTACAGACTTAAATAGAAATCGACTTTCTTGGAATCAGGTAATATGCATAACTCCAATTTAATCAAGTCGTGCAATCCCTTCATCAGGGGTTGATTTGAGGAATCTTAACTTTCCACGAGTTTTCGCGCTAGATTGAAATGGGAAGTGAAATACGATTCTCTAGATAGGTTTCCCACGTGCGCTTACCCGCTGGTTTCTCTCGGGATCTGAGAAAGCGACACCGACGGGAGATTTAAGTTCTTAGTTTAATAAAGTTTAACCGAAAAGCCAACTTATTCTGTATCATTAATTAAATACACTTAATTGTTTGGATTATGTTAAAGGACACCTGAACAATGAAACCATACTTGAACACACCGTGGAGAATACATTTACGGACATGGCCACGGAGAGAATTCTTCTCCTGAGCGTGAGGTTTTCAGAATAGGGACGTTTGTTTCTGGAGGTTTGCACATGCAGACTCCAAGACAAAAAGCGCAATTCATTCAAATCTTGTACAGCGCTGGCCGGATCGTATTGGAATACTACATATACATTTGGGCTTAACTGGTTAAAAAATATTCCAGAAGAAGGGTTGATTGGAGACGTTTGTTCATTTCTATAATTGTTCGGCAATGAAATAAGGACAGATGCAAAATGGAGCAAAAATCATAGCTTGGAAACACTATTTCGTATTTGGATTGGGTTTTCTGCAGGCAATGTTAACAGAAGCCATACAGATAGGGATGATACTTGGTACTCTTCATTCAGGTGTCCTTTAAGAGATTTTTTTATTTTTCACTATATGCTCTAGTATGACGTTCAGAAAATCTACGGCCGTCCTCACAAAGCAAAGTTCAACTATGACGCGGAAAATTTGAATCTCAACACGAACGCGGCTTTTCAGTGGCCAAGTGGTGAGCTAGGTGTTCAGTGGTAACTGCGCAAACACTTATTATTCGTAAATCGCTTTCGTCAAGCATACAACACAGGTACAAGCGCACAGAGGTAACACAAATTCGACAGGGAAAGGCCACTATACGAAAATTGATTATTCGTAAATAGCGGAGCAACGAAGTAATGCATTTTCATCGGATCTTCAAGCCTATTTAAGTGAATAGGTGATAGGTAGCTAGACTATCCTATCTCAGCCCTTTTCGGTTAAACTTTAAGCGTTGGTGGAAAAATATCCCTATCCTTCTTATTCATCCTCAGGCCTTTGGGTGTGAGCCTGCGGAAGTTAGGTTTGCTGGGTGCAGTAGAATAGCTTGTGTGGCTTCCCTTAGCTGAGGCAATATAATATAACACAATTAAATGTTATAGCAAAAAATAAGTGGCTGGTTCAGGTTCAGGTTTATATATTTACGTAAAAATTATAAAATAAATTACACTTCTTTCCCGAATTCATGGAATTCAGGATAAGTTTTATTATTTCAGTTAGCCTACATTTTTGCAAAGATTTTCGTTTCTTTCAGTAGTGTGTTGTCCCATCTGTATGTCGAGGGAATTTTACGTAGGGTTAATTATATAATAATGATACCGTTAACAGGCTTTTTTGTTGATCAGATCAGGGACCCATAAATTCCCTGTAATGACTCGCCATTCAGGGGGCTTGTCAATAAGAGATTTCTGATGCGATCTTGACCGACCAACCGGTAGTTCGAGAAATACCCACGGGGATAGAATACGCGACTATCCAGATAGACAAAATTTGGGATTGGCTGCTGGCGCCTTGAGGGAGGAGTCTCTTTGGCCCTCACGTCCAATGAGGCAATCAAGAACGCCGATTCGACCCAAGCGGAATTTTTGGAAAGTAGGAGTAGGTCGGGCAACATAGCATAGAAGCATAGGAAATGACAAGCCCCCCGAATGGCGAGGCATTACAGGAAATTTATGGGTCCCTGATCAGATGCTTATTACTAGGCGAAGTCAGATTGGAAAATAAAATTAAAAATGTTTCGTTCTCATAAGGACCAAGTCAGTTTTCAGTATGTAAAAAAATAGAGCGTCTAGAGCACCATCTGCTTTTCTTCGTAGCTGCGAGGCTCCTAGCGGAAACCAATGAAACTTATAATGGGGGGGAAGATTGCAAATAAATCGTGCTCTTGGAAGCCCTTGGTGAATAACTATGAGCAACAGATCATGGGCCCTTGATGTAACGTGTTGATATTTTCAGAAGTTTTGAGGAGTCGGTCACCCCCCTGTACGAAGTGGTGGCGGAATATGAAGAGGACATTACCTGCCAGAGACGCAAATTGAGTGCCATCCGAGCGCGGATGTTTGAAGAGAGGAAAAGTGCCACTGAGATGCTGAAAGCACTGAAGCTTCGGTAAGGAAATCAGCTTTTGACTCGACCATCTGTTTTCATGTGTGTTTAGTGACTTTGATCTCGTGTACTTCTGATCTCACAATAGTTCAAATATTTGAGTGTGAAATTTCACCGGAGTCTAGTCAGTTTTGCCTTATTTATGCAGTAAAAGCACTTTAAACGTTATTTCGGTAGCCCCCCCCCCCCCCCCCCCCCCCCCCCCGTTGCGAGAATCACCTTATACCAAGGTTCCAAGTTCTGAAAAAGCATATCCCAACTTAAGAAACAACTTTTCCTCCGGTCGTACGCAGTTGCCCCTGTTCTCCGCATCCAATAGTTGCGGTTTTACAGATACCATGGTATCTGATACCACGGTAACTGGATCCGAATCTTGTCATTTTTGGAGTTACCGTGATATCTGATACTGCGGTAGCTTTGTAAAAACGACAGTTGCCAATTTCGCGCTTTTAGGCACCCCAAAAGAAATGCTAACATCCACTCACATCACAAGTGTCCAACATTTTTCCCACCAGTTTGACGAAATCCTTAGCTCTTATGTTAGTGACGAGGAAAGTGAGATTGTTTTAGATACCACGGTATCGTACCTGAATATCAAACGTATCACGGTAACTGACCAGATACTCAGTAATTGCAAAAACGAAGTTTGACTGTGGTATCAGATACCAGGGTATCAGGGTAACTGCAAAAACGACTTTAGACCGACCTTAGATACCATGGGGCATAGTATCTGCAAAAACGCAACTAATTTTAAGAGTCATCATCGTGTGGGTTCTTCTGACATCTGCTTAACTCCAGAGCAGGCCGCCTGGATTCCGGATTCCCGGATTCCTCCACTTGATATTTCTCCGAACTCCGAAAATGCTCCTGTACTGTTTTCCACCTCGGATTTCGTGCGAGAACATGCTCTGACCTCTCTTCTGCTTCATAATAGTTGCGTTTTTGTGGATACCATGGTATCTGTTACCACGGTAACTGGATCTGCAATTAGTCGTTTTTGCAGTTACCGTGGTTTCTGATATACGGTTCACTGCAAAAACGACTGTTGCAGAAATTGCACCTTTCGAAGTCATCCCAAAATAAAAACTGATATCCAGTTACATCACTAAGTGCTGAACTTCTTTTTCACCAATTTGACAAAATTTGATGAAAGTGAGATGCATTTTCCAGATACCACGACCAGATATCACGGTCGGACCGTGATATCTGAATATCTGTTACCACGGTAACTGGCCAGTTACCACGACAACCGCAAAAACGCCTTTTGACCGTGGTATCAGATACCACGATAACTGCAAAAACGACTTTAGACCGTATATCAGATACCATGGTAACAGCAAAAACGCAACTAATATGTTTCCAAAGTTCGAACTCGTCGTTTTCTCAGACAAGGTCTGTAAACCGATATTACACTGTCAGACGTTTCATAACATGTACGCAAGGATGCGCAGTTTCAAACAGAAATGAGAAAACAGAGTATCTGTTGATCTGACGGAAATTGTGTGATGGGTCTGTATGTTACGTTTCTGCAAAACATACCACTTAACAGGGTTTGCAACGTTATTTTTAGCGAAAAAAAAAACGCTTAAAGAACATATTGTGCTTATGATACTAATTCATTCTACTTCAGTAGTATTTCTTCCGTTCTCGTTCGCGAGATTCTAAACTTTATATGTGTATCCTATCTCCTCTGTTAGCGTTATACTGACTATCACGCTTGCCACTTTTGTTCTGTTTACGTGACGTATCAGGCGATCATTGTTTCGGGGAAGCTTATTGGGCCGGATACCTGTTATGCAAATTTTGCCAAGTTTGTCGTCGAAGGCAAGGGACATGGAAAGAGGCTAAAACAGCCGAAGGCTTGTGTAATTTCTGTAAGGATAGCTAAGTTCTGTGACGTCAACAGCTATTGTGTTTTACATCATATCAGTTGAAACTGCATATCTTTGTGTATATGTTTGTAACTTCTGGCAGTATAGTGAAGCAGCTGACCTCAGTTGTTCAGCCTGATAGACTCTGGACAGACTACCATTAAATGCCCTACTCTTGCAAGACTGGCCTATTAAAACGATTAAGAATATTTAATCTGGGAATGGTAATGACAAACGTTTTGATACATACACTACACTTTCTATCACTCCGAATTCCTTTAGGCTAATTCGCAGCACTCTTTGGTATTGTCTCACTGATATATGTATATACTAAAAATTGTGCGCTAGAATCTGAGTCTATGGTGATCTATTAATATGAAAAGGAGCAAAACCTTATATACCACTTGGAATAAAACGTGCCAAGCCCCATCAGACTGATAGCCTTTGTAAAATCTTCCGTTATGTTTCCTTAATCCCTTACGTCTCGCCGACTCTTTCACACCTGAAACGGATCCCTTCACAAGTAGTATACGGACCTTTGAGAGTAAAGATGAGAACGAAATCAGTTGGATCAGGAGAAGCGATTTTTTTGTAAACTCTTGATGTTTATTCATATAATATATACAAAAACAGATTCGTCAGCTGTGATGCTTATGAAGTGATATTTTGGCCCTTCTTTGCAAGGGTCCTCTTCAGGCTGTTATTCTTCTGGGCCAGCGCTGGGGAAAGAAAGAAATTTGTTGGGGAAAGAAATTTGTTTCTTTCCCCAGCGTTGGCCCAGAAGAATAACAGCCTGAAGAGGAGGCTTGCCAATAAGGGCCGAAATATCGCTTCATAAGCATCACAGCTGACGAATCCGTTTTTGTATATATATATGAGTCTAAGTCAGCTTGGGCTCAAGGAATATTTATCTTGATGTTTAAGACCAGATCCGGCAAAAATTTGCGAGAAAGTCGGCTACAAACTCGAGCGGGATTTGAATATTTACCGAAAAATTAATTAAAATGTAAACTTACGTTACTCCCTGAAAATACAAACAGGCAACAAGTTACAGAAAATAAAAATAACACCAGATTTTAGGTAAAAGTCAGATTTTTCTGTTCTTGTCTCGCAGTGTGGGCTTGGCGCTAATTGGCAGGGTAAAGACGCGTGGCGTTAGCCATATGCGCCACCACACTAAATGGAATTGTAAATATTTTGACAACAAATAACACGTTAAAAACAAAATCACGAATCGTTCGCCGCTAGAGAATGTTTGGTATTTTTTTGTGATAATCAACAAAATTTTTAGAATGTGGTGATAACAAATAGAAAAAATAACCAAATTTAGTGATAAATTACCACCCGCAGCAACCCTATTTCTTGAACAGCGTATAGCACCTTCGCGTTCGCCAATTTCACTGTTCACAAATTCCTTAGCCAGTAAAAACGCGGAAATCTCCATTCAGTAAACTTAGAACTATCGAAAACATAAAACCGGTAACATTGTACTTCGGCAGCATTTTGCACTATGGACGTAAAGAAATGGTCGGAAAGGGGTAGAACTATCGAAAACATAAAACTCGTAACATTGCATTTTGGCAGCATTTTGCACTATGGACGTAAAGAAAAGGTCGAGTCGGGTATTGGACGAGTGGTACTGGCCGTTAACTTGCCGATCCAGTTCAGTACCTGTCGACTCGTATTATTGGTAAGGTTTGCTCAAACTGGCAATCCGGTTTCCGTACCGGACAGCAACCACATAATTACGGGATTGACCCACATATACGGAATTTACTCAGATTGGTTTGTCTGGTTCGAAATCGGTGACCAGGTCGTCCTCCCAATGGTATTCTTCTTCGCCCTCCACTAGCTTCTTCCAGTGGTCGATGTTGTCCTCAACTGCTTCACGCATGCTCGACAGAGATGGCACCACTCGCTCGACGGACTGAAAATGTGATTCAAGTAAACGGGACTTCTTTCCTGTATTCGAGTTTCGATGAGGGGGCATAGTTGTTTGCGTGAAAGCAACAAATAATAATCTGATAGAACTTCTGTCTTTATTCCCATGCAGCGACTATGAATACTCCGACAAAACTGAGCGCACCTAGAGGTATTTACTCTAGCTTTGAGCTGATGGTGATGCCCGTTTACTCATCTTCCGTCTTCACCGTTGCTTACCGCAGAAAAAACTAGTGAAGGAGGCTGACAGGAAGCGTACTCCGCGCGCTGACCCGCTCTGGAGCGCGTCCATAGAACCAATACTTGTCCTCATCGGCGGGTTGCCAGCGATTTAGCTATTTGTAGAGGTAACGAAACGTAATGTGGCGCGAAGCTACTAACCTCCGCTCGTTCGTAGCGGACTGGGTATGGGGAAATATTCGACTCCGCCTAGCATATTACAGAGATAGGGAGACGGAGGTTCTGTCAGATTATTTGTTCTTGGTGATAGTGCATGAGTAGGATAATACGGATATGTGTTATTTGGCGAACTGCACATATTCCACGTTTTAGATCTACTTTATGATTTCCGGAAGTCCGTTTTATATACACTCCCCCCCCCCGGAAGCATTAAGCTTATAGTTTTCAACTTTCTCTCTCCTTCTAGCTAAGATAATGAGATCCAATAGTTGAATAAATACTATCATAGTTCGCGGATCCACGTGTGCGAAGTAAATCCCGAATGGAGGAATCTTGTTAGAAAACCGCCTGCTAGAAAGTAGGATATTCTGTAAAAGCTTTTAATCCTAGAAAAATAAGAAAGCAGCTTTAAAAGAATTAAAATCGTCTCACTGTGCAGTTTTACAAAGCCTCCCCTACAGTAAATTCTGTCTGACATTAGAAAGCCTATTAAATAAGGCTTTCAATAAATTAGACAGGACCCTACGAAAATGGTTTCCGTAAAAACAGAAAGCAGCTTTCTAACAAGAGCTACGAGCTCATATGGCACTTGTTAAGAGTAGACGGTACAAGAACGTCACAAAATACACCCGCCATCCAAAAATGCGGTTCATACCTAGAAATAGGATATGTAGTTTCACTCAAGTCTGAGCATTTCCGGTATCACCGCGGATCATCTGGAGCAAATGACTGTTCTAACCTCAAAATTTCAGCCCAATAAATCCACTCGTTTGATCCCTAGACGTGCCGCACGATTGTCGGTACCTCCCTCCAACCCCCCTACCGCGGCCGAATCTGGTTCGAACTCAAGAACGGATGATCTAAAGCACCTTCTCTTACCACCTATAAGTTTCACTCGAATATGAGCTTTCCCCCCCCCCCCACCATGGTCAGATCCCGTTTGGACCCTAAAATATGTCATCTAGGGCAGTGGTTCCCAACCGGGGGTACGCGAGACCCTTGCAAGGGGTACGCGAAGGAAACAAAATCGTTTTAATTCGTAACTTCAAAATCTCGCCTTACTCATCTTTGATTGCCGAAAGCCTAATATTACCAGCAGAGGCATCACTAGCCAAAACGTTTTGAGAAGCAGCCTCAAGTGTCTCATTGATTTTGTATACATTTCTACACATGTATTCCTTATCATTTATGATAATAAATATCGTCTTTTTAACGTTCTGGAAAAGGGGGTACGCAACGTTTTTTAACCTTGATTAGGGGTACGCGGTACGGAAAAGGTTGGGAACTACTGATCTAGGGCATATGCTCTCTCTACATTCCAAGTTTCATTTACATCGCCTACCGTGGCCGGATCCGGTCTGGACGCCAAATAACAAATCTAGGCCGCATAATCCCATCCGTTTGGTTCTCGTGCATGTCAAACGTTTCTGAAACCCCCCTCCAACTCCCCCAACCGTGGCCGAATGTGGTTCGAACGCACGTTTTGCACGTCTAGGTCATCAAATTTTGTCAGCCATTAAGTTTCACTCGAATTGGACCACCCGTTCCCAACTTACGGAAGTCAATTGCCGTATTAAATTTCCCTTCCCAGACTCCCCCAAAAAATAGTCGGATCCAGGAACGGAAGTTTCCCTAGGGCACTGTCGGGTTATCAAGTCAATTAGGTCGGGTCATCAATATGCCTGCAAAGTTTCATCGTCTTAGCACATCTGCAACTATTTCTAACTCACTATCACCTGAATTCCGGAAAAAAAAACCTCCAACTCCCCCCACAGAGCTCCGATACGATCTGGCTCCATGAATTACGTATCTAGACCTAATGATTGTTCTCCCCACCAAGTTCCATCCCAGTCCCTCGACTATAAAGCGTTTTTCCGGTCCCCCCCCCCCACAAGTATCGGATCCGATCCGGACTTAAACATGGAACATCTGAGACGATAGCTCGTTCCGGTTGCCAAGTTTAATTCAAATCCGAACACCTGTTGATCATGCCACTATATTCCGGATTCCCCATCTCTCCACTCCCCCACGATCGAAAAATTAGATGACAGATTTTGAAAAATTCGACAGGGCTCCCTCCCTAAGATTGGTTTCAAAAATTATAAAGCAACTTCAAAAAATTATAAAGTCGCTTTCTAAAAAATTATAAAGCAACTTGCTAAAAATTAAAAAGCCACTTCTTAAAAATTAGAAATCAACTTCTAAAAACTGGACAAGACCATACGAAAGTGTTGGAACAAAATTAGAAAGCCCTTAAAAATCCTACAAAGTAGCGTTCTCCCTGCGAAAAAATGGCTTTCTAAAAATTAGAAAGCAGCTTTCAGAAATTGGAAAGCAGTTTTCTAAAAAGGTTGTCTTTTTAATGGCTTTCTGAAAACTAGAGCAGCTTTTCAAAAATTCGACAGGGTCTTTATTGGTTTTCACGTGTTGTCTGTTGAAATCTGACAGTGTAGAAGTGCTTCCTAAAAACTGGTTCACCATTTTTTTTTTTTTTTAAACTGGAAAGCGATTTTATAAAGATTAGAAAGTTTTTCCCTATAAAGAGGATGAAGTCTTACCTTGTACAGGGGAAGACAGACGGACTGCAGCCAGTTCACCTGCAGACTCGGAAGCTCGTGACCCCTCTCTCTATCCATCTGCGCATGCGGAACAATGTTTAGTTTGTTCCGTTCAACATCACCCTGAAATTGAAGTACACACATGACAAGAATTGAAAATTAACGTTGTTCGGGGAAAGATAAGTTTTTTTTTTTGTTTTTTTTTTTATCTCGACGCATCCCTAATCTGGCACAGGGCCGAGTGTGGCCCCAATTCACAACTAATCCTAAATGGTCAGCTGTGCTCCAAGGTAACATATATATATATGTACATCTGTATCGAAAAACCCAAAGGCCATATTATACTGTATAAAAAAACAACTCATAATAAACTAAGACAAAATAACAAACTAAGAAACAGCACTTCTCGTTCGAGTGCCTTTTGCACAAAATTTCCAAAAGAAACAGTCACTCTTGGTGACGTAGATCATAAGATACCAAGAAGCTGCAACAGCGCCAGTTTTTTTTTTTTTTTATTATTATTATAAGGAGCTTCGACTCACAAGAGCGCTGCCATCTCGAACATCGGGCTATGAACAACACGTGCATAGCCTTGAAAGGCAGCTTAAAAGGACACGTGCGACAGTCATACACAGATCCTCACATTTCGGGCACAGTGCTCCTACAGTTCCATGGAGCAAGGGGTACAGTATCCCCATGAAAATATGTTGAATTAAAAGTCTAAAAATTCTGTTTTTGAGAAAAACTTCCTCTTGTAAACTCCCCTTGCTACAAGGCACTGTGCTCATACGTTGAATCACTGTGCTTATACGTTTGGTATACCCTAACGTTCGAGTACTGTGCCCGAAAACTGAGGATTTGTGTATGACTGACTGGGAGTTAGGCACTTTTTCAGATTGTTCAGGCCGCCAGACACGATTGCGGGACGTCGCTCCGAGTGGCCCAATACTCTTTATGACTATCTCTCCTTGCCGATGCTAAATCTCCGGGTACCAGCGGAAGAAAGAAAGAAACGGTGTCACAGCTGCTCCCAAAGAGCGCCGTGATTGTTTGACGCAGGATTTGAGTCGTTGAGTTTGAGTCAGTACGGAAACGTTTACTCCTTCTTCCTGAGGATCACTGGCGTGTTTTAGACTTAGTCATATAGAGTATCCTGATCGGGCATAATCTTAAACTTTGAACACTTTGGACCGGAATACAGGGAAAAATACGCTTCGCGATGTCTATGCGGAATTTGCAAATTTTATTTCCTTCCATGCACATTATCTCCAGGTGCGGTTAGATTCGCTCTCTGTGTTAACTGAGCTTAACCATTAGAACACGGTTGTGTGTCCTTCGCAGGTTAGGGAACAAAACCCAGCGAGAACGCTACCAAATTCTCGTTCGACGACCACGGTCGTCGCCCACTCCCACAGTTAGCCACTACCCCATGCCTCAAGGGCAGCCTCACAAGTCTCTCTAGAAATGGAGTGATTTAAAGAAACTTAGTGTTACCTGTCGAAAGAATTCGGCCGTTACACGCGCAGCCGCTTTCCGTTGGACGTCCCATGCCTTAGTGGACGTTGCCAAATCTGCAGCCGTCATGAGAACGGACCGCAAAAGAGTTAGATTTTCCTCCACGCTCCAGTCAACTGAGGACGGCTCGTCAGACTCAATAAGAACAGCGAACTTGTCGCGAAATCTGAAAAGAGGGGAATGAGAAGTCCGACAGAACCTGCAGGTATCTACGTTGCAAATAAAAACATATGAATAAGAAAGAACACGGTATGGGTAAGAAAGTAAAGAAAGCTCGGGAAAACAGACATGTACTCGCGGCATTTTTAAGTTAAAAGAAATAAAGAAAGTAAGGACATGATCAGGCCCGTATCCAGGAATTTATTTCGGGGGGGGGGGGGGTTGCCCGCGGGTTGGACCAAAAAGTACAAAAAAGACATAGATCACATTTTAAAGCCTACAAAAAACGATTAATTTTGTGGGTTTCGGAGGGGGGGTCGAACCCCCTAACCCCCCCCCCCTGGATACGGCCTTGGACATCATACTTGTTGCGCTCAAAGCTCGTGAAAACGGACTGGTACTCCAGCCAATCAAGTACACGTTAAAAGATAAGAAAGAAGGACTTCATACGGCATATTCGCTGCGCCTAAAGCTCCTAACAACAGACTGACACTCGCGTAACTGCACAACGCTCTTCTACCCTCGCAAGCACTTGCGCTAGCACCCTGCCGGCCCCCAATGATCGATTTTTAAGTATTTTTCAAATTAAAGGAACAGAAAACTTGACTCAAACTTGACTCGGGGAGCTAGCTGACATATCAAGAATGTACCCTGAGTCGATATTGAGAGTAAGAAAAATTCTCGTTACGACCATTGCAGTTTCCGGGCAGTTTCCGAGAATTCGACTTTTGAGCAAAAGGTTTGCAAAAGCAAAAGGTTTGTGTGCAGCGACTAGGAATCGAACGCACGCCGCCTTGCCGGTTTGTCGTTTGTCTTTATGTCTACACGTAAAAAGGCGAACTTTTACAGTACATAAGTGCATAATTACAGTGCACAAGGGGCAAGGGCCTGCCAGCTAGCTTTGGGAACACTACGGAGGGGGTTCGAGATAACAAAGAAGAGGGGGCCTGTCGACAATAAGTCCCCGTATATTTATCTAAGCCCCCCCCCCCCCGGCCATTCGATGGCCGAAAGTTCCGTAGTCAAGTTTTCTGTTCCTTTAAAGAACATGAACCCTCTGGAAACTTTTCAGACATCCAATATCACACAATTAGAATCACTTATTATAAATATGCTTGGTTCTGGCTTGGGTTGCTATTATAATGTCGGATTCGTCGCAGTACTCGGAATTGCAGACCCCGATACAACATCTAAATCATTGTCTGTTGAAACTGCGCATCCTTACGTCAAATGTCATCAGATTTAAATAGAAAAAACATAATTCTAAACGAAAAGTAAGCAAAGATATTCTTCAGCGATATTTCGGCCCTTCTTGGCAAGGGCCCTCTTCAGGCTCTAGCTGGAAGAAGCGAACCTGAACTGAAAACGAAACCTGAACCTGATCTTAGCTGACTTATCCGTTTTAAATCACTTTTATAAATGATTCCCAGTCAGCATGGACTGAAGGAGTAGTTATCACATTTTTGGCAGTGTCACAGTTTTGCATCAACGCACTAGAGGCGTATTCTCGGCGTTCCCCGAGGAATCCTCTTGAGGAGTCCCTGCGTTTTTGTTTGTCCCAGGGACTCACTCCCCGTATTCTCGCAAGTCCCCACGGATGGGGAATGCTCCGACTAGCATCACCATCATCAAAAAGGACTCTCCTCTTTCAGATTCGTAGGGGAATCAGTTTTTGCTGGTGTTGTTCAGTGTATTTTTTTTTAAAACAATCAGAATAAATAAAACCAAAAATAAAATGGATCCAGACTAATTTCGTCAACTGCATATTTTTTTTTCGAACAAAATCCATTTCGGAAGCATTCCCCGTGCTCTCGCTGTTTTCTGTAAGCGGAGTCCGCGCGGAGTGACTCCATCTATCCTCGCCGTTCCCCTTGATTCCCCGAGGAATCCTTCGGGAACGGCGAGAATACGCCTTAGCTTTTGGAACGAGGGGGACTTACTGGAAGTAAATGCATAGGTCGGTTGCAAGTATTGCGTGCTTGAGTATACACATTACGGCTGAGTAATCATCAGGTTCCAGGTTAGCGAAGATGTTATGTCCCTGCAAAAAGAATGCATGAGGGTCGGGGCAAAGGCTCACGACGTTCATAGTTTATCACAAGGGTCTTCCACTAGCATGATTCGCGGCGTTCCGCTATAACAATTTATAACAAACTACTTAAAACAATTTATAACCCTTTATAAGTTTCCGCTGGACGGTGCACATATAAGTTGAAACTCGCGGTAGCTTCTGTCTTCTTTTTGGGATTTTGAACTGAACAAAGAGAACAAAAGAGCTCGTTTTATTACTTGGATTTGAATTTGCCGCAAAATTTCCCGCAAAATCGAAAATCAACTCGAGAGTTGGTTCGTTAAATCTGAGCCACAGTGCGAGCCATCAAAAGCTTGTTGATCACGCAGACGGACTTGCGGGCCACACAAAGGATCGCAGCCCGATGAAAAATTATCTCAAAATTAGTAGTATGAAGTTGTACGAAAAAGTAGCATGCAGTACGAACTGATGCTACTACATGCTTCTATGTCAAGGCTATCGTGTTACTGCATGCTACTATTAGCAACACTGGATGCCACTATAGCAAGACAGGATGCTACAGGATACTACTGCTTATTAAGATTGGCCCAGTCTGAGGCACATTAAATGACAGTATTCTTTACTGTAACATATTAATACATGCAACTTTTTCGTACAATCATATCATACAACTACCCAGGCTATAAATTTTTCATCGGGAGAACAGCCGCTGTATGGGATCGCGGGAAAACACCTTGTATTCCTCACAGGAATTAAGGTTAACGATGATGCCTTACCTTGCATTAAAGCTTGGTACCCACAGAACACGATTCTTTTTCCTAGACGCGGCGCGAAAAAGAATCGACTTGGAGTTGAAACGCCGCGAATCTTTTCCACTAGCGACGCCGAATTCGCCTAGGTGCAGAGACGTTACTAGCCAAAAGGTTTGGGGGGGAGGTATTTACCGATTGGCTGGTCACTTTTACCGACTGTTTTTGCAGAAAAACAACTATTCTGATGAAAAATCGACTGATTTTAAGAAAAATCGACTGTTTCCAAGAAAAAATTGGCTGTTTTTACGAGAAACCGCGGCGCTCCGCGCCGACTCCGTTATTTTTTTCCCGACTGGCCGACAACATTGGGGGGGGGGCGTCCTCCCCCACGTGACGCCCCTGGCCTAAGTGAATGCGAATCCGCGTTCAGTGGGCACCAAAATGAACTGTGATTTACATCCTGCGTCTAGGCTTGGGATTGCAGAAAAGTTCTCAGTAATGCCGGTACCAAATCCAGCTTGAAATTTATCTCTTGGAGATACTTGAATTTTGTTGCATGATTTCCAAATTTTCATTTCATTTCCACTCCGCTCTTTATCCACCAGCAGATGTGCAAGTCCGTTAAAGAACCAGTCATACCTGTGATGTCAATGCCACCTACTTTCGTAATGGCATTCATTATTCTTAAACCTGGAGACCCACATTTCAAACGTTACGTTCTTAACCCTGTAACGACACCTCACTAATCTTTGCACTTCCCGCGATTCACTATTTTCCATGCGCATTATGCTCCGAACGAGTGTTCGCGTATCATGTTCTAGATGCGCAAAACCGGTTATATGAATTTTGCCGAGTTTTTGCTAGAAGTCAATGGGCCTAGAAAAAAGCTCAAAACAGCTAAAGTTGTGGATAATTCGTTAAAAACAGAGCCAAGTTTTAAAGCATTCAATTCGTTTTGAATATAGGCACATAGACGGTAAATAGTACGTGGTCTGCTTTAAGAGAGCCAGGTGTCGTCATCAGAAAAGCGCTTATATATTTCACTATTCCATAGAGAAAACGAGTTCCCGTGTGGATTGTTCAAATGCTGAATGAAGACATGTTTA
The DNA here is from genome assembly GCA_023053555.1 of Branchinecta lindahli. NCBI lineage: Eukaryota > Metazoa > Arthropoda > Branchiopoda > Anostraca > Branchinectidae > Branchinecta > Branchinecta lindahli. The sequence continues at coordinate 22,223,651 of JAKZAO010000006.1, forward strand.
TAATAATAAATATGGGACAGTTATGGGAGTCAGAAAAGGAATAACACTTACTTCGCTGTTGAGTATCATGACAGCATGATTGAAATGGTGCTGTTCCATTGTATTCTTTGTACCGTACAACAGGGCTAAAGCCGACCCAGTCCTAGAAAATAAATTAGTTTTTATTTGAATCTTTTCCACAGCTTTTGTTGAGCTAACAAACTTGTCACTATCGCAGCTCAAATGTTCTCGATGGAACTTAACAAGAAAACGGATCTGAGACGAAGACCATCTAGCGGTCGTGGAATTCCCGATGAAAAATTCTTTGACTGTGTAGTTGTATGGTAGTTGTACGAAAAAATTGCATGGAATAATATGTAGTAGTATGGAATAGGTATACTAGTGATATGTAATAGTATGGAATACTTTGATAAACATGCCTCTGACTGGGTTAATCTCATGTAGTAGTATCCGATAGCATCCAGTTTGCTACTTTTTCGTACTAATCCATACGACTAATTCTCGGAAATTTTTCATCGGTCAGTCGAAACCAGTATTGGCACTGGTAGTAAAATTCTGCGACTTCAAACAGATGTTAGCTTCTCCGACAAAGTAAGCCGGAATTCTGCGACTGGTTCCTTACCAGTAAATAAAAAAATGAAAAAAAAAATTCAGGCATATATTATGAAGGTGATAAAGCGAGATTTCTCGTTAATAGCTGGTAAAAAGTACCCAGTTTCCTAGGCACCAGAAAGTCACCGTTTTTTGCTGCCATGTCGGAATTCTAAAAAGTGGCAACGCGTGAAAAAAATTCACATGTTGGCTGCTGAGAAAATCAATCAAATATCGAGAAAAAAGACAGTGATCAATGCTGAATAACTAGCTTTTGGAAAGCAATGGATAGTAGGATATTGTTCCAGTTCATTTTCATTGGAAATCTGATTGTGACATGCAGGGGCGTCACTAGCCTTTTACCTTTGGGGGGGGGACGTCCAGTTTGTGCCGACGAACTCAAAAATGTGCCGACAAAAAACGCCGTTGCCGTTTTTCGCGGCAACGGCTTATATTAGTCCTTCAATAACAAGACCAAAGGTTCCGATGGGATCCCAAAACTTCAATATTTGATCCAGACAATTAGGTTTTGTCTTCGCTAGATCCAGTCTTCGCCAGGCCAAACAGCTAATCATTAAGAAACCCAAGCTCAGATATGGATTCAGCATTTGCGTTTACCTCTATAAGCCGATCGAAACGATCCTAGCTTACTTCTGTGAATTTTGCGGTTTTGGCGAAATTCAAGAACTATACTTGTCCGGCGAAAAACTAAAGCTCAAAAACGGATTCAGCGTATCTACTTACCCCTATATCCAACATCTAATCAACTTCAAATACAACTTTAACTTCTAACAAATTTTCGGGTTTCAGCCGGATTCCGGACGAACTATATTTCCGGCTAAAGAGTGATTGTCATATACGGATTCTCCATCTCCTCTTACCCCTAAGTCTATCGTCTAATCAACTTCAAATAAAACTTTTACTTTTAACAAATTTTCCGGTTTTGGCCGGATTCCGGGCGAACTACTTGTCCGGCGATAAAATGGTTTTCGTATTCTTGTCCAGCATGCCTTCTTACCCCTACATAAAACATCTAATCAACTTCAGATAAAACTTTAACTTCTAACAAACTTTCCGGTCTTGGCCGGATTCTGGGCGAACTAAATTGTCCGGCGAGAAAATGGTTTTCATATTCGTGTTCAGCATGGTTTCTTACCCCAAAGTCAAACATCAAATCAACTTCAAAAAAAACTTTTACTTTTAACAAACTTTCCGGCTTCGGCCGGATTCCGGGCGAACTACTTGTCCGGCACGAAAATGGTTTTCATATTCGTGTTCAGCATGTCTTCTTACCCCATAATCGACTATCACATTAGCTGTTTAAAAATATTTTGCTTGTCCCTTAATTTGAACCCCCTTCCCCACCCCTAAATGTAGGGCTACAGGGCCCATCTACTCTTGACCCAAAGAATGCTCACACCAAGTTTCATCAAAATATCTCATTCCCTTCGAGAGTTATCGTGCTCACAGACAGACAGACGGACGGACAGACAGACAACTTTTGCGATGTCATAGGTATCCGTCACTGACGTTTTGGGATCCCAAAAACTTGTAAATTTAAATTCACATATTCGGGTGTTCATTGCAGCTTTCGCTAAAAACTGAAGCTTCCAACGACTGTAGGCTACGCAGAAGAAAGTATTCGCCGCAGGCGAATACTTTAAAATCTGCCTTTTTGTCTGAACAATTTTTCGAAGCTTCCAACGGCTGTACCCAGAACAAGTTAAATTAATCGCCGCAGGCGAAGTTTCTAAAACTGCCTTTTTTTTTGAAAAATTTAGCTTACAAGTTGTAGCTTTTAAGCTGTTTCAAATCCCAAGAATTTCAAATCTTAAACGCCAACTAAATGAAACACCGTTCTTCCAAATAAAGAATACTACGAACTGCGCCGCAGGCGAAATTTTGTGTAAAACTAACTGTAATGCATTAGTTGAGATTATTCCTTTAATATAACTTCGTATATTCAAATTTACATATTCGGCTTTTATTTTCACCTTTCGCTAAAAAGCGAAGCTTTCCAACGACTGAATCCAGAACAAGTACAATCAAGCGCCGCAGGCGAAATTTTTATTTTAGGCTATTCTATACCTATACTTTACAGGTTCTAGCTTTTAATGTGTTTTATAAAAAGAACCCGATGTTCCGACGAGTCAACCGACGCCCGACAAAAAGCATGCAAAATTGTATTTCTTCTGGGTTTGCCGGCGCTTCGCGCCGACAAACAAGTGAACTTTCGCCGGGCTTCGCCCGACGAAAGTACTTTCTCAAGACCTTTGGGGGGGGTAGTCCCCCCTCCCCCCCATAGCGACGCCCCTGCTGACATGGTATGACCTAGGGCCTAGGCTGGTTGGCTAAGAAATTATGCAATTTTTTTGTTTTTTATGCCAGCTTCTACTTCTCAGTATTTTAGGAAAAGTGTTCGATGAACATCTGTGGAGGTTGATACGGCTTCGTGGCCTCCTTGGGGGATGATATGATATCGTATCAACTTCCACAAAAATAACTGTCACAATACAACTTCCCGTGGGACATAGGAAGGTATGCATTGCATACCTGTTCGAGAAAAGTTATTATTTCAATAACAGTTGCCGCGAACAGTTTTTCACAAACATTTTCTGTAAAACCAACATCGACGTATCAGATAATATTATTACAGGTACACTCAGTGTCTATTGAGCCCCCCCCCCTCCCGGGCGAAGAATGATAAATTCAACAGATCGTACAGTTTATACGACTGATTTACATGTTAATGTCCGCATTTTCTTACGTTTTTGTCGTGTTGTGACAAAAACAATACGTTGTTTTTCGTTTCTTTTGTACACTGCATTCTAGGTCCTTCTGGGCCAATTTTGATTGGTAATAATTTCTTTACATTCATTCATTCACAGTATCCGAAGTGTTAACTATTGGAACTTGCACTTCCTTTTGCTAAATGTTATGAAACTTCTTTATAAGGAGATACTTTGTGTTCATATTTTTACTTGTTTGTGTACCCAGGTCCTTCGCGTTTTTCTTGTACAAATATATTCCTATGCAGCTCGGCTTCCCTATGTTTAAGAAAACAATCTCTTGGTTTGGTTACCTCCCCTTCGGATTAATTATACAATCTCTAAGTCTCGCACGAATGGATCCAAGGAAATACGGACAAGCAAAAAATGGAACCAAAATCCAAACAACTCCCCGGCGTAAACTTTGCCTGCAGCTCGCCACTTTCAAGATTACTGGGGGGGGGGGCAGTTTCCCAAGCAATACCCATCATTCTAAGAGAACGATACAGAATTACTGATGACTTTGCGACGCGCTTCTGGAAGTAGCTTTTGTTCGAGTTAGCCTAAAGCTACGAAGTTATTAATTAGCTCGGAAAAAACGATGCATCCGAGTTTAGACGGTTGAAATATGGCGAAGACTACCAGTGGGGGCGGTTTTCGAGATTGTCATTTTCGAACTCTCATCTTGAGAGCACTCAGTTCAAACTAAGGCAGAGCTATGACATGTAATATTTGCGTTTTTGCAGATACCATGGTATCTGATACCACGGTCAAAAGGCATTTTTGCAGTTACCGTGGAATCTGGCCAGGTAGTGTGGTGTCTGATTTTCAGATACCACGGTCGGATTGTGGTATTTGAAAAGTTCCTCTCACTTTGTCTAGTTTTTTTTGTCAAATTGGTGGGAAAGAAGTTGGACAATCTAGATGTCAATATCGATTGCCGTTGACAAAAAAATTATATCTGTATTAGTTCAAAAGTTGAATTTATTGCCCTAGGCGAACTTTCTAATATGACCACTTAGAAAGGAACAAAGGATAAGCTCTAATTTTTTTAGAAGTGACAGAACTTTTAAAGTTTAAGAGGCACATCTGATACCATTTCTCTTCCTTGATCCCAAATGCAAAAAATGGAATGATAAACTCAGGAGAAATCATGAACAGAAATGGGTAGTAACACAGATTGGAGAATGCCACTTTTTTGCTGTAAATTTTTTTTTTACAGCTGACAGATTATATTTTGTCTGTGGGGCCTGTGAAATGCCGCGCATATTTAGCACTTATCGATTTTAGTCCATCTTCGATGTGAAACTGGTGTCTACCTGCTTGCATGCTAGAGCGGAGCTTTCCACTTGAAAGCAGAAACATGGTTTGATGAAACGAAAGCTTGCTGCACAGCTTCAGACAGTCCTCTGACATAGGCTATACAACTCCACTTCACTTCCCACACCGCAGGCTCTGGCTCGACGACAAGCAAAATCCCATCCAGGGAAAGTAGATGCAAAGTACATTTTTTCTGAAATTGCAGCAAACAAAAGTAGGCTAGTTTTCACGTCAAGAGACGTGCTTAATCCTGAAGTACTGCAATCATTAGAAGTAAAAGTTAAGAAATAATGAATGGCAACCAGCTGAAGCTACCGATAAATGGTAAAAAACAGGAGCAGAAATGCCACTTAAATTACCGAACTCAGTAACTGGGGTAAACCAATGAATGAATCCCTACTACCGAAAAACTAACTAAAAAAATAAGGAAGATATCTGGAGAGGTATAACAACCGAATTTCGTAATGGAATAAAACTCTTCTTAGGGCCACCTAAAACAACCGAATATAGTAAGTCGGACTAATATAGATACGGACTATACAAAAATCAGGTGAATTACCGAATTCGGTCACGAATCGGAGCCAAATGAGTCTGATTACCCACCGAATCATAAAATGGACTGACCGAATGCGACAGAACACATACGGACTTAATCCGGACTTGATAAAAGTCCGGTGAATTACCATATTCGGTAACAAATGAGACCAATAAACCGATTAAATCACCGACTTTACGAAGGGATGGACCGAAAGCGGGGAAATCGATGCGGGCTCAACAAAAGTTGGATGAATTACAAAATTCGATAAAGAATGGGAATCAATAAACACGTTAAATCACCCAATTTGGAAATGTTGGGACAAAAGACCTTATGAAACGGGCAAAATTTGGAGAAAATTTGACCGGATGCCCAAAACGTAGATGGGAGCCCTGCCCCCCCCCCCTGCCCCTCCAAATCCCCCATTATGTCCACATGCGGTTCGGACACGTACATGTCACTAGAGCAACTGCTCCAATCACCCACCAAGGATAACTTGAGTCGGAGCACTTCCGAAAAATTCCCGGTTCGAACTATGGCTTTAGAAGGACCGTTTATATCCCACTGGGGTCCGTTTATCTCCTACCGAATACATATCCCAAAAAGGGGTAAGATACAAAAATACCATCTTTCTCATTCACGAAAACTTCTTGTGGAAGTATCTTTTGTTACTAAAAGCCTAAAACAATGGGACAATGAATTAGGTCGGTAAATATGTTACGCTAAGGACGGATCCGACGTCAGCGGGGGAGATAAAACAGAGACCGGACTGGGTGGATCTTCCCAGTTACATAACCATCTTTCTTCTCCACGAAAATGATACAATTGCGGGTTCCTCTTCTGGGAGTAGGCTTTCCTTCCAAGAAGCCTAAAGCTATTGGACAATAAATTACATTGGAAAGTATAATGATTGAGAGAGGATCGGACGTCAGTGGGCGAGGGGGGGGTGCAGCGACGACCGGAACGAGGTCAGTTTCTAAGCTGTCTTGCAATCTTTCACTTCTAAGAAAGCGATAGAAATACTATGTTTTTGTTCACATTTTTGACTTGTTTCATGTACCATGGTCCTTCGTGTTTTTCACGCCTAATTGATTAGTTGCGTTTTTGCTGATACCATGGTATCTGATATACGGTCTAAAGTCGTTTTTGCTGTTGTCGTGGTATCTGATACCACGGTCAAAAGGCGTTTTTGCAGTTGTCGTGGTATCTGGCCAGTTACCGTGGTAACAGATATTCAGCTATCACGGTCCGACCGTGGTATCTGGTCGTAGTATCTGAAAAGTTATCTCACTTTCATCAAATTTTGTCAAATTGGTGAGAAAGAAGTTCAACACTTAGTGATGTAACTGGATATCAGTTTTTCTTTTGGGATGACTTCGAAAAGTGCAATTTCGGCAATAGTCCTTTTTGCAGTGTACCGTATATCAGATACCACGGTAACTGCAAAAACAGCTAATTGCAGATCCAGTTACCGTGGTAACAGATACCATGGTATCAGCAAAAACGCAACTACTGCTCTTGGCTATAAATGACTTGACTATAAATGACTTGTCAAAAATGTGAACAAAAACATAGTATTTCTATCGCTTTCTTAGAAGTGAAAGATTGCAATACAGCTAGAAACTGCCCTCATTCCGGTCGTCGCTCCACCCCCCCCCCCTCGCCCACTGACGTCCGATCCTCACTCAGTCAACATTTTGCTTGATATAAGCGTTAGGTTTCCCGAGGGCTGGGAAATTACTTTCAAAGTTCCACCTCCCCCACCCAACCCGTTCAAGGGCAATATCAGCGTTTTGCAACGAGAAATCCAAGGAAATTCTGAACACCAAAAATATGAACTTTATTTTGGTTGATGGGCCCCTGGACAGTGTTGCCGCTTTCCTCTGACTGAATCTGTAACATTTGGCAGCCAAAACCTGTGAAATTATGACGCCTGCCAAATTCGGTCTTTTTCTTCAGTTTCAACGTTCGTAGGCTACACTTCTTTGTTAAGACCAGAAATGCGTTTTTAAATCGCCTTTTTTCAGCCAAACCCGTAGCAGATTTCATCATTTCCGTTTTTAGTGGAGTGTTCCTTGGAACATTTTACTTTAACGTCTGAGCGGCTGCGCACTTGTTTTTTTTTTTTTTTTTTTACTAAAACTTTAATAATCCCACCTCCACTCCTCTCAGTGACGCAACTTACTTCATTATTACAACTCAAATTTCTTATCTTTATACGTCACCTACACTTTACTCACACACTAAAATCAAATTATTACTTATTTCATACTTTAAATAATTATCAATCTTTTAAATTTATTTGAGCAGTTAAAAACCACAAAACACAAAGAGAAACACGCACTTGTTAAGTGGAGTTTCACCTGTTTTGTCCAAGAGATTCAAGAAAAAAAAGAAATACCTCAGATAATCGAAGTGTTAAGGACGTTTAGACGCGTTCGCAAAGTGCATTAAGTCGTTCGTGAGGTTTTCCCAATTATTTTATGACAGTAGGCAAGAAGTTAAACTTTCGTAAAGTTCACGGATGGGACAACAAGAGACCAATAATGAGAATGACCAATCAGAGAAGAGATCCAAAGTAAAACTTTAGAATGTGGGATCAGTAAACTGAAATTACAATAGTTGCGTTTTGCAGATACCATGGTATCTGTTACCACAACTGGAGCTGCAGTTAGACGTTTTTGCAGTTACCGTGGTATCTGAATATCACTTACCACGGTGACTGGCCAGATAACACGATAACTACAAAAACGCCTTTTGACCGTGGTATCAGATACCACGGTAACTGCGAAAACGACTTTAGACCGTGGTATCAGATACCGTGGTATCAGATACCATGGTATCTGCAAAAACGTAACTAATTATACGAAGAAATGGCAAAAGCTCATATAAGGTTGAACATTTTGAAGCGTTATTTTCTCAATGAAAATTTGCAACACAGAATTTTTGTTAACAAGGTCAAGTTCAAATTTTCGGTGAAGCGGTGACAAACTTCACGGTACATACTTTACGAAAAAAGTTACGAACCTTACGCCGTCCTATCTACCTTCCCCAACCTTTGTGGTAGACTGGGGCAGCATTTCCTGGTTATACCGTTTATTGATTATTCCCAAGAAATGATAGAGAACTGCGACTAGTTGACGGTGGTCTCCCCGGAATGACTCATTCTCAATCAGCTTAAAGTTTAACCGAAAAGGGGCGAAATAGGACAGTCTAGTGACCCATCACTTATTCACTTAAAGAGGCTTGAAGACCCGACGAAAATGCGTTACTTCGTTGCTCCGCTATTCACGAATAATCAGTTTTTGCGCTTGTACTGTGTTGTATGCTTGACGAAAACGATTTACGAAAAATAAGTGTTCTTGCAGTGATTTGGTTTCCGCAAGCTGATCACTTGCTACTGAAAAGCTGCGTTTGTACTGAGATTTAAATTTTCCGCGTCATAGTAGAATTTGCGTTTAGGAGACGGCCGTAGATATTCTGAACGTCACTACTAGAACAGATAGTGGAAAATAAAAAAAATCCCTTAGCAGAATCCAAATATTCGGTGTTTTCAGTTAGATGATACAAAAATAAGTTGGGTTTTCAGTTAAACTTTAAAGCTACGGGATTGTAATTCGGATATAGAAGATACACAAGGCGACGGAGGGAAAGGGATCCGGTGTGTGTGTGTGGGGGGGGGGGGGGGTCATAGAGCTACTACTGGACTGGATGCTGATCCCGCTGAGACCCGATAGAACCAAGCTTAAGGCCCTAAACTTGCATTTTCCTTTGCATGATACTTTAAAAGCATACTGATTTGAATTACGCTGCTTTTTCGAAAACCGGATCTCGGAACCTGAACAGACAAGGTCCGGGGCCATTTGAATGAATAAATGTCATATATTTTATATCGCGGTGGAATTGTCCAAACCTCGCAAATACAAAATAGTAAATTGTTCAGGAGAAGGAAAAAACTGATTTGGGGCCGTCTGAAAATCAACGACTCCCTACTCCTGCAAACCTCGTAAAAACATATCAAACCTCGTAAAAACAGTGTCTGAGTGACCGATAGAATTGCAAACCTCGTAAATACGCTAGAATTGCGTACAAACCTCGTAAATACGCTAGAATTGCATAGAATTGCAAACCTCGTATATATGCGTAGGTGGTTAGTTTTTCAGAGATTTGACGACGAAGAAAATTATATAAAAATACAAGGTTTGCACCATTCGATCCGCCATGAAAAATTACATCGGACAGTATAAGAACCTAAGAATCGTAAAAAAGTGTATTTACGAGGTTTGGACAATTCCACCGCGATATACAGTAGAGGTATGCTTATGTGAACAGTTACTTTAATGTGAACACTGCAGTTTTGGGCTGAATGGTAGATTGAAGATCCAAAATACCTGTACAGGTGTTTTCAGCTGCCCTTCTTACCTACTTGGCTAATTGATAGTTAGCTTTAGACACAGCAAGTGCATGAAAATGGCAAAATCCGAAGTCAACAAACGTTCACATAAGCATACCTCTACTGTACATGATGGAAATATCAGTCATCCGTAAAGAATCCCTGCCCCACGTCTCAGTAACGCTTACCAAAAGTTGAACGCAACTGTCCGGGGTCCGTTTCTCGACGGAACCCTTTCCCCGACTGAACCCTGAACGAATTTAATACCAAAGGTCTTACTCACAACAGAAGGACGATCGAGAGCCGATCCATTAGAGTACTTCATTAGTGAAAACCTGGTGAAAACAGAGAGGACTTACTTTTCCTGAAACGCATTATTCGTTCCCCTGTGATCGAGATCATGGCAAAAGCAGGCAACGAAGATTCCCAGGATTTGAAGATCCGAAAAAAGCTTCCGAAGTTCCTCCTCCTACAGAAAAAGAAAATATGGGCTATTTATATATTTGAAAAAGATATATTGTTAAAATAAAGCTATTGCCTCTTAGTTTACTAGAAATCAAGTTCACTACAAATTCGAGACCACCATATACAACGAAGCAAAGAGAAAAGAAACCACGTCACACGCCCACACGTCACAGAATCGTCAGTTCGGCTGAAAAATTCGTCAGTTCGACGACACGTCAGTTCACCCACGCGTCAGTTGGCCCACGTTGACCCAACATGAACGAAAAGCAATCAATATATTCACCAAATTTTTTTATAAAGAGTATATTCATATTCTGTTTTGCACCTGTCAACTAAGTTTCACAGTGGTTTTTCATGGGACGCTCTGGGCGCACTTGGGAAGCCAGGGGCCAGCTACCCCCCCCCCTAAACGACGCCCCTGCTATCTGCCGTTCTGGAAAGACACGAGTGGTTCAAGCGTTATCTCAACCAAGCGCACACTGCGTTATTATTCAGTAATTTATTCTAGACTGCCATTTTTTTCACGATTAGGCTATTCACGTTTTTCCTTTGTCTTTTATTTTCTGTTTCTTCATTTAATTACTCCATCTTTCTGTACAGTTGTGCATTACGATGGGATATAAATCAACAATAATAACAATAATTATCTTCTCCCACATTTACCCTGACAGAAAATTTGACCATTTGCCAGCTTCAACGTGCTTACTTTTCAACGAGGACGAAGGAAAACTTCCCAATTTACAAAAATAAAAGTGGACCCGCTAAACTTTTTCCTCGACAATCGCGGAACCGGGCACTCCAATTACGCTAACAAGACTAGCTTCGTTCGTCATCGGCCGGATTGTCTCTCAACAAACTTCCCAATCTCACAGTGCGCCTTTTCCCTCCGTTAGGGGAGACCGCCCATCCCCTCACACTCGATCTCCATCCCAGAAATCTGTCAGTCCCGTGACGAATTATTTGTAATAGCATAGTGCTCGTACTAACGTGGGAGCGCTTCCTTACTAATACTGTCAACAAGACATCGAGAACGAAGGAGCTTTTAAAAGACATAGATAACGAAGGGGGGGGGGGGGGGGCTTTTTGCTATGCCAAACGGTCTGGCCGAAAGTAACTAGCGCAAGCCGTCTTGTTTAATAAGAATCCCTATCCACTCTCGCGGGCTAGAACTTGGAAAGTTGAAATCCGGTTTTCAAGGGTGCTCGTCCACAGAAGCAATTTCTGGATCGACTTTCCGGTCGAAACCGACCGGAAAACCGGCAAGAAATTTTGCTCCGAGGGCATTTCGGCAGTCACATACCACAATCTACTTTATTCAAGCAGTGTTTTTTTTTTGCTGCATTTTCCAGACTGTTATGTAAAATTGTTTAGCTGAATTTTCCAAACTGCCATGTGAAATTAGTGTGATTTAATTTTGTCGTCAATTTCTATGAACTTTTCTTTTACTTCTCCAGTGTACTTTAAAGAAAAATAACCAAAATGATAGTAATAATAATAATTCTAGAACTGTGGCCAAACCTTGTCTGCTAACGCTTCAACGTTCTGATCTCTGGACATGGTGCGTTTTCCATTTCACCGACTTTCGTCCGGAATCAGTACCCGACTCAAAAATCGTAAAATTGTTTATTTATCTTGGCCATATTACAGTCCGAGTATGAATCGAGAAGTTTTGTTTGATGGTACATGCGGAATCGGGACCTCCGAAAATCAAACTATTGCTAGCGGAATTTTCCAAATGTAAAGGTCGGGCTTCACTACCCAGACGCCCCAGAATCTGGGGTCCGGATTATGTGAAGACGGTCCCAAACAGAAATCAAATCAAATGTCTCTTCAACAGTCCACTTTTGGGCATTTTCAGCACTTCTGTCATTTTCTTAGATTTTACCACTTAAAACAATTTCTCCAAGTCTCAAATGAAAACTACTTTCAAATTCCAGCTTCTTTTCACCCAGAATCCGGGAATCCGGTAAATTTTTCTACCAGATTCCCGGACGCGTCCGGGGTGCTTTCAGACCTGTCTTCACTACCCATACCGATTTCGAAGAAAACGGGAACCCAGAATCCGGGCGAAAAATCAGGGTAGTGAAGCCCGACCTTAAAGGATCTGTCAAATGTTCTTTTTGTTCATCATTTTTGGTAGTATAATTATGGTCGGAATTTTTACATGTCTCTGTGACTATATGCGGATTCGATAACATGAACAAAATGTATACAAAATTATCATATGAAAATAAGAATTAAAAGCAACGGTTTTCAAAATAATTTTGAATGGGCAAATGGAAGTATAAACAATAATGTGACATTAAAATTAAATACATGATCAAAGTAAGTTTGTTCAATTTTGTGTTTATGGAAAGAGGAGGTGGCGTTAAAGAGGTTGAACATTTAAAAAATTTACGTTATCGAGTAGAGGAGGAGTGGTCCCCAAAAAATTAAAAATACGAAAGAAATTAGAAAAAGATGCTACGCGGGTCTGGAAGAAATATTTGTTTACACCTACTGTAGGATTTGTTGGAGACTGAATTCATGAAGAGGTTGTTTTTTAACCCATTGTATCTATACTCGTGTCCCAAAAATGGTTTTAGACAAAATCGTCTTCTAAAAACTTTTAAGATTGGGAAAAAAATATATTTGACAGTGCAAAACGGATACATCAACTATATTTTATTTGAGCCATATTTCGGTCCTTCTAGGCAAGGATCCTCTTCAGGCTCAAAGCCGCTCAAGGTGGAGAAAAGAACTTGTGGAAAAAGTGTGAGTTTGAAAAAGGTTTTTTTTCGTATCCGTTTTGCGTATCCGTTTGCACTGTCAAATATGATTCGCAGTTAGCTTGGGCTGAAGGAATATCTATGGGGAAAAAACAATACCAAAACCTCATCACCTATTTACAAAAAAAAAACTTTCCCTGTGACTCAACCTTCCATTCTTTCGTAGCAAAACAAAAAACTCCTGTCTTTTCCCAAATTCCCAGATCCCTCAGAGGACAAGGGACGAAAAATCAAATCAGTGATATGGGGATTTGCTCTCCCCAAAAACAAAAACTTTTCGAGACCAGAAATTCCAAACGAATTCCCGGAACAGGAGATCAAATCAGACAAGTGGTCCCCACTTTCCCCATATCATGAATAAGCAATGCATATATTTACAAGAGGACTGAATAAGTTTCCCAGAAATGCAGGTTTGAGAAGATCTTTCTCGTGAATATTCCGGCTGTGGAGACTACAAATGAGGGACCTTTCCTCTCAGATTTCCCAAATTTCTGGATTATATTTAACTCTAGTATTGACCGGAAATGTTAAATAGATTTGTTCTTTTATTGTACCGGGTTTTGGTCAATCGACCTTGTGTCTCCGGCTTAACCCTATGTATGGTAATTTTATAATGAAGCGTAAATTAAAACCTTGAACCTAAAATGATCCGTTTCGTAGTAATGAAGCAGATTACTGAGATTGTAAAAATTTTCAAACGTGTTTGTCAGTAGACCTACGATTTGATCCACTTAAAGGACCCCTCTTGCTTATTCTGCCTTTAATAATATACCTAGCTCCCTTGTGGAATTATAAGCTTCTAAAATTCCCATCTTTCTCCATTGTTTCGTTTTGTGCCTACGAATTTTTAGCGCTTTTTCGACCGTGCCGAGTTTTGCCCGTCACAAAGCGCAAAGTTTGCCGCAATCTTCAATGTCCGCTGACAACTCTTTCCCATATAAGGATATGAGAATCTTCTGTTTTTGACTTCTTTTATTTGGTTTGGTCGGAGAGCAGGAAGGCTGCTAAAAAAAATTCGCTAATTTCAAGTGGAAAGAAATGGTATTTTCGAAAAACATTTTTTCTGATCCACTTCATGTGGAAAGGATCACTTCTAGTACGAGTTGTGGCTTTAAGGTATGTATACACACAGTCCAATATATTAGCAATCGGATGCGAATTTCCTCTTTCGCTCAGAAGTTTTGGGGTTTCTTCATAGTACGTATAGGTAACAACACTGTAGTGTCTCAGCCCTATTCGATTAAAACTTTAAATGACACCTCACACTACATAGTGTTTTTGCTAAGATGTTCTGAGATCGTTGACTACTTTACAACTTAGCTACGCTTACAAAAAATTACACAAGGCTTCGGCTGTTTTTAGCCTCTTTCCAGGATACGCTTATGAGGTGTAGAATCTCGGGAGTGAGAACGGATGGAAATACTGTTGAACTAGAATGAACTACTATCAGAAGTACGGCGTGTCCTTTAAAGACGGTCTTAAAACTAATAAATCCTTGACTTATTAATCTTAATAAGTCCTTATTAGAACTATTAAAGAACACCTGAAGGAAGAGTATCAAGTATCATCCCTATCTGTGTGACTTCCGTTAACATTGCCTGCAGAAAACCCAATCCAAATACGAAATAGTGTTTCCAAGCTATGATTTTTGCTCCATTTTGCATCTGTCCTTATTTCAGTACCGAACAATTTTAGAAATGTACAAATGCCTCCAATCAACCCTTCTTCTAGAATAGTTTTTAACCAGTTAAGCCCAAACGTATATGAAGAAATTCCAGTACGATCCGGCCAGCGCTGTACAAGATTTGAATGAATTGCGCTTTTTGTCATGGAGTCTGCATGTGCAAACCTCCAGAAACGAACATCCTTATTTTGAAAACGTCACGCCCAGGAGAAGAATGCTCTCCATGGCCATGTCTGTAAATGCATTCTCCATGGTGTGTTCAAGTATGGTTTCATTGTTCAGGTGTCCTTTAAGATCCAATCATCCGTTAGAAAGTTAAAAATACCTCAATCCTATAATACCTTTAAAACCCTTGCGAATGTCAGATGTAGAGACAGGACATTAGTTTGCTGGAAACGGCATCGTAATAATGGTTTAGGAATTTACAATAAATATTTCGAAATAACGATGGGTCGAGCGACTGGGGATCCAACACTGGTAAGGCAAGACACGGACTTACCTGAAGCATAGCAAACATGGTCTGGGCCACGCTGAACGAATGCCTCCAGTTATGGTAGGGGACAGCTCGGTAGTTCCTCTTTACAGTGAGGATCCACCGGTATAAAACCTAAGAGAAAAAAAGAAAATTATAGAAATTATACCTTTCTTCCTAACGCGTTGAAACAAAAACAAAATTAAATGACTGCCAAATTTATCTGATTTAGCGGCAAATAAGGGAGAACCATTACCGTTAGGAATGATTACTGTGATAATCTTTTTGTCTTTTATTTTGAGCTTACCCATAATCACGTTTGTATTGAGTCCGTTTGAATCCCGAACTGAGTAGAAAATCTTACCTAGTATGCACTTAGAGCACATAACTACACCGGACAGGTTACATATTTACTTATTTGAATCCAGAAAATAAAATAACATAGCGAAGAGAAATCTCAAAAATTTTGCCTCGGTGTAATAGTTACGACGGTGTAATATTTACCTCAGCCTGTTATGTGAGGTCTGTGACGTTCTTGTGACGTCATGCAAGAAATAGGAAATCCGATTAAATTAATATCGCGGAATATATATCTGTATCTATATATATATAGAGGCGAGCGGCCAGCGAGGCGCCGGACACGTTTACATTTATAAACCGTTCTAGGGACAATCAGTTCCGTTAGAAAATGGAAAATTCAATTCAATTCAATTTATTTATAACCCATCTCGACAAAATGAGGACGAAGAGCCCTAAAGATGGAGTAACCAACAAAATAAATAGAAAAAAGAAACACTAATACTAAATACAAAAAATGACAACAAAGACGATTAAATAAAAGCGCTGACCATGGCTGAGACAACATTGACACAGAAGAACGAAAATCCTTTAGCCGTTTATCAATAACAAAAGTAGGGGAAATTAGGCGGAATTTACTCATCAGATAACTCTTTCTAGTCCAAGGTGGATCACTAAGAAGAAATTTTGCAAAACGAAAATACACTCTGCGGACAGATAATTTCTGAGATTCGGTAAAAAAAAAACTGCCAAATGGGACAAGGAAAAAGGAGATGGGGGGCAGCTAGACTGTTATAAATTTTTACAAGATTTAATCGATCCAGATCTTTGATATTTGTAACTATTGAAGCGTATAGACTTTTCGTGTGACGTCACGGGCCTCACATAATCGGCTGGGGTTTAGTCTACACCGTTACGACTTATAACTGCGTACACTCTGCGTGAAATTTTAGTCCGCAAAGAGCGTGTTCCACCCCTCTACCAATAGTAACTATTAGTTACTATCTCCGTTCCAGCCTCACGAAAAGTTACTACGCTGACCGTTCTAACCTTCTCAAAATAGTAACTATTTGTTTACCACGCTCGCGAGCGTAGTAAGCGTAGTAACTACCCATCTCTGGAACGTAATTGGTCCGATCAGCCCGCGGCCTGATCTTTGACCGAAAAAATTAAAAAAGCGTTCCAGCCTAGCGTTGTAACTACGGTGGCTAGCGTAGTAACTACGGTAAGTAGCGTGGAACACGCTCAAAGAGCGTCCGAGCTTCATTTAACAGAAATGACGCGGCAAAATTTGAAATTGCGTCGTAGCGTCGTCGGCCAAAGTGTTTTTTTTTTTTTTTTTGTCAAATGAGCTCGGCTGTTGATCGAAACAGCATTAACGGCATTGTTGACTGATTTTCTTCGGGCGATATTTCGGCCCTTCTTGGCAAGGGTCCTCTTCACGCTCAAAGATAGAAAAGTGAACTTGAAGGGACAGGTTATAAACCAACTGACGACCCTAGTCAATTCAGAGACAACGGCTACATCCCCACCTCGTTGGTCCACCATGTTAAACTTCCAGACTCGAGGAACAGAAAAGAAAAGCAGCGAATATCTTCGATAAGTTCACACTTATAGCTTTAAGCCTGAAGAAGATCCAATTGCCAAGAAGGGCAGAAATATCACCCGAATAAAATCAGCTGCCATATCCAAGTATGACCCGCAGTCAGCTTGGGCTGAAGCAGCTAGAGAAGAACAGCTGCTATAGGATTCTTGAGTGTCAAGAAATCCGAAAGTGGACGTGTGAGGTCTCGGCGTCGCTGTCTCTCAAGTCGTATTCACAGTGGAAGAGAGTGTTGGGTGAAGAAGTGTAATTTAAAGCGGACCTTAAAGGAACAGAAAACTTGACTTAAACTTGACTCGGGGAGTTAGCTAACATATCAAGAATGTACCCTGAGTTGATATTGAGAGTAAGAAAAATTCTCGTTACGACCATTGCAGTTTCCGGGCAGCTTCCGAGAATTCGACTTTTGAGCAAAAGGTTTGCAAAAGCAAAAGGTTTCTGTGCCGCGACTAGGAATCGAACCCCGGCCGTCTTGTCGGGGAGGTCGTTAGTCTGTAGTCTACATGTACAAAGGCGAACTTTTACAGTACATAAGTGCATAATTACAGTGCATAAGGGACAAGAGCCTGCCAGCTAGCTTTGGGAACGCTAAGGAGGGGGTTCGAGACGGTTCGAGAGCCTGTCGACAATAAGACCCTGTATATTTATCTAAGCCCCCCGGGCAATTCGATGGCCGAAAGATGCGTAGTCAAGTTTACTGTTCCTTTAAGGGAAAAGAGCTAAAATCATATTTGGGTTTGAGGGGAAATTTTCTGCCGCTGGGAATAAGGAGGAAATACCTGGGGAGGGAGCGTGCGGTAGATGGTCTTTACTCGTGCCGTATGTGTGGGAACCCTGAGGAGAGTGTGGGCCACTTTATGTCATTTTGCCAGGAACTCAATGATTTAAGTAAGGTTGAAGCTGCTCCAGAGACAGACAGGCGATGAGGAGGGCTAAACGGTCTGATCAGTAGCCCATCTTTTAGTACTATGAACAAGAGCTGAAAGCTCATATGGCACTTGCAAGGCTGGGTCAGAGGATGAAAGTAGGAATTCGTCAATTTGTGGGTTTGTTTTGATCATTTGTAATCAAAACTGTTGAAGTAAAAAACATGACGAACTCATCGGGAGCACGAAAATGTATATTTTGCTCAAAAGTATTGTTTGTACTTTAAGGAAATCACTTGTGAGGGATCATAGGGATCACGAAAATGTGTATTTTGCTAAAAAGTATTTTTTGTACGTTGTGGTTGCGATTAGTACTTTATAAGCAGTTATTAAGGAATTCAGTTGTAAGCAAAACCCTTGAGGCAAAAATGATCATGGGCTCATAGGGATCACGAAAATGTATATTTTGCTTTAAAATATTTTTTTGTACTTTGCGGATCAGGGAACTGACTATTTCTAAGCCAATCATGTCAAGTCTCTAATTTTCAAGCCAAGTTTTATCGTCGTAGCACGTCTGGAAGTACCTTAACTTGCGATCATCGGAATTCCGGACCCCCTCCCTCTAACTCTCCCACAGTGCCCGAATCTTGTCTGGTTCTGTCACTTACGTACATAGGGCTTGTGCTTGTTCTTTCCACCAAGTTTCATTCCGATCGCTTCACTCCAAGCGTGTCACAAGTTTTCCGGTTCCCACCTCCGACCCCCCCCCCCACCTTCATCGGATCTGGTCCGGACTTGAAACTGGGCATCCGAGACATGTGATCTTTCTATGTATCAAGTTTCATTATGATGCGATCACCCGTTCGGAAGTTATACATACCTCAAGATTCCGGATTCCCCCTCCCGTCACTCCCCCCACGATGGTCGGATCGGGAAGTTGACTATTTCCAGGTTAATCTGGTCGAGTCCCTGATTTGCCTGCCAAATTTCATTGTCCTAGCACACCTGGAAGTAACTTAACTCCGTATCACCGGAATTCCGGAACTCCCCTCCAACTCCCCCCACAGTGCACGAATCCGGTCCGGGTCTGTCAATGACGTACCTAGGGTATGTGCTTGTTCCTCCCACCAAGTTTCATCCCGATCGCTCCAGTCTAAGCGTGTCACATGATTTCCGGTTCCCCCCTCCGACTCCCCCCCCACATTAATCGGATTCGATCCGGACCTGAATTGGGACATCTGAGAAATGACGTCTTCCCAAATATCAAGTTTCGTTAAGATCCGATCACCCGTTTGAAAGTTATGCATGCCCCTAAATTCCGGATTCCGGCTCCCCTCCCTCCCCCCAGGATGGTCGGATCGGGGAAGTGACTATTTCTAAATTAGTTTGGTCGGGTCCCTGATATGCCTGCCAAGTTTCATCGTCCTAGCACATCTGGAAGTACCCTAACTCGCGATCACCGGACTAACCGACCGACCGACCGACCGACCGACGGAAAAGTGATCGGTATATGGCACTTGGCCGGAAGGCAAGTGCCATAAAAACCTGGCAGTGTTCGTCCAGGTGAGACTGAGACACTCTTTTCATTTGAAGTGTTTTAATTATGTAGTTAGTCTTCCTTGTTTTATCTTCAGAAAGTGTGTTGAATATATAGTTAGTATCTGATTTGCAACATATTTTGTTTGTACCATGGCCCGTCGGGCTTTCCATGTACAATACATACATACATACACACATACATATTTATTACCACAATCCGCAGTATGGCTGTTCCAGGCTCCAACAACTCCGTTTCCAAATCAAAATAAAACAACCTACCTCAGTGTCAATCCGAAAAGCATGGACCAGCCCCAATTCGCTGAACATTGTCACTGCCGCCACTGCCATCTCGTCATGAGAAAGTGAAAAGTCGTCAAAGGAAAGAAGCTTCAAATTCCAATCGTCACAGCTCCGAATTTCCTGAAAAATATCCAAACTGAACAGACAAAGAGTCGGAAGGCTTTTTGTGGGAAGGGAGGTGGGTTCAACAAAATAATACAAAGTAGGGAAGTATGTATTCCAATCTTAAGAGGGATTTGTTTCCTCAAATGTTTTATGAAAATAACGTAGTCATGTTTATTTACATTGTTTTGTTTAGTGTTTTAATATGTGTATTTTATTCATATTCCACTGTTATCCAAAAAGCGGGCCACAAATAAATAAATAAAGAGCTGGAATACGAAAATCTAGTTAAATTCATTTAGTCACTCAAACGGGCTTGAAAAATTGACGAAAATGCGTTAGTCCATCGCTTGATATTCTGAATAAGGTTTTTTTTGAAGGGTCTATCAAACTTGTGGTAATTAGCTCTCTATAATTTCAAATATTTAGGATCAACAACAGCACCAAAAATTTCTGCTCGTAAATAAACAAACTTGCTAGGCTGCTAGTTCTGTAACTCGTATGAGCTTATTTTGCAGGGAGACATGCAGCTGCGTCTTTGATTTTGTGTCGTTAGCGATTTTACGCATTTCTGTTTTTTACTTCGAACAAAAACTGTCAGCACCTTCTAACTCTCCGGCTTGAACCGTTAAAGATAAAACGCCAAAATATGACAACTGATTTTGGTAAGAAAATTATGCAGTCAGTTAGGTTCCACCACCTCCTTCCCGAACATCTCCCTGAACCGACTTACTCAACAAGACATTCAAATTCACTTAAGCCACTTTCGGCATCAAGTACCGCCCGTCGGCTCCACTCATTCTCCCCCTTGTCACTAATCACATCAATAACCACTAAATTTCACGTTTGTTGTTAATTTGTACCTGTTCGGTTCTTTGAATTGTTATTGCGTTTTGTTTTAAGTTTCGTTGCTGACAGTAAATTATTTAGATGTTGGTAGCTAGTGATGTGTGTTTATTTATTTTTTCCTTGTTGGCTACTATTTAGCTTTCGCTATTGTGGCATTTTTTTTCACTAAACCATCCCTTCTCGTTCTTGATCCGCATTCAGATAAAAAGCTTCTACTTTTTGTTCAAACCCACATATTCCAGGTCACTAATAAGACGAAGGAAGACTATTTCACAACAAGAAGACCCAGATTATGAATCAAATATTATGATCTGGCTGTAGCCTATTCCTAGTATTATGATGATGGTATTCATGGGACATGCCTTGGAAATAATTAGGGCTTTGTGATGTATACATAGCGTACACACAGTGGAGGGGGGGGGGGTAGTTTGTTAGAACGGAAGGGGGGATTGGTTTCTCAGAAGGAAGCAAAGTGTATGATAAATAACGTCCGACTTGTGGCATCTCGATTGTATAGACACCGGGATGGAAGGGGGGGGGGGATTTTCTGCTGAAGATCTTTAATTTGTATAACTAAATGGCCACACGACCGGAGCCCACTGGTGGCTATATGATAAAAGACGAGAAGCGTGCAGCTAAGGGTTTTCATTTTAAAAGGATAGACTGAAGAAGAGATCGGCAGGATAGTTCATATGGCAAAAGAAAGCAAGGCCTGGAAGAACGTGGAAGAACGACGGCACTTGGTGCCACCTCAACCCGTACATCACTTATGGTAGGTAGGTTGTTTTCTTTTTTTTTGGGATCCCAAAACGTAAGTGAGGGATACCTATGACATCTCAAAAGTTGTCCGTCTGTCCGTCCGTCCGTCTGTAAGCACGATAACTCTCGAAGGGAGTGAGATATTTTGATGAAACTTGGTGTGAGGATTCTTTGGGTCAAGAGTAAGGTCGAGTTCGTAGATGGGCTTTGTAGCCTTACGTTTAGGGGTGGGGGAGGGGGTTCATAATAAGGGACAAACAAAATATTTTTAAACAGCTAATGAGATAGTCGATTATAGGGTAAGAAGACATGCTGAACACGAATATGAAGACCATTTTCTCGCCGGACAAGTAGTTCGCGCGGAATCCGGCCAAAACTGGAAAGTTTGTTAAAAATAAAAGTTTTATTTGAAGTTGATTAGATGTTCGATTCAGGGGTAAGGAGGCATGCTTAACACGAATATGAAAACCATTTTCTCGTCGGACTAGTCGTTCACCCGGAATCCGGCCGAAACCGGAAAGTTTGTTAAAAGTAAAAGTTTTATTTGAAGTTGATTAGATGTCCGATTTAGGGGTAAGAAGAGACGCTGAATCCTTATATTACAATCATTTTTTAGCCGGACTTATAGGTCATCCGGAATCCGGCTGAAACCGGAAAATTTGTTATAAGTTTGTTAAAAGTAAAAGTTTTATTTGAAGGTGATTAGATGTTGGATATAGGGGTAAGGAGATACGCTGATTTCGTTTTTGAGCTTTATTTTTTCACCGGACAAGTAGTTATGGAATTTCGCCGAAGCCAGAAATTTCGCAGAAGTAAGGCAGGATCGTTTCGATCGGCTTATATATATAGGGGTAAACACACATGCTGAAAAAAAATGAATAACTGATAGTCCTCACCAGTGAGCTCCTCGGAAGCAACACGCGGGAGTTTGATCCTGCTCGAAAAGAGCCATACACCGAAGATCCAGAAATCGGTGTAGTGCCGGTAGTTTGGATAAAACTGACAGAGAAAGTTCGGAATCTCAGAAATGAACATAGATTGAACGATTAGGTGTAGGTAAGACAGGTCCTTTAACGGAAAACGGAAATAATCCGTAACACTCGTGGTGTCTGTTGAAATCGCTCTTCCTTGTGTTAAATGTTATCAAACTTCAGACAGTGCATATATGTATCGCTTTTCTGTCTGTCGGTCGGTCGTTTCGGATGCTTGCGAGTCTATGGTCAGAAGGGCTGGACTGTCAGAGAAGTTTCATAACAGATAACACAAGGATGCACGGTTTCAACAGGTAACACTGAGGATATTAGCTGTTATATTTTTCAGAGGTTACGCATTAAAACGTTATGCATACAAAAAGAGCCGAAACACCGCCGAAAAAAATCTGCTGACTTTTTTGTTCGTCATAAAAAAAATTGGAAAACTCACCAGATGCTTTTTCGGGGATTTTCCGACTCTCCCTGTCAATGCTTGTTATTCATAACGTTTTCATGCGCAATATTTGAAAACATCGTGTCAAAGTGGGGGGAGTTTGAAGGGTTTCCCGGATTCCGGTGATCACTTGAGTTAGAGTACTTCCAGATGTGCCGTGACCATGAAACTCGGCAGGCATGTCAGGGACTTTAGCTTAAAAGTATTGGCTCACAAATAGTCCCTTCCCGTTTCGATCATCGTGGGGAAGTGGAGGAACGGGGAATCCGGAATCTAGTGATATGCGTAACTTTAGAACGGGTGATTTGACGGCTGTGAAAATTGACAAGTGTCTCAGATGTTCAGTTTCAAGTCTGGGCCGGATCTGGTAACTGAGGAGGGGGAGGAGGCACCGGAAATTTCGTGAAACGCTTAGAGCTGAGGGATCGGAATGGGACTCGGTTGGAAGAACATGCGTAAACCCTAGATACATTAACAAAACAGGACCGGATCGTGTTACGGTGGGGGGGGGGGGAATTGGAGAGGGTTTCCCGGAATTCCGGTGATCGCGAGTTAAGGTTCTTCCAGATGAGTTAAGACGTCGAAACTTGGCACGCATATTAGGGACCCGATCAGATTGGCTTGGAAATAGTCCTTACCCCGACTCATTCATCGTGCAGGAAGTGGAGGGATGGGGAATCCGAAACCTAGTGACATTCATAACTTTAGAACGTGTGATAATATGTGAATTAAACTTGACTAGACTCGAGAACACAGACTCTCAAGTCTGGACCGGATCCGGTAACTGGCGGGAGGGAGCTGGAGGCGGGCACCGGAAATCTTGTGAAACATTTAGAGCCGATGGATCGGGATGGAACTTGGTGGGGACAATAAGTATAAACCCTAGATACAATATTGACGGAACAGGACCGGACCGAGGCCTTTTGGATGTAGCTGAAGTGGGTATCCCGGAATGCAGGTGATTACGGCTTGGGGTACTTCCAGATTATCTACGACGAGGAAACTTTGCAGTCGTATCAGGGACTGGTCCACATTAACCTGGAAATAGTCACTTCCCCGATTCCATCATCGTGGTGGCTGGAGGGGAAAGGAATCCGGAATTTAGTGGCATGAATAACTTTCGAATAGGTTATCAGATGTGAATAGAGCTTGACAGATGGCAAGAGCTAGTGTCAAGTCCGAACCAATTTCGATAACGATGTTCGGAGCTCGAAGGGGGCCACCGGAAATCTCGTGAAAACCCTTCCAACTACCTTGGTCAGATCCAGTTCGGGAACAAAATTATCACAGCTAGAGTATTTCTTCTACCATCGATTGAGTATACGCGAACTGGAACCAGAGTACGACAGAAATACTATTCTGAAACAGTTATCAATGAGTGGAAAAACAATTTCAGATTTACTAGATCAAGCCCGAAAGGAATATTGGGAGAGAGATCCAGCCTTCACAACTGCGGAAAGTATCTGACAAACATGCCAACTGTTCTTACAAGTGCCATATGAGCTTTCAGCTCTTGTTTATTTTTTTCCATCAATTTTTGATCGTCCTTACGACGTCCCTGTTGCTGCAAAGTGTATTAACCTTGTGTTTCCTAGTGTATAGTTAAACAAGACCAAAGGTTCCGATGGGATCCCAAAAATTCAATATTTGATCCAATTTGTCTTCACCAGATCCAGTCTTCGCCAGACTCCTTGAACCGTTTTACTCTTAAAATTTAGAAACAGATTAAGGCCAACCAGCTACTCATCTAAGAAAACCAAGTTCAGATATGGATTCAGCATGTGTGTTTACCCCTATAAGCCGATCGAAACGATCCTGCCTTACTTCTGCGAAATTTCTGGCTTCGGCGAAATTCCAGAACTACTTGTCCGGTGAAAAAATAAAGCTAAAAAACGAAATCAGCGTATCTCCTTACCCCTCTATCCACCATCTAATCAACTTCAAATAAAACTTTTACTTTTAAAGTTTAACCGAAAAGGACTGGGATAGGACAATCTAGTTACCCATCACTTATTCACTTAAATTGGCTTGATGACCCGGTGAAAATGCGTTACTTGGTTGTTCCGCTATTCAGGAATAATCGATTTTCAAATAGTGGAATTTCCGTGTGATTTGTGGTACCTCTAATTCGTTGTATGCCTTACAAGAAAGATTTATGACTTTTTTTTGTTCAGGCACTAAGCAATCTTCACCAATATCGCCACTGCCCACTGAAAAGCCTTGTTTGTGTTAAGATAAAAAATTTCCCGCGTCATAGTAGAATTTTCGCTGTGGGGACGGCCGCAGATATTCTGAACGTCATAACTAGAGCAGATAGTGGAAAACAAAAAAATCCCTTTGCAGAATCCAAATAATTCAGTGTATTCAACTAAATGACACAACAATAAGTTGGCTTTTCAGTTTCACTTTAACAAACTTATAACAAATTTTCTGGTTTCAGCCGGATTCCGGATGACCTATAAGTCCGGCTAAAAAATGATTGTAATATGCGGAATCAGCGTCTCTTCTTACCCCTAAATCGGATATCTAATCAACTTCAAATAAAACTTTTACTTTTAACAAACTCAGATGCGGATTATTACGGATTATTTCCGTTTAAGGATTATTTCCGTTTTCCGTTAAAGGACCTGTCTTACCTACGTCCCTAATCGTTCAATCCATGTTCATTTCTGAGATTCCGAACTTTCTCTGTCAGTTAATTCCAAACTACCGGCACTACACCGATTTCTGGATCTTCGGTGTATGGCTCTTTTCGAGCAGGATCAAACTCCCGCGTGTTGCTTTCGAGGAGCTCACTGGTCAGGACTATCAGTGATTCAATTTTTTTTCCATCGAAACCAAGGGGGCCGAGCGAGGACGAAAACAGCTGGGAGCGTTTTCAAGTTTCAAAGGAGTAACGCTTTCTTTTTAATTTCAAAGGAGTAACGCTCGTTAAAATATTGGAACAGAAATTGTATCTACTGTGACTTGCGCTTTAAAGTAATATTGAAAATCTCGGCGAATCTCGGATAGTTCGGGTCGAATACAGTGATTCCAAATGATTTCGCAAAGAGAGATTACAGGTTAGTATATAGACCATGTATCGTCACTAACTGTGTGAAAACGGCGAAACCAAGAGGGGCCCTTTAAACGCGTTAGGTTTTACGATAACGTATCGCTTAAAGGCTCTTTCTGTAACATTATCAGTTGGCGGGTTATTTGTAATATGTTGCATAACATATTTACAGGCGCAAATTTGTGTTAGCTGTTATAGAACTTCGGTCGGGCACTTGACCCAGATGAAAATACCACAAAAGAGAAAAGGAACTAGTTACTGTAACAGGGTCTGTCTCACAGGAAATAAACAAGCGCTTCCACTGAGTAACTTACCAATAAGTTTTCCACTTCCTTCTGCGTAGACAGGGCATGGTAAGACAACATCTCGATAGCAACCTTCTGGCGGGCGATGGCCTGTTCCAGTTCACAGTACATCAAGGTGTTGTTGATTCCGAGGCCACAAAAGATCGTCAATGCCTGTAAACCAATGAATTTAGATTATTTCAGCGGAAACTGGGATCACATTTTAATTTTATACTGTTGTGCCCCTGCACAACATTTATTTTCCTATCACCGACAAAAGCCACAAACCCCTCGACCTCGCTATCTGTGTTAAGTCAGGGTCTGGTAGACAAGTGAGTCTACTTAATTCGGGTGTTTGTTCCTAGTCGCGGCCAGGCCAACGATCTCGCCACGACGATGGCCCGTAGTCCTCTGCAAACTTGTGTGGTTTATTAATGACTCTAACATATTTTGAGCGTGTTCCACCCCTCTACCAATAGTAACTATTAGTTACTATTTCCGTTCCAGCCTCACGAAAAGTTACTACGCTGACCGTTCCAACCTTCTCAAAATAGTAACTAATAGTGACTATTTGCTTACCACGCTCGGGAGCGTAATAAGCGTAGTAACTACGCATCTCTACAACGTGATTGGTCTGATCAGCCCGCGGCCTGATATTTGACCGAAAAAATAAAAAAGCGTTCCAACTTAGCGCAGTAACTACAGTAACTAGCGTAGTAACTACGGTAAGTAGGGTAGAACACGCTCTTTGTGTTCGGTAACAACTGGACTGTTTTTTAACCTTTCTCGTAAATACACTGTCCGAGGTTTGACAATATTTAACACTTTTTTCTTCAAGTGTTAAGGAATGTTTCTGTCATGACCTTTTAGAGGACACCTGAACAATGAAATCATACTTGAACACACCATGGAGAATGCATTTACAGACATGGCCACGGAGAGCATTCTTCTCCTGAGCGTGTCGTTTTCAAAATAGAGATGTTCGTTTCTGGAGGTTTGCACATGCAGACTCCAAGACAAAAAGCGCAATTCATTCAAATCTTGTACAGCGCTGGCCGGATCGTATTGGAATTTCTTCTAGATATATGTTTGGGCTTAACTGGTTAAAAAATATTCCAGAAGAAGGGTTGATTGGAGACATTTGTTCATTTCTAAAATTGTTCGGTACTGAAATAAGGACAGATGCAAAATGGAGCAAAAATCATAGCTTCGAAACACTATTTCATATTTGGATTGGGTTTTCTGCAGGCAATGTTAACAGAAGTCATACAGATAGGGATGATACTTGGTACTCTTCATTCAGGTGTCCTTTAAGTGTAATTTTTCGTTAAAAGTAACGCTGTCAAGCATAGTGTTTTGTTTTACGGAAAAGTAACACTTAAAGGCTAATTACAGAATTTTTCTAGGAACCAACAGATTGTATAATCTCATATCTACTGGAATTGCGCATCCCCTAACGTTACGAAACTACTGACAGTGTATCATTCAAAACTTCTGTCTTCGGCTTGGTGAAGCACTGTCGCTGAATTAAGCCGGAAGGGGGACAGAAAATTTAAAGTCTAATACCATACATTATTCCGACGAAAGTTGACAATAAAGTAAAATTTCCGTCCGACTTTCTAATCTTCCTGAAACCTTTCCACACAAAAAAGATGGCAACATTATTCTTTTGATCTCGAAAATATTCGCTCTTAGGGATGGCAGACTGACGATTTCGACATCTCTTTAGATAAGCCTTATCAGGGAAAGTATTGAAGAATAACAGATTGCATCATAATCTACACATCACAAAAAATTTAGGATACTCTTATTAAAAAGAGTATAGGATCTTATTTTTGTATACATTTAAAGTTTTAACAAAAAGGGCCGAGATAGGACAGTCTACACTGTAAAAAGTTTCTCCGAATAAGGATGCAGTATTTGCTACTGGGATTAATCTTATCTCTGTTGGGATAAGATTAATCCTAATTAGGGATAGGCCTAATCTTATCTCAATAAAGATATGATTAATCCCAGTAGCAAATACTGCAAGATTTTTTTTTTACAGTGTAGTCACCCCAAGATTGAATTAACTTAAATAGGATTGAAGACCCAATGAAAATGCGTCATTTCGTTGCTCTGCTACTCATATAATCGATTTTCATCGAATAAACTTTTTCTTTGGATGTATGGTACCTCTATGTTTGAAATATTTAAATAGGGGTAAACGATTGCTGATTTTTTTTTTTTTTTTTTTTTACAAGCAACAGCGGTTTCTCTTTATGAGTGACCTTAATAATCTGGAACTGAACGCTTCTGTTGAAATTCAAATTCTCCGCGTCTGGGTGAATTTTGGGTTGTCGCGCAGGCGTCGCACATTGAGCGTGTTCCACCCTACTTACCGTAGTTACTACGCTAGTTACCGTAGTTACTACGCTAGGCTGGAACGCTTTTTCAATTTTTCGGTGAAATATCAGGCCGCAGGCTGATCGAACCAATCACGTTAAAGAGATGCGTAGTTACTACGCTAACTACGCTCCCGAGCGTGGTAATCAAATAGTTACTAATAGTTACTATTTTGAGAAGGTTGGAACGGTCAGCGTAGTAACTTTTCGTGAGGCTGGAACGGAAATAGTAACTAATAGTTACTATTGGTAGGGGGGTGGAACACGCTCATTGTGACCGTTCCATTAGACGAGTCAAATAATTCGGTGTATTAAGCTGCCTTTTCAGTTAAACTTTAAGGATTTCGGTTGTGTACTGTCTTACGTGTTTTCTGTAAAAGTAGTTTTGTTAAGTTTTATTTGTTGTTTTATTTAACTCCTTCAAGTTCTATCTATCAACGACTAGACAAAACTGGTCCTGCCACGATTTTACTAGAAGAGTTTCGTACTTCCGGGTGTAAGCCCCCCCCCTCCCGCCGTCGACTTTCCGCCAAGAAATTCAATGGAAAATCGGTTCGAATCACGCAAGGGTCAACACAAGTCAATTTATGGACCTTGGGAAATAAGGGGAGTAATGCGACCATTAATTAACGAGTTTTGGGATGAAACACGCGACTCAAGTACATAAACGCCTGAAGGCAGACCAATGGGTGGAGGGGGGCAAGTCTAAAGGTTTGAGTTTAGTAGTAGGTTTGGTTAATCAGTATATCCGTGGTCAAACGCCCCGAAAAAATAGGTCTATGTATCTCTGACGTATCCCCATTTTTGGGACACTAAAATGTTAGTGACGGGATACCTATACCTATGTCTGAACCCCTTCAAAGAAACCATTTTTATGAACAGAGTACGGCGACAATATGTAATATAGGTGGTTATTTAGGTAGATTAAGTACATACTTAAATCGTTCGACTAAGTCCAACCGTCTGATTTTTACAACGAATGATATCTAGAACGTCTGAAATTTGATTGCATATAGCCATGAAACTTGACCTTGTCAGAAGAGAGGCCAGAAAAATCACATTTTTTCTCTTGTTTAAATTTAGCGGTTCAGCTGTGGAGCTGGTCTTAACGGGATGCCGCCCATATTCTCAACGTCCCTACTAGAGCCTACTGTGGAGAAACAGAAATCCCTCAAGAGTGTCAAAATAATTCAGTTTGTTTAAAAGAAGACATAAAAATCTGGCTTTTCAGTTAAACTTTAATGCAAGGCGGAACAGGGGAGGAAACCTTTTATGGACGTAAACGGAGAAACGAATATACATCCAAAAATTGTGGGTAATTTGTGTGAACGAATTGGGCGAGTTTCAGGATTACAGCGTCCTGACTTCACCCGCAGTGAACTGTCGAAATTTCACACACCCAGTTGGCGACTGACGTCGCCTACGGACCTCTGAATCCTCCCCCCTTACATAATCCTTTTGAATCAGTTTATTTGAATTTTTCGTTTCAGCCGAAAATTTTCTGGGTTGCCTGCAGGCAGTAACTTTTTTTTTTTTGAACGTCAGCGAGCAGGCACTGCCAAACCTGATTTCGTATCTGCGCCACCCCGACCGCGGCTTTTGGGCCCCAATGATTTCCCAGCATTTAACCACGGCGCGCATTTGTTGGGAAATTCGTTTGAACTGATTGTGCGAGTTTCAGGATTACAGCGTCCTGACTTCAGCCGCAGTGAACTGTCAAAATTTAGCGGAAAGAGGCACTACACAAAATTGCCCCTTTCCGCTTGTCCGGTCCTGTTAAAAGACTGTTTTCCGGTCGTATTAGGACACAATGACCCATTTTTAATTTTTGTTATGACTGCAAAGTGACTAGTGCCAAAGCGACTGCCAGCTGGTCACGAAAACACGGGATTGTCCACTGAATCGACTGCCAACCGAGTGATTATGTCTGTAATATTCTTCCTTAATATGCCGGACACTTTATCGATTGCTGTGTCTCTCCCTATGTGCAAGACTGGAAGATGTACTCGAGTAGTGTGGTCATGGCCTGAGACATAGTCTGAATAGACGGTTGAAGTTTAAAGGAGTTACATCGTAAGCATTCTAGCACTTGCAACGTCTAGACCCCCCCCCCCCCAAGACCCAAGATGAAGCCACGACTCTATCCGACCGCTGGGTCATCTAGTGGCGCGGGTACGAAGCAGTCCGAAGCGCCACACATGGGGAGACTGGGATCAAAGTTTGACTATGGATCTAACAAAAGATTTTTATTTTGGCACTCGATCTTCTCGAAGATTTAGTGAATAGTTAATAATCAATGGCAACCTTGCTTTCAAGGAGGAATTGTGTCTAACTAATTTGTGGATAACGTTGGCTATCGTGAGGATTTTGAAGAAAACAAAGGTAACAGTGTTCATAAAAATCAGACCCATCGAAAAATGATGGTGTCTCCCACCTTCTCGGCCCACATGAATGAAAGACTTTAATGACGGCTGAGTTAGGAGCGAGCAAATGCCGGGCTGAGTAGGAAAGCAAAAGCATAGCTTTATAGTTCTTACTTACTTCAAACAGCTGTTCATCAAAATCATCAAATCCTAGTACTCCAACTTTGTTGACCAACATAGCCACGCCTATGACATCCAACTTAGTGTTTCTAATCGGCATTGCCAGAACGGAGCGTAGAGTGGGGCTCCTAACGGCTACAACGGGGGAGGGAGGGGAATCGGTGGAGCTCGTCGGGTCCGGCGTCGCGACGATTTCGCCATTGGTGGCAACTTGTTCGGCTATCCGCAAAAGCGGCGCGTCTATGCTCCTACGAATAGCAAACGTTAAAATAAGCGAATTTCGCCGAGCGCCTATCGGTGTGCAACGCAGGACCTCTCGGCAAGTACAGCGGCACAGTAACTGATAAGATTCCTTCTCGTCTTCCTACAAGACACAGTAGTGTACTTTCAGAGCGTGTTCCACCCTTCTAACAATAGTAACTACTAGTCACTATATCCGTTCCAACCTTCTCGAAATAGTAAACAATAGTAACTATTTGCTTACCACGCTCGCGGGCGTAGTAAACATGGTAACTATGGTCTCCGTGACGTGACTGGCCCGTGACACGATATTTTGCCAGAAATATAAAAATTCTTTCCAGCCCTGACGCCAAGAAGCCAAAATCCGTGACGTCATACATGGTAACTACGGTAAGTAGAGTGGAACACGCTCTATACGACCAAGTCCGAAACACACCGGTGATCCCAGAGAAGAACAAGAACCGTCACCCAAACGAATCCTCAAAGATGACTCAAATCTTATGCGGGCCAATCAATATCGTTTATGTATTGACGTTTCTGGTTCTTCGCCAGGCATACGGCGATTCCTCACCGATGAAGAGTTAGTCATCAAGAGTAGATTATAGCTTTCGGCCTCGCATGAGAGACAGTTCGCACAAATCTGAAGCGGCTAGATTGGGTGTAAACTTAACCTCAGCCTGTTATCCGAGGCCCCTGACTGGCAGAGATGGGCGAATCCGAATCCGGATTCCGATTCGAATCATGGATTCGTCCTTTTGGCCGGATTCGAATCTTCTGCTTACCAGGCAGGATTCGGATTCGGACTCGGATTTCAAACCCTGAGTCTTACGAATCCGCTCCAATTTCTAATCTTTTCCCGATTTTAGACACTATGCTAAGATATTGTGCCTAATGAGCCCGAAGAGGAAGCCCACACTATAACAACCACAAAATAAAACTTAGAAATATGGTTTATATCGTCCAATTAATCGTCTGATATGCCTTAGGCATCAGTGTTTTCGTCACCTTTGATTTTGAAACCATAACCTTTTAGATATTTTGATTTTTGTTAAGCTCGGATTCGAATCCGGATTCGATTCCGGATTCGAACACTTAGCACGAAATGGTGGATTCGGAATCGGATTCGTACCTAGCCCTGGATTTGGGTTCGGATTCGAATCCTTTCATGATCGGATTCACCCCTCTCTGTCGTGACGTCGTCGTGACGTTATGAAAGAAATAGGGAAATTCAATTAAAATAATAAAATAATTTATTTATTTACTTATATCTGTCTGTATATATAGAGCCGAGCGGCTAGCGAGGCGCCGGACGCGTTTACATTTTAAAACCGTTCTAGGGACAATTAGTTCCGTTAGTAAACGGAAAACAGAGGATTGTCATGTAACGTCATGAGCATCAGTTAATCGGCTGAAGTTCAGTCGACACCCTTCGTAATTTTGGTCAAGTTTAGTACTTTGGCGCTTCTTCTTTTCTTTCAGTAGTTGCGTTTTTGCTGATACCATGGTATCTGATATACGGTATAAAGTCGTTTTTGCGGTTATCGTGGTAACTGGCCAGTTACCATGGTAACAGAAATCCAAATATCACGGTCCGACCATGGTATCTGGTCGTTGTATCTGAAAAGTCGTCTGATTTTCATCAAATTTGTCAAACTGGTGAGAAAGAAGTCAACACTTAGTGATGTAACTGGATATCAGTTTTTCGCAATACCCGTTTTTGCAGTGGACCGTATATCAGATACCACTGTAACTGCAAAAACAACTAGTTGAAGATCTAGTTACCGTGGTAACACATACCATGGTATCAGCAAAAACACAACTAGTGATATTACTACGTACTTCGTTTACCCACTGTTACGGGCAGTAAAACAATCAATCAATCAATCCATTCCCCGAGTTGAAAAGACCAACCTTGCATCCGGGAGGACCTTTAGCTTCTTCTTAACGGCAGAGGTGACCTCGAATGCTTTAGTAAAGCGGAATCCGCTTTCTTGATCCGGCTTAAGAAGTAGGATTGTGGCCTTCTCGCAGGCTAGTAGTCTGTGAGCCTCCTGAAGCGTCTTTTGGATAAGGGCCTCTAATGAAGTCTGCTTGTCGAATAATTCGTGCACTGCTTCAAGCAAGCTCTAGAAACGAAAACAACGTTAAAGGACACCTCGCACTAGGGTCACTGGAAAACCGGAACCCCGGAACCTCCCTAACCTAACCTAACCAAAAGGTTAGGTAAAATGTTAACCTTACCTAACCTTTGGTTAGTTTTACCTAACCTTTTGGTTAGGTTAGGTTGGGTTAGGTTAGTTTCGAAAGCCATCGGTTCCGGTGGCGGAGGTTCCGGTGTTCCGGTTTTCCAGTGACCCTCGCACTACAAAGAGTTTCTGCTAAGATATACTGAGATAGATGACAACTTTAAAACTTAGCTATGCTCACAGCAAATTGCATAAGGCTTCGGCTGTTTTTAGCCTCTTTCCATGTCTCTCACAAACTTGGCAAAATTTGCATAACTGCTCTTCTGACCAATAAGCATCTCGGAAACAATGAGCGGGAGCCTGAACCGTCAGGTAAACAGAAAAAACGGGTCAAGAGTGATAGTCAGTGTAATGCTAATACTGGAGATAGGATACACAAATGAAGTGTAGAATCTCGGGAACGAGAACGGATGGAAATACTACTGAAGTAGAATGAATTACTATCAGAAGTACAACGTGTCTTTTGAACTAGAACCAATGACATTTTTCCGCGACCTCGCAAACTGTTTCTTGGCTCGATTGTGGCTCGAAAAGATTGTTCCCGCAGTTGTTTGTGTGGCCCATAAGTGTGGCTTGGATAAAAAAAAAACTCTCGTGGTGATTTTCGATTTTGTGGTCGACTTTGGCAGGAAATTCAAATTTGGCGGAAAAACAAATTCCAAATAATGAAAATAGCTACTTCATCAAACAGATATTTTTAAATCGACTGCTGAAATTGTTCATTGCAAAGTCCGTAAGTCTCAAAGTAACACAGAGAAGGTTAGCTCAACCGTTAGAACGTTAGTTCTAGAGTTACTAGGCTTCGAATAAAGAGTCGACGTGAAATGCATAGGCTACGGAACCAATATTTGAACTTTATTTTCTTGCCGGAAAAGAAGTTCGCTGGAATATAGCGAAAACAAGGAATTTCGTAAAAAGAGTCTTGTTGTTTGACCATTCATATCCAGTCCTGGTTGAAACTGGTGATTTGAATGGAGGTGACCCTGTTCGTGAGGGGGGGGGGGCTAGTGTTGTTGCTACTTGAGTCTTTCCTGTCTCTAGATTGGGGGAAATGGCAAACATAGTAACTTCACTGTCAGAAGTTTCATAACAGATAGCGCACACTTTCAAGAATAACACCTTTTCACTTAGAAATAAAGTGTTATGACCAATTAAGTTTACACTATTTCGTGCCTAGATCTCCAACAATACCTTCAATTGGTAAAAATACTAATGGGAACGAAATAAACATAACATCCCAAAGTGTTATCTGTTGAAACCGGGCATCCTTCTGTTGTCGTTATGTAACTTCTGACAGTGTAGTATTTTTACCAATTGAAGGTGTTGTTGGAGATCTAGGCACGAAATAGTGTAAACTTAACTGGTCATAACACTTTATTTCTAAAGTGAAAAGGTGTTATTCTTGAAAGTGTTATGCGCGATCTGTTATGAAACTTCTGACAGTGTCCAGACTCAATCTAGTAAAAGAGACTTTCTTGGTCTTGGTCTCAATACTAGAGCTAAGTTCTTGGTCTTGGTCTCAATACAGGCTAAAGTAGTAACTAAACAGTTCTTCAAACCTTAATCTAGTAAAAGAGACTTTCTTGGCCTGGGTCTCAATGCCAGGCTAAAGTTTTGGGCTAACTTAAGGTCGGTGAGAAAATCTGAGTCTTGGCCTCGGTCTTGATATTTTGTTCTTGTCGACATCAATGCTGTGAACTCAAAAATGGGTGTGCTGGGTCTACACTTTACAATTTGTCCCAAAGCTGCACTGTTCAAAGATAACTACCGTTCAAATACGAGTACTTCTACTGTACCCCAAAATCCGAAAGGGGATTTGTAGCTAGGTGCCACGTCCCAAAGGTCCCGAGTGGCAGCAGCAGATCGAAGGTCCAGTTAAGCTTCCAAAGACACAAGCAATAAGCAGAGAAATGCAACTCTAAAGCTTCTATCCCACGCTGCATTAACCTTTCTTAAACTCTCCAAACTTCGCAAGACTGAATACATTTGAGGTTGCGGCGCATTTAGATTCACACACTAATTATCCGTTGATGAAAGATAATCGCTAGAGGAATGATAAACTGGCAACAGCAGCGAACAGCTCTCCTTTCGAACTTCCAAGTAAACTCCGAGTCTACAGAACTTCCCGAATTCGTAGAGCGCGTGTGGGGGTTTTCACAGGGATTTCAACAGATTTCAGACAATTTCACAGATAACAGCAAACATACTATACGTTACAGCAAATCGTGTTATCAGCCTTTAAAGTTTAACTGAAAGCGCACCTTATTTTTTCATCTGATACTTGAGTGCATTGAATTATTTTGACTCGTCTAAAGGATTTTGTATTTTTTCACACGAGACTCTCGTAATAACCTTCAGAACGTACGACAAACCAAAAATTCACCCAGACGCGACGAATTTGAATCTGAAAACATGCATTTCCACGGTTAAAGACGCTAAGCTCGGAGAAGTCACGGCTGAAGAAAGTAGGAAAATGATGTTAAGATGTGTCTTGCAAGGTTTCTGCCATTTCTAATTCATTTTGCGGCAACAGCTTACATTTGTAGTAGCTAAATATTTCAAGCATAGAGGGACAAGCACACAGAGGTACCACAGATCCGAAAGAATAAAGTTCATTCGATGAAATCGATCATCTACGGTTAGCTGACAAACGAAGTAACGCAATTTAATCGGGTTTTCTGGCCTACTTAGGTATAAAAGGTATGTGTAACTAGACTGTCGGATCTCAGCCCAATGTTAAACTTTAAGCGACACGTTATCAACTGAAGAAAGTGAATGCATGCGCAGTTGCTTAATGCCAATATGGCACGCTGGTGAAGGGAAAAGTTAAAAGTGTCAGGAAATCGACAGTAGAGTTGGTTAAAGGTCATCTGAATGAAGTCTAACACCCTAAATTGCCACTTTTACATACTGCTTACCATTTATCTCTCGAAAACCGGACTAAAATCGGATGAAGTTTCACCGTGCTATAATTTTCAGCCTTTTTACCGACTTGTCTTGGTCGTAACGCTTGCCGTAGCAGTTGTAACAGTCCATGCGTAACAGTTCATGTTGTAACAGTCCACGCCGTAACAGTCCATGCGTTTATCCATCCATGCGCTGTTTATCCATCCATGCGTTATCAACGTACGTTTATCCATGCGATAATGACAGTTTAAATATTGGCGCTAATTTTGTCTTGGGAGGTCGTAATGAATCGCCATAGGGAGACTTAGAACTTGAAGAGTGGATAGCGCCGAAATCACGGAGCGAAAAAATTCGTCTTCTCTGTACCGGTACTGTGAAGGACGATCTGAGGGGTTCATGGAAGTATGGTAGGATCGTTCAGGTGTCCTTTAAGCAGAAAATTTTTAGACCGTCGTTAACTTTCGGTCTCTTCTCACTCTACGACTAATATTTAAACATCAAATGCAACAAGACCAAAGGTTTCGATGAGATCCCAAAAGTTTGATATTTGATCCAGACAATTGCTTCTTGTAGATATCCGGTCTATGCCAGACTCCTTGAACATTTTATTCTATTAAAATTTAGAAACAGATTAAGGCCAATGGCTAATCATCTGAGAAAACCAAGTTCAGATATGGATTCAGCGTGTATGTTTACCCCTGTTCGTCATTTCTACTTCGACGAAACTTATCGAAACTTCCTCCCTTACTTCTGCTAAATATCCGGTTTCGGTTGGATTCCGGGTGAACTACTTGTCCGGCAAAAAAGTAAAGCTCAAACCGAATTCAGCCTATCTCTTTACCCCTATATCGAACCATTCATCAACTTCAGATAAACTTTAACTTTTAACAAATCCGGATTCCGGGCGAAATATTTTAACCGGATTCCAGATTTTAAACCGGACTTAAACTTTTAACCGGATTCCGGGCGAACTATTTGTCCGGCGACAAAATAATTTTCATATGCGGATTCAGCATGCCTTCTTAACATTACATCGAACCTCTAACCAACTTCAGATAACACTTTTACTGATAACAAATCTTTCGGTTTCTGCCGGATTCCGGTCCAACTATACGTCCAGGTAGAAAATGATCGTCATATCCGGATTCAGCATACCTTCTTACCCCTAAATCGAACATTTAATCACCTTCACATAAAACTTTTACCTTTAAAAATTTTAAAGCACAACTCTTACTAGAAATGATTTTTTCCCTATGAAACGGATCAGAAAAAACGTTATTCGAAAATACCATTGCTGTCCATCTGAAATTACGATTATCTTGTTAGCGCTTCTCGACTATATCCAGCCTTCCTGCTCTCCGACGCGGCGGCTGGGCGCAAAACATTTGAAAACTGAACGTGCCGTGTTTGAAAAGTGGGAAAACTAAGCAAATAAAAGAAGTAATAAACAGAAGCTTCTCAGACACTTATGTCTGAATGAATTGTCAGCGGACGTTGAAGATCACGGCAAACGTTTCGTTGTATGACAGGCAAAACTCGGCAAGGCCAAGAAAGCGCTAAAATTTCGTAGGCACAAAACGAAACAATGGAGAAAGGTTGGGATTTTAGAAGCTTATAACTCTGTATGGGA
Source organism: Branchinecta lindahli (assembly GCA_023053555.1). NCBI lineage: Eukaryota > Metazoa > Arthropoda > Branchiopoda > Anostraca > Branchinectidae > Branchinecta > Branchinecta lindahli. Next base: position 22,261,676 of record JAKZAO010000006.1, read on the forward strand.
GCTAGGTATAGTACAAAAGGCAGAATAAGCAAGAGGGGTCCTTTAAGGTTTGGCCAGATTCCGGGCAAACTACTTGTCGGGGTAAATAATGACTGTCATATACGGATTCAGCATGTCTTCTTACCCCTAACCCGAACATTTAATCAACTTCAAATAAAACTTTTAATTTAAACAAATTTTCCGTTTCTGGCCGGATTCCGGACGAACTAAATTGTCTGGCGAGAAAAGAATCAGATATGGATTCAGCATATCTCCTTACCCCTAGATCGACTATCTCATTGGCTTTTAAAAATATTTTTTCGTCCCTTAATTTGAAACCCTCCCACCCCTAAATATATAGCTATGGGGCCCATCCACGAACTTGACCTGTACTTTGAACGGATTCTCACACCAAGTTTCGACAAAATATGTTAATCCCTTCGAGAGTTATCGTGCTAAACAGACGGACGGACCGACGGACAGCTTTACGAAGTCTTTCTTTCCCGATTTCGTTGAGTCAAAGAGCTCTCATGATCTACGCAACAAGGACCACCTACAAACCTCTAACCAAGACTGTGAGATCAGATTTCAGTCCTCGTATTGCATTAGCAAAGTATGGAACAGTCGCCCTGACAATGTCCGTAGCACTCAGTCGTTTGGCACCTTTAAGACCCAGCTAAAAATATTTTTGGTTGATAAATATAATGGAATAAACAAATTCGGGAATACATATCAATTTTACTTCAACCCTAATAGCACTAGGCTAACTGGGCGGGAATTGGAAAAACAAACACTCACTAGCAATACAGATAAACAGAAACTAACAAACAATAAATACGAAACGAACATAAATCATGTAAAGTTAAAATGATTAGTGAAATACGGAACGAATGAATTTAGTTATCTTTCTGAAGATTTCGTAGGCGGGGGACAAGCTTGGGTTTCGGGTCGTTCTTGCTTCGCGTGTTAGGTCCATGAGAGGGTGTGACGAAGTCCGAAAGGATGGTCCTGTGGTGTCGATAATTCAAAATTTGGTCAATCAATAATGAGGGTAGGACGTCATCCCTGGATGCTAGGCTTGATTTTTTTTTTTTTTTAGTTCTTTATTTTATTTGTTAAAAATCTAGCGACCGTGGGAGGTCGGTGTGGACCTGGAGGTGACCTTTGAGGATGGAGCGGTAAGTAAAAATAAAACAAATTTTTCAATTGTTCTTTCTTTATTTTATTTTAATAGTGAAGAGACTCGTTTATTTGTTGATTATTTTGGTAGTAACCCCTATGTAACGCGCCATGGAGCTTCGTAGGGGTCGAAACTTATTTTGTTCATTTATTTTGAATTTAATAAAACTGAACTGAACTGAAGTCATGGGTATCCCGTCACCTACGTTTAGGGATCCCCAAAAAGAAAGAACAAAAAAACACTCGGTCTCTCGTGGGAAGCTAAATATGCGAGTCGCGTCAATGAGTAGGCTACATGGTGCATATTTATGATAAATGAGTATATCAGTATACGTGTAATAAGAACTTCGAGGAGATCTCCGAATCCGAAAATGTGGCGGTACATGAGGAAGAAGAGGCTGTGAAACGGTCAAAATTACTTCCTCCCCCAACCCTCGTTTCAAAAATTTGCTAGACGAACAATAGACTGAAAACTGCGTCGTTGAATTATAATACATTTGATGTCGCAATTAAGTATCAGAGAGGCAACGTAGAAAGCCAATTTCGAAATTCAAAGGAAACGGATCCGCAGAGTATTTTTGGAGGAGCGCATAATGCGTCACTTATAAGTCAAAGGAATGAACTGATATGGCATAAAATAAAGGAGATATCATTACCAGTCGTAAGGGGTGGATCTTGTAAACACTCGTGTATCTTTTCATTCTGAAACTTCTAAGCCACCAAACATTAGTCCGAACTAACAGAAACATCATCAACCCCTTATGACAATGATTTCGTCGATTCCGCCTGATTATGAATTATTCGGTGCATCAGACTACTTCATTTCAGTTTCAATAAATGTGTATTGTTCCATCCCTCTTATGTCATTTAGTTAAATAAAATTCAAAATTTATTCGCCATGATATGAATGCATAGCACTAATAAAGTTGGTACGTCCATCATCCACTGCAATATCGAACACACAAGAAATTGTTAAAGGTAATCAGGGCTTAAATGTTTTAAACATCACTCTGATAAATGTAATGACAATGTGGTCATTGACAAACATCAGTACATCACTCTTCGAAATCTTTCAGTTTGGTTTGGTATCATCAGTGATTTGTTACTTTTCCGCATATTTCGTTCGTTAAAGTTTAACCGAAAAGGACTGGGATAGGACAATCTAGTTACACATCACTTATTCATTGGCTTGAAGACCCGCTGAAAATGCGTTACTTGGTTGTTCCGCTATTCAGGAATAATCGATTTTCAAATAGTGGAATTTCCGTGTGATTTGTGGTACCTCTAATTTGTTGTATGCCTTAAGAAAGTTTTATGACTTTTTTTTTGTTCATGCACTAAGCAATCTTCACCAGTATTGCAACTGCCCACTGAAAAGCCTTGTTTGTGTTTAGATAAAAATTTCCCGCGTCATAGTAGAATTTTCGCTGTGGGTACGGCCGCAGATATTCTGAACGCCATAACTAGAGCAGATAGTGAAAACAAAAAAATCCCTTTGCAGAATCCAAATAATTCAGTGTATTCAACTAAAATGACACAAAAGTAAGTTGGATTTTCAGTTAAACTTTAACTATATGGCATCGATCGCGGATCGTTTTTCCAAGAGCATATAAGCGAATAGAACATCCATCTACTTGCTGAGCTTTTAGTTGATGCCCCTCTAATTCTCTCATGGCAGATGCGCATATCAGAGAAAAAGACTGTAGCAGGCATGCATGACCCGCTCTGCGGCGCGTCACATGTGATGACGACACAATGGTAGACAACCAATCGGCTGTTATCTCGAAATTTCTTCTCCGGGGCTCTACTGAGATTCAGATTTAGAGTTTATTGCGTTCTGTGAATGGTTTTATTTAGAGTGTTTGATAGTGATGGATTGTAGAGATTGCCCGAATTCTGGGTGAACGCTTCTGCGCTTTCCCATGGAACCATTATAAAAACAGCCAGTAAATTGTATATAGACACAAAACTCACGAGTTGTAAATAATCACAGATTTGTACATATACACTTTTAAAACGCACATTTTAATTCGTTATTTTACTTTTATTTGCATGACATTCAATTCGCATCATTCTTTTCATTTTCAGTTACATGTCGTTTTATAGTTTGTTGGTTCCGCAACGTTTTTCTGTTGGTATTGTGGTGGGTTTTATGATTTAGTTTGTTTTCGCTGAGGATGATTTGCCGGAAGTGCAACCGAAGTGCAGTACTCGCACATCATCTTAGAGGGATAACTAGCTGATCAAAAAAAAAATAAAAAAAATCGAGTTTTTCTATTTCTTTTGCTACTGCAATGTAGCTGTTTGTATAGTTAACGAAATACTGTGATGTTCCGCATAGGTCCTACCCTCATTTCCATCGGGCAAGACATCGGGAATTCATTCGACTCCGCATGGTCGTATTACAGAGATAGAGAGACGGAAGACCTTGTGCTTATTTGTTCTTGGTTTTCCTACCCTCAGATCATGTTCAACTCTAGAGTCTAGCATCTCTGTTTGGCCTATGTAGAAACCTCTAACGCCTTTAGGCCTTTCAGACACAACCCCGAGGGGACTGCTTATCCACACTCCCTGTAAGCAGCCCATGCGAAAGGTCAATGGGTGATGTCACATCTGATGTGTGGATCAGGATACCAGGTTTCTCGGGGAAAGCACCGATTTTATCGATGCGCTGCATTTACGTAAGCATAAATAAGGTGCCTTTTCAGTTAAACTTTAAGTGAACAAGTGACGGACAAGCAGACTGTCGTATCTCAGCCCTTTTCGGTTAAACTTTAAAGACCACAGCTACAACTTACCCTGTTTCTTTCGTATTCTCTCCGGGAAGCCTCCATAATCTTAGCATTTGTTATCGCAATGCAGACAAATTGGAGATATGTTTCGAACAGCTGAAACAAAGAGGGGGAATTAATCCTCTGCCGTCTCCAGAGAAGCAACTTGCAAGTTTGAACAGGCTTGCAATCACGTCTGAACGGCTTCCTGTTGGTCTTTCATGATCCTGGAAGGACATGTGGTCCAAAAGCACAGTAGCTACCATCTGCTTACTGCCGAGGGGTTGTCCAGTCCCCGGACCTGCTGTACACACTTTCCCGCCACCGGCCGAAACCAGAGATGCCGGCCATAAATTAGGCGATTACCGCTTCTTAACATGCTAATTTTAATGTAACACGTGGCAACCGGTGCCGGGCACCTCGGCACCGGGCACTTGCTGTACACCAAAATCGAGAGTGGACAACCCCTCGCTTACGCCAAAGTTTATGCTTTCTAAATTTTCTCCTTCACGTTTTACAATAACCAAAACTACTGAACTCCAAACCAATGAAAAGTGTTCAAAACATTATTGTGACATGAAAAAGTCAAAACGAGAAACTAAACAAAGGAGCACACCCATACCGAGGAAGTGTTCAAAACAATAATAACATTAATAAAGTCAAAACGCGAAACTAAACAAACGAGTACACCCATACCGAGGAAGTGTTCAAAACAATATAATAACATTAATAAAGTCAAAACGCGAAACTAAACAAAGGAGCACACCCACACCGGGAGGTGCCATTCCATCATAGGGTACCTGTACTGTGTTGGTTCGATGAACATCTGCGGAGGCTGATACGGCTTCGTGTCAGCCTCTCTGGAGGATGATACGTGGTCGTAACAACCTCACAAAAGTAATTGTCATAACTTTCTGTGGAGCACCCTGAACGTTTTATTGTAGGTTAAAGTTGTGGTAGGGATAGTTTTTAGTTTGTTATATAGTTATTTAATTATTAGAATTAGGAGTTGAGTGCTGAATATTTGGATTGTTACAGTTGAAGTGCTTATTTATTTTTGTCCCGCTATGGCCCTAAGGGCTTTTTTGGAGAATACATTCATTCATTCATTCATAGGAGATATGCATTGCATACATGTTCGAGAAAAGTTATACTGGGATATGGTAGGTGTATAAATGTTTACAGCCTGACCTTAAATGACTTTTCGGCAGTGACGGGCTACGGTTTTGCCATAAATTATTGATTGATAATCAATGCGTCAAAGAAGCGCTAATAGAAATATACGGAACGGCGCTGGTTTACAAATGCAGGATTCGGTTGTAATTGCCAAGAGAGACGGATGACTGGGTTCGGTAAAGGGAAGCGGAGCAAGTATGAAGGGATGGAGTGGCAGCGTTGTATAGACTGGTTAATAGAAGCGGACGACCCTTGAACAGAATGGCGTAGCTACCGCAGACCAACCTCTTTAATGAGGGTGAAGCTGTCCAGATCAAATATCGAAATTCTTCAGAACAACGACAACAGGGTTGCAAAGAACCAAGTTCAACTTGGGGAAATATTAAATTTAAAACTCCTTGCAGAATGAGTGTGCCCTCGGAACGGATGTGCTGTTTTGTTTGGTTTGTTGTGTGTATGCCCTTGTTTTTTCAGATCGTATTAAAAAAGAATGATTCACCAAAACATGGATTCAACTACCGTATTATCGCTGACGAATATCCTAGCCGATTTCTCCGTTTCGAGTATTTTTTTAAAAAATGATTCCCAGTCAGGGGGGTAGTCTTAGGCCGGTTAGGCCTGTGCTGGAGGGCCAGGGGAAATGAGAGGCTAAGCGATCGGCGTAAATTCTTGAGAAATCAGGCTCATTTGCGTAATGTGTCCCCGTTTTTACGTGTATGACTCACGAAAAGGGGCCAAAAACCCATGGATGGCCTATAGGGTCCACCAAAAGTAAAAGACGGCACTGGCTCAGAGACGGCGAATCCGACCATGAAAGGATTCGAATCCGAATCCACGGCTAGGTACGAATCCAATTCCGAATCCACCATTTCGCGATGAGGATTCGAATCCGGAATCGAATCCGTATTCAAATCAAATCATATACGTGGGTTCTAGTTTAAGAATCAGAGGTGACTGAAGTCGCTGATATTTACCGTAATCGGACAACGTGATAGATTGCTGAGGATGGTTGGTGGTGGTGATCATAAAGTTGAATTGCCTACGGCCACTTTGTAAAAATTGGGAAACGGAAACCGGAAGGGTGTAGACTAGAAATTTGAGAGGATTCGTAAGATTGATGGTTTGGAATCCGAGTCCAAATCCAAATCCAGCCTGGCAAGCAGAAGATTTGAATCCGGCCAAAAGGACGAATCTTGGATTCGAATCCGAATCCGGATTCGGATTCGCCCATCTCTGCACTGGCTGTACCAAGACGTTAATCTTTTAGTTCAAGCCCTAGACAGCTCCACCTACTCACACACCGTGGACGTTTCCCGGAACCTTGCAGGAACCTGCAGTGACCTATTCTCCTAAGCCTCATTCGTTCTCGGAAGTATTTCCTTACCTTCTCATCGTGAAGGGTGAATCGCTCCTCTGGTCCTATCTTATTCACGACTTGTGCTACTGCAATGACGTCATCGTCGGCATTCCGTATCGGCATGCAGAGGAGGGAGTCTACGTGATATCCCGTGAGTCGATCCACAGCATCGCAATACCTTGAGTCCTGCAAAAACAACACAAAAACTCAGGTGAAGCAAGAATCGAACTACAGTGAACCCATAGATAATTTTCCCGAGGGGAAGCCCACTCTCGATTTTAGTGTATATTAAGTGCCTGGTGCCGGCACCGGTTGCCACTGTTAGGACATTAAAATACGCATGTTAAGAAGCGTTTGAAAGACGAATTGCCTAATTTGTGGACGGCGCCGGTGCCACGCACACTTTTCGTTCGGTGCCGGGATATGGTGGGCAGCAGGTGCTGGGGAGTGGGTAACCCCTCACACTTTCCCGACTTGCTTTTATTCCTTAAAGTTTAACTGAAAAGCCAACTCATCTGTGTGTCATTTAACTGGATACACTGAATTATTTTGATTGTGCAAAGGGATTTTTTTATTTTCCACTATCTAAATGCAATTTGAATTTCACTGAAAACGCGGTTTTCTGTTCTTACGAATTCGTGATCATTATTTCTGATGTGTGAAATCCGTTCTGAATTCCGTCATTTTTAGTTTGTTTTAGGAACTGGAGTAATTTATCGGTCAATGTTGTATTATTGTTGAGGTATTACGAGTCTGAAAGATTTTTTACACGGACGAAAAATGCTTCTTCTGGAATAGCGAAGTAATGGACTAACGCGTTTCCAGTCTTTGAAACTATCCAAGCATGTCAGTGATTCATAAGTGAATGTTCACGTTTAAGTGTTTTTCAGCGAACCCAGATATATTTTTTTTAAAGCATCACTTTCCTTCCATCAGCCCTTTGCCTTAACCTGCTTGTTACCAGTGCAACATGACTCGTGTCCCTGTTCGTCTCTTCTTCAAATAAGTTTTGTTTTCGCCTATAGGCCAGACTAAGTGAGGCAAATCCGCCATAGCTCAAAACGCCTCACCTCTGCATAAAGCTCGTCGATATTTCACAGATCCAACTTATTTTATCATCAGTATCACATATCCCACTAAAAACAAAACATTTATGTTTACACCGTTATTCATGCCTACTGGCATAAAACGAACAACTTCTAGTCATCGTAAGGATGGAATGGTATTGGTCGAGAGAGGAAAGGTACTGGTCCTTATTTTTGTCCGATGTGTGGTGTTGAGGGGGAGGATGCGGTACATTTGATGTGTTATTGCGAGGAGTTGAAAGGATTAAGAAAGGAAGTGTTTGGCCGGGAGGTTTGGGATGAAAGGGAATTGACTTCGATTATGGGAAGTAAGTGTTTTGGTGATCTCCGAAGGCTGGGTAGATTCCTGAAGATAGCTATGACCCACCGCGAACTATTTTTATAGAAGTTGATTTTTGGTTTGTTTCGGAGTGTATGATATTTTGTTTGTTGTTATTTTTTTTATGTTTTCCGCCATGGCCCTTGGGCTTTTTTGGAATTAAATTCATTCATTCATTCATTCATTCATGGGACTTAACAAACATAATTCGCAGTCAGCTTGGGCCGCAGAAATACTTTTCGTTCAAAAGATTTCTCGTTACTAGAACTTCCTTCAAACAGGGGGTGCGGGGGTGTAAGGAGTTCTTTGCATGCGTGTAAGGATAAGCCGGACACCACATCCGCAATTTTCCAATTAGCTTTTAGTGTGTCAAAACCAGATCACAAAAAATATCTGACAAAAAAAAAACAAATCTTCTTAATAGCATTGGCCAGCACGCAAGCTATCGTGTGGGCTCTATGAGCAAGATCCATGTGGCTTAGTAAGGAAAGTAGCGTCTTAAAGATGGCCTTGTAAAACGCTGTGTGCTTACAACAAACTCCTTTCTATTTATCGTGATGGCAGTGTCTATCGTTCCCGGACCTGGAACACATACCTCAAAAGCTAAAAGTACTCGACCGGTCGAGTATGCTGCCACACAGGAGCTAATAGTACTCGACCAGTCGAGTAACAAGGGTCATGGGGGCTATTAATACTCGACCAGTCGAGGAATCGAGCCTCCGGTTGCTATCAGCACTAGACTGGTCGAGTACTCGTGTCTTGGGAAGCTAAAAGTACTCGACCATATGGAACTTGCAGTCAGAAAGGAACAGGTCGAGTAATTACTACCATAGGAGCTATCTTTCCTCGACCATACAAATGAAATCTGTAAAGTTGTAAGGTCGAGTAACCTGCCCCCCAGGGACTAACAATACTCGACCGTAAACATGTTTAAGTAGGTCGAGTTTTCATAGCAGTAGCAGCTATTAGTACTCGACCTATAAAGGAGGACTGGTAGGTCGAGTACTTGACGCCCTAGCAGCTGACCAGTCTAGTACTGATAGCAACCGGAGGCTCGATTCCTCGACTGGTCGAGTATTAATAGCCCCCATGACCCTTGTTACTCGACTGGTCGAGTACTATTAGCTCCTGTGTGGCAGCATACTCGACCGGTCGAGTACTTTTAGCTTTTGAGGTATGTGTTCCAGGTCCGGGAACGATAGACACTGGGTACTTGCAGATGTGCTAGGACGATGAAACTTAGCAGGCATATCAGGGACCCGACCAAACTAACTTGCAAATAGTCACTTCCCCGATCCGACCACCGTGGAGGGAGTAGAGGGCGGGGGAATCCTGAAAATTTAGTAGTTTTTGTAAAACCCCTACCCCTTTCTACACACCAGTAGGTCTGCGCGCGGCGTGACGTCAATCTTTGCATCGGATCACTCTGTTAACATTGGAAAGAGCTAGTGCATCCGAGGGTCAAAGGGGTTTGTATATGTGGTGCAGTGCGGGGGAATATGGAAAATTGAGTGTTGTGTAACTTTCGAATGGGTGATCGGATTGGGACGAAACTTAATACCTGAATGAATGACATATCTCTGATGTTCTATCTGAAGTCCGAACCGGATTCGACAGCTATGGGGGAGTTGGGGTGGGGGAAGACCGGAAATCTCGAGAAACGGTTATAATGGAGGGATCGGAGTAAAACTTGCTGGGAAGAACAAGAATCTGCTCCAGATAAATCGTTTACACGTTTGGACTGGACCCGGAAACTTGGGGGGGAGGTGGAGGGGAGTTTCCCGGAATTCTGGTGATGACAGTTTTGGGGATTTTCACGACGAAACTTGGGAGGTGTATCAGGGGCCCGATCAAACTGACTTGTAAATAAAAATTCACTCGATCCGATAGTCGTGGGGGGATCGGAGGGAGGGGGAATCCGGGATATTTAGCCATGCGTAACTTTGGAACGGGTGATCGGATTCGAGTGAAATTTAATAACTGAACAGAGGGCGTGCATGTGGTGATCTTTTTCATTTTCGGACCGGATTCGACAACAATTGGGGGGGGGGGAATACGTGACCGGATTGGACTGGAGAGATCGGGATGGAACTTTGTTGGAATAACAAACAAGTCCAAAACTGAACCGGATTGGCTCCGGCGACTGTGGGGGGAGTTTGAGGGGCGGGTCCGGAATTCCGGTGATCGCGAGTTAAGGTACTTCCAGATGTGCTAGGACGATGAAATTTGGCTGGAATATTAGAAATTCGACAAGATTGGCTTAGAAATCACCATTTTTTAAATCCGACCATTCCTTAAAGTACCAATCATGACCGCAAATTAAGAAAAATACTTTTAAGCAAAATATGCATTTCCATCATCCCCATGAGCTCATGATCATTTTTGCCTGAAGAGTTTTGCTTACAAATGAAGTTCTAGCTCCCTTAAAGTGTGCATCTTAACCGCAAGGTCGAAAAGTACTTTTTATCAAACGATACATCTCAACCCATGATCAGTTGTCCCACAAGGGTTTTGCAAAAAAAAAATAATTTCTTGCACCCTTAAAGTGCGCATTTTACCCGCATTAGTGAAAAAAAATAAATACTTTTGATCATACGTATATATCAACGATCCCTAAGAGCCTGCTATCGTTTTTGCCTCAAGGGTCTTCCTTACAGATGAATTTCTAGTGCCTTTAAAGTGCGCATCATTACAGCCAAGTTCAACGATAAAATACTTTTTCTCTAGCTCCCTTAAAGTGCGCATCTGAACCGCACAGTCAAAAATTACTTTTGATCAAATAATACATCTCAACCCTTGCAAGTGCCATATGAGCTTACAGCTCTTGTTCTTAAAATCAGCCGATTTTTCGTCAACACAGTCATTTTTTCTCAATAATCGTCGTTTTTATCAGCAAAAACAGTCGGTAAAAATGACAAGCCAGTCGGTAAATACCTTGTCACCCCCCCCCCAAATATTTTGGCTAGTAACGCCTCTGCTTAGGTTTGCTCGCAAGCGGCTAGCTCACCACCTGGATGCTGTTCGGCGACGCCGGGATTCTTAATTTCCTTCCATGAGTAATTCCATTATCATTCCTAATGATAATTAGGAAAGTAATTCTGTGAATTCTATTTATCAACATGCAGTAAATATTCCTTGAGCCCAAGCTGACTTAAAGTCATATATTCATATAATATACAAAAACGGATTCGTCAGCTGTAGTGCTTATGTAGCTGCACTTTATTGCTTATGTAGCTGCATTTATGTATTGCTACATAAGCAATACAGCTGACGAATCCGTTTTTGTATAGTATATGAATATAAAACATGCGGTAAGTTCATCCTAATGAAGATTTCTAATGTCTCCTTTCAGTTTTATTTTTCTTCTTGCTTGAAACTGTTCGTTTCGTGCCGAAAACCTTGACTGGTACTGATGGTGACCCCCTAGAGAGGGTAGCTTTATGTCAAGCAGAAGCTTAAATGACACGTGGTACTTATGATAGTAATTCATTCTACTTCAGTAGTATTTCTCGTTACCGAGATTCTTCACTTCACAAGTGTATCCCATCTCCTCTAGTAGCAATTCACTAGTGTTGGGCGATATTCAATATCGATAATGATATATCGGAACAATATCGAAATCAAATATCGAAACGTCAATATCGATATTGAAAACGATATTTGTACATTTATAATTACTGTACATAATCCAGTGTAAGTTACATTAATACGTCTGAAACTGGAGCAATATGTTTTTCGCAATTCACTTTTTATTTATTCAAAGTTTGAGATTAAGCAAGATGCTTTTTTACGACAATTTTGTTCTCAAATTTTGGCGAAACGAGGCGAACTACAATTCACTGATTATCACGCTTGCCACGTTTGTTCTCTTTACGTGACGTATCATGCGCCCGATCGTTGTTTCTGGGGAGCTTATTCGTCCTGAGACCAGTTATGCAAATTCGGCCTAGATTGTCATCCAAGACAAGGGACATGGAGAGAGGTTAAAAACAGCCGAAGCCGTAAAGTGGTCATCTATCTCAGAACATCTGAGCAGAAACACTACGTAGTGCGAAGTGTCTTTTAAAGGAACAGTAAACTTGACTACGCAACTTGGGCCATCGAATCGCCCGGGGGGGCTTGGATAAATATACAGGGTCTTATTGTCGACAGGCCCCCCCCCCTTCTTTGTCATCTCGAACCGTCTCGAACCCCCTCCTTAGTGTTCCCAAAGCTAGCTGGCAGGCCCTTGCCGCCCCTTATGCACTGTAATTATGCACTCATGTACTGTAAAAGTTCGCCTATTTACATGTAGACTACAGAGTAACGACCTCCCCGACAAGGCGGCCGGGGTTCGATTCCTGGTCGCGGCACACAAGCCTTTTGCTTTTGCAAACCTTTTGCTCAAAAGTCGAATTCTCGGAAACTGCCCAGAAACTGCAATGGTCGTAACGAGAATTTTTCTCTTACTTTTTCTACTCTCAATCAACTCTCAGTCATGTTTGAGTCAAGTTTTCTGTTCCTTTAAGACTGGGTTTGACCAACACGGACTTAAAAGACATCCACGAGGCTCTCGCAGTGACGCACTGGTTGATATCCAAAACCTACGTTGTTATAATTATTCAGTTCTGACTCATTATGCTCACGGAATAGAATTAAGAATATTCACGTCGCCGACCCGCAACCAGACAATAATCAAAGGGGTTAACCACTTGCCAGTAGCAACCTGAAGGATGTAAACGTATGTGTATTTTTATTTTTTTTCATATTTACAGCACTGTCGTGCAAGGAGACGGCTGCTAGTATCACGATACAAAGAAAGGAGTCGGTTTAAGGCAGAAAAGTATATTGTGAAATAACACATAAATTCGCTCCATAATCTGCTCTTCAAGACCATGGAGACCGCTACCCCTTTCCTTCTTAGGAGACTATAAACAGTTCCAATCGATTGTGTCCTTTGTGCTTTAAGGTAGAATGAGGAAACAAGGTTACCGGGATTTTGTAGAGAGCTTTTCGGGGCTTTTAGTTCACCTTTGATTTCCAATGAGCTGGATCGAATCTAATAAGACGGAAATTCAAACTTGTCTAGTACGAGATACTAAAGAGCTCTATAGAGCTCTCTGAAGTCCTATCAGAAATTTTTCTGGTAAAGACTTCAAAGAGAGTCTGCTACGAGCATCTACAGGTGTATTCTCGCCGTTCCCCGAGGACTCCTCGGGGAATCGAAGGGAACGGCGAGAATACAGGGACTCACTCCACGCGGACTCCGCGTACAGAAAACAGCGAGAACACAGGAAATACTTTCAAAATGGATTTTGTTCTTAAACAAATTTGCAATTGACAAAATTAGTCTAGATCTCCTTTATTTTTGGTTTTGTTTATTCTGATTATTTTTAATTAATTTTACATTGCACCAACACCAGCAAAAATTGATTCCCCTCCGAATCTGAAAGGGAGTCCTTTCTGATGATGGTGATGATAATCGGAGCATTCCCCGTCCGTGGGGACTCGCGAGAATACGGGGAGTGAGTCCCCGGGACAAACAGAAACGCGGGGACTCCTCAAGTGGAGTCCTCGGGGAACGGCGAAAATACGCCTTACGTCGTTACCGGAAATAGGAAGCTATCGGTATGAATATTCCCCGTTTCCCCGTAGCCATTTTGACAGCATCACCTTTTTTTATACTTTTTAAACAGGTGAGAGCGCGTCTAAATGGGAATTGGCCACGATAGGGGGGGGGGGGGTACAACCCATCAAGAACTCACTAAAGGGACCCAGGAAGGAATTAAACAAAATCGCAGGAACAAAACCGCAATAATGGCAATGCAAGTAGACGGATTACAAATAAAGCTTACTTAATGCACTAAAGCCGAGTGCCCCCCTCCCAACACATACACTTTGAAAGAGAGAAACAGAGATCTTCCAGTATAGAACCACATTAACCAGCATCTGGTATGTGTGCCCACACGTAAGCATACACAAAACTGAAGGTTCGAAGCTTCTATTTATTAATAAATATATTTTGGGGGGTTTAGTTTGTTTCTGGAGACGGGATTCTGGAGTGTATATTTCTTTTGTTGTGGGTGTTTGACCAAGAACCGAGTAAGCCGATGAAAATTTGTAGCCTGCGTAGTTGTATGATAGTTGTACGAAAAAGTTGCATGTATTTAAATGTAATAATAACCAGTATGTGCCTCAGACTGGACCAATCTTAAGCAGTACTATTCAGTAGCATCCTGTCTTGCTATAGTAGCATCCAGTCTTGCTAATAGTCGCATCTTGGTAGCATGCAGTAGAATGCAGTAACACGGTAGCCCTGAAATAAAAGCATGTAGTTGCATCAGTTCGTACTGCATGCTACTTTTTCGTACAACTTCATACTACTAATTTAGAGATATTTTTTTATCGGGAGTGCATTTTGTCTCTTCGTCTTTTTTCGTTCATTTTTCTTCTTCTTTTCTTTATTATAGTGTTATGTAGGTTAATTTTTCAAAGGGGGTTTGTTCAACCCCCTTTGAAAGTGTAAACTTCTCGGGGGTGTTGTAGTTGCTAGTATTTTTTCCAATAAACCCCATATACAATCTATAAAAAAAAGTGACTTCACATTCGAAGCCAGGAAGAAAACGATCGAGGCGAACAAAAAATTGTCCATGTTTTTTTCTGTCAGCTGGTTTACCCGTATGTTCAATTACCTACACTGGCGTGTCCTGAAAGTTAGTCTTTGATCGGATTACTACCGAACTTATTCATTAACTGCATATCTTGATTAAGAGTGATGGTTTACCCCATCCTGACCGTTTAATCAGCTCCATTAGGTATGCTTATGAGAACACTTTTTTAACTGTTACCTTCGGCTAATTAAAATCAGCTAACGGCCAAGTATTTCAGGGTTATCCTAGCATAAAAAAGAAGTAGAAATTCAATTGACTTTCTTTGATTTTGAATTTTAATAAAATCTTCTTCCTCTTTTGAATGCATCTGGAGGTTCGGACCGCCATCTTCTCCATTGAAGTTGCGTTCCATGTGGCTACATTTTCAAATTAACAATTGAAGCAAATTATCTGACAGTTTATTCACTTTCAGCAGTGAATTAGCAAAATATTCAAAAATTGCAAATGGGGTGAATGGTTATTGTAAGTATTTATAGAAAATAAATGCCTGGTATGGTTTAACTGTTTCCGTCGGCAACGGTCCGAAATCAACAAACGTTCACATAAGCATACCTCTAATGTACTATGTAGTGATATCAAGAACAAATAATCTAATAGAACCTCCGCCTCCCTATCTCTGTAATATGACATACGGAGTCAAGTATTTCCCCATACCCTGTCCGTTACGAATGAGCGGAGATTAGTAGCTTCGCGCCAGATCACGTTTCGTTACCTCAACAAATAGTTAAATCGCTGTGAACCGCCGATGGAAGAAAAGGAGAAGTCAAAGCTGATTGGTTCTATGGACGCGCTCTAGAGCGGGTCAGCGCAAGGAGCACGCATCCTGCCAGCTGCCAGCCTCCTTAAACATTTCTTGTGCGATAAGTAACTGCGAAGACGGAGAGTAGTAAACGGGTATCAACATCAGCTCAAAATTAGAGTAAATACCTCTTGGTCCGCTCAGTTTTGTCGGGGTTTTCATAGTCGCTGCATGCGACTAAAGACAGAAGTTCTGTCTGATTATTTGTTCTTGGTGATATGTAGTAGCTCGTAAGAACTGTGCTTCAGACTGGGATAATATACAGAGAAAACAAATGAAAATGGGATAATCTTAAGCCTCAGTATCCAGTAGCATCCAGTCTTGATACAATAGCATGTAGTGGCATCAGTAACTGTTGAATGCTATAGCTAACAACTTCATATAACTAACTTTCGACAATTTTTCATCGCGTTAAATAACATTCTAGCTTATAGGTAAACAAAAAACTGTCGAAAATAGTTGCAAACTGTTACCAATACATTCTACTATATCAAGACTGGAGCAAAGTTAATGAGAGTATACCGTACTATTACATATCTCTACATACAACTTCACGGATGAAGCTAACTACACGGGCTACAAAGCCTTCATCGAGAAATGTTGGATTTTGTGTAACCTACTTCCGTTATTGTATTCAATAATTCTTAAAATCAGAGACCCAAATTTCATACGTCACATTCTAAACCCAATAACGACACCTCACTAATCCTTGCACTTGCGACGATTCGCTATTTCTCATGCGCATTATGCTCCCGATGAGTGTTCGCGATTTATGCTATTGATGCGTAAAACCGGTTGCAAAGGACCTGCGAAAAGGCATAAAACAGCCAAAGCCGTGGATAATTTGTTGAAAGCAGAGCCTGGTTTTACAGTATTTCAAATAGTTTTGAGTTTGGAACATAAATAACGAAATAGTGCGAGGTGTGCTTTAAGTGGTCAATAATACTCTTGATGACTAACTCTCCCTGGCGATGCAAAATCACCGTGAACGTGAAAATCACCAGCGGAAGAGCAGGAAGCGGCATCACAGCTGTCCCTAAAGATCGCCGTGACTGTTTGACACAGGATTTGAGTCGTTGAGTTTCAGTCGTTACGGAGACATTTACTCCTTCTTCCTGAGGATCACTGGCGTGTTTTGGACTTAGTCATATAGAGTATAAACCTTGAGCCTTTGTGCGTTTCTGCAGGGTTACTTCCTCTTAATCAGAACCAATTCCAGGTCTGTTGCGTGACCGAGATTCCGAGAATTCCCGCTTAGAGGGCGAGAAGGCATTAACGAGGAATTGGTAATGCGAATTTGGCACAGATTCGGAGAATCGGAGTGTTTGGGCAACGAAAGAAAGGGGGGGGGCTCGTAGGACCATCCATTTGCAGAATAGGGGAAAAGAGGGAGCAAATAAAGAATAATGTTTGCCCTCATTGGATTAAGATATGATCATGGACTGAGCGCTTTAAAAAATTGGTGTAGGCTAGACTGAACTTTGTGGAGTTAAAATTGCAGAGATATTCTTACCTTTACTCGCAACAGTCTTATAAGACCCGTTGTACATGACACCAATGCAACCTACTTCCGTAACTGACCCGAATTTCATATGTTACATTCTGAGTTCGCTAACGACATTTTACTATTTTTTGCATTTTTTCGGTTTGAATTCAATGGGTCTGGGAAAAGGCTTAAAACAGCCAAAGCCCTGGATAAAAAGTTAAACGCAGGGTTTAGTTTTACAGTATTCAGATAGTTTTAACTACTGGAACATAAACAGTAGATAGTATACACAGATGGCACTTTATACAAGGGACTTCTACCGTGACTAATGAACCAAGAGCAACTGTTTTGAATTTAGTGTAGAAGTCTAGGACTCCAATGTCGGAGCCACGTAGACAAACCAGGACCGACTTGACGGGGTCTCATGGTGAAAACCAAACAAATAGTGCGAAGTAAATAGTAAATAGTGTGAGGTGTGGTTTAAAAGGACACAGTTCCAAACTTGGTGGTGACTTCAGACATCGGAAGGTGCAAATTAAAAAACCGAGCAGTAAAAAAATCTAGGCCCTTTTACTGAACTAGATTCCTATGCTTAGGTCCCCACATTGACACTAGTAATTTGCACTCACGAAAGTTCAAGGAAAAGCTTCATTCCATCTTTCGTGACACTCTTTCATTCTCAAGGCTGAAAATGAATTTGTCTTCTGTCATTTGAATTTATAGACTTATGTGTTTAAGTTGTACACATTTTTACATATGTTAATCTCCTGTAAATGAACAACTCACGTGTTTGTGTTTACAATCATCTCTATGATTGCGCGAAATGCAAGTTTGACATCATTAGCTGGGTTTTTTTTTTTACCGTCATCAAGTTGGCCAACCTGCAGGATTTCCACTATAACCCGTTTTGTTCCTTCTGTTAACCGACCTAACTCTTTGAGCATGCTCCCTACTACGCTAACTACGCTCACGAGTGTGGTAAGCAAATAGTTACTATTAGTTACTATTTTGAGAAGGATGGAACGGTCAGCGTAGTAACTTTTCTTGAGGCTGGAACGGAAATAGTAACTAATAGTTATTATTGGTAGAGGGGTGGAACACGCTCTTTATAACCTTTTTTTCGTTGCCGTTCGCTGATTGGTTAACCGACATGTGGACTGAGGTTAGAGCTCCGTTCAACGGACCTACTTACGTTCTGAGAACAGGAAGTCCAAATCGAATGCAAAAAAGGCCGTTTTTGTTTGGCCGACGAACGGAATGGGATGCCCAGAAAACGGCTTATAGTGGCAGATAGGTCGGTTAACTGCTGTGATGGAGAATTGGGGAAAACGCAGCTATTGCTGCGAAAGTCACGTGGACTTCCGGGGAGTACGAGTCCGGATACTTCCAAAAATTCTTACTTACCTCACAGGGAGATTCCAAGTTCACCGTTTCGCCCGACTCCGCAACATATCCTAGTACTCCCGCACCCCATGGGAGGCGCACTTCGCTTTCTGAGCCTTCTTGTTTGGGGATCACAGCGCCCTTCGCGCCACACCGAACATCAAATACCTAAAACAAAAACAGGGGTTGCAACAAATATTATATTTCTTAATATTATATATATAAACGGAAACGTCGGCTGATTTTATTCAAGCGAGCAATATGTTCACTCATCCAGCTTTAGCACCTGAAGAGGATCCCTTGCCAAGACGGGCAGAAATAAATCTCGAATCAAATCAGCTGACGTGTCCGTTTAGCGCAGTCAACTAGGGACTATAAACTGCAACAGAACCTTAAAGCACAAGCAAGAGAAAGATAATTATAAAAACAAGAATTACAACAGATATTCCTTCAGACCAAGCTGACTGCGAATCATAGTTGACTGCGCTAAACGGATACGTCAGCTGATTTTTTTCGACCGGTACGTTTCGGCCTGACCACTTTATTAGCTTTAAGCCTGAGGAGGACCCTTGCAAAGAGGAGCTGAAATATCGCTCGAATAAAACGAGAGACGTGCCCCTTTAGCGCAGTCAACTAGGGATTACAAATTGTAACAGAACCTTAAAGCACAAGTGACAAGAGAAGGATCATTTTATGAGTATTCCTTCAGCCACAGTTGATTACGAATCGACGGCGATAAAAAGATAAGTCAACTGAGGCTCATTACAGTGATACGTTATCCATTATTCTAGCTTTATGCTATTTGGAAATAATATGATTGATTGATTGATCTCGGCAAGGGTCCTCGTCCGGCTGTCGTCACAAGAACGAACCTTTATGTGAAACAAACCTGTAGGTTCGTTCTTTCAACTTTTGCAACCATTCCCGGACAACCGGCCCTATGCCAAACGCTGGACACCAAAAATCACCAATAAAATATTTATTTATTTCTTTATTTATTCATTTATTTCCCTCAAAACCGAGGAAACCAAAAATCACCAATAAAATATTGATTTTTATCTAATTATTTCCCTCAAAACTGAGGAATAGAAAATATAATATATAAACAAAACAATACCTAAATCAACTGGTCCGTTAAATGACACTATAAATACTTAAAAAAAATACAGAAGGTTTGGAGAACTAAACAAAAAAGTATTAACGTACTGTATTATTTACTTGAGAAAAAACGGTTGTAGGTTGTGGGTTTGGAGGGCTTCCGAAGCCTTTTATTGAAAGTTCGTCAATTTTTTCATTTGAACTTAAACTGGATATTTTAATTTAAAATTGGAAACTAACTGCGAGTTAATAAAGAAATGGGGAACCCAAGGAGAAACGTGGAAAATTTAAAATATGCTATTTTAACAGCAGATACGTCACAAATCCGAAAGCTGGACGAAATTACTTTGGATGAATTCAGAAAACAACCATTCTACATTATTCTTTAGTTGGATAGGGTGCGTAGCATTTGGCATAGGCTATTCCAGACAGTGGGTATACTCAACGTATGGCATAGCCTATCTAAAACCAGGGATTTGTGGTATACTGCTTTCCCGCCCTCGCAGCTGTGAAGCTATCGAAATCCCCCATAGAAATTATCAATCTGACTTCATCCTGTCACCCTTTTCATCGACAGCGAGAGAAAACTGTTAACACGAATAATCCTCGCCTCCAGGGGCCAGAGTCGTCACGTTTTCAATTTACTCGGAGCCGAGTGACGGCCTGACCAGAGGCCCTGCACAGGTTTCATCTTTGATAATGTGGAACCTAAGGGCGATTCTGGCGGTCTGGAAAGCTCCGCGAGCTTATGCGCCGGCTGTTCTTGCGACTTCGGCTAAAAGTCGCTTCGATTTCCAGACCTGTTCTCGCGCTCCGCTAGTTTCCGCCTGCACTTGGAAAGCGAATCCACTTCGCGGGTGGAAAGTGGTTTCGGCAAGTCAGCGAGAAGTTGTAAAGGTGCAACTGAGTCACAACGACTTTTTGCATGTTCTTGCGCTCGGCGGATTCTCGCTTTGCTTTTCCAAAAGCGAATTCAACAGACCGCCAGAATCGCCCTCTAATCGCATAGCCAATGCTCAGAACCATCTACAGTCTACCCAACGGAATACAATGGCTGTGTTCCACCCATAATAACTACGCATGACGTCACAGCTTCTGGCTACTCTCGTAAAATATCGCGCCATGTGCTGATCCCGTCAATCGCGTCTCAGAGATTGTGGTTTTCAAGCTTACTACGCTACGCCCAGCACAGGTTTTGGGCTACGGAACCTGGTCACAAAGCCAATGCTCAGTATCTTCTACGCAACGGAAAACAATGGTTGTGTTCTTTTGTGTTCCACCCAACTTACCGTAGCAACTACGCATGACGCACAGCTTCTAGCTACTTTCGGCAAAATGCGTACCATGCGTCCCGCCAACCGCGTCTAACAGATCGTAGTTAGCAAGCTTACTACGCCCCATAGAGTGGTAAGCAAATAGTTACTATATCGAGAAGGTTGGAACGGTCAACTCGTTGTAACTTCCACCTTCCACGAGGTTGGAACGAAAGTAGTAACTAAAAGTTACTATTGTAGGAAGGTTGGAACACACTCCATGAGTCGCTCGCAGATTACTGAGGAAAAACTCATGGAACTGTTAAGTTTTTGTTTTATTGTAAACCAAGAGTAAGTTGCGAAAAAAGGTACGAAACTAAGGATCATACAAAAAAAAAAATCTCAAGCAAGTCTCTCTCGTCGAGTTTCAAACCTGTTCAGTTTCATTATCGCGTGATTGTTCCCTACTTTACCCAGGGTTCTACGACCCTGTAAAAAACTGACGACCCTTGTTGAGCCTTGACGACCCCACAGAGATTTCCAATAGTCGTTTTAATGTATTTTGTAATTATTTCGTATGCTTACCTCTTTTCGCTAATAGCTATTAGGTATTTAATTTTATTGACTGATTGATTTATACATAATAAAGATATCCAAAGCCACCATTCCCTGGATTAAGTATTTCCGCCTAGCAGACATCCCCCCATACCTCTATAATTCCCCAACTCACCTTCGACACCAAACACGTTTTTCCTGTCCCTTTCCCTTCCTCAACGACAAACAACGACGCGGCGTCAGCTTCCAACAGGATTGTCAAATTGTCCTTGACTTTCCTCGTCAAGGATCTAAGGTCTAGGTCATTTGCGATGTCTTTAACAATGTCGAGGAAAAACGCGGCTTCGTCCCTTTTTCGCAGTTCACGCTTCAGATCTCTGTGTTTGGATGCGCAGCGAGGGAGTTGTACCTAGGTGAAAATAATTCAGGTTAAAGGGGTATTCATGCCGTTCCCCGGGGGCTCCCTCAATACTCTTGACGGCGATCTCTCCTTACCGATGCAAAATCGCCGGGTGCCTAGCGGAAGAGCCAGACGCGGTATCACCTCGGGTATCACAGCTGCTCCCAAAGATCGCCGTGATTGTTTGACACAGGATTTGAGTTGTTGAGTTTGAGTCATTAGGCCTACGGAGACGTTTACTCCTTCTTCCTGAGGATCACTGGCGTGTTTCGGACTTAGTCATGTAGAGTATTCCCGTGTTCGCGGACAGGGAATACTTCGATTATCACAACCATCGTCGAACGAGACTCCCTTTCACAGTCGGTGGGGAGTCGATTTGGGGAGTTGCCGGTGTCATCGCTTTAAGGATGGTGAAAAGGAGTTTCTGAGATCAGTATTCAGTTTAGTTGTGGGATCAGACTTGTTTTGAGAAAAAGGCGTCTATTTTTATATGATTACTGTGTGTAAAATAACGCAATTCGAAAATAAGTTAATAAAGTCAAAGTAAACGAAGTACAAATAAAGCTTTGCCGATAGATATGGTAAACTTTTACTAAGTAACTGCATCGCCTGAATAAGTTGGGAAAGAATGTGTATCTGAGAATTTTCAAAATGATTCCATAAAGCATTACCTGTGTTTTCGTTGTTCTCCGTCCGGGGAGTCCCCGTCCCCATGAAAGGATTCCTTCTTTTCTTGGGAATCCCCACGACTCCCCAAGGAGTTCCCGTGGAACGGTGAGAGTAAACCTCAAGTGGACCAGAAGGCCTTGTTCACAGCCCCTATTTTTGTAATCATTTTAACTCAACTTAATCTTTTGTTTTTGTGCCATATTTTTTCTTTGTCTGTTAGTGTATTATTCGTCTGGTTATTCCTAAGTGTTTTTCCAGTTTATGTCCATTCAACTGCTGTTCGGGCAATAAGAAACAAAAAATGAAACTGACGTTCGTTACCTTGGATTCAATGAGTAGAGACAGCAGACCAATCGAGGATGGGGGAAGAGAGACAGATTTTCGCATTTCCTTCAAATCGTTTCTCTTGCGGTGGCAGTCATCTGTTTCGCGAGGCCGCGAACCTGAGCTCTCCTGGAAGAAAGATTATACATATGAATATTATTTTATTTATTTATTTCAAAATATAGCCAACTGGGATGGGGCTGCTACATAACAAACCATTTTACACACTAAGAAAAAAAAAACACGCACAAAAGATAAAATTATGCTGAAAGCATATTAACTGTTTATAATTATATTGTATTATTTGTAAAAAAACGAAAAAGAAGAGGAAAAATTACGGAGTTTCCATACAGAGAAACTGAAAATTTGTCCAACTTTCCACGCTGAATCTCAAAATCCATTCACGGACGTGGCAGTTCTGTCGAAGGTCCATTGCACAACATTTTCGGAATCTTCCCCGCATATCTTGGATTTCCCTGTCCCCTAGGACTTTCCTTATCCCCTGGGGCTGACAGTAATGAGGAGACATTTTCCGGGAACAACAGACCAATTTCCGGTGCCACGACGGATTCCACTAGCCTTTAGGCCTACGTGACTATTTCGCTTGTACGAACGAGAAGCCTGTCAGGCACTGGCGTACATCTTTCATGAAAGCGGAAACCCCTGCGCAGAGTAACTGTTGGCCCAAATCGGCGAAGGAATTTCTCCAGTAACCCTTGGTTCACACTGCTGCGTCGTATGCGACACGATTTGATGTTCCGATGTGCGACAGAATCGCACGGACGTTCTCACCACAACGCAGACCCAAAATGAAAACGAAATTTTCGTCATGATTAATCTGCAAAACGACAAAGAAGCCCTTGGTGAAACAACCTCTGAAGATGCGGGGAGATTACAGTTCTGAATACCACCCAGCATTAGGAAATTTTCAGTCAAACCCTATAGGTCATCTTGTTCAAAACAGGTTATATGATATTTTGCATTCAGCCGTCCTAGGATTATAATCAGAACAAGGTAGAGCAATTTTTAGTCTTGAAAATTAACTAATCTTTGTTCTTTCTTTTCTTTCCCTAAAAAAATCGCATGCGTTATGTCGGATGCGTTGAAACTTTTCAACGCATCCGACACTGCGACAAAACGCACAGTTCTGCGTCACTTGTCGTACGATTTGTGTCGTAGGTCACATGACATGACGCAGAATTTTGCGCGAAATCGCAGCAGTGTGAACCATAGGTAACACGTATAAATCCATATATGGACGTGGTTGTGCTGTCAAAGCCTTCACTGGAGTATTTACGTATAAATGTGGTGTGGGTCCCTCAAGGTTCGGTTTAGGCCCTTTCTTGTTTAATATTTACATCAACGAAATGATGGGTGACCAGGAGTCTACAACTCTTCTATATGCATGAAGCTGAACAGGACCGTCCTGGCCGAATGGGTTAGCGCGCCGAAGTCAAAAGCGAAGTGTCGCTGCACAGTTTACACTGTCAGAAGTTACATAACGACAACAGAAGGATGCCCGGTTTCAACAGATAACACTTTGGGGTGTTATCTGTTATGTTTCTTTCGTTCCCGTTAGTACTTTTACCAATTGAAGGTGTTGTTGGAAATCTAGGCACGAAATAGTGTAAACTTAATTGGTCATAACACTTTATTTCTAAGTGAAAAGGTGTTATTCTTGAAAGTGTTATGCGCTATCTGTTACTGAAACTTCTGACAGTGTATTCATGATCCTAAAAGGCCCATGATTATTTTTGCCTCAAGGATTTTGATTACAGAAGAATTTTTAGCGCCCTTAAAGTGCGCATCGTCACAGCCAAGTGCAAAAAAAAAACTTTTTTACCAAACGATACATTCTAGTGATTTCCAAGGGCCCATCGTCATTCTTATCTCAAGGTTTTTGCTTATAAATGACCACAACAAACCCATGAATTGGCGAATTCCTACTTTCATCCTTTTACCAAGCCTTGCAAGTGCCATATGAGCTCCAGCGCTTGTTTGTTTAGTTTGGGTGATAGTAAGACGGATGCATTTCATTCTAATGCATCCCGAGCATTCGAGATGCCTCTCTGCCGGGAAAGAAGTGTAATTTATTTTAAAATTTTTACGTAAATATATTAACCTGAACCTGCATGGTTGTCCCATTTTTGGCGTGTAGGTATTGTTTATTGATTAATAACCATTTGTTTTGATTGTCACAGGTATGTTTTAATACTTGTTTTGCGTAACACAAATTAGCTGCCTTTTTGTGGATACCATGGTATCTCATACCAGTTACCGTGGTATCTCATACATCTCACCAACACAAGAGCCTGGGTTTTTGTCAAATTGGTAGGAACGAAGCTGGCACTTGTGATCTGAGTGGATATCTGTATTTCTTTTGGGATGACTTCTAAAAGCACCAAGTCGAGCATACATGGTATCAGATACCACGGACTGCAGAAACGACAAAATGCAGATCCAGTTGCCGTGGTATCAGATACCATGGTATCTGCAAAAACGCAACTATTATTAAACTTGAAAAAAAACTTGAAACATCAAAAGCTCTTGAAGCAGTGGGCGTCATCACCTCACATAACCAGAACCAGTTTTCCGTCCTTCCCACGCTCCAGTCGTTCCGAAGGCATCTTTCTCTATGACAGAGTCTCAACATCTATCTCTATGACACTGCCTTAAAGGAACAGTAAACTTGACTAGGCAACTTTCGGCCATCAAACCGGCCAGGGGGGCTTAGATAAATGTACAGGGACTAATTGTCGACAGGACCCCCCATCTTTGTTATCTCGAAACCCCTCCTTATTGTTCCCAGAGCTAGCTGGCAGGGCCTTGCCCCTTATGCACTGTAGTTACGCACACATGCACTGTAAAAGTTCGCGATTGTCTGTGTTATCAACATACAGGGTTGCCACTTTACTAAAATAAATTCACTATGCAAAAGGAAAAAAGCAATACCAAACAAGAAAAGTACTCAGAACGTGTTGCTGGGTCATAGTCACCTTGGAAATAGAACCTGACAACTACTTTTTTCTTAAAATCTGCTGCCAAAGTAAAAAGAAAGTTCTATTGTGAGCACAATTGTACTACCGGTGGCAACCCTGTTGACATACATAGTATTACTTTGTTTCAAGGCAAAGATCGTGGGTTCGAGTCCTACTCCCGGCACACAAACCTTTTGTTTTGTTTTTTTTTCTACTAACTCAAAAGTCGAACTCTCGGAAACTGCCCGGAAACTGCAATGGTCGTAACAAGAATTTTTCTAACTCTCAATATCGACTCAGGGTACATTCTTGATATGTCAGCTAGCTCCCTGAGCCAAGTTTGAGTCAAGTTTACTGTTCCTTTAACATCAGCTATCTCTATGACATTGCTTTGACATCAGCTATCTCTATGACACTGCCTTACATCGGCTATCTCTATGACACTGCCTTAACATCTATCTCTATGCCACTGCCTTAACTGAAAGTTAGAATGCTGGCTGATTACCTACGACAGATTTCGAAATGTCTTCCCTTTCATGCCACGCTCGTGAACTTTATGACCCCTCCCCACCCCCCTCCGAGTCACAGAGGAATGTAAACTTTGAAAAGCTTTGAAACTTCTGCTTCAGCGACTATATCTCGGGAATCAAAGGACGGAATGGGAAGTTAGGGGTAAACTTGGCTATGGTTGACGGATCCAAATCCTTGCACTGTCATAAGCTTGATAACAGATAACACATGGTTGCGCATCCGTGTGTTAATTTATTGTGCTGGATGCCGAGGATGTTTCTGTTCCCACCTTTAAAGCACAACTATTACTAGAAATGATCTTTTCATGACATAATGGTTCAGAAATATCGTTATGAATTGTAAATTGTATATTTTATAGTTGATTATTTTTAAGTGATATTGTTATATTGTTTTAAGGATCGGAAGAGCCCCTTGCAGTCGTGGGTATTTCGTTTTTTTTGTTTTTTTTACCAATCTTTCCAGTAAATTTGTTTTGAGTAGTTAGTAAACTTTGATGCCAGAAATATATTTTATGATTATAGTATAGAGGTTAAATTAAATGTTGTGGGGAGATCGAATGGTTTCGTAGTTATATTTTGCCGGAAAGATATATTTTTCGCTTTTTTTTTATTTTGTTTTATTTCCCTTAGATATAGTTTGGTTGAGGGAAAACTTTGCATGTGTCATTGTGAAGGTTTAAAGGACAGAAACAAGAAATAATATTAAAAAAAGTATTAGGGGGGAAGATTAGTAAATGTAATATGGGTTTTTAATCTCAAAAGTTAAGTGACGTAAATAGTTTAAAAGTGGGTAAAAATAGATCAAAATTAACGTCACTGAGGGATGGAGGAGTAGCCACAAAAAGTACGAAACATTATTTTTTTTTTTTTTTTAAATAATATAAAAATAAGTTAAATTAGAAAAGATGCTACTGGATTAAAAAAAAATAAATAAAAAATATCGTTTACCGAAGACACCTATACTTGCTCCGTGAAATTAGCGATTTCCTTGTTGGGACTTGTCTAGTCCATCCAGACTCGCCGTTCTCCGAAGCAGAGGTTGGACGCAAATATTTGAAAACCGCGTACGCTGTGGTTGAAAAGTGGGAAAACCAAGCAAAAGTATAAAGTCCAGAACACAAAACGACACCTCGACGACAGAGGCTGGAGAGAGTTATTCGCGGACCTTGAAACTTTCGGTAAAGTTTTCACTGCTTTGAATTTCAATCTCAAACAAGACCAAAGGTTTCGATGGAAATGTAATATTTATTGGACATTCTGATCCAGACAGTCGGGTCTTTAGAGAGTTGGTCTTCGTCAGACTCCTTAAACATTTTACTATTTATCACTAATCAGCCATTTGAAAATAAGCACAAATGATACCGTAGTGGTGTTCTATTGAAAAATTACGGTCAAACGGCTCAACTTCAGACCACAGCTTAATCGATACGTCAGCTAAATAGAAACGTAAGCTGTGCTTCAGACACAACTGTTACTTTTAGCAAATTTTCTGGATTTAGGGTATGAACCATTCGATGTTCAGGGTTTGAACCATTCGATGTTAAGGTTTAAACCCTTCAATGTTTTTTTCTCCGGTTCGGACCCTATAAATGGGATTCTAGGACGATTGGTCACAGACAATTCGTCACACGGACAATTTGTCACAGGGACAATTCGTCACATGACAATTCGTCACACGGACTATTCGTCACAGGACAATTCGTCACTAGGACAGTTCGTCACTAGGACAATTCGTCATATTTTCGAAAAATTCCACCCCTTCACAAGAAGGTGTTTGAGTTCATATTTGAATCATGTTTTTTAATTCCTGCATTAACCTCCGATATTGATATCTCAGTCGTATTGGTATTGGACAAGCAGAAATGCTGTCTCTCCCATCCCTGTTCGGGACTTCTTTGAGCGCATCGCAGAAGACCTTGCTAAGACCAACAACAACGTTGTCATTCCTGGCATGGTGTTAGGATGGCATTCAACAAACGTGTTGGAGTCTGGTCAAACTAATGTACTCAAATATCTGCAGGGAATTGCTCATAGCTACATGTTTTAATGTATTATATAGCCACCTCATTTTAATGTAGGCCTAACTGAGTATTTAATAATATATTACTTAAAATATATTGAAATTTGAACTTGAAATTAGGCTCTTTGTGACGAAATGTCCGTATGGCAAATTGTCCTAATGACGAATTGTCCGTATGACCAATTGTCCTTGTGACGAATTGTCCTTGTGACGAATTGTCCTTGTGACGAAACGTCCTTGTGACAAATTGTCCTGTGACGAATTGTCTGTGACGAATTGTCCTGTGACGAATTGACCGGACACCATAAAGATTTGCAAGTGCAGATTATTGTGTTATTAATGTTTTATGTATAGTTTAGCGTTAAGAAAGAAACTTGAACCTTTGGCCGGATTCACGGCGAACTATTTGTCCGGCGAAAAATAATTTTCATATACGGATTCAGGATGTCTCTTTACCCCTACATCGAACCTCTAATCAACTTTAGATAGAAATTGTACTTTCAATAAATTTTTCGGATTTGGCCGGATTCCAGGTGAACTGTATGTCCGAATAGAAAAATATTTGCATATACGGATTTAGCATGGCCCCTTACCCCTATATCGAATCTCTAATCAACTTTAAGTAAAACCCTAGACTTTTAACAAATTTCCGGTTTTGGCCGGATTCCGAGAACTGTAAGTTCGGGGAGAATTTGCATATACGGATTCAGAATGCATCCTTACCCCTGTATCAGGTTGTATCAAACCTCTAACCAACTTCAAGTAAAACGTTTCTTTTAACAAATTTCCGGTTCTGGCCGGATATATGGGCGATATGTATGTTAGGGTAGAAAACAATTTGCATATACAGATTCAGCATGTCTCCTTACCTCTTTATCGAACCTCTAATCGACTTAATGTAAAACTTTTACTTTTAACAAATTTTACAGTTTTAGCCGGATTCTGGGCGAACTAATTTGTCCGGAGAAAAATAATTTTCATATACGGATTCAGGATGTCTCTTTACCCCTACATCGAACCTCTAATCAACTTTAGATAGAAATTGTACTTTCAGCAAATTTTCCGGCTTTGGCCGGATTCCAGGTGAACTGTATGTCCGGACAGAAAACAATTTGCATATACGGATTTAGCATGGCTCCTTACCCCTATACTGAGACTTTTAACAAATTTCCGGTTTTGGCTGGATTCCGAGAACTGTAAGTTCGGGGAGAAAAAATTTGCATATACGAATTCAGAATGTCTCCTTACCCCTGTATCAGCCCAAACTTAGCCGGAAGCTCCGCCGAACAACTCTTTCAGTCATAAAAAGCCCCAAACTGGCTGGTGCTGCTAGTGATTTCTCCCCTATTTTACACTAAAACAACTCACTAGTTTAAATAAAAGTTTTGGAGGGGTTTTAGAGTCACCATAATAATAAAAAAAATTTTTTAGTAGGTTTCGATCCTGGTTACATCTCCTCACCACAGTATAAGAAAATATTTTTCTCAGTCCTAATTCTCTTTTTTCCCTTTCCTAAAGTGAGTGATCAGCGTGGTTACCGGGGGGAATGCCAGGGAAACCCATTTACCAAACGAATATCCGCTTGATTGCATTTCTGTTATTTTTTTCTCTGAAAGGTCTGCTGCAGTCGCCATGCTTCCACAATTTGACCTAAGTAATGAACGCACTGAATCGTTTCTGGTGTTATTGCTGTGAACCGTCTCATGGAGAATGTAGTTTCTCCGGAAGGAATGAATACTTTATATAGGCGTTACTTGCTTGTTTCTTCGGGTAAGCCTATTTGGACTTGACCTAATGAGGCCCGGATTAAGTTCGTTGGATCGTTGGACCCAACTAAGGGAAAACTGCCTTCCAATTCAGAGCAGGCAGAAGGTTTTTTGAGAAAGGTAGTGTGGTTCAGTCTACCACAAATCCCTGATTTTGGGAAAGCCTATGCCAAACGCTGGTATATCTGGCGTTTGGTATAGCCTATGCCAAACGCTGGATACACTATGCCAAATGGATTTCTCCGCTAAAATAATAAACACCAACATCGACATGTTTGGGGAAACGCGCGGCGTTGTTTTCTTTCCAGCTATACACGGACATACGATGATTCAATGTCCCCCCCCCCCCTGCAAGCATTTCTGCACATTACAACGATTCTACGGCTTCACGATTCTACCCCAGCCAAATGGAGTATAAAGCCTACCAATAGGCTACTGTCTTCTGGTTATTCCGCCATAATAGGACAGATGAACTGAGTTATTCGGAAATAAAAAGAAGAAGTATCTTTGATGGAACGTATCCCGGGGACAATAATAAACACGGTAGGAATAACAAGGGTTTATTGGGGCAATAAAAAAGCGATATTTCTTCATAAAGAGATATTTATGAATCTCGAGGGGCTTCATCTATTAGAGAATTGCATAGTTATCCCCAGATTAATTGCAAGGGCCCAGTAGATAGATAGATATATAGATAGATTGATACTTTCTTGCTCGAAGAGCCCAAAGGCCATGGCAACACCAACAAAAGAACATCATACCTCGGGAACAATAAATAAAAAAAATTATAACTAAAAAGAAAACTCTCTTAAAGAACACGCCGTACTTATAATAGCGGTTCATACTTAAGAGGTAACTTGGCCCTCATGTATCTGAAACTGCTGGCAAGGTATGGTGTCCCTCCAGAACATCTGCTGCGGGTATATCTATCTTTTATCAGGCCGATACTGGAGTACTGCTGTCCTGTCTGGCACTTTGGCCTGACGCGTGGACAGTCGGACTCGTTGGAGAGGATAGAGTACCGAGCCCTTTTAATCGCTTCTAAATCCCCAAAGGTGCCGTATTTAACCCTTCTTAATATGTCCCAGCTAGAGACTCTTTCCCAACGCCGCGAAACTTTATCTTTAAATTTTGGAAAAA
This sequence comes from Branchinecta lindahli, assembly GCA_023053555.1. NCBI lineage: Eukaryota > Metazoa > Arthropoda > Branchiopoda > Anostraca > Branchinectidae > Branchinecta > Branchinecta lindahli. Next base: position 22,292,593 of record JAKZAO010000006.1, read on the forward strand.
AATCCTAGAAAATCAAGCCCTGAGATCCATCCTTCCTCCGGATTTCTCCCCAGTTCGAGCTCGGCCTGTTAGAGCAGTGGCACAGCCAATACCGGTAATACAACCGGTTGCGAGCCTCTCACACCCGGTATCAGCGTAGCTTCGTTCCCTCGTTTGTGAGCCGGATCGACAACGAAGCGGGTAAAGACCAAGATTGATATTCCCGTGGTAATTTTGTTTTTATTTTTCACTTTTTATAAAGTTTCTTTGTATATATATACCCACGTATCCTTCAGATTTTATCACCGTTTCGGTTCGTATTTTGACTGCTGTTGGCGTTTTTCGTTTTGAAGTATTTTTGTGACCCGACGAAACGTATGTATTATATTTTTGTTATATCCGTGGTTGACAAGAGACCGAAAATTCGGCAAGTCCGTAACTGGTTTTGAGAATAAATTGAATTGAAAAAATTGAATTGAACTTCAGTAGTGTTTCGAGCCGTTCTCGTTGTAAGTGTATCCTATCTCCTCTATTAGCAATACACTAATTATCACGCTTGCCACGTTGTTCTGTTTACGTGATGTATCATGCACCCGATCATTGCTTCCGAGGAGCTTATTCGTCCGGATACCGATTATCAGGAACGTCACGTCTGGGGGAAGAGGGGACGCCCTCCCCCCAAACCTTGTCGGCCAATCAGTGAAAAAAATACCGAGTTGGCACAAACCGCCGCGATTTTTCGTAAAGACACTCGATTTTTTTTTTTGAAACGGTCAATCTTTCTTCCAAACAGTCGGTTCTTCGTAAAAAGTAGTCAGGTTTTTTGTTGAAAAACAGTCGCTTTTTCGAAAAATCAGTAATTTTTCGTCAAAACAGTCGGGTTTTCTGCAAAAACAGTCGGTAAAACTGACCAGCCAGTCGGTAAATACCTTGCCTCCCCCCACCAAGCATTTTGGCTAGTAATGCCTCTGCTGGTTATGCAAATTTTGTCGTCCAAAGCAAGGGACATGGAAATAGGCTAAAAACAGCCGAAGCCGTCAGTAATTTCCTGTAAGCACACTTTAGTTGTAAAGTGTTCAACTATCTCTGAGCAGAAACACTATGTGTGAGTCCTACGCGGGCAATTTCAAGACTGTCGTACCCATGCTCGTGAAGATCCAGTGTGCTCTCATTGGCTGAAAATCGCCAAAATGCCCGCTATGACCGAAGACCTTAACCGAGTCGTGGATTGCCCTACCTAGCGTTTGCGGTCCAACTTTTCGTCATTTGCAAACAACAACACGTAACACTTGCAGTTACGACGACTTGGCGGAAGGATCTGCCGAAATGTCAACAGAGCGATTATTTTAACGACAGAGCAACCGCTAGTAATACGCATTTCCTAAAATACTTTTTTTAGATTTTTGACGCTAGAGATGTTAGTGTAAAGTAAACAACGACTTGTTACTTCTTGATGTCCTCTAACCATGTTTGCTTAGCTTTTTTCAACGTATTGTATGGTTGCCTCTTAGGCCTGGTCATGTTTAAAACTGTTTAAAATGCCTCTGCTCTGCCTCTAAGCGTGCTACACCCAGCTCGCCCAACTTCATCATGCTTCCGACTTCAGTGCTGACTGACTTTTCCGTGGGACTAATGCACGACTAGGTATGAGCCGAAAGTCTAATCGCGTATTCCCCCCTTAGATAACTTATCCCAAGATCTAACGTGTGATTGTTATTGTTTCCCTAACGCACCTGGCGGCAATTTGTCGTAGGATTTTAGGCATCTCGACGTTCCCCGAGGACTTAAATTAATTAAAAACAATCAGAATAAATAAAACTAAAAATTAAGTGAATCCAGACTAATTTCGTCAACCGCATATTTCTTTTCGAACAAAATCCATTTTGGAAGCACTCCCCGTGTTCTCGTTGTTTTCCTGTATGCGGAGTCCACTTGGAGTGACTCCCTACCTGTATTCTTGCTCTCCTTGATTCCCCGAGGAGGCCTCGTCCTCCCTGAGTCCTCGGGGAACGGCGAGAATACGCCTTTTATGAAGGAAGTCTTATCGCGACTCATGGAGCTTATGGGAATTTCCTGTATTTCAACTGATAGCGTCTTTGGGTACGAAATCCTTCAAACCCCTTACGACTCGATGGTACTTTACCTCAGCTTTGACGACACTCCGACTTTTGGCTCTTGCGTACTCATGCCGAAGGCACTTCCTCGAGTTTGTCCGTCTGTGGTGTCCCGCTTCAAGTTCATCCCCGAAAAAGGTCACCGACTCGGTGGACGATCGGTCCCGCGGGCTGGCTGGACTGGAAGCGAAGGAACTACGTTAATTTTAGGCGACATTTATTAAGACGAGCGAAGGGAGAGAGCTAAGCTATATAGATTTTGCTAAGAGTTCCATCTGTTTCAGTGCAGAATCAGAACGAAGCGTGAGGCATCTTAAGTTGGGGGGGGGGAGGGTCAGGATTCCTAAACTCGACGGGTTGTGGGGTAACACGCTTGTGGACAACGTATTTGACTTTACAGGCTTCACATGTTTCAATGCAGGATCGTAACGAATTTGGTTGTAGGAACTTTATTTGAAAGCGGGGTTGTCGGTTGAAGATATAAAGCGGATGGTAAGTTTAAGGGGAGAGAGGATTAGCGACTGGTGAGAAAAGAAAGTTTAGTAATAAAAATAGGTATGAAGGTTGGACCTTACTTTTGCCCCGTAAGGCTGATGAAGATGTATTCCATTTTATTGTGAATTATCTGAGTGATTTAAAGGTTGAAGCATTTGGGGTGGGAAATGCAAGGTAGAAATGGTTGCTTGGAAATTAGTTAACAGGTTGGCTAGATTCCTCCATGTCAGCTTGTTCCACAGAGAGCTTTTTGTAGTTTGTTTTTGTCTTTATGTTTACTTTTTTGTTGCCATTATCCCTTGGGTGTTTTCGTGTAGTAAATTCATTCATCATAAGTTAGGGTTCAGGGCCCCTAAACTTGAAGGGGGGAGGGTAAGAAAAGAGGGAGGGGCCAGACAATACATTCAATCCTAGCTTTGTATACAGATTTCGGTAAGTATTCTTAATTCATCAATAGAGGGTCATAACTAAGAGTGGTGCATCTGAAGTAAGAGGTCATGGCTTCGAAAGTTGAAGGGCAGGGAGGGGGCAATTCCCAGCAAAGCCATCATCCAAATACTAAACTTGCTAACCACAAACTTGACTTGCCCAAGGGCATCTGTATCAACATGTTCAGGTTCACAGCTTCTGAGCTTGAGGGGGGGGGGGGCAAGTTCAAAGCAAAGCAATAATCCAGACAATAAGCTTGTGGGCCACAGATTTGACTTCACATACAGATTCCACTAAGAGCTCCATAATGTATGAATAGATCGTTATAACGAAGATTGACGCTAAAGTTAAAGTCTTAACTTCACCACAGCTGCAGGAGACATGAAGACGAAATTCCTTTTACGATCGTACGGCTGGAAAGATAACTCTCAGGTTCCACCTTCCTCACCCAGATTGCCCATGATGAAAATTAGTACACTTTTAGATCTTACGATCTATAAGAGCTTTCAGGAGTAGCACCTCCCCCATCACCGTCCACATTCATGGGCAACTGGGCCCAGATTGCCCATTAAGAATAAGTCGATGAAGAATTTGAATTCTATATACTTCTGGACACAACGGTTTAGATCTGCGTCCCCCCCCCCACACACCCTTCCGGTTCAGGGGCATCTGGGATTGGCTCACTTCGTAACCTAGCAAACCCTGACTGGTATCAAGGTCAAATGATTGGAGTCTAGATGTGTTTTTGGAGGGCCCCACTTCCAAACGCTCCAGGGGCAACTGGGCCCAGATTGCCCACTGACTTGAGTGCGTAACTTGGCCACGGTTCGGGTAAGGATGATGAAATTTTGTGTGTTAACTGATCTTTAAAGTCTGGGAATACTGAAAAACGTTTTACTTTTACACTATACGTTTACCGATTGAGCAAATGTTACTAAAGGTTCCATGTGGATCAATTGAGGGTTATATGTACGAGTGCCGCATTATAAACTGGGGAGCCCAACTTCTAAATTTGACCCAGCGGAACAAATTCAAAGGAAAGCAATCATCGAGATAATAACATTCTTTGCTTCGAAAATACATTTTCACGTATTCTTTAAGAACATGTGAAGTTGGAAATTTAGGGGATAATCTACTTGAACTCACTAGGCAGAGATTGAAATCATACAGTGCTTTGTATACTCTTCTAAAGATTTCTTCAGGCAATCTCAACTGGAGCGTCGACGTCAACGATCACGTCGACAAACCAAGAACCTCAACGAGGGGATCCCTGTCCAAGCCTATGTTAGTCGAAACATAGCAACTATTTTTTTTTTCTTTATATTTTACATAAAAGCTTTATGTTGGTATCCAATGGCTTGCTGAATGGAGAACATAGACATAACTGATCTGCAATTCTGCATATTTTCCCCTTGGCAAATTATGACGATTGTTGCTGTTTCAGCTGTTATAAGGTCAATAAAAGTGAACTGAATTAAGGACAGGAAGCCTGCTGGAAGCCAGTAGCTGATAGTAGCCGTAGCCAAAGCTGATAGGATCAAAAAGAACAGAGCGGACGAGTGTCGGAGGACCTTGTTTACCTGCAAGGGCTGGGGTCCCTGCTTCTATCCATGGGATGTAGGGAGGTGGGGCTTGGTCTTTGGCTACTGCAAGATGTCCGAAGTCCCCCATTACGTCCTTCTGGTATCCTCAGGTATCCCTTGGTCTGTAGCCATTTGTTAACGAGTGGAACGTCAGCGATTTTCAGGAAATAATGTTGGGCCTGGTCAGGGTGGCGGTCGAGCCATTCTTCGATTTTCGACCAGTCCATGGTTTACCTTGTGGAGAAGACGTTTTCCAGCCTACAAAGAAATTATGGTGATTCAATGTTCACTGAGTAGGGCTGAAAAACAAAATTCTGGTTCCAAATCACTTTTTCACTTTCAACAGGTTTGAAAATCAGATGAAAATGCGTTGCTCTGCTACGGAATAACAATTTTTTTAATCTTTATATAATTCAAAATATTCGTCGGCAATTACATCATTAAGCTGCAGCCCGCTGTCAAAATCCAAACCTGGCCTATAGTTCTCGATCGGTAACCACGTCTTCAGTGAAATCAAGAACAAAATATTTGTTCTTGGTGAAATTCAAAATGCGCACTATTAACGGTATTTATCGTCGTGTCGATCGTCCATATTATCGGCGTCACTACGAGAAGCCGATTGTGAAATTCCTCAACTGAGTCAAAATAAATCAGCAAATTCAGAAACAAGATACAACAATATTCAGTTAAGCTCGAGGTTAAGCTTTACGAGGTGGCACAGCCGAGGTAGAGCTTGCGGTCACTGCATAGAAAAAACAAGAGCTACGAGCTCATATGGCACTTGTACGAGTAGGAGGTGTAGGAAAGTAGACGAGAACGCCACAAAATACCCCCATCAACCCCCCAGGATCGGACCTAAAAATAGGACATCTAGTTTCACTCGGGTCTGACCGTTTCCGGCATCGCCCTGGACCATCTAGGGCAAATATTTCATCCCATTAGTTTGATCCCTAGGAGTGCTACACTATTTCCGGTACCCCTTCCCCTCGAACTCCCCCTACAGCGGCCAGATCATTTAAAGCATGTTCTCTAACCGGCTATCAAGTTTCAATCGAGTTTGAGGATTTTTCGGAAAACTCCTGTCCCCCCATCCCCCACCGCGCTCAGATTCGGTCCGCACCCTAAAACTTATCATCTAGGGAATATGGTCTCTCTACCGTCCGAGTTTCATTCAAATGAATCCAATCGTTTAACCCCTATGTGAACCACAAAATTTCCGGGACTCCCCCTCTAACTTCCCCCCAACTGTGGCCTAAAACGACTAGGACACATAAACTCCACATCTCTGACATATCCGCTCCTCGTCCTTCAAGTTTGACTCGAATCGCATCATATCTGCAAATTTCCTGTTTCCGCTTCATCCTCCTCCTGCCGTGACCGGATCCGGTCCGGACGCCAAATGACAAACTAGGCCGCATAAACTCGGCACTGTCCAACTCGCATCCTTCAGCCCATTCGTTTTGTATGCATGTAACAACTTTCCGGACCTCCAAACCTCCCTCCAATTCCCCCTACCATGATAGCCGCCTGTGGTTCAGAGACATGTTTTGGATATCAAGGTCATTAGTTCTTAACATCCATACAGTTTCATTCGAATCGGACCACCCGTTCGCAATCTACGGAAGTCAGTAATTACCGGATTCCCCTTCCCTTAACTCCCCCAAAAGTGATCGGATCAAGGAACGGAAGTTTTCCTATGGCATAGTGTCAGGTCTTTAAGTCTATTCGGTCGGTTACAAATATTCCTGCCAAATTTCATCGTCCTTAGCAGATCTGGAAATATCCTAACATGCAATCGCCAATCCCGGGAAACCATCTTCAACTCCCCTCAAAGAGCCCCGATCCGATCTGGTTCTGTCTGAACATATATAGGACTTATGCCATCCCGATCCCTCGACACTAAGCGTTTCACGAAAATTCCGGTGAACCCCTTCAACCCCCAACCCCCCCCCCCCCCCAGTATCGGATCCGGTTCCACTTGCCAAGTTCCATTCAAATCCGATCGCCCGTTCAAAAGTTATTAATGCCACTAGATTCCGGATTCCCCAACCCTACACCCCCCCACGATGGTCGGATCATACAAACGACTATTCTCAACTTGGTTTGTTCGAGTCCCTGATATGCCAGCCAAATTTCATCGTCCTAATACAACAGAAAGCACCGAACTCGCGGGATCGCCAGAATTCCGGACCCCCCCCCCCCAACTTCCTCCACAGTGCTCGAATCCGGTCCGGTTATGTCAATGATGTATATAGGACTTGTGCTTGCTCTTCCCACCAAGTTTCATCCCAATCCCTCCACTCTAAGCGTTTCCCAAGATTTCCAGTTCCTCCCTCCAACTCCCCCCGAAATCACCGGATCCGGTCCGGATTTTAACTACGTCATCTGAGAAACGATGTCTTTCCACATATTTCATCCACAAGTTTCGTGAAGATCCGATCACCCGTTCAAAAGTTATAAATACCTCAAGGTTCTGGATTACCCCTCCCTCCACTCCCCCCAATATGGTCAAATTGTGTAAACGACTGTTCTCAAGTCAGTTTGTTCGAGTCCTTGATATGCCAGCCCAATTTCATCGTCCTAATACATCAGGAAGTACCGCAATCGCGGGATCACCAGAATTCCGACCCCCCCCCCCAACTCCCCCCACAGTGCCCGAATGCGGTTCGATTATTTCAATGATGAATCTAGGACTTGTGCTTGTTCTTCCCACCAATTTTCATCCCGATCCTTCCACCCATAGCGTTTCCCAAGATTTCCGGTTCCCCCCTTCAGCTCCCCCAAAGTCACCGGATCCGGTCCGGATTTTAAATAGGCCGTCTGAGGCTTGAGGTCTTTCCAAATATCAAGTTTCATTAAGATCCGATTACCCGTTCAAAAGTTATAAACCTCAAGATTCGGATTTCCCCTCCATCCACTCCCCCTCGGATCGGGGAAGTGACTATTCACAACTTAATCATTTGGGGTCCCTGATACGCCTGCCAAGTTTCATCGTCCTAGCTTATGTGGAAGTGCCCGAACTAGCAAAACCCGGACCGACCGACCGACAGAGCGACGGACGACAGAAATTGCGATTACTATATGGCACTTGGCCGAAGGGCAATTGTGCCATAAAAACGAAACGGGAAAAAACCTGCAACACAAAAAAGTTAGCGACAGGTTTTCGGCGAATATTTCAGGAACGTACTCCCTATAACATATCCACGCGCTGGCCGCAATAGGCGAGCAATAGGTCAGCCTACGTGACAAATCCCTCCCCTAACTTACTTTATTTTCGGCCCTTAATTCCCCCCTAAGACTTGTACTCGACAGTCGTAATCAATAGCCTCTCAGAAACGGGGGACGTATCAAATCCTTTTGTCCAAATCTGCAAGCTCTTACTAATAGGTGGCGCTTAAGATTCTCTGAACCCAATTTTCTCCCTCTTTTCGAAAATAGAGCTAGTCCTCTATCGAAGAAGAGAAAGTAGATGGACAGTATTTTATCAGCCGAAATAGTAGGAAATAGTCGAAATAGTCGTTTCTGTTAAGGGCGGCTCAGCCGGCGTTCGTAAAGTGCGCAAAATCGCTCGCAAAGTTCGTAAAGTTGTTCCGTAAACCCGCGTAAAGTACTATACGGATGTAAGCAAGAAGTTCAACTTTAGTTAACTTTCGTATAAATCGTAAGGTTGACGAATGGGAGAAGAGATCCAAAAGGATAGGCCTACTCTATAACAGAATTAAAAATGTGGAATTAGGAAAAAGAGATATGCTGGGATGACGATATGGTTTAAAAATGGTAGCCTACAATAAAGTCAAGTAATTTTAAAAGTTTTTTAAATTAAAAATAAAAGAAACTAGTAGGCGTAGCCTAGGATGCAAACAAATCTTCCGTACGAGAAATGAGAAGTAGTCAAAGGCCGTAATCCAACTCTCGGCTGTTGCTTCATACATACCCACCCTCTGTTGTGGTCCTCGTCAAGAAAAGCTAAGGTTTCAGGCGTCAGGCGTCAAATATTCCCATCCTAAATTGTAACTAATTTCGTGCAAGAAAGATAATACAAATTAAAGAAGACGACGGATCCGTAAGGATGAAGTGTTTCCAAGATGGTTTCTAAAACTCGCCAATGTTACTAGTTAATAATTTTTCACTGGCGATTCGTTATGCTAATGACAGGAATTTGGGAATCCCGGCGTTCCAGCAGGACCACAGGGGAGCAAAAGGGTTGGGTTCTGGAATTAACAACCTGAAGGAAGTAAATATCTGTGCAGTTTCATGACGATTTTGTTTAAGAAAAAGCTTGAATGTATCACGAAACAGGGAACTTAACGTTAAAAACCTCGCTAAAAGGATCCGGATCGCCTATGCTTCACTTGTTCCACACACCCTTGTTCTACACACCCTCTTTGTTTTTGGCGGGTTATAAATGAACTGAACTGAATTGGAACAGATTTCGGTTCAAGCAGAAATAACAAGTTTTTAGTCCGTCTTTGTCGTAGTGACAGTATTCACATGTCAAGATATAGCTAACGTGGTATGAAACCTTTCGCTGAAACCCACCCTCACAGGCTTCAAGAGTGGAACCCAGTGAGACACTTCGTCACACCAAACAGAATAAGCCGGTAGTTCCATTTCAAGTGAGTTTAATGCTTTAATATTACTTTTATTTTGTTTTAATATTTCAACTGGATTAAACTGACCCACCTGTAACTTCACAATAGCTTCTAAAACTCGGAATAATTCACGTACTTGATGCACTGGATTATGAAACAGTATGTGCTGAAGCACCATGTTGCTTATCGTAGTTTTTTATGTCAAACTCGTGATTGATGACTTATATTCCATGATTAATCGTCTACAACCGTTTACATTTGTAACAAGAACAAAGGCTTCGATGGGATCGCAAAAATTGTAATATTTACTGGACTTTTTGATCCAGACAATCGGGGCTTTTAGAGATTTTGTCTTCGTCAGACTCTTAAACATTTTATTATTATCACTAATCAGCCCTTTGAAAATAAACATAAATGATTCCTTAGTGTGTTTTATTGAAAAAAAACTGTTAAACTGTTACTTTTACCATTTTTTTGGGTTTTGGCCGGATTCCGAGCGAACTATTTGTCGGGCGAGAAAATAAATTTCATAGACGGATTCAGGATGTCTTTTTACTCCTCCATCGAACCTCTAACCAGCTTCAGATAGAACTTTTATTTTCAACATATTTTCCCGTTCCCGTTTTCCCATAATATGCAAATACGGATTCAGCATGTCTCCTTGTCCCTGTATCGAACCTCTAATCGACTTCAAGTAAAACCTTTACTTTTAACAAATTTCCGGTTTTGGCTGGATTCTGGGCGGTATGTTCGGGGAGAAAATCCTTACTCCTCTAATCAGCTTCAAGTAAGACTTTATTTTTAACAAAACTTCAAGCACAACTCTTACTAGAAATCATATTTTCCCTACGAAATGGATCAGAAAAAAATATTTTCGAAAATACCATTACTTTCCATCTGAAATTAGCGATTTTCTTGTTAGCGCCTGTCGACTATATCCACCCTTCCTGCTCTCCGACGCGGCGGCTGGGCGCAAAACATTTGAAAACTGATCGCGCCGTGGTTCATAAGTGTGAAAACTAGGCAAATAAAAGAAGTAATAAACAAAAGCTTCTCAGATCCTTATGTGTGAAAGAGTTGTCAGCAGACGTTTATGACCCCGACAAACGTTTCGTTGTGTGACGGGCAAAACTCGGCAAGGCCAAAAAAGCGCTAAAATTTCGTAGGCACAAAATGAAACAATGGAGAAAGGTGGGGATTTTAGAAGCTTATAATTCTGTATGGGAGCTAGATATATTATAAAAAAGAATAAGCAAGAGGGGTCCTTTCGGGTTTTGGCCGTGTTCCGGGCGAACTATTAGTCCAGTGAGAAAAGGATTATCATACACGGATTCAGCATGTCTCCTTACTCCCAAATCGACATTAGCTTTATTTTGTTGGATCTCTCCACTTACATTTTGGGATCCCAAAAAGCAAACGAAGAAAAAGACCGAATGCTTCGATGGGATCCCAAAAGGTAATTTTTTTTACAGTCAGTGGGGTTTAGGAGATACCTGGTCTTTGGCATATCCCGTAAATACGTACAATCCTAATGTACCCCTTTATGACCCCAAAATCACGCCGACTCGGTTTTTTTTACCGACTGGCCGACAAATTTGGAGCGGGTCGTCCCCCCTCACTCGTGACGCCCCTGACAGCATGTATTCTTAGCCACACACCAAAACTTTGGTGGACTTCACGAATAACTTTCACTTCTACCAAAATTCCAGTTTTTGCCGGATTCCGGGTAAACTACTTGTCCAACAAGAGAATAAATTGCATGTCTACTTACTCCCAAATCAACAGTAAAGTTGGCTCCAAACAATTACTTTGTCTGACTCCTTAATTTGAGACACCCTGCCCAAAATTTCCGGATTTTGTACGTGTTTGGCGGTAATTTAAAGTTCAGATTTCAGCTTACTCCTATAGTGGGAACTATAACCATGTTCAGATTAAACAAATTTGCAGGTTCTTCCGATTTCCGGTCAACTACTTGTCCGGCGAGAAAATAAATTTCAGGTGTGAACTATGCAAGTCCCCTTGCTCCCAAATCTACTGTTTTGGCTTTAAATACAGAATTATTCTTCACCCCTTGATCGGAAACACCCTGCTCCACCCCTAAATATGGGGCTAAGAACTTTCCTTTATACCCCACACCAGGTTTGAACAAATCTCAACCCCTTCGAGAGTTATCGAGCTTAAACACGGACACACAAGCTTCACGAAGTCAGAGGGAACCGTCAGTAATGTTTTGGGATCCCAATCCCTAAAGCTCGACACGTGGGGACAGGGGCGTCACTATGGGGGGGGAGGGGGACTCCCCCCCCCCAAAGGTCTTGAGAAAGTACTTTCGTCGGGCGAAGCCCGGCGAAAGTTCACTTGTTTGTCGGCGCGCAGCGCCGGCAAACCCAGAAGAAATAAATGTTGCATGCTTTTTGTCGGGCGTCGGTCGACTCGTCGGAACATCGGGTTCTTGTAAACATAAGCAATTGAGTTTTGTACGCTTTCGTCGGGCGGCGGTAGACTCGTCGGCACATTGGGTTCTTTTTACACGCAAGAAATTGAATTCGGCAAACAGTTATCGGGCAAAACACAGAAGAAATTAACTTCTGTTTACTTTTGTCGGGCGTCGGGCGACTCGTCCGCACATCGGGTTCTGTTGATCTATGATAATCAATTTCAGCAAACATTTGACGTGCGCACCGGGGAAAGAACCGTGAAGTTCAAGTATCGTCGGCACATCGGGTTCTTTTTATACGGAAGAAATCAAATTCTGTAAACGTTTATCAGGCGCATCCCGAAAGTTTAAGTTTTGTCGGCACATCGGCTTATATTTACGCGTACGAAATAAAGCCCTTTACAGTCTTGTCGGGCAAAACAAATAAGAATTTGAATTCTGAATGCTTTAGTCGGGCGTCGCTATTCTTGTCGTCTCATTGGGATATTTTATTCGCAAGAAATCGAATTCTTTAAACATTTGTCGGGCGCACCCGGAAAGTTTAATTCCGTTCGGAAGATCGGAATCTCATTACATGTAATAGTTAAACTTTTTTCCAATCCCGGAAGTTATTTCTCGTCGGCAAAACGAGTATTTGTACACACAAGAATCAACTTTGTGCCTACTTTCTTACGAATGGCCACTACTTTTTTGGTGGAAAGATCTGTGGTTTCACTTTTATTTGGAATCGCTCATCAGCGTTTCCACAAAATTTCGCCTGCGGTGCATTTCCTAGTATTTTCTATTTGGAAGAATGGTGTTTCAATAGTTGTCGTTTTAGGATTGAAGTTCATGGGGGTTGGAAACACATTAAAAGCTAGAACCTGTAAAGTATAGGTATAGAATAGCCTAAAATTTTCCGGGAAAAAAGACATGTAAATTTGAATATACAAATTTATATTAAAGGAATAATCTCAACTAACGCATCACAGTTAGTTTAACGCAAAATTTCAGTTCGTAATATTCTTTATTTGGAAGAACGGTGTTTCATTTAGTTGGTGTTTAAGATTTGAAATTCTTGGGGTTTGAAACAGCTTAAAAGCTAGAACCTGTAAGCTAAATTTTTCCAGAAAAAAGGCAGTTTCAGAAACTTCGCCTGCGGCGATTAATTTAACTTGTTCTGGGTACAGCCGTTGGAAGCTTCGAAAATTTTTCCAGAAAAAAAGGCAGATTTTAAACAATGAACACCCGAAAATGTGAAATTAAATTTACGAATTTATATTAAAGGACTAATAAACACCGTTTTTTTGTCGGCACAACTGGACGTCCCCCCCCCCCCAAAGATAAAAGGCTAGTGACGCCCCTGCGTGGGGACAATGTGGCCTAAGCGGAAGCGCAGCTGAATGTGGTCAAACCTACTACCAATGGACCCGAAGACAAATGGGCCTAGAACCACCAAATGACTGGACGATAAAAGATGATGAAAGATGAATTCTTCAGGAGTGCGACACATTTGGGACGGTTACTTGAGGTTTGCGACAGATCACAGAACAAGGTGTTGATTGTGTTTTACTTGTAATTTTTTGTTTGCTTTTTGGCCATCGGCATTTTTCTTATGAAATTATATTCAATTCAATTCAATTTTAGAACAGAATCCTCGGGGTCAATTAACAACGTGTCTAATTTTTATGGCAGGGACCCGGTGGATGGAGCTGGACGTAGGGGGATTCCGGAATATTGAGGCATGCGTGACTTTCGAACGGGTGATCGAATCTGAATGAAACTTGATAACTGGAGAGAGCATATGCCTCAGACGATTCACGTCCGGACCGCATCCGACACCTGTGGGGGGAGTTTGAGGGGGGGGTAACGGGAAAATCATGATAAGCTTACAGTGGATGGATCGTGATGAAACTTGATGGGAAGAACAAGCAAATACCCTAGGTACATTAATCGCAGAACCGGATCCGATCCGGTTACTGTCAGGGGGGAGGGGACTGGAGCGTGGGTCCAAAAATTCCGGTAGTCACGAGCTAAGGTACTTCCATACGTGCTAGGACGATGAAACATGCCAAGCGTATTAAGGGACCCAACCATATTGATTCGGAAATAGTTACTTCCCGGACCCGGACATCCTGGGGGAATTCTAACGGGTGACCGAATCAGCGTGAAACTTAATCATTCACAAGAGCACGTCTCTCTGATGTTCCATTAAAAGTTCGGATCGGGTCCGACAACCTTTGGGGGGGGGGATACTGGAAATCTCGCGAAACGGTTAGACTGGAGGGATCGAAATAGAATTAGGTGGGGAGAACAAGCATGGTCTAGATACATCATTTACAGAACCTGACTGGATCCGGAACTGGGGGGGACAGGGTCCCGTAAATGTCGTGACATGCATAGGTCTGGATAAAGAGATCTTATTCTGACAGAACTTCAACACCCCTTAAAGTGCGCATGCTAACCGCAAAGTGCTTACAGTAGGCTACTTTGAGCAAACGATACATTTTCATGATCCCTAAAGGCCCACGATCAATATTGCCTCGAGGATTTTGCTTACAAATGAATCTCTGGCGCCTTTAGGGTGCGCACCTTAGCCTAAAAGAAAAAAATACTTTTGACAAAAATATGCAGTTTCATGACCCCAAGGGCCCATGATCATTTGTGCCTCAAGGGTTTTGCTTACAAATGAATTCCCATCCTTCAATTGCGCATCATAACCGCAAAGTGCAAAAAAAAAAATTCAGACCAAACGATACATTTCACAATTCCTAAGGGTCCATGATAATTTGTGCCTCAAGGGTTTCGTTTAGATGAAATCTTAGCCCTTTTGAAGTGAATAGGCTATCTTAAGCGCGAAGTGCAAAAAAAAATACTTTAGACTAAACGATACATGTCCATGATCTTCAAGGGCAAATGATCATTTCTGCCTCGAGGGTTCAGAAGATCCGGATCGGATCCTGTTCAGTGCGCTCGCTGATTACGCGTATAAACCCACAAATTGACTAATTCCCACTTTCCTCCTCTAACCTTGCAAGTGTCATATGGGCTTCTAGCTCTTGTTCTTTGATTCACATACCGTAAGTTCTTCACTTACACTTAGGAAAAGGCTGATGTTTCATTTCCAAATAATCAGTAGATCTAACCTAAAATCGGCATAAGATGATGAAAGATGAATGTTTTAGCAGTGTGAAAATTGTACGACGGTTAGGCTACCTGAGGTCTGAGCTAGGTAACAGAACAAGGTTCCTAGATTAACGGGAACTGGGGTTAGCAGTGTTAAGGTTCGTTGTGTTTATTTGTAACCTTTTGTTTATTTTATAATCATCAACGTCTTGCTTATTAAACTATATTTTGTAAGATCAACAAGTCAAAGTTCTGTGTACAAAATCTTCTCGGCCAATTCACAAAATGTATAACTTTTCTCTGATCCACAGCTAATAAGCTCTTCATTTTCCATTAGGAAAGGGTATGTTTCAATTTCAAAGAATCGTAAATCTACCTAAAATCGGCACTTCATTTCAGAGCAAGAGCCCGGAGGTAAACCTCACCGCTGTTTTAATTAGACATTCCTTTTCACTAATGAAATTGACAAATCCAAACTGAGGTTTACACCTATTGCATTTTCGCCACATACTGAGTGTCTCCGAGAGAGATTTGAACATTGCTAGTATGCTAGAGTCGAGACTGCGCGGTAACATTCTTATCTTCTCAGAGAAAATCGCGAAAGGCGCAGTAAGAGTGTCGAATAGTGTTAGGCGATATTTGGATTTTTGTACGTATCGATTTTTTCACATTCGATATTGGATAATCAATATATCGATATTTCAGTAACATGTTTTTCGCAAAATTTACGAAAGAAAATGGTCGAAAAAGCATCTTGCATCATCTCAAACTTCGAATACATAAAACTTAATTACGAAGAATATATCGCTCCAACTTCGGATGTATAAGTGTAACTTATGTTAGATT
The DNA here is from genome assembly GCA_023053555.1 of Branchinecta lindahli. NCBI lineage: Eukaryota > Metazoa > Arthropoda > Branchiopoda > Anostraca > Branchinectidae > Branchinecta > Branchinecta lindahli. The sequence continues at coordinate 22,308,173 of JAKZAO010000006.1, forward strand.
ATTTAAAATTATTAGAAATATGCAATTATCGTTTTCGAAATCGATATTACGTTTCGATATTCGATATCGATTTAGTCCGATATATCGTTATCGAACTCGAATATCGCACAACACTAGAGCTGAATCTCAGGGAGCGGCCTATGCTCGGCTCTCAGCTCCAAATTGGGATTTGGATTCCTGATTGGGACGGGGCCGGAAATTTCGCCGCGGGATTCGGAAAATCGGACTCGGGCATATGTGCTGCTTCTTGTTCAGCTTCTTGGTATCTTACGATCTACGTCACCAAGAGTGATTGTTTCCTTGGGTCAGTGCGTACGAGGGGCTGCCCACTCTCCGCCACTTGGTGTACACCATGTTGCGCCACCCATGCGCCACCCATCCGCCACGCGCGTCACTCATCCGCCACGTGCGCCACTCATACGCCACGGGCGCCACTCTTCCGCCACGCGCGCCACTCATCCGCCACGCGCGCCACTCTTCAGCCACCCATCCGCCACTCTTACGCCACCCACTCATTCCGCCACCCGCCACCCGGTGTACACAGATTTTGAGAGTGGGCAACCCCTCGAGTGCGTAAAGCACTTGAGTTAAGAAGTGCTGTTTCTTAGTTTGTAGTTTTCTATTAGTTGTTTCTTTATACTGTAAATGGCCTTTGGATTTTTCAATACAGATATACATGAGGCTAAAACTGTCAATTTGGGTATCGTTGGGGAACTCCCGGGAATTAGTCCCCGGTTAGTATCTAGTTTTTAGTTTCGCGTTGTTGTTTATTTTTATTTGTTCAGTTGTTGGTTTATATGGCCCGTGCTTGCCGCTGACGGGTTTAAATAAATAAATGAATAATTTTAATCAGTGAAGCACTCCAACGCGGATATGCATGCTGTTCTAAAAGAGGCACGTCTCAAAGTGCATCCAAACAAATTCCTAACTATCACAGCAAGAACCACAATTGCATCGACAAAAGCGTCTAAAAATATTCCGTTGCTGGGAATACACGATCTTCCGCACGTTCATCACAAAGTTGAAAATCTCAGCTTTTCCGTGTGGAATCGAGGATGATGCCGAAAATCATGACATGAGTACTAGTCCGCGAGTACCCAACCCTGATCGCCTGCCCCCAGCATAAATCGCAATCTCCGACGACGTAGAGCAGAGGCTACGTGAACAGAATATAATAAGCTCCATGGGCGGTCGCCTTAGTAGAATCGGGGCTTTTTGTCTATCAGGAATGATCCAATTGAGCCTCAGAAAAAAACATGAAAAAGGATTCGGAGGGATCCCAAATACGAATATTTACTGGACTTCTACATCGCCCTCTACATGCATCGCCGTCTACACCACTTGGAGAAAGAAGAAAATACAAAGGAAAATCTAGGGTAACGGATGGGCTTTTCTCTGGCCCCATATGTGGGCAGGCACTAGAAAATACTGAACATTTTACGAATGACTGCGAAGAATTAATAAAGTTAAGAATGGAGGTTTTTGGGGTGGAGTACGGGGGGAAAGAGTGGTTGGTACCTGGTTTGTACAGAGGTTGGGAGAAAAAGTCTTTTTTTTGAATTAAAAATCTTGGAAGTTTCGTTTGTATGGGAATGTCGCACAGGGAGCACTTTTTATAGTTAAGTAATAAATATTAAATAATGTACTTATTTCCTTAATAGCTTGTACTGTACATGCTAGCACTGGATCGTCATTCACGCAAATTTCTGGTTTGGATTGTGTCATTGTAACAATTTAAATTTTATTTTATTGTTTTGTGATTTACCATGGCCGCAAGGCTTTAGTGTAATAAACTACTATGACTAATACTACTACTACATCGAGAAAATGTGGTCTTGTGGACTTCCGGTCCTCGCCTGGTCCGTAAATATGTTATTTATCGCTTGTCAGCCCCTTAACCGCTTAACCTTCTGATTCAACATGTTCATTAATTTCGAAAATTTATCAGAGGATTCTGTTCTTTCCGAAATTTCCGGTTTATACAGATTCCGTTCGCGCCCCATTGACGCCGTTGGAAAGCCCAGCAGATAAACGGATCAGTCGTCTCAAAGTCTCTAAACCGACATGATCAACTGGACAAGCCATTATTAGAAGTCAAGGAATTTCCTGTTTTCGCCTGATTCCGACGAATCCGGCCGAACTATCGATTTGATAGGAAAACGAACGTAGAAGTTCGATTTCCTATGTCTCCTTACTTCTACAAGGGATTTGGTTTCAAGTATGGGAAGTAAGTGTTTTGGTGACCTCCGAAGGCTGGGTACATTCCTGAAGTTAGTTATGATCCACCGTGAACTATTTTTATAGAAGTTGATTTTTCATTTGTTTTCGGATTGTATGATATTTTGTTTTTTGTTATTGTGTTATGTTTCCCGCCATGGCCCTTGGGCTTTATTGGGAATAAATTCATTCATTCATTTATTCATCGAAAATCCAAAAAAGAAGAAATAACAGAGACCCCGTCACTAACACCTTGGGATACCAAAAAGTCAGGTACAGTATCTTTGTTGCTTATACCAAGAACAAATAATGAGATAAAACCTCCGTTTTTGGTCCCATGCAGCGACCATGGATACCCCGATAAAACTGAGCGGAGCTAGAGGTAAGTAATTGCTCTAGCTTTTGAGTTGATACCCGTCTACTTCCGTCTTCGCCGTTGCTCATCGCAGAGCAATAAGTGCAGGAGGCACGCTAACCTGCTCTGGTGCGCGTCTTGAGAACCAATCGGCTTTGACTTTCAAAGTTTTTTGTACGCGGCTTCACAGCGAAATAGCTATTTTCAGAGGTAACGAAACTTGATGTGCCGCGTAGCTCCTAATCTCCTCTCGTTTGCATCGAGCAGGGTACGGGGAAACATTCGACAGAGATAGGGAGACGTAGGCTCTATCTGATTATTTGTTCTTGCTTACACTAACTGCTCACAGGCTCAATTACCCTTTTATTTACAAATTCCTACAAGCCATAAGCGGTAGGGAACCATCTCAAACAGGAATATTTAGTGGACTTCGTGATCCAGACTATTGAGAGCCCTAGTAGATTTCCAATCTTCGCCAGATCTCGTAAACATGTTATTTTATCCTTATCGGCCCCTTAACCTGATCCATTAGATAATCTTTTCCCTCTTACATTTCCGGTTAAGCCAAGACTACGACCGGATTATGATTAGGAGTAGTAACTTACAGAATACTCATTACAGATTATCTAATTACAGATTATTTTTCTATATACTAACATACATTACCTTATTAGTTTTTCAGAGGGATTTATCTGTTAAATTTCCTAGTTTAGACAGAATCTAGCTACTTATCCGGTAGGAAAAAGGAGCAGATAGATGGAACCTGCTTATCTCTCCACCGACAATAACCTTTTGACAAAAACGGACTTAAAGGACCTCTCTTGCTTATTCTGCCTTTCATAATATATCTAGCTCCCTTGTGGAATTATAAGCTTCTAAAATCCCCGCCTTTCTCCATTGTTTCGTTTTGTGCTCACAAATTTTTAGCACTTTTTCTGCCGTGCCGAGTTTTGCCCGTCACACAACGCAAAGTTTGACGGAGTCTCAATGTCCGCCGACAACTCTTTCATATATTAGGATATGGGAGTCTTCTGTTTTGACTTCTTTTATCTGCTTAGTTTTTCCAACTTTTTAACCACAGCGCGTTCAGTTTTCAAACGTTTTACGCCCAGCCGCCGCTTCGAAGAGCAGGAGTGCTGGATAGAATCGACAAGCGCTAACAAGAAAATGGCTTATTGAGGTGGAAAGTTATGATATTTTTGAAAAGAGTTTCTTCGGGACGGTTTCGTAGGAAAAAGATAATTTCTAGTAAGAGTTGTCCTTTAAGATTACCGTAATTCCTCTTCGCCGGGTTCTGACCAGTTCACGAAAATTCTACCGGGTGGTCCGGTAGTTCGAGGTTTACCAAAACCTCTGAATTTAGCAGAAAACAGGCTGTTTTGCTGAATTTTTGCCAGCGGTTTGCCGAAGTTTTATCACTATCCGCCAATCCGGTTTTGGGCAAAAGTCTCCTTATTTTAGGTCTTTAGGGAAAAGTGGGGGATGTGAAGGATTTTCTGGGCGGAATGACGGGTGGGCGAATCGACGGGTGGGAGAATAGACGGGTCCCCGAAATATCTTGCGGGGTCAGGTTTGAACATAAACATTTGAAAATTTTAGGCTTGAGAAAGGCGGATTTAGAAATTTCGCCTCAGGCACTCAATTTAAGTAAATTTAGCAAAGATCTTCTCTTTTTAGGCTACAACACTAAAGTTTTTCTTTCTTAAACTGAATTCATGTTTGTTTCTAATAATTACACAATTTGCTTTCACTTTTCCCAGTATCTGCAGTTACACAATGATGACGTGACAGAAAGAAAACTCGGGGGACCAGCTGTTCGGTAACAAAGTCACCAGAAAATGTGTGGGACCACGCAGAAATTGATACAGCTTTTATGTTGGTATCTCGGAAGAAAACATACAATAAAGACTGAATAAAGAGGAAGTTGCTGGCTTGCTTCTAAGGTTCAAGGTTTTAATTTACGCTTCATTATAAGATTATAATACATAGGGTCAAGCCGGAGACACAAGGTCGATTGACCAAAACCCGGTACAATGAAAGAACAAATCTATTTAACATATAATACTCATATAAATAAATATTAGTAATTCCATGACTCACCACTAGACGGGAATCCGCCCCTCAAACACACCGACATTCGGCAAAGATCAACCCGAAAACCCGCACAAAAAAAATGCTTTTTTTAGGGTTTCTGTGGCCGGCAAGGTAAATTTTGACGGAAATAAGTTAGTATAGGCTCCAGTATACCCAGGGTTTGGGCAAGAATAAATAAGGGGCAAGAATAAACAATGGTTTGGGATAGGACAGGGTATCCAAAAATCAGGGGTTTGTGGCTGACTGGGATAGAGTTGATAGGTCAATTTCACATTGAAAGTAATGGTATTAGCATGATATCTCTGAGCCACTTCATGGTCAAAAGATCGTTTCTAGTAAGAGTTGTGCTTTTAGTGGCGAATAGGGACCAGGGGCGTCACTAGCCTTTTACCTTTGGGGCGGGGACGTCCAGTTTGTGCCGACTGACTAAAAAAATTTACCGACAAAACACGCCGTTGACGCTTTTATTTTTATTTTTTTAATCTGCCTTTTTTCTGGAAAAATTACCCATACCTACCATACAAGTTCTAGCTTTTAATGTGTGTCAAACTCCCAAGAATTTCAATCCTCAAACGCCAACTAAATGAAATAACATTCAAACAAATAGAAAACACTACGAAATGAGTTATAAAACTAGCCTAACTGAAATGAATCACTAGAGATTATTTCTTTAATGTAAATTCGTATATTTAAATTCATAACTTCGGCTTTCAGCTTTCGGTAAAAAGTACTTCCAACGACTGTACCCAGGACAAGTTAAACTAAGCACCGCAGGCGAAAATTTTTATATCTGCCTTTTTCCGGAAAAATTTGATCTCTACCTACCACACAAGCAGGGGCGTCAGGGGGGTGTGGCACCCTCCCATCTTTTTCAGCTTCGATAAAATTTTGGGCCTGAGGCCCGAAGTTTTACTAAAACTGTTCGGTATTTTTTCGATACCAGAACTATGTATATTTAAGGGGCTTCGGTAGTTATACAAAATCCCAGATAGGCTATCGGTACAAATATATTCGGTATAACGACTGGGATTCGGTATAATTACCAGGACTCGGCAACTATTACGAATTCGGTGAGCGAATTCACTAAATTTTTCGATGCCAGAACCATTCGGTATATTTATGGAGATTCGGTAGTTACGCTGAGTCCCGAATAGGCTATCGGTCGAAGATTATTCTGTATCACGATTGGGATTCGGTAATTTGTTCGGTATAATTTTGAGGATTAGGTAGTTACCACGAATCCCAACTTTTCTTCCAGTTTCGACCAAATTAGACCGAATACGAATGTTATTCGGTAGGCTAGTTTTCGATACCAAAACAATTCGGTATAATAACCGAGATTTGGCAGTAGGGTGGAGCTTATTTTAAAAATTTTGGAAATATTATTTTCTTACCCCCCTAAGTTGTTCCATATCATATGAAAACATTGTAGAACAAGTTTGAGCCATTTATAATAATGTTTAGGGGTAGCTCAAGTACATCAAAGATTCTGAAAAAAGAAAAAAAGAAGGATTTCGAGCAACGTGTATTTTGCTTAAAAAACACATTTAAACAAAGTTGTTTAGTTCCTATTTATGGTTGACCGGACAGAGTCTATTTCCTGCTATCGGGATAAACTCTGCGGTGTTCATAGACAACTTGCAGCAAAAATTGCAGGGCCTCACCATCATTCTTTTCGTTGACGAACTGACGTGACTGTCGAAGAAAGCCAATCCAACAAGTTCGGGTGACAAATAGCCTACCATAAGTGACCGGAAAACTTGTTTGATGTAGCCTTTGAGATTGCCAAATGGATGGACGAGGACTCGAGCAGCGACTTCAGTAGTAGTAGGTCACTGTACGGAGCACCTGCGGCTAAAGGTGCAGAGATCCAGGCTTTCAGGTACACATGTACTGCAAACACACACACATCATCCAGAACCTCTTTCTTCTGTGAGAGTAAGTCTAAACTGAGCCTTGAACATCCAGATCTTTCAACTGTAGCCTATATCACTTTGCTCATCCATCTGGCATGGTGCATCTCTCCGGGTGACATGAATCGCACTCCTCTCGCAGTAGTACCAAGAAAAATGAGCACAAGTTCCAGGAATTCCTTGTAATCGTCCCTCGGCTAGCTCTGTTCAAGGTGCTTGTTAGCCAACTCGATGGTACTTTGTTTGATGTCATCCACTAGACGTGCCACATCATCAGCTGCAATTCCTGTTTCATATTTATCAGTATCTATGAATCTTCAATATTATATTCCTAGAAGCGTTTGAAGAGTGGAACCTCAGGAGAAGATGTCGATCCCATGCACACTAGAAACGCAGCACCAATGACGAGTTCCATAATATGATGTCTACAAGCCACTGACAAGAGTTCCTTACCTAGCTTCCGCTTCAAAAGAACACAAGCACCAGAGATCCTGCCAGTGTTTGAGTTTGTAGTATCGAAACACATAGCTCGGATGCTGCCGGGTATGCCCCAGTGTTCAATAGCTCCAAAGACAGCAGAAGCCTGAGCCTCGCCTGTTCCGGATGGAAGCTTGGCTACTGTGAGTAGCTGTAAAACCCTGAACAGAGCCAGCCGAGGGATGATTACAAGGAATTCCTGGAACTTGTGCTCATTTTTCTTGGTGCTACTCCTGCGAGAGGAGTACGATTCCTGTCACCCGGAGCGATGCACCAATGAAGATGGATGAGCAAAGTGATATAAGCTACAGTTGAAAGATCTGGATGTTCAAGGCTCAGTTTAGACTGACTCACAGAAGAAAGAGGTTTGCATGACGTATGTGTGTTTGCAGTACGTGTGTACCTGAAAGCCTGAATCTCTGCACCTTTAGCCTCAGGTGCTCCGTACAGTGACCTACTACTGCTGAAGTCGCTGCTCGAGTCCTCGTCCATCCATTTGGCAATCTCAAAGGCCACAGCAAATAAGATTTCCGGTCACTTGTAGTATTTGTCACCCGAACTCGTTGGCTTGGCTTTCTTCGACAGTCGCGTCAGTTCGTCGACGAAGAGACTGATGGTGAGTGCCACTCAGAGTGAAGACGACCAGGAACAGGACCATACCAAGCGTATCACCGTTGATCTTGATTCAGCCAAGAACAAAAACCTGGAACATTTTGTTACAGCAAAGTCAGCAAAACTTTTTCAAATGATGGATCTTCCGGATGGATTTCTCACAGTTGATCCAGATTTGTGGAAGGATAGACACGACTACAAGCTAGCGTCAGAAACTGTGAGGTCACTGAAAGTTGTCAATGGCCACGCTGAGCGAGGAGTAGCACTCATTCAAGAGTACAGCGGTTTTATAACCCAAGATGAGTCCAAGCTGCAATTTCTGCTGCAAGTTGTCAATGAACACCGCAGAGTTTATCCCGATAGCAGGAACGCCGCACAGTTTATCCCGATATCAGGAAACAGACTCTGTCTGCAGTAGAGGTACAGACTCTGTCTGTTTCCCATAAATAGGAACCAAACAATTTTGTTTATGTGTTTTTTAAGCAAAATACAAGTTGCTCGAAATCCTTCTTTTTTCTTTTTTTTTCTTAATCTTTGATGTACTTGAGCTACCCCTAAACATCATTATAAGTGGCTCAAACTTTTTCTATAATGTTTTCATGTGACTTGGAACAACTTAGGGGGGTAAGAAAATAATATTTCCAAAATTTTTAAAATAAGCTCCACCCTATTTGGCAGTTACACAGAATCCCGAATAGGCTATCGGCCTAAACTTATTCGGTATAATAGCCAAACTGAGATTCGGTAATTTATTCAGTATAGAGTTGCCAGGAATCGGTAGTTACCACGAACCTCGAAGAGGTCGAGTGAAGCACTGGCTGCAGAAAAGGTAGGGTAGCCACAAAAACACCTAGTGGCAAAAATTGGCAATTTTGTTGTAATGAATGCATAAATTGCTGTGAATTTTCCTTATCAGTTTTACCCATCTAAAACATCTCCAAAAAGTATTTTAAAAATACCATTGAATTCAGGACAAAATTGTCTATTTAATAAGGCTAACAGTAAGATGTCCTAGCTATTTAATATTATTTCTTAATATTCAATGTAAATTTAGATGTAAAAAAAAGTAGCTTAACTTGCCTACAAAAATTTGTTGATACTAAGGAGGAAAAGTCAGCAGCCTATAGCAGCAATAGGTCTATTGGACTATAACCTTGATGATCATATTCATATTTTCTCATCTAACTCACTTGCTGGGGCTCCCCATGCACTCAAAACCAGTTCAAAATCACCCAGTTTCATAGAATTTCATTGAAGCACATAGTTCCAAGCTGGTCACTAGATGGACAAAACCCTAAAGTCAATGGATGAACATAGGCATTTCCTTATGTAAAATACTGTTTTCTAAAGAAGATTTAAGATGCTTAGAGACAAGATAGAGAGGTGATTTTGGCCTCAAATCAAAGCTAAAAGATAGGAAAATCACATTCTGATCTTCAAAAGCTCAGGTTTGATTAATTTTTTTTTTAGTGGCTACCCTAGAAAAGGACTGATCTATGATTTCATCGACAGTCCTTACTTTTATTTGGATCCCAAAATGATGCTCTAGTTAAAAATGAAAAATGGGATTTAGAAATTTTGTTCTGTGTAGGAATAGAATTGATAAATTGATAACTTCAAATAAAACTTCAACTTAAAAAAAAAAAAAATCCGGCTGAAAACCGGATTACGGACAAACTATATGTCCGGATCAAAAACGATTGTCATATACAGATTCAGCGTCTTTTCTTACCCTTAAATCTGTCATCTAATCAAAACAACATGTTGTTGTTGTTTGCCAATCAATATGAAATGAAAAGAATACCAAGCTGGACATCAACAGATCAAGATCAAACAAAGCAGTGCTTAGATCAAAACTGCCTAAGATTCAGACTCACCATTTCATATGCTGATAATCCCACTTTATAAGAATCTTGTGCTTTATCATGTTGCTGATCAGATGATTCATCATGACTCATTCACTGACATAGGCTAATGACAAACCGCATGTCGATGAGTTCTTGAATATACCGCGTTCAACGGCGATACGCCGTTCATAAAGAGCGTGTTCCACCCTACTTACCGTAGTTACTACGCTAGTTACCGTAGTTACTACGCTAGGCTGGAACGCTTTTTGAATTTTTTCGGTCAAATATCAGGCCGCGGGCTGATCGACCAATCACGTTGCAGAGATGCGTAGTTACTACGCTAACTACGCTCCCGAGCGTGGTAAGCAAATAGTTACTATTAGTTACTATTTTGAGAAGGTTGGAACGGTCAGCGTAGTAACTTTTCGTGAGGCTGGAACGGAAATAGTAACTAATAGTTACTATTGGTAGGGGGGTGGAACACGCTCAAAATTCCTTCCGGAGTAGTTCTTTTTTTGCCGCTAGAGGCACTGACATAAAATAAACAATGACACGTTATTTCGCGGTGTACGTTTATCCAGGTTTGTTTGGATATTTTCAGTTCCTCTTAGGCCCAGCCATGTTTTAAACTGTTAATGCTTCTGTCTCTATTTGTGCTCTACCCAACTCTGTTCTGTCAAACTTATCAGGTTGTCAATTCTGGCTTCCGACTTCAGTGCTGAGCGCTAGTTGACTTTCAACGGGGCTAAAGCGCGACTCGGTATGAAGCGGAAGCCTAATCGCTTATTCACCCTTCAGATAACTTATCCCTCGATCTCACGTGTGATTGTTATCGTTTCTCTAGCGCGTCTGGCGTCAATTCGTCATTGGATTTTATGAGGGACGTATACGATCTTTTAGACCGCTAGATGTCAGGTAAGAAGACATTTCTTTTTATCTCAGCCGTTAGATGTGACTGTGTCCTTCGGCTTTGTGGCTGGTTGCGTGGGATTGGAGCAGTGGGTGGTATCGTGCAGGAATGTCACGATTTTTATTTTTCTTGGAACCTTTCGTGTACATAACCTACAGCATGGTTTTTGATGTCATTCGACCCGCCGAAACCTCGCCTATCAAACCAATATCTTCGGTTTTCCATGTCACTTTTCTGTGAGTGTCAGTGTTTCACAAATCACAGAGACGTCGTGATTTTAGCATCGTGCACCCGCACCGAAGGTACCTGCTTGTCGTGCCGCACACTGTAAGGTGCATTCTTTCGCGCATCAAAGAAGTTGCTTAATTCGCGCAGAATCCAGCAACTGCACCTTTTTTTTTAAACACAGTTGAACCATAATTAGCACTTACCCCTTTATTTTAAGCACACCCTCTTCTTTCGAATTATCAGGCTGCAGAAAATGCTCTCACGTTACCAAACGTACCATCGATCAGGTATCACGGAAAAGTACGTTTTTGGGATCCCAAAACGTTAGTGACGGATACCTATGACATCGCAAAAGTTGTCCGTCTGTCCGTCTGTTAGCACGATCACTCTAGAAGGGATTGAGATATTTTGATGAAACTTGGTGGGAGGATCCTTCGGGTCAAAGTACAAGTCAAGTTCGAAGATGGGCTTTGTAGCTCTATATTTGAGGGGTCAAACTAAGGGGCAAACAAATATTTTTTGAAAGCTGTTTAGATAGTGGATTTAGGGGTAAGGAGGCCCGCTGAATCCGAATATGGAAGTTATTTTCTCGCCGGAAAAGTAGTTCGCCCGGAATCCGGCCAAAACCGGAAAGTTTGTTAAAAGTAAAAGTTTTATTTGAAGTTGATTAGATGTTAGATGTAGGGGTAAGAAGACATGCTGAATACGATGGTGAATGCCATTTTCTTGCCTGACAATTAGTTCGCCCGGAATCCGGCGCAAACCGGAAAATTTGATAAGAGCAAAATTTGTATTTGAAGTTGATTAGATATTCGATTTAGGGGTAAGAAAACATGTTGAACACGATGGTGAAAACCATTTTTTGCCGGACAAATAGTTCGTCCGGAATCCGGCCAAAACCGGAAAATTTGTTAAAAGCAAAATTTGTATTTGAAGTTGATTAAAACCAGGCTTCACCTTCCAGATTCCCAGACGTCCGGGGCTTCCGGATAGTCAAGCCAACCCAGAGCCAACCCTTCCAGATTTTCATGATAATGATGACAGCTATATATGCTGATCTTCAAAATTTCCTAGATGTCCCCTTTACATTTGAAATACCTCTTGCTTCCCAATCATAACTGTCAATCACTTTCCCTTTTCTTCCTTCATTTGCATATCTTGTGTGTCTCTCGAACGGGTTGCCTCTATGGTAACCTTCCAGACATCCGGAATCTGGGGTGTCCAACACCCCGGACTTCCAGACGTTTTTGGTCTGGCTTCACCTTCGAGATCCGTCTCGACGAAAACGGCTGTCTGGGATCCGGAAGAAAAATCTGGAAGGTGAAGCCTGGCTTTTAGATGATAGATTTAAGGGTAAGAAAAAACGCTGAATCTATATATGACAATCATTTTTAACCGGACGTATGGTTCGTCCGGAATCCGGTTGAAACCGGATTTTTTCTGAAGTTGATTAGATGTTCTTTATAGGGATAAGGAGATACGCTGAACCCGTTTCTGAACTATCTTTTGTTTTTGGTGGGCAAGTAGTTTGTTCGGAATTCGACCGAAACCGGAAATTTGGCAGGAAGTTTCGATCAGTATCGCCAAATAGGTATGGCTTATACAGGTATATCTGAACTTGGTTTTCTCAGATGATTAGCCTGGCGAAGACAAGACCTAGTTAATTTTAAATTTTTGGGATCCCATCGAAAACTTTTGTCTTGTTTCGTGCAGACATAGCGTGAGTCTACGATAAGTCGATTTCATGCCGAGCATTTCTCATGTTATGGGTCTGTGATCCCCCCACACGTCAGTGAACCTCAGGAAGAACAAGAAACGTCACCCAAATGAACCCTCAAAACCGATTCAGAACCTTCGTAAACCAATCATCAACGTTTGCTATCGTGACGCTTCTGGCTCTAGTTGGTCATCAAGAGAATTGGGTAGTGATGGTTGTGATTGGGAAGTAATATATAAGAAGGGTTAAACAGTTCGTCCTACCCACGATTCCCAATTTCCCTGTTCACACTGTCAGAAGTTTCATAACAGACAACACAAGGATACGCGGTTTCAACAAACAACTTGCAACATACAACACCAAGGATGTTATCAGTTTTCGCGACAAACGTTATGCACGAAATGTTATACATACGGCTCTTCCTGTCAATGCTCGTGGCTTGCTGCGTCACATTCCATGCATAACATTTGTCGCGACAACAGATAACATCCTAAGTATTGTTTGTTGCAAGTTGTCTCTTGAAATCGTGCATCCTTGTTCTCTCTGTTATGAAACTTCTGACAGTGCAGAAGAACACCATGCCAAATTAGACACCTCCTGGGTCACCCTCAGATTCCACGAACGGTGTCGGGAGGCAACACATCCCGGGGACAACAAATTTGGCAATGGATGGTGAAAAAAAAAAAAAAATGACAATTGTGGTTGCCCTTCAGTGCAGGAAACGTTTATCTTCAATATTTAAATTTTTATGAATTTATTAGAACAGGTACACGATCAGATACAAAAGTAAAAAAACAAAACAAAAAAACACTTCAATATATCACTGTGCTCGACGAGCCTCGCCTCCCTTGCGGCCCATTTCTGCATAGTCCTCGGAAGACATTTCCTGCTTGCGGGCCTCGCCACCTTTCTTACCCATTTCGACATAACCTTCGTGGCCTAGTTGCTCTGCTCTTGTCTCACCACCTTTCTTGCCCATTTCGACGTAGCCTTCGTGACCGAGCTGCTCTGCTCTTGTCTGGCCTCCTTTCTTGCCCATTTCGACGTAGCCTTCGTGACCGAGCTGCTCCGCTCTTGTCTCACCACCTTTCTTGCCCATCTCCACGTAACCTTCGTGGCCGAGCTGCTCTGCTCGAGCCTGGCCGCCCTTCTTGCCCATCTCGACGTAACCTTCATGGCCAAGTTGTTCTTTACGGGCCTCGCCGCCGAGCTTGCCGGCCTCTTGAACGGTCATCTAGAAAAGACGAAGTAAATCATTAAATCGTAAGTCATGTCTTGAGCCTCGTGCTCGCTGCAGTCCGAAATCTATCCGAGCCCACCGAGCTAATGCTGAATTCAAACTGAAGCTGAAGCTCCTTACAAACTTCCCGTACCCGACGCATAACGATGAAGTGAGGACACCGACTTCCTGGTCTGATCGTCTGAGATCGAAACTAGGATTCTTAAAGCACAAGTCCCAGTAGATGCAGTTTCTATCAAATGCTTCTGGAGAGAGTTGAGCCCTCCTGAGACCTCCTGTGCCTTAAAATTGTGTTGTGTAATTACGTCGTAGTTAAAGGAGTTGCATCATAAGCATTCTAGAACTTGCAACGTCTAGAACCCCCCTACCCAAGACCCAAGATGAAGCCACGACTCGATCCGACCGCTGGGTCATCTAGTGGCACGGGTCGGAAGTGCCCGACACGGGGAGGCTGGGATCATAGTTTCGACTATGGATCTAAAAAAATGTTTCCCTTCGGCCAAGTGCCATATAGCAATCGCAATTTCTGTCCGTCCGTCGGTCGGTCGGTCTGTCGGTTCGAATTTTGCTAGTTCGGGCACTTTCACATAAGCTAGGACGATGAAACTTGGCAGGCGTATCAGGGACCCCAAATGAGTAAGTTGGAATCCCGATCCGAACATCGTGGGGGGAGTGGAGGGAGGCGGAATCCGAAATATTAAGAATTTATAACTTTTGAACGGGTAAACGGATCTTAATGAAACTAGATATTTGGAAAGATCTCATGCCCCAGACAACCCGATTAAAATCTGGACCGGATCCGGTGACTCTGGGGGGAGCTGAGCTGAAGGGGGGAGCCAGAAATTTTGCGAAATGCTTGGAGTGGAGGGATTGGGATGAAACTTGGTGGGAAGAACAAGCACAAGTCCCAGATACGTGGTTGACATAACCGGACCGGATCCGCTCACTGTGGGGGAGTTGAGGGGGGGGTCCGAATTTCTAGTGATCCCGCGAATTCGCTACTCCTGATGTGCTAGGACGATGAAACTTGGCAGGCATCTCAGGTACCCGAGCAGATTGACTTGAGAAATTGAGAATAGCCGTTTCCCGATCCGATTATCTGGTGGGAGGTGAGGAAGGAGGGGGAATCGGGAAAAGTGGGGTATTTTTAACTTACGAACGGGTGATCGCATCTTAATGAAACTTGATATATAAAAAGAACTCGTGTCTCACACGCCCCATTTTAAATCCGGACCGAATCCAGTGACATTGGGGGATGCTGGAGGGGGAACCGGAAATCTTGGGAAACAATTAGAGATTATTTTGACCTGCGTCGAAAGATCAGTGTATAGTTAATTAGCAATGGCCACCTTGCTTTCAAGAGTGAACTGTGTTCAAGTAATTTGTGGACAAGTTTGGAGGCCCAGAGGATTTTGAAGAAAACAAAGGTAATAGCGTGATCGTAAAAGATGGTGTCTTCCACCTTCTCGGCCCACATGAATCAAATACTTTTAACAGATGAAACTGGGTGTTCGCCGATTTATAAGAGGGGCCGAGATTCCTATTACAATCCACGAAACATACACAGCTAATGGCTTGTTCATGTAGCATCATTTAATGTGGTGTAATGCAACTTTTCAATCATAAAACGGCCAATGGTATTCTACGTCAGCAAATACGTTATCTGGGTGAATAATAATCTGAAACTAACGAAATAAGTAATCGTCATACTGCGTATGGGCAAATAGGCTATTTTGGTTGGTGCTATTTTGGTTGGTTTAAATTTGTTTAAAAGAAAATAATTAATTTTATAAAAGTGATGTGCTTTCAGATCAACTGATCACAAATTCGGCGCGCCAGCTATGGGGCGCAGAATTGTGCTTTTTCCTGGGGCGTACAAATGTGTAAATCCGGTCCCGGGTCGTTCCTCACTTAAAGCAAACCTCGCACTATTGACTGCTGATGTTCCAATATTCAAAACTATTTGAATACTGTAAAACTAGGCTCTGCTTTTAACAAACTATACACGGCTCTACGCCTTTCTCCAGGCCCATTGACTTCTATCAAAACTCGTCTACGCGAGCACTTGTCGGGAGCATAGTGTGCATGGAAAATAGTGAATCTTGGCAAGTGTACGGATTAGTGAGGTATCGGTAGCGGCCTTAAAATGTAACAGATCATACTTTGGTCCCCGAGCTTAACAATTAATGAATGCAATTACGGAAGTAGTGCATCGGCATTATAGACACGTCGGGTCCTTTCAGATACTCTGTACGACTTCGGCCTTTGCCCTAGAAAATAGCGTTGTTGTTTGTTTGTTTTTGGGGGGGGTCACAAAACCAAATACACTGATACTGCACTAAGCGTATATATGCAGTAGAGGTATGCTTATTTGAACCGAGGGGTTGCCCACTCTAAAAATCGGTGTACACCGGGTGGCCGGTGGCGCGCGTGGCGGAAGGGTGGCGCGCGTGGCGGATGGGTGGCGGAAGAGTGGCGTGCGTGGCCGATGAGTTTCGGAAGGGTGGCACGCGTGGCGGAAGGGTGGCACGCGTGGCGGATGGGTGGCGCGCGTGGCGGAAGATTGGCGCGCGTGGCGGATGGGTGGCGGTAGAGTGGCGCGCGTGGCAGATGGGTGGCGCGCGTGGCGGATGGGTAGCGGATGAGTGGCGCGCGTGGCGGATGAGCGGCGGATGGGTGCCGCAACATGGTGTACACCAAGTGGCGGAGAGTGGGCAGCCCCTCGATTTGAACGTTTGTTGACTGAAAGAACTTAGCCCGTTTTCATGCACTATCACTGCACTTGCTGTTAGTCAAGTCACCTACCAGTTAGCGAAAGTAGGTAATTAATTGCCTCTGAGAACACCTGAATAGGTATTTTGGAATCTTCATTTTACCAGTTGAACCAAAAGTGCAATGTTCACATTTAAATTACTGTTCAAATAAGCAAACCTCTACTGCACACGAGCCACAGATTAACTCACAAGTTCGGCTTGCTAGATGTTATTCGATAATTGGAGAGAACGTCGGCATGTCTTCTGTCCACAACACTCCAGCTCATCGTCGTTCTCAAATTTTCAGTCCTAATTATAAATTTTCCTTTTGCTTTTTTACCCGCTTTCGGCATGCGCAAGTGGCAGATGACACATAAAAATAGAATACTTAATACAAGATAATACAAATGCGTGAGGTTTCGTCTAAAATAAGCATCGAGTCGTTCAATGCAATTTTATGGCCTGGAAAATCCGCCATACCACCACGCCAAACATCAGTCAAACAACCACACTTGTTGCTGTGCCGCATCTGTTTGTCAACAGGATAATAAGACGACTGAACTTACCTTGCCTGATTCGTCACTCATCTTGGGGCGCGATTCGTGTTTCAATCGAGTCAAACTTGGTCTAAAGAACGGCTGAACTCTAAATCTGCTGAACGTTGTGAAATTCCGAGTTTTCCAACCTTAAAAAAAATTTTAATTAAAACCTAGAAATGGTAAAATAAGCTGTTTTGCTTTCGAATAGGCAGCGATTATTCAAGTCCCAAAATGCGGACGGCCTCGAATACGCTGTTTCTTCTTAAACCAAACTCTACTCTTTTATCTTCTAACTTTTTTCGTTTTAAGAAAATGTCTAATAATATGACAAATTCTCGCACGCAGTCTCCAATCCCTTGCTCACCACCTGCCTCTTTTTGCCCAAATCGGCGGCAGCGGAATTCGTAAATTCCTGCCAACAGCAGTACGAATCATCTGTAAATGCAACAGCATGAGTTTTACGCAGCATATTGTAAGCATCTTTGCGAATAATAAGTCAAGTAAGCAATTCAATCAATTCATACTAATTTTTAAGAGGCAGATTAAAGGAGATGCATCATAAGCATTCTAGCCCTTGCAACGTCTAGAACCCCCCCACCCAAGACCCAAGATGAAGACACGACTCGATCCGACCGCTGGGTCATCTAGTGGCGCGGGTCGGAAGTGCACGACATGGAGAGGCTGGGATCATAGTTTGACTTTGTATCTAACAAATTGTTTTTATTGTATCAGGCACATGGAAAATGTGTAGAAAAAGCAAACTAACTATTTGCATTATCGATTTCTTTGAGTATTTTGTTTTCTGTTTTTTTTCTTGATAATTCCCGAAGTCCAAAGAATTAAGGATGTAAACCAGATCACAATAAACAAACGCCGTAAATTATACTAAATTCGTTATAACGATCTCTTCGAGATTTTGAAAGTAAGCAAAATAATATTCAGCTTCCAATACCAAAAATTGTCAAACTAGCCGAGGGTTTTTACTTCTGACATATCTAAACGTCCACAGGGTGATATACATCGTTGTTTTAATCCTCTTACACGCCTCTTGATCTTCTCGAAGATTCTAGTATAGCTCTGACCCGCAGCAGGAGATCAGTGAATATTTAATGAGTAATGGCGAGTTGACGAACTTGTTTTCAAGAGTGAAAGTAATTTGTGGATTACCTTGGATACACGGAGATTTTGGAGAAACCAAAGGTAACTTGGTGTTCGTAAATATTCGACCCATCGTAAAATGATAGTGTGTCCTACCTTCTCGGCCCACATGAATCAACTACTTTAAAAAAAATACGGAAACATTTTTCAAATACATTTCGAGTAGCCTAATTCCAGAGCTTTTTATTCCGATAATACTTATTCCGCAGTGGAAATGGACGAACAAAATTCGGAAAAGGCCGCGTTTTTACTGGGTCTCCCTCCTCACTTCCGTCTTCTTGTGCCTGTCCTGTGAAGGGCCAACCCTGTCTTATATTGAGCCTGTATCAAATAAAACGCAGTAAAAAATTCTTGCAAAGTCTTGCTCAAGACAATTCATCAGGGTTGTCAAGAGCTCGACTCACGGAAGTGTCACAATTGCTTTGCTGACAAACAGGTGTTTTTTGATACCTCGGATTTTTTTTGTGCATTCCGCTGCACAACGCGCAAAATGCGAATAATTGGTAAAACTGGATTTTGTAACAACATTTCTCAAAACATTTCTCAACTGTTACACCACAGTTTTGTAACAATTTTTTTTTTATCGGAATGAGCTTTATATTTAAGGCTTCAAACTGATTTTGTGTACCATGTTTTGGCAGTGTTTTGGGGACGGTAATCCCGTCACTTTAGGAAAGTAAATGGAAAGTGCTTTTCTGACATAAAAAGTGTCATTCGTATAAAAAGGTGTCCCTTCCAGAGAAAAAGTGACGACCAAGAGGCAAAAAGTGTCAAAAGCATCCAATAAAGTGTCACACTTGGCAACACTGATTTATTCATGGGGTCTTGCCTGACACGGCAGTAACAACTGTCAGCTGACAGGATAACTAATAGGCTACAGCAGCACGAAGGGACAAAACGGATAAATAAAAATAAAACTGCTAAAAAGAACGTGGCTAAAATATAACAGGACTCACCAAAGCGTCACAAGGTTTGATATCAAGTCTGCTATTGCTTCAACCAAAGAATATAGCTTCAACTCACTTCGAATCTCGACTGGATCCCTCTTGGAACGAGGCTGAAGAGCAAGCGCTTGCTCTGCTACGTAGCCCCCACGTTGAAGAAGCGTTTTCCAAAAACGAACAATCGTCGGTCCAACAACGTTTACAACTGCAGAGAGGGAAATACCCGACGGTGAAACGGGAATCTTTTCAACAACCTGCCATGATTCATTACCGCTTATAATAGGTCCAACTCGAACCTGAGGGGACATTTTCGCGTAAATGGCTCCGTTGTTCGTTACGTCCTATGACGTGTTTTTGGTCAATGCCATCTAGCACAATGGCCTTTTTTGCCCTGTTGAACGGGAAGATGAAGATGCATCTTCCTCTGTCTCAACACGTTATGTTATCCGAGATGTTATCGTGTTGCATCATCCAGTGACATTTTCAAGTGGGTGGTATCTTCTGTCGAGGTCAACAGTCAATGAGGCCAAAACGTCCCATGAACTTGCTTCACTTCACTCGACATGAGAGTATTCCCACACTGTCAAAATGTTTCATAACAGATAACACAAGGATGCGCAGTTTCAACAGATCACACTTTGAATGTAATATGTTGGGTTCTTTAAACTGTAAAAAAAAAGGCTGAAAAAGCATCTCTGACTTTTCTGATTTCATGACGACAAACACAAAAGTCAGCACGTTTTTTCCGTTAGTGTTTCAGCTCTTCTTGTATGCATAGGCCTAGCGTTTCAATGCGTAACGTTCGGCACCTAACGAAGGGCTCGAGTTCAGTCGTATATGTTCGCATGCTCTATGGCACTCAACCAAAATAGTGCGTAATTTGCGAGAAAAGCTCTCGCAACTGATACTGTTTTGAGAATGGTCAGAGACACAACAACCCTTTTATGGATGTTTTTAATGCATCTACTCCTACGCAACTAAAGCGAACGAGGGCAGGCAAGACAGACGCGAAATCGCAAGTATAAAAGCAAGTGTATATAGTCATAAAAGAAAAAAAAGAAATAAATCATAAAAGAAATAAGCTATGCGCAAGATTTACAGCAAGGCTGTAAACCTATATACTCTACACCCAGAGCAAAGATTTGCGGGAGTGAACTATTTTGCGCAAAATGGCGTGGAAATCATTGCCATCCGTCAGGGGAAATTCTTATAAACAATACTGTAGCTTTCCTTTTTCACCAGCCTACGTTATTCGCATCCAACAGACAAATAAACCAGCCTTTTATAACAACGAGTCCATCAATTCCGCCCGCTCATGAATTATTCAGTTGGTCAGTGTACGATAGGGAAGCGGATACACCATTTTTTCTTAAAAACGTGTCTTAATTGTTAGGCAAAAATGACAAACATGTTATCGAAATAAAAATGGTAATGTGACAATTAATAGCCTACTGACTGACGATGAACTAAGAACCGAGGTATTCGGTCAACGACTGTTTGGGAAAGTATTGAGGATGTTGGAAAGTAGAAATTGGTGATGTGATAATGTTTGGGAAATTCCTCCGGATTGGTTTTCGCCACAGCGAACTGTTTACTCGCCGATTTGGATGGGGGTGATCAGGTAGGTATCCAGGAATACTTTTTTGGGGGGGGGGTGCCCGCGGGTCGGACCAAAAAGTACACAAAGACGTAGATAAGAGGTTAAAGCCTATAAAAACGATTATTTTCGTATGTTTCGGGGGGCGGGGTTGAACCCCCTAGCCCCCCTGGATACAGCCATGGGGTGATCTAAACTTTGCAAATGCTAGACTGCCTCCGATTTAACTCCTTGATGATCAGTTACGTAACGTCAGTAAGCTGATTCGTTTTATTCCAGCTCAACGCTCCAAGTGGACTAGTCTATGTTAGTCCACTGTCTCACAATACTCCATCTGACTTAAAACGTCGCCCGAACGATGACTCAAATCCTATGCCAACCGACCAACCGGACAAACTGCGTTCAATGGGCACAGCTGTGGTGGCTTCGACTCTTTTCTAGGCACACGGCGATTCTCCATCGGCACAAAGAGTTAGCCATCAAGAGCAAATATAAGGTTTGAAGCCAAGCTGACCATTCATTGCAAATAAAATTAAGAAAATGAGATTTTGCCGGAATGAGGACAGTCTGCCGGAAGTGCAACCGAAATATCCGATCTATCCCTCGCACATGATCTTAGAAGACTTAGAGGGATGATTAGCTGATCAAGAAGAAACCCCGAAAATCTAATTTTCTTAATTTTATTTACCAAGAGCAAAGACTATTTACACCTGGCGGTGTACATCCGTCGGTGTACAGTTCCTTTGACAAGAGTATCAACACTTGTGTAGACATAAGGCGTATTCTCGCCGTTCCCCGAGGACTTCTCGGGGAATCGAAGGGAACGGTGATAATAGAGGGAGTCACTCCACGTGAACTCGTACGGAAAACAACGAGAACACGGGGAATGCTTCTAAAATGTATTTTGTTCGAAAAGAAAATATGCAGTTGACGAAATTAGTCTGGATCCACTTTATTTTTGATTTTGTTCACTCTGATTCTTTTTAACTAATTTTACATTGCACCAACACCGTCAAAAATTGATTCCCCTCCGAATCTGAAAGGAAGTCCTTTTGATGATGGTGATGATAATCGGTGCATTCCCCGTCCGCGGGGAATTGCGGGGAGTGAGTCCCCGGGACAAACACAAACGCGGGGACTTCTCAAGTGGAGTACTCTGGGAACGGCGAGAATACGCCTATAGTAACAAGACCAAAGGTTCCGATGGGATCCCAAAATTCGATATTTGATCCAGACAATTAGGCTAGGTTTTGTCTTCGCCAGACTCCTTGGACATTTTTACTCTTATAATTTAGAAACAGTTTAAGGCCAAATAGCTAATCATCTAATAAAACCAAGTTCAGATATGGATTGAGCATGTGTGCATATCCCTAGAAGCCGATCCAAACGATCCTGCCTTACTTCTGCGAATTTTACGGTTTTGGCTTCAGAACTACTTGTCCGGCGAAAAAAATAAAGCTCAAAAACGAATTCAGCGTATCTCCTTACCACTATATCCAACATCTAATCAACTTCATATCAAAATTTAACTTCTAACAAATTTCCCGGTTTTAGCCGGATTCCGGAAGAACTATATATCCGGCTAGGAAATGAATGTCATATACGGATTCAGCATCTCTTCTTACCCCTAAATCGAACATATAATCAACTTCAAATAAAAATTTTACTTTTAACAAACTTTCCGGTTTTGGCCGGATTCCGGGCGAACTATTTGTCCGGCGAGAAAATGGTTTTCATATTCGTGTTCAGCATGCCTTCTTCCCCCTACACCGAACATCTTATCAACTTCAAATAAAACTTTTAATTTTAACAAACTTTCCGGTTTTGGCCGGATTCCGGGCGAACTACTTGTCCGGCGAGAAAATGGCTTTCATATTCATGTTCAGCATGCCTTCTTACCCCTAGATCGAACATCTAATCAACTTCAAATAAAACTTTTACTTTTAACAAACTTTCCGGTTTTGGCCGGATTCCGTGCGAACTATTTGTCCGGCGACAAAATGGTTTTCATATTCGTGATCACCATGTCTTCTTACCCCATAATCGATTATCACATTGGCTGTTTAAAAATATTTTGTCGTCCCTTAATTTGAACCCCCTCCCCCACCCCTAAATGTAGGGCTACGGAGCCCATCTACGAACTCGACCTTACTCTTGACCCAAAGAACGCTCACACCAAGTTTCATCAAAATATCTCATTCCCTTCGAGAGTTATCGTGCTCACAGACAGACAGACGGACGGACAGCTTTTGCGATGTCATAGGTATCCCTCCACTTACGTTTTGGGATCCCAAAAAGTCGGATCTGTAAGGTAGAGGTCAAGTTTGACTTTCCTCTACTGACACATACGCAAAACCTCCGTTACCTGGGGAACATATTGCAGATTTTCTACTCATCAACCTGTGGATCTGTTTTTATGGCACTTGCAGCTTCGCTCAAGTGCCATAATATACCGATCACTTTTCCGTCGGTCGGTCTGTCTGTCTGTCTGTCGGTCTGTCGGTCGGTCGGTCCGGTGATCGCGAGTTAGGGTACTTGCAGATGTGCTAGGACGATGAAACTTGGCAGGCATATCGGGGACCCGACCAAACTAACTTGCAAATAATCACTTCCCCGATCCGACCTCCGTGGAGGGAGTAGAGGGCGGGGGAATCTGGAAAATTTAGTAGTTTTTGTAAAACCCCTACCCCTTTCTTTACACTAGTAGGTCTGCGCGCGGCGTGACGTCACTCTTTGCATCGCGTCACTCTGTTAACATTGGAAAGAGCTAGTGCATTCGAGGGTCAAAGGGGTTTGTATCTGTGGTGCAGTGCGGGGGAATATGGAAAATTGAGTGTTGTGTAACTTTCGAACGGGTGATCGGATTGGGACGAAACTTAATATCTGAATGAATGACATATCTCTGATGTTCCATTTGAAGTCCGAACCGGATTCGACATCTATGGGGGAATTGGGGTGGGGAAGACCGGAAACCTCGAGAAACGGTTATAATGGAGGGATCTGAGTAAAACTTGCTGGGTAGAACAAGAATCTGCTCCAGATAATTTGTTTACACGTTTGGACTGGACCCGGACACTTGGGGGGGGGAGGTGGAGGGGAGTTTCACGGAATTCTGGTGATGACAGTTTTTGGGATTTTCACGACGAAACTTGGGAGGTGTATCAGGGACCCGATCAAACTGACTTGTCAATAAAAATTCACTCGATCCGATAGTCGTGGGGGGATCGGAGGGAGGGGGAATCCGGAATATTTAGCCATGCGTAACTTTGGAACGGGTGATCGGGTTCGAGTGAAATTTAATAACTGAACAGAGCCTGTGGTGATCTTTTTCATGTCCGGACCGGATCCGACAACAATTGGGGGGGGGGAATACGTGACCGGATTGGACTGGAGAGATCGGGATGGAACTTTGTGGGAATAACAAACAAGTCCAAACTGAACCGGATTGGCTCCGGCGACTGTGGGGGGAGTTTGAGGGGCGGGTCCGGAATTCCGGTGATCGCGAATTAAGGTACTTCCAGATGTGCTAGGACGATGAAATTTGGCTGGAATATTAGAAATTCGACAAGACTGGCTTAGAAATCGCCACTTTTCGAATCCGACCATTCCCTAAAGTACCAATCATGACCGCTAATTAAGAAAAATACTTTTAAGCAAAATATGCATTTCCATGATCCCCATGAGCTCATGATCATTTTTGCCTCAAGGGTTTTGCTTACAAATGAAGTTCTAGCTCCCTTAAAGTGTGCATCTTAACCGCAAGGTCGAAAAGTACTTTTTATCAAACGATACATCTGAACCCATGATCAGTTGTCCCACAAGGGTTTTGCAAAAAAAATTATTTCTTGCACCCTTAAAGTGCGCAAATTAGTGGGAAAAAAAAATACTTCTGATCATACGTATATATCAATGATCCCTAAGAGCCTGCTATCGTTTTTGCCTCAAGGGTCTTCCTTACAGATGAATTTCTAGTGCCCTTAAAGTGCGCATCATTACAGCCAAGTTCAACGATAATATACTTTTTCTCTAGCTCCCTTAAAGTGCGCATCTGAACCGCACAGTCGAAAATTACTTTTGATCAAATAATACATCTCAACCCTTGCAAGTGCCATATGAGCTTACAGCTCTTGTTATTATGTCTGTCAGAAGTGTTGATGGTGAGGCATAGTGGGACTAACAGAAACTAGTCCGCTTGGAAGCGCTGAACTGGAATATGACAAACTGAACACGTACGCCACAGTTGTCCATTATTCACCTTCACTGCCGCTGTAGACCTTGTGGTTCGTTGATTTTTATGGCACTTGCAGCTTCGCTCAAGTGCCATATACCGATCACTTTTCCGTCGGTCGGTCTGTCGGTCGGTCGGTCGGTCCGGTGATCGCGAGTTAGGGTACTTGCAGATGTGCTAGGACGATGAAACTTGGCAGGCATATCAGGGACCCGACCAAACTAACTAGCAAATAGTCATTTCCCCGATCCGACCACCGTGGAGGGAGTAGAGGGCGGGGGAATCCTGAGAATTTAGTAGTTTTTGTAAAACCCCTACCCCTTTCTACACACTAGTAGGTCTGCGCGCGGCGTGACGTCACTCTTTGCATCGGATCACTCTGTTAACATTGGAAAGAGCTAGTGCATTCGAGGGTCAAAGGGGTTTGTATATGTGGTGCAGTGCGGGGGAATATGGAAAATTGAGTGTTGTGTAACTTTCGAACGGGTGATCGGATTGGGACGAAACTTAATACCTGAATGAATGACATATCTCTGATGTTCCATTTGAAGTCCGAACCGGATTCGACAGCTATGGGGGAGTTGGGGTGGGGGAAGACCGGAAATCTCGAGAAGCGGTTATAATGGAGGGATCGGAGTAAAACTTGCTGGGAAGAACAAGAATCTGCTCCAGATAAATCGTTTACACGTTTGGACTGGACCCGGACACTGGGGGGGGGGGGGTGGAGGGGAGTTTCCCGGAATTCTGGTGATGACGGTTTTTGGGATTTTCACGACGAAACTTGGGAGGCGTATCAGGGACCCGTTCAAACTGACTTGTAAATAAAAATTCACTCGATCCGATAGTCGTGGGGGGATCGGAGGGAGGGGGAAACCCGGAATATTTAGCCATGCGTAACTTTCGAACGGGTGATCGGATTCGAGTGAAATTTAATAACTGAACAGAGGGCGTGCATGTGGTGATCTTTTTCATGTCCGGACTGGATCCGACAACAATTGGGGGGGGGGGGGGAATACGTGACCGGATTGGACTAGAAAGATCGGGATGGAACTTTGTGGGAATAACAAACAAGTCCAAAACTGAACCGGATTGGCTCCGGCGACTGTGGGGGGAGTTTGAGGGGCGGGTCCGGAATTCCGGTGATCGCGAGTTAAGATACTTCCAGATGTGCTAGGACGATGAAATTTGGCTGGAATATTAGAAATTCGACAAGATTGGCTTAGAAATCGCCACTTTTCAAATCCGACCATTCCTTAAAGTACCAATCGTGACCGCAAATTAAGAAAAATACTTTTAAGCAAAATATGCATTTCCATCATCCCCATGAGCTCATGATCATTTTTGCCTCAAGGGTTTTGCTCACAAATGAAGTTCTAGTTCCCTTAAAGTGTGCATCTTAACCGCAAGGTCGAAAAGTACTTTTTGTCAAACGATACATCTCAACCCATGATCAGTTGTCCCACAAGGGTTATGGAAAAAAAAAATTTCTTGCACCCTTAAAGTGCGTATTTTACCCGCATTAGTGGAAAAAAAATACTTTTGATCATACGTATATATCAATGATCCCTAAGAGCCTGCTATCGTTTTTGCCTCAAGGGTCTTCCTTACAGATGAATTTCTAGTGCCTTTAAAGTGCGCATCATTACAGCCAAGTTCGACGATAAAATACTTTTTCTCTAGCTCCCTTAAAGTGCGCATCTGAACCGCACAGTCGAAAATTACTTTTGATCAAATAATAGCCTACATCTCAACCCTTGCAAGTGCCATATGAGCTTACAGCTCTTGTTTTTCGTTTCTTTACACTAGTGAGTATGTGTAATATGTATAGCAGTTAATGTGTGTTTTTCATCAGTATACTATGATGGTCAAAAGGAGGTCAATGGAAAAATATTTGTATTATACTTACCATCCAGGGAGATACCCCTTGTTCGCTTCAAAGCGGCCTGTCACGCCATTGATTGTCCCTATAGAACGGTTTAAACGCGTCCGGCGCCTCGCTGGCCGCTCGGCTCTATATATATAGGCCTAGCAGCATTCCATTGACCCCCTTTTGACCATCAATACAAAAATCTTGGTTTTGGACTTAGAAAAATTTTGAATATGAAATACAAATTTTTTAACTTGAACCATAATACAAATACTAATTTGTCCGTTGACTTTCTTTTCACCTTCATAGTATACGGCTCTGGCTGAAGTAGATGTGCAAATAAAATTATTCGGAGTTTTTGTTTCAATTTTCGCTTTCGTTTAATATATCCACAAGGCTCTCAAGATTTCGACGCCGTAGCCCTAGACCTGTAAATTAAGTTAAAACTTATTTCAAATGTTCATATAAAAAAAAAAATCGCTGTTATGTTCACAAAGCTGAGACGAAGCTCATTTCTCGCACGAAGGAGGCAGCGAATCGACATTCACGGGGGCAATCGCAAGTTTTGGGATATGTGAGCTTACTGACTTCACATATATCCACGCGAAAACGTCTCCTAATGTTCCATTACGCAGAACTATGCGTTTTCGCTGATAGTGGGAAGAAGACGTAACTACACCACTAGGAGCATTTAATACAGTGTTGCCAGATCGCTGTCGAAAAATAAGCCACGGCCTCGGAAAATAAGCCAGACAAATTTAAGCCTCCCCAAAACTCAACGACAAATTTTGAGGTTCTGTGTTGATAGCACAGAACCCCCAAAAATTTTTGGCCTTCGGCCACGACGATTAAAACGACGTAAAAATAGTCGCTTTTTCTGGAAAACAACCGGTTTTTGGCAAAGATAGTCGATTTTTCACATCACGCCAAGAAATACGTCAGTTAAAAAGAACAAGACCAAAGGTTTCGATGGGATCCCAAAAATTTAATATTTGACCCAGATAACTAGGTCTTGTCTACGCCAGATCCAGTCTTCGCCAGGCTAATCATCTGAGAAAATTAAGTTCAGATATGCCTGTATAAGCAATATTTATTTTGACGATACTGATCGAAACTCCCTGCTTTACTTCTGCCAAATTTTCGGTTTCAGCCGAATTCCGAGCGAACTACTTGTCCAGCCAAAAAAGATAGTTCAGAAACGAATTCAGTGCATCTCCTTATCCCTACAGAGAACATCTAATCGACTTTAACTTATACAAAAATCCGGTTTCAACCGGATTCCAGACGAACTATATGTCCCGGTGAAGAATGATTGTCATATACAGATTCAGCGTCTCTTCTTACCCTTAAATCCATCATCTAATCAACTTCAAATACAGATTTTACTTTTAACAAATTTTCCGGTTTCGCCCGGATTCAGAAAACATCTAATCGACTTTAACTTATACAAAAAATCCGGTTTCAACCGGATTCCGGACGAACTATATGTCCCGGTGAAGAATGATTGTCATATACAGATTCAGCGTCTCTTCTTACCCTTAAATCCATCATCTAATCAACTTCAAATACAGATTTTACTTTCAACAAATTTTCCGGTTTCGGCCGGATTCCGGGCGAACTACTTGTTCGGCGAGAAAACGGTTTTCACCATCGTGTTCAGCATGTCTTCTTAACACATAATCGACTATATTAGCTGTTTAAAAATATTTTACTTGCCCCTTAATTTGAACCCCCTCCCCCACCCCTAAATGTAGATCTACAGGGCCCATCTACGAACTCGACCTTACTCTTGACCCAAAGAATGCTCACACCAAGTTTCATCAAAATATCTCATTCCCTTCGAGAGTTATCGTGCTTACAGACGGACGGACAACTTTTGCGATGTCATAGGTATCCCTCCACTTACGTTTTGGGATCCCAAAAACAGCCACGTTTTAGGCCACACGCCATTTGCAAAAATATTCACGCCAGTCTTCGACAAAATTCGCCAGTTTGGCGTAAAATCCGCCAGTCTGGCAACACTGATTTAATATAACAGTGCGGACAGCCTTGCAGGGTTTGGCAGTCGCGGACTAAACTTCCCTGACGATCATCACATCCGGGCAAAAGATGTCGATTTTTCCGGTTGGAAATGACAAAAAAACGGAAAACTGATCGTCTATCCCTACCATACAGCCGCTTTCCAAACAAACAATGTATTGACCTCCCTAAAATACGACAAACACTAGTGGTTGAACAATCAAGGGATCCTGGCTTGCTCTAAGGACCATTATTCTGGACGCTATTCTCCATGTCTTTTCATGAATTGTATGTGGGAACAAAAGACAATGTCGAAACCCGTTCTGACGATCTTTTTCAGGTCAGTATCGTACTAGTTGACTGGAGATAACACCTAATAAAGGGACGAAAAACCTCTATAGAGTAAACCCGAGGGAAAGATCCTTTTAGCAAGTCCAGGTTTAATTTAAACATGACACCAAATATCAATATCATGAGCTATTCTCGGTTGAGAGCCTGCGAGAGACATGTTACGCTTCACCACATACTAATAAAATATTTCGTGCATCTTCAAATTTCCGTTCAGAGATATGAGCTTTTGCTCTTATCGGGCCATCTGTATCCTAACGTGAAAGCGCAGGAGTTTGATTGGCCGGTAACCCAGTCGAAAACGCAACTGGCTGGCCCCTCTGCCAGCAATAGTTTTTTTTTCTATCTGGTTTTACAGCACAATCATATATGGGTTCAGTCGGATAAGGACTAGTCAGAAAAAAGATTCGAACGAATTTAAGAAGACTCAATTCGTTGGATGCGCCAACTGGATACTCTATATAACTAAGTTGAAAACACACCGTGAACCTGCGGAAGAAGGAGAAACGTCACCCAAACGAATCCTCAAGCTTGACTCAAATGCTATGTCAACCAATCAACGACTTGCGTTGCGTGCCGCGCCAGTGACGTTTCTGGCTCTTCGCTAGGCACACGGCGATTCTTCATCGATGCGAAGAGTTAATCATCAAGAGTATTGATGTCGGCGGATCCATCTCCGCCATTTTGAATAGTAACCTTGGACCAATCACAGACCTCAGTCGCTGACTTTAAGAAGTTTTGTTTACCTATGAGTGATGATGGTGGTAACGTATATTTACAATCTGCGTTCCAAGTGTGACCAGGATGAAACGTAAAGAGTGGGTAATGACCAAATTAATGAACCAAATTACGTACAGGTGTGACTGAATGTGGCTTTCAACTATCTAGTTACGTTACGTTGTAGCGCAAGCTCTCGGTCAATACTCTTGATGACTAACTCTCCTTGCCGATGCAAAACCGCCGTGAACCTAGCGGAAGAGCCGGGAGCGGCATCACATCTGTCCCCAAAGATCGCCGTGATTGGTTGACATAAGATTTGAGTTGTTGAATTTAAATCGTTAGGGAGACGTTTTCTCGTTCTTCCTGAGGATCACTGGCGGTTTGGGACTTATTCTTATAGAGTATCGGCAACGACCTGCTACGATCCAGCATCCTGCATTTCCTTTGTTTTAACTACAAGCTTTCAAACGGGTAGCGAGCACGCAGAGATTTAACAGTATAAGAATCAGTTCGAATGACGCGTCATAAAGGCGATACGAGGGCTTGGCATCTTACTCAACATTGAAAGACTGGGACCTTGCATTACCGCCAATACTCCAAAAAGTACTAGTTGGTCTAATCTTCTAGAAGATACAGTAATAAAAAATACACACTCGAAAACTAACTGGAATGTAAAAGGTTTCTTTAAAAGCCTACACATCCTGACCAGTGACAATCAGAGCACCATTACCTCATATCGAAGACGTTCATTTTAAAAAATCTGAAACAAAAGTAGAAACACAAATCAACAACTGCATTTGCAACGATCAAAACATTTCCCCCGACTCCCATTTAAAAAATAATTATATAAAATCATAGCCTAGTAGGGTATTTCTAACGACAAACCATGAGTTACTAATTGAAGGTCTGTGGGTTTTGGGAGTTCTCCTGAATAGCCAGTCGGAACTTGTAAGTCAAGACGAAACCAACGACCTAAAAATCACAAAAAAAGGCCGTCAAAAAACTGTTTCAACATACAACAATCTTAAAGTTTAATTACTCCTTCACCCGTAGCTGACAGCGAATCCTATTTGACCGGGATAAACCGAGATTTGCTCTAACAATATTTCGGCTATTATTGTTAAGGGTCCTCATCAAGTTGTCGCAGATTCAGGTTCGTTGTCTTCTGGGTACAGCCTGGCGAGACCAGATTCCGGATGTCATAGAGGCAACCCGTTCGAGAGACACAACAAATATGCAAATGAAGGAAGAAAAGGGAAAGTGATTGACAGTTGTGACTGGGTTGCAAGAGATCTTTGAAATGTAAAGGGGACATCTAGGAATTGTTGGAAACAGCAAATTTAGTTGTCATCATTATCATGAAAATCTGGAAGGGTTGGATTGAAAAGCCAGGCTTCAGCTTCCAGATTTTTCTTCAGGATCCCAGACAGCCGTTTTCGTCGAGACGGATCTGGAAGGTGAAGCCAGGTCAAAACGTCTGGAAGTCCGGGGTGTTGGACACCCCAGATTCCGGATGTCTGAAAGGCGGCATAGAGGCAACCCGTTCGAGAGACACAACAAATATGCAGGTGAAGGAAGAAAAGGGAAAGTGATTGTCAGTTGTGGTTGAGTAGCACGAGGTATTTGAAATGCAAAGAGGAGTCTTAGAGGATATCTAGGAAATGTTGAAGATCAGAAAAGTTAGCTATCATTATTATCATGAAAATCTGGAAGGGTTGGCTTGACTATACGGAAGCCCCGGACGTCTGGGAATCTGGAAGGTGAAGGCTGGCTTTTACAGTAGCGTTTCCAATCGTACTTTAATCTGCCAGGAGCGCTGAACTGGAAAACTGCGAATTCGACCGGGACGGCCACGCCACGTAAGAGGTTCGGAACTGTACTCTCTGCAGATCAACCGTATTGTGCTGCCAATTTCTTTCTTTTTCATGGCAAAACCGAAAATGTGTTAAAATGAAATTTTAAATAGCCAGGCTCAAAACACTGAACGGGAAAAAATAAAGAACAAGAACAGAACAGAAAAAAATCTGAAATAAAACCAATGGGGCGAATAAAAATTAAATTTGGCAGAAACAAACAAAAAAAGACAAGAGCTGCAAGCTCATATGGCACTTGCAAGCTTTTCAGCTTGTATTCAAGTTATCGTAGTGGATGTAAATGGATAGTAGCTTTGTCAGTGTGATGGGTTGTTTGGTACTACAGTTACGTGCAAAAGAAATGGTCACTTAGTTATATTTGCTGTTGTACAATATATTTGAACAATTTATTTTAAACATTTTGACATCTTATGGAAAAATCAGCGAAATTTTCAAGCAGTTCCTTTTCGACGGTGACGCTCGGGAGGTTCCGATCGCTCCATTCTAACTGTGTCACATGATTTTCGGTTCCTCCCTCCGACCCCCCACATTCATCGGATCATGATTTCCGGTTCCCCCCTCCGACCCCCCCCCCCCCCCCCCCACATTCATCGGATTCGGTCCGGACTCGAAACGGGACATCTGAGACATGAGGTCTTTCCAAATATCAAGTTTCATTAAGATCCGATCACCCGTTCGAAAATTATTCATGTCAATAAATTCCGGATTCCGGCTCCCCTCCCTCCCCCCACGATGGTCGGATCGGGCAAGTGACTATTTCCAAGTTATAGAGAGAATCATCTGTAATCAAAACTCTTGAAGCAAAAAAGATGATCATCAGGAGCACGAAAATGTATATTTTGCTCTAAAGTATTGTTTGTACTTTAAGGAACATTATTGTAAGCAAAACCCTTGAGGCAAAAATGATCACCGGCTCATAGGGATCACGAAAATGTGTATTTTGCTTAAAAGTATTTTTTGCACTTTGCGGTTAGCATTAGTACTTTAAGGGATGGTCGGATCTGAGAACTAACTATTTCTAAGCCAATTATGTCAAGTCTTCAATTTTCAAGCCAAGTTTCATCGTCCTAGCATGTCTGGAAGTACCTTAACTTGCGATCACCGGAATTCCGGACCCCCCCCCCCAACTCCCCCACAATGCCCGAATCCGGTCCGGTTCTGTCACTGATCTACATAGGGCTTGTGCTTGTTCTTCCCGACAAGTTTCATTCCGATCGCTCCACTCCAAGCATGTCACAAGGTTTCCGGACCCCCCTCCGACCCCCCCCCCCCCCCCAGCTTCATCGGATCCGGTCCGGACTTGAAATGGGACATCCGAGACATGTTGTCTTTCTACATATCAAGTTTCATTATCATCCGATCACCCGTTCGCAAGTTGTACTTACCTCAAGATTCCGGATTCCCCCTCCCTCCACTCCCCCCACGATGGTCGGATCGGGAAGCTGACTATTTCCAGGTTAATCTGGTCGCGTCCCTGATTTACCTGCCGAGTTTCATTGTCCTAGCTCACCTGGAAGTAACTTAACTCCATATCACCGGAATTCCGGAACCCCACTCCAACTCCCCCCACAGTGGACGAATCCGGTCCGGTTCTGTCAATGATGTACCTAGGGGTTGTGCTTGTTCCTCCCACCAAGTTTCATCCCGATCGCTCCACTCTAAGCGTTTAACATGATTTCCGGTTCCCCCCTCCGACTCCCCCCCACATACATCGGATTCGGTCCGAACTTGACATGGGACATCTGAAGCATGACGTCTTTCCAAATATCAAGTTTCATTAAGATCCGATCACCCGTTCGAAAGTTATGCATGCCACTAAATTCCGGATTCCGGCTCCCCTCCCTCCCCCCACGATGGTCGGATCGAGCAAGTGACTATTTCCAAGTTAGTTTGGTCGGGTCCCTAATATGCCTGCCAAGTTTCATCGTCCTAGCACATCTGGAAGTACCCTAACTCGCAAACAGCGGACTGACCGACAGACCGACAGACAGACCGACGGAAAAGTGATCGGTATATGGCACTTGGCCGGTAGGCAAGTGCCATAACAAGTCAAAGGCAGCCAATCACCATAAGGCGTATTCTCGCCGTTCCCCGAGGACTCCTCGGTGAATCAAGGGGAACTGCGAGAATAGAGGGAGTCAGTCCACGCGGACTCCGCGTACAGAAAAGAGCGACACGGGGATGCTTCCAAAATGGATTTTGTTCAAAAAAAAAACATGCAGTTGACGAAATTAGTCTGGATCCAGAACAACGAACAATTTCTTTTTTTCTTAACCGATATTTTATTCGCAAGCTGTATGAAGCGAAAATCGCCCAGTTTGCTCTCTACGGGTTATCACGCACGTGTTCTCATTATTACCAGGGACCCATTATTTTCCTGTAATGACTCGCCATTCAGGGGGCTTGTCATTTCCTATGCTGCTATGTTGCCCGAACCTCTCCTAGTTTCCAAAAATTCCGCTTGGGTCGAATCGGCGTTCTTGCTTGCCTCATTGGAGGTGAGGCCAAAGAGACTCCTCCCTCAACGCGGAAGCTCTTCTCCAGCAGCCAATCCCAAATTTTGTCTACCTGGATAGTCAGGTGTCCTATCCCCGTGGGTATTTCTCGAACTATCTTACGTCCAGTCAAGAGCGCATCAGAAATCTGTTATTGACAAGCCCCCTGAATGGCTAGTCATTACAGGAAATTTATGGGTCCCTGCTATTACCTATCACGAGCTCGGTTGACCTTTTGCATTTGTTTGAAGGCGATTCTGGCGGTCTTCAAAGCTCCACTATCATAACATCCTACCCGAAAAACCTTTACTCCTACGTCAAAATTCCCAATAAGTCCCAAAGCTGACTCTGAATGCTCCAACACATGGAAAGAGCTTGGTTCCGTCTTTCGTCGAGCTCTACTTAATAAATTAATAACCATATACCCTAGTCACTTTTTTGCATCTTCTATTTAGATTTTTATTGTGACAAATTTCGAAGATTCATGATAAGTATTTTGTACATTTTTAGGCTAGAGAATATTTTTAAGTTGACAAAGTAAATTTGGCGTCCCCGCTGTGATCACAGCGGGGACGGCGAATTTGACTTAAATTCCACTCTATTCCACACTCTAGCTAACGCGCCGGCTGTTTTTTCTGACTTCGGCTAAAACTTGCTTGGCTTTCCAAAGCTCTTTTGGCGATTCGCTAGTTTCGGAAAGCGAAGTGAATCCACGACTAGAGCGAAAAGCGATGCTGGAAAAACCGTACAAATCGAACGGCTTTCACCGAGTTCTTACGCGTGGCGGATTTTCGCTTAGCTTTTCGAAAAGCGAATCCATGAGAATAGCACTTTATTTTCCTCCAGCAGGGTAGGCGACAAAACCCACTGACTGCAATGTGATGCTCTGCGTCATTTCTATGGGAATGAAGTCCTAAGAAAATCGAGTCTAAAAGTTTCATAACAGGTAACATATGAATATTCATTCAGCACAAGCTGACTGCGAATTATATTTGACAGTGCAAAACGGATACGTCAGCTGAAATTTATTAAAGCTATATTTCGGCCCTTCTTGGCAAGGGCCCTCTTCAGGCTCAAAGCCGCTCAAGAACCACAAGTTTCGTTTTTTCCATCTTGGGCGGCTTTGAGTCTGAATAGGACCCTTGCCAAGAAGGGCCGAAATATAGCTCTAATAAATTTCAGCTGACGTATCGGTTTTGCACTGTCGAATAAGGTAACATATGGATGCGCAGTTTCAACAGAGGTTAGGATTTGTATTGTTATGATTCTCTAATTCCTTCTTGGTTTCTCTATTTCAACAAGTAACTCACCCTTTGGTGATTTTGAATGGTAAAATACACAATTTTCATAAAAAGGCCGACAATATTCTTGTACATCACAATCTTTCCCTTTTTTCAAGAAAAAAGAGTCACGGTGTGGTTGTTTATCTTATCTTTTTTTTGTATCTGATTCTAGATTTAGTAGGTTATTTCGATTTTAGGCCTAGTCAGCTGCTGATATTTATGTAACTGTGTGTGAGTTTGACTGATATGTTGTCGTTTTAAGTTTTATACGTCACTCTTCAGTTTTGAAGGAATCAAATTAATAATAATAATAATTTTCATCTCGTTCCGCACTGAAACGTCATGCATACAACTTGAGACGAAACACCACCAGAAAAACTTTTTTTTTTAAGTTTTTTCCTTGTCATTATGACACCGGAAAAGTAAGTAGATGCTTTTTCGGTGGTTTTTCGGCTCTTCTTGGCAACAACTATTACGCATGACGTTTGCAAAACTATAAAAAACAACGTCCAAAGCGTTCTCAGTTGAAACTGCGCATCCTTGTATTATCTGTTATGTAGCCTCAAACAGTGCAGACTTCATTTTCCTCAGCCTTCGTTCTCACGGAAATGACACGGAGCATCAAACTGCAGTCAGTGGTTTTGCGCCATACCGTGCTCGAGGAAAACAAAGGACGATTCTCATGGATTTGCTTTTAGAAAAAATGAAGTATGGGTCATTTAGAGAGGCGACCTTTTTACCCCTTATTTTGAGGTCAGGTCTGTCTACTGGCTGATACGGCGTTGAAACGCAGAACTGTTGTTCAGATAGAATAGAAAAAACTTCGCCCAGGCCCGTTTCAGTCAAATCAAATTTGTTTTCTATCTATCCAAAGGAGAGTGATTAGAGCGCCATCTATTTTTTGTGTAGCCAACTCTAGCGGCAGAAGAGACATTTACGAAGGAAAGAACGATGCACAGAAATCATGCAAGTTGAACTGCTCGTAAATAACTGAATATGAGCCTTTCATCATAAACTTTAATTATTTTTGTCTGGTAACTTAATTGATTATTAACTGATTAATAAGGATGAAACAGAAAACAAAGCCACTAACAAAGCTGAAGAAGAAAAAGCAATACTTTTAGCGAAGAATTTGACAGCAAAACCATACCTTCCCATCCCACAGGCTAATGGCACACAGATACAGTATCGACGGCGGTTTACAAGAAATTTGACGGGTTGGCTCGCGGGTCTTTCTGATTCCGGTAACGGACTGTTAACCAGACGCCGATAAACTATGCAAGAAAAGATTATCAGTAAAGCAAAAAGGCTTTAGTCAAGCAACAATCATGGCCCATTACACGACTTGCGCAGGAATCTATCCCAGTTAAGACATTAGTTGCGTTTTAGCAGATACCATGGTATTTTATTCTGATACCACGGTAACTCGATTTACATTTTGTCGTTTTTGCAGTTTTTAGATTTGGTATCTGATACTACGGTTGCTTTGCAAAAACGACACATTGCCGAATTCGCGTTTACTTTTTATTTCCAACTAATCTGACAAAAACTAAGCCTTTTTTTCGGTGATGACGAAAGTGAGATGACTTTTTCAGATACCACGGTCGGTCAGTTTCTACGGTCGGGAGCGTGGTATCCGAATATCAGATACCGTGGTAACTGGCCAGATACTCGGTTACTGTAAAAACTAACTTTGACCGTGGTTTAAAATACCATAGTATCTGCAAAAACGCAACTATTCTTTGCAATAAGCCGGGCTTACGACAAGATAGATTTACTAACTGAATAGAGGGACGGATAGAAGCTTCTCGTCTTTTAATGAAAGACGAATTACGTCTGAAACTGTGCGCGTCAGAAGGTATGCGTCAGCACAGAGCTTGCGCGGACTATGTTCCCGAGTTGGCCCCTCCCTCCTGTCGCACAAGCAATACCTATACTAATTTTCTACCTAAATTAACTCAAACTTTTTGACATTTAGCTTTGTGTTTTCTTGGTTTATTTTATTTCAATAATTCAAGTATGCATGACTGAGAATTCGATAAATTATGACTGACTTTAGTTCACATGCATTTTGCCTCAGACAGGAGCTTTATTGTCTTTTAGGAGCTTTATTGTCTTTTAGGAGCTTTATTGTCTTTTATCGTATACTAGCATTGGGATTCACTGAGTTTTGACATTACTTTTTGGCATTACCAGAAGTGAACTGGCATTACCAGAAGTGAACTGATAGACAAAACGCTCCTCCTCCGGGGCGGGATTTAAACCCACGAACTTCGGCTTGCATGGCCAACGCTCTACCTGAGCTATTGAGGGGCTAGTGAACATAGTCCGCAAACCACTACAATATTCAAATAGAAGCGGGATAACTGACACCACAAGAATGCGCAGTTTCAACAGACAACAACTGGGATGTAATCTATTGTGGTTTTGAAAACGTTATGCATTACATGTTAAAACGTTATGGCATTACATGTTAAAACGTTATGCATTACGTGTTATGCATAACATGAATTGCCAGGAAGACCCGAAAAACCGCCGAAAAAGCATCTGCTGGCTTTTCCGACATCATGACGACAAACAACACAGTTCCGATATTCTGACGACAAACAAAGTCAGCAGATGCTTTTTCGACGGTTTTTCGTGTCTTCCTGCAAGCAATGCATGTTATGCATAAAAATGCGTAACGTTTTCAAAATCACCACAGATTACATTCCAAGTCTTATCTGTTGGAACTGCACATCCATGTGTTATCTGCTACGAAACTTCTGACAGCATACAGAAACAGTGATCCCGCCGGGGCAAATTCGTCTAAGCGGATCCCACCCCCTATGTCACGGAAGATATGAACTATTACAGGGCCACAAGGGAAAAGTCTCTTGCACAACATTCCATCTTTACGTAACATTAGTTGCGTTTTTGCAGATACCATGGTATCTGATACCACGGTCTAAAGTCGTTTTTGCAGTTATCGTGGTATCTGATACTACGGTCAAAAGGCGTTTTTGCAGCTATCCTGGATCTCGCCAGTTATCGTGGTATCTGATATTCAGATACCACGGTCCGACCGTGGTAACTGATCATGGTATCTGAAAAGGTCATCTCACTTTCATCAATTTTTGTCAAATCGGTGGGAAAGAAGTTTGGCACTTGGTGATGTGACTGGATATCAGTTTTTCTTTCGGGATGACCTCGAAAAGCGTAATTTCGGAAATTGTCGTTTTTGCAGAGCCACCGTATATCAGATACAACGGTAACTGCAAAAACGACTAATTGCAGATCCAGTTACCGTGGATACCATGGTATCTGCAAAAATCGCAAATATTATCTTAATAGCTGCACCTTTTAATTTTACCGTTTTGACATTTGTCTCACGAACACGGCCAGTACAATATCTGACCGCTGTGGCTTCACTCGCAAGATAAAACAGAAACACCTTTGCGTTTGTTTAGGTTTTCGGTTTTGTCGGTTTGGAGGTAGAGGCACGACTGTCATAAGAGATCAGACCCATGACAGGATGGGGGACAAGGACCACTGCCACCAAAGCAATCACCCTCTAAGGCAACTCGCACAGAAACCAAATAACTTATGAACTTACTTCTGTAAAGCTGAAGAAAAGTCCAAGTCCGCCACTGGCGCTAAAGGCGGAGCCTATATTATCGCCCAGCTTATACAGACACGGCTGGCACATGCATTTACTATCCAGCGCATCACAGCAGGTGGTGGTATCGTTGGAACCAGCGGGGCAGCAAGCCTGGAATCAAGGGAAGCCATTACGTGATCAATCGTACCAATAACAAATAAACAGATAGAACTTATGTCTTTAATCACATGCAGCGACCATGAAAACCCCGACAAAATTGAGCGCACCTGGAGGTATTTATTCTAGCTTTGACCTGATGTTGATACCCGTTTACTCCTCTTCCGTCTTCACCGTTCATTCTCGCACAAGAAATGTCGAGGGAGGCTAGCAGGACGCGTACTCCGCGCGCTGACCTGCTCTGGAGCGCGTCCATGGAACCAATCAGCTTCGACTGCTAGATTTCCTCTTCAGAGACTCAACAGCGATATAGCTATTTGTAGAGGTAACGCAACGTGATGTGGCGCTAAGCTAGTAATCTCCGCTCATTTGCGTCGGGAGTAGGCCGTATTTTACTCGACTCTGCATGTTTGTACGACCGAGATAGGGAGACAGCAGTTCTGTCTCGTTATTTGTTCTTGATCGTACCAATCACAACGTCTTGCAATATTTTTATTCAGTATCTTTGCAAACGAAAATACGCTTGGACATGTCATTAAACCGAAAAATAATCACTGCTACAAGCAAGAATAAACAAGCACAAGAATCTCCATCTCCATATCTCTGTAATACGACCACGCGGGGTTTAATAGATTCCTGATACCCTGCCTGTTGCAAACGAGCGAACGGTAGGAGCTACGCGGAACCTCACAATTTTTTACCTCTGCAAACAGCTATATCGCAGTAGAGCCCCGGAGAAGAAACATCGAGAGTAAAAGCCGATCGATTGTCAGAAGAGAGCCCTGAGAATTATCTACTGCCAGGGCAAAGTGCCTTATATCCTCCTCTTCAATGAGTTCGCCTCCCAACCTTAGCAGCCCGACGTGTTACTCTTTGTACTAGTTTCGGGAACAATCTGCGTTCCAACCGAAGTTTTGAGCACTTATTTCCAGCCCCATATTGCCCGCCAAAACCTCGATTACCTCGAGGTAAATCACAAAAAGTTCCGGTTCTGAACCCCGTCAGTACAAGAACCGAGCGCTACAAAAATAGTTTTATACCATCATTCGTCGAAATTTTAAACAACTGACATACGTTTTCCCCACCATGGTTTTAACTCTTTAATCTGTATTGGTAATTTTTTTACTATTATGCCGTATTATGTACAACCACCTCATTAGATCCTACGTAATTATGATGTACCTGACACAAACGGCAAGTTCGGCAAAGTAATGCTGTGAAAGTTCGTTTTGAAATAAAGTATCAAGTATCTACCATTGTGACGTCACACGTATCACGCTGCACACCAGGTCATGAACGCCTGCTACAGTCTTTTCCTCCAAATGTGCAGTGGCTAAAGGAAACTAGACGGGCATCAACTCAAAGCTCAGCAAGTACCTCTAGCTCTGCTCAGTTTTGTCGGGGTATCCATAGTCGGTGCACGGTACCGACTTCTATTGGATTATTTGTTCAGTCATATTCTAGCGAAACATTACTCTTCCAATGTGAGGGGGGGGTATGTTGGACTGGGTAGGAGCAGCGTGGACTGTACGACTTACCTCTGGGCATTGTGGGTGCGGTTCAATATCGTTTTCCTGACTGGTGCTATTGAATCCACAGCAAGAGAAAAGTTTCTGAACGTCGGCTCTGGTACCATTGCCGCTCTGCTCCCATCCCTACGAAAGATAAAGATTCAATATTCAGAGACAGATCGTTTACAGCGGGGAATCAAAATTTTAATAATAATAATATAATTCCAAATAAATGGGCCATTTCGTCTAAGACAATTTTCATCACATTTTCAGCGTACAGGATCCGGGAATTTTTGAAAACGTTGAAACTAATTCAGATCGAAGGGCGTTCCAACAGTTCACCACTTATCTTAGTGTCTTTTGTCCTTTAAGGGTTATCTCGGCCATCATGACGAAATCAGGTACGTAATCGTAAAACAATTTTGTTATTCGACAGGTCTTTTTCTTCTTATCGCAAATGTTGAACAAATATAACTCTCTTGTGAATAATAGAGTAGGTTAGAACAGCTGTTGGAACGGAAATGGCGACCACCTGTATCTTTGTTACTTTCATCGAAATGAGATTCTAACCATAGAAAACCGGGACATCGAAACGAACTAGACCTAAACAAACACGGGCCAGGGTTGGCGACTGTGAGCGAGACTGTGAGCTGCACTGTAACCAGTTTTTACTGTAGTCTGGTTGAGAGTGGAATTTTTATATGTGGCTGTGATAGTCCAGAAAAAAAAATGAAAACTAAGAACTGTAAAATATATTTCATTGGTTACTGAAAGTAAAAAAGCTTAAAGTCTAACTGAAAAGCCAACTTATTTTTGTATCATTTTACTGACTACAATGCACAATTTGTTTGTTTTTAAAGATTTTTTTTTATTTTCACTATTTGCTCTAGTATGATGTTCAGAATATCTACGGCCGTCCTCACAACGCAAAATTCTACTATGACGCACAAAATCTGAATCTGAACACAAACGCGGCTTTTCAGTGGTCAGTGATCAACTCGAGGAAGGTGGCTCACTGCTTGAACACTTATTTTACGTAAATCGTTTTAGTCAAGCATACAACACAGACACAAGTAGATGGGGGTACCACAAATCAGAGGGAAATTCCACTATTTGAAAATCGATTATTCGTGAATAGCTTAAGAACGAAGTGACGCATTTTCATCGGGTCTTCAAGCCTCTTTAAGTGAATAAGTCATGGGTACCTAGATTCTGCTATTACATTCCTTTTCGGTTAAACTTTAAAGGACACCTGAACAATGAAACCATACTTGAACACACCATGGAGAATGCATTTACAGACATGGCCACGGAGAGCATTCTTCTCCTGAGCGTGACGTTTTCAAAATAGGGATGTTCGTTCTGGAGGTTTGCATATGCAGACTCCAAGACAAAAAGCGCAATTCATTCAAATCTTGTACAGCGCTGGCCGGATCGTATTGGAATTTCGTCTAGATATACGTTTGGGCTTAACTGGTTAAAAAATATTCCAGAAGAAGGGTTGATTGGAGACATTTGTTCATTTCTAAAATTATTCGGTACCGAAATAAGGACAGATACAAAAGCAGAGCAAAAATCATAGTTTGGAAACACTATTTCGTATTTGGATTGTGTTTTCTGCAGGCAATGTTAACGGAAGTCATACAGATAGGCATGATACTCGGTACTCTTCATTCAGATGTCCTTTAAAAGAAGTAACCAGTTCGTCACGTAACCAAATCGTCACGGAAGATGGCAGCACGATCGACTATAGGCAACCGGCTTCACTAACTCAAAGGAAAAAGTTTCATCTATACGCCGTTATTTTAAAGGCCATCAGAAAGCATCAGAATTATCACTAGCTGTCATTAATACTTTAAGAAAGTCAGAGTAAGCAACAGAATTATGACAGTAACTGTCATTAGTAGGATACTTCAAGAAAGTTAGGTCAGAAGTTTTTTCATTCCCCTCGATTCCAGTAGCCCGGTTGAGTGATAATCGTAAATTCGTGTTCATGTTCAGAGGAGGTAGAGGACATGGTGAAGATCAAACACGGCACCCATACAATAATCAGGGACACAGGGATGCAACATTTGGAGGGGCAGAAGGGGGCCACGGACAAGTAAGATTTCAAAATCTTCCTCCTTGATGCTATTTCTTGCAACTAAAAAGGTTTCAAAAGGCAAAATGCAAACCAATGAATTTAGTTTTAAGGTACATTTGAAAACTACTTCAAACTGACCCGAAAAGAGTAATTAAATTTTGGTTCTGTGTACTAGACCTGGGACCCAAAATTGATACCCCCCCCCCCCCAAGGTTTACTGAAATGGAGACACTGAATACATGATGAACCTGCAAAGGTGTTCACGTAGCCTAAGTAAAAGGTGTAGCCCCCTTCAAAAGCAACGGAGGTTTACTTACTATTCTGGCTAATTCCTTCTGCTGTTCAGTTGAAAATGCAAGACAGGCACAGGCAATGCTGAACTGAATTATGAACAAAAGGAAGAGGATGACCATATACTGTGAATCAGAGTTAAGGAGAAAAGCAACATAAGCGAATAAAAAAGTCAGCTAATAAATAACTGCTTAGAACAGCACAAAATTTCTTCTAGCTCGGTGGTTACTTTCAGTCCCAGTAGATAACTCCTATATAGTGTTGAGCGATATTCGATATGGATATATCAAACCATATATCGATAATAAATATCGATACCGAAAACCATATTTGTACCTTTTTTTAATTATTGTTAAGGATCTAACATATCTAACTCTTATAAATCTGAAGTTGCAGCAATAGGCCTATGTTCTTCGTAGTTCAACTTTCATATTTTCCTGTTTTTAACCAAAGACGATGCAAAATGCTATTAGACAACGATTCTGTTTTTAAATTTAGCAAAACGAGACACATATGAGAGTGAAACTTGCTCCCGAAACATCGATCTGTCGATCACAGGTAACAATATCGATATTCAGATATAGCGAAAAATTGAAAAATCGATCAATCAATCAATCCCATTTATTTATTTTTTTCCAAATAGCTTCGAATAAAGCTAGAATAGGAATAATTTTTTTTTCTTTTGAAAAATGGCGATTACATATAGGCGTCTGTCCGTGACAATACAGATTGACGATTCACAATCCGGATTATTCAAAGTGCGTTTTCTATTACAATCCAGATTGTGAAAAATCGTTTTCTCTGTAACGGAGCTAGATCGTCGTTTTGTAATTTGAGATAGTCGATTCGCTGTTTCTCTGATGAATCCGTTATCTAGTATTATAATCCGGGATTGTCGCGGAAAAACGCCTTAAGCGAGGCAAAGCCGATATAAATGCACCTTTGAGAGGGGGGCTCGCGGTCAACGCCGCATCAGAACAGTGTACAACAGTGGAACCTGACTGCTGCTGTAGAGGCAGCATTACAGAGACAATAGTT
Source organism: Branchinecta lindahli (assembly GCA_023053555.1). Lineage (NCBI taxonomy): Eukaryota > Metazoa > Arthropoda > Branchiopoda > Anostraca > Branchinectidae > Branchinecta > Branchinecta lindahli. Next base: position 22,352,288 of record JAKZAO010000006.1, read on the forward strand.
GCGTTTTTGATCTGAATTCTCCGTTCTCGCTTCCTGTACAAATTACCGTTTTTGCTCCTCTTGCTTCTCCATTCTAACTTTTTACAACAAGACCAAAGGTTTCGATGGGATCCCAAAAATTTAATATTTTTACGTCTTGACTACGCCAGTTCCAGTCTTCGCCAGGCTAATCATCTGAGAAAATTAAGTTCAGATATACCTGTATAAGCCATATTTATTTCGACAAAACTGATCGAAACTTCCTGCTTTACTTCTGCCAAATTTCCGGTTTCGGCCGAATACCGAGCGAACTACTTGTCCAGCAAAAAAAAAACTTTAACTTATAACAAAATCCGGTTTCAACCGGATTCCGGACGAACTATATGCCCGGGTAAAAAATGATTGTCATATACAGATTCAGCGTCTCTTCTTACCATAAAATCTATCATCTAATCAACTTCAAATAAAACTTTTGCTTTTAACAAATTTTCCGGTTTCGGCCGGATTCCAGGCGAACTACTTGTCCGGCGAGAAAATAGTTTTCATTGTCGTGTTCAGCATGTCTTCTTACCCCTAAATCGAACATCTAATCAACTTCAAATAAAACTTATGCTTTTAACAAATTTTCCGGTTTCGGCCGGATTCCGGGCTAACTACTTGTCGGCCAAAAAATGAGTTTCACCATCGTGTTCAGCATGTCTTCTTACCCCTAAATCGAACATCTAATTAACTTCAAATAAAACTTTTACTTTTAACAAACTTTCCGGTTTTGGCCGGATTCCGGGCGAACTACTTGTCCGGCGAGAAAATGGTTTTCACCATCGTGTTCAGCATGTCTTCTTACCCCATAATCGACTATCACATTAGCTGTTTCAAAATATTTTGTTTGCCCCTTAATTTAAACCCCCTCCCCCACCCCTAAATGTAGGGCTACAGTGCCCATCTACGAACTTGACCTTACTCTTGACCCAAAGAGTCCTCACACCAAGTTTCATCAAAATATCTCATTCCCTTCGAGAGTTATCGTGCTGACAGACGGACGGACGGACAGACGGACAACTTTTGCGATGTCATAGGTATCCGTCACTAACGTTTTGGGATCCCAAAACACTAATTTGGCAGCTCGTCTGCAACCCGGTATACCTGTAGGCTATATGCATACTGAACACCCGCACTCTGCTGACCAATCAGGGAGGAGAGAGGAGAATCGAGAATTCACTATCGGAGCAACTTCTCAATTATGCAGAATCGCGAGACTTTCCCCGTTCTCGATTCTGAAAAAAACGCAAGAAAAGGAGAATTCGCTTCATCTGAACAGTCCAAAAACGCGAAATAGGAGAATTGCGAGGAGAATCGCGAGAAGAATTTGGATCAAGAATGCAACCAGTTCATCACTCGAAACCGCGAGCGATAACACAAACATAACGGGCCCTTGACTACGCTTACGAAGTCTGACGATTTGAAAGGATACAAAGAACAGCAGAACCTGATGATGTTTAGCAGTACCAACAAGTCCCAAAATGGAAGTCAGTAGAAGGAAGAAGCCGCATGCTACGATGCCTCCGATCACCGGAAGACCTGTGACTAGATTCGATGCCTTTCCATAGGCCGCTACACCAATTAGGATGAAGCTGACAACCTGAAAAAAAAAATTAAAAAAAAAATTGGCAAATGAAAAAAAAATCATCTGAAAACCATCTGGGGCTATCAATCAGTGCAAACGATGCCATTTTTAACATTGTTATCTAGACGCAAGGCCATCAATCAGTGCGGACGATGCAACACAACACAATTGTCTAAAATCGAAAACCTTCTGAAAGTTATGTTATGCAGAAAATTCAGGGCTATACTGTCATAACAGGTAACACATGGACGCACGGTTTCAACAGATAACACTTCAGATGTTACTGTTATATTTTTCAAATGTTACAGATAACAAGCATCACCAGGAAGAGACGAAAAAGCCTCTGCTGGCTCTTTTGACATCATAATGACAAATAAAAATCAGCTGATGTTTTTTACTGTTTCTGCTCTTTTTCATTTCATTTCATTTCATTTATTTCTGACCGCCAAAGCTGGCGAGTATAAAAAAGAAATAATAGTACAACACGGCAAAAAATACTTTAAACGTGGCCCAACACTTGCACAACCCAACACTTGCGCAATAGGCAAGTGTTTGCATAACATTTTAATTAACAGCTAACATCATAAGTGTTATCTGTTGAAGCCGCGCTATCTGTTATGAGACTTCTGGAACTGTAGGCAATGTCAGTTAGGCAATGTTTGTTTACCATAAACTAACATACTTTGCACTCAATAGCAAAAAGATTGCCTTGGAATGTCGAAAGTAATCTGCAAGGTTACATTGGTATTTTAACAGGTGTCATTTACTTTAAGACACTCTCCTTTAATTAGCCTACAAAAGCCTCTGTTTTCTTTTCTACTTAACACACTACAACAGACAAACAGAGAAAAGTACTTACAACAAAAATCACATTTAGGGTGATCAGGGAATTTTTCAGGCACTTGAAACCGCTACACATTCCAGAAGCAGATGTTTAAGATACCTGAAATTGGTTGAGAATATAATGACAGTGTTTTCCCAAAAGATTATAAGCAACATTTTTCTCAAAACTGAGTTATTAGCAGTACCCTATCCACAACAGTGTCATGCACATCTCGTAGAAATTTCAGAAACTGCTGCTGTCTATTATGCAATGTTTTGACCAGAGAAAATTCTAAGCAAATTTTACTTTTTTTAATTGTTCTGAAATGATTCTGTAAAAAAGAATGACCCAAAATTTGTTCTTCTTTTGAAGAGGTCAAACACATCTAAGTTACTAAGATTAGTAAGTGTTCACTGATTCCAAATCAGGCCATTCCTTTTGTCTGAATACTTATGTTTGTTTGTTTATTTCTATACTTCATCCGTTTCCAATTACATAAACCTATGTGGACAACTGGACTGCATGTATTAAAACTATAAGCAAAACAAACAATTGTCTGATCACAGCGTTTGACCATTGGTGAATGTCTGGTAGCTCTCAGAGATGGTTAATCCAGGGTAGCGCTCCAGCGACTTATTATTAGTTACAATCTTTACTATCTTGTTATTATTGCCATTCCATAGACCGCCGTAATAAGTCAATAAACTCTCCCTCTTATTATTTTGATGACTATTCTGACTGTTACAATTTTTACAATTGACACATGATGATCCCGATCATCAAGTGAAAACAAATATTGGTTCTGCAGGAGCTCCCTAAAGAGAGATGATGTATGTCCACCTTGTTATTATTTTTGTTCCAGAGAGTGTTTTAACTATCACAATATGGCGCTTGCCCCTCATCTTATCACTGGAATGCTACCCAGGTTACCGTAATCTGTGCTGGAATTCCTGAGAAGAGGCACAGAAAATGTTTCTTTCATCCAATCTAATTGTGAGATATAAGCTATCTGTACAGGAGGGGTAACCAACCTTGAATTTTTATAACCTCAAACTTTGCCTAAAAAGGTAAAGAGGAAAGATGCTTGTAGCATTTTCAGGCCAAGTTCGAGGTCATATAAGTTCGAGGTTGGATACCCCTCATGCACAGTAGAGGTAGTCTATGCTTATGTGAACGTTTGTGTTACTTCGGACTTTGCCATTTTCGTGCAGTTCCTGTGTCTAAAGCTAACAACCAGTTGGGCCAAAGTGGGTAAGAAGGGCAGCTGAAAACACCTGTACAGGTATTTTGGATCTTCAGCGTACCATTTAGCCCAAAACTGTAGTGTTCACATTAAAGTAACTGTTCACATAAGCATACAGGAGGGGTATCCAACCTCAGACAAGATTGCAAAGTGATGAAAAAGATAGAGGTAATAAGGCTAATAACCAGAAAATCCCTTTTTAAACATGGTTCAAAACAAAGAAAAGACAAATAATTGTAATATTTTGGGACATAACTGTTGAAAAAAAAATCAGATTTTGCTTCTTGACTGTCCGGATAGCACTGAACTTTCATTTTAACATTTTCACGGCAAAATTTGAGGTTGCGTAAAAACGAGGTCAGGTACCCCTCCTGTATTTTTTAAATATTTTTTTAGATGTTTTAGATAGTTAAAACTGAAAAACAGACAAGTAAAATTCACAGCAATTCATGCTTTCATTATAGAAAATCGACAAATTCGTGGCACTGCCGATGGTGTTTGTGGCTACCCTAGCACTGGACACAGGAATACAGGATTACGGGCCCTGAACACTCGCTGTTACCTGAGACAACCTCTTTTCAGCAGTTGCATTTTTTGCCTTCATCCAGTTAACCGACCTACAAGATTTCCCACTATAAGTATAACTATAAGTCGTTTTCTTCCTTTGGTCAACCGACCTAAGTTCTTATAAGCCGTTTTTTGGTCTCTGTTCGCGGGTCGGTTTGTCGGTTAACCGACCTACGCTCTTGGCATGGAGCGACATTCAAAATTCTCACTGGAGAGATAGGGGCCGGCGACGGGATGACGCCATGTTTTCTTATAACCGTTTTTTAGAGCTCAGTCGAACTGACAAGCGAGACGAAAAAATGGTCAATAGTTAATGGTCAAATAAATGTTAATAATAGCAAATGGTCAAATGTTAACTGACCTAGGGAGAAAAGGCAAAAAATGCAACTAGTGCAAAAGTTAGCTGTAAACAGGTAAACGTTATCAGAACCTGAAAAGCGCAAAACTAACAAATGCAGAATGTATAAGATAAGAGTAAGTTAGCAAATGCTCACAAAGTGATAAAAAAAAAGCCTTCCAAAATCCAAATTCCAGTTTTCTTCAACTTCTTCTTGATGCGTTCTGTCTGTAGTTCGCCGAGCCGACCGGGCCGGCAAAATATTCGAAACCCTACTACAGCGTGGTGATCCTTTTCTGTAATTTGACGTTTCTTCCAGGATAGGGCATTTCTGGCTAAAATATCCTAGGCTTTTAACATACTCGTATCTATGCTTCTTTGAATACTTCTCTAAATGTTAGACCAGTACAGTAGTCTATCCGACCACCTTGGCTTTGTTTGTTACATCTGCTGTAAAAAGTGTAAAACTAAAACAGTAAAACCGCCAAACAGAAAAAAAAATCAAATCAGCATAGCCTATGTTACAGCTTTCTATTGATGCCATGAAGAATGTTGTCATACCTGTGTCATACTCTTCAAACCCTCTTTCTTTTTTCCAATTTAATGGCAATAGTTGCATTTTTGATCGAAGTTTTGTTTGCCATTGTGGCTTAGCTTTAGCTCAGCTTAGCTGGTGCATTTGCAAATGCTGTTGAAGTTCACCGTTTGCTTAATTAGAATTTTATGACTCCAGAAATCCTTGCCTGGTCGTCGTTTCATCAATGTTTCTAGCAAACTTAGAACTGGCAAGCTCACTAATTCTGAAGGTGTTTTTAGCAGTTCTTCTGTTTATCAAGAGTGTTGACCAGCAAAGTACCTGTTGACCACCAAAACGTCCCTGATGCTCAACAGAGTTGAATCTTAGCGAGAATGCCCTGTTTCAAAAACCGGCTGTTACTCCACAAATCAGATCATTTCAGAATTTGGCATTGGGTGTTTTAAAAGAGAAATGGTCACCTGTCCTGTAGTGAACACAAAAATCAGCTCCCAACAAGAATTTTGTTGTTAAGAAAAATTGCAAGAAAATGAAACAAAACTCTAGGGCTTCTGTTAAAGGTGATGTGGCTACCCACCCATAATAAAGCCCTGGTTGTAAAATTTGAATTAGCTAGTACTTCACATCAGAGGCGTTACTAGCCAAAATGTTTGGGGGGAACAAGGTACTTACCGACTGGCTGGTCATTTTTACTGACTATTTTTGCGGATAAAAATGACTATTATTGAGAAAAAACGACTTTGTTGACAAAAAATCTGCTGATTTAAAAAAAAAAAACTATTTTTAAGGAAAAGCGACTGTTTTTAATAAAAATCGATTGTTTTTGAGAAAAAACGAATTTCTAAGAAAAAATCGACTCGCCGACAACATTGGGGGGGCGTCCCCCCTCCCCCCCCCAGTAGTGATGCCTCTGCTTCACATACATAAAAGGTTTCTCTTGCAGTTGTCTAGTCACTTTCATTGGCTTACCTGAGGATGACTACCCCTGAAGACTTGCCCGAAGATGACACCCAAAACTCTCAGGATGCAAAGAACCAGAAAAAAATTGCCAAACATAATTCTGGAGCGGCGGACCTTGAAAAAGTGACAGATTATGAAGAAGAAAAGGAGCTGTCTGGAGATATTACTGGAGTAAGTCGTCATATATTTTATTAAATCCCCCAGCAGGGCCGTATCCAAGGGGGTGAGACCCCCCTCCAAAACATACAAAAATAATAATCGTTTTTTGTAGGCTTTAACCTCTGATCTATGTCTTTTTTGTACTTTCTGGTCCGACCCGCGGGCACCCCCCCTCGAAATAAATTCCTGAATACGGACCTGTCCCCCAGCAACTCTATTTTGGAAGGAAGGCAAAGGCTTTCACTATTTTGTACTTTAGTTTTCGGCTGTGTCAAAGGATGGCTTTGTGTATAAAAGTATAACACCGGTTTGGTTATGGCAAATGCCAGGGCACACAAACCCAGTAAATATTAATGGTTTGAGTGATATTCAGAAAATAGCCATTTAAGTTATTCTTAATGGGATAGGAATTCGGTATAACCTAAACTGTGTTTAACATAGGCTCTTCCAACGGCTCCATAGGCTTGAACTACCTTCAGTAGTTCAGTACTTCTTGTTGCAGGCCTTGATCATCTCTCGTTTTAAGGAGCGTTGCACCTGAGCCAACATTGTCAGTCCGTGGTTCGGTAGCTGTAAGACGCCAGTGCTAGCGTCAGGTCGTGTCACGTTACTCTGTAGGGTGATCTTAGATCTCTCTTTGATTCTTTAGTCAGTATTAGCAAGAACAAATAAGGACCATAACCTTCGTCTCCCTATCTCTGTAACACGACCATGCGGAGTCGAATAGGTTCCCTATACCCTGCTCGATGAAATGAGCGGAGCGGAACGCGGAACATCAGAGTTCGTTACCTCTACAAACAGCTATGTCGCAGTAAAGCCCCGAGGAAAAAATGTTTGAGTAAAAGCCGATTGGATGTGACGCGCTGCAGAGCGCCTGCTGCACTATTTCCTATGGTATGCGCAGCGGCGAAGAGGGAAGTAGACGGGCATCAACTCAAAGCTCAGCCAGTACCTCTAGCTCAGCTCAGTTTTGTCGGGGCAAGTCGCTGCATGGGACCAAAGACGGAGGTCCCAGTGGCTTATTTGTTCTTGATATCAGTATATTCACTCTCTTCTTGTCCTTGCTCTTAGGAAAATATTTAAACTTTGTATCTTCGTGCGTGGAGTCCCTACTATAATAGGGGTGTCTGTGTTTTACCAGTGGGCTGGACGCGCCCAGGAACTCTCCTTGGCTGTTCATGCTACCAGTAAACTTTGGGGAGCTACAGCCTATTCGAAAATTATGCATCTGTGCTAGAACGGGATAGTTGGAAAACTTCTAAGACCCGCCACTGAAAGACCGTAGAAAATAGTTTGCTTTGGCATTGAATCTGTCAAAAACCTTTATAATAATAATAATAATATATATTGCTAAAAAATCAGGCCACAAAGCCTCTACAAAATTCGCTTAAAACTGTTAAGTTTAAACATTTCTTCCTGAAACATTCTGTCGATGTGACTCTTGAACATGTTGAGTGATTGGCAATTGGCAGTTTCCTCCGGAAGGCTGTTCCAGTGATTATGATTTACATCATTTTTTTAGGCCCTAAGTGTCATTGGCGATCGCCGAAATAAGGAAGCCGCTGAAAAGCAAGCAAAGGAGAGAGAGCTAGCGAAAGTTGTCATTCGAAAAGAAGATGTCGAATTAATCGTAAGTTCATTCGAAAATTCTTAAAGCAGGAGTACGTGTTTGTTGATTTTTGGTGCTAATCACCCGGTAGCTTTTCATTGTGATTCATTCGCTTTGGCGTAAAGGGTGAAGGGGGGATGGAAGGAGTTTCCATCTGTGAAATATGGTGCACATATACTTGTGCTAGAAAGAAGGGGCGTCGCAAGTGCATTTTAGGTGGGGGGGTGCAGAGCCGAAATTTGCCAGAAACATACCAAGTCTGTAGTCATGATCATGCGAGCGATCTGCCTACATGCTAATCGCTGTCCTCCGGGGTCCTCTCCTCCGTAAATATGGTAGAATTCCAGCGACTTATTATTAGTTACGATCGTTACTATTCTTGTTATTATTGCCGTTCCAGAGCCTGCCGTAATAAGTAAATTGGCTCCTCCCACTTATTATTTTCGTTCTCGGACTGTTACGATCGTTACAATTTACTTATGATGGTCGCGAGAATCAAAAGTGATAATAGTTGCGTTTTTGCAGATACCATGGTATCTGTTACCACGGTAACCGTAAAATGCCCTAACAAGGAACACTGCCAAACAAGGGACAAAAAACCTGGAAAAGTTTAAAAAAATTCTGTATAAAATCAAGTAGACCACTTAATTTTATATTCATTGCAGTTTTTGATAGCTGAGAAAAAGCTGAATCCAAAGGTGTAATCACCTTTTTGATAACTCTCATACCTTTCCTTGAGGATTTTTTTTTGCTGAAGTGCTGAAAAACATTTTTTTTTCATAGACAAAAATCTTGATCTGGCCTCAAGAACCTACGGCTCCCACAAGCAAGAACAATATGTTAGTTTGAAGGCCTGTTCTTTGTCAGTGTCGACACCAATTTTCAGCTCATTATCTTCATTATTTTATTTATTACGATTTTTTTTCAAATTTTCGATCTTTTCACGTGTTGGAGTGCCCTAACTAGGAACAGTGAAAAAAATGTACAAAAATGGAAATAAGTTGACAAAAGAAAGCTGGCTATTGCTCTTAAAGCTGTGAATGATGATATTTTATACCATAAGACAGTTTGGAAGTCCAAAAACTGTAATATTTTGACACAGAAAAGGCCAAGAACAAAACTACGAGGCTAGAAAAATGGGGTGGCACCCAGTCATTGATGAAATAGATGAACTTCACCTTAAAGGATCATACTGTGTGGTGCGTGGGCCTATCCCATGACATCCTTTGACCTGCAGTATTTCAATAAATATCCTCTAGACAGGATAGGCCATCCTTCGCACAGATTCAAAGACAAATATCCCTAGATCAGAGTTGGCAAAAATTTCTTAAAACATCATAAACATGAGCTTTCTGTTAGAACAGCAAATTATTATAGTCTATTAGTCAGGTCTTAAGATCCAGTAATTTATCTGAAGTCCATTGTGAGCAAGTGCCTTTTATTTTACGTTTTAAGTTATTTTTTACCTCTTAAAGTAGTAAAGTAGTGATATCTGAGCCATTTTTACACTTTTTTCAAAACTTTCTTTACCAATAGCTGAATAAAGCATTTTTTAAAACATTGGTACTGTCCCTTCATCAATTTAGGCTTCCGAACATGGTTCAAAAGTGCATTAAAGGTCACCGTCCCTAGATAGAAACCCGCTGCCAAACAAGGGATACCCTCTAAAAAAAAAATATAAAAAAAACTGACTGCAGGAAAAATCTGAAACTTGGCGAACTTGTTCAACTAGCTAAGACCCACGTTTGAGCCAAATTTGAAGTTTCTGCGACTTTCATAGCTGAAGTTATTCGAAAAAAACATGAAAAACTGTCCCTAGAATGGGCATTTTACGGAACTCGATCTGCAATTAGTCGTTTTTGCAGTTACCGTGGTATCTGATACACAGTTGCTCTGCAAAAACGACAATTGGCAAAATTGCGATTTCCGAAGTCATCCCAAAAGAGCCAAAACTTCTTTCCCACCGATTTGACAAAAATTTAGGAAAGTGAGATGACTTTTTCAGATATCACGATCAGTTACCACGGTCGGACCGTGGTATCTGAATATCAGATACCACAGTAACTGGTATCACGATAACTGCAAAGACGACTTTGGACCGTGGTATCAGATACCATGGTATCTGCAAAAACGCAACTAATAACTATCGGTCCTGCAGGCACTCCCGTAAGAGTGATGACGTATGTTCGCGTTGTTATTATTTTCGTTCCAGAGAGTGTGATAACTACCACAATACGGCGCTCGCCCCTTTTCTTATCATCGTAACTTGTAATAACTTCACTGGAACGCTAACTATGTGTTTTTACAACTTGGATATTTCTTCTACGGCCTCCTGTAAATAACTGGAATGTTTTGTAAGCTATCTGCTCAGCTAAGGGACACAAATCTGACAATAAGCTTATGGATGTCGATTCTCTCTGCATGACTAAATGCGAAATACGCCGGTGATCTTAAGGAAGAAGAAGAAATGCCATCCAAACAAATCCTCAAAATTGAAATTCCATGTTGATCGATCTTAGTTGTGGTGTCGTTTTTGGTTCTTCGCTAGGCACACGGCGATTCTTCGCTGGCACGAAGAGTTAGTCATCAAGAGTATGTTCACAGCAGGAGTGACACTGGCCGACACACATATATATATATATATATCTTTATTCACCCGTCGTAACACAACAAAATAACTAAAAAGACAAAATATGAATAATAAATCGGACACAAGTATCCGAACAACATCACCCCACGATTCCACAAGGGAAACAGAATGCACTAATATATGTAAAAATAGTCCAGAATAAAAATACACTAGTTGCGTTTTTGCGGACACCATGGTATCTGTTACCACGGTAACTGGATCTGCAATTAGTCGTTTTTGCAGTTACCGTGGTATCTGATATACGGTCCAACGACTATTGCCGAAATCGCACTTTTCGAAGTCATCACTAAAGAAAAACTGATATCCAGTTACATCACTAAGTGCTGAACTTCTTCCTCACCCATTTGACAAAATTTGATGAAAGTGAGATGAATTTTCAGATACCACGGTCGGACCGTGATATCTGAATATCTGTTACCACGGTAACTGGCCAGATACCACGATAACTGCGAAAACGCCTTTTGACCGTGGTATCAGATACCACGATAACTGCAAAACGACTTTAGACTGTATATCAGATACCATGGTATCTGCAAAAACGCAACTACTAGGAAAAAACGGGAGTAAAAGGTTGGAATTGGCGCGAACTCCCGGAAAAAAATGACCGCTTCAAGACGCAGGACAAAGCGTTGCTACGAGCCGTCTAAGTTCTTAGTCACACCATAACTAATCGCACCCAAAGGAGCTAAAATTATTGGAATTTAGTGACTGTACCGCACGGGGAATAAGACAACGGTAGTACTATACGGTGGGGTTCATAAGTAAGAGCAGGGACCCGTGAATTCCCTGTAATGCCTCGCCATTCAGGGGGCTTGTTAATTAGAGATTTCTGATGCGCTCCTTTTTAAGTAATTTCTTATTCCTCAAATAGCCCCTTGAGTATTCAGCCAGTATAATTAAAGCAAACACTTGAATTAAAATTGATAAAAATACATTTTTTCGCTCTTATCCGACCGTCCGGTAGTTCGAGAAATACCCACGGGGATAGAATACGCGACTATCCAGATAGACAAAATTTGGGATTGGCTGCTGGCGCCTTGAGGGAGGAGTCTCTTTGGCGCTCACGTCCAATGAGGCAAACAATAACGCCGATTCGACCCAAGCGGAATTTTCGCAAAGTAGGAGAGGGTCGGGCAACATAGAAGCATAGGAAATGACAAGCCCCTTGTTTGGCGAGGTATTACAGGAAATGTATGGGTCCCTGGTAAGAGGGTGGTGCAGCGCAGGTGGGTCATCAAGTGATGACCACTCCTTAAATATAGTTGTTGTTATGGGATTGGAGTGGCCATCAGATATTCGTATCAGTGCCGTATTACCAAATAGCCAGATGGGCCCCGCTCCTTTTGGGTGCCCGGTAACAAGGGATCAAAATAATACTTGATCTTGAAACAAAATCACAACCCAGCCTTTTTTAAATTGTTTCAGTGCAAAGTGCATACGTGCTATGTATAGTAGTGATGGTTATCTGTATCTGGCCGACGTGCACACCACGAGGAATTTTCGAGGGGGGGCCACGAAATTGTCCACTGCCTAGGGGCCTCCAGCTCAAAGTTGTTCACATGCCGTAGCAATGTCATGAAAAAACTTTGTTTTCCTGAATTTCACCTTGATGGCCGGAAAATTAAAACAGGGATCCTGACTTCAGGAAGAAGAAGAAGAAAACAACCAAAAGAACAGGGATCCTGACTTTTCCGTTTTGGCTATCTAGTTATATAAGGCTAGCTACCTTGATGGCTAGCCTTTCAAATGTTAGCCATTTACATATTTATTTTGCTAATTTTACTATTTTATTTTCTAGATGAAGGAACTGGAGATCTCTAAACAGAAAGCAGAACTGACACTGAGAGAACATAGAGGAAATGTTGTAAATGCCTTGACTGAACTGACAAATTAAATTTCTAAGACTTTTGAATAGCCCATCCATGATGTTATCAGACAAAGGCGGTAGCGTTTGTTAAGCTGCATTGCATCCCCAGAGACCCCGATGCGACTACTCGGAATACTGTTAGTGTAAACAGGCAATGTAAATTAAATAAATAAAAAGTGAAAATAAAATTACTTTTGCAGACTAATTGAGTCACCTGAACGGGTTTTGCAAAACGTACATTTGTGAATTTTCAAACAAAATCCATGCGGAGGAATTTTGCGCGTTCTGGTTGTTGCAGTAGCCTACGTGACTCCCGCTATTCTCCTAATTCCCCTCAACTCCTCAAGTACCCGGCAACAGCGAGGGTATGCCTTTAAAAGCCAGGCTTCGCATTCCATATTTTTCTCCCTGATTCCAGGCATCCGTTTTCGTCGAGAAAACGTCTGGAATTCCGAGATCTTGGACACCCAGATTCCGGAAATCTCGGAGGTGTCATAGAGGCAACACATTTGAGCAGATGAGTGGAGTAGAAAAGGGAGAGTGATTGACAGTTGTTACGGGATGCAAAGATATTTGAAGGGGGCATCTACATCTAGGGTTTATTGAAGATAGTGACATTAGAGGCGTATTCTCGCCGTTCCCGAGGACTACTCAGGGTATCGAATGGAACGGCGAGAACAGAGGGAGTCACTCCACGCGGACTCCGCGTACGGAAAAAAACGAGAACACGGGGAATGCTTCTAAAATGGATTTTGTTCGAAAAAAATGTGTGCAGTTGACGAAATTAGTCTGGATCCACTTTATTTTGGTTTTGTTTATCCTGATTCTTTTTAATGAATTTGACGTTGCACCAACACCAGCAAAAATTGACTTCCCTCCGAATCTGAAAGGGAGTCCTTTTCGATGATGGTGATGATAGTCGGAGCATTCCCCGTCCATGGGGACTCGAGAGAATACGGGGAGTGAGACCCCGGGACAAACAAAAACGCGGGGACTCCTCAAGTGGAGTCCTCGCGGGGAACGGCGAGAATATGCCTTTATTCTATTTTTTAGAACTTTCAGCCAAACGATTTTTTCTGACCTTTCCAGATAATCCACGCACGGGCAACCTGGCCGTGTTTCCAAGGATTAAAACAAAAGTGTCAACGTGGAAAATCGACATTTATGGACTTGTGCAGAAAATTTAAACTAATCCATATATGCCTCATCGGCGTTCTTACGAAATCACGCAGCCTTGGTCGTTTCCCGGTGGCTGGTTGCCGTTTCTGCGCCTGCGCTGTTCTTCGTTCTCGCTAAAACAGAAGTACAAATGTTTCAGTCCCACGAATCTTTACCAGCATTATCTACGGAGCTTGGAACGCACTGGTGCGGGTTATGTACCCTACCCCACGAAAATGGAAATTAATAAAATTGTGGAGTATTGACTACGAGGCTTTGACTGGAAGGTGCAAAAACCGACCAACAGGATGGTTAAAAGGTCGAAACCTTTCTCATTTCCGATCAGACTTGGCTACAACAGTAGTCAAGAAAGGGTTGGAAAACAATAAATGTGGATAAAATGTACTCCTTTTTAATCAGGGGCGGTTCGAAGGGGGGCGCGGTGGCCCCCCCCCCCATGCTATAATAATCTGGGGAAATAAATTGAGAAATTCTTAATAGGATTTCGATCTTGCAAAGTAAAAATGTGGGGGTACTTTTTTCAAGCTTGGAAAAATTGTTGTTCAACAATTACGAAACGTTAAAAAAGAATCTTTGAGTAACCTACCCGATGAAATATTATCTCAAAATAGTAGTATGAAGTTGTACGAAAAAGTAGCATGCAGTACAAACTGATGCTGTTATACTACATGCTACCATAGCAAGACTGGATGCTACTGGAGCAAGGCGGGATGCTACTGAATGCTACTGCTTAAAATTAGCCCAGTGTGAGGCACATTAAATTATAGTATTCTGTACTACTGCATATCAATACATGCAACTTTTTCGGACAACTACCATACAACTACACAGGCTACAAAAGGTGATCAAATTAAGTAATTGGATTTGGCAAACCTAAATTAGGTGGTCAAAATACAAAATTCTGGGTAAAAGTTAAAATTGGGTGGTGGTTCGCCCAGCCCTCGAAAAGTCCCTTCATATGCAGTTAATGAGGCACAACAAATAATATTAAACGTAATAAACATAGAAAGTCTTAGTTCAACACTGCTATGCAAAGGAATAGCTTTACGAAGATATAAATAAAAAAAAGTCACTCACCCGGGCCTTTCTCTGAATACTTCGCGCAACAGGAGTCCAGCGGCGACTGCAGCACCAGCGACGGCGACTGCAGTACCAATTCCCGCTACGGCACCCATACTTTGACCATACTTGTCGAAATACGGACAGTTGCCCTTGTTATTGGCAGTGCTAGATCATGAAACGAAGAGAAGTTAAAGGAGTTAGTTCAGGAGCATTCCCGCATATTCCCGACCAATTACAGTTTCTTGTCAGATAAGTAAGCTTTTTGAACTGGTTTTACTCCCTTATTTTAGTGATTGCAATCAAGGTTTAAATCAGATTGGTTTTAGGAGAGGTTTGAGTATTAATGTTGGCCATTCCCTTTTATCAAGAATTTTGAATCTTTCAGATGTTTTAAATAAAGTTTTTATTCTTGCATTAGATATAGCATCGGCATACGATAGTGTTATCCATTCATGGGCGTGGACATCTTTATTACGTAATTGAGTGCCTTTGCAACTTGTCTTAGTTTTAAGGAATTGGTATACGGTTTCTAAAATAAGGATATCTTGGAAAAATTCGCTGACTAGTTATAATGTAATTCTGCAGCGAGGTCTGAGACAAGGTAGTGTACTATCCCCTGTAATCTTTAATGTCACACTTGCTGCTTGTCTTGATCAAATTAGTTCATCATTTGTTTTTGGAAAAGGTATTTTGCTGTCATGGATAGCATATGCTGATGACATTCTGTTAATCAGCCGTTCCCTTTCTTCTCTTCAGAAAAACGTTGATTTTATTGTTGAAATTTTTAAACAGCATGGTTTGCTTTTACGCCCAGAAAAATGCCAATTTACTGTTTTTGGTCCAAAATTTTTATCTTTCAGTAATCCTGTTTTTATAAAAATTTATGATTTTATTATAAAACCAGTTAGCTCATTGAGATACTTAGGTCTCCCATATGGTTCTACGATTTCGTTAACAAGAATTTTAATGGTTAGAGAGGTTGAGAAAAGGATTGCGTCTAATTTTGGTGTAGTAATTTCATTAAGGGAGTTTATGACCCGGAAGTCTTTAGCTCGTGTTTTTAATACTGTTGTTCTTCCGCAAGTTCTTCTTCTTTCCCCTTTTCTCCCTCTACTAACTGCGGGTAATATTGCATCTATTAAATCTACTTTTTTTAAATTCGGAAAATTTATATGCCGGTTTTCAAGATTTCAATCTAATTGTTTTATGATGCATGAATATAATCTAAAAAACCCGATAATAATTTTAAATAAAAAGTATAGTCATTTTACTTCCAAAATTAAGCATGCTAATCATAATTTATCAGACGCATTTTAACTTTTTTCATTTTTCAGCATGTTTATTTTGCACGATTTTAAAAATTATATAGGTCACGTTCAATTTATTGTATAGGCTATAGTGTGGTCATTATTTTGTTAGTTATTTGTCTAGTGGTATGCCACAAAGTTGTTTGTTCAATTTGGATTATTTATGTATTTATTTTACTCGTCAGTTATGGCGGAAATAAAATAATTGAATTGAATTGAATATGCTATGTCTAAATCACACACAATCATGTCGCTAGTTGAAAGTGGACTCGGTATGACCCAGTCATACACAAATCCTCAATTTCTGGGAATGGTGCTCCAACGTCTGGGCATGCCCTTGCTCTTAAAAAACTGTTTGAAAAGCAAATATCTAATTCAGATTCTCGATCCAACAATTGACGACAGATTTGTATGGGGGTACCATGCCTTTGCTGCAGGGTATGGTGCCCTAACGTATGAGCACCGTGCCCGTACGTTGGGGTACCATGCCTAAAATTTGAGGATTTGTGTATGACCATATGAAACGGTAACCATGTATGACTATCCACCACTATTTTCGTAAAAGGTAATATGGAATTAAACGAATTATTAATTATTATTAAACGATTTAGTGACGCCGTTGGGCGCTGTCAGAAGCTCCCATTACGACAACCGAAGAGAAAGAAAGATAGCCTACTAAGCTCGTTTATGAAAGAAAAGTAAAAAAAAGGTGCATAGTCTCTTTCTTTCAGAAATTTGTTCAGTAGTCAGTCACGTTCTAAAGAAGAAACGGTGTGTCCAATAAGCTTGTGAACGCCATCAGACCCAACAGGTCATTAGTGGCCAGGCGAGAGTGACCGACTCATTGCTATTTTTTGTGAATAATGTTGGCTGATGCTAGGATTTTGCAGGAAGAAAGTGTACAATTAATATAATAATCAATCTATCGCTGGTAGTGGTTTCTCACGCATTTCCCACCACACCAATCAGCTCGTTTAGCCTAAGCGTTTATGAATGTGACCAGTCTGTCTCTACAAGATTGTCTTGTAAAGGCTTATTTCGGTCCGTCCTCTAGAAAGTGCTTATAACAGCCAAAGGTGTGGTTAATATGTTAAGAGAAGAGCCTAGTTTTAAAGTATTTAACCATTTTAAAATACTGGAACATAAACAGTAAACAATGCGAGGGGTGCTTTAAGTATGTTGTTTGGCTGTTAAACTGTTCATTCAACAAATCATCAAGCCACGACCGGAGTTCCCGCTGTTTTCGACGATCTATATATAAGCCAAAAGTTGCGTTTTTGGTCGAAGTTTGAAGTTACATTCAAACTCAAAGGCCGTACCGTTTTTGGTCGCCGGTCACAGTTTATTTTTCCTTCAAACTCTGATCGTCGAACTTAGTGAGCTAAAAATAGTAAATTTTTTCTTAAAGCAGTCGGTTTTTGGGATCCCAAAACGTAAGTGGAGGGATACCTATGACATCTCAAAAGTTGTCCGTCCGTCTGTCTGTAAGCACGATAACTCTCGAAGGGAATGAGATATTTTGATGAAACTTGGTGTGAGGACTCTTGGTCATGGGTAAGTTGATTATTCTAGGGATAAGGAGAAACGCTGAATTCGTTTCTGAATTTTCTTTTTTCGTCCGAATTGTAAAGCAGGAAGTTTCGGTCAGTATCGTCAAAACAGATATGGCTTATAGAGGTATATATGAACTTGGTTTTCTCAGATGATTAGCCTGGCGAAGACAAGACCCAAATGTCTGGATCAAATATTAAATTTTTGGGATCGAAACTGAAACCTTTGGTCTTGTTAATCACGGCGCGTTCAGTTTTCAAATAGTTTGCGTCCAGCCGCCGCGTCGGAGAACGGGAAGGCTAGGTAGAGTCGACAAACGCTAACAAGAAAATCGCTAATTTCACATGGAAAGTAATTTTATTTTCGAAAAACTATATATTTGAGCCATTTCATCGTGAAGTGATCATTTCTGGTAAGAGTTGTGCTTTACTGCTATCCGATTGTAGCACCCCTGGTTAGAAACGATTCGCCTATTCCCCCCACCCCCTCCTAGGGACGATGCGCCCATAGGCAGTACGGATAGATTAGGAGCAGATAAAGAAGGAAAAACAACTGGATTACTCGAAAAAGAATGTTAGAGCGTGTTCCACCCCACTTACCGTAGTTACTACGCTTTTTGACGTCAACACTTTTTTCTTTTTTCGGTCAAATATCATGCCGCTGGCCGATCCGACCAATCACGTTACAAAGATTCTTAGTTACTACGCTCCCGAGCGTGGTAAGCAAATAGTTACTATTTCGAGAAGGCTGGAACGATCAGCGTAGTAACTTTTCACGAGGCTGGAACGAAAATAACTTTTGTCAGAAGGCTGGAACACGCTCTTAGTTGTTGTTTTTTTTACCTGGAATCCGAAGAGTCACTGTAAAAGCCAGATTCTGTAGAAAACTTAACTCCTTCCAGTAATTTGCCAGTAGCCTGATCCTGACCATCTCTCTTTCTGGAATGGAATAATTTTTGTTTTTCGAAGGCGGTACTTGGCTAAGGGCACTGGCCATATTTTGATGCGAAAGAAACTGGTGCCTAGCGGACGAACGGATACTAGGTAGAACCAGGGGCCCATAAATTTCCTGTAATGCCTTGCCATTCAGGGGGCTTGCCATTTGCTATGCTTCTATGTTGCTCGACCCTCTCCTACTTTCCAAAAATTCCGCTTGGGTCGAATCGGCGTTCTTGTTTGCCTCATTGGACGTGAGCGCCAAAGAGACTCATCCCCCAAGGCGCCAGCAGCCAATCCCAAATTTTGTCGATCTGGATAGTCGCGTGTTCTATCCCCGTGGGTATTTCTCGAACTACCGGACGGTAGGTCAAGAGCGCATCAGAAATCCCTTATCGACAAGCCCCCTGAATGGCGAGGCATTACAGGAAATTTATGGGTCCCTGGTAGAACCAAGGTAGAACGTCCTGAAGTTGCTTCAAACACTTCATACGGGCACGCCCTGGGCCACCTCTTATATTGGTTAATAAACTTTTTTTATATTTGACAGTGCAAAAACGGATACGTCAGCTAAATTTTATTCGAGCTATATTTCGGCCCTTCTTGGCAAGGGTCCTCTTCAGGCTCAAAACCGCTCAAGTTGGAAAAACGAAACTTGTGATAACCGGTTATCACAAGTTTCGTTTTTCCAACTTGAGCGGTTTTGAGATAACCGGATAAACTTGTGATAACCGGTTATCACAAGTTTCGTTTTTCCAACTTGAGCGGTTTTGAGCCTGAAGAGGACCCTTGCCAAGAAGGGCCGAAATATAGCTCGAATAAAATTTAGCTGACGTATCCGTTTTTGCACTGTCAAATATGATTCGCAGTCAGCTTGGGTTGAAGGAATATTTATGGTTAATAAACTTATTGGCAAGCAGAGTTAGAAATGAAAAGACAAGTACCAGCTATATTTTTTATACATTCTAGTCTTTTTACATTTACCACTTCGGCCACTGGCCATTTCGAAGTTGAAGCCACGCACAAACCGCGACCGAGTTTCATTTGACACAAGTAGGCTAGGCAAACGAGGCAAAATTGGAAACAGCGCTACTGACTGACCACGACAACGTGGAGTGAAGAGTGCTAGCTACTAGTGTTGAGCGATATTTGGATTTTTCGATATTATCGATGTATCGATATTTCCACTTTCGATAATCGATATATCGATATCGATTTTTCGGTACCATGTTTCGCTACAGTATACGTCTCGTTTCGCCAAAAAAAATTTTTTTTTTAAACAGCATCTTGCATCAACTCAAACTTCGAATAAATAAACACTGATTTACGAAGAACATATTGTTCCAATTTCTGAGTATATAAATGTGACTTGTGTTGGATTATTAACAACAATTATACATGAACAAATATCGTTTTCGATATCGATAGGCCTATTCGATATTTGGTCCGATATATCGATGTATCGTTATCGATTTCGAATATCGTCCAACACTACTTAGCTACCACTCTGTTTCGAATTTCACCGCATCATTCACGCATTCATTCACTGGACTGTTTTTGGACTACTACGTCACGCAGTCTGCGTAGTGAAAAATCGTAACTACGACACCGCGGCAAAGTTTTTATAAGTTATTTATATTCTGTTTTCAAGATAAAGTGAGTGGATTTGCAAACTGACAAGTGCAGATACGTTCTTTAAGGCTTTTTAGGTAATATGATCGAAAAGCTATTAGTTGCGTTTTTGCAGCTACCATGGTATCTGTTACCGCGGTAACTGGATCTGCGATTAGTCGTTTTTGGGATCCCAAAACGTAAGTGGAGGGATACCTATGACATCGCAAAAGTTGTCCGTCTGTCCGTCCGTCTGTCTGTCTGTACGCACGATAACTCTCGAAGGCAGTGAGATATTTTGATGAAACTTGGTGTGGGGATTCTTTGGGTCAAGAGCAAGGTCGAGTTCGTAGATGGGCCCTGTAGCTTTACATTTAGGGGTGGGGGAGGGGGTTTAAATTAAGGGGCAAGCAAATTTTTTTAAACAGCTAATGTGATAGTCGATTATGGGGTAAGAAGACATGCTGAACACGAATATGAAAACCATTTTCTTGCCGGACAAATAGTTCGTCCGGAATCCGGCCAAAACCGGAAAGTTTGTTAAAAGTAGAAGTCTTATTTGAAGTTGATTAGATGTTCGATATACGGGTAAGAAGGCATGCTGAACAAGAATATGAAAACCGTTTTCTCGCCGGACAAGTAGTTCGTCCGGAATCCGGCCAAAACCGGAAAGTTTGTTAGAAGTTAAAGTTTTATCTGAAGTTGATTAGATGTTTGATGTAGGGGTAAGAAGAAATGCTGAACAAGAATACAAAAACCGTTTTTTCGCCGGACAAGTAGTTCGCCCGGAATCCGGCCAAAACCAGAAAATTTGTTAAAAGAAAAATTTTTATTTCAAGTTGATTAGATGTTGGATATAGCTGGGTAAGGAGATACGGTGAATCCGTTTTTGAGCTTTAGTTTTTCGCCGGACAAGTAGTTCTTGAATTTCACCAGAACCGCAAAATTCGCAGAAGTAAGCTAGGATCGTTTCGATCGGCTTATAGAGGTAAACGCACATGCTGAATCCATATCTGAGCTTGGATTTCTTAATGATTAGCTGTTTGGCCTGGCGAAGACAAAACCTAATTGTCTGAATCAGATATTGAATTTTTGGGATCCCATCGGAACCTTTGGTCTTGTTGCAATTACCGTGGAATCAGATATACGGTTGCTCTGCAAAAATGACAATTGCAAAAATTGCGCTTTTCGAAGTTATCCCAAAAGAAAAACTGATATCCAGTCGCATCACTAAGTGCCAAACTTCTTTCCCACCGATTTGACAAAAATTGATGAAAGTGAGATGACTTTTTCAGTTACCACGGTTACTGATCAGATACCACGATAATTGCAAAAACGACTTTAGACCGTGGTATCAGATACCATGGTATCTGCAAAAAAGCAACTATTGTTCTGACGCTTCGGTGCTTTTCCAAACATCGTGATCATGGCTACATCAGCGACTGTTAGAATCTGTTATCTGTGGTTTACGCGACGCGACAGAGGCCGATCCTGCTGGTTCGGGAAAATTCCGCTGGGTTATCCCCCGTGTGTTGTTGCGACTGCGACTAAAACTCGCTTCGCTTTCTGAGTCTGTTCTTACGGCGCTCCGCTAGTTTTGAAAAGTGACGTGGAAAGTTAATCCCTGACGGACGTGGAAAGCGGCGAGTCAGCAAAACGTTGAAAGGCTACATGACTTTCCGTTAGTTCTGACGCTCGGCAGATTCTAACTTTGCTTTTTAGAAAGTGAATCTGTGAGATCGCCACAATCGCCCTTAGGTAGGTGCTAGAGCCTACCTCATGTGAACAATGTAAGGTAGATAGATGGCGTCATAGCACGGACCAATATCGGACGAGGTCCCCGAAGAAGGACATGGGAATTCGATACCGTAGCTGATATAAAGAGCGCTTATGCCAGTTTGAGAATCCAATCTTTCTATGTTGATGATTTCTTGGTCTTGAATGCATAGCCCAACGTTTCTGAGGGCCTTCAAGTCATTGTGTCCGTCGAAGAAAACTTTCTTGATTCTCCCGTTGTTCAGTATCGCCTGCAAAAGGGTAATAAGCTGTTTTCGGAACAAACTCAGGGGATTTCAATAGTGGTGTGTTTTATAGTCTTCCGATTCGGCGGAGGTTTCGGTAAGAGGTTTTCGGTTCGGTAAGAGGTTTTCGGTATGATGTTTTCAAGTTCTCTCGAAAACGGGACACCAGGACCCCTTGCCACCGGACCCTTCTGGCTAACGAAAACGGGACCCATCTGGTTAACCGAAAACAGGACCCCATAAAAACGAAAAAGGGACTTACCTCCATAATACGGACAGCGAAAGTCGACACATAATTTTCGAAAAAGGGACCCTTAACTTTATAGAAAAAAGTAAAAGAGACTAAATAAAATTTGTTCCTTTTGATGATCCGAATCCTGTGGGGGGTCCCCAGTTTGTATCAACAGCACATCTGCCATATGCAGGGTTGCTGGATCTCACCAAACTTGGTGGGAAGTTATCAATGCATGCCTTTTGAGGGTTGAGATACAACATGACCCACTCTGTGGGGATGGATTCTTTTATGTTATTAGTGGGCAAATAATAATTGACGACCAAGGCTATTTCTCTAAATAATCCTCCATCAGGCCCAAATGAATGATCTGTTGAGTAAAGAGTTGTTTCATTTAACAATTGCTGCGGCCATGGTCTCGAATATTCAATACAAGAAATCCCTGATTCGTCAATTAAATTGCGGTAGCCACATGGGTAATGTCTTCGACCTTCTGGGGAAACAATTTTTTGTATTCTCTTTTACTATTCATTTTTTCTATGGAGTTAAGGGTCCATTTTTCGAAAATTATGTTCCACTGTCCGTATTATGAAGGTAGGTCCCGTTTTCGTTTTCCTGGGGTCCTGTTTTCGTTTGCCAGAAGGGTCCGGTGGCAAGAGATCCGGGGTCCCGAGGTCCCGTTTCCGGGAGGACCTGTTTTCACGCTATTTGGGGGCAGGGTGTAGACAGAATTCGGACCGAGGCTCAGGTTCTTTCATTATCTGCACCACTTACAAACATTGGTAATTAACATCGACAGAGAGTAAATCTCGAATAGCACGGGGATGATTATTGAAGAACAATTACCTTCTTCGAAAGATAATAAAAATAGTAGAAATCACCAGTTCAAATTCGTAATAGAACAATAAACGTTCCAAATGTTCTATACATAGCTCCATTTTTTTGAAACACTGACTGATACTGAAATGACTAAAAATTAAACGGATTTATTTTAAATCCGCAAAATACCTTCTTCGTATTCCTCCTTGGACCCGCAATACCTACATGACCCAGAAATATGGTATCGACCCGATTTGGAAGCTTTTACATTACATTACTAACTATGTGACATGTGACTCCCAAATAGTTGGTCTAACATGCATTTCGGAGATAAAGTTGATAGGTGCCAACCACTCCAGTTGTACTCAAGGTAGTCCTGCAGCCCAAGCTGGCTGAGAATCTTATTTGATTGAACTTCATTGCTCGTATAGGTGGATAAACGCAGAGTAAGGAGTATTATAAATAAAAGTAAAGGAGAAACGCGAAAATACTAATCTACACACACATGCTGAATCCATATCTGAACTTGGTCTTCTCAGATGATTACCATTGGCCTTAATCTGTTTCCAAATTTTAATAGTAAACATGTTTAAGGAGTCTGGCGAAGACCGGATATCTACAAGATCCAGTTGTCTGGATCAAATATTAAATTCTTGGGATCCCGTTGAAACCTCTGGTCTTGTTTGGTTTTACACAACTCATCGCTTGAAGTGTGAATCCGAAAGGGGGCATCCACATCTATTTTTTGCGAAACAGATGAGCAATACGCGTTGTCATCTGAGAAAGAGCATAATGGTTACATTCCCCGGGGATATTTTCCCTTAAAGTTTAACCGAAAAGGGCTGGGATAGGACAATCTAGTTACCCATCACTTATTCACTTAAGTTGGCTTGAAGACCCGCTGAAAATGCGTTACTTTGTTGTTCCGCTATTCACGAATAATCGATTTTCAAATAGTGGAATTTCCTTGTGATTTGTGGTACTCTATGCGTTTGCTAGAATTTAAGCTGTGGGGACGGCCGCAGATATCCTGAACGTCATAACTAGAGCAGATAGAGGAAAATGAAAAGTTCCTTTGCAGAATCCAAATAATTCAGTGTGTTCAATTAAATGACACAAAAATAAGTAAGCTTTTCAGTTAAACTTCAAAGTCCGGTTTGAACACCTGATATTGCAGTTTGGCAAATCTGTCCTCGCCAGTACGATCCACCGTTCACTGTTACCGGAAACAGCCCCTCCCAATCATCGAACCCGGCAACAAAATAAACTTCGACCAGAGGCGTCATTTGGGGGGGGGGGCAGCTGCCACCCCTTGACCCCCAGAGCTACCCAGGAAAAAAAGGAAAATAGCCTGAAAAAGTCAGTTTTTCATCAACTGTGACATCTCGTTGCGCCATACCAGTGGATCTTAAGTCACTGATGAAAACTGAACCTTTTTTAATCCGAGATAATGACCCATTGTTCGAGGATCGAATGTCTTCAAGGCGCGTTTGAGGCTGGATCAGTTGTGTGTCTGAACTCTGAACCGAGCTCTGAACATGAAGAGCGAGACATTATTTTTGTAACATGGCATTCAGTATCATATTGTGATTTGTTCCTGGATAGCTGAGGCCCCCCTTGGAAATTCAGTTGGGGGCAGGGGTGGCCCGAAGCACTCGGGCCAGGGGGGGGGGGTGAGACCCCTCGTTTCCACGACTCCTAGGTCCAAATATACGACTCGCAGGTACCCACGAAAATGAGCCGTTGGCGCAGGTTCTCCGCCAATAAATAATGTAATCGGTGTAAAACTAACTGCAATGCGACTGTGCCCGTGACAATTTAAAGCAAGCGCCGCAGGCGATTTTTTTTTAATCTGCGTTTGTCTTCCATAATCTAACCACTTAGGATATAGATTCTAGCCTTTAGTGTGCTTCAGATCTAAAGATTTCTAAGCCTAATCGCCAAATAAATGATACATCGTTCTTCTAAATAGAGAATACTACGAAATGTGCCATCGGCAGAAGTTTCTGAACTCCGAGGAGCAGAGCGTATTTTTGATTCCAATGAAAAGTAAGGGATAGCTATGAAATCACAAATCTGTTCATCTAAAAAGTAACGTAATAGTGACCATTGAGCAAAAAATTCGATACAAAGCAGATTTGTTGGGAAATTCAAGCGTTTAAGACATGCTTACTGAGAAACAAAATGAGGAAAATAGGTTTGCCGATGAAAAAAAAAAGAAGAAAAGAAATCCAGAATTGTGATCGCAAAGAACTTTGGGTCTTCACCCGACAGGACTGTGCAGATATGAACTTGAGTTTTAATGTTTAAAAAGACATTGATTCACGGACGAGACTTGAACTTCGTTTTTTCGGGTAGTTTAACTGTAGTTTGAGTTGCCGTGTACACTGTAATTTTATAACTAAAACAAATGTACGTCAAACTATACAGTCAAACTGCATCTGAGGAACTGCAATTTTAAACTGATCTCTCGCTTTTGGCTTATTCATACTATCCGTTAGACTTCACTTTAACAACTAACCAAAAGTAATTTTGACAGGCTGAACTTGATTGCCCTAACTGAGACGGACACAATCTGTATACGTGTCAAACAGTTGCCACCATTTCAGGCCCTTCGGAAATCGGTCGGAACCTGTTTTGAACGAGTCGGCTTCTCTCATTTGTGTGTCATTTAATTGGATACATTGAATTGGGTTGTCGACATAACGTCCCCATTCGAAACGTCCCCTGTCGAAACGTCCCCGTCGAAACGTCCCCATGACAAAACGTTACCATGACAAAACGTCCCCACTCAAAACGTCCCCTGACGAAACGTCCCCGGCTATTGCCAGCCCTACATTATTTGACAATGCTGTCCTGAACGGCCAGGCAAAAACTCCTTGCACTCATGTCGATGATGGCATCAATTGCTCAGTGATAGCGTATGCTGATGACATTCTGAACCTTAGTCGTGTTACAAATGGTATCGAAAGTGCTTTCCAATCACTAGTTTCGGAATATGCTGACATTGGACTTAAATTCAACAAGGGAAAAACGGAATTCTTAATGTTTAACAATCATTCGAGTGGGCCAACGATCATCGACCTTCTAGGATGCCAAGTCCAGAGCAAATCCAGTCTGACGTACCTAGGACTGCCTATCGGAGATTCAATTAAAAGCACTCGCAAATTACTGATAACCCATTTGCCGAAGCGCATCAGTGGAGCTTATGCCCGTATCGTTTCTGGGAAGTTGCGATTTAACCGAAAGATTCTTGCCTACTCCTACAATGCCACTGCTCTTCCACACGTTTTGTATCTTTCCCCTTTCTGGGCCGTCTTCAGCAACGAAAATCTTCGTCAAATTCGTTCCATTTTCTTTCGGTTTTCCAAATATTTGCTACGCCTCCCCCCCTGGACAAGGAACAACCATCTCATTGAAAAGTTCCACATAGCGGATCCGTCTGCGGCTGTCCTGAGATCCATCAAGAGGATGAAGGAAAACTGTCACCACCCATGGAGCTCCATGATGTTCCGGTTTAGTGAATGTTAATTACTTTGGTTGTTGTTGTTGTGTTTCTCTCTTTTTTTATCTCTTACTATACTCCGTCTTTACCTAGACGGGTTATAAATAAAATTAATTATAGATTACATCAGACCGGCATTCTCTCAAAGCGGAATAATTTAAGACCACGGCATGGGAATAAGGGATTAAAATCGCCTCTGTTATCCCGAGAAATCAGGGTCTATTAATCACTTGGCGACTGCTACAAAATGAGCTACAGGCTGTTACCAACTCAAAAAGCAAAGCCCAATGATCCGAATCCACCTATGAATTTGTTTCATGAAGGTAAGCAATCTAGGACTTGTAGCTTTTCTGTTTACTTGTCTCAGAAGGGACGGGACTCGGCCGGCTATGAGCCATTGCAGATTTTGGGGGCACTCTTGACCTACAAGTATATAGATATATCTGCATGCACGGGATTCTCCAATGACACTGATCCAGAACTCTAGGTTTGGAAGGCACTTACCGGCCGGCGCTTAAATATTTGTCCACATTAGCAAATTAGTTGCAACGGAGTTAGACTTTAAAGTTCAAATGAAAAGGAATGAGATAGGACAATCTAACTACCAATTATTTATTCTTTTAAAGGGACACGAAGATTCAATGAAAATGCGGATTTGTGGTACCTCTATGCGCTTGCACCTGTGTTGTATGCTTGATTAAAATAATTTACGAAAAATAAGTTATATGAGGAATGTTCCCAAATGTTCCTGCTTATAAGGAATGTTCCCACATCTGTAATGCACACTGTGAAGTTGTTTTACCTCGATCAATCTATGCTTGGGGACGTTTTGACACGGGGACGTTTTGTCACGGGGACGTTTTGTCACGGGGACGTTTCGACGGGCACGTTTCGCCAGGGGACGTTTTGTCATGGGGACGTTTCGTCGGTAAGCCATTGAATTATTTGGATTTTGCAAAGGGATGTTTTGATTTTCCACTATCTGCTCTAGTTATGAGGCTCAGAATATCTCCAGCCGTCCCCACAGCGTAAATTCTACTATGACGGGGGAAATTTTAATCTCAACACAAATGCGGCTTTTCAGTGGGCAGTGGTGAGATCGGTGGAGATTGCATAGTGCCTGAACAATAAAAAGTTGACAAATCTTTCTCGTAAGGCATACAGCAAAAATACAAGCGCATAGAGGCACCACAAATCACACGGAAATTCCACAATTTGAAAATCGATTATTCGTGAATAGCGCAACAACGAAGTAACTAATTTTCAACGGGTCTTCAAGCCAATTTAAGTGAATAAGTGATGGGTAACTAGATTGTCCTATCCTAGCCCTTTTCGGTTAAACTTTAAGTGAAGCCCAAATAAACGACTGGTACCGTTAAGTGAGGCCCAAATAAACGACTGGTACGACCAAGCAAAAGGCCCAAATAAACGACTGGTACCGTTAAGTGAGGCCCAAATAAACGACTGGTACGACCAAGCAAAAGGCTCAAATAAACGACTGGTAACGTTAAGTGAGGCCCAAATAAACGACTGGTACGACCAAGCAAAAGGTCCAGATAAACGACTGGTACCGTTAAGTGAGGCCCAAATAAACGACTGGTACGACCAAGCAAAAGGCCCAAATAAACGACTGGTACCGTTAAGTGAGGCCCAAATAAACGACTGGTACGACCAAGCAAAAGGCCCAAATTAACGACTGGTACCGTTAAGTGAGGCCCAAATAAACGACTGGTGCGACCAAGCAAAAGGCCCAAATAAACGACTGGTACCGTTAAGTGAGGCCCAAATAAACGACTGGTGCGACCAAGCAAAAGGCCCAAATAAACGACTGGTACGACCAAGCAAAAGGCAGGGGGGGGTGAATCACCCCCCCCCCCCCCCCTCACCCCCCCCCCTTCGGGCCACCCCTGGTTGGGGGCACCTTCCGGATGGAGCACAAAATGTAAGAGTAGGAAGGGGAGAGGGTCATCAAACACTAAGTGCCTTTTCACTTAACCCCAGCTTGTTTATTTTGGAAAATGGTAAAAAGAGTTATAAATCTGCGTTTAACGTGTGTTGCAGCAAAGGCTAACCTGTTTTATTTTTTTTCGGAAGGTCATTTTATTTGGAAAGGGTCGAGTTGAAGCACCATCATGTACCAGTTTTCAGTTTAATGTCTCATATTGTTTGAAATGTGTCGTGACCGCATTATGAGTCGTGGCCCGTGCTTTCATTTGTGATCCAAAAAGGCCCTCTGATCATAAAGAAATCCAAAATTTTCGCCTGCGCCGCTTGTAGTATGCTCTGTTTACTTTGAGGGTTTGGACTTACAGTTTGGGGGAGGGCCATTTTAGAACCTAAAATTTGTTCAGGAAGTAGTTAAATTTTGTTAGAAAACATGCAAATTCAAAACAAAATTTTGCCTGCGGGGCTCATTGCCATTTTCTGGCAAAAAATTCGTTAGAAGCTAGCTCTCGAGCGAGTTCTAGTTAGTTTTCCGCTCTTCAGCCGCGGTCTTACCTATGTAGTTCCGAACATGAAAATAGCAAGGGGGGCCCAGAAGGATGTCACTGCCACCCCCTAGATTTGTCACCGCCACCCCCTAGATTTTCGCGAAATGACGCCTCTGACTTCGACCTCCAAAGTCCGGACAAATCGTTACGGAAACTGCTTTGTGCCTTTCACCTCAATTTTCAATGCAGAATCGTAGTGTGTGTGTGATTTATAAGTTTGTTATTTATATGTAAGAAACTGAATTTAGCTATGCTACGATAGTTTCGAAATATACCGATCTCTTCTCTCTAAGTTCCAAACGGCTGTACGGGTCGGGAAGAACTTGGCAGACAGGAAGAAGGTGTGAAATTTGTAGTCCGGGACCAAAGTCCGGGACGGATCCGAGCAATGTTCGGGTGGGTTTATTATTTCCTTTTGCTTTACCTTCATGTCCGTCCCTTACCTGAAGACTTCTGAAAACTTCGGGTCTGAACGGCAGCATTCTATCAACCCTATCAGCATCCTTATGAAAGCGGACACAGTCTTGGGACAAAGACGACAGAGGATCGTAGTAGCGGGGATAGCTGAAATCGTACATCTGTGTCCTCGACTTCACAACTCTGGGAAAGAACATCTTCAGTTCCAGCAGACGCTGATTAGTGTCGAAACTCGTGTCGATTCCCACGTATCCTGCATCTTCTGCGAATCGCAAAGCCTCACTCAAAAACATAATGTCGCCAGCTCAACTAGAAATAAATAAAGAAGTTAATCCATCTTTGACTGCGCTAATCTAATCAGCTGATATTTACTCTCGCCATATCCGGCCCCTCTTAAAGTTTAACTGAAAAGCCAACTTACTTTTGTATCAAGGTCTAGAGAGTTCGGCATAGCATCGTGGGTAACAACGACGCAGGAGGGGTATTTCTGAAGCTATTAATTCCATAAGGGAGCTAGGATTAATATCACAGATTAACCTAAGTGGTTAAGCTGTGAATGTAAAATGAAGAATAAATATGACGATGCCTTAACAGATTTGTTGCAGGATCACCCTCACATGCGCGAAGTTCTTATAAAGTCGCCAATAACTGTGTTTAGCGATCTACAGATCTACATCTCAAAACGTGACGGGATACCTACGATTGTAAATGTTGTCCGTCTGTACAGCTGTAAGCACGATATCTCTCGGAGGAGTTGATTATATTTTTATAAAACAAGTGGTAAGGATTCTTGGGGTCAACATTCTAGGTGACCTCAATGTTAGCTGGTTAACAAATACGTTATCATTAACGCAAGTTGTGAAAATAAACACTAGAGAAAACAAAACGTTGGATCCTATCCTTACCAGCTGTGAAAAACATTACCGACCATCGTACAGCTTACCGCGTCTTGAACTAAGTCAGTATTGTTGGGGATATTCAATATCGAAAACGATATATCGATATATCGGACAATATATCGATATCGAAACGTAAATATCGATATCGAAAACGATATTTTGACGACAACAGAAGTTACATTTATATATCCAAAATTTGAGTAATAGGTTCTTCGCAATTCAGTTTTGGTATTTTCGAAGTTTGAATTCATGCAAGATGCTTTCTTACGACAATTTTGCTCTTGAATTTTGGCGTAACGAGACATATACTATAGTGAATATATCGAAAAATCCAAACATCGCCCAACACTAACTAAGGTAGCGTTCCAGCGACGTAATATTATTTACGATCGTTACTATTCTTGTTATTATTGCCGTTCCAGAGCCCGCCGTAAAAAGTAAATTGACTCCTCCCACTTATTATTTTCGTTCCAGGACTGTTACGATCGTTACGATTTACTTATGATGGTCGCGAGCATCATAAGTGATAATGACTATCGGTTCTGCAGGAACTCCCGTAAGAGTGATGACGTATGTACTTTTTGGCGTTTTTGACGTTCGCCGGAAGCCGATAGCCGTAGCTGTTTCTTCTAATTTCTGTTTTTGTGCTCAAAGGCTAACGTCTATCGCCTAAATTCCTGTCCATCGCCTATCGGCCCAGGACTCGCCGATAGGCGATGGACGTTGCCTCCAACGGCTATCGGCTATCGAAAACAGTAAATAAGCACGAATCGGCAAACTTCCTTCGTCTACCGGGGAAATTTCATCGGCGATAAAAAAAAAAAAAACGCCACTATTATTTGCGTTCCAGAGAGCGTGATAACTAGCACAATACGACGATCGCCCCTCCTCTTATAACCGTAACTTGTAATAACTTCACTGGAACGCTACCTAAGTGATCACCTGACCATTATCTGAGAACCGACTATTAGAATGGAACCATATCGATTAAATGTCATCTGTCTGAACGGACATGGAACGTTCCTTTACTTCCTTACCTTGTGTGAAGCTTTCGCTTTTTCTTGTCAATAACAAAACTATATTTCTGCCTGACTGCAGAATCCTCGGAATCTGCTATAATCCAGACAGAGAGAGTCTTATCAGCGCAAACACCGCACATTTTGGCAAGGAGTTCAACAAGCCTGCCCTCAGCGATGGCACTGAAAGAGACATCTATCGGCCGAAAGGCACACGTTCTACTTCCATTTAAGTGGCAACAGAAGGCGCGGCCTTGACCGTAGTCGCGGATTTCGCCGTAAGAGATCAAAGGCCTATCGCCAAGTCCTCTGTCCGTAACAGTAAACTTGACTACGCAACTTTCGGCCATCGAATGGCCGGGGGGGGGGGGGCTTAGATAAATATACATGGTCTTATTGTCGATTGTTCTTTGTTATCTCGAACCGTCTCAAACCCCCTCCTTAGTGTTCCCAAAGCTAGCTGGCAGGCCCTTGCCCCTTATGCACTGTAATTATGTACTTATGTACTGTAAAAGTTCGCCTTTTTGGGATCCCAAAACGTTAGTGACGGATACCTATGACATCGCAAAAGTTGTCCGTCTGTCCGTCTGTTAGCACGATAACTCTCGAAGGGATTGAGATATTTTGATGAGACTTGGTGGGAGGATCCTTCGGGTCAAAGTACAAGTCAATTTCGAAGATGGGCTCTGTAGCTCTATATTTGAGGGTGGGGGAGGGTTTCAAATTAAGGGGCAAAAAAAATATTTTTTGAAAGCTGTTTAGACAGTGGATTTAGGGGTAAGGAGACACGCTGAATCCGAATATGAAAGTTATTTTCTCGCCGGACAAGTAGTTCGCCCGGAATCCGGCCAAAAGCGGAAAGTTTGTTAAAAGTAAAAGTTTTATTTGAAGTTGATTAGATGTTTGATTTAGGGGTAAGAAGACATGCTGAATACGACGGTGAAAACCATTTTCTTGCCTGACAAGTAGTTCGCCCGGAATCCGGCGCAAACCGGAAAATTTGATAAGAGCAAAATTTGTATTTGAAGTTGATTAGATATTCGATTTAGAGGTCAGAAACCGTGCTGAACACGATGGTGAAAACCATTTTCTTGCCGGACAAATGGTTCGTCCGGAATCCGGCCAAAACCGGAAAATTTGTTAAAAGCAAAATTTGTATTTGAAGTTGATTAGATGATAGATTTAAGGGTAAGAAATAACGCTGAATCTATATATGACAATCATTTTTTAACCGGACATATAGTTCGTCCGGAATTTGGTTGAAACCGGATTTTTTTTTTTAGAAGTTAAAGTTTTATTTGAAGTTGATTAGATGTTCTTTATAGGGACAAGGAGATACGCTGAACTCGTTTCTGAACTATCTTTTGTTTTTGCTGGGCAAGTAGTTTGCTCGGAATTCGGCCGAAACCGGAAATTTGGCAGAAGTACACCAGGAAGTTTCGATCAGTATCGTCAAAATAGATATGGCTTATACAGGTATATCTGAACTTGGTTTTCTCAGATGATTAGCCTGGCGAAGACTGGATTTGGCGAAGACAAGACGTAGTTAATATTAAATTTTTGGGATCCCATCGAAAGCTTTGGTCTTGTTACATGTAGACTACAGAGTAACGACCTCCCCGACAAGGCGGCCGGGGTTCGATTCCTAGTCGCGGCACACAAACCTTTTGCTTTTGCAAACCTTTTGCTCAAAAGTCGAATTCTCGGAAACTGCCCGGAAACTGCAATGGTCGTAACGAGAATTTTTCTTACTCTCAATATCGACTCAGGGTACATTCTTGATATGTTAGCTAGCTCCCCGAGTCAAGTTTGAGTCAAGTTTTCTGTTCCTTTAATTTGACCGCTTTGGGCAGAGAGGAGTCAGGCGCCGTTCTCCTGAGCAGAGCAAAATAACGCTAGGGAGTAGCGCCATAGGAAAAGTGACGCACACTCGAACAACAGCGGTACTAGCACCACTAGCGCTAGTGAACGTCCCTACTGAAACTACTGAAGTCGTGCACCAGCGCTGGCTCCGGTAACTTCATATTATAAAGACAGCAAAAAAAAGATAAAACCTCCTCCGCTTTCTTGATGTGGGAAGACCGCATCTTAGATTTGCTAGAAATTTCTAAACCCGCAAGTTTGTCATGCCTTAAATGTCGCAAGCGTAGTTGACTGCGCTATGACTATGGCCCGTTTGCGAAGCACGGAAAGCATAGGTCTTGGCGCTACTCCCTAGTGTTATTTTGCTCTGCTCCTGAGCAGATTGGTCTAATCACCTCGGAGTTGAGCTGCCAATCTCCTTTCTCCGCAGGCCTAGGCAGAAATAAGGATCGAGGGCTTGATCCTAAGAGGGTCAAAGTAGCAGTGAGGAGTAAGCGCTTGGTGCAAAAAACGGGAAAATGAACCAAGGCCTTGGTAAATAGGTGCCAAAACGTGACCAGTAGCCTGCTTCTGAAAATTCGGATACAAATTTTAAAGGACCCAAAACTGGATTAAACAATCAAGAAAGAGCTCCAATAATGTTTTGAACTATTCAGAATAGTCACCAGACGCCGACAATTCAGTATCGAAGTCGGAAATACTACACCTCAAATAGTAAACCCTTTGATGGTCCCTTTTCCGTTTTCGTCGGGTAAGCTGCAATCCCTCCATTGACCTTCTTTTCATCAAACGCAAGCGACTTTCGACTTCTTGCCCTGCAGCCAGCCTAATGCTAACCCACCCGATTTTATGGCAAACAGCCAGCCTAATGCTGATCAAGAAAAAAAATGTATATAGTTGAAAAATGATAGTACAAAAATTAGATATTAGCCAAATAATCACGGACCTCAGAAGGTGTCAGTCGTCGGAATCCTTCTGCGTTGCAAATGCCGATTTCGATATTGTCGGCTGTCATCTGACCTTCGAAGGCCTCCTTCAAGGTCAAGATAGCGGTGTGAACAGCGTCATCAACTTCCTGATCTTCGCTGTATCTATATGGAAAAAAAAAAACATCATCCAAAATGGTTTTTGCAACGCTGATCCCCGTTACCTGACGAGGGGTTGCTCTGGTCCAGCACGTGCTCGGTGCCACCGTGCCAGGCCGGTGCCGGCACCGACCTAGACAAGCCGGCACCGACTGCCACGTGCTGGAACATCAAAATCAGCACGTTTAGAAGGGTTTGAGAGATGAATTGCCTAATGCTGGCCTAATGTGTGGCCGGCACCGTTGATTTTGGCCGGTGCCGGGCAAGGGTGCACAGTAGGTGCCGGGGGGTGGGGACCCCTCGTTACCTGACTGGCAGGCAGTTGCAGATATAAAGGCTATTTGGTGTGTTCTAGGCCTTTGCGCTATTAGTGGCGTTGCTGAATAAAATTAATGAATGAGTGATCGCCCTTCTACTTGTCGCCGTTCGACGATGCCGCCGTGCCAGGCCGGTGCCGGCACCGACGTAGACCAGCTGGCTCCGACTGCCACGTGCTGGAACATCAAAACACTTTTTGAAGTGCAAGATAAAAAAAAAAAAACTACACAATCAAAACACTTTAGACGAAAAGGGACATGTGTCGTAGTTCCACCTGAGCAAACACTGCCAATTTTTAACTGTACCAAAAGATTTACTGCTGAGCAGCCCGTCTAACCATTATCCTCGTCTCCTTATTTCTACGGAGCAACTTCATTCTTGGGTCA
Organism: Branchinecta lindahli; assembly: GCA_023053555.1. NCBI lineage: Eukaryota > Metazoa > Arthropoda > Branchiopoda > Anostraca > Branchinectidae > Branchinecta > Branchinecta lindahli. The sequence goes on from JAKZAO010000006.1 coordinate 22,387,339, forward strand.
CTAAGTTCTTTGTATAAAGTTCCATATTAATTATTACGTTAATTAACCGTTAGAAAAATGCAATTTTTGTTGTTGTAAATAGTACCTTGGATGGAAGCGATTGTCTTGATTGTGGTAATCAGATTAGGTTTGCAGCATGTGACGTAAGGCGTATTCTCGCCGTTCCCCGAGGACTCCACTTGAGGAGTCCCCACGTTTTTGTTTGTCCCGGGGACTCACTCCCCGTATTCTCGCGAGTCCCCACGGACGAGGAATGCTCCGATTATCATCACCATCATCAAAAAGGAATCCCTTTCAGATTCGGAGGGGAATCAATTTTTGATGGTGTTGGTGAAATGTAAAATTAATTAGAACTAATCAGAATAAACAAAACCAAAAATAAAGGAGATCCAGACTAATTTTGTCAATTGCATCTTTGTTTTAAAAACAAAATCCGTTTTGGAAGCATTCCCCGTGTTCTCGCTGTTTTCTGTACGCGGAGTCCGCGTGGAGTGAGTCCCTGTATTATCGCCGTTCCTTTCGATTCCCCGAGGAGTCCTCGGGGAACGGCGAGAATACGCCTATAGTGACGTACTTAGGGATCCAATATGCAAGGCCTCTCGGTCTATAATTGTCAGTCATATTCAAGATAGAATTGTGTAAGGCATTTGGCCTACTAATTCGATTTCGTGGGCGATACAGAAAAGATATCCTCGGGTCACTGTTTACTGCCGTGGCTTTACCTCACGTTCTTTTTGCTGCAAAAATTGTAGAAAATTTTCGAAACTGCGACATTTCTGCTACTAAAATATCATATTTCAAATTTTCTAAATTTCTCCGTGGGTTCCCAATTTCCTTCAGTAATTCGCAGTTAGTTTCCGATTTTAAAGTAAAAGACCCAGTTTTAATTTTGAAGAAAAAGCTGACAAACTTCTATAAAATTCATCGGAAGCCCTCCTAACCCACAACCTGTAACCATTCTTTAACAAGTGAATAATGTAATACGTAAGTAATTGTAAGTTAGTTGTTGAAATGATGTGTATTTTTTAGAGTATTTCACAGGATTTTATTGAAAGGATTATAGTTGATTTAGGAATGGTTTTGTTTCATAATTTATATGTTGTACTCCTCAGTTTTCAGGGAAATAAATAAATAACTGTTGAAGTCGCACTAAGTGTATATATAAAACGAAAACAATTTTTTTTTTATTGATATACAGATCTTGGATATTTTTTGTCCGTCTCGCACAGGTGACCTGTTGTCACACATTGTGACGGGCTATTGGTTTAAGAATATGCTGAGTGTTGAATTTGTTGAAGAAATAAACTGAACTGAACTGTTCATGTGATTTTATATTTATTCTTTTTGGGATCCCAAAACGTTAGTGACGGATACCTATGACATCGCAAAGTTGTCCGTCTGTCCGTCCGTCCGTCTGTCCGTCTGTCAGCACGATAACTCTCGAAGGGAATGAGATATTTTGATGAAACTTGGTGTGAGGATTCTTTGGGTCAAGAGTAAGGTCAAGTTCGTAGATGGGCACTGTAGCCCTACATTTAGGGGTGGGGGAGGGGGTTCAAAATAAGGGGCAAACAAAATATTTTGAAACAGCTAATGTGGTAGTCGATTATGGGGTAAGAAGACATGCTGAACACGATGGTGAAAACCATTTTCTCGCCGGACAAGTAGTTCGTCCGGAATCCGGCCAAAACCGTGTTACGATGACTGTATTTGTATATGGAGTTTGCACTCTCAACCTGATGTTATGGCGAGGGGTGTAGTAAGCCGGACATAAGATGGTAAATGTCCAGGTATACAATCATCGGAGTCAGGATGGCCTAGGGCGTTGGTGGCCTACTACACGTGCAGAACTTCACGGGTTCATTATGGATTCCCCTGGTCGATTCACACTATGGTTTGCATACCGAACACACAACAGGTTATCAACCACCCATCATACACTAGGCCTTACAGGCCAGCCCACTCTAAGGAGCTTAAACGAGACTCATAGTAGTGACCTATGGTCCGTAAATAAACAAAAGGTTTTATTAATATATGTACTTACAAAAGAACAATCTTTAAGTGAAAAGAGTTGTTACTCGGTCGGGAACCGGGAAAGAAGTGTTTAGAAGAAGGTGAGTCACACCGCGTGAGTCACCATAACCAAAGAGTTAATAACTAATCGAAAGAGTGGCCGCGACAGTATAAAAGATACAAGTGACGGAAGGGAATAACGCTGCCTAGCGGCGGCATAACTAAAACGTACGGAATGCAGAGGGCATCACCGTAACAACCGGAAAGTTTGTCAAAAGTAAAAGTTTTATTTGATGTTAATTAGATGTTCGATTTAGGGGTAAGAAGACATGCTGAACACGATGGTGAAAATCATTTTTTGGCCACTCAAGTACTTAGCCGAGAATCCGGCATAGAAACCGGAAAATTTGTTAAAAACAAAAGTTTTATTTGAAGTTGATTAGATGTTCGATTTAGGGGTAAGAAAACATGCTGAGCACGATGGTGAAAACCATTTTCTCGACGGACTAGTCGTTAGCCCGGAATCCGGCCGAAACCGGAAAATTTGTTAAAAGCAAAAGTTTGTTTGATGTTGATTAGATGTTCGATTCAGGGGTAAGAAGACATGCTGAACACGATGGTGAAAACCATTTTCTTGCCGGTCAAGTAGTTCGCCCGGAATCCGGCCGAAACCGGAAAATTTGTTAAAAGTAAAATTTGTATTTAAAGTTGATTAGATGATAGATTTTAGGGTAAGAAGAGACGCTGAATCTGTATATGACAATCATTTTTTACCCAGGCATATAGTTCGTCCAGAATCCGGTTGAAATCGGATTTTTTTTTATAAGTTAGTTTTATTTGAAGTTGATTAGATGTTCTTTGTAGGGATAAGGAGATGCGCTGAAATCGTTTCTGAACTATCTTTTTTGGCTGGACAAGTAGTTCGCACGGAATTTGGCCGAAACCGGAAATTTTGCAGAAGTAAAGCAGGAAGTTTCGGTCAGTTTCGTCAAAATAAATATGGCTTATACAGGTATATCTGAACTCAATTTTCTCAGATGATTAGCCTGGCGAAGACTGGATCTGGCATAGACAAGACGTAGTTGTCTGGGTCAAATATTAAATTTTTGGGATCCCATCGGAACCTTTGGTCTTGTTGTTTGTGACGACGAGCGACAAGCTTCTAGCTGTGTTTTTTTAATAATAAATAAACAAATAAACAATTATCGGCTCCGTCGGATTGCAGCTTTTAGAATAAATTATTGACTGAGGACTAGGGGAACAGCGCAAACGCAATTTCTCAAGAACAGGCGGAGCTTTCCACGAGACCTTGGTAAATCTAAAGAAAAATAACTGTTTGCGTCATTTGTGCTTTAAACATCTAAAATCCCAAGACAAAGGGGCTGTCGTTTTCCATTACAAATAGATAGACACTCGGCGGCCGATGAGTTTCCCGCCTGACTGACGGCTCACTTAGCACTAGCAGTCTCAGTTCCCAGATTTCTAAAGCTGTTCCGCGGAGCGATCTCAGAACGAGTGGGTTTCCATGTTGATGACAGAACTCCGACATTTCCTCACGTCAAAAGAGAAGAAAGACAGACTGATGGGGCGAGTTCAGGATTTCAAGGATTTCTATCACAATTGCCTCGTTAGATAGGCTATGCTGAAAGCCGGGGTATACCCCAAGTCAGAAGCGTTACTAACCAAAGGGTATTTACCGACTTGTTTGTAATTTTTACCGACTGTGCTTCGCTTCGCATAATTTATTTTTTACCGACTGGCCGACAACATTGGGGGGGGGGTCGTGGCTGCAAAACAATAAACCGTCTCTGTAGCTGGCAGATTGCTCAAATGCTATCTTTTTAGACTTCTGTTGTTAGTAGTTCCGAACGTTTTGAAGTGATAGAAGTTCCAAAAATGTACAAATAGACTTGCTCGAAGCTGAGTCTTTATAAGAATCCTCAGTTAATGTTATCAGTATAACTACTTGTCAACAATGCAGATATTTGACCATTTCATCTTTGATTAACTTTTTCTACCTCAATGATTTTTTCGTTTTAAATATTAGAAAAGTAATGAAACTTTTGACGAATTATTTCTGTAATTGTTTTCAAGACTTGTCATTTAATTCGCGTTCATATTTTGATGAATTTTATTTTGAACCGTGAATTGTATATATAAATCATAGGTTATAACTGTAAATATATCCCTTGGTTGATCTTTTAACCTTAATGACATGTCCGGCACTATTTTTTGTTTGTAAAAGATATTTATGTATAAATAAACCGAATTGTAAATTTTAAACTGTATACCCCTAGTTTCAGTAAACCATAGGTTTAAATCTAGTATAGGCCACCCTGTCCCAAACACTGGGGCACACCAACTTCCCGAAAAACGTTTGTTTCATTATTATTAATTAACGTATCAAAAAAAAATCACGAACTTCATTAACGGTTAGGTGCCAATCGCTGATGCCTGAAGATATCTGGCAACGCGCGTCGGCTAGGCTGCAGCGTCTAGTAAAACTGTGACGTTTTTACTTAAAGTTTAACTGAAAAGCCAACTTATTTTTGTATCATTTAACTGACTACACTGCATTATTTTGATTGTGTTAAGGGTTTTTTTTTTATTTTCAGTATTTGCTCTAGTATGATGTTCAGAACATCTACGGCCGTCCTCACACCGCAAAATTCTATTATGACGCAGAAAAACCGAATATCAATACAAACGCGGCTTTTCAGTGGTCAGTGATCATACAAAACAGACACAAGTAGACAGAGGTACCACAAATCAGAGGCAAATTCCACTATCTGAAAATCGATTATTCGTGAATAGCTGAAGAACGAAGTGACGCATTTTCATCGGGTCTTCAAGCCCCTTGAAGTGAATAAGTCACGGTTACCTAGATTCTCCTATTACATTCCTTTTCGGTTAAACTTTAAAGCACGTCTCTTACTAGAAATAGTTTTTTCACGATAAGATGGTCCGGAAGTAGTTTTTATCGAAAATACTCGTAGTTGTCTCGTCAAATTAGGGATTCTCTTGTTAGCGCTTTTGACTCGGGCCGGGCTTCGAGCAAAAACACTTGGTTTTTAATTTAAAATTTAAATTTAAACAAATGCGCGGCATGGTAAATGCTGAGAAATCATAGCGAACCAAGGCGCTCCCCTCCACGAGGACCGACGGAATCAGGTTTGGCAGCGTTTTATTTAGTTATGTTTCATATTTCGCACACGGTTATCATTTAAAACGGTCACAGCAAATACATTCTAGTAACTTGTATATTCTCATTAGCGTCAGCCGTCAGATACATTCTCGCAAGGATGCGCGAACAGTGTTAAATCTTACCAAACTTCTGACAATGTGTCTGACAACTTCTGACCCCCCTGCCCCGTTGAGAAAGAAAATAAAAATAAAATTACTTACCGTTTCTCAAGGAAGGTCTTTCCATTAATGTGATTCTTTCCCATGGCAGTGGCTTTCCAGGCAAAATAAGCACCAGACGGATCACACTGGAAAAGGTAAGGCCTGCCGTTATCCCATCCGCAGATCAGAAGGGAAACACCAAAGGGGCGGACACCTCTGAAAATAAAACAAAATTAATTTCAATTCAACTCGACTTTTTTATATTTATTTAGTTACTATCACCAAAAGTCGTTAAAACTTGTCACTATAATTTGTCACTATAGCCCATCTAAACAGAAGGAGGGCGAGGCGCCTTAGAGATGGAGCAACAGAAAAAAAGAAAAAAACAGTAAATAAGCATAATTCAAAAGATAAAGATCAAACAAATAACGCTGACCAAGGGCGGTATAACATTGATAACAAAACACTGATATTGAGATGAAGACCCTCTGCGGCCCTTTTTCCTTATTGATACTGGTTAGTTTGTTTATGTTGTTTTTGTTGGTTTGTTTGTTGTTTTTCGTTCTTTATCGTTTGTTTTCTTATAATACTCCGTAATTTGTGTTTTACTTTGTGTTCATTCATTCGTTCAAAGGAGATATTATAGACACGAAAAATTGGGCTTCTCAGTTGGAGCCCTTCGTCATCCAATCGTGGGCATGATGTCTTCTACGAGTTCTTAGTATAATAAATAAATAAATTTAATGCTCAAATAAGACAGTTACGCTTCTTACTAATACTAGTCTGACTATTTATTTATTTAATATTATTTTCGTATTTTATGTAAGATTCATACGTTATTTGACTGCGCTAAACGGATACGTCAGCTGATTTTTTCGAGCCAATTAAATCGATCGAAAAAATCTGATCAAAAGATAAAAGGCACGCTTTTCTAGCTTGGGCCCGAAGAAGACCCTTGCCAAGAAGGGCTGGAATATCAACTATATTTTACAGTCAGCTAGGTCTGAAGGAACATTTATTTCAATCAATCAATCAAATTTACTTCCAATAGCTTAAAGGTAGAAGAAGAATAAAATATGTAAGAAATACACAAAAACGACACAAATTGACTAATACACTTACAACGTATGACCAGAAATAAATGTTGGAATGAAACTGTGTGACAAGTGGGCTGAAGAATTGGCAGGATATGGACAAAACTTCCTCTTGGACCGACGGTAGGGATTTAAATATTATTATTAGTAGTGGCTAGGGGTTAGGGGTGGGGTTGGGGGAGAAAATGAGAAGGAAAGGTTAAAACGGGAAACATTTGTTGTCGCTGGTTAGAACACGGCTGTGCCCTTCATGGGACCTTTATGTAGCTCTTTGTTTTGTTGGACGAATGATACAAATAAAATGAACTGAACTGACAAAAAAAAATTATAATGCCTGACTACAAAACAAATCTGAATATACTGTTCTGGATGTTTGATTTAGCCAAGTTAATAGTAGTCCACCTCTATTTACAGTAACCCACCTTCCAATCTGCTTTCATCATTCGATATTTACTCTCTCACAATTCTAGAAGACATTTCCTTCTATCCGAAGAATCGATTAGACAGGAAACCACGCGATTTTCCTGTTAAAGAAATGGGTCCCACCATCGGAAATTAGACCTGCCGTCGGAAGATAGAACGAAGTGGGGTGCAATATCGTTTTTCTATCCAGCTTAATCGCTAGGATCTTTCAGATGGGAAAAAGAAGGCGCAGTAATCCACAGGAAGTGAACCACTCCCCGAGAGGAATTGTCAGGTAGGCTATTAGAAGAAAAGTGCGGAGATTGTTTAACTTTCTTTTCCCTTCTTTTTCTAAGGATTTGTTCCCATGGAGCGAAACTAAAATTCGAAGCAACGTCCGGAAAACAGGATACCACACTGTCACAAGTTTCACAATGTTTAGATGGATAGACTTTTTATTCGCCAAAAACCTGCCATGGCTTACGCCACAATTGTTTGGTACTGTCATAAAAATAATCATGGATTTACACAAGGATAGGTCTACATTTCGGACGTTGTGACTCTTCCCCTGGAGTCTCCTAACTTCTTTTCTAGTTTGTGTGGTGTTAATTTTCAAAAGATTCCTGAATCACATCCAAGTTAGCAAAGCCGCATCGCAAAAACCGTGAGAGTCCAAATCCCGGGATTGCTTTCCCGCTTGATTAAAGGCACAGAAAACTTGACTGCGCAACTTTCGGCCATCAAACCGACCTGGGGGGCCTAGATAAATATACAGGGACTTATTGTCGACAGGACCCCCCTTCTTTGTTATCGCGAACCCCCTCCTTAGTGTTCCCAAAGCTAGCTGGCAGGCCCTTGCCCGTTATGCACTGTAATTATGCACTTATGCACTGTAAAAGTTTGCCTTTGGCCGTGTTGACTAACACGTCGGGATAGTAGTCAAGAGGTCGTGCGTTCGATTCCTACTCCCGGCACACAAACCTTTTGCTTTTTTTCTACTAACTCAAAAGTCGAATTCTCGGAAACTGCCCGGAAAATGCAATGGTTGTAACGAGAATTTTTCTTACTCTCAATATCGACTCAGGGTATATCCTCGATATGTCAGCTAGCTCCCCGAGTCAAGTTTTCTATTCCTTTAAGAGAGATGTCAAAACTAGTTTCAAAAGTTTGGTCTCAAACATTACATCAATCGAACATCATACATTAATCTTGTATTCGGCAAATGGTGCTAATCAGTAAACTGAGATTTACAAGAATAGACGGACCACGTCAATAAAATGTCAATTTCAAGCCGCTGCTTCAATTATAACGTTTTTCTTATTACATACTAAATTTTATTGCGCTATATTTCCCTGCAGTAGCAAATCAAGTGAAGGTGGGTGATCTGTACAGTCAGCCACAAGACGTTAACGATCCCTTCTGCCACAAAGCTATTATCATCCGTCACAGTTTATCATACATTATATCCCTCGTCGAACAATATTTCACGGTGTACAACAAATCTCAGGTTTCTCCATTCCCAGGATTTTTCCCGACCATGGTTCATCAAAGAAAGAAAACAAAATTATACTATTTTAAGTTTCCAGAAACCCCCTCCATGGAAATGTTTGTGCTCAGGTTCCCATGACGAGTTAGCACAGATTTTGTTTAAGACTTTCCAGCTGTGTTCTAATACTGAACTTGGTTTATTGTGTGAATTGTGCGAATGTGTCTTAGATTAGGGTCCATTAATTTAATCATGGTAGATACCGGGTAAGCGAAATGTGGTCGACATACGTAAGCACGTTACTGATGCGCGTTACATAAAAAAAAAGATACTCATCCGGAATCCGTCAAAAAACCAAACTTCGGTAGGGATCAAGTGGTTTAGAGTGACAATAGCTGACATGGTGAATAACCATCTGGTTTTGAATAATTAACAAGCAAGGAAATAAAAAATAAATAAAAAAAAGTAAAAAATAAAATAAAAATAATAATAAAAAAAGCAAGGGTATAACTATCGTTGCTTGGTCGGTACTTCCGGAGAAATCGGAATTTCAGTCGGCGGATGTTCTTTTTCTACAACCCAACTCATGCTTTTGTAGCTGTTGTAAATGGGTTATAAATATATAAATACATACGTATAGAGTATATAAACAACAAAGAGAAACACAACATGCTGGGTCAGGATATTCTATGAATTTTTTTTTTCGGTCATAAACTGGGCTAGACCCAACACTAAATACAGAATAAATCAAAATATGGAGTTGACTGGGGACAAATAATATGTTGACAGGATCTGGCGAAGACGGGATCTGCCGAGGGTTGCCCACTCTCTATCTCGGTGAGGACCAAATGTCCTGTGCCACCACTTGCCCCGTGTTAGAATATTAGAAACGGCATATTTAGTAGCGTTGAAAACTGAATCGCCTAATGTATGGTACACCAAGTAGCGGGAATTGGTTACCCTCTCCAAATACACAAGACCCGATTGTCTAGACCAGTGGTTCCCAACCGGGGGTACGCGTACCCCAAGGGGTACGCGAGACCCTCGCAAGGGGTACGCGAAGGAACCAAAATCGTTTTAATTCGTAACTTCAAAATCTCGCCAAACTCACTTTTGACTGCCGAAAGCCTAATATTACCTGCAGAGGCAACACTAGCCTAAACATTTTGAGGGGCAAGGTATTTTTATCGACTGTTTTTCAAAAAAAAATAACTGTTTTTACGAAAAATCGCGGCGCTTCGCGCCGACTCGTTTCTGTTTGGGGAAGAGGTGTTGCCAACAAGTGCGTGACGCCCCTGAATACAGCTAGCTAAAATCTGTTCATGTGTCTAACAATATTGTTTCAAGAAGATCCAAAGACATAACAAGTGATAATTATTGTCATTCAGGTTACGAATTAAGCTAACGAAAACGTTTGCGATGCAGTTTGATGAAAGCACGGAGGACATCAAAACCATACACAGAAACAGGCTGACTGTGAAACAAATATTGCCGTAAACGACGTAGAGCCGAGATTTCACAAAATTTTGCTAAAAAGCAGCCGTAAGTGTCTTATTGATTTTGTATAAATTTTAACGTTCTGGAAAAGGGGGTACGCAACATTTTCGAACCTTGATTAGGGGTACGCGGTACGGAAAAGGTTGGGAACCACTGGTCTAGACGAAGAACTCTAATCAGTGGGAACCCTTTGCGTTCCATCGAAACCTTCAGCCTTGTTACGTGTTGTGATAGAACCGCATATTTTTCCCCGCAGCGGGCAACTACCTCACAGCAGCTAATAAAAGCCAAGGGGTTTCGTCAGCTATAGGTAATGCCGAAAGTTAGAATCCAATTTTCTACTAAAATTCTATAGAATTTATCAGAAAGGCGGCGAAGCGAAGAACGATTGGATTAAAAGTTCCCAATCAATTGCCCGCTTTTCACCGCCTTCCGATCTCATAAAAGAAAAGCAATTTCGAAAATAGCACGGACAAGAAAGTTTGTTGATAGAAGTCAAAAGTTTATAAAAAATTTAAAGAATATTTTATTAGAGTTATGCAAATTTCGTGGCCTAAACATTTTTTCTGGGTCTAAACAGTTAGATCACCTGACTTCAAAGTTTTTTTGCCTAAGCTTGCAAATTGTTCCCGATATCGGTGTCATATTTATTTATTCTTTAATAGCCTATCATATTTATTCTTTAGAAACTGTGGGACGGACCAGCCGGTATTTGATTATTATTTTATTTAAATTTATTCCTATTACTGTATGGTAATATCATTTACTAGGAAATTAACTTGACACCCTAGACTACCCAGCCTCCGTTACTGTTTAAGTAATCCACATCCAGTAGGAGTATCCAACCTCAAACAAAATTTCAAATTTCCAGAAAACTTTTTCCTCAGAGAAATCAAGAGCTAGAATATCATATGGCACTTGCAAGACTGGGTCAAATGATGAAAGTAGGAATTTTCCAATTCGTGGGTTTGTTGTGATCATTTGTCACGTTTCACATTCACGAGAATGTATCGTTTGGTTTAAAGTATTTTATTTTTGTACTTGGCTGTGATGATGCGTACTTTAAAGGCGCTAGAAAATCTTCTGTAATCAAAACCCTCGAGGCAAAACTTATTATGGGCATTTTAGGATCATGAACATACATACCGCTTGGTCTAATTTTTTTTGCTTTGCGGTTAAGATGCGCACTTTAAGGGAGCTAGAAATTAATTTATTTGCTTAAAAGTATTTTTTTGTACTTTACAGTTAAGATGAGTACTTTAAAGGCACAGAAAACTTGACTACGCAACTTTCGGCCATCAAACCGCCCTGGGGGGCTTAGATAAATGTACAGGGACTTATTGTCGACAGGACCCCCCTTCTTTGTTATCTCGAAACCCCTCCTTATTGTTCCCAGAGCTAGCTGGCAGGGCCTTGCCCCTTATGCACTGTAATTATGCACGCATACACTGTAAAAGTTCGGCTTTTTCTGTGTTGACAACATACAGGGTTGCCACTTTACTAAAATAAATGCACTGGCCAAAAAGAAAAAAGTACTACCAAAGAAGAAAAGTATTCAGCTCGTGATGCTGGACCATAGTCACCTTGGAAATAAAGGTTGCAACTACCTGACAACTACTTTTTTTTCTTAAAATCTGCTGCAAAAGTAAAAAGAAATTCCTATAATGAGCATAACTGTACTACCGGCGGCAACCCTGCTAACATACTGGTATCAGAATGATCGTGGGTTCAAACGGTCGTGGGTTAAGGTCGTGGGTTCGAGTCCTACTCCCGGCACACAAACCTTTTGCTTTTTTTTTTTTTTCTACTAACTCAAAAGTCGAATTCTCGGAAACTGCGATGGTCGTAACGAGAATTTTTCTAACTCTCAATATCGACTCAGGGTACATTCTTGATATGTCAGCTAGCTCCCCGAGTCAAGTTTGAGTCAAGTTTTCTGTTCCTTTAAGGGATAATCGGATCTGGGAAATGACAATTTCTAAGCCAATCTTGTCAAGTCTCTAATGTTCGTCAAGTTTCATCGTCCAAGTAAATCTGGAAGTACCTTAACTCGCGATCACCAAAATCCCCCCCCCCTACAACTCCCCCTCGAGAGCCTGAATCCGGTCCGGTTCTGTCACGGATGTATCTATGGCTAGTGCTTGTTCTTCCCACCAAGTTTAAATCAGATCGCTCTACTCTAAGCGTGTCACAAGATTTCCGATTCCCCCCCCCCCCCAATAGCCCTCCCCCCCCACACATTCATCGGCTTTGGAAGTTGATACCATATTCGGGATTTAGTCTAGATTTGGGCATTTGATTCTTTCCATATCAGGTTTCATTAAGATCCGATCACCCGTTCCTAAGTTATACATGCCTCAAGATTCCGCATTCCCCATCCCTCCACCCCCACCCTCACGATGGTCGAATCGGGAAACTAACTATTTCTATGCCAATCTTGTCAAGTCTCTAATGGTCAAGCCAATCAATTTTCATCGTCTTAGCGCATCTAAATGTATCTTAAACACGATCCACCGAAATTCCGCCCCACAACTCCCCCTGAAGTGCCCGAATCCGGTCCGGTTCTGTCTCTGATGTATCTAGGGCTTGTGCTTGTTCTTCCTACCAAGTTTCATCTCAATCGCTCCACTCTAAGCGTGTCACACGATTTCCGGTTCCCCTCTCTGACCCCCCCCCCACATTAATCGGATCCGGTCCGGACTTGCAATGGGACATCTGAGACACTAAATCTTTCCAAAAGTTACACATGCCTTAAGATTTAGGATCCCCCTTACTCCACTCCGCTCAACGATGGTCGGATCAGAGAACTGACTATTTTTAAGCCAACCTTGTCAAGTCTCGAATGTTCAAGCCAAGTTTCATCGTCCTACCGCATCTGGAAGTACCTTAACTCGCGATAACCGGAATTCCGGACACCCCCCTTCAAACTTCCCCCACAGTGCTCGAATGTGGTCCGGTTCTGCCGCTGACGTATCTAGGGCCTGTGCTTTTTCTTCCCAGCAAGTTTCACCCCAATCGCTCCACTCTAAGCGTGTCACAAGATTTCCGGTTCCCCCGTCCGACCCCCCCCCCACAATCATCGAATCCGGTCCGAACTTGAAACGTTACATCCAAAACACGAGGTCTTCCCAAATATAAAGTTTCATTCAGATCCGATCGCCCGTTCAAAAGTTATACATACCTCAAGATTCCGGATTCTCCCCTCCACTCCCCCCACCGACCACGGTGGTCGGATCGAGTAAGTGACTATATAGGTTAGTTTAGTCGGGTCCCTGATACGCCTGCCAAGCTTCATCGTCCTAGCACTTCTGGGAGTACCCTAACTCGAGAACAGTGGACCGACAGACAGACCGACCGAAAAGTGATCAATATATTGCACTTGAGCGAAGCTGCAAGTGCAATAAAACTATTTTGAGCAGGTTCAAAACAAACAAAGGCAAATAGGTCATTACGGCATTTGCCTTCCGGCCAAGTGCCATAAACCGATCACTCTTCCGTCGGTCTGTCGGTCAGTCCGGTGGTCGCGAGTTAGGGTACTTCCAGATGCGCTAGGACGATGAAACTTGGTTGGCATATTAGGGACCCGACAAAACTAACTTGAAATAGTCACTTCCCTGATCCGACCAGAATGGGGGGAGTTGAGGGAAGGGGAATTCGGAATATTGGCCTATATGTATAACTTTTAAACGAGGAACGGGATCTTAATGAAACTTGATATTTGGAATGACCTCATACGTCAGATGTGAAACTTCCAAGTCCGGAACGGATCCAATGACTTTGGGGGGGAGTAGCAAGGGGGAACCGGAAATCGTGTGACATGTTCAGAGTGGACGGGTCGGGGTCAAACTTGGTGGGAAGAACAAGCACAAGTCCTAGATACATAGTTGACGGGACCGGATCCGGGCACTGTGGGGGACGTTGGAGGGAGGGTTCCGAAAAATAAATAAATATCTGAAATATTTAGGTATGTCCAGCTTTTGAATGGGTGATCGGACCATAATGAAACTTGACATTCGGAAAGATCTCATGTTTCAGAAGTCCCATTTCAAGGGCGGACAATGATCCGATCAATGTGCGGGGAGTCGGGGGGGGGATTTTGTGACACGCTTAGAGTGTAGCGATTGGGATGACACTTGGTGGGAAGAACAAGCATAGGTCCTAGATACATCAGTGACACAACCAGGCCGGAATTGGGCACTCTGGGGGGAGTTGGAGGGGTCCAGAATTCTGGTGGTTGGCTGTTAAGGTACTTCCAGATGTGCTAAGACGATGAAACTTCGCTTGAACATTTGAGACTTGATAAGATTGGCTCAGAAATTGTCATCTTCCAGATGCGACCATCCCTTAAATTACTCATCTTATCCACAAAGTACAAAAAAATACTTTTAAGCAAAATATACATTATCATGATCTCCATGAGCCTCTATGATCATGATCATTCTTATCTCAAGAGTTTTGTTTACAAATTATCACAACAAACCCATGAACTGGCAAATTCCTTCTTTCATCCTCTTACCCAGCCTTGCAAGTGCCATATGAGCTTCTAGCTCTTGTTTGAATAGACTGGGACAAGTGTTGGAAACGGATTGCATAGGAAGTCCATTATAACATTTTTGCGGCAACTTTCCTGGTAACACAATTCGACGTCGGCGCCTCTCTTATACTTGATTACTTATAAATTAATATATGTCAAAACTTCATGAAACATTCAGAATTTGAAACTCGTCAAAATTCTTTCAATTTCATTTTAAATAATAAACGCGACCTTTTTCACTTGAGAAAGACGGTTCTCTAAGAGATGATGAGGGGCAACGCCCAAACCGATCAAAAACTATGAGGCAGATACTAGTTGAGGCATGAAAGATAAAACTGAGGCATGCGAGGACGACATAGCTAAGGATCCAAGAGTCGAAGTCGACGTAAGCGACTATTCTCGGAAAGTTTCGTTGAAGGGTAAAGACGATTCCGGGCGAATCATTCGTCCCGTGCGAAAATAATTTTCATATACGGATTCAGCATGTCTCCTTACCCCTAGGTTGACTATCCCATTAGCTTTGAACCCCCTCCCCACCCCTAAATATACGGAGCCCATCTACAAACTTGACCTGTCCTTTGACCCAAAAATCCTCATACCAAGTTTGAAAAAAACATCTCATTCCCTTCGAGAGTTATCGTGCTTACGGACGGACGGACAGATGGATAAATTTTACGAAGTCATAGTATCCCGTCAACAAGGCCGTATCCATGGGGGGGGGTTAGGGGGTTCGAACCCCCTCCGAAACATACAAAAATAATCGTTTTTATAGGCTTTAACCTCTGATCTGTATCTTTTTTGAACTTCTTGGTATGGACCAGGTCCGACCTGTGGGCAAAACCCCCTCCGAAATAAATTCCTGGATACGGGCCTGCCCGTTACCCACGTTTTGGGATTCTAAAAAGGGCGGAGTACAAAAGAAAATACAAAACAAACTGAAAACATCAAATTTTCACACGTAAAAGAATCAAAACTATAAATAAAACATCTCTGATCATCAATGGAAGATACATACATGTAAATACACTTAAATTTAGGGAGTTTCGTTCGAGGGTGGGACTGGAGTTACGAACTATACGTGCTAATCAGGTTACAAATAGCAAGTCCAGGATAACATATGTTATATATTTTATCATTTTGGTCTATCTTGTCCAGGGGGAGGGGTCGAAGTAAGTATTTAATAGGAATATATGATGGCATTAAACGGATAAGTTAGCTAAGATTTGTTATCGCGATATTTTGGCTCTCCTTGGCAAGGGTCCTCGTTCGACTGTATAGCTTAGAAGAAACGTAACCAATAAACCTAAAAATCTTTTAGTCAAATTTAGAAGTCCAAGACTCCATCGTCGACAGTCCAGTCGTTGACAGTCCAGTAGCCCGCTGCTATCTGGCAATTCGGTTTGAACGGCCAAGACCTCCAAGACTGGTTGCGAACCCAATTCCAAAACTGCAACCTGTCGAATGCACCCACTTAAGATACAGTAAACAGCTTTGTTCCGGCATTTGTTAAACTGTTTAACGCTTCACCCACCATTAAAGAGCCCACATGATTTTATGTAGGTTTTTAAGCACATATGTTTGACCGTTTAGTATAGCGTAATTATTATTATTATTATTTTTTTTGAAGCAAACTGAAATAGCAGTTGACTCGGCAGTTACGCTTGTTTTTTTATATGTATATTCATGTGTATTTATATGTTGACGTTGGAATCAGTTAGTCGGCACACGCCGTGAGTAAGATTCTTAATGAATAAACGATTTGTGAACTATTTTCACAAGCCTATAGGTACGGTGGCTCAGTTTGTTGGTGCAACGGCAATCCAAGCCGAAGGTCGCCGGTTCAAATCCCGCCCGAGGAGCATTTTTATACGAAAGTTAGCAAAATTTCGAAGTTTCATTTCTAAGTCTCAAAGAGTTTCATGAGGGTTTAAACTTTTCAACTAGAAGTGACAAATTTTGAAGTTCTACTGTCATGTCTTTAATATTACCTTGCAAATTTCATATACTTGTTCCAAAATACAACGGAAAATCGGTCATCTGTACCAAGACTACAACAAACATTTTTGGCCCCAAAAGGCCACCATAGTGGGGTTGGGATACAGGTATCCAGCGTCTGGCATAGGGTATCCAAAAATTAGGGATTTGTGGTAGACTGGTTCACTGCTTACAATCTATTCCATAGCGTTTCGGGGAGGACAATTTTGATTAAAACCCCCTCCGGCCATAAGCCTATACTTTTTGGTAATACAACAAATTTAAACGCGAATTTCTCTGGTATTGTGATACTGATTATGCGTCTTTTTGCTTCTTCTGTTCAAAGAAGCCCCCCGATGTAGTCCCCCTTAATTCAACCGCGAAAGCGAGTCTCAAATTACAAATCAAAGGCCCTATTAGCAAACATTAAGCAGGAATCCAGCCAGTTCTATATTATTTTAAGCCCCAGCCAAGAAATCGAGTTATCTTTCCAAGAAATATTCTCTAAGATATATTCTTGATGAATATTCAATGCCCCCTTCCCCTCACCCCGGTATTACCATAAGTGAAAGTCGGCAGCAATTCTGGAAAATTCGACAGACGAAGAGTCGGAACTGATTTCAGCGGATGGTAATGGAAGAAAATCGGATTCGGGGGATACCCCTCCTACTGGAGAAATCGAGTTTGGGGGGATATCAGAAGTGAAATGTGTCAGGGGTAATTTGTCGCTGATCCCTGGATAAGAATCTATTATTATGATCCCTGACCCCCTCCACGGTCCCAAATCAAGGGCGAGGACTCGAGTGCAGTTTAGGGCGTCACACTGGCAAACAGAGCAGGTATTTACAATTTCCATAATAACATCTACATAGTTTGCATACGTCACTCTTTCTAATAGAAACGTTCCAGGAAGATAGAATACATAGCGATCACAAAAAAATGAATCCAAAGTGACCCAAGGTCTTTCACGGTTCGATACCATCTTCCAAATCTAATTTGGAACCAACCAAACAAATAGGTTTCGCACGACTGTCCTATAACTGAACGAGAATGTGTCTCACACGATCTTGCAATCCGTCAAATCCGTGTGCAAACTTGTCATCCACTGCTAAAGACATTGACACTGATGTTTCTCCATTTAAGCATTTTTTCCACAAGCAGCCGACTGTTTTTTTTTCTGTCTCATGCATTTACCACACCATCAAGTCTGATATTTTTTCTTTCTTTCCCGCATAATCTTTAGCTAAGTGCGGAACAGGCTACACACTCACTCACAAATCAAACTCTTCAGAAGCACTTTAACGATAAACCAGGCAAGGATTATTATTCCAATCTCCCGAAGAAGGAAGTACGCATTATCATTCCACATTAAACTTGGCATTATAGTCTCAAGTAAAGGAACTTCGAGGATAATTTTAGAGAGGAATGTTATTCATTCCAGGCGTAAATCCCCCAGGGAAAGAAAGAGTAGGTATCGCTTAGCATGGAATTTTAAGGTGACAAAATATGCTTATTCTGTTATTCTAATGGGGCGTAGAAGGGCAAAGACGATGGTTATTTGCTTAGAATACAGAATCGCAAGCTCATTCACTATGTGAACTAGGTCCACGGAAAGTAGGTCCCAGAACCGACAATGATCGAAACTCCAACACACTTAGTCGACTCTAGAATAAACTTTGGCTTCTACTGAATTTCTGTGTTTTGGCAGATTCCAGATGAATCACTTGCCCGGTGAGAAAAAAGTTCAGATGTGGATTCGGTACCTTTCCTTACCTCCAAATCGACAGTCTAATTGATTGAATAAAAAAAAATAGGGCTTCATGAGAATCCCCCGACCTACGACGACTATCCTACTATATATCCTACGACGACTATCTACGACCTTGACCTGTACAACACAAAGGAAAAATCTCAACCCTTGGAGGGTTACCGTGCTAACAGATGGACGGACGGATAAGCTTTACTAAGTCCCAGCAGGGACCCATAAATTTCCTTACAGGGGGCCTGTCATTTCCTGTGCTTCTATACTGATATGATGACCGAACCAAATCCAGTTTCCAAAAATCCCCGCTTGAGTCGATCGGCATTCTTGTTTGCCTCACTGGACGTGCGTGCCAAAGAGACTCCTCCCTCAAGGCGCCAGCAGCCAATCCCAAATTTTGTCTATCTGGTCTTGAACGTTATTGGACCGTACTCTTATTGACAGGCCCCCTGTAAATGAAATTTATGGGTCCCTGGTCCCAGGCTGTTGATCAATCAACAGCTTTAAAGGTCAGAAAAAACAGCAATCAGCATTAGCAGCATCTACAGTAAGGCTAAGCCAGGGTCCAAGAACTATGTTTTCCAAAACTAAATAAACATATCTCAGGTTGCGTTCCTAGGCAGTCTTGCAAGTTTGATGATAAGAGGAGGATTCAGCTCTATACTGTGGTAGTTCATACGCACAACAGAACGAAAATAATAACAGCTCGGACAAACGTCACCATTCTGATGGGAATTCCTGCTGAGAAGGTTGTTTATTATCACTTGTGATGCCCCGACATCATAAGTAAAATGTAACTATTGTGGAACAAAAATGGTAAGAGGGAGGTGCTACCATAATTTTCTTTTCACGCCGGATGGTGAACGAAAATAATAACACAATCATAACGATCGTACTGATAATACGTCGGTGGAACGCAACCTCAGCGTCTGATCCGGAACACCTGGACCAGCCCCAATACTCTTGATGACTATCTCTCCTTGCCGAAAATCTCCGGCCTCTCCGGGTACCTAGCGGAAGAAAGGCAGAAGTGGTATCACAGCTGCTCCCAAAGATCGCAGTGATTGGTTGAGACAGGATGTGAGTTGTTGAGTTTGAGTCGTTAGAGAGGCGTTTACTCCTTCTTCCTGAGGATCACTGGCGTCACTAGAGTATTCCCTGAACATCTTCCTGTCGCCACCGCCGTCTCGTCGTTCGAAAGTGAGGGTCGACACATTTAAAGTTTAAACACCACACTGAGAAAAACAACTCACCCAGACTGTGTATACTCCTGCATGAGCATTGCTACCTTCTGGACTAGCTGAGTGGTCGGAATTTCCTCCCGGTAAACGTGGAAGTACTCCTGGGCAAATTTCCGTGCCTGCCGGATTAGCAGCCGGTAGTCTGGGCCCATCCCTGGAAACCAATAATCTCCTTGAGTTTATCTGTGAGGATTCTATTCTGTGTGTTTATGGATGTTATCCTCGTGGTAAAAGAAGACCTTAAAGCACCCCTCCCACTGTTAACTGTTTATGTTCCAGTATTTTCTAATAGTTATTACGGAAGTGGGTTGCACTGACATTATGGTACGACGGGTGCTTTAATGCTCGACGAAACACTTACTATACTGTAAGTTTCTTCTTTATCTCATCTTTATCGCCCGTCAAAAAGTGGATGATAGCCTACAGATAGAGTTTTCATTACAAAAACCAACTCAACAGACTGAATTACACATTATTATTACAAAGATTCTATGACGCATTCGTCTTTTTGTCGGTATATTGCCAATTCCTGTCGGTAAGATCTGGGCTTGCCCATCTACAACAAGAGCTGTAAGCTCATATGGCACTTGCAAGGCCTGGTAAGAGGATGAAAGTAGGAACTCACCAATTCGTGGGTTTGTTGTGATCACTTGTAAGCAAAACCCTTGAGATAAGAATGATACGGACCCTTTTAAATTACGAGAATGTATCGTTTGGTAAAAAAAAAGTAATTTATTTGTGCACTTAGCTGCGATGATGCGCACTTTGAGGGAGCTAGAAATACATCTGTAATCAAAACTCGAATCTTAAGGCAAAAATGATCCTGGGCCCTTTAGGATCATGAATACATGGTTTGGTGAAAAGTATTTTTTTTTTGCTTTTCTGTGAAGATGCGCACTTTAAGGGTGGTAGAAATTTATTTCTAAGCAAAACCCTTGAGGCAAAAATGATCATGGGCTCATGGGGATCATGAAAATGCAGGTTTGCTTAAAAGTATTTTTTGTACTTTGCGGTTAAGATGAGTAAGCTACTTTAAGGGATGGTTAGCTGATGTGGGAAGTGACAATTTATAAGTCAATCTTGTCAAGTCTCTAATGTTCAAGCCAAGTTTCATCGTCCTCATCTTGAGATAGCCTACCTTAAATTTCGATCACTGGAATTCTGGATGCCCCTCCAGCTCACCCCCAGAGTTACCGAATCCGGTCCGGTTCTGTTACTGATGTATTTAGGGCTTACGCTTATTCTTCCCACCAAGTGTCATCCCAATCGCTGTATTCTAAGCGTGTCACAAAATCCCCCCCCCCCCCCTTCCGACTCCCCACATTGATCGGATCCTATCCGATCAATCCCACTTGAAATTGGACATCTGAGACATGAGTTCTTTCCGAATATCAAGCTTCATTAAGCTCCTATCACCCGTTCAAAAGTTGGACAACCTCAAGATTCAGATTCACCCTCCTCCACTCCCCCACGATGGCCACATCGGAGAAACTACTGTTATTAAGTTAAAATTGTAAAGTTCCTGCTATGCCTGCCAAGTTTCGTCGTCCTAGCACATGTGTAAGCATCTTAAGTCGGGATCACCGGAATTCTGGAACCCTCCCTCTAACTCCCCCGACAGTACTCGGATCCGGTCCGATCTTGTTAACTATGTATCTAAGGCTTGTGCGTGTTCTTCCCACCCAGTTTCATCCCGATCCGTCCACTCTGAACATGTCACAGAATTTCCGGTTCCCCCCTCCAACTCCCCCCAAAGTCACTGGATCCATTCTGGACTGGAAGTGTGACATCTGAGACACGAGGTCTTTCCAAATATAAAGTTTCATTAAGATCCGATCACCCGTTCGAAAGTTATACTTGCCTCAAGATTCCGGATTCCCCATCCCTCCACTCCCCCCCACGGTGGTCGGTTCGGGGAAGTAACTAATTCCAAGTTAGTTTGGTCGGGTCCCTAATATGCCTGCCAAGTTTCATCTTCCTAGCTCATGTGTAAGCATCTTAAGTCGGGATCACCGGAATTCCGGAACCCTCCCTCCAACTCCCCCCACAGTGCTCGAATCCGGCCCGGTCTTGTCAGCTATGTACCTAGGACTTGTGCTTGTTCTTCCCACCAAGTTTCATCCCGATCCGTCCATTCTGAGCATATCACACGATTTCCGGTCCCCCCCCTCCAGCTCCCCCCAAAGTCACCGGATTCATTCCGGAGTTGAAGTGTGACGTCTGAGACACGATGTCTTTCCAAATATAAAGTTTCATTAAGATCCGATCACCCGTTCGAAAGTTATGCTTCCCTCAAGATTCCGGATTCCCCATCCCTCCGCTCCACCCACGGTGGTCGGATCGGGGAAGTGACTATTTCTAAGTTAGTTTGGTCGGGTCCCTGATATGCCTGCCAAGTTTCATCGTCCTAGCACTTCTGGAAGTACCCTAACTCGAGAACAGTGGACCGCCCGACCGACCGACAGACCGAAAAGTGATCGGTATATGGCACTTGAGCGAAGCTGCAAGTGCCATAAAAACGGGGCTAGTTTGTCCACTGCTCTCACCTGTTCTTATTTAAACAATCACAAAATAATAACATATATGCAACAAATAAGTTACGGGCCTCTCCAACCGAGTCAAAAGCCTATGCAAGTAGGACATATTTTAGTGTACCGTATATTACGTGTACGTATGGATATTTTGTGTGTCAGAAGAAGCTAGAGATTATACGAGTGGAGCGACTGGGATGAAACTTAGTAGGTATAAAAGGTTATATGCCCTAGATGATCTATCCTGCGGTTCCGGGAGGCGAAGATTCGGCGGGGGAGTTGGGGGGGGGGGGGGGGGGGGGGTACTGGAGATCTTCCGGGAATCTCAGATTCGGTTGAAACTTGATGGGTTGTACGAGCAGATGCCCTAGATGTCCCATTTCTTGGTCCGAAATCGGGCCCTGGGATTTTTTCGGCGCGGCTACGGACGAGACGAGTAGGCCTAGAGAGATCTGGATGAAAACTGGATTTTACAAAGTTCTTATACCCCAGGTGTCCATTTCTGGGTCTCGGTCGGGTCCAACCTCGGTGGAGGTGCGGACATTTCCGGAAATGTTCATGTTTTCCATGTCCGAACCGCACCTTGCGACAGTGGGGGAGCTGGAAGGGGGGTGACGTTCTCATTTACTTCCTAAGCCTACTCGTTACAAGTACCTTGCGAGCTTTTTCTTTCGTTATGTATTATGTATGGCTACTGAACAATTCACGCTATGAATACACAGGCTCGTTTTGAATGAAGCATGGACAGTTAGCTCTCTCACAGATGGTTAATAATTCTTACCACTGTAAACCATTCCAATATGCGGCGAAATCTGCTCAACTTTGTAGACACTATGCTCTTCAACTAAAATGGATTTGTGTTTCTTCTCAGTTGCAATCACCACTCCATTCGAAGCTGAAAGAGAGGAATATTCATATATACTGACAAATCACAATATCTACTAAAGTGTTCCTAGTAAGGTGAACAGCCCTATCTTTGATTCCTACAACGGCAATTCAGATATTTAGTCCAAAATCTTGCAGAATGTGAATATAGAGCGTGTTCCACTTTACTTACCGTAGTTACTACGCATGACGTCACGGATCCTGGCTTCTCGACGTCAAGGCTGGAACGAGTTTTCTTATTTTCGGCAAAATATCCTACATCGGGATGATCAGACCAATGACGTCACATCAGATCATAGTTATCACACTAATTACGTTCCCGAGCGTGGTAAGCAAATAGTTACTATTAGTTATATTTCGAGAAGGTTGGAAGGGTCAGCGTTGTAACTTGAACCTCATGATAAAATAGTAACTAATAGCAAGAACAAATAATCTGACAGAACCTCCGTCTCCCTATCTCTGTAATATGACTATGCGAAGGTTAATAGCGAACGAGCGGAGGTTAATAGCTTCGCGCCACATCCCGTTTCGTTTCCTCTACAAATAGCTAAATCGCTGTCAGTGTCAACCCGCGAGTGAGGAAAAGTAGGAGTCAAATCTGATTGGTTCTATGGACGAGCTCCAGAGCGGGTCAGCGCGCGGAGTAAGCCTCCTTCACTATTTCTTGTGCGATAAGCAACGGCGAAGACGGAAGACGAATAAACGGGCATCAACATCAGCTCGAAGCTAGAGTAAATACCTCTAGGTCCCCTCAATTTTGTCGGGGTTTTCATAGTCGCTACATGCGACTAAAGAATGAAGTTCTACCTGATTATTTGTTCTTGCTAATAGTTAATATTGTTAGAAGGGTGGAAAACGCTCATAGAGGGCTTCATAATACGTTGGTTCTGCTTAAAACCACCTCCTCTCCTTACATTGTGATACTACCTCGCTCCACGAAAGTGCAATGTACACTGAAAGAACCGCACACACATTCACATAGTTCAGGTTGTTAGCCTACTTCCCAGGGGCTAACCCCTTGCTCACTACCAATACCAGGGTGCGTTTCGCCGATGCCGGGATTATGAATTTTTCTTCCATGAGCAGAATGAATCATCACTGAATAATGCAATGCAGTATCTGTGAGTTTTAAAGTTTAACTGAAAAGCCAACTCACATTTGTATCATTCAACTGAATACACTGCATTATTTGGATTGTGTTAAGGGAATTTTTTATTTTTCACTATTTGCTCTAGTAAGACGTTCAGAATACCTACGGCCGTCCTCACAACACAAAATTCTACAATGACGCGATAAATTTGAATACACGGCTTTCAATGGCCAGTGATCATCTTCCGGAAGGTGGCTCACTGCGTGAAACACTTGTTTTTCGTAAAGCGTTTTTGTCAAGCATACAAGACAGGTAAAAGCGCATAGAGGTACCACAAATCCGACAGGGAAATTACACTTATGAAAACCGGTTATTCGCGAATAGCAGAGCAACGAAGTAACGCATTTTCATTGAATCTTCAAGCCTCTTTAAGTGAATAAGTGATAGGTAGCTAGATTGTCCTATCTCAGCCCTTTTCGGTTAAACTTTATATGTCAGCATGTAAAAAGTTGATCCACAAGCGATGTCTCCTTTCATTTTCTCCAGGTTGCTACTTAACAGGGCTAACTCATTTTGCTCACTACCAGGTTGCGATTCGTCGTCAATAGGGCACAGACTGATCTAATGGTCTTGTAACTGGTTTTGTCTCCTTGCAAAATGTTAATTATTTTATTTCCACTAGATGAGATTTGGCTCTAGTCCTGTACAACAGGATAAGAGCTAAAACATCAGAAAGGAAAACATAATCTAGCCTAGAAACACAACAGAGTGTACAGCATTTGAGCATGGCTATAAAAAATGGGCTTAGTTTTCTTGGAGACAATAAAAAAGGACAGTCTTAGGACAGAAAAAAGTCAAGTAAAAATTACAGAAGAATATCCCCAATTTTTAACTCTACAAATGTCTCTTGAATAATTAAACCCAATGCCATCTTATCAAAAAATTCAGTTGGTCTTGAAAATTTCGGAATAGACTACTGTTTTTAGAACTCAAGTTGTCCTCCAGAGGCGTCATTTCTTAAAGGGTAACAGTGGCGTCATTCTGGGCCTCCTTTCCCTGACATATTCAAATGCAAACTTCATAGACAAAACCAGATACAGGACACCTTGCTATTTGCCCCCCTCCCCTCCCCCAATGAATGGAATGTATGCATGCAATTCACACTGTTTCTTTCCACCCTGTACACTTGCCAAATGCGTAAAATTGAGCCTTGGTTGAAAGGTCTAGTTATTCTGTACAACTTAATATTTTTTCCATTTTCATTAAATGAAGTTGCAGTGTTGTCAAATGCCAAGGCTGAATTGTTTTTGCTACACCATCTGTTTCCAATTTTCTTTTGCGCCTTCTGCGGATTTATTTACAGTACCACGTTAACTGGGTTCTGGGTTAACCCAAATAGCTTGAGCGCGACTATTGCACCAGTGTTTTTTCGTCGCGTGTATTTGCATTTTTTCGGCTTTATTTGCACCAGGCAATTCTTCAAAGAAGGAACAGAAGTAAGTGGATGACAGTTGATTCAATCAATTTGGTCATGGTGGATGTATTTTGATGTTCCACACACAATCCTTGTGATTTAGTCTTCATTTACACAAATTTATTAGGGTTGGCACAAATATATGGGTCACGCAAAGAGCAATGTATTGTGTACACAAGTAACTAACGGCATGCAGAGTAACATATATTTACAAGATGATTGTTATTCATAAGCTTTTACATTTTATTTTTCCTTTTTGTATCCAAACAGTTTTGTTTTCACTTCTCGTCTTAAATCACATCCTTATTTCATGTGGAAATTGAGAGCCGAGCTGTTACATTTTGGGGGAAGGGGGAATGCCCCCACTTTGTTTCTTGCTACTTTTATAATTGTTCATGGGTAGCTTTGGGCCCCCTTGGAACAGCGGAAAGCCATGGTAGAATACAATTCCAAAACACCAAATTTCAAAACCAAAATATTATCTTTTTTACAAGAGACTAGAAATAGGACATAACCCATTGTTGGTGTCTCTCAGGCAGATACCAGCCAGGGACAAGCCTGGGACAAGCTGTCCCCACCTGGTCCCCACAATGTCACTATGTCAGGGCTGATATCTTCACAAATGATAGGCTTAAACAGCCATGCCCTTACCCTACCTTTAATTCCGACAGATGCCGCACCACTGGCGACTGCAGCAAGTGCATATTCAATCTGGACCAGCTTGCCAGATGGGCTGGAAAAGAAGTGTTTGTTACAAACTGCTGACTAAAAATGGGATTGGATCAGTCTAGTACACTAAGCCCTTTTTTATACCCATTTACAAACGGGGTGGCATGCCCCCAGGGTGAGTAGGGTACTCATACGTATGTGTACCCCTTCTTCTCCTGAGGTCTACCAGTCTACTACACTTTCTAAATCAAAATTATTTACTGCTTACTGACTGCTGCGTCTGGTCTATGGATTATGGCAATTAGTAGCCCTGCTTCAGAGCTTTTTTTTTTCATATCTATTTTGGATTTTTTTTTTTTTGTAACCCCGTAAAAGGGACCGATGGAAGAGAGCAACTTCTCAAAACATGGCGGGTTGCCATGCTTTATCTGGCACCATATATATTGTTCGGCACATGACACCAGGCACATGTCAACTCTAGGTAGCGTGCACAGCATCCACACCAGGGCGACCCGCCATGTTTTGAGAAGTTGCTCTTTCCCGTTGGCTCCTTTTAACGGGTTACGAGTAAAAAAAAAAATTAAAAATAGATATGAAAAAAGCTCTGACGCAGGGCTTTTTATTGCCGTAATCCATAGACCAGATGCAGCAGTCAGTAAGGAGTAATTAATTCTGATTTAGAAAGTGTAGTAGACTGGTAGACCTCTGGAGAAGAAGGGTTGCACATACATATGAGTAAGGTAAAACATTGAAATTCGAACACATCGGAATTCGGACACGTTGACGGAACATTTCAAATCGGACGTTTCTACCGCACCAGCTTGAAGTTTTCGCCCACCGCCCAGCCGCCCGAAAACGCCCAATACTAACAAATAGGGCATTGGGCGGTTAGGGCAGCAGTGCTTGAAACTCCCAAGAGGAAAATGGAGAAACTGCCCACCAAATCATAGCCTGTAACATAAACTGTCAAATATAAATCATAGCCCCTGCACTAGACAAGCCCCTGACAACTATGTCTGGGCGTTGGGCGGTAAAGGCAGCAGTTCCTGAAACACCCAAGCGAAAAATGGAGAAACGCCCACCAGATCATCCCCCGCATTGAAATTCGCGAAAATCCGGATTAGCTAATAACTATGTCCAGGCTTTGGGCAGCAAGAGTGGCAGTGCTTGAAAGCAGTGCTGGTCTGCCGCTCTTACCACCCAATGCCCGGACAAGGCTATGTCCTGTAAAAAGCTGGATGTCCGGGCGTTGGGCGGTAAGGGGGGCAGCTCCTGAAACGCCCAAGTGAAGAATGGTGAAACGCCCACCAAATCACCGCCCGGGTAAAAATTTCCTAAATTCGGATGAACTAACAATGTCCGGGCGTTGGGCGGTAAGGGCAGCAATTCCTGAAATGCCCAAGTGAAAAATGGGGAAACGCCTACCAAATTACCGACCGGGTAAAAATTTCCAAAATTCGGATGAACTAACAATGTCCGGGCGGTGGGCAGCAGTTCCTGAAACGCCCAAGTGAAAAATGGTGAAACGCCCGCCAAATCACCGCCCGGGTAAGAATTTCCTAAATTCGGATGAACTAACTATGTCCGGGCGTTGGGCGGTAAGGGCAGCAATTCCTGAAATGCACAAGTGAAAAATGGTGAAACGCCCACCAAATCACTGCCCGGGCAAAAATTTCCAAAATTTGGATGAACCAACAATGTCCGGCGGGTGGGCGGTAACTAAGGGCGGCAGTTCCTGAAACGCCAAAATGAAAAATGGTGAAACCCCACCAAATCACCACCTGGGTAAAAATTTCCAAAATTCGGATGAACTAACAATGTCCGGCTGGTGGGCGGTAAGGGCGGCAGTTCCTGAAACGCCCAAGTGAAAAATGGTAAAACCCCCACCAAATAACCGCCTGGGTAAAAATTTCCAAAATTCGGATGAACTAACAATGTTCGGGTAGTGGGCGGTAAGGGCGGCAGTTCCTGAAACGCCCAAGTGAAAAATTGTGAAACGCCCACCAAATCACCTCCCGGGTAAAAATTTCCAAAATTCGGATGAACTAACAATGTCCGGGCGGTGCGCGGTAAGGGCGGCAGTTCCTGAAACGCCCAAGTGAAAAATGGTGAAACGCCCGCCAAATCACCGCCGGGTAAAAATTTCCTAAATTCGGAGAGCTAACTATGTACGTTGAGGCAGGCCTTACCAGTGAAAGCAGACCAGATATCTTTTTGGCGTCTCTGTAGGCTCTAGCCTACCTAGGCCTGGGAATGGTTTGATACATTTTAATTTGGGCAAAGATTTGGTTGGCATTTCTTGATTTTTTTTTGCTTGTGAATTCAAGCACTGCCACCCTTATCGCCCAACGCCTGGTCCTAGTTGGTTCATCCGAATTTTGGGAATTTTTACCTGGGCGGTGATTTGGTGGGCGTTTCACCATTTTTCACTTGGGCGTTTCAGGAACTGCCGCCCTTACCGCCCACCGCCCGGACATCCAGCTGTTTACAGGACACAGCCTAGCTCATTCAGCTTTTGAACTGAAACTGGCATTGACAATTGTGTCATCCCAGCTTAAGCCAAGGATGATTCTCATGTGCAGAGGCAACGATTTGGTGGGCGTTTCTGAGCTTCAAGCACTGCAGCCCTAACCACCCAATGCCCCATGTGCTGGTATTTGGCGTTTTCGGGCGGCTGGGCGGTGGGCGAAAACTTCAAGCTGGTCGTTTTCTTTCATGTCTCACGGCGAAGTGTTAGCACTTGCAGACAAAACGGCATAGCCATTAGCTGCGAGAACCAAAAACTCGACCACCGCTATTTTATGGCAACGCTGTAACAGTTCGGCGAGGGAAAATTCAACTAAAAGGTTTGCCAAAGTTTACTTTTTAATTGTTTTGAAGTGGTTCCGTAAAGCGAAAAATTGCCGGGAAAAGGTCAGTGCTTCTGTTGAAGGTGGCTAACGTAGCTAAGTTGCTGGAATTGGTAAATGTTGCACTGATTGCGATATATTGTGTCATTAGTTTTGTTCGAATAGTTATGTGATAAATATTTACTCGGACACCATATTTGACGACATAAAGCTATTCGGACAGTTGTATTTTGTCTGTTCGCTACTAAAAGCATAACGAACAAGTGTATGTCCATAATGTCCGATAGCTGTTCGATATGGTTACTCCCTGTTCGAACACAAAAGAAGAGGGGCATCCCTTCCACGCCAGAAAGCTTTTATTCACGTAGAAATAAAAACCCCAGGAGAGGCCCAGAAAACGTCCGACATTCTGCTCTTTCAACAAACCTAATTCCCGAAACGATACCGGCAACGCTGTCCTCACTAGTGTACAGTACTAGACTGGATTGGATCTCATAGTCATAGCATAGAGCCTACTTGATACCCAGAGACAGACGAGATGCTTGGAACAGGAAAAATAACTGACCAGCAAGGTAAAAAAAATTTGCTAGACTTCTAAACTGCAAGCTTTTACCTAAATGTGGTAAGAGAAAAGCTATATCTTTCCGATGACATTGTTATTTTATTTCGGTTCAGCTTTGTTCACGATTCTTCTTCTTCTACAAATTTGACCAAAACTTCGTCGCCACCTAACGCCAAGACGAGTTTTTCAAAATATTTAGAAGATGTCAGCACTAATGTGTCGAGGAAAGGAGTTCGATAATCAAGTGAATTAAGGACGAACCACAGTAAAAACTGTTTCCGTTGTCCCTTTACTCCCTGCTCTGTTTCGGAAAATCACGGAGCTATGCCAAACACGGCAAAAGTCTGGTGCCGCTGACTGCCGCTAGGGTCAACAGATACACCGTGTGAAATTCGATGTCGCGCGAATGAGAGTGGATGCATCGGCTAGAAATTAGCTCGGAAATTAGGCGCGTTAGAATTGTAAGTACGAATGCTCCTTTAAGAAAATTGTGGGAGCCATGTATTTTGCCACCCTCGTTGTCACTGGAATACTCATTTACAGGTCTCTGGCTTTTGGTGGAGGTTTTTCGTCGTGAGCTTAAGCAAATACGGGACAAGTTAAAAGATTCAGGGACAAAAACATTCCGTCAGCAAAAAGCTGACAGGGACGCATATATTAAACAATGGCCCAAACACGGAAAAATTATCTACAACGTTCTATAGCGCCGCCATTTTTTTGTCAAGAAGGGTCGAAATATCGCTGACAAACATCGTAGCTTACTTTTTCGTGTTGAGCTTATTGTTGATATGATTCCTGCCACAACTCAGGTTATTTCAACGTTTTTCTCGGCTGTTAAAGATACTAAATGTCTAAGTTTCATCCGAGCCTCAAATTACGCATCGCAATGTTTAACGAGCTTCAGTTTAACTCGAAACTTTGGGTTTTTAATTTTGTGGCTTTATTCTTATGCTGTTCAGATACAAGACATGATAAACAAAGTGACAGTCACATCAATCGCGATCGTAAAGAAAATAACCCGACGATCTCGTTTTCACTCTCGCACTCCACGTTTGAGCACTTGCTCACTTTTTTCCTAAAGTTCGTTCTCGGAATCACTGGTGACTGCTCCCTAATGTCACAACCCGCGTTCGGACTCACCAGTGTCTTGCTTTGCCTCACCAGTGTGAACCAACCAGAGCTAGTCGGGATGCAGGTTCTAGTGAGAAGTCAACTGGAGATGGCGAGACCATAAAACTCCGTATAAAGGAAGCGCCAGACATTAATGAGTGAAAAACAGGACCTACTAAGGGGGCAATAAACTCGCCTAATATGAATAATCAAAGTAATGGAAGCAATCGTCAGCAATAGTCCATTTCGCAGTGTTGTGCCACCGGAACAAAAGGTGACTATTTGTCTGGTGGATGTTCAATCAAAATTCGAAGCGTAAACTCCCTCACTTTCTCCACTACTCTGCATTTTAAACTTCTCTTTTTCTATTACTACCTTCTAACAAAATTCCCATCTCCGCTTTTGATCCAGCTTTGCGCATCTTCAGTCTTCCATGCAGTTGATTCTCTACCAGCTTCACAAAATTTTCATCTCCAGTATTCACGCTGAACGAAGCGAGGACGGATCTCTTGTGCGAGTGATAGTTTTGCGCTGGGTACCTTTTACTACTGCAACTCGGACATGTTGACTATGGGCAACCCAGCAATGTTCCCCCATCAGTTAGGGATTGGAACGCTACCGATGGCACTGCCACCTGGTATCGGGATTCCGATGTATCCGCAGTTAGTGTCAAGACCAGACACGGGAGGGATTATTATGAAACAAGAGGATATGCAGTACCAGACAGGAATGCAGCGAGTAAGGAGCCCTACAGACATGTAAGTTCATTTGAGTTTAATCTG
This sequence comes from Branchinecta lindahli, assembly GCA_023053555.1. NCBI lineage: Eukaryota > Metazoa > Arthropoda > Branchiopoda > Anostraca > Branchinectidae > Branchinecta > Branchinecta lindahli. Next base: position 22,418,639 of record JAKZAO010000006.1, read on the forward strand.
ATACTAGTCTTTTACTCGCTATTTACGCTCTACCTCCGAGAAAATAATAGCGAGAAAAATACAATTGTACGTATTTGTATACGAAAGTCACCAAAGAGCCATAACGAAACATAAACGAAAACTTATTTCACCGAAGCTCGGCCACCTGAACGACGACTGGATGGTAAAATAGGGTGGTCACGTTCTTCTTGAAGATAAAAGCTGGACAACCTTAAAGGACCTCTCTTACTTATTCTGCCTTTTAAAATATATCTAGCTCCCTTGTGGAATTATAAGCTTCTAAAATCCCCACCTTTCTCCATTGTTTCGTTTTGTGCTCACGAATTTTTAGCGCTTTTTCTGCCGTGCCGAGTTTTACCCGTCACACAACGCAAAGTTTGACGGAATTTTAATGTCCGCTGACAACTCTTTCATATATCAGGATATGAGAGTCTTCTGTTTTGACTACTTTTATTTGCTTAGTTTTTCCAACTTTTCAACCACAGCGCGTTCAGTTTTCAAACGTTTTGCGCCCAGCCGCCGCGTCGGAGAGCAGGAGTGCTGGATAGAATCGACAAGCGCTAACAAGAAAATGGCTTATGTGAGGTGGAAAGTTATGGTATTTTCGAAATGCGTTTCTTCGGGACGGTTTCGTATGGAAAATATCATTTCTAGTAAGAGTTGTCCTTTAACGACGACTATAGGGTGGGCAGGCTCTTCTTGAAGATAAAAAAAAAGTAACCGAGTGTAGCGTAATTAGGATGGAAGAGGTAGACAAATGTAGCGGCTACGTTCTTTAACGACACAAATAACAAAATTATTCCACCTTTTAGAAAGCTGGACCATCTGAACGAACTTTGAAGGGTAGAATAGGGTGGCACGGATAGTGTAGGTTGGCTGTTCTTGACAATAAAATACAAAAATCCAGTGCAGCGCAAGCGCAATGACGAGGGAAGAGGAAGACAAATGCAACAGTGCAATGATCTTCCTTCGCTATCGTAGAAGTCAAGGGGGGGGGGGTCAGTATAACCACCCGTCATTGCATGGTCCGTAAAAGGTTCAGAGAATACTTTCTAACGCTGTCTGCTGGACTACCCAATCGTCAAGTCTACCTACTCGGTTGGTACACAATGACATTCTTCCTAGATACCAGAGCTGGTGGACTCGGACTCTGGACTCGTCTCGAGACGGTCTCGAGACGCCTTATTCAAGGACTCGGACTTGTCTCGCACTCGGATTTGCTGGACTCGCAGCAGCTGTGCTAGATACTCCCTCGGATACTACTTTAGCCTAATGTGACACTGGGAAACATACATTGGCAATGGTCCTAGTCAGGCTGGTACTGGAAGAAACGAACCTGACGAGGACCCTTGCCAAGAACGGCAAAAATATTGCTGACGAATATCGTAGATGATTTTCCATCTGAGCCATTGTTCAATAGGCATTCTTCCTGTTTCTGAGTGTAACCCATGAAGTGGCAACCATGTATCCGCGTTCAAAGGTCATTCAGTGGCTGCTGTGCGGATTATTTGCGAGCTTATGGCCTCTAATTGGGAGTAACACTGTCATTTTAATTATTCTTATACTCGACTGTAAACGAATGTTGGAACACGAAGAAATGACAAGAAAGAAAATGCAATTTATTTTATCACAATAACAATAACACCAAATAATGAACACGGAAACAACGAAACAAAGAGTAGGTTGTGCCAGTGGTGATGCAGCTTTTCTGAGACTTAAAAAAAAGGAGGCGAGAATAGTCACCGTCAAGTCTGCTAAGCAGTATTTTTCAAGCACGGATGAGTTCCCTTTCGATGGTGCAATGGTAAGCACGGCAAAATTGGCGTAACCAGACTGTTATTTTTCTGTCTGGAGTTTTGGCGTAATTCTTCTTGCCAGAAAACTGCTTGGAGTTAAAGCTGGTGTTGTGATTTCATTTTGGACACGGCTGCTGATTTTGCTTTATCTTCCGGCAAGAAGTTAACAAAATCAGATATTTAAGGACGAATCTTTAATTGTTTTTCTACAAGTTCATCTTCCAGCTTGAGCGGCCTGAGCATTCTATCATTGTGTTTGATCAAAACCGCAAATGGCATGGTAAAATAAAATAAAGAAACCAAAGCCTCAACTAGATACAGTATTTTCTTGACGTTCCTTCCCCATCTGAATGAATTCTGTTTTGTTCATTTAACGCCACTGACGGACGATCAGGTTTCCCTAGTTCTGATTTTCTTCCTTCCCTTTGTTTTCGCCAGTTCCGGCGGAGAAAGTTGACCAAAGCTTGACTTTTCGATTAGAGTTGAGGATTCTGATTCTTATTCATTCCGCACCATAACTTCCCAACGCTTATACTCTTCAGTAAGGTCTTGCAAAATAAGCAATAATTTATGTTTGCTCGTCGAAACGAAGTGGAGGAAGAAAAGCCGGAGCAAACATGAAAGGAAAAATAAGCAATAATTTTTGTTTGCTCGTTGAAACGAAGTAAGGAAGAAGAGCGGAACAAACAGAAAAGGAGAACACAATGGAAATTCAACTCCAGGGGCGTTAATAATGAAGATAAGGAAAACTGTCAGTCTTATGTTTTAGTAAAAGCCAACTGCCAGAAGATTGAATGAGACTTGATGTCATTGAAAAAGGAAGAACTGATAATAAATCTAAATCTAATAAATGAGAATGTTTAAAGAGTATCGTAAGCAACGTGACCGCAACCAGGGCAGGGTATAAGAGCTCTTCGCCGTCTTGTGGTTTCCCTCCGGGATGATACAGAACACGTGCACCTATGCTTTGCATCCAAGATGTGTATGCGCAGCTTTAACCGATATGCTTCTATATTTTATCTGAAATATTTTATCTAAAATTATGTGATAAGAGATATAAACATTCCGTCAGCCAAGCTGACTGCGAATCCTATTTGACAATGCAAAATGGATACGTCAGCTTAATCTTATTAGAGCTATATGTCGGCCCTTCTTGGCAAGGGTCCTCTTCAGGCTCAATGCCGCTCAAGCAGAGGCATTACTAGCCAAAATGTTTGGGGGGGGGGGGACGAGGTATTTACCGACTGGCTGGTCATTTTTACCGACTGGTTTTGCAGATAAAAACGACTGTGTTGACGAAAAATCGGCTAATTTAAAAAAAAATGAAAAATCGGCTGTTTCCAAGAAAAAAATCGACTGTTTTTAAGAAAAATAGCGGCGCTTCGCGCCGACTCGGCTATTTTTTACCGACTGGCCGACAACATTGGGGGGGGCGTCCCCCCCTCCCCCCCTAGTAGTGACGGCCCTGCGCTCAAGATGGAAAAAACGAAACTTCTGAAAGCCTGTGGAATTTGTGGAAAGGTTTTCACAAGTTTCGTTTTTTTCCATCTTGAGCGGCTTTGAGCCTGAAGAGGACCCTTGCCAAGAAGGGCTGCAATATAGCTCTAATAAATTTCAGCTGACGTATCCGTTTCGCACTGTCAAATGTGAAAAAAGATATTTTAGCTAAAAAGTAAAATATAGGAAATAAATAATACATTATTTTTTTTTTTGTGTTTACAATCCCAAAATTCCAAATTATCAGGCTGCGACAGGGCTGCGAGTAATTACCATCCATTCATCCATTATTATTGGAGTTCCTACTTCCTTCTCCAGTGGGGGGCTCTTACGTATTTGTGGGATAAATGTGCTGGGAGGTGTTTTTTTCGTGAGTGTTATCTTCCGAGATAAAACTTATGTTATTACCGTTTTAGGTGTTAAAATGTAAAAGGGCCATAACTTAAACATTCTCATAACATTTGACACAAGGATGCGCAAACATGTGTTATCTGTTATCAAATTTCTGTAGGCTATGGGAACCAAGCTTTATGGTGTGGAGAGATGATCAGGTATCCGCGTCCGGGTTTTCGACACTTTCATCATTAAGTTGAACAAATCTCAGCTTTCCGTACGGAATTGGTGATGGTGCCGGAAATCCTGACAGGAATTCCAGCACGTCACTGCCCGACTCCGTTCTCTGTCCACTCCATTACAGTTCGTAAATCTCTGCCGAAAACAGGGGCTCCTTAATTCAAAACAGTCCGCAGTGCAGCGTCGTAATTTACCTAGCCGTTCCCGCTCGGGTCGATCTGTAAATGACGTAAGCGAATGTCTCTTGAATTAATATGAAAGTGCTTCTCCAAAGCTCTCGGAGATCTCGCTAATTTCTCTCCAAGTAAACGTCATGGAAAATCCCGGGAATAATGGGACTGGGATACTAGCGTCAAAGAATAGTCAGCAATCACGGAGGTTTGTGTGAAGAATCGCAATATAAAGAAAGGTTTGCAGGACAAGTCGGGCAAAATAGAAAGCGAGGGATTATCCACTCCCGATTTTGGTGTACACCAAGTGCCAGTTGCCCGGCTGCCACGCATTCGATTATTAAAATCAGCACACTTACAACGAGACTTACAAGCACTGAAAGATGAATCGCCCAATTTATCGCCGGGGAACAGGGTATTCGTCAAGTGCCGGGGAGTGAGTAACCTCTCGATAGAGAGGTAGATCCAAGGCAGTTCACGGGGTTTTCACCAAATCGGCCGACAACGAAAGAACGGGGGTAGCTTACTTAAAATAATGAAAATGAGGTGAACGTAAAGGGCGAACATATTCTACAGAATTGCGATAGGCTATTTCAAGAAAACTGATGTTGGAAAAGATCTGATTTAAAAATAAATCTTCATGTTTGGTTCGACTTCGGCCCATTTGAACTAAGAACCTGAAAAACCACATGACAAAACCGAAAAATAAGCTAGTGGTACGATCAAGTATTTCCAGCCCGATTTTCTATACTTTCGTCAAAGAGTTGTAAAACCGAAATTTCCGCCCTGATGATGGTGACGAAAATCCTGGCAAGCACACCAATCAGCGACGGTCATAACCTCGTGATCTGTCCGTCAGCACTATCCCTCTATCGTTCAGCGGAAAATTTAGCTGTCTCTTGGTCAACTTTCCGGGACTTCCCTGGCGAGTGAAAGTTTTCTCAGCACTTTTGCACTGACGAGGAACTTTTTAGAAGCGTTTAGAAACGATCCCTCATCCAAGTGCTTGCGAACTTCCTAGTCGGGAAATTGCGGACTTTTTTTCATTAAAGCAGCAGGACATTTTTTTTCCGCTAATTTTTTTCCCGCTAATTTTCACTTGCCATTTAGGTAATCTGCTCATGAAAGCCGATGCATACAAAACAAGACCAAAGGTTTCGATGGGATCCCAAAAATTTTATATTTGATGCAGACAATTGGGTCTTGTCTTCGCCAGGCTAATCATCTGAGAAAACCAAGTTCAGATATACCTCTATAAGCCATATCTATTTTGACGAATACTGGTCGAAACTTCCTGCTTTACTTCTGCCAAATTTCCGGTTTCGGCCGAATTCCGAGCGAACTACTTGTCCAGCAAAAAAAAAAGAAAGTTCAGAAACGAATTCAGCGTATCTCCTTATCCCTATAAAGAACATCTAATCAACTTCAAATGAAACTTAAACTTATAAAAAAAAATCCGGTTTCAACCGGATTCCGGACGAACTATATGTCCGGGTAAAAAACGATTGTCATATACAGATTCAGCGTCTCTTCTTACCCTTAAATCTGTCATATAATCAACTTCAAATAAAACTTTTGCTTTTAACAAATTTTCCGGTTTTGGCCGGATTCCGGGCGAACTACTTCTCCGGCGATAAAATAGTTTTCACCGTCGTGTTCAGCATGTCTTCTTATCCCTAAATCAAACATCTTGTCAACTTCAAATAAAAATTTTACTTTTAACAAACTTTCCGGTTTTGGCCGGATTCCGGGCAAATTACTTGTTCGACAAGAAAACAGTTTTCACCATCGTGTTCAGCATGTTTTCTTACCCCATAATCGATTATCATATTAGCTGTTTCAAAATATTTTGTTTGTCCCTTAATTTAAACCCCCTCCCCCACCCCTAAATGTAGGGTTACAAAGCCCATCTACGAACTCGAACTTACTCTTGACCCAAAGAATCCTCACACCAAGTTTCGTCAAAATATCTCATTCCCTTCGAGAGTTATCGTGCTTACAGACGGACGGACGGACGAACAGACAGACAACTTTTGCGATGTCATAGGTATCCCTCACTTACGTTTTGGGATCCCAAAAACCGCACGTCAAATCACGCAAAGGGTCAGCGGTTGCTCTAAAAACTGGTTGTTGTTGTTGTTGATTAACGTCGCCTCTCGTCTTCAGGGACCTCGCGACGTCACTTCTTAACTGGGTAGATACTTCTTGGGTGGCTGTTTACAGGGATGCATCGCAGAGCAAAATAACACTAGGGAGTAGCGTCAAGACCTATGCTTTCCATGCTTTGCAAACGGGCCGTACTCATAGCGCCGCCCACTACTCTTGCGACATTTAAAGCGAAACAAACTTGAGGGTCTAGAAATGTCTAGTAAAGCTAAGATGAGGTCTGCACACATCGAGGAAACTGGGGAGGTTGTATCTTTTTTGTGCTCTGTTCAGAATATGAAGTTATTGAAGCCAGCGCTAGTGCACGACCGATTGAGTTTTAGTAGGAACGTTCACTATCGCTAGTGGTGCTAGTGTCGCTGCTATTCGGATGTGTGTCACTTTTTTTAAGTCTTGGCGCTACTCTCTAGTTTTATTTTGCTCTGATGCATCAGCACCAATTAGTGTAGATCATTTAAAAATGTTCGGTCTAGGAATAGATTGTTGTTGCGCGATAAGCAGCTGACCGAAAAATGTGTCGTTGCTTTTTTCTGGCTAAAGAATTTGCTCGGGAAGTCAGTGGCGGCCCCTGCACTAAAAGTGGCGCCTTGAATAGCCAGAATTTGAATGCCCTTCCTTTTCGTGTTTAATCTTGCCAAACCAATTATCAAGAAACCTGTGTTGTTTTTAACGTCATATAATTATTGGTTCTCACTAGGTTAGATCCTGATCAGGCCTTGGGTGCTGCGGGCAGGAAAGGAATTTTTTTTTAATGACAGAAGGGACACAACAGGACATGAAAAAGTAAGGAATGGAGATAGTTACTGGCACGGATGCTTTAAGCAGTCTAGCTATAGCCCTATAATTTGTTGACATATAATTTTTGATAATTTGTTGTCCGTCTTGCACAGGTTACCTGTTGTCCATTGGTATAGGGATATGTTGAATGTTGGATATGTTTAAGAATAAAATTGAAGAATAAATTGAAGAAGAAAAGGTAGTCTGAACGAAACCTTTGATTATTAATAGACTGCGCTAACTGCGTTGAATTTTCCTGCAGGGGCAAAGACCGTGTGTTGACTCACAACTAGACCAGAACTAAGCTTGAAATAAATTTAGAAGTCCAAAGGTCGTGGGTTCAAACCTCGCCTGAGGAACAATTTTCTCTTAAAGCACACCTCCCACTGTTTACTGTTTATGTTCCAATATCCCCAACTAGTGAAATACTGTAAAACTAGGCTCTGCTTTTATCAAGTTATACACGGCCTTGGGTGTTATAAGCCTAATTTCAGGTCCAATGACAACTGGCAAGAACACGGCGAAATTCAGATAACCGGTTTTACGCATCAACGGTATGATACCCGAACACTCGTCGAGAGCATGATACGCATGAAAAATAGTGAAACGCGGCAAATGTAAAAATCTGTGAGGTGTCGTTAGCGGGCTTAAAGTTTAACTGAAAAGCCAACTTATTTTTGTGTCATTTAGTTGAATACAGTGAATTATTTGGATTCTGCAAAGGGATTTTTTTGTTTTCCACTATCTGCTCTAGTTATAACGTTCAGAATATCTGCGGCCGTCCCCACAGCGAAAATTCTACTATAACGCGGGAAATTTTAATCTAAACACAAACAAGGCTTTTCAGTGGGGAGTGGCGATATTGGTGAAGATTGCTTAGTGCCTTAACAAAACAAGACCAAAGGTTCCGATGGGATCCCAAAAATTTCAATATTTATGATCCAGACAATTAGGTTTTGTCTTAGCCAGATTCAGTCTTCGTCGGGCCAAACAGCTACTCATTAAGAAATCCAAGCTCAGATATGGATTCAGCATGTGCGTTTACCTCTGTAAGCCGATCGAAACGATCCTAGCTTACTTTTGTGAATTTAAGAATTTTGCGGCTTTGGCGAAATTCAAGAACTACTTGTCCGGCGAAAAGCTAAAGCTCAAAAACGGATTCAGCGTATCTCCTTACCCTTATATCCAACATCTAATCAACTTCAAACAAAAATTTAACTTCTAACAAATATTCCGGTTTCAGCCGGATTCCGGACGAACTATATGTCCGGCTAAAGAGTGATTGTCATATACGGATTCTGGATCTCTTCTTACCCCTAAATCTATCATCTAATCAACTTCAAATAAAACTTTTACTTTTAACAAATTTTCCGGTTTAGGCCGGATTCCGGGCAAACTACTTGTCTGGCGATAAAATGGTTTTCGTATTCTTGTTCAGCATGCCTTCTTACCCCTACATCAAACATCTGATCAACTTCAGATAAAACTTTAACTTCTAACAAACTTTCCGGTTTTGGCCGGATTCCGGGCGAACTGCTTGTCCGGCGAGAAAATGGTTTTCATATTCGTGTTCAGCATGGCTTCTTACCCCAAAATCAAACATCTAATCAACCTCAAATAAAAATTTTACTTTTAACAAACTTTCCGGTTTTGGCCGGATTCCGGACGAACTACTTGTCCGGCGAGAAAATGGTTTTCACATTCGTGTTCAGCGTGTCTTCTTACCCCATAGTCGACTATCACATTAGCTGTTTAAAAAATTTTTGCTTGCCCCTTAATTGAAACCCCCTCCCCCACCCCTAAATGTAAAGCTACAGGGCCCATCTACGAACTCGACCTTACTCTTGACCCAAAGAATCCCCACACCAAGTTTCATCAAAATATCTCACTGCCTTCGAGAGTTATCGTGCTTACAGACAGACGGACAGACGGACAGACGGACAGACGGACAACTTTTGCGATGTCATAGGTATCCCTCCACTTACGTTTTGGGATCCCAAAAAGTCATAAATCTTTCTTGTAAGGCATACAACAAATTAGAGGTACCACAAATCACACGGAAATTCCACTATTTGAAAATCGATTATTCCTGAATAGCGGAATAACCAAGTAACGCATTTTCAGCGGGTCTTCAAGCCAATTTAAGTGAATAAGTGATGGATAACTAGATTGTCCTATCCCAGTCCTTTTCGGTTAAACTTTAAGAATTAATGGATGTAATTATGGAAGTAGGTTGCATTGGCATTGTAGGTACGACAGGTCCTTGAAGTTCGCTACTTGAGACGCTTTCCTACTCCCTGGATCAACGATGAGACGCTTTAGAATTCCTCTCGCTACTGGAATCGGTTTCAAGCTTCAACCTTCGCGAAAACCACAGAAAAGCATTCTGGGAACCATCAGGGACCCATAAATTTCCTGTAATGCCTCACCATTCAGGAGGCTTGTCATTTTCTATGCTTCTATGCCCGCTTCTATTGCCTTCTTCTATATGCTTCTATTGCCCGACCTACTCCTACTTTCCAGAAATTCCGCTTGGGTCGAATCGGCGTTCTTGTTTGCCTCATTGGACGTGAGCGCCAAAGAGACTCCTCCCTCAAGGCGCTAGCAGCGAATCCCAAATGTTGTCTATCTGGATATTCGCGTATTCTGTCCCCGTGGGTATTTCTCGAACTACCGGTTAGTCGGTCAAGATCGCATCGGAAATCTCTTATTGACAAGCCCCCTGAATGGCGAGGCATTACAGGAAATTTATGGGTCCGTGGAACCATAGATATAGAAATAAGCAATTTCTTTTCAAAGCCATTCTTATCCAAAACCTTCCGTTTATTTTCAAAATGCTAGAACGTTCAACTTACTTGGAACTTTCCACTAGTTAGTAACAGTCGATGACAGCACTAGCGGACTCGTGGGAAAATACTGCTTTTTTATTTCTGTACATTTTTCTGTTTATTACTCGAAGGTGAATTTTGGCCACGGGGCCAGGGAAATGTCGCACATCTTTATCGAGGGCTACTTTGGTTTACAGGTGCTTGAGGTGCTACAGAAAGATAAATCGACCTTTCAGATGTTTTTAGTTGAATTTTAATGCCTAGCATGTGTCGAGCTATTTTTGGGATCCCAAAACGTAAGTGGAGGGATACCTATGACATCGCAAAAGTTGTCCGTCTGTCTGTGAGCACGATAACTCTCGAAGGGAATGAGATTTTGATGAAAATTGGTGGGAGGATCCTTTGGGTCAAGAGAAAGGTTGAGTTCGTAGATGGGCTCTGTAGTCGTACATTTAGGGGTGGGGGAAGGGGTTCAAATTAAGGGACAAACAAAATATGTTTAAACAGCTAACGAGACAGTCGATTAAGCTTAGGGATAAAAAGACATGCTGAACACGAATATGAAAACCGTTTTCTTGCCGGACAAGTGGTTCGCCAGGAATCCGGCGAAAACCGGAAAGTTTGTTGAAAGTAAAAGTTTTATTTGAAGTTGATTAGATGTTCGATATAGGGGTAAGAAGGCATGCTGAACACTTATGTGAAAATCATTTTCTACCCGGACAAGTAGTTCGCCCGGAATCCAGCCCAAACCGGAAAATGTGTTATCTGAACTTGTTTTTTCAGATGATTAGCTATTTGGCCTTAATTTGTTTCTAAATTTCAAGAGTAAAAATGTTCAAGGAGTCTGGCGAAGACTGGATCTGGCGGAGACAAAACCTAGTTGTCTGGATCAAATATGGAATTTTTGGGACCCCATCGAAACCTTTGGTCTTGTTAGAGTTTGATGCATAGTAGGGATATGCGGTTCATTTATTACCGGTGCTGAAACGAAGGTCGGACAGTCACGTTATCGCTGAAACTCCAACGTAAATTTGAAGTTAGCTTCGGGTATTTCAAATTTCTGTGACTTCTCTGCAGCAGCAACTGCAACTACAGCAGCTAACTAGCGTAAGAAGTTTACCGAATTACCTGTACCTTTATTGGAAATTACGTAGATGGAAAGTTATACAAAGGGCTCGTACCGTGATCAATAAACCAGTAAATGAACTGAAGTTAGAAGTCTAGGACTTCAAAGTCCTGTGGGTCCTTGTTTGTCTCCAAGACTAGGATAGTAATTCTATTTAGTCCCGTGACATGGGGATTTAAAATGCTTAGATGACTGCCAACCCGATAAAAAATATCTCAACTGATGCGCCTATAGCAAGACTGGATGCTACTGGAGCAAGGCGGGATGCTACTGAATGCTACTGCTTAAAGACCTAATCCAGACTTTCTGTTTACCTTCTCTTACTGATCGCAAGCCACAAGTTTATTTAGATTCGAACTTGATTGCCGGGTTGCTGTTTTGGCTCGAGAAAAAACCCACGCAGAACGTCTTCTTTTTCCAGATGACGAAATTTTCCCCGTTTGATTAGCAAAGAATTATGAGACTTAGTTGATTATTTTTCTTATGTATTTAGAAGTACCAGACTGGTCTTGGTTTTTTCATTTATTTGTATTTGTAATAAACAGTTGGAGCTTTAGATGGAAATTATTATTTTGATCCTTGGCTCCCTACATGCCGTAACGGCTGTCTCGGATAATCGGCTGAGATTTAGTCCAGACCGAATTATTTCAAACCTAGGAATTTTTTTTTTTTTTTTAATATGCTCATTGTTTGACGGTGTTTTTTGTCGTTTTGGACATTCATAGTGGCAGTAGGGATGGTGTAGGTGTAGTAGAAATACCATTTTTTGTGGTCCGCTTAGTCCAGTGTCAGGCACATTTCGTTATAGTATTCTGTACTACTGCATATCAGTACATGCAACTTTTTCGTACAACTACACAGGCTACAAATTTCTTTGGCTTCAGGCAATGTTCCTATGGCCGGCCTCTACCTGTCTATTTTAAGGTGAGTCTTCACCTTCTGGAATCTGTGTTCCCAGATTTTCCGAGACTTTTTTTTTAATTCCTTCTGCGATACTCAAAAAGTCCGGAAATCTGGAAGTTCAAAAGCCCTTTTTTCGGATTATTTTGATATACTTTCGGACCGGTTCATATTCCATATGCAGTTTACAGAAGACGTCAAAGAATAACCTGGAAGCCCAGATTCCGGAAGTTCCGGGAGGTGAAGACCGGACTTTAGTGTTCACAAGTCCCTCTGTAGCTCAGTAGTAGAGCATTCATCTAGAAAGTGGAGGGTCCCGGGATTTGACCCGGCTGAGGACCATATTTATCTTTCAGTTCATTACTTCTAAACTGTACCTTTATCTTATTGACATAGCCGACTGAATGGTTGAACCGGCTTCCAAGAGCCCTGAGCCAAGGCAGACAATAACTGCAGCGTGGCTTAAGACAGTCTTTGTTGGCTCGGTGGTGTGGCGTTTCAGCCACATGTGATTAACGGTGGTCCCATTGAGTTCGGTGGCGTGGGGTTGGGTTAGTGAGAAATGTTCTGGCGCTTACAGGTCTTCATTCTGCAAGGTCTTCTGAAATTAACTTCAAATTTACGTTGGGAAAACCGGAATTTCCGACCAACGTTCCAGCATTGCTTGACGCATGGGCCGTATGTCGTTACTAAGCACCAAACTCTAAGAGCATCTCGACTCGTGTTCGGCGTAAAATTTACATATCAACATCCGAAAGGTCGATCTATCTTTCTGTAGCACCTGTAAACCAACGTAGCCCTCGATCAGAACCAGAACTTTTAAAGTAGTCGGGTAACAACTACCCGTCTGGTTCCGTGTTCCATTTTCTTTTCTTTTTTTCCTCTTCGTATTAAGTTTGTGTTTGTCGTTGACATTCTAACAAAACTAACGCATTTGAAATTGTCATGTGCTGAAGCTGAAGATGTGCGACATTGCCTTGGCACCGTCGCAAAATTACCACCTTCGAGTAATATACAGAAATAAAAAGTAGTATTCCCCAAGGCTTCGAAAGTGCTGTCATCTACTGTTACTATCCGTCTCTATTCGCGATTTCTGCTACGTTTATGATTCAATTTCTGCGCTTGGAACGAGGCTCAGAAATGGTATCAAATTCGTTAATCGCAGTCAAATCCGCATTAACTTTCCCATCAAAAAGGCCATTAAAGGTTCAGCTGAAGACAATGAATGGTGTCGTTCGCTAAGCTGCTTCTTCTGCGCTGAAGGTTATCGAATAAAACTCTTTGTGTTCATACTAGCCTCCCACGTTGTTGCAAAGTGAATAGACTCTCTGATTTTCGAGGAATTACGGATGACGTGGTAGAAGTCAGTAATGGTCGAGGTGCGGTTTTTATTGTCAACGTCAATTTCTCAGTGGTAGTTCCAGAATCTTAGGTCTTTCTTTCTTCTCATCAACGTTTTGCTATGTCAACCGACGCTGGGCCCTTTCGTGTGCATCCGGGTCCAAGTTGGGTTATGGTTTTACGGAATAGTGTCCTTACTTAGGGATTGGAGGCAGAAAGTACTCTGAAAGGGATCGTGGGATCACTCAGTTTTAATTATCTAGCTACTTAGCTTCTGGATGATGTCAGCTACTGTTTACGCCATTCTAATTGAACCATCAGACAGTCCGAAGACTGGCTTGCAGACGCTACGATCTAACCATGAGTTTGGTAAACAATTATTTATGTCGGGGAAGTACCGAGACCTTCTCCCACCAGAGGCGCCGCAGCCAAGATATGCAACAAGGCACCAAAACAAGTTTGTGCCTTGCAAAGCATCAGCGTCTTCCCGATACAGGCGCTTGTTCAGGCAATCTTTTGCATCGTAGGCCGAAATAGAGAGTGACTAATCGCAGTGAAATTGCCAATGAGTATGACTATGTAATAAAAATTATATGTTTATTGATTTATATGTAAAGCTGTCCATTTATCTGTAAAGATACCATACAGCAAATAAACGTTATCTTATCACATCTCGAGGCAAAAACCGTCGGTAAAAATGACCAGCCAGTCGGTAAATACCTTGCCCCCCCCCCAAACATTGTGGCTAGTAACGCCTCTGACCATCACATCTGGAGGCCAGAAGCTAAAGATATTAGAAGTCAGCTAAGATTTATAATTATTATCTTACTTTTAAATCCTAAACACTGAAGAGTAAAAGTAGAAAAGTGGAAACAGTACCACATCACTCAGTTCACAAACAGTTACACAAACACAGCAGCTGAACAAGACTACACACACAATAGCCTGCTAAATCTAGAACAGAAACAATAAAAAGAAAAAAAAAGTATCAGTCCACCTTTTTGCAAAAAGAGAAAAGATTAGTGATGTGCGAGGAAAATATCAGTTGCTGAAAGTTTTGTGTATTCTAGCAATGTTTCCGCCCTTCTTACAGGGCCGTATCCAGGGGGGGGGGTAGTGGGTACCAACCCACTCCGAAACGCAGAAGTAATCGTTTTTTATAGGCTTTAGCCTCTGATGTATATCTTTTTTGCACTTTTTGGTATGGACTAGGTCCGACCCACGGGTACAACCCCCTCCGAAATAATGTCCTGGGCACGGACCTGCCTTCTTAGAAAGGGTCCTCTTCAGGCTAGAAACACGAACATGTGACAAACGATCGCAGGTCCTTTTTATCCGTTTAGCGTCATCAAGTATGATTCCCAGACAGCTTGGTATGAAGAAATACTTTATGTCTAGGTCTCTTTTCGCTTTGCTTGGTCCCCAGATTTGAAGTGAACTTGGTCTGTGGTGTCAGCAGTCTTTTCCGGTTGTTTGATTTTCCCTGGTAAACCACCGTGGACAAAAATACTACTGATGAAAAAATTGTCACTATCTCTTTAAAATAGTCTTCGACTTCTACAACGGGGTCAATACTGTATATGACCAGGGACCCATAACTTTCGGCTTGTCAATAAGAGATTTCTGATGCGCTCTTGACCGAACGTCTGATAGTTCGAAAAATACCCACGGAGATAGAATACGTGAATATCCAGATAGACAAAATTTGGGATTGGCTGCGTGCGCCTTGAGGGAGGAGTCTCTTTGGCCCCACGTCCAATGAGGCAAGCAAGAACGCCGATTCGACCCAAGCGGAATTTTTAGAAACTAGGAGAGGTTCGGGCAACATAGCAACATAGAAGCGTAGGAAATGACAAGCCCCTTGAATGGCGAGTCATTACAGGAAATGTATGGGTCCCTGATATCACTAAGTCCGAAATACGCCAGTGACCCTAGGGACGAACTGGGAAACGTCACCCAAAGGATTCCTCAGAATTGACTCAAATCCTTTGCAAACCAATCAACAACGTTTGTTCTGATGGTGTTTCTGGCTCTTCGCTAGGCACATGGCCATTCCGACCGCCAGCTCGGCAAAAGACGCTTAGTTTCGAAAACACCCGACCCAAAAGGTACAGTCAGTCTGACGACACCATTTTATAGACCAGAAAATCCTGATTCAGAATATGCTTGGAACTCGGGTATCCGACGCTGGCTTCACCCCTAAAAACACTTTTTATTTTCTTTTATACTTGATTTTCGGAAGTGTGAAACCCCTTTTCGGTATGTACCAGTTTTAGTTAAGAATTGCTCACTAGGTAGTGCGCAGGACCAATAATCGCCGCTGATGGCGCTAACCCTATGGAGAAGAAACAGAAGATAAGGTAAAATTGCCAAACAAACAACAATGAAAGCAAGCACACCCTTTGTTGCCAGTTTGTTGCTACTTACTAAGAGAAATTAGCCCCGAGAAAGGTAAAACATTCAATTTCTAATTATTAAGAGTGGAAATAATGTAGCAGAACTTGCCATAATACAGGAGGGGTATCCAAACTTGAATTTCTATAACCTCGTAATTTGGCCTACAAAGGTTAAACTTACGAGGAAAGATCAGTGCAGTCCCAAATGTCAAGAAAATACTGGTAAGATACCCTGAATGACCTAGGGTAAATTAAGGACTGCAAAGAAGTTTGCCTGTAGTATTTTCAGGCCAAGTTCGAGGTCTGATACCTCTCCTGAATGGTGACTTAGTCAGTTTCTCCTTTGTTTGCACCCATGTTTGCAGCCCAGTCTGTACACTTCAGAGTTCAAAGTTCAAATACACTCTGATTTGAAATGAGCATTTTGTTTGTAGCCTCTTTAGTTAGGTGGTAGCGTGCTTATATGGCAGGAGGAAAATTGAAAACGGAGATTTTTTGTTGATACCTAGAACTGTCTTATGGAAGGCACGCCAAAATCACTCCTGCATTCTTTATGATAAATTTTTTTTATTTTTTTTTATATTATGTTCAAATGTTTTCGTCCGGAATGTCCGGAAATGTTTTTTTCGTCCGGAATCATGCCAAAATCTGAAAATTTGTTAAAAGTAAAAGTTTTATTTGAAGTTGATTAAATGCTTGATTTAGGAGTAAGAAGACATGCTCAGTCTGTATATGACAATTGTCTTCTACCCAGACAAGTAGTTCGCCCGGAATCCGGCCAGAACCGGAATTTTTTAAGTTTTGTCTGAAGTTGGTAAGAGGTTCGACGTAATGGTAAGGAGTTATTGTTAATTTTTTGTTTGTATTATTATAATCTTTACTTTTTTGGGTGAAAACCAGATTAAAAGCTAGAATTTCTGTGAGATTTTGGTCAATCTTGCCAGTGACTGAATAAAAAAGGTCATTACGGTAGTGCCGCATGAACCACACGAGCTTATTTTTATTTGTTTTGCTTTATTTCTGCAATGGCTTTAAATAACATTTTCAAACATAGAACATGAATAGTCATATTTATTTTGAAACAGAACCAGTCATTTACTGTGATGTCATTACCGTGCCTAAACACGTCATCTTTTTGGTTTCTGTGTTCCATGTCAGATTTCACAGTATTCTATCTGTGCACTGCCAGTATTGGACAGATCAGTCAGTAGGCTAACTTATTTTTTTGTGTTCCAGGTGAAGAACGACATGGAAGAACTTGCTATTCAGAGCCTCAAAAACATCTACAGCCCTCAGAAAAGAAAACAAATAGACTTTTCTCTGTGTCTTGTTTGCCAGTCAACTGATCGGAACAGTTCTGTTCTACACAGAGTGACTGATGTTGCAAAATTAAAAAAAAATGCTGAGTGAAAGATGCCGATGTAACACAAGGTATCAGGCTCTGAAAAAGAGCTGCAACCAGCCTGACTTTCAAGAAAAAACTTTAGTCTGGCATAGATTTTGCCGTCAGAAGTTCCACAGACTTTGCTCAGTCAAGACATACCAGATCCGTGTATGAAAGTACTGATTTTGACTACAAAACGTGTTGCTTGTTTTGCACAAAGAGGGGCAGCACACAGCAGAAGAATTCGAATGTTTACCAAATACGAACAGAAAACTGCCAGAACAACATACTTAAACATGCTCAGGAGATATGGCAAGACAACCCCTAACAGTTTGGTGATGAAAGAAGCTATATCTGAAGAGCTTCTTCAGAGTATACATCCTCGCCTCGTCGAAGGTAGAATGTATTCTTCTCTTGAACTGAAAGAACGGTTTTCCAGTGTGCTCAGTAGTTCTGGACTTCAGTTATGTAAATCGGATCTTAAGTATCTGACTATCAGATTGAAGAAAAAGTATGGTGATGCCCTTGAGATCAGCGCCAAAAAAGGCCATATGACCTATTTCTATTTAAAGGACAAAGTTCCAGCTGGAGACTTGGCCAGACAGATCGGTCAGTTACTGAAGTGTGCGGAAGATTCAGTGATGACAGTTGACAGTTATGTTTCGTCAGAAGAAAGTTATGATTCCTCTCTTCCCTCAGAAACAGACACGGATGAAGATGAAAGGATCAGGATACGGACTGAAAGTGATGCTAGTGAGCTAACCTCTCTGGAACCAGGAGCTTCTTTGCAGAATGGTACTGAGTCGACAACTGCTAATGATACAGATAGGCCGACCAGAAGAAGCAGCGTGAGAATGCAATCACAGGCTAGTTCGTGCACAAATTCTGACAACTTGAGGAGCTTCTTCTACGTTGCAATGAGGCTTAAGCAGGAGCTACAACAGACAGCAAAAGTGTTCCGCCAGTCTGAAGAAGACATGACAATTTCTTTAGAGTATGCCAGCTCCATGGTTCCTCCAGTGCTTTATAATTTACTGGCATTTCTGATTGACGATACGGATCAGCCTCCTGCGGACTTAGGTGATAGATATGCTGTTTCTCCTGATCTTGACCGTAGAGTCCTCAGCCTGGCTCAAGACATTCTTTTTCAAGTTGGAAAAATCGAAACTCCAAAACACACTGGTAGTGAAGCACTGTTGGGAAAGGTTGAGATTGATTTGTCCCATATAACTCGTCTTTTTGTGCTTTAGTTGTTTTTATCACATTTCAATACACGAGCATGTTGTTTGAAGCAATTATACTCCATTTAGTCGTTAATTCACTCCGACATGCCTAGGCTATTAAACATCAGACTCGCGTCGTATCCTTAAAGTTTAACCGAAAAGGACTGAAATAGGACGATCTAGTTACCCATCACTTATTCACTTAAATTGGCTTGAAGACCCGCTGAAAATGCGCTACTTGGTTTTTCCGCTATTCAGGAATAATCGATTTTCAAATAGTGGAATTTCCGTGTGATTTGTGGTACCTCTAATTTGTTGTATGCCTTACAAGAAAGATTTATGAATTTTTTTTGTTCAGGCACTAAGCAATCTTCACCAATATCGCCACTGCCCACTGAAAAGCCTTGTTTGTGTTTAGATAAAAAAAATTCCCGCGTCATAGTAGAATTTTCGCTGTGGGGACGGCCACAGATATTCTGAACGCCATAACTAGAGCAGATAATGGAAAACAAAAAAATCCCTTTGCAGAATCCAAATAATTCAGTGTATTCAACTAAATGACACAAAAATAAGTTGGCTTTTCAGTCAAACTTTAAGCCACAAGTGGCTATCCATGTCAGGCGTAATCAGCGTATTCAATTTGGTCGGAATAAACTTTTCTGCCAGCGGTAGCCCACTATACATGTGCCTGATGATGGAATTTGTTACTGAGTAGGAGAATAACTGATAAGGTTTCAGTTCTGCTTAAACCACCCTTTCGTAAAGTGTTTATTAACGGTATATTCGTCATCAGTGGGTTCATTTTGATCGGAATTCACTTTTCATCCCACTGCGTTTGATGCTTGTACGTGTTATTAAGAAAAAAAATGGAATAGCATCGGGCTTCATTTCTGCTTTAAGCCGTCATTCCCGGAACTTATTCCCGATATATTCGGAATCAGCGGGTTCGATTTGGTCGGAATCCACTTTTCAACCTACTGTGCTTGACAGCAAAACTTATCATTGAGAGGAACAAATGGAATAGCATAAGGCTTCATTTCTACTTTAAGCCATCATTTCCGAAACTAGTTCCCGGCATATTCGGAATCAGCGTGTTCGATTTGGTCGGAATCCACTTTTAAACCGACTGTACCTTTTGGGTTAGGGGGGTGTCACATTTTCATGACCTGGCGGTCGGACACGGCACGAAGAGTTAGTAATCAAGAGCATTAGTCGTCTAACGACTGACCAAGATATCGAGCGGATTTTCAGTTTGTCGCTCGTTCTGTTTCTCTCATCTTACCTGTGTTTCTTTCATTTTCTATTTTCTCCGGTCATCACCTTATTTTCATTTCCTGAACTTTCTTGTTTAATTTCCGTTCTGAAGCTCTTACGCAGGACCACTATCCTGGACAGGAACTCACTGAGACCCAGTGAGTTTCCTGCGAAAAGACAGAATGCAAAGGTGTAGCTACTGTGATGATGATGATGAAGTTTTATTTGTATGTATGTATATTCTTTATAACCGGTTACATTCAAATTGAACAAGAACGGAGTAAATGGAAGAGAAAACAAGAACAAAAGAGAAAAGACAATTAATCAATGACAAATATGTACAGCACTACAAATGAAGAAAAACACAAAACGAGTTAATTCGTGGTCATCCATTGGGCACAGGCACAGAGTATGGGTGTGCGGCCGTTCAAAGAACTTTATAAAGATAGGAAAAAGGAAGTAGCTCATATAAAGATAAAAAAGGATAAATTGAGTTTCAATAACGGAGAAATGCACGAGATCAAACAAAGAATAAACATAGAAAAAAGAAAAGGGTCTAATAATCGGCTCTTATATTTCTAAATGGAATGCGCAAAAATTGTCAAGGACAGAAACGTGGAGATCCTGGGCAATGAAAGATAACTTTGTACAAGGTTGCACAAACTTTGCACAAAAGTTTGCAGTTACGCAGAATTCCGATAACTTCGAGGACTGTTTGAACTAGGGTCTAATCATGTGAAGATTTGAGTGTGAACCGATGCGCAACGCTAAGGTTACGTTCCCTGGTGCTCAGTGCCAGTTATCATCATATGAGAAGGAGGCAGAAGTCCTTATTGGGATGATAACCAGCTTTGCGGAACGGAAGTAATAATCGCGAAAATAACCTGTATTTTCCATATGCTTGCGATGCTCCCAAGCATGTTCAAAGTCGATCCTCGAGTCGAACCGATCCCACGGATCAGGAGTTTGTGCTCGGAAATGTTAGAATTGTAATTAGGGAGCTGAAATACAAAAATGTTCCTCGGACGGGATTTGAACCTGTGACCTTCGGTTTCCATTGGGACACTACACTGAACCCTGGGCCACCGAGGGGCTTGTGAAATATTTTTCTTTCGTCTTAACAGTGACACATCCAAAGCCACTATTTTTATTATTTGAATATTATAGATTAAATCATTATTTGTTTATTTATCATTCAACTATAGTTGCACAAGAAATCAGACGAAAATGGATCTTCTTACGAAATTATCTTCAACTATAGTCATTATGTTTTCATTTCAGTGACGCCCATCCCGGTGCGGTACTTGGCACTAAACCTCGATTGATCTTTTACCTGGTTGTTGACGTCATGCTTCGAGAAATCCTAACCTGCTCAAGTTCAAGCTTTTTCAAATCAATCAAAATAATTACAGTAGGAGCAAATCTACCAGAGACGAAACTCTATAGAAGATGAAGTTACGTGCACAAACAGCTCGATTTTGAAAAAAAAATGCTCCAGAAACGCTGTGCCAGGCTCCAGTAAACACACAACACAATTTCGTTGCTCCACTATTTCTATGGTCGATTTTCATCGAAAGAACTTTTCCTTTCGGATCTGTGGTACCTCTACGTGCTTATACCTCTGTGCTTGAAATATTAGGAACATCATTTGACGGTAAACGATTTCCGAAAAATAAATACTTTTTGGGTCACACGCAATAAATAGCGTGCTTTCTTCAGAAACCTTCAAAGAAGAATATACACCTCTACTGTAGTGTGCTAGCTGACTCGTCCACTCGCGCGCGTACTTCAAGTTCTTCACCTGATTTCATACCGACGTTCAAAACTGTCACCAAGAGCGGCACTTCTCTTTCTATTTTCGGAACGCTAATAACTTCCAAGTCGCTTCTTACACATTTCCACAAGTAATTTTTCTTGGCTTTTGAAAGCGTCGCCATGGCAACCCAGGTTCTGTTAGCCTTTCAGATTCTCATATCACGCCAACTGGCAATATACGGCCGATCAATTCGACAGTCTTGTATGACATAAGGGAATATGATTGTTATGGTTACATGTCAGAATAGCAAAAGTAAAAACAGCGTCAGGCAAAAGCATCGTGGCCAGAACAGCGAAAGAATAATCATCAAACGTCAAAAATAGCGAAAGCAAAAATAGTGTCGGGCAAAAGCATCGACAGCCAAAACACCGAAAGCAAAATCGACGACGGTCAAAATAGCGAAAGCATTCACCACGTCAAGATCGACGGTCAGAACAGAGAAAGCGAAGAAAGCGACAAGCAAAAACAGTGACGGTCAAAAAAGCGAAAGCTAAGACAGTGCCATGCAAAACTAGCGACAGGGAAAGAAGCGGCTGGTCGAAACTGCGAAAGTCAATACCGCGATAGAGAAATACCGCGACGACCGAAACAGTAAAATTCCATTACGTGGTCTCCCGAACGCTCTATTGTCGCAAGAGAGATCTGACATCTTGCACTGCAATCGCTGTAACCCTACTGACAGCACTTCCAGTACACTAAATTGGGTTTCCTCTTTCCTTCCTGTAGAAGTAGACATCCACTTCGAGAAGGCGTGACTTCTTTCTCAGTTCGCAAATAACGTGAAACCTTCTTTCATGACACCTCTGCCTGAGAGAAATTACTACTGTTGGTTTAGAAGCGAAGTGTTATACTAATGTCGTCGTTAAGCTTTTGTAACTTGATCCTTGAGTACACTGTGCTGGAAACTAACGACAAGCATGCCGACTTACAACAACGAATTGAACAAAGCAGATAGAGAAAATATTGATGCGAAAGCGAAAATAGTAACTTGTACTTCATTTGTTAAATGCTGTGGTCAAATGTCCTGCGTCTCATGATATTAGGCAGCTAGCACATTTGTCAAGATCGGTTTTTACCAGTCACTGTCTTTTTCATGCTGCTGTTCCTGTTTTTGGCCTGTCGGTGTTTTTGCATGGCGTTGTTTTTGCTTGCGCTGCTCTGACCGTTGCTGTTTTTGCGTGGCGCTGTTTTGCTTTCGCTGTTCTGACAGTCGCGGTTTTGCGTGACGCTGATTTGACTGAATACCATTGTTGTGACGCTGACAGGATGGTGAAAATAGTTGGTAAGAGTTCCTTGATATTCTTGATGACTATCTCTTCTAACCGGTGCAAAATCGCCGGGTATTAGCGAAAGAGCCAGACGCGGTATCACCTCGGGTATCATAGCTGCTCCTAAGATCGCCGTGATTGCTTGACGCAGGATTTGAGTTGTTGAGTTTGAGTCGTTACAGAGACGTTTATCCTTTTCCTGAGGATCACTGGCGTGTTTTGGACTTAGTCATATAAAGTATTGAGGGCATTGAGGCAGTGGCACGTGGTGGGTGACCCTTTCTTTGCCAACGCCGAGTTCGTAAAGTAGATGAGTATCTGCAGCTGCTCCCAGTGCTAAATCCGCCGACGTGGCAATCAGCACCTGGTTGGGTAAGTTTGGTAGAGTGATCTCTGGTTTGTCGTGTAAATTAACACGAGTGTCAACAGTTCGTAATCTGTACACATTTCTACGTGCAGGCTAGCTTGCGATTTCCTGCCCAGGACTGTGGTCTTGCGGAAGAAAAGTAAAGGAAAAAATAAAGAAAATTCCGGAAATCGAGAGGGACATTTAGAAAAGATGATCGAAAACTTTCAAATAGCGGAGATGTGCAAACACGTCCAAAAATCTTTCAGAATCCAGAAAGCACAAAAGTTTGGTTAAAGCGCGTAAATAACGAATCCGGATCCTACGAAAAGTAATTTGTTTTTTCTTTTTGGGTCACAAGTCGATCCTGAATAGCTTTCAAGACAATGCGTAACATTCCGCTTTAAATAAACGTTGCAAACCGCGACAGGGCCTCACTCTGCCCCGAAATCTTTGTTTTAAGTAATGAGTATTACTAAATATAAACGTATGGAAACTTAACGAACATAAAAGCTTATTTTCATATCTCTGATTTGAACACACTGCATTATTTTAACTCTGCCAAGGGATTTTTTTCAATATTTCAAGCACGGTCAAGCAGGTACAAGCACGTAGAGGCACCAAAAACCCGAAAGAAAAAGTTCATTCGATGAAAATTGATTATATGAATAGCGAAGTGACGCATTTTTATCGAGTCTATTTAAGTGAACAAGTGATGGGTAACTAGACTGTCGCAACTCAGCTCTGTTCGATTAGACTTTAAAGGACCTCTCTTACTTATTCTGCCTTTTACATTATCCCTAGTTCTAAGCTTCATAAATCCCCGCCTTTCGCCATTGCTTCGTTTGTGCTTACGACCTCTTAACGCTTTTTCGGCCTAGTAAAGTTTTTCCGGTCACGCAACGTGAACTTCGCCAAAAACATCAGGTCCGCTGAAAACTCTTTCAACATAAGGGGTATGAGAAGCTTCAAAGTAATTTTTTTTTTTTTTTTAAGATCATCAGGT
The DNA here is from genome assembly GCA_023053555.1 of Branchinecta lindahli. Lineage (NCBI taxonomy): Eukaryota > Metazoa > Arthropoda > Branchiopoda > Anostraca > Branchinectidae > Branchinecta > Branchinecta lindahli. The sequence continues at coordinate 22,442,506 of JAKZAO010000006.1, forward strand.
CCACCTTTCTGCTTTGGACTTCACTTTTCAAATATTTTGCGTTCAACCCTCGCGTCTGAGAGCGGGAAGGCTGGAAACAGTCGACAAGTGCTAACAAGGAAATCGCTAATTTCAACGTTGAAAGTACTGACTTGGAAATGTTAAAATTCGTTTTGGAAGACCATCAGGTCCATCTTCTGCTTTGGACTTCAGTTTTCAAATATTTTGCGTCCAACCGTCGCGTCTGAGAGCGGGAAGGCTGGAGACAGCTGGCAAGCGTTAACAAGGAAATCGCTAATTTCACATGAAAGTAATGGTATTTTAGAAAATAACATTTCTGAGCTATTTCCTCTTGAAAAGATCACTCCTAGTAAGAGTTGTACTTTAACAATTTGTTCGACTTGTGGCCCAAAAAATCGACCATACATGTGCACGCAATGTTTCGTTATCGTTGGTGTTTTGCGCCATTTGCCGCTAAGGAAAACTTTTCGGGCTTTCTGCGACCTTGTAAAGGTTTACGGTCTACATAGTCCTCGGATGGGTCTCTTGAAGTATGCCTTACAGCTGCTTGGTTGCGCTAACACAGTTCTGTCAGATTTCAGACCTGGCTTATCTTCAGTCTCACGGAAGATCTCAGCTTCTCACTCTAGATTGCAGCTGCTAATCTTCCAAGGTCAATATCACTTCCAGGTCGATAAGTCAACACTGGAATCGAGAGCGCTTTCAATTTTACGCTCTGTCGGTTTGTAAGGAAAATAACTCGAGTCGAGACAGTGAGTGTTGTGCGAGTTCCTTTGAACATCTTGCTTTCTGCTAACACAATTGATTTGTCGCTAATGACGTGTCAGATTTTCTCTTCTGGACATGTTTAGATACAACACGTTTTTAAATGATCCATCACCATCATCATTAGTGGAAAAACAAAAGCACATGATCGCTAATTTTTAACATACGCAACCGAGGACGTTGATAGGTTCTAAAAACAAAGAGGACAGTTATGGGATACTAACGATTGCCGGAAGACATGTTTGGATACAACATGTCGTCAATTGATCACCGCCATCATCATCCATGGAAAACAAGTGCACGTGATGGCCAATATTTAACGTATGAAACTGAGAAAGATGATAGGTTCTGAAAACAAAGAGAACAGTTACGGGATATTAACTACAGTCAGAAATATCTTCGTGCATTGAGTCCTCCAATGCTGTCTTTTGCTGTATTCGCTTGAGACATGTAGCTTACACTTTGTCTGTAAAACAGAAATCACCGGGACCTGATTTCGGTTGCGCCAGACGTTTCCTCCCGAGTTTCCTCCTCGAGTCAAACGGCGGTTAATGCTGACCTTGCATTTTCTCTTCAGTGGAGTCAACCCTTTCGTCGTTCTTCGGGCGGAACCTTGCCTCGAGTTCTACCCTCTACGTTACGCCACGGCACTTTCTTACTGACCAAATTATAGCAGAATACTCTTCATGACTATTCCTTGCCGATGCAAAATCTCCGGGTAGCAGCGGAAGAAAACAAGAAAAGGTGTCACAGCTGCTCCCGGAGATCGCCGTGATTGTTGGATCCAGGATTTGAGTCGTTGAGTCAAGGGTCGTTACAGACACGTTTACTCCTTCTTCCTGAGGGTCTCTGACTTAGAAGGCTGTCTGCTTGAAACATGTAGCCTACCCTTTCATTGTAAATAGGATCGCCGGAACTTGATTTCGGTAGCGCCAGGCCTTGCCCCCTAGAGTCAGGCGGCCGCTACTTGAATGCTGACCTCACCAAGGGCCTCACATTTCCTCTTCAGTGGAATCGACGCTTTCGCGGTTCTTCGGGCGGAACGTTGCCTCTTTAAGAAAATCGAAAATTTCAGCTGAAAAATAATAAATAAATAGAAAACGTTAAAAACACGAAATTTGCACCCCGCTAGGTTTCTCAACTTTTGATATGTTGTACAGTTTTTTTTTTCCTCTACAAGATGGTGTAAAAATCATTTCTGTTGCAATTTGTTTGCGGTCAAACCTTATATTGAATGTACTACTATTTCTTCCTTCCACGTTACGCGCCACGTCGCTTTCTTACTGACCAAACTCCAGCAGAAAGCCCGCGGTGCGGATAAACGGATAAATAATTCCCCAGGGTATCATCTCACAATTGCATTTACTTGATTCGGCTCCCCACGGGATTACGAGGGATCTTGCTATCAGAGAAGAAAAGATTGTATATCAGAAGAGGGTCCTGCTTACGGCGTCTTTCAAGAGGAAATGGTGTGTGACCGAAATAACGGATAACGCCATTTCGCGAAAACCTACAGGGGGGGGGGGCGCAGTTTCCCTAGCTTGGCACAAAAAAAGTGAAAGACCTTCTTAAGATCACCTGGCCAATTCATATTGGACTGGAAGAATAGAAAAGATACTACGAGGCTTTAAAAAAAAGAAAAAAAGATCAACGTTTCACAACTGCCTGTCATAATTTTGTCGAATCAATTCGTTCGCAGGTCTGTAAATAGGGGTCGTTGTCTGTGAATTAGTTTGAAACGGAGAGAGAAACTCGCGTTGTCTGGTCCTTCGCCCCTATCCCTCCCTCTACATAGGAAAACCAATAGGAAGGGTTTAGATTTAAAAAAGGCTAAAGTCAAAAATGTAATTTTAATGAAGCACAACTTTTGTTACAGTGGTTGGGTCCTGGTTGCCTCTTCTGTTGACCAACAGTGCTCCCATCAAAATAAAAATGAATTAGATTCATGGTGCTAGAGTACCTTATTACAGCATTGCCATGCTAATGATAGAAGGTTGCTACCAAACAGATTCTTTGACCACGAAAGTTTGACAGCATATTAAACAATTCTAGATAAAAGTTGTAATCTTTTTGACATCTTTTTGGAACCTAACTGATGTTGTCGTTTTTGCCTGTTGTCATGCCACCATGAACAAAAATAAACGACCAGATATGTTTTTGCAATCACTTTGACAGAGCCCTTTCCCTAGTAATTGGCTAAGGTGGCTTTCAAATTCCATCCTTCCGATCTTGCTTCGTCGCTTCAGCCCCACGTCAAAGGACTCGCAGGCGAGAAATAAAAAGTTTGTCATCCCGTCACTTCAATTCTCTTCTGCTGTGTCACTGACATTCCTTTTTACATACCATACGCTTGCTAATTCGTTCTTGAGCTCAACTACTATTTAATTAGAAAATGAGGAACAAAATACCAAAACTTCAGAAAATCACAATAATTTGTCATCACATAAGGTACGAACACTGCGAATTATTGCATGACAACGTAGCGGGAAACTGCCAAAACTAAGCCTAAGTTTTGATTAAGAAGTATGCTATGGCTTTGACATCTATTTCTGGGCTTCGTCGAAAGCGTTCATCTCTTTGATGAGACGGGCTATCTCTGGCTTGACTTCGTCGTAGCGCTGGTTGATAGTCAACAACTGCAATCAAAAAAGCATATGTTATTTTTTCCATAACTTCACCATGACTGAGAGGTCCCCTCGCACTAGGCGTTCATCACATCGGTAACCGAGCAGGAATCGGCAGATATACTGTCAGGAGTTTCATAAAAGATACCACAAGGATGCGCAGATTCAGAAGATGTTATCTGTTATGATGCAAACGTTATGCAATTAAAAGTTGTGCATACCAAACATTGCCAGGAAGAGCCGAAAAAGCATCTACTGACTTTTCTGATATGATGATGACAAACAAAAAGTCAGCAGACGTTTTTTCGGTGGTGTTTCGGCTCTTCTTGTATGCATAACATTTTATACGGAATGAAAGCCTGACAGCCTGACGAGGACCCTTGCCAAGAAGGGCCAAAATATCGCCACCAAAGCATCGCAGCTGACGTATGCGTTTTATTGTTTGAATATATTTTTCCCGGTCAGCTTGAGCTCAAAGGAGTGCGTAACGTTTGAAAAACATAACATCTAACATCCTAAGTGTTATCTGTTGAAACCGCAGTGTTACCCATTCTCCGGCACCTTCTGTCGAGGGGTCAACGACTCTCCCGGAATGGTGTACACGTCCCGAAGGAATAATCCGGAAAAAATAGAGTCGTCGACCCTTCGTTCGCCGCAGGACAGACCGGATGGGGTGAAAGAAATGCGGACTAACAAAAGTTGGTGAATTACCAAACTCGATAAAGAATGGGAGGATATGGACTGGTTAGGAATAATCCGGAATGGCCAGGAATAATCCGGAATGGTCAGGATTATTCCGGAATGGTGTACATCAAAAATGAGAGTCGTCGACCCCTCGCCTTCTGTACACCCTTTCCCAGCACCGGCCGAAACCATCCGTGCCGGTCATAATTAGCGATTCCCGCTTCTAAACATGCTAATTTTACATGTTCGAGCACGTGGCAACCGCTGCTGTCGGCCGGTACCGGGCACTTGCTGTACACTAAAACCGAGAGTGGGCAACCCCTCGGTAGCAAGGGATTACAAACAGCGCACTCGTACCAGTGTTGCCAGGTCGCCGAGACCCAAAAGCACTTTGGTTGACCCAAAAAAGCACTTTTGGGTGCCAAAAATCACTACGCAACTTTTTTTTACGATTTTTGAATAAAATATAAACGAGGGGGATTTGCGGTTGATTTTTACAAACTGCTGCTATGACAAAGCGCAGTATTTGAGCAGCACATAGAAATTCAGGGTTCCTGGGGCAACGATAGGGTTGTCTGGTGTAGGCCATCTACACTTTAAAAAGTAGCTCCGAATATGGATTAAAGTTAACTGCAGTATTTGCTACTCTGATTATTCTTATCACTATTTCGTATCAATCTTACCTCAGTAGAGATAAGAATAATCCGAGTAGCAAATACTGCAGTTAACTTTAATCCTTACTCGGAGATACTTTTTGCAGTGTATTTGGTTTACAAAAACTCGGTCAGGGTACTAAATCTCCCAACTTGATATGTTTGAAGCAATCACAAAATGAAATGTATTGGACATCATCAAAAATAAGATCACATGTCTGATGTAGTGATGGGTTGGAGGAGCTGACCAGGCTCCTGCAACTAACATTAATCGCACCAAGGCTATTTATCTTGAAAAAAAAATTCTAGCTCATTTAGATTCCCTGTTATCACGGATAAAAGTTTTTCGCATATGCACATACAGTGCTCCTGCCCTTTCCATTTTCAAATAAATTCTCTAGCGCTGGCATAGTCGAAAATCACTACGTAATGCCAAATTTTACCAGAAAATCACTACCGCACTTTCGGTCCTCGAAATCACTACGTTTGGTGATTTATCACTACACCTGGCAACACTGACTCGTACAAGCGCTCTGGAGAGACTGGGCTGCCCAGTTGTTACGCGTATGCAGTGTTTCACTTTCGATATTCGATAAACGATATATCGATATCGATATTTCGGTGCCATGTTTCGCTACAGTATCCGTCTCGTCTCGCCAAAATTTAAGAGCAGAATTTGCCAGAATTGTCGTAAAAAAGCATCTTGCATCGACTCAAACTTCGAAGAAACGAAAACTGAATACGAAGAACATATTGCTCAAATTTCGGATATATTAGTGTGACTTATGTCGGATTGTTTACAATAAATATAAATGAACAATTATCGTTTTCGATATCGATATTTACGTTTCGATATTCGATATCGATATTTGGTCCGATATATCGATATATCGTTATCGATATATCGATATATCGCCCAACAGCGTTCACTTTCTTCACTTTTAATCTGATCTAAATGCCATCTGTGACAACTTCTCTGAGAATTGTGCGAACTCTTTGATCACACGCCAAGGACTAAACCAAGAAAAAAGGAATAACGGAGGTGCACCGTCTTCAGTTTTTATTTTTAATTCACGGACATGGTTCAACTTCCAGTCAAGTCCTACCACCTGTTGACCTGGACGAGATCTGAAGGGCTGCTGCTTTAATGTTCTTGTGAAATGCTCTATGAAAACACGCCTGTTCGATGTCTTTTCAATGACATTTGGCACTGAATGTGTCAGGCACAACAGCGTTGACGTAGGCTACCTAACCGTTTATCTATCTTCCATTTGTTGTCGAACGTTAAATGGAGGATTTAGGGGTCCTTATCCGTACCTGGACTTGATCATTATCCAGTCTTTACCTTCTATTTCGTCAAAAACGAACAATGTTTTGGGCCACCTTCAAACCCAGGCAGGGTTTCATGTATCAAATGAATGAATGAATGTATCAAATGAATGAATGAATGAATGAAGTATCTTATTACCCATCAAACAACACAGCGGAAAAAAGATGGAGTATGTGAAAAGACAAGAAAACAACAATTACAAGAAAAACAAACAAAAAACAACATTAACCTAGATACAAAATCACAAAACAAAGAAATTTATCAAAAAAGAATACCCATCCAGGGGTGTTCAAAATCTTTATTATTAAGGTTCGTGACCAGATTTTCGACGCTAAGCACGGGGTCTGCGATAGAGTACCTCTGGATCAAATACCGGTTGCGGGACCAACTGGGAACTTGGAGAAGATATTTAGCAAATTTAAAAAAACAGCTTTCTCAACTCTTTCTTGTCCGTAGCGGTTAGAAGATCCCACAATGGAGCCACAAACAGTAAATGAGGCAAAGCCACAGCGTTGTACAGCATTGCAAGGAGCTTTTTCGACATATTCACTTACGACGGAACAAGTGACGCGTAGGCTCCACGAGGTTTCCTATCAGTGCGAGCGATAATTAGCTTACGAGTTGCGGGCAGTGACGGGCCAATCGGAAGGCCATTACTTACCTGGGTATGCCTATTGGAGCTAATCTGAAAGAAACTGCAAACCTAGCACTAAAAAATTATGCTCGAAAGATCCGGGCCGCATATGCATCCCTGGCTTCAAACGTTTCGTATCTGAGTAGAGCACACCGATCTCAGTTATATAATAGCCTAACAGTTCCTCACCTACTCGCTCTTGCTCCTGTCTGGTCTTTTTTTAACTGTGATAAGAGGAAGCAAGTTCACCGCCTTTATTTTAAATTTGCAAAGTATCTGACGGGACTGCCAGCGTGGACAAGCAATTCTTTTCTGCAGAGAAAGTATCGACTGGTAAAACCAGCGGGAGTTATTGAGAAGCGTATTAGTGATTTTTCTACTGAATGCCAGGAGTCTTTCCATCTTTGGTCATTTCTGTTTGTTCCGAGTTCGTAGTTATCGAAGTATGTTTTTTCCTTTCCGTTGTTTTCTTTTCGTTTTTCTTGTTTTTTACTCCGTCTTTTCTGGGCCTAGCCCAGTTTTGTTCAGTGACGGGTTATAAATAAAATGATGATGATATCAGTTCGCTCGTAGGCCTTACATCAATACCAAATATTCTCATTCTTCACAACAACATTTCATGAAAAGGAGGAAATGAGATTTATGATAATTATAACTTTGTATTATACAAGACTTATAAATAAGAAATTAATTTATTAGTTGTTTCTGTTTTGTGGTTGTTGCCACTGTATTGTTTATACTTTCTGTATTGTGAAGATGTGAAACGAATACGCGACTAGTGGATGAAAAGCGAAAAAAGATACACAATATTTTAAGGATGATGTGTTTAGAAGCATATCTAAATGGTAATTTTCCAATGACAATCTGTTATGTTCACAATATGAATTTCAGAATCTCGGAATTGCAGTAGGCCTACTACACTAAACGAAAGGCTGGTGATGAGCAAAGGGGTTGAATTGGCATTACTTACGTCGTTTTTTGGCTGGAGGAAATGTCATTTTGAGAAGATCTTTACCCAGCCAGACCAGGCTAACTTCGGAAGTATTAATAATATGTTGACAAGAATAAATCGGAACCAGAACTCATAGGAGGCTGGCCACGACACTAAAATCGAGACAACTTTTCTATTGGCTTCTGAATTTGCTAAGCAAACAGCCCTTTGTATTCCCTGCGGAGTCCGGCAACGATGATATTTACCGGGAACTTTTCTCACTTTCCTTGCGGCTGCAGAACATTTCAAAATAACAACGGCACGTGGACCAACTGTTTCTGTGAGAACGATTTCGCCTCGTATTGTGTTTATGCGTACCATACGTGTTATCAAAAACTTCTAACACTTTTTGTGGTAGAAGATCCGTCTCTCCATTCCCACAAATCGTACTTTCTCCGTATTACGAATTCCCGACCCGAATGAGTTCTATCACTGTGTACCCGAAACCCCTGCATTATCACGTCTGTGTAACGTTCAATCCAGTAGCTCTATGGCGAGGACATTCACGGTTACAATTCGAACACACGATAATTTTTTTTTAATCTCAGCTTTTCCGTACGGAACTGATAATGCTGCCGAAATTCTTGGCAGGAATTCCAGCCGTGAGAACCCGATCCTGATTGACTGCCCAATGGATTATTGGGTATGATCAGGCCCGTATCCAGGAATTTATTTGGGGGGGGGGGGGGCGGGGAGTTGCCCGCGGAATTTATTTCGAGGGGGGTTGCCCACGGGTTGGACCAAAAAGTACGAAAAAGACTTAGATCAGAGGTTAAAGCCTACAAAAAAACTATTACTTTTGTGGGTTTTGGGGGGTTCGAACAACCTACCCCCCCCCTGGATACGGCCCTGGGAATGATTATGTTATCTATACTTTATATTGACCGTAACTGACGATCCAACGATTTATTAAAGGACACCTGAATGAAGAGTACCAAGTATCATCCATATATCTGTGACCTCCGTTAACATTGCCTGCAGAAAACCCAATCCAAATACGAAATAGTGTTTCCAAGCTATGATTTTTGCTCCATTTTGCATCTGTCTTTATTTCAGTACCGAACAATTTTAGAAATGAACAAATGTCTCCAATCAACCCTTCTTCTGGAATATTTTTTAACCGGTTAAGCCCAAACGTATATCTAGAAGAAATTCCAATACGATCCGGCCAGCGCTGTTCAAGATTTGAATGAATTGCGCTTTTTGTCTTGGAGTCTGCATGTGCAAACCTCCAGAAACGAACATCCCTATTTTGAAAACGTCACGCTCAGGAGAAGAATGCTCTCCGTGGCCATGTCTGTAAGTGCATTCTCCATGGTGTGTTCAAGTATGGTTTCATTTTTCAGGTGTCCTTTAAGGAAATAAAGACAATCTGTTAAGGAAATAAAGGACATAATTTTTTTTTTTCATATCTATATAGTATACAGTTCTGTTGTTTTGCGGGAATCAGGGGTATCAAACTTTATATTCAACAGTGTAGAGTAGTTTGCTTCGAAAATGAAGTCCGCTGCTTTTGTCTTTTTGTTTCAGGTTAGGATTTGTAGAAAAAAGAACAGGTCCAAAATTGTTTGATTATATGAACTACTGGGAAAACCTAAATTTTTCAGTGAGCTATACTGTCATCAAAATAAAAGAAAACAAAATAAAAGGAAGCTGAAATGTTTCTAAATTGCTGAAACAGTTCTGAGCGCGTGCACACTGAGCTTTGATTACTGAATCGAGGATATTGGTTAACGACCATAACACACCGCAATGCAGGCACTTAAGCTATTAGTTTGAAGATGCCGTGCGTGACTGCTACACACGCTTCATAATCCCTTCATCAAACAATAAATCTCGAAAAATGAGCAAAGAACTTTATTACGAAGTCCGCAATAAAGCTTCATATTATAATCCTTACATATTTTACAGCGCAGTTATTCGTGTCAAGCCAAATATCAATTTGGATAGGGCCTCACACTACGTTGTGTTTGCCTAAAACCAACTCTTCTCTTGATACAGCGCCTCCTCCTGCTATGTAAGGGCCATAAAAACTGAAAAATCGTCAATTTATATTGACGGTGGAATCAGGTAGTCGGCACACGCCGTGTGTAAGCTTCTTAATGAATAAACGATTTGATTTGATTTGAAAACTGAAAAACCGCAAACACATTCACTTCCTTACTTGTAATTACTCGTAAGTGGCTAACCCCTGTGCTCGCCCCCTGAATGCGGTTCCACGACACCGGGGTTCTTAATAACATATTTGACAGTGCGAAACGGATACGTCAGCTGAAATTCATTAGAGCTATAATTCGGCCCTTCTTGGCAAGGGTCCTCTTCAGGCTCAAACCCGCTCAAGATGGAAAAAACGAACTTGTGAAAACAAAACTGAAGATTCTAGCTTAGTCTTAAATATCTAAAATGATGAACTTCCTTTTTGAGAGTAGCTTGGAGTTAAAAAGGTTGCTGAGATTTCATTTTGGACACGGCTGCTGTTTTTGCTGCTCGATTTTTTTTTGTTCTTAATAACATTCCATGAGCGCAGTGAATCATTGTTGAACTAGTCTGTTTAGCAATGTAATATCTGCATGCAATGTAAAATCGGCATGCAAAAAGTTCATCGATATTTTCAGCGGCTCTTTTAATTTGTATTTCTGTTCTTGCTTGAAACTGCTTACTATCTATCTAGGACAAGATTCTTTCATACCTGAAAATGGAATATTGGAAAAGCTGAATATTGGACTAGTGTTACGATGACTGTATTTATATATGAAGGATGCACTCTCAACCTGATGTTATGGCGAGGGGTGTAGTAGGCCGGACATAAGATGGTAAATGTCCAGGTATACCGTCATCGGAGTCAGGATGGCTTAGGGCGTTGGTGGCCTACTACACGTGCAGTACTTCACGGGTTCTCTACATTCTTGTTTTTCCGGGTTTTGATACTGATTCCAAGTTCTCTACATTAGCGTTGCCAGTATTCGAAAACGTGGAGGCCAACGCGATCATTGCTGGAACGTGGATTTTTTCGTTAATGTTTTGCTCAAATTCTAAGAATCCGGAGATAACTTTGAATCAACGGGATCGGCCATAAATTGTCCCTAGTACATTTGCCGTTAACACGGAAACGATCAAAAATGTCTCGCCAGATGGCACTGACTTATTTCAGGAATTGGAAAAGGCGGGAGGCGGAAAATACGAACTTGTATAAAGTAAAACGACAGGGAATTTCTTACGTCCGTCCGTCCGTGGGGGTTAGTGGCCCCAGTCCACCCAGCCAAAAGGCCACCCAGCTTCAAATGGGTACCTACAGAAATCTAGGAAAAAGTACGGGAAAGCGTTGGATGATTTGCCCCCAACCACGCATTGCACCCCGGCGAGGCTCTACGCGAACCTTAAAGCTTAACTGAAAAGCCAACTTATTTTTTAGTCATTTAACTGAACACACAGAATTATTTGGATTCTGCAAAGGGATTTTTCTATTTTTCACTATCTGCTCCAGTTATGACGTTCAGAATTTCTACGGCCGTCCCAACAATGAAAATTCTACAATGACGCGGGAAATATTAATCTCAACACAAACGCGTCTTTTCTGTGGGCAGTGGTGAGATTGGTGAAGATTGCTTAATGTCTGAACAAAAAAAAAATCATAGATCTTTCTCGTAAGGCATACAGCAAAAATACAAGCGCATGGAGGTACCACAAATCACACGGAAATTGCACTATTTGAAAATCGTTTATTCGTGAATAGCGGAGCAACGAGGTAACGCATTTCAGCGGGTCTTCAAGCCAATTTAAATGAATAAATGATGGATAACTAGATTGTCCTATCCCAGCCCTTTTCGGTTAAACTCTAACCGGTTTGCATGCGAAAGTTTGCTTTTTTTACAGGGAATTTCTTACGAAAAAAAAAATATGAAGTGGGATACATCTCGGTGGCAGTTGATAAAGGAGATAAACTTTCTTTCTCGATTACGCTGGAACACTCTCGAAATGTATAATATTACCCAAACAGTTAACCCGAGTATCATGTTTTTTTTTAACCGTACACAACAAAGCTTCTTCGAAATAATTATAATTCTGGTAAATTCAGAAGTCAGAAGTTCAGAAGTTGATTCATTCAAAAAAGTACTTGGCGGTAATTAGGGAGACCCTCGCGTTAATACGCGTGAGGGGTTTCTAAGAACCTACATATATAGTAGACTAGTATTATTCGATGTCGTTGTCGCCCTAATGGTCTATCGATCTTTGTTTGAGAAGAATGTTCTTCTGGGGTAGGCGGTAAAAACCGCGAACGAATGAGCTTACTTCAAAAAATTTTCTTACAACTACTAGAAAAAAAAACATATAAAAATATAAGAACAATTTTCTGTGAGCCCGAATGTTTGTATTTGTTTATTTAGGATATTGCCTATTACCATTAGTAGTAAGCAGGACCGTATCCAGGAATTTATTTCGGGGGGAGGTGGGTGCCCGCAGGTCGGACCAAAAAGCGCAAAAAATACACAGATCAGAGACCAAAGCCTATAAAAACGATTATTTTTGCATATTCCGGGGGGGGGGGGTGAACTCCGCACCCCCCCCTTGATACGGCCCTGGTAGTAAGGTGTCCGTAGAGCGTTATTTGGGGATCACGAGATACAATAAATGTTCTGGCTTACAACTGATGCCCAATTCCCTTTTCTACCTTAATATACATAACTAGTTCGCAGGCCTACTATAATTAGTAAAGTGTCATTCACGTTGTCTGGGGATACAGGCCAGGGCTAGAGTCCCACCCAAGCTTCGCTATAAAATTTTACTATAATGACGCCAATGAGTCTAATATAAGTTCGTTACGGGATCATCAAGATTTTACCGAAATAACAAGACTGATAGACAGTCAATGACTATAAAATGTACCCACCCCCACGCAAGCAGGAATGCAAATTTCGTACAGTCAATTTGTTCAAACTTGGTGTGAGGATCCTTCGCTTCAAAGTAAAGGTCAAGTTCGTAGAGGGGCCGTAAAGTCCATTTAGGGGTTGGGAGGGGGTTTGGCAATTTTGGCAATTTTTTAAGCTTTTATGACAGTCTATTGGGAGTCTATAAGGAGACGTGGTGAATCCAGATCTGAAGTTCATTTTTTCATGGACAAATGAACTCGGAATCCGGCAAAAACAGGATATTTGGTGTCGATCGTAGCATCGACACGAGGGTAAGAATACATGCTGAATCCGTTCATGAACTTTAGCTTCTAGTACTTCTAGAACTTCTTAGCTAGACAACTAGTTTGACCGAAAATGAGGACCAAATTGGAAATTTGGTTGAAGTAAAAAAAAAAATCTGATGTCGACTGGAGTACAAATTTTGAGGTAAAAATATACATGCTGAATCCAGATATTAAATTTATTTTTCTCACTGGACAATTAATCGCACAGAGTCTGGCACAAATCGGAAATTTGGTCGAAGTCATCTAGTGCGTTGATTTGGTTCCAAAAAGGAATTAAGAAGAGTCCCAGCCTTGAAAACCCTGAGCTCTTAGTCTTCAAGTTTCTAACCCACTCATCTCGAACATCGAGAGGCGGGGTACACTTTGTGCCTCCGACAATCTTCCGAAATATACAACTAAACCGGATTCAGCCATGTGTTCATCCGCCCGCATGTCATTTTCCTGGAACTTTTCTAAGCTCTATTTCCATCCCCCACTAGGGGAGCAAAAAAAATGAAACTCGTCGCCGCACTTGACTCCGGAAGTGCAGCAACACTAATTGCTTCAGGAAGCTAATTATCCTTTTTTCGCTGATATTGAGAGTCTTAGCGGCATAGTCAGGGAATGATGAAATACATGCTTTGCTTGGCAACAGCTGTTAGTCGCCCCAAAATAATGATTTGCAATCTAATAATCTTTACGGAATGCTGAAACACGATTCTCGGACTAGTTCCAGTTGTTTCCAGCAGTGTTTGATTAGTATTAAAGTATCCCAAAGTACATTAGGGAGCTTGAACCTTTATTTTTAAAAGAAGTTAACAATCTGCAAGTTGGGGGAGCTTCATAAATTCATAATTTGTATTTTGTCTAAATCTTTTTGTGGGGGTTGACGAGACTGGGGATGGACAGATCAGAGGTAGTTACAGTGGACAGTTCCGTGGGGAGCACAGCCGTTCTTTATTTCGAAAGGGGTAGCCTACACTGAAAAAAAAATCTTGCAGTATTTGCTACTGGGATTAATTTTGTCTTTACTGAAATAAGATTATCCCTAATTCAGATTAATCTTATCCCAATAGAGATAATATTAATCCCAGTAGCAAATACTGCATTATTCGGAGAAACTTTTTACAGTGTACTCTGGGAAAAAAACAATTAGTGGAAAAATTGTTCGTTTCTATAGTGTAGCTGACTAAATATTAGTCAAAAGTTTGTTTGCGTTTCTCGTTGCTCAGACTGTTTTCACTTCACATAAGGAGAACATGTTTTTTTTTTTTAGAATCTTCGGGATTGTATCTATTGTACAATTTAAAAAAGGATAAAAAGGATTGCCTGCATTGGTATTTTATGCTCATTCACGAATATCCTCGATTTAGTAATAAAAGCTCAGTGTGCATGCGCTCAAATTGTTTCAGCAATCTAGAAACATTTCATCTTCCTCTTGTTTTGATTTGTATTTGCAAGACGGAGGACGGTATAGCCTCCTGAAACTTCTAGGTGTTCTCAGTTGATCCTATAGTCAAACTATTCCAGACCGCATTTCCCGTACTGAGAGATTTTTGCTATTGACGTAGTTTAACGCGCAGGTAAGAACGGGTTCTATTTTGTGTGTAAAAGTTATACGTGACCAATCACAGCATGCGTTTCCATCACGTGACTGTCAAGGAAGAAAGAGAGAAACGTTTAAGGAGAGATATTTGTAATGTAAATGTAACTGAAACCGAATGAACTTTTTGAACGGAAAGTTAGTCATACTAAACTATACTACTAGTTTCGTTTTGACAACTATAAGCTTTTACCTTATCTGAAATAATTCCAGCAATCCTGGTAGGCTCAAAACTAAATCGAGAAATTTACATTGGTCCAACAGACACAGCAACAGATATTATACTGAATTGTCGCAAAACCGGTCGAGGCTGATCTAAAATACCATATTTCAGGATGTTCATTGTCCCTAAAGTCATCAAAGGTTGTGTTCTCTTGGGATTCATTGTCAGGCTTCAGGCTTCGTTCTAATAATCTGCGCATACGTGGGCGTACAACTTGATTTTCAAGTTGAACGGGAGAGGAGGATAAGGCGTACAAGGCGAAGTATTTTTATTCATGTTACAACACAAGCGTGAACGGTCCTTAAGAAGAACGAGACCGTGGGGTTACCCACCCCACGGCACCCATTCGATGCCCAGTCAGTGCCCAGCCGGGGCCCACGGAGGCCTAATAGTGCACAGCAAGAGAGTAACCCCTCGGACAAGACAGATAATGTAAAATAAAATATGGTTCATAGTGGGAATTAAAACTGCGCAGGAATATTTCTTTCGCTTTACCAAATGTACTTTTTAAGCATTGTAATTTTCGCGTTCACGACTTTCGACCCCTGGCCCTTTTCGAGACTGAGGCCCTTTCGCTACTGGATACAGTGTCAAGTGTGACAAACGGAATACGACTGAGACATGTCCCCACATGACAGCCGAAAAATGTTCCACTTCACCACACTTGACTCAAGCCCTCGCTTAAGCCACCACTATAATTACCATGGATAAGCAAACATAATCAACTTATCTCAAGTGGTTAGCGCACGCGTTGAATCTTGCGGCCGCCAGCGAACCCTAACGTATCGAAAACATACACGAAACTCTCCTGTTTATCTTAATGACTGTCGATTCTTCTTTTTGCTCATTCGTCTCCATAAATCGCTTTGGTCGTTTTGCCAATTTTGGTACTGATGACTCCACGGTCTGGAGGGAGACACGATGGATACCAAATGGGTGTGTAAAATACTTGTGATTAGTTCGTTTGTGAACCGTAGGTGTTCCTGTATAAATTAGCTATGGTACGTTTAGTAGACACCTAGCCGTCTTCTGACTATCGCCATGCAACCATGTAGTGACTATGCAGTTCCCAACCTCTATACTTTCCTACCACAGTTGTGCTGCTTTTCAGTCGTTATAATTCAAGATTCACTCTCCCGCAATTTGATTATGATTAAGATTCAGTTGTCGAATAGAACGATTCGATTCAGATTCGATCAGTGGGATTAACAAAAAAATTCAATCCACGATTCGAAACGATTAAAGGAGAAATTGCCAATAATGCAAAATGACACGCGTTCCTACAATTTCCAGGAGTCTTTAAAGTCCGTATACAAACACTGAGCTATTAATCCTTTTACTTCACCCAAATCCACTATCTGTTATGGGTCACCGTCAGGACGAGATCTACGATCCGTCGCAAACAGAAAACTTCAGAAAACATGCTTCAGTGAAAACACGCTCTCCATACACTGCTTTTCTCCATCCAGGGCTCAGGCAGAGCCGACAGACCCTAGATGTTTCTCCGTATATGCTCCTGAGTGATTTCTTCCACGTGAGATCCCACAATGCTCCCTTGTAGGTTATCGTCTATGCTGTCTTCTTTCCGATGAACTGCTGATCCAATGTTCCGCTCGCTTCTTTAGGAATTTCTTTAAAGTCCAGATGGACTCTAACCTGGTGAACGGGAGAACCCTCTGAGGGGTGAGATATAGCTGACAGACCCGGTATAGCTCGATGTCCCTAAGTAATATCTTCATGTGAGATCCCTCCTAGAACATCGTCTACGTTATTTCTTTCCGACGACCTGCTGACCCAACTCCCCGCCTCTCTTCTGAAAGAAGTTATTGGGGTCCAAAATGATTCGAATCCGATGAGTAGGAGATCCCTCGGACGTCTGTGTACAGCTGATAGACCAGGTATAGCTCCATGTCCTGTGATCTCTTCAAGTGAGATGCCTCTTAGAACGTCTACGGCATCTTCTTTCCTACTACCGGTTGAGACAACTTCCCGCCTCGCTTCCCAAGTTCTTCGAGTCCAAACTGATCGTGTCTGGTGACAGGTCGATCCCTTGGATGTCTGTGGTAGAGCTGACAGGCCCGGTTATGCTCCAGATCCCTGAGTGGTCTCTTCTGGATACCTCTTCGACGCCTGTGGTAGAGTGACATACCCTTGTATAGCTCCATGTCCCCGAGTGATCTCTTGATGTGATATCCCTCCTAGAACATTGTCTATGTTATGTGCTTTCCTACGACCTGCTGACCCAACTTCCTGCCTCGTTTAAAGAAGTTCTTGAGTCCAAGTTGATTCGCATCTCGTATTTCTTCAACGCCTGTGGTAGAGTGACAGACCCGTGTATAGCTCCATGTCCCTGAGTGATTTCTTCATGTGATATCCCTCCTAGAACAATGTCTATGTTATCTGCATTCCCATGACCTGCTGCCTCGCTACTAAGGTAAGTGCTTCAAATCCAAATGGATTCGTATCTGGTGACAGGGCGATCCCTTGGACGGCATTAAAAGGGCCGAAAGACCTCAGCTCCTAGCTCAACACCCCTGAGTGTCCTTCCACGTGAGACGTCATCATGCTCCCTCTTAGGGCATCGTCCATGTTCTCTTCTTTCCGATCATCATACTCCCTCTTAGGACACCGTTCATGTTCTCTTCTTTCCGATGACCTGCTGACCCAACTTCCCGCCTCGCCTACCACAGGAAATGCTTCAAGAGCTTTTTTTGTTCCATTGTTGCTCCAGTCCAGGAAGCAGGGGGAGGTCTTCAATTGTTCACATGTAATGCTGACGGTGTCGGATGTCCAGGAACGACGTCATCCGCACCGATAGATGTCAATGAGTCCTTCGGTCTCTAAGGAGAGTCCCTGGGAAGCCTTGAGCGTGTCGAGGATAATATCGGATGTACAAGGCGACACATGTCTATTGTATGGTATCTTCGGCCTCATTAGCTACTTCAAGGATTCTCCAACCAGTAAAACTGTCAAGGTTTCTCTTTCGCTGCTGGCGTTTTGACGGCAATGGGCGAAGCGGGCTAGCACGGTCATACACAAATCCTCAATTTTTTAGCATGGTGCCCCAACGTATCATGGTGCCCATATGTTGGGGCACCATGCCCTGTAGCAAGGGCAGGGTATCACCATAAAAATCTGCTTGAAAAGCTGATTTCCGTTTCAGATTCTCAATTCAACAGATTTTCCCAGACGTTGGGGCATGCCCAGACGTTGGGGCACCATGCCCAAAAAATGAGGATTCGTGTATGACCGGTCTAGCAGGGCTTTTGTCACTGGTTGTATGAGCCCCACTCGTTTAAGCAGATCAAAGTATTGTTCAGTTGATCTTGACAAAATAATGAAAGCTAGCATTCTTAAATGGAAAATTTGAACAGGAAATTGTTTAATTTTTGTTTAATTTTGTGTTTAATAACAGCTGTTTGTTCAGCTTATAAACACTTCGGAAGTGTATCACGAAACAGAGAGCAGATATGGTTTCAGCAGAAAAAGCGTATTTTGAAGACGTCTTTAACCTATCCTTGCACAGAATTCGTCACCAAGTGGCTTATTTAGTGCACCTTAATTTTTCAATGACCCTGCTGTTGTCTCACTGTACCTATATAAGGTTTGAAGCCAAGCTGACCATTCATTGCCAACAAAATGATGAAAGCTTTGGTGGTGAAAGCTTCTGCGCTTTCATTCTGGGTGAAAGCTTCTGCGCTTTCCCAGGCAGATATTTGTACATACAAGCATTAACACAGAACCCAGAATTTTCAATAATCACAGATTTGTACATATACAATTTTAACACGCACATTTTATCTTTCGTTATTTTACTTTTATCTGCATGTCGTTAAATCCGCATCGTTTCTTTCTGTTTTTTAGTTACATGCCGTTTTATTGTTTGTTGGTTCCGCATCGTTTTCCTGTTGGTATTGTGGTGGACTATATGATTTAGTTTTCTTTTCTCGCCGAGGACGGTTTGCCGGAAGTGTAAATTTTGTTTATCCCTCGTACATCATCGTAGAGGGATAATTAGCTGATCAAGAAAAAAAACGAAAATCTCGTTTTCATCATTTTGTTTCTCACTGTACCTTCAGCTTAACTAACTTGTCAGTTTGAGTTTCACTATTCCTGACTACAGAATGTTTCACCCACTCCTTCCACCGAGTTTACTGCCACTGTAGCGTTCTCTAACGTGAGATTTCTTTTATTTTTCGACTGCCTTTAATGCTTCCTATTTGTCTGAATTCCCGCTTTCTGACGAACTCCTCCTTGACCATATTCTTTATTTAATTCCCTAACACAGTAATCTTTTCTTCCATCGCAGTCGCGTCCAAGAACCGTGAAGCCTCTGTCCATGTCTTATTACAAGGAAACCTTTTCCGAAATACCGACTAAAGAGTGGATTTTCTCATTCCCCACAAAAATTCCTTAGAAGTCGATAACAATAAATCAGGAGAGTTGAGGGTCTTTTCTCTTTTCCCCGAGGGCTGTCATGATTTATCGTTTCGTCTTGGTGCAGTGACTATTATGTTCGTTTATATTTTTTCCCTTTTTTGGCAGTTCTTCAGTTTACGAAATTCGCCATAGTCCGGTGCAGGGACATCATATGGTTTAGCTCCTATTAGTTATTTTAGTTCCTCTATTTTATTAGTTCCTATACTTGTTGGTTTACTTCAAAATAAACTTGCGGAAAAAGGCAACACGTTTTTACAGCTTGAGCCTGAAGCGGACCCTTGCCACGAAGGGCCAAAATACAGTATCTTTGTTGCACTGTCAGATATTTAAAATAGGGATAGTAGATTAAGAAAAAAAAAATCCTATTCTTACCAGTTCGGTGGTTCAAAGTAGGGGAGGCCGGGGTTGAACCGTACGTTTTTCGTTTTCGGCTAATAATTAAATTTCTGTAGAATTTGAACAAATTTTGAAATGAAAAATAATGCGACTAGCTGTGTCCTGTAATTTTTTGAGAATTTAATTTCAACCGGTTTTGGTGCCACGATTTTTTCTTTTTTTCGAGAAACCGTCCGGTTCAGCCCCACCGGTGGGGTTGGCTCGGACTAGCTGTTTTTTGAACCGGACATGTTAAGATGAGCTCTGAATATGATCCAATAAGTGGTACCACTAAGCTAATCAAGTTTTCACTTATTGGAGAAGATTTGGACTATCCAAACATACTTTGAAAATTCGAACCCAAAAGAAAGTGCTTGTTGAACAAGATTTTTTCCACCGGAAGCAGTTACTTTAGAAAGCTTGGCTACAACACCTTTATCCTGCTGTCAGAACTCCGCAAAATGGTAAATATTTTGATCCGGACAGTACGGGGTTAAACCGGACCTCTAAAATAACGTCCGGTTCAACCCCCCAGAACGTGTCCGGTTCAACCCCACAGAGACCATTTCGAAAAAAATGAACACCAAGAAAAAACGGAAAGTAGTAGGAACCCCGTAATAGGCTAGTAAGATGCAGAAATGAACCTACATTGGACTAAACTATCAGACACTCGCGAAAAACAACTAACTTCTTCTCTAACTGAAAATGAAAATCAAATCCTAAGTCCGAATTCTGCGATGAAAAAAAACAAAGTCGCCTGGCTGGGAATCAGTTCACAACTGACAGTTTAAATTTCGTACCATGAGTCAGAACTTGCCAATTATCTCACGATTTTATAACTTTGGGTCTGCCCACACTTGAAACTGCCGGTTCAACCCCGACCTCCCTTGCTGACTTCAGATAAGGTGCTAAAACTGTTGCCTTTCCTGCCCTTCCCCATACAGATTTCGGTCTGTCTCCCAACGCTTTTCTTGTGATAAAATTTACAAAATAAAACTCGAAATATTCATAGAAACTTGCCTCGACCGGCTACTATCTAATTCTAGAGATTTTTCCCCGATTTCCAGGCAATCCCCCGCATTCCAGTTGGATGCTTTCTGAGGGATGTGCAACTCCAGTCACTGCATTTTACAACCAGTCGGGAAACACGCTTGCTTGGGAAAACAAACTACTTCGCACAGAAACTTTCCGTACTTTTGTGCCCACAGAAAGATATATCAGGGATTCGAGGAGATAATTTTGAGAGGGGGCCCCCGAAATTTCGATTGCCTAGGTCCTATAGGAGCCTAAGGTAAGGTAAGGTACAATTTTATGACAACTGTAGAAAAGCTGAAATTGCATAAAAGCGACAGATATGCCAGTGGGTAAGAAAAACCACTCTTCAACCGGGTTCCACTACCGGGCTCAATCCGGCAATCCCCTTAATTCCTTGTTTTCTGTCTGCTACAGGCGTAGCTCATCGTTTCGCTGATCGGAGGTGCAGTTAGGCTACTCGCAGAATCCCGTCACAAAAAATCCCGCAGAGCAAAAAACTTCTTTATTATTACATTCATACACAACCGAAAGATTTCGCATGCGAAAATACGTGTGCGAAATTCGTCTCACTATGGGGGAAACCTGCATGCTATAGTAAAAGTTTCGGAGCCAAGGAAGGAATTGTCATCTGACTGCCAAAATCGGACTGTGCGCACAGACCTTTAATGCTACCACGTTCAACCTATTAAATTAATCCAGTCAGGGCTTGGCGATAGCCCTGACTGGATTAATGACTGATGCGATATGAAAGTATCCAATCCTTTGGATATTTTCCGATCGGAAAATCGATCTACAAATTGGCAGCCATAGCGAATAGCAGTGGCTTAGGATAATAGATAAGAAATTCTCCATGCTTTAAAATCCAACCAATTTCTAACTGGAGAAGTTCCCACGATAAGATAGCTGTCAGTGTAACTTTCATTTTCAGCCGCGCCGTTAACTCCATGATTATATAGACGAACTCAAGATTCCGTATTCCTGCTTACATTCAACTGTACCCTTTATTTTCTGATACGCGTAAGCTCTTCCTTCCACCAAAGTGACATAAACAATTACAAAACTGCACATACATTTACTTCTTTCGGGTTGTTAATTGCAAAGACTATAACTCCTTTGCTCATCGCCCTGTCACTCTTTTCTCCCGGTTCCGCGACGCTAGAATTCCTAAATTCCTTCCACGAGCTTTGAATCTTAAGTTAATAATTAGCGACGGCATATTCAGGAGTGTTCCGTGTCATTTGCAAATAATCCTTGAAAATACTTTGAATGTTTTATTTAATGTGTATCTTCCTTCTTGCTTCGAATGTGTTGCTATGTGTATGTAGCACATGAATGTTTGAGACCTGAAATCTTGTCTTGCCTCGGTGACGGGACAGATTAGAGGGCGGGGATGTATAAAGCCAAAGTTTAGTACTGGATTATGAATAACAAACCCAGGTTTGGATAGGGACTCACGGAGATACAGGAATAAACGTAAATGATATTTAGGGTAAAATTTTTAAAGAATAGGTTATATTGAAATTTATGGATAGGATTTATGTTTTAAATTTTCAAACGCTGCCAATTTGACGTTATTTTTTGTCATTGTTATTATGTTAGTTTCTTTTTTCTTAAATTTTTTACGTCTCTGAGCGGAGGAGGGTTAGTCGCCACTTAATATACAGTTCAATCGAGAGTAGGAAAGAGAGGAAAAGATAGCTACGCGGGAAAAAATCCGTCTTATTAAATGAAACAAAACAGGGGAGAAACGCGAAATTTACAGTAACCTTGAAAATACCGAGGAAAATACATCCTCCTCTTCGGGGTAGCATTTTCCTTCTGCCCAGGGGCGTCGCAAGTCCATTTTTGTTGGGGGGGGGGGTGCAGAGCCAAAATTTTACCGAATCTCTCAAAAATTTTACCGAATCTCTCAAAAATTTTACCGAATCCTAGAAACTGAGAATTCGAGGATTAAATTATAGAACATGAAACGATTACGTAGGAAGAATAACATTACAGGGCAGCATGAAAGACGATAGGCCAACTATTAGACGGCGTTTTGCCCACTTGGAGAATATATTGCCGGGCACGATTGCAGTAACAGCTACTATCTATTATACCCAAGAGAAAATTAAATCGAGCGCCGCAGGCGAAATTTTTTGTCTGTATGCTAAAATTTAACTGCTTCTCTTACAAATTCCATCATTTACCGTCGACTAAATACCGAGGCTCTAAGAAGTTCTGGCAACAGCAGCTACTATAGTCTAGTCAATAGCGCCGCAGGCGACATTTTTTTAAGTTAGCTTTTTCCTGCCAAATTTAACTGTTTCCATCCAGATTCTAGCTTCGAAATCCCAATCCTAAAACTGGCTTAGAACCCCAGTTAATTGACGCACCCTTCTACAAAATAGAGAATATTACGAAAAGCGCCGCAGGCGGAATTTTCGAAACATTTATGATCCGATTTTTTGGGGGGGGATCCAAGATAAAAGTAGGCTAAGGACTATCGATGAAATCATAGATCAGTCCTCTTGTATGCGACCAGTGCTTCACTCGACCTCTTCCGAGTTTCGAGGTTCGTGGTACTCCCGAATCCTGGCAACTATACCGAACAAATTATCGAATCCCAGTTATTATACCGAAAAAGTTTAGACCGATAGCATGTTCGGGATTCTGGATAACTGCCGTTTCCCGGATTTTGTACCGAATTGTTTTGGGATGGAAAGACTACCGAATAATATTCGGATTTGGTATGACTTCGTCGAAACTGGATTCGTGGTAACTACCGAATGTTGGATATCATACCGAATAAACTACCGAATCCCAATCATGATACCGAATAATTTTGGACCGATAGCTTATTCGGGATTCTGTGTAACTACCGAATCTCCATAAATATACCGAATAGTTCTGGCATCGAAAAAATTACCAACTAATTTCAGGAGATTCTCTCACCGAATTCGTGATAACTACCGAATACTGTCAATTATACCGAATCCCGATGGTTATACCGAATAGATTTGTGCCGACAGCCTATTTGGGATTCTGTATAACTACCGAATCCTCATAAATATAACGAATAGTTCTGCTATCGAAGAAATACCGAAAAAATTTAGTGAAATTTTGGGCCTCCGGCCCAAAATTTTACCGAATCTCAAAAAGTTGGGGGGGTGCTGAACCCCCCGCACCCCCCCCCTTGCGACGCCCCTGCTTCTGCCTGTGGACTTGGCAGAGCAAGCAAAACAAAATCCCACGAGTAGCGTCGAGACACGTGTAACCTAGCGGTCGGTTTGCTAGTTCCAACTGAACTGCTTGATTTTTACCAAGAGATGGCGCGCAGGCTAACAGCACTGTGTGGCGGAGGTGAGAGAATCTTCGAAACTAGTGTACGTTTAAGGCCCACACATATATAATCAACAAGAGACAGGAAATGTATGAATTGACATGGCCAAGCAAATCAGCTACCGAGGTATTCTTTTTTTTTCTTCCAAGGTCTTATTCTATCTTCATTGACCAAGGCGTGTCTTTACTAATGCATTTCTCTCTAACGCTCCTCTACCTTCATTCTAAACTTTTAAATCTCTTAGGATTTTCTAAACTTTCTAAGTGAAGCCAAGCTAGGTTATCGATTCTTGAGCTAGATGATCGTGTCTCCGGCACAGATTGAGAAAGCGTTTGGAACTAATTATTTTTCAAATCTAAGACAGAATCAGCAGATTCTGTATAGCAAATAAAGAAACATCCAATATGACGGTTATATAGAGGGCAGAGCAAAATTGGATCGCAAAAGCTGACGGGGGAGGGGGGGAATATTACAAAAGGGCCTGGAGTCAGGAGAGTTGACAGAATGCACTGGAGGTCCCGGTTTCATCCTAAAAAAGGCTGACGTAAATTTTTGGCTTCCCTCACTGTCCTCTTCACCCCATCTCCCCAAGTCAACGGCCGCTTTGTCAATGCCAGTTACAGGACACGTTGCACCTATGATGCCAATGGAACCTACTTCCGTAACTGCATTCATTAATTCTTAAACCCGGAGACCCACATTTCATATGTTACATTTTAAACCCGCTAAAGACACGTCACTAATCTTTGCACTTTACTAGACATTATTTTCCATGCGCATTAGGCTAGGCACCCGATGAGTGTGCGCGTATCATGCTACTAATGCGTAAAGCCGGTTATCTGAATATTGCCGAGTTTTTGCTAGACGTCAATGGACCTAGGAAAAGGCTTAAAACAGCCAAAGCCGCGGATACTTTGTTAAAAGCAGAGCTTAGTTTTACAGTATTCGGATAGTTCTGAATACTGTAAAAGTATTCACCACTGAATTCACCGTCTGCACCACTGAAGAATTTATCAGCGAGCGGGACTGGCGGACTCGTTGTCATGATCGAATGTTTAACCGAAAAGGGCTGGGATAGGACAGTCTAGTTATCCATCACTTATTCACTTAAATTGGCTTGAAGACCCGCTGAAAATGCGTTACTTAGTTGTTCCGCTATTCACGAATAATCGATTTTCAAATAGTTGAATTTCCTTGTGATTTGTGGTACTTTATGCGCTTGTATTTTTGTTGTATGCTTTACGAGAAAGATTATGTTTTTTTTTGTTGTTCAGGCACTATAATAAGCAATCTTCACCAATCTCACCAAGCTTCCCACTGAAAAGCCGCGTTTGTGTTGAGATTAAAATTTCCCGCGTCACAGTAGAATTTACGAGCGTGTTCCACCCCTCTACCAATAGTAACTATTAGTTACTATTTCCGTTCCAGCCTCACGAAAAGTTACTACGCTGACCGTTCCAGCCTTCTCAAAATAGTAACTAATAGTAACTATTTGCTTACCACGCTCGTGAGCGTAGTAAGCGTAGTTACTACGTATCTCTGTAACGTGATTGGTCGGATCAGCCCGCGGCCTGATATTTGACCGAAAAAAATATATAAGCGTTCCAGCCTAGCGTAGTAACTACGGCGACTAGCGTAGTAACTACGGTAAGTAGGGTGGAACAGGCTCTACGTTGTAGGGACGGCCGCAGATATTCTGAATGTCATAACTGGAGCAGATAGTGGAAAAAAAAAATCACTTTGCAGAATCCAAATAATTCAGTGTATCCAATCAAATGACACAAAAATAAGTCGGCTTTTCAGTTAAACTGTCCTGTTAGTTACAAATAGTGATTATCGGTCTTGGTATTGTTCAGAAAGAGAGGTACCATAGTAGGTACTCCTTTAGCCAAAGCTGACTGCAAATCAGATTTGAAGGCGCCAAACGGATCGTACGTTCGTTTTTCTAGCTTGAGCCTGAAGAGGATCTTGCCAAGAAGGGACGAAACATCGCCAGAATAGATCTCACCCATATTGTCCGTTTAGTACAGTCAAATATAGGTAGCCTACAATAATGTCGTCGTGAATGAATAATCCTCGGAATAATCATTCACGGCGACTAGTATTTGTTTCTCCTCTGTTTTAAGCCATGCCAGTAGCCTACTCTCCTTCAACGTTAGAAATTGGAAAATTATTTTCTGTTTTATTTTCTTCTGTAAAGTTCTATACAGATAATTCTGTAAAGTATTATTTTCTATTTTAAAGTTGCAGGGCCCTTAGGTGGGTGCTAATCCGGCAGGGTCCAACCATCAAACTTTCACCCCATTTTCTATTTCTTTGACGTCTACCCGAAGATTGCGGAAAGCAGGCTATCAACCTTTCGCAATTCGCAGCCTCTTCCAGCAAAAACATTAGCAAAAGCCTTAGTAACCATACCACCAAAGTTTTACCCTAGTTTCATTTTCTTTGACGTCCATCCCAAGTCCGGTCATCGACCAGTTTGGTAGCCTCTTCCAAACAAAATTTCAACAGCCTAAACTACACCTGAAAAAAATTGCAACAGCCTCCTTAATTGCACCCTTTCGGCTAAAAATTCACCACCAATCAATCACCCAGCTGATGGCCCGAGGGAGGTACGCACGCGGTCTCCCCTCGCACAGATGTTGTTACCACCCCAGTTCTGAGAAAACTGGTCTCAGTGTTCAAATCAGCCGCCACGGAATTTGGCCTTACTTCTGAAATAATTGTGAGAGTGTATAGATACAGATGAAGCCGGAATTTAAGATCCGTGAGACAGAGATGAGTTATTTTATGCAGAATAACAATGTGCCAGCGTACAAACTCTTGTAAGTTTCGTTGCCGGTCTTGGCTAATTTTTCATCCTTAAAATTAAGGCGTAGGCTATCCTGACTTAGGACGAGGCGATTGCAAGGGGTTACTCACTCGCAAAATGGTTGTACAGTAAGTGCCCGGTGTCCATGGAGGGTTGGACAATGGTGCCTTAAAATAGAGTAACCCCTCGGGAACTTGACTAGCCCAAACCTCAACCTTCAACAGTTCAAACAAGAACAACAGTTTTCGAACTATTCTACCCAGTCAACCACAAACCCCTGATTTTTGGATACCCTATGCCAAACGCTGGATATGCCTAGCGTTTGGCATAGCCTATGCTTAACGCTGGATAGGCCTACCCTATGCCAAATGCCGGATAGCTGTTGGCACCTTAATAGTGACCCACTGTACCTCACTACAGGTGAATTTTGATTGGTTGATTTTTGAGCTTCCCTCAAATCATCAATATTTGATTGGACCCCAGTATCCAGCATTTGGCATAGTGTATCCAGCGTTTGGCATAGGGTATACCAAACGCTAGATATACCTAGCGTTTGGCATAGGCTTTCCCAAAATCAGGGATTTGTGGTAGACTGATTCTACTGTTTCTCGAAGCCTATTCTTCTGGAGTCGTGACAAACTCAGCTGAACTCATGAAATCTTGCTACAGACCAGATTTGCTACCCGGATTTTCCGCACTTTTATCAAGTCTGAAGCAAAAATAAAAGATGCTCTTTTTGGGGGGCTGCGTTTTAGCATTAAAAGATGTGGAGCTCCGGTGTATCCAAATGAGGCTTATGGTTAGAACACGATCAAGAGTCGCGGACGAATTTTCTGCACTTTAGTTGCTGAGTTGAAAAATCTGAATGTTTCCAAACGGAACTGATGATAATGCCGACATTCCGGGTAGGGATTCCAGTCCAAGAGGACCCTACCCTGATCATTTGTTAAAGGCATTACTGAGGGCAAGACAAAGAAAGAGCAAAACAACCCCTGGGAAAATAAGAATTTACCTTTTGTGGCTTAGTCTGTTCCAGGTCAACTTTCTCCCAGGGGGGGATCTTGGCATGGTGGTTGATCCTGGAATAAATTAGACAAATCAGACGGTAGTTCCTAATCTTTCTGCTATTAAAACTGAGGGGTCCTCGCTCCCAAAATAGCTGTACAGCTGGTAACCAGGGAGGATTTACAGTGGTGCCAAGAGAGCACCCCCTCACTGAAGACACATGGACTTTCCCTCACCCTCGACTTATCCAACAAGAAATTTACAGAAAGTTCGTCCTTGGTTAAAAAGAAGAAGAAAGTAGCTATAATAATATTAATAAAAACTTTATTGCTTTTCAAGTCCGAGGGCCATAGCAAAGCAAACTTGGCACTAAAAAAAGCATTAAATAAAATCATGATCAACTAATACTCAAAAATCAAATCAAACTCCATAAATCTATTTCTGTGCTCGATCGTCAACCTGAGAAAACGGCTTAACCTTTCCATACTCGAAAAACATCGCTCGCCAACTGTCTTGACCAGCCATCTGTCATAAAATAGGTATACAAACAGTTCCATCCGCGAATCACTCAGTTCAGTACACTCACGCATCAGATGACTCACACTTTCATTCATACTTCCACTCATAGGGCAAAATAAGGACCTTCCTTCCCTTGTCCCCTCCCTATATGTTTTCTTATTGGTAAGCTATCCGCCCTGAATTCTAAAAAGTATTTTAACTCTTCCTTATGTGATCTCGTTTTAAACATGTGTATCTTATAAAATATAATAGTATAAACACGAATGGGGAGGGATTAAGAGGGTGGCGAGGCACTAAGAATTGGCAGTATCCTTCCTATTCTTATTTGGTTGTTATTTTTTTTTTGAAAGACGTAGGTATAAACATTTATTTGCTTGTGAACACGGACCTATTGCTCATGAACGAAGACACCGTAGATAAAGAAAAAGTCTCAGGGAATCGCGTGTTAAGCCGATGGCTTGTTTTCGTGATTTGTTCCCAGTTTTCCTTTCCGTATTTTCACAACTGCTTAGTGCTGATTTTCCCAGCCTTGGGAATCCGGTTCCTTTGAAAAACCTTTTGTCGGGCTTCGCAAGGGACTGGGAACTTCCTTTCTGGCAGACACGGCAGTCGTTAACTATGAACAATGTACGAATATATTTATCTCCTCTGAAAAACTTTTTGTCTCGCTTCGAAAAGGAGTGTGAATTTCCCAAGACTAATTTTTTCCTTTCTGTCAGATAGCTATGTCAATTGTGAACGAAAATATTTTTTATGAGCGACGGAATTAAGTACCGTATTTACACAGTATATTGTATAATGAGACAAAGTTAAAACAACTAAAATACGCAACAAAACCTTTCATTTTGCGTTTGTCGGTCGAGGTGTGATCACTGGCAGTCGAGTTTGTTTTTGACCGAATTTGGAAACCAGTCAAATGTCAAGTCGATTGGATTAATCACATGAAAAAGCGGTGGCCCCTATGGGATTAGGTCTACCATTCTTCTTGCACCAATAGTAGAGAACACAAATCGATTGGTAATAAAAACACTCAAGCTTATGACCTTAAAACCAGGTCGTACTTTGCCATGGAGAAGAATCATGATTCTCGGTCAGAACCGGGATCTTAATTATCTTAGTCTCCATCGTAGCGTAGCGTCACTCTCCGCCACAGGTGTACACCTTGGCACGGCACCGGCTCGGCACCGCAGCACGTGGCACTTGGTGTACATCGTTTTTGAGAGTGAACAACCCCGCAAATCGCAGTTTTCTTTTGAAACCGTACGTTGTTCAGATCCACCATAAGTTATCTTTGTACGGTAATTAACAAGTTAATCTTTATCAGTCTTCGTCTTGACACCGTGCGTTGTGCTGGGACATAATTTCTCCGTTTATTTCACCTTATCCCCAAAAGTTAAATTAGCATTTTGTTGAAAGTCAGTGTTTTTTTACGGATATTTTCGAAGGGATAATCACTGGACGTTTTGGTGTACAATTAACTTCAGGAGGCAGGGTTCTGTACACCTTGCGACGCCAGTAAGTTCCCCCTCTGATATTTTGCTTCACCCGTTTCGCCGATTATCGGGAGAAGTTGGCGCACGATAGTCATAAGTTTCTTGGAGAGCCTGGGCGGATTTTTCGAATCGCTGGGAAAGAGCTCTGGAATTCGAGCAACGTGGAACGAGTGAATGTTGAAAAGTGTCACGCGACAACCAACTTCTTCCTCGAACTTTTAGTTCGCGGAAAGTTTGCAAAACTCTGAACGATTTGCGCCGAGTCGATACCCCGCTTACAGTTCCTCGGTCCGGATTTGCAACAAGACCGGACAAATAGCAACCGGTCCCTTGTAGGTCCATGGTATCAGCGGTAGCGTAGCCTGTATTAGGGTGGCCGATGGGAGTGGCGTCACGAAAATATCAGTTTCCTTTTTTACACAAAAAGCCTGTAATCAAGAACAAATAATCTGATAGAACTTCTGTCTTTAGTCCAATGCAGCGACTATGAAAAACCCTACAAAACTGAGCGGACCTAGAGGTATTTACTCTAGCTTTGAGCTGATGTTGATACCCGTTTACTCATCTTCCGCCAGTGAAGGAGGCTGGCAGGAGGCGTAATCCGCGCGCTGACCCGCTCTGGAGCGCGTCCATAGAACCAATCAACTTTGACTCCTTCTTTTCCTCACCGGCGGGTTCACAGCGATTTATCTGTTTGTAGAGGTAACGAAACGTGAGTGGCGCGAAGCTACTAACATCCGCTCGTTCGTAACGGACAGGGTATGGGGAAATATTCGACTCCGCATAGTCATATTACAGAGAGAGGGAGACAGAGCCACAGAGGTTTTGTCAGGTAATTTGTTCTTGCTGTAATCTAAAATGAATGAAAAGTTGCAAAAAAGACATTTCTACGAAACAAAGATGAAAGAAAAACGCACAAGTTTCATCGAAATATAATTAAAGGTTTTAAATTCAGCTAAACTGGTTGAAAAAACACAACAAACATTTCGTACATGAATACTCCCTGAGCCCAATTGGTTGGGAGTATTCAGACAGTGGCTAAAGGCCCATTCACAACGGGTTTAGCTAATACTCGATACCAGCCAGTCCCGGAAATCGCTCTGAGACCGAGAATCAGCTGGGATTCTGCCGTTCGCAATTGATATTAGTGCCAGTTTCGGGTACCAGCTAGTCTCGCACCCAAGTTGAAATCACTTCAACTTATGAGGGTACTAGCCAATCAGATTATTTTGGGGAGTATTGAAGAATATTCTGATTGGCTAGTTTCGAACCAAGCCCAATAGATAAAATCACATCCACTCCTTGCTGTCTTGAAAACCGAAAGTGAATTAGGTCATTGTTATTCTGTATGACGTGGTTCAGCACTAGCCAATCGGAATATTCCTCAGTATTCCCCAAAGTAGTGTGATTGGCTAGTACCCTCAAAAGTTGAACTGATTTCACTTGGGTGCGAGACTAGCTGGTACCCGAAACTGGCACTAATATCAATTGCGAACGGCAGGATCCCAGTTGATTCTCGGTCTCAGAGCGATTTCCGGGACTGGCTGGTATCGAGTATTAGCTAAAACCCGTTGTGAATGGGCCTTAAACCATCGTACCTGACTAACCGTTTTAGCCAGGTTTTAGCCATTGTTTGAACAACAAAAATTTGCCAGATTATATCTCATAGAAATAACCCTTTCTGTTGTGGAATTGAATGTATGCCTTGGACAGACGGTCAGGGTCGGATGCTCGCGGTCTAAACTTCCTGCCAAGATTTTCGACACCATCATCAGTTCCATAGAGATCACACTTTTGCGCCACTGACCAGTCTAGTAGCCTGCTCCCGCTTTTAAGCCCTGAGTCATTCGTTTATACTGGTAGCCTACCGTTAGGTATTATCGACCGAGTATGGCTTCAAATTCCAATAGGAACTGGGCTTCCTTTACAGTCCTTCGCTCATAGTGAATCCTGAAGCAGAAGCCGCTTATACACAGTTCTTGTTAGACCCGTGAAAGCCTGTTTCACTTTTCGTTTGTAATACCGACAGAGAATTTATCACCATGCCTAGGCAAGTTTATATATTTATATGTTATGTTTATATATATGTTTATATTACCGGAACAATAATTAACTCTATACCTTCAGTTAGCACGGCTATGGTTCTTATCATTACACATTTCAAATCAATTGGCATAGTACCTTTAGATAGGAGGTTACCTTACAAATTAATGCTTTTTCATGCTATTGGAATAGTGTATCTACAATATGCGAGACTACGAAATTTCCTTTTCTTCATACAACTTGTAATCGCCGTGACTGTTTGTTCGAGGGTTGTCGACCCTCCACGTGGTGTACGGTGAAAGTCAGATGTGGGTGCGGTTACCGGACTGGCAAAACTATTATCAACCCCTCATTTTTCCCGTCATCCACGCTCTTGTATTCAAAAAAATAATTTAATTGTTGTAGTTAAAGATTACAAAAACAAAATGTAGCTTAATAATATAATTAGTATAACTTTAAGTAAATATAAAGGTGTAAAACACATTGTAGTTCTTTTAAGTTTATTGTCTTATTTAAATAAATAATAAAACATAATTTATGCTATAATTTAAAATTACTACTACTATTGTTTGCACTCCTTGGAAACCGGAGGAAAAGTTGTTTCCAGATGTAGTACTGTTTACCGAGAGCCTACGGGACCAACAGAAATTGTCACTATAACTGTCGCGGAAGCTTTAAATTTTCTTCCGGGGCATCTGTTTCAGGTACGACCCTCCCAAACAAGCGGCGGCATAATCTTTATCATTCTGAAAGCTTTGTCCGACCAGACGGCTTATCGATGTCATGAACAGACGCCATGTTACATTTGAAAATCTGGTATTTTCATGCCTTTCGGCTCCTCGCGTCTTAGAGCCACTAGCTAATTAACTATCTTAACTCGCGAATCGAGAAAGTCGCCTGGCCGGCTCTCAGTGATTATGATTCCTTAAACGTAAATTCTACCTTCTATTTAGGGACTTGTGACTCTTGTAGGTGTATCAACCTTCTCTATGATATTCATTTTTCGTTCAGAATTCTTAGCTCAACTGCGGTTTCCGTCTTCCATTCACTAGGCCTATGTCCAATTTTGTGAGCCATTTTCGCTCTGAAGATAATACCGACTAGCTCTTCCAAACGCCATTTAAGTTTAAACGGAGTTCCAGCAGAATTCCAGCCCTCCAGGGGGCACTTATATCCACCAAAGTCCCTTACTACCTCCTTCTTTCTTTTACAAACTTGACTCACTCGAGAAGCGGAGATCTCAAATGGCCCCCCTTTTTGACCCAACCCTGACAACGTGAACTCCTACCCCCTCCGTACTCCAGGAAAAAGCCCAAAGAAAGACAGCGGCAAAAATCCGTCACACTGGACCCGGCCGGGCTAGACCCAACCGGTGCCTAGAATAGTTTTCTCAAAAAATTGCGACTTTCAGTTTCAGTTCATTATAAGATAACTCGCGCATTAAATTTTATTTTTTATTTTTTTAAATATGAAATTTATTTTTGACCATATGTTATGTTTATTGTATGTTACTGCGTTAAGATTAAGACCCCCTACTTTGCTTGTTTTGGTTCTACTCAACGCCATTCCACTTATCATCTGTAATGTCCACAGAAAATTGATATCTTAGTTTTGGCTATAGTTTACTTCATCTGAGGAAAGAGTAATGAGGAATCGAGTTCCTGACGTAAGGACACTCAAAAAGGCCAAGGGCGCCGGTTTATCCAGCATCGGTTATTAATTTGTACAGAATATATGATTTACACAGACGAAACGAATTACGGCTAAGCAGCTGAAGTACACCATTCTTTACAAACGAGGCTTAAAATTAATCAGAACAAAAAGTAACTCGGAAGCGAGTAGAAGTACATTTCCAAGTCAATCTTGGTCGATGTACGCTAATGTTTCCATACAGATGAAAACAAAACTTATTTAAGCAAGTAGACGGTGGGAAAGAAGTAAATTTCTCAGTCGATGCCCGTACATGTTCAGCCAATACATGATCGTTCAAATTACCTTATTAAGTTAGGTAGCACTTGGCTACCGGAAATTCAGTATTTTAAGCATCTGCATAATTACTACATGGATAGTCTAAACACCTATAATAAAGGTTAACTTCAGACATCGAGGCTGATATCGGAAAATAACAGCGAGATGGACATTGAAAATAACCTGTCCGAGCCGAAGGCGAGGCAGGTTATGGAAAATATCAGCCGTGCCGAAGGCGAGTTTGATATTTTGAAATGGCCGTCGAGCTTGTGATTCCGATATCAGTCGAGATGGAGGTATGTTAACTATTATAACTTTTTCGAACAGAATTTCCGCTTTACGGGGCTGAAAATAATCCAGCCAATCACGTTTCAGAATTAGTCATAACAGCCTCCGGGGAGGATGATATGACAAAATAACATCCTCTCCAGAGGCTGTTATGACTAATTCTGAAACGTGATTGGCTGGATTTTCCGTGGCGTTTTCATTGTGAAGGTTATCGTAATATAACTGACCGTGGGTCATAGGAAGATATGCATTACACGCCTGTTCGAAAAAAGTTATTATACTATACCAAACATGAACTATACGAAGCAGTCGAAGTTCACGAGTACCTGGACTGAATGCGCACAGATACACAGTAGTAGTCAGTAGGTAAAATTCTAGGGGGGGGGGGGTCTGAAAGTAATTTAAAGTTCTTAATAAAAAGTATGCATGGCATGAATAGGGCTTCTGCCCTTCGTTATTTCTCGCTTGGGCTTATGAATTATGGAATTGTGAATACAAAATCAGAATAAAAAAATCAACAAGGTTCAGTCTATCTTGTGGGTATTGTGGTACGGGACAAGAAGAATCGATAATTCAATACGAAAGCTTGCAGAATTTTTTTTTTTTGAGGTTTTAGCTATGCAGTGAACGGCGCTTTCGCTTAAAGGTCATCTGAATGAAGTCTAACACCCTAAATTGCCACTTTTACATACTGCTTACCATTTATCTCTCGAAAACCGGACTAAAATCGGATGAAGTTTCACCGTGCTATAATTTTCAGCCTTTTTTCCGACTTGTCTTGATCGTAACGCTCGCCGTAACAGTTGTAATAGTCCATGCGTAACAGTTCATGTTGTAACAGTCCAGGCCGTAACAGTCCATGCGTTTGTCCATCCATGCGCTGTTTATCCATCCATGCGTTATCAACGTACGTTTATCCATGCGATAATGACAGTTTAAATATTGGCGCTAAATTTGTCTTGGGAGGTCGTAACGAATCGCCATAGGGAGACTTAGAACTTCAAGAGTGGATAGCGCCGAAACCACGGAGCGAAAAAATTCGTCTTCTCTGTACCGGTACTGTGAAGGACGATCTGAGGGGTTCATGGAAGTATGGTAGGATCGTTCAGGTGTCCTTTAAAAACTAAAGGTTGCATAAGATTAAAATGTCAGTTTTTGTGACATTATATTAAAATGTCATGTTTTTCTTAAGAATCCGTGGTCGCTTTAGGCTAAAATGGGGTTCTCTCTTACAAAATTCTGTGGTCGTGTTAGGCTAAGTAACTTGAACACGTAAGAAGTGCATAATTCCAATTCCGGTCGATTTTCTAGTATTCTTGCTTTGTACTATGCCCGTGCCCCGCAGCATAGAGGTAATTGGTAGATGCTGCGCGGACCTAAGAGTGGAAGCTCGTCTAGAGTACTGACGCTTAGAGGGAACGATTACACAGTTTTTCATTAATTTTTCCTATATTAGATTCTATGGTGTTTAATTTGGTTACACTTTTGCATGATTTATTTGGTCTTTAAGAAGTCAGGTTGTCATTCAGTAGAAGGCAAATTCCCACGTCTATATTATTACACTCGATTAGAATAATTAAGTCGTACTCACATAACGTCATTCTTCGTGAGCAGGGAGTATATGGCAAACCCGCAGACGCCAGTCACGGCCACGCCCATAATCGCCAGCAGTGGATAAATCTGCAAGAAGAAGAAGAATATAAGGTTAAACAGTAGATATATAACTGATCTGAGTTGGTGGCTATACTGTAGCGTAAGGTAGACAGTACGGTACACAGTCTATGTAGACTTTGACTTAATTCTAAACACCACGTGTCTGGTTCTTTCAGCAAGTGTGGTTCAGTTAGACGGTCGATTATCTCTGTTGTAGGTTTTGTGGGAAAAATTGAGAGTAGCTCTTGACCTTAGAGGTTGTACGTATGCTGAATATTTAGTTACTGGCGTAGTATTGTAAATTGTTGTTCTCGGGAGACCTTGTGTGACTTGAAGCTTTTTTCTGCGCGAGTTTCTGCGTTAAATCCGTGAATATTGTACCCCCCTCTCATGAACAGTTCTCCAGTTTTGTGGAATCCTTTGAACACTACAGAACAAACCTATCTTTAAATACGAGTGTTGATGCTCGCATAATAACACCAAAATAGTAAAGATGGAGTAAACAGAAAAGAAAAAAAAACAAGAAACTTAAAACTACCCGTACCTCTAATCTAACAAACAAATGAATAAAAAAACAAATAGTATAAACATAACCTTTTATAAATGTGAGCTTTTCATTTATTTTGTGATTTGTTATTTGTTCTTGTTTTTTCTTTTCTTTTATTCTTTTTTTCCATAAACAGTACCGTGCAGAAACCACTTGTTTGACTGTAAATATATTGGGTACAGACCATGGATTCGGCCTAGCAACTCTTTAAATTTTCTACAGCGTCGCAGGCAAAGAAAGCGATCTGTTTATAACTAACGTCGGTATTCGAAGTCGCATACCTGCTCCGAAGGGACTCGTTAGATCCCCGGCTTTCCATCAAACATGTCCCATTTTTTATTCACTCTTAAAAATAACACGGTCTGATAGGTGGTACGCGCTTCCTCTCCGCTTGTGCCACTTGTACGTAAGAAACGTACACAGCAACTAGTTAGTCCTTACTCCCGGCCAGTGTTGCCAGGTCCTCAAAAGTGACCATGATTTTTTTTTTTTTTTTTAAACGGTATCCGAAATTAGCGAACGCCGAGTAGCCCCCAAATTGTACTTCGTGGCGTCATTCATTTCTAGACGACCAGGCTTCGAACCCAAGACTGGAAGGCCTCCAGTGGTCAGGGCATCTCTCTGGTGGTGCACCTGTTTGGAAAGTTGCTAAACCTCGCCTTGGAATTTTTCTTAAAGCCACCGCTCCGAGAGTCTCCATTTTGAACCATTAAATGATTAAATTTGGGTCATCTTCAGCAAAAAAACGAGACATACGGGCATGATCTCCCGAACGTCCCTCGCAAAAGGACAGGTGGCGTTCGTTATGAGCTGGCGACTGTCATACAAAGAGAAATAAACAACAACTGGATCATAAAACAAACGATGCTCTGTTGCCAGCAGACCGGATCCGTGCAAAGGGTCTGGACTTGTTTGAGTTAATCAAGTATGACGAGGCGATATTGGTTTTATTTTGCCAACTGACGTTATGAACCGGAGCTTGTATGTGATCCAGAGGCACTTCAGTACGCTGCCTAGATATATAAACGTAAAGACGAAAAAACTCAACCCGGTCTCCCCTGTGAAGCCGGTAAAGATAAAAGCCATCAACACAAACACGTAATGTAGGTAAATGCAGCCTATTCATTTTTCAGAAACCATGGCACGCTTTGTATTTACTCTTAGCTGAACGATCAAATTGTCATAGCATCTCTATCTGGAATAATCTGGACAACTTAACTTTCCTTTCTGGTGAAAAAAGGGTCCCGACGTTTCTGCCTAGAAAGCTTCAGTGTCGTTTTCTTTTAGCTACTTGCCGTTTCGTCTGATTAGCTGTGAGCCCTAGTTTTCTTTTGTTTGTCTTGATTATGCCACTTGTGGTGGAAATGCGACTGGAGCCGCCCTATGCCTATTATTGAAACGTATCCTTTACATATACATCAATTCCTCGTTTCGAGTCAAAGAAATAAACCAATCAATGAAAAATGCAAAGTCATGAAGCAAGACTAGGTATTGGGTTTCTTGTTTCGTCACAATCTTACAACCCCTGGGACGGAAAAGGTGTGGAAATAACAAGGGTGGGAACCCGCGGAAAACCCTTTCGTTCTATTTACAGGAAGGTCAGTAAGGGTTTCCCAAGTGGAACATTCTGAGAAAAATCATTTATACCTAAAGTGAAGAAAACTATCAAGTCAAAAGAGAACCCTACCAGTAGGCGAATGAGACGCAACGAATAAATAGAGCAGAATTAGTTAATTGCTTTACTTCGATTAATATACTGCAATTCGTAGGGTGACAAACTGTCTCCTGATCAGTATCGATTCCCAAAAATGGCTCTTCGGGGGGAGAAAATTGACTTTTCTTTTCGAAAACTGATGGCTGCGTCTTATGTGAGGGGGAGGGGGGATTTAGCTTCGCGGAATTTGGCTACTCCTAGGCTGGAAAACAAAAAATCAGTAATGTTTGTCGAGGAACTTCGGAGAAAAGTTATAGAAAGAGGACGACATCATTCCCCCACGAGAAAATAAATAACAAAAGACAATAAGAGTATTGTCAAGATTTACATATTTCTAGGTCTGGCCTGAAGCAAGATTCCCACGATAGTAATGATGGAAGCTCTGCATTGCACCATGAGTCCGGAGATTCCGGCCGTTCTTCCCCCAACGACCCCCCTCCCAACAAACTATTCGTTGGGGGGCTAAGTTGGCAGACTACAGGAGAGAAGTTGAAGGAGTATTTTGGACAGTTTGGAATAGTTTTGGATGTACTCGTTATGAAGGACCCATTGACACAAGTAAGCCCCTTTAACAACTTGAAGCAGAAAGCATTCCCGCGCTCAATGCTTATTATTGAGAAAGCATTCCTAATAAGCATTCTCAAACTTCACAAATAACTACTCCATACTTCAAGAACAAAAAAGCAAGAACCTCCGTCTCCCGATCTCTACAATATGACCATGCGGAGTCGAATAGATTCCCAATGCCCTGCCCGATGCAAATGAGCGGAGGTTAGGAGCTACGCGGAACATCACAATTCGCTACCTTTAGAAACAGCTCATCCCAGGAGAGCCCCGGAGAAGAAATGCCGAGAGTAACGAACTATTGGTTGTTTCTTTCATATTGAGAGGAGAGTCATACACACCTGCTACGGTCTTTTCCTCTCATGTCGCAGTGGCAAAGAGGAAGAAGACGGACGTCAACTTAAAGCTCAAGTAGCTCTAGCTCATGCTCAGTTTTGTCGGGGTATCCATAGTCGGTGCATTGGACCAAAGACAGAGGTTCTTGGCCTATTTGTTCTTGCTTTTATCTGGATTAGAAAACTATATAAAGACGCATTTTTGTTGCCCTACGTCAGGGCGTTGGGGCACCATGCCCTGTAGCAAGGGCACAAAGAATTTGACGAATTGAAATCGGAAATATATCTGATATTCAAACGGAGTTTTATACGGGCAGTGTGCCCTTGCTGCAGGGCATGCCGTGATATTGCCCAAACTTTGGGATTGGGGGGGGACCATTTATTATGCATAACCCGTAGAGCAGGAGACCTAGGTTTCTGTCGGAAAGGCGCAGATTGCTCACTATGCTGCATGGGCATATGCCCAAACGAAACCCAAGTGAAAGCATGTTCTAAACTCCTGAAAAAAATAATGAGACATAAATTACTGATAATTGATTTGAAGTTGCTCAGATAGAAGCAAGAGCAAACAGCCGAAGCATGCAATTCCTTGCTGATTCGCTGCTAACTCATCATCATGTAAATTGGTAGTACATATATGTTGTTACTTTATGACTCAAAAGACCGCTGATTCGCCACTAATTGTTTTGTCATGCAAATAGGGTAGTACATAGTTGTTTCTGTCGATGAGTGTCTTTTTCCTTTTTTTATTTTTACTCACTTTATTTTTCTCCATTGTTGTAAGCGGGCAGAAAATAAAATATTTTTAGTGTGGTCATAGTGAGGTGTACGAAAAGGGCGATTTTGGTGTTGTCTGAAGTTTTAAAGTCGTCTCCCCTTGATTGTCCTACTCCTCAGACCGTGCGACAGCAGGCCGTTTGGGATAAATACTACTTGGGCCCAAGCTGACTCGGTAAAGTCTAAAGATGTATTATCGGTAAAGTCTAAAGATATACTGGTAAAGTCTAAAAATGTATTAAATATATTCATATATTAAAGACCAGCAACAGTCTGACGAGGACCTTGCCAAGAAGGGCTGAAATATCGTGACGAACATCGTAGCTGAATTTTTAGCCATTGTTTAAAACAGTTTGGGATATTTACCATCGGTTTGAATGGAATTTCTTATTGCTAGAATTGTCAGCACGCAAGTTGGTCTTATTGATCGTTCAGGATCCTCGAACACACTAGAACCAAAGCTAAATTGTGAACATTTACTAAGACTTAAAATATTAGCCTACCAGTTTTGAGGATATCATTTGAGCTCGGACACCAATAACCAGATCAGGGTTTACTTTTATAAATAATTCTTTGCTTGTTTCTCTCATTTCTTGGAGGCTGTTGTTTCTTGCTTTTCTCACTTCTTGGAGGCTGATCATGATTTCGCTTCAAAAGTTCGGTTTATTTATGGAGTCAGTTAGATCGTCACGAAAGATCCTCAGACACGCAAGAGTTTTAAAATGCATTAGAGAAAATTAGATCCCCAAAATTCTACCCGTTAGGACAACGATTGTATTCTGGAATAGCAAGACTAGTTTAATATCTGAACCGGCTAAGGGTAGCCTACCGTCACCAGGGAACAAAAACCAAAATATTCCTGGATATGGTAGGCTGTGGTGATGATCTCGCTAGCGTTGTAAAATTACCGTAAAATTAAAACTCGGTAAGTAAAATACGGTCAAGTTGGGTAAAAAGTAGTCCATGGAAACGTAGTGTAAAATCGTTAAAATGGGGTAAAATAATGTATTCCATGGGACATTTCGCCCACGAAAGGTGACATTGATTTAAATCAGTTTGATGGTTCCCGCTTTGCAGTAGATTCTGGTAAAGTTGGATAAAATAAAGCATTCCATGGAAAATGGGGTGCAAAATTGCTACAAGAAGGTAAAAATTGGTAAAAAGAGGCTATACAAGCCACCCACGAAAGGGGTTTGACCTTTCGAAAGGTCGAACTGATTTAAATCAGTTTGATGGTTCCTGCTTTGCATTGGTTTCTGTCCAAGAGTTAAGTCAAAGTAACGAAACAGATTTAAAACAATCCAGTACAAGAAATTCCTAGTAGACGGTCGTTTTAGAAACCGTCATTCCGGCCTCCCCCTTGCATTAAACACCCTCTCCCTTTGTACTCCGTCCTGCCACTGAGCGAAGCCAATAATGCTTAATTTCACCAATAAATCATAGTAGCTTAAAATCGAGAAATCACGTGACCTGGAGAAAGCAAGTGATCGGATTAGTCGTTAAAGGTGGGGGGGGGGGAAATTCTATCTACTGTTTTCACAGATGGGAGCATAAATTATAAGAAAAAGACAGACGGTAATGGATAATTGACTTGTGTGTAAGCCATCTAAGGAAAAGAAGGAACATAATGAAAAAAAGATTATAAACTAAAAGGGAATTATAAGTTTGGTCGCTGTCATCTTTACATATTACAATATACCAATATAAAGGATGACTCCAACCAATAGTCAACCGACCACAGAAAGAAACAAGACCAAAGGTTCCTATGGGATCCCAAAAATCGAATATTTGATCCAGACAAGTCGGTTTTGTCTTCTCCAGTGTCCGCTAGACTTCTTGAAGATTTTTACTGTTGAACTTTGGAAAAGGGTTAAGGTGAAACAACTAATCATTAAGAAAACGAATTTTAGAAATCATGGTAAAAACAAATATAATATTTTCATGATTCACCGGATTCCGGGCAAACTACTTGTCCGGCGAGAAAACGGTTTTCATAATCGTCTTCAGCATGCCTTCTTACCCCTAATTCGAACATCTAATCAACTTCAAATGAAACGTTTACTTTTAACAAACTTTCCGGTTTTGGCCGGATCCAGGGTGAACTAATTTTCTGGCGAGAAAATGGTTTTCATATTCATGTTCAGCATGCCTTCTTACCCCAAAATCAAGCATCTACTCAACTTCAAATAAAACCTTTACTTTTAACAAACTTTCCGGTTTTGGCCGGATTCCGGGCTAACTACTTGTCCGGCGAGAAAATGATTTTCATATTCATGTTCAGCATGCCTTCTTACCCCTAGATCGAACATCTAATCAACTTCAAATAAAACTTTTACTTTTAACAAACTGTCCGGTTTTGGCCGGATTCCGGGCGAACTACTTGTCCGGCGACAAAATGGTTTTCATATTCGTGATCACCATGTCTTCTTACCCCATAATCGATTATCACATTGGCTGTTTAAAAATATTTTGCTCGTCCCTTAATTTGAACCCCCTCCCCACCCCTAAATGTAGGGCTACGGAGCCCATCTACGAACTCGACCTTACTCTTGACCCAAAGAATACTCACACCAAGTTTCATCAAAATATCGCATTCCCTTCGAGAGTTATCGTGCTCACAGACAGACAGACGGACGGACAGACGGACAACTTTTGCGATGTCATAGGTATCCCTCCACTTACGTTTTGGGATCCCAAAAAGTCTAGAGGGTCAGTGGATCCCAATGACTGTATTCTAGAAGAAGAAGAATAAAAGAATATACGCATGCGACTTGGAACCTCTCTGTTGAAAGAGGGTGAGGAAGGTTGCCTGTCAAGTTTTGGTACGATGGATTCCGGCGGCCAGTCTGTTTCTTACCCAGCCGCCACCTTTATTTCTGCATCCTTTTCTCTGAACTCTGAAAACTCCTGTGATAAATTCCGCCAAATAAATCAGTCAATCCACGAAGTAGCTTAGGCTACAGCGAGAAGGCAGGCCCTACTTCTCAATGGACTCAAGCTCACGATTCGAAGGACGTC
Organism: Branchinecta lindahli; assembly: GCA_023053555.1. Lineage (NCBI taxonomy): Eukaryota > Metazoa > Arthropoda > Branchiopoda > Anostraca > Branchinectidae > Branchinecta > Branchinecta lindahli. The sequence continues at coordinate 22,485,094 of JAKZAO010000006.1, forward strand.
TGAAGGTACTTGCAGCATTGCACTATTTTGTGTTCTCTTCCGTGACTGCGGGGCTAGTATCCGGATGTGAACCAATTGGCCCTGTTCAGTCCGCTCACAGGTCGCGGAAATTTCACTGGTTGGCAATGGGCCTAGGGTTTGGTTTGTCGGCTCGACCTGAGCTCTCAGAGGATCTCCCCTTTACCAGATTGGCCTTATAACAGGTCAGCGCTCCAAGGGGATTAGTCCCTCGCCTCATTTAGCATCCATCACACACCGATAGAACAAAAATACATTTTCACCTTTTAAATTCAAGAGTTGCAGAAACTGTCGCAATGTGATTTTAGACAGCGCATGACACTGCGAAGAGATGGTCTCGGGCGGTGCTTTGTTAGCTGATTGCGCAAAACGGATACGTCAGCTGGTTTTATTCGAGCAATATTTCGGCCCTTCTTGGCAATATTCCTGTTCAGGCTCTCGTCAGGTTTGGCTGAAGGAATATTTACAGTGCTTTCTTTTGTTCTTGATTGCTTCTAGTTGTCCCCGTCTGAATTGATGGAGCAGAACCCCCTCGCCCTTCGACAAGAAATATCACAACCCGGTAAAGAACTCGGTGAGAACCGCGTTCGGCGAAGGTTGAATAATGAAATCGGCAAAAAAGTGATCGACCCTTCAGGTTTAAAGCGATCCGTCTCTTGTTGGAAAAGCCCAGTTTTTTACTGTTTTGTCTGCGTTCGAGTTTCGGACGAAAAAGGGGAGTTGGAATCGTTTCAAAGTTTGAACCTGCCTCGGAGACCTGTCTGGAATCCCATGAGAGATTAGGCTGGGTTCGTATTGTGTGGTGAGGGAGGAGGGGGCTAGGCCATTGTCCGAAGTTGGGTGTGTGCAGAGGAAGACCCAGTTCCGTAGATACGCTCTCTGTGTTTTGGGTATTTACCCAGGATGAGTTTTCTGAATCAGAAAATTTATCGTCTTTGGTCCATGTTACTACCTTATGAAGAGTCGCCCCGCATTGCAAAATACCTCAGCCTTCACTGTGGGCACCCAGCAAAGAATACGCATAAGTTGTATAAATCGTGTACTTCGTAACTTTCCCAAGTACATCTAAATAAAGCTCTTTGTTATCGCGTCGGATTGATCAGCCACTCATTTCAGGTTAGTGCACAACGCTATTTTTGCTCATTAGCACTCGTTTCTCCTGTAAAAGCGGAAGCCACTAGGGCACTAGAACAAGAAGAAAATATTTTAAACCAGACTAACGAATATTCTACTACCCAAAACACATAAACCGATTCTTCACCAATAATTTTTTCAATAATCATTATAATTGTCGCCGACTCTTTCCTGCTTTCCTTAAATCATGTTGTCTTGTTAGTTAATTTGAAGAAAACAGCAAAAGAGTCAGCGGATTTAACCGTTATCGCCTACCCAGGGTTGTCTTGTTTTAACAAAGAAACTGCCATGTTACGCTTGGTATATTTTCTTCAATGCAAAGGTCATTTACTTTTTGGAGCCAGGATTAATTTCTGTCATCTAATGCCAAGTGCCCGTATAATACTACCGAGTGGTATCGCGCCTGTACGTAGGATTTCGCTTTGAGAAATCTTCACTCAGCGTAGGAATGTAAAACCCAGCCAGGGTTGCCACGTGTTGCACGTAGTGTGAATTGTCAATACAGATGCGCCATTTTGCAGCAGGGATTATGACGAAAAGTTGCCATTTCACGTGTTCATGATAATGAAATTTCACTCACAGTTCACTCTGCTTTGGCCCAAAAGTCACTCTTTGTGGCAACCCTGAAACCAGTGCCCATATATTTGCACTGCTATCATGACTAATTAGTAAGAGGTGAAATGAAGCGATGGCTGAAAGAATCGTTGAAGACTTGTCGGAATGGTAATATTGTCGTAAATAGTGGTTTTCGTAACAGTAATATTGTTCTGCACTTTCCAAAAATTGCACGTTCCCAAAATGAACTTTGGCAATCTCCCAATCTTTGTTTCTACAAAACCCGCAGTACAGAAGCAGAAACAAAACAAATGGAATGTTTCACAACAATGCGTCGTACCAAATGCGCTGTCTCATCCTGAATTCCAGTCTGAATTAAAAACAAATAATTGCAAGTTTCTAGAATCCCAGTCTTTGTTGATACGAAATCCTTAGTACAGAAGTAGAAACAACAAGAGCTACGAGCTCATATGGCACTTGTTACGAGTAGTGGTACGAGAAAGTAGAAGAGAACTTCACAATAAACACCCCGCCATTCAAAAATGCGGTTCGGACCTAGAATTAGGATATCTAGGTTCATTCAATCTGAAAGCTCTAGATGACATATTTATAACTTATGCTTGTTCTTCCCACCAAGCTTCATCCCGATCCCTCCACTCTAAGCGATTACAAAGATTTCCGGTTCGCCCCTTCAACTCCTCCCAATGTCACCGGATCTGGTCCAGATTTAAAATGGGATGTCTGAGTTACGAGACACCTTTCTAAATATCAAGTTTCGGTTCAATCCGATAACCCGTTCAATAGCTGAGCTTGCCACTGGATTCCGGATTCCTCTTTTGTACACTCCCCCTCGACGGTCGGATCGGGGAAACGACATTCTCAAGTCAATAGTTCGGGTACCTGAAAAGCATGCCAAGTTCATTGTCCTTGCACATCAGCTGAAGTACCGAACTCGTGGGATTACTACAAACTCGGATCCCCTCCAACTCCCACACAGTGACCGGATCCATTTCGGTTATGCTATTCACTTGCTCTTCCCACCAACTTTCATCCCAACTCCTCCACTCTAAGCGTTTCCCAAGATTTCCGGTTCCCCCGTCCGACTCCCCCCAATATCACCGGATCCGGTTCGGATTTAAAATAGGGCGTCGGAGACACGAGATCTTTCTATACGTCAAGTTTCATCAAGATCCGATCACCCGTTCGCAAGTTAAAAATACCTCACTTTTCGGGTTCCCCCTCTCTCCACCCCCACCCCCCCAGATGGTCGGATCCGGGAAACGACTATTCTCAAGTCAACCTGTTCGGGTCCCATACACGCCTGCCAAGTTTCATCGTCTTAGCGCATCAGGAAGTACCGAACTCGCGGGATCACTAGAAATTCGGATCCCCCCAACCCCCCCACTGTGAACGGATCCGGTCCGGTTATGTCAATCACGTATCTAGGGCTTGTGCTTGTTCTTTCCACCAACTTTCATCCCGATCTCTCTACTCAAAGCGTTTCCCAAGATTTCCGGTTCCCCCCTATAGTTCCCCCCATGTCACCGGATCCAGTCCGGATTTAAACTGGGATGTCTGAGACACAAGGTACTTCTATATATCATGTTTCATTAAGATCCGATCACCCGTTCGTAAGTTAAAAATACCTCATTTTCCGGATTCCCCTCCCTCCAGCCCCCCCCCCCGGATGGTCGGATCCGGGAAACGACTATTATCAAGTCAATCTGTTCGGGTCCCTGACATGCCTGGAAATTTTCATCGTCCCAGCACATCAGGAAGCACCGAAGTCGCGGGATCACTAGAAATCCGGATCCCCCCCCCTAACTCCCCCAAAGTGAGCGGATCCGGTCCGGTTATGTCAATCCCGTATCTAGGACTTGTGCTTGTTCTTTCCACCAACTTTCATCCAGATCTCTCCACTCTAAGCGATCTTCAAGATTTCCGGTTTCCCCCTCCAACTACCCCCCATGTCACCGGATCCGGTTTAGATTTAAAATGGGAGGTCTGAGACACGAGGTACTTCTATATATCAAGTTTCATTAAGATCCGATCACCCGTTCGTAAGTTAAAAATACCTCATTTTTCCGGATTCCCCTCCCTCCAGCCCCCCCCCCGGATGGTCGGATTGGGGAAACGGCTATTATCAAGTCAATCTGTTCGTGTCCCTGGCATGCCTGCCAATTTTCGTCGTCCTAGCACATCAGGAAGCACCGAACTCGCGGGATCACTAGAAATCAGGATCCCCCCCCCAGCTCCCCCAAAGTGAGCGGATCCGGTCCGGTTATGTCAATCCCGTATCTAGGACTTGTGCTTGTTCTTTCCACCAACTTTCATCCAGATCTCGCCACTCTAAGCGATTTTCAAGATTTCCGGTTTCCCCCTCCAACTACCCCCCATGTCACCGGATCCGGTCTGGATTTAAAATGGAAGGTCTGAGACAAGTGGTCCTTCCATATATCAAGTTTCATTAAGATCCGATCACCCGTTCGTAAGTTAAAAATAAGTCATTTTTCCTATTTTTTCCGGATTCCCCTTCCCACCACTCCCCCTCAGGTGGTCGGATCGGGGAAGCGACTATTTCCAACTTAATCATTTGGGGTCCCTGATATTCCTGCCAAGTTTCATCGTCCTAGCTTATCTGGAAGTACCCGAACTAGCAAAACCCGGACCGACAGACCGACCGACCGACCGACCGACCGACGGACAGAAATTGCGATCGCTATATGGCACTTGGCCGAAGGGCAAGTGCCATAAAAACAAATGGTATGTTTCACAACAATGCCTCGTACATATGCTATGTCTCATACTGAATTTCGGTAGGAATCAAAGATAAAAATACCCTTACGGAAAAAAAATCGCATTTCGACTCAAATGTGACAGCTTGGTAACACGTCGCGCTAGATCACGCCATAGAATTAAGTCTGTTTTATAAATCATAAAACGAGTTCTCCTCGACAGTAGTGACGGTAGTGACGGGAGGTAACAAAGTGCCATGACAAACCACTCATCACATTGTATTTGTTTCGGTCGATTAATAGAAAACGGTGTTCTAACGAAGTCCATGCAATTCGCAGGTATCTATGAAGCCTACAGGATACTTTTTGCGAGTTGTCGCAAGTAGGTCCTGTCAGTTCACACAGACTTCAGTTCACCTCCAGAAACCGTCACTTCGTCTAAAATTTCCGGTACCACACGTCAGTTGATCCACGAAAATCCGTCAGTAGACACACACGTCACTAGACCCAAATTTTGGAAATAACAAGAGCTGTAAGCTCATATGGCACTTGCAAGGCTTGGTAAAATGATGAAAGTAGGAATTCGCCAAAGTGTGTGTTTGCTGTGATCATTTGTAAGCAAAATCCGACTGGTCTTAAGTGAAAATTGTACTCGGTTTAAGTGAAAGTTGTACTCTAATTGTACTGAAAATTGTAACCCCACAGTACTCGGATCCGGTCCGGTCTTGTCAATTATGTATTTAGGGCTTGTGCTTATTCTTCCCCCAAAGTTTCATCCCGATCCGTCCACTCTGAACATGTCAAACAATTTCCGCCCCCCCCCCCCCCCAACTCTCCCCAAAGTCACCGGATCCATTCCGGACTTGAAGTGTGACGTCTGAGACACGAGATCTTTCCAAATATCAAGTTTCATTAAGATCCGGTTCCCCGTTCAAAAGTTATAAATACGTCAACATTCCGGATTCCCCCTCCCTCCACCACCCCCCCGGTGGTCGGATCGAGGAAATGACAATTTCCAAGTTAGTTTGGTCGGGTTCCTAATATGCCTGCCAAGTTCCATCGACCCAGCACATATGTAAGTATCTTAAGTCGGGATCACCGGAATTCCGGAACTCCAATTCCCCCCACAGTGCTCGGATCCGGTCCGGTCTTGTCAACTATGTATCTAGGGCTTGTGCTTGTTCTTCCCACCAAGTTTCATCCCGATCCGTCCACTCTGAATATGTCACATGATTTCCGACTCCCCCCAAAGTCACCGGATCCATTCCGGACTTGAAATGTGACATCTGAGACACGAGGTCTTTCCAAACGTCAAGTTTCATTAAGATCCGATTCCCCGTTCAAAAGTTATAAATACTTCAATATTCCGGATTCCCCATCCCTCCACTCCCCCCACGGTGGTGGGATCGGGGAAGTGACTATTTCCAAATTAGTTTGGTCGGGTCCCTGATATGCCTGCCAAGTTTCATCGTCCTAGCTCATCTGGAAGTACCGTAACTCGAGATGAGTGGCCTGACAGACAGACCGACCGACCGACAGACCGAAAAGTGATCGGTATATGGCACTTGAGCGAAGCTGCAAGTGCCATAAAAATACATTTTTATGAAAAGTGTATATAGAGGCGAGCGGCAAGCAAGCCGCCGTCACGCGTTTACAGAAGTGCTTGGGTAAACACAATGGATTTTGCAAACGAACTGATGTCTTTTTCAACTGAACTGTCGGATTTTTGGTGTGGGAGAACTGACGTTTGGACGAACTGACATGTGGGGTAGTGACAGTGACCCGTCACAGGCTATTTATGAGTTTTGGTTTTCAAATGTTAGCCGGAATCGGTGTCGTGACAGAGCATCATTCATCTGATAGCTTTCTTTCCCTCTGTCGCATAAAACCTAAAACTCTGTGGTTGGGTTCTTTGTTCGCGCAATCCCGGACGATTTAAAAAATGTAGAGATATTCGCAATCAATCCCCTGCAGTTTTCATCCGCTGTTGAGCTTTCAGTTCAAGGTTGGCGACATTTCCGTGGTGTGTCGTATGAAGAGGAGTCGGCTTCCGTCCCGTTTGGTCACACGCGACCGATTCATTCTCTGAATCTCAGCAAATGTGTTGGCAGCTTCCATTATCTGGTGGAATCCAGGGGTGATCCGCCTCCCGACACCTGGTGTACACCCTTTCTCGGCAGCGGCCGAAACCAACGGTGCCGACCATAAATTAGGCGATTCCCATCTTCTAAACATGTTGAATTTAATATTCTAACACGCGGAAACCGGTGCCGGCACTTGCTATAAAGTAAAACTGAGAGTGTGCAATCCCTCCGGTGGAATCAGGGGAGAATTCAGCGAAATAGGCCACAAGCCCTCTCCGAGGGGTTCCGCACTGGCTTTGTTTGTTTACAACGACCACGAGAGATACTAATATGAATACAAGTATGGGCAAAGAGACACCGGTAGGAGGAAGGAGGAAAACAGGCAACAGTCGAGTTTTTTTTTATCACCCATCTTCCAGGTCATGGTTAATTTTTCCGTTTTTTCACCAAGCGTATCTTTTGGCGTTTTTTTTATCCAAGCATTTTGTCCTTTCTGACCAGGCCTACGAAGAAATGAGATTGGCAATTCAGATATGAGTTGACCGATCTTCTCAGGAGAACAGCACCAGACCATTTACTACCGAAAACGGTAAAATTTGCAGAAATGACACAGCCCCGAAAGGCGTGTCCCCCACATCCTCGTTCGCTCCGTGAGACGCCGGCCGCTCGGCTCAGAGGCCTGTGATCTTTGTTAGCAAAAAACGCGACTAATTGTTGTTAGTTGAACTAATTAAAAAAAAGTTGATTGAGTTGATCGATCTTTTCAGGAGAACAGCACCAGACTCTTTACTACTGAAAACGGTAGAATTGGCAGAAAGGACAGAAACTGTGATCTTTGTTAGCAAAAAACGCGACTAATGCTTTGAGCACCGGACTCTTTGCCGAAAAGTAAAATTACCAGAAAGGACAGAGGCTTATGATCTTTGCTACCAAAAAACGCGACTAATGCTTTGAACTGAAAAAAAAAACAAAAAACATGACACGTCTCGGAACTAATTGTGCAATGCTGCTGAAAATAGCCCTGGTAAGGTATTATCTGTTCCACCGGATATTGCGATAATATCTTTAGCCTATCCACGCTAGTGGCTATCCAGACCCTGTTTATCAGAAGTCTCGGACGTACCAGTGAAAGCAGCTCCATCGTCAAAACATGTTACAGATGCCAGCCCCCTTCGGCCATTTCACTGTCCCACCAAGAGAGGGATACACAACTCTCCATAGCACCTTAACATTTCGTCTCAAACAAATAATAAATACAACAGAAATACTGAAGAGATAGAATACCTAACGTAGCTCAGCATATGCTTGAGTATATTCTTTCAGTGTGTTTGTTTTACGCTTGCGGTTTCGCCATTATTGTTGTTACCAGTAATGTTCTTTTTTGTTTCCTGTCTTTGTTCTTGTTCTTCTTCTATGTTTAATTACTCCGTCTTTTTGTACATTTGTGCACTATGATGGGCAATAAATCTATTATTATTATAATTATAGATAATGCGTTTATATCAGATTTAAAAAAAAATAACTGTTCGATAGTTTAAAAGATATTCAATCCTGTAAAAATACAGAAGTATCTTTATATTTAATAAGAAATCTAGTTTTGGCTACAGTTAGAGTATCTTGCATTCACCAAACGATTTGTATAAAAAAAAAAAAAAAAATAACAGTATGAATGATGAGTTGTTTATGATCGCTACTGTGAAAAGCATGACTGACTTTGAAACAAATGTTACAATGTACTTATTATTTAATAATTATATTATATTTAATGCGTTTGTATTTGTTTTATTTCTTTCTTCAATTTTCTTTATACACCGCTTTCCAAAATGGCGGTCAAAAATAAATTACTCACTTATAACTTACTTGAACAGTTTCTATTTTGTTATACCCAAATATCGGTCACAACAAGAGAAACTAATTACCCCAGATAGAAGTATATAATAAGCGTTATTGACTTTCAGATAAAGATGTATTAACTAAGAATTTCTTGACTGTTTCGCTCCCTCGCACCGGAATAAATACCGAAATAAGTTAATAGTGAACAACTTGTTCGTAACTTAGTTGCTTAACAATTTCGCATTGAAACGTTTGTTTGTAAAAAGACATTGGTTTCGCGTTTTGAAACAGTAGGCTATTGATCCCAGTGAAATAATGACTTCTCCTTACGCGCCAAAAGTATCGCCACAAATGACAAGTGCGTAGCCCCTAAAAATCTAGAGCAATCGTCCAGCGGCGCAGACCCCTTCCTTTGTCTCTTTGTTCGTGCAAGAGCTGGATACTCTGCCTTATCGTCTGTTGGAAATTCCTTAGAATTCATGGCGTCTTTTGAAAGTACGCAACGGGCACTAAGTCTCGTAGTAACAAGACAACTAACAGTTGAAGGAAAGCCATTTTCCGGTAAATGCAAACAACTTTCAGATCTCAGGGGAAATTTTCTTGCTGGATATGATCTAAAAGTTCCCTTATGTCGTTGAGACTAGGGATACTGTTAAAATAGTCAAGATGAACCGATTATAAAAGTGGGCTACTTTAGCTAAATTAAACTTCAGGGATGATTGAGTGCTTATTTTAGAAATAAAACTGAATTGAAAAAAAAACTCATCTTTTTAGCGCCATTCAATATGGTTCGCGGTCAAGGGCTGAAGGAATAGCCTACTTATGGGGTCTGTTTTGAGGGGTCAGGGCGTTCAAATCTTCCACTCTTTTTGCATAGGCGCCACTGAAATGAACCGCTGAATCCGAGCCGTGAAGGCACATCTCACTGTTGTATAAACACACAATCTGCTCAGTCTCCACCAACATCTTGCTCTGCCAAACCACGACATTCTTTGTCAGTATTTTATTAATCCGGAACCCGTTTAGTGTATATGTCAAAGTTTTATGTGCATTTAGTGTATTTACTTAAGAACGTAAGCATGTTAAATTATTTGGTTCTGTTTAGTGTTTTCATGCTTGCCTTTTAGTTTTTGTATTACTTCGCTGTGACTAAAAAGCGGGTGACAAATAAATAAAAACAGTTCAGCATAAAATATTAAACGTGAATTTTAAGCAACTTTCTACGTGTTTTAAAGTTTGGACGAAAGGGCTGGGATACGACAGTCTAGTTATCGATCATCTACTTCACTTAAATAGGCTTGAAGGCCTGATGAAAATGCGTTACTTCGTTACTTCGCTGTTTCCGAATGATTTTATCGAATGAACTTATTCTTCCGGACGTTCTTGTACCTCTATGTTTAAAATATTTAGCAACTATCTAGCAACTTTCAGCCCTCAAAGTAGAGGGCGTTCCTCAGACGTTATCTAGCGCTACGTGGTCATCTCTAATACGTGATTATAAGCTTCGCTTTGTTGGCCATTGAAATCCACGCTTTTGCTGACATTCAAATTTGCTGCGTCTGGATGAATTTCGGCTTGTCGAGCAAGCAGTGCATATTCTGGACGTCACTATTAGACCCCGAGATGAAACAATAAAAATCCCTTAGAAGAGTCAAAATAATTCAGTGTATTCAAACCCAATACATACAAATAAGGTGGCTTTTCAGTTAACACTTCCTAATTTCACGTGTTTTCTTTATGCCTTGAATTCTGTCTCCTTTACAAATTTCGGAAATAATTACCAAGACAAACCGTTAATTTTTCAGACAATTTTCGTCAAGGCACAATAAGCACAGACCTAAATTGATGGCGGGGGGGGGGGATATCTGCGAAGATCAGAAACAGTCCCAAGACGACTTGTAATCTGGATTAATGACGTGAGATTGAACTGTCGTGGCTTGGCTATTTTCTGGCCTAAAGCTCCCGGGGGGGGGGGGGGGGGGGGGGGACAAACCACACCAAGGAATTTGGAAACGAAGATCGTTTATTGGTCAGAGGGGGATTGATTTTAGCCTTTAAGGCGCTAATAGGCAATTAAGCGGCGATTGATATGTTCCCCCTTTAATCATTTTATACAGGATAGCTTTTCGAATGCAAGGGACACGACGAATAGTTGGATATCAGTAAGAAATTAGTGACACCAATATTTCAGTCAAGACGGCCAATCACGACGAGAAAAACAGTGAAACTGTTTTGGGAAAAACCACGCAGATGATTAGTTGCCGCAAAAGATAAATGTTCGGTTTAAGACGTAGTCTTAGACTTTGATTGCGTTTTTGCAGATACCGTGGTATCCTATACCACGGTAACTGGATATGCATTTTGTCCTTTTTGCAGTTACCGTGGTATCTGATACTACGGTTGCTTTGCATAAACAACAATTGCTGAATTTGCGCTTTAAGAAGTATCACAAAAGAAAAACTGATATCCACTTGCATCACAAGTGCTACACATTCCCACCAATTTATACCCCACAAATATGATGAAAGCGAGATGACGTTTTTAGATACCACGTTTAGTTAATCGTTTTCGCAGTTACAGTGGTATCAGATGCCACGGTAACTGGCCAGATATCACAGTAACTGCAAAAGGCCCTTTGACCGTGGTATCAGATACCATAGTATCTACAACAAGAGCTACGAGCTCATATGGCACTTGTTACGAGTACTGGTACGAGAAAGTAGGAGAGAACTTCAAAATAAACACCCCGCCATTAAAAAATGCGATTCGGACCTACAATTAGGACATCTAGGTTCATTCAGTCTGAAAGCTCCAGATGACGTACTTAGAACCTATGCTTGTTCTTCCCACCAAGTTTCATCCCGATCCCTCCACTCTAAGCGATTTCAAAGATTTCCGGTTCGCCCCTCCAACTCCTCCCAATGTCACCGGATCTGATCCGGAATTAAATGGGACGTCTGAGACACGAGACCTTTCTAAATATCAAGTTTCGGTTAAATCCGATAACCCGTTCAATAGCTGAGGTTGCCACTGGATTCCGGATTCCCCTTTCGTACACTCCCCATCGACGGTCGGATCGGGGAAACTCAAGTCAATAGTTCGGGTACCTGACAAGCCTGCCAAGTTCATTGTCCTTGCACATCAGGAAGTACCGAACTCGTGGGATTACTACAAACTCGGATCCCCTCCAACTCCCCCACAGTGACCGGATCCATTCCGGTTATGCTATTCACTTGTTCTTCACACCAACTTTCATCCCGAACCCTCCACTCTAAGCGTTTCCCAAGATATCCGGTTCCCCCGTCCGACTCCCCCCAATACCACCGGATCCGGTTCGGATTTAAAATGGGGCGTCTGAGACACGAGATCTTTCTATATATCAAGTTTCATCAAGATCCGATCACCCGTTCGCAAGTTAAAATACCTCACTTTTAGGATTCCCTCTCTCTCCACCCCCACCCCCCAGATGGTCGGATCCGGGAAACGACTATTCTCAAGTCAACCTGTTCGGGTCCCATATACGCCTGCCAAGTTTCATCGTCTTATTAGCGCATCAGGAAGTACCGAACTCGCGGGATCACTAGAAATTCGGATCCCTCCCCACCCCCCCTACTGTGAACGGATCCGGTCCGGTTATGTCAATCACGTATCTAGGGCTTGTGCTTGTTTTTTCCACCAACTTTCCTCCCGATCTCTCTACTCAAAGTGTTTCCCAAGATTTCCAGTTCCCCCCTCCAGTTCTCCCAATGTTACCGGATCCGGTCCGATCACCCGTTCGTAAGTTAAAAATACCTCATTTTTCCGGATTCCCCTCCCTCCAGCCCCCCCCCCCGGATGGTCGGATCGGGAAAACGACTATGATCAAGTCAATCTGTTCCGGTCCCTGACAGGCCTGCCAATTTTCATCGTCCTAGCACATCAGGAAGCACCGAACTCGCGGGATCACTAGAAAGCCGAATTCCCCCCCCCTAACTCCCCCAAAGTGAGCGGATCCGGTCCGGTTATGTCAATCCCGTATCTAGGACTTGTGCTTGTTCTTTCCACCAACTTTCATCCAGATCTCTCTACTCGAAGCGATTTTCAAGATTTCCGGTTCCCCCCCCCCAACTACCCCCCATGTCACCGGATCCGGTCTGGATTTAAAATGGGAGGTCTGAGACACAAGGTACTTCTATATATCAAGTTTCATTAAGATCCGATCACCCGTTCGTAAGTTAAAAATACCTTATTTTTCCGGATTCCCCTTCCTCCAGCCCCCCCCCCCCCGGATGGCTGGATCGGGGAAACGACTATTATCAAGTCAATCTGTTCGGGTCCCTGACATGCCTGCCAATTTTCATCGTCCTAGCACATCAGGAAGCACCGAACTCGCGGGATCACTAGAAATCTGGACCCCCCCCCCCCAACTCCCACATAGTGACCGGATCCGGTCCGGCTATGTCAATGACTTATCTAGGACTCATGCTCATTCTTCCCACCAAGTTTCATCCCAATCCCTCCACTCCAAGCGTTTCCCAAGATTTCCGCCCCTCCCTCCAGCTCCCCCCAGAGTCACCGGATCCGGTTCAGATTTTAATCGGACCGTCTGGGGCACGAGCTCTTTCCAAATATCAAGTTTCATTAAGATCCGATCATCCGTTCGAAAGTTACAAATTCCAAAATATTTCGGATTCCCCCTCACTCCACTCCCTCCATGATGTTCGGATCGGGAAAGTGACTATTTCCAACTTAATCATTTGGGGTCCCTGATATGCCTGCCAAGTTTCATCGTCCTAGCTTATGTGGAAGTACCCGAACTAGCAAAACCGTGACAGACAGACCGACCGACCGACGGACGGACAGAAATTGCGATCGCTATATGGCACTTGGCCGAAGGGCAAGTGCCATAAAAACGGAACTTTTGATTATGTTCATCGGGAGTTGACGTAAGCGAGGACGAAATTCTTTCGCGGTCCTGTCAAAAGTTTCATAACATATAACACGACATTTATAGATGTTATCTCTTATGATGTTGCAAACGTTATGCATATCAAGCATTAACAAGAAAAGCCGAAAACCGACAATAAAGGATCTGCTGACTTTTCCGATGTCATGGTGATGAGTAAAAACGTCAGCAGATGTTTTTTTTCCGGCGGTGTTTCGGCTGTCCTTGTACGATGGTCGGAACTCTTATATCCTGTTGGCCAATAGAACAGTGCGGTAAAGACACGGTGAAAGGATGGAAATGGCCGGTTTAGGCAATACTGCTAAAGGCAGTTCTAGAATGCTGTCCTCCCCCTCATACTGTAGAATTAAGCTATTTCGCCAGTCTACCTGCTGGAGGCCATTTGGCATTTGCAAATTCTATGCTAATTCTTGGAGGATGAGGACTCCTGTGGAACTCTCGGCTGCTTTGGAATTCCTAGAGGAAGTCGCTTTGGCTTTCTATGTTATGGAATGAATTTCCAGTTGGAAAATGCCCTCGAGTGTTATCGAATTCTGAGTGAATACGTAAATATTTGATGACATGGCTTGAGGTTTCCCACCTATTGATTATGCGGTTGGGGTGGGGATGTGGGCGTGAAACATTCGTTCCCCGATTACAAGTGTAAAAGTATATTTAAATCTGATTTTAGCTCCGAAGTTTTCCTTTTATATAAGTCCGAAATGAATGAGTGCGGTAAAGATGAGCTGACTGAATTCTGACATGGTTCGGGGTTTCCCACCTTCTGAATATGCGGTTGCGGGGGTGGGTGGCGGGCGGAGGGGTGTATGTAAAAAATATGTCCCTGATTACAAGTGCAATGTACAGATATATTAAAAATTGAATTTAAGTGAACTTAAACTGAACTTGAATCATAAGCCCAAGCTTTCCTTTATTATTTGGTTTTGCGCCTGTACCGTGTAATCCACCTATTGTATTCATTTCAGAATAAATTACTTTAATTAAGATCAGCTGACTAGCACGCTTTTGTATTTGTATTGCATGTTTGCCTCATCGCTCGATCCGAGAGATTAAGCAACGATGCAATACAGAATTGCAAATTTTCAAACCGCGGTTTTCGCACCGAGGCGAGTGGAATCTGTATGTTGTTAAAGCTTGTTTTTAGAATTAAGATAATGTTTCTGTGAAGGAGGAAACAAATCTAGAATAATAGGAAAAAATATCTTACAGCGAAGGGTTTTTGGTATTGTTCTAAAAAGCTTATTTCAGAAGTAAGAGAATGTTTTTAAGAGGAAACAAATCTGGAATACTAGGAAAATAACATCTTTTCATTTCAACAAAAATAGGTATTGTGGTGGAGGCTACTTTTCTTTCCGTTTGGGCGATTAATTATTGCGAAGGTTCAGCACTGTTCCAACAAAGCTTCTTCAAGTGCTCTCTGGAAACAAATCATTGTTTCCGAGAATTTAAATAATAACCGCGAACCCGACAAGACCAAAGTGAGAATACTAATCTAGCCCCCCTTGCGCATCTGTTACTTTCGGAACAATTCCTGCCCCTGATTAGTTTCTTGCGGAGCCTCATTTTGTTTTCTTTTCTAGCGGAGCCGAGGCTTCGGTTTCATAACCTTTCAAGAGGCAAGCACCGTCGACAAGGTTCTTGCCATTCCCTCCCACACACTAGATGGCAAGAAAATCGACCCTAAGCACGCCACCCCAAAGAACAAGGGAAAGCTCGCCGCCGCGGTTGCCGCTGTGACAACTGGGCGGACGAAGAAGATTTTCGTCGGCGGCGTGAGCCAAGATACGACGAACGAGGAGGTCAAGGCGTATTTTAACCAGTTCGGTAAGGTCGACGAGGCTGTGATGCTTATGGATCAGCAGACCAAACGCCACAGAGGCTTTGGGTTTGTTACGTTTGAGGACGAAAACGTCGTCGATCGTATATGTGACATTCACTATCACACTATCAAGAATAAGAAAGTGGAGTGTAAGAAAGCGCAGCCCAAGGAAGCTGCTGCAGCTATGCAAAGCCAGCTACTAGCTGCAAAGCGCGCTGTTGCGATGAACAACCTCGCTATGGTGAACCCGGCCGCCACCTTAGGCCTGATGAATCCTCAGCTAGCTATGGCGCAAGCACAGGCACAATTCGCGGCAGCTCAGAACGCCGCAGCCTCCAAGCTACTCTCATCCTATGCTCCGCTGACGAGCTACCGCTACTCCCCCTACCCCCTTCCAACTCTTGGTGGCGCTCAGGGCGTTGCCCAGCAGATGCAGAATTTCCAGATGTCGCCTATGACGGCGACGGCGCAAGTGACTGCCGCGCCACAATCACTTACGGGGATGCCGCAGTCGCTCTCCCTACAGAATGTCGACATGTCGAGCTTCCAAGCCGTTGATTGGAGCAGCATCTACGGCGGATTTACTGGGATATACGGCAACTGAGGAAATGGCGAGTAGTTTTTTTGCTAACGACGAATGCAAAAAAGTGTGTCTTCGCCACCGCGACAGCGTGTACAGATGGCAGCAGAGTTCGTATTATGTTTCTGTGATTCCACAGAGGTCTGAGTGATAGTGTTTGCTAGAAGAAGTGATTTTTTTTTCGTGGTACGAACAGTTGTTTTTCAATAACTCAGAAAGCAATAAGCGAAACGATCAAGTTGTTGAACAGCAATAAGTGCAGCTCAAAGACGAATTACTCACCCGAGCTATGTGATTACGGTACTTACAGATCTAAAGAACAGTATTTTTCTAGTGTTTTTTTTTCTGATTAAGCTTGCCATAAGACGGAAATTTCGAGATTGGTTTTTCATCCCCGTTCTACTGATCTCATCACGAGCGTTAAAACGCAAGTTTTCGCGTTTTGAAAACGCGGTTTTCGCGCCGGAGCTTCGCCGGTGATTTTCGGGGGTAGCGGCCGATTTCTGTTTTGTAGACATTCACGACAAAACTACCTCTCATCCTCGTTTTTGGCACCGCTTGTTATTTTTGAATTTGCGCGCGCTTCCAGGATTGATTCGAGTCAGTCCTTTTCCTCCTAAAAAATGTTCATAGCTCGAAACTGGTTTTGTGTTTTCGCCTTTCCCGTTTTAAATACAGTAAGACATTAATAATTATCTAGTGATTTGAATAGTAACCCTTACAACAGAAATAGCCAAGTGCCAAGTGTGAAAAAATATGGAAGCAGGTTCAGTGACATCACTACATTTTCACCGGAATCGTTTATCAGGAAGGCCCTTGTGGATAAGTAAGTTACGAACAACTTGTTATGGGCCCTTGGGAGTGCACTGTGTACTTCCACCTCGAAGGAATGACGGGCTGATCGACGGATCGTATTCTTATTGTAGGCCTACAATGTAGTACAACTTAACTTCCAACGGTGGTTCTCCAGACTTGGTACGCAATTTAGTTCCGAGCAGGCTAGACTAATCTTTCCGGGTAGAAACATCCTTCGAACCTACGTCTTTTGAGAACCCCTGTTATCTCCAAGCCTAATATCCTACCATCTAATCAGCATTTCCAGAATTTCTAAGACCTCACTGGGCCTGGAAACTGTCTCCCGTCTAGGCTAAGAATAGCCTTGCGACGCCTAGAGATAATTTCCGACACCTGACTGTCGTGGGGAAACACTTTTCTGGCCTAGAAATACACAGCCGTATTTTTCTAATATCTCCGACAAGTTTAGAGAGGGACGTGTCTCTTGCTATGGAAATATTTTGGTGGTATCCGTCGTTCCGTTGCCGTTAGCGGTGCTGAAATATTTGTGTTTATTTTTTTTTAAACTTTAGTAAGCAATAATAATTTCTTCTATACTCTTTTTGTCATTTTCCAACAGGACAATCATTCAGATCATAATCATCCGAATACCAAACGAACTGCTCTGGGTTGTAAGACAAGTCTGTCCTGAAATTCCTGTTCTCCACTCGAATCCTTTGCACGGCTTTATTTTTCGGGACTACTAGTTACGTTTTTAAGCTAAAATCGCTTGCAAGATGAGAACAGAGTTTATTCATAATAGGCAACTTTCACGGCCTTTACGGCAAACACAGTCACAGTAAATATATACATATGTATTTCAAATGATTCGTCATTTCAGATTATAATCATATTTGTCAATGCAAAACGGATACGTGGGCTGGGGGAATATCTATCATAATAATGTACCACCCTCTGCAAAATTCATCCAAAACGATGTTCAATGTAAACTGTTTCGGCATACAGATTGTTAGGGAATCTTTGAAAACATTAATAAAATCACTTAAATTGATATAAGAAAAGGAACAAAAAAGATTTGCCCATTTAAGGGGTTTTAGCGACACGTGAATTCCCCCTTGTCCCATCAAATCTTTTCAGACGAAAGTTGTCGGGTGGTCTACGGGAGGAAATTCTGCGTTCGGGACGCCCCTTCGACTTCGATGCACAAAATCACTACCCAGATTCGCAAAGCCCTCCCCCGCGGCTTTTGAAAATGTTGGTCTCCGAAATCGTAGACGTACAAAGATGGGAAACATAAAAGGGGTTCAAACCAGAGCATAGGCCTCAAATTCCTCCCCGTCCCCTTCTGGCTTTGATCGCCTTGGCACACACTCATTCTTTCTTCCTAGACCTGGGGACGTTAGTGAGGTAATGAGGCGGTTAAAATGAAAACGCCGCATGCGGCAGTCCGCTTTTGCGTGTTTGGAACTTTAGTTTAAGAACGGAATCCGCTTGGAAAGTAGACAACGGTCGCTACACGTGGAGGAGATCGTCTGACATGATAAGAGGGAATGGGGTTGAGATAAGAAACGGATTAAAGTCGCTTGATTCAGAAAAGTGTCTTATTTGGAGAGAAGCCCTCACCCTCCAGCCATCCCAGTTGCCATAAAGTATATTAAAAGCGCGGAGTTATACTGAAGCGTAGACATCCTGAGGCGTACAGGTTTTGGCTTTTAAGTCACACTCCCTAAATATGACACGCATGGAGTTGTACTTCGAGACTTGAAATTCAGGAACCTGGTGCCTCGTGGTAAGAAAGGATAGGTATCAGGGGCTAGCAGGTCCGTATCCAGGAATTTATTTCGGGGGGGGGGTGCCCACGGGTCGGACCAGTAAGTACAAAAAAGACATAGATCAGAGGTTAAAGCCTATAAAAAACGAGTATTTTTGCATGTTTCGGGGGGGGGGAGGTTCAACCCCCCCCCCCCTGGATACGGCCCTGGGGGCTAGGTATGGGGCCCGATTCTAGACTCCTGTAATTTAAAATATCGCGAATGTCCTATCTCGGTGTTGGGACCGAAATGAAGGACCATGGCCGACAGTAAGTGTTCTAACACTGGGAAGAAAAATAAGGTGTTTGAAGTCGAAATTACCTTCATACCAGTCATAAACAAATCCTCAATTTTCGGACATAGTGCTTCAGTGTTGGGACACTGTGCCCAGAAGCAAGGGCCAGAACCCCCGTCAACATCTGATGACTTGAAAATTTGAAATAAATTGTTATTTCCAACGCATTTTTCGGGGGTACTGTGCCCTTGCTTGTGCACTGAACACATCAACACTGATGTGCTCATACGTTCAGGCAATGAAATTAGATACATATATTGTATAATCGCAAAGTTGGTTTATAACCACGATAGTCGATTTTTACAATAAACTTTCTATCTATCTATCAGTGTCCCCTAAAATAGAGGATTAGTGTATTACTGGTTCATACAGCATTTAATTCTACATGCGCGTTCCTTCTTAAAACTGCAGGGTTGAAAATAAATCTAATAGCCTTTGTGATGGCTAATAGGCTACTTCGGCCTATTAGCTTAGTACGAATCGATCCTTATAAAAACTGTTTTGGCTTGGTAAGAGTAGACCTAGTCAGCTCGGCATGAAGATGCACTGATTAAGCGAAAGGCTAGGGTTAGGCGACACCCACCCCCGTCAGTTACGGTACCGGTTTGGTAAAACAGAAAAAAAATCAAGCTTTTTAACGATCATGTGATTCGGCTCCCACAGATATTCAATCCTCCGCTGAAATACGATACCTTAAAAAAATGGGCATAAAAACACAAAACCAGTCTGATTTTTTACTCTTTGATATTTAGTGCCAAATTTCTGTATTCGCTCTAGTGTGCCAACATCACACACTTGATTCAACATGACATTGTGATTCGGGAGTATGTAACCCCTAAGGAAGGCCTCGACCTTTCCCCCTTTCCCTAGTACCTGGAGTAGACGTTATAACCTACTCATATTCATTGACTTAAACGAGTACGGTACGCTGAATATACTCCTAAGACATACGTTCAAGCATCCCAACCCCCGACCCCTAAGTCTTAAAGCACCCTTTCAGACTTCTCTGGTCGCTTATAATAAGCTGGCCTTCGGGTTCTATATGTATCAGTCTGGACTGGACATCAAAGTGTGAAAGCATATTTCCACTCTAGTATGTTCCGCAACGTGTCCGGGTTCGGGCATTTGTGGCTTCTCCAAGCCCGTTTTTTTGGATCAGGTGGGAACTTGAATATTACCAGTCCCGCCTCTATATTTTCTGTTTCGGTCGGAAATTCTGTCTTCATGCATAGGAGTAAAGTAACCGTTCCCCGAGCACAAACCGGACTTTTTGTTAAGCCCGGTTTCTCCGGTCCTGGCCGGATTTCGGTCGGATTTTTGGACGTATCCTAGATCACCATGTTACGTAGTGTTTTATGTATCACGAATTGATTGTTGTCAGTGTATTTTTTTTTATACTCGAAAATTTCGATGCATAATACTAAGCCTTTGATTTGACTTTCCCTGCCCCTATGTTGCGTCACAAAGTAACGTCACAGCTTGAAAGGTAAGAAAAAGTGTAAAAGTTGTCAACAACAAGCTTTGGTTCCAATAGTAGTTTATCAGTAGCCTTTCAATGTGCATGGGGTAGCGGTAGTGCAGCCCAAATCCCAATTACTCATTGTCCTTACAACTTGACCCCTCCCCATTCATTCCTGTGCCCCGAACAGGTCGTTTGGGGGATCTAAATTATATTTTCTTGAACCCTCAAATTCAGACGGGTTTGTTTTACAAACCTGAATCGGCCATCCTTTTGCGTACGTTAACTACCTAGTTCATATTCGCCTATCTTCTCCATCTATCTGCTTTAAACCTAGATAGTTTCTCGGATGTGACTTGCCTGGATTGTGGGATTGGATTAGAGCACTATCTAGGATACCGTTAGTTTTGCACCACTCTTGCCGCTATTTCGTGTAACCCTAGATTCTCGAATCTATGTGAATAGCTCCGTAGTCCGCAACAGAGAAAACTGCCGCCTGTCCTCCGTCGTTGCCAGGCGTGCCGCACAGCTGACCTTGGTACTTTAACGATCTCCTCGTCTTTCTAATGGTTAGTACAGGGCGCGTAGCTGACCTTGGTACTTTAACGATTTCTTCGTCTTTCTAGTGGTTAGTACAGACGGCCAAGTTGTCCTACATTGGGTTTTCTTCACTTTCATCAAAGTTGAAAACCTCAATATTTCCGTTATGGAATTGACGATAGCACGGAAGATCCTGGCGGGAAATCCAGTTCTGATCACCCGGGCCTGATTTTCAGTCTGAAGCATAAATCCTTGCATGTTGAGTACATTCACGAAGGAACTATTGTTGGATCTGGTGGTCTTTATTTCTAAGCATCTCTGCGGGGTTGGCATGCGCAGCCACTACCCTACTATTAAAAAAAAAATATCGATTTTACCGGTAAAAGAAAGATAATTAAAGATTGTCTCGAAATGATGGGGGCTGGGGCAAACCGTGCCAAACGTCCTGGCCGAAAAGACGGAGGTCGTTACAGTGGCAAGATCGACTTAAAGCTTACGGTACGAATGTGCGCACAGCTTGGAAATAAGGCCTAGTTGGTTGGAGCGCGGCAGGAGCTTACGGCAGTTTTCTGTGTAAATAGATGTTTCGTAGTTCGTAGCGTAGCTTGTAGTCCATTCATTAGAATTTTGCTTTCTTGTAGTTTTCTTAGAAGAATAAAAATAGCATGTAGATTTATGGCTTTTGTTGTTCGATGTGCCCTTTTTTAAACTAACAACCACGATGGGGTAATGGCAACTAGAATCGAAAGTGATAAACCCCGAAATAGCATTGTATAGCGCATTCACAATGAGTTATAACTAGTACCCCTTCTCGGCCAGTTTTGAAAATTAGGACTCACTCAATTTCCGGTCAAGTTTAGCCAAAGGGGTTGCCTACTCTCCACTTTGGTACATCAAATGCCCGGTGCCAAGTGTTAGAATATTTAAAATCAGTATATGGGGAATCGCCTAATTTATAGTCGGAGTGGAGGAGGCCAACCCCTCGGGTTTAGCAAATCTCAGTTGAGACTGGCTAACGTGGTAGTTCCAGATGAAATTCAACTTAAAACCAAGTCGGACCAAGTCAGAATGAAAAAAGGCGCATCTATACATAACTGTTTTGAAAACGAAGATGAACTATGTGCTCGTTTTCCTATTTGACTTGGTTCAGAACTAGCCAATCACGAAATTCCGCAAAGTAATCTGATTGGCTGTACCTTGAAAGTTGAAGTCATCTAAACATCGGTCTCAATCAGTTGCTTTAGTGTGCAAACTGACTTATTTCGGCCCAGAGACATCGGTGGTGGAAAGACAGGAAACTCAGAAGCCCGATTAGTCGCGATAATTAGTGCCTTCTAGCGATTAGTCTGTCGTTAGAACGATCCCTCTGTTGACATTTCAACCGATCGTTTTGCCTAATCACTGTTAAACCACTCGTGTCACATGTTGTTGTTTGCAAATCTTCTTGGTTTGTTTACATTTTTTTTACTCACTTTTATTTTTGAAAGTTGTCCAGAGACCATACGCTAGGTAGCGGGCAGCTCGATTTTCCACGACGCGATTTCAGCGGTGTTTCCTGTCTATCCTACTTCTAATATCTGTGTCTTGGCCGGAGACCTCGTCCTTTGCAAAAGGACTTGATTCCTCTAGACCTTGTTACAGCGTACACATGAGTAGACAGAGAAAACAAGTCTGCTCCCTCGGTTGCTTGCAACGTCTTTAAAACCTTACTTAATCTTTCCCCAACCATCATGCGCAGTTCACATCATGCCTACGGTTGTTTTCAGATACCCAAAAGGTTTTCTGGATAATTATTTTGTTGCGTTATTTAGGGAAAGGTACTTTGATTCTAGGCCTACCACGCTGAATGGGAGTCCCCAAGTCCTGGATGTTGCGACAAAAACCTCTCCTCGGCGTTCTTTATGGTGGCTTTGATTCCTAAACAAATCCTAATTTATGCTCCTCCCAAGCAAAGTAAACTCGTTAAAGTGTACATGGTTCCATTCACACTCGAGAAAAAAAATTAAGCTGGCGCCATATGTTTCTCACTGCACATGCCTAAACTTAAAAAAAAAAAAATAGAAAAAAATATTCTTAGCAATCTGCGAGTCCTTATCATTTGCGCGTGACATTGTGTTTTGCAACAGTAATAACGGCAGGTTACCAACGTAGAGTAAAGCTCACGGATTTAGGAACCCTGGCGTCGCAGATCCACACTGTCAGAAGTTTCATAACAGATAGCGCATAACACTTTCAAGAATAACACCTTTTCACTTAGAAATAAAGTGTTTTGACCAATTAAGTTTACACGGTTTCGTGCCTAGATCTCGAACAACACCTTCAATTGGTAAAAATACTAACGGGAACGAAAGAAACATAACAGATAACATCCCAAAGTGTTATCTGTTGAAACCGGGCATCCCTTTGTTGTCGTTATGTAACTTCTGACAGTAGTATTTTTACCAATTGAAGGTGTTGTTGGAGATAGGCACGAAATAGTGTAAACTTAATTGGTCATAACACTTTAATTCTAAGTGAAAAGGTGTTATTCTTGAAAGTGTTATGCGCGATCTGTTATGAAACTTCTGACAGTGCAGACAAAAATACTGACATGTGTGAATACAAGGGCTAGAAATTCTGCAGTTAACAACCAGAAGGGAGTGAATGTATTTGCACTTTTTTCACGACGTTGAGACGAAGATTTGCGGAAACGTGTTTACTCAGATGGAAGGAAAACAAACATCCAGCACCTCATTTTGATCACGGACGGAATTTAGGGATCCAGACATCTCGGAATCCGACAAAAGGTCTGACATACCCTATGTAAAGGGTTATAGATTCTTGCAATTTAAAACCCTAACGAACGGAATTCATATGCAGTTTTGTCGGAGTTTACGGCTTCCCGGTTGGATTTGCGGAAATACTGAACTTGTTCAGATTCTTGGACGTTTTCCTAGTCCAAGGACAAGGGTGAAATGTCAACGACGAGTAAATTAGGTTAGCTCCTCCGTACTGAAAGTGACGAGAATATTTTCAAAAAGATCAGTAAGAAGTACGTGTAGCGTTTCTAGATACCAACGAAAAACTCCCCGGTCCCATATACAAGGGTAAAGGTGAAAAAACAAACAGTTTAGCTACTACGTACAGAAACTGAAGTCAAGAAACACAGCCGAAAATTATAGTAGCCTATAACTGCCCAATCCATGAACCCCAGCCTAAGGGTGAAAGGTGGATTTGCCGCTTCCGAAATGATTCAACTTCAAACAAGCAGAAGTCACTCAATCGCACCGAAGCATCTAGCGTTGCAGAACTTATTAACGACCAAACAACCGGAAGACCATGCCTACTATTTCCGAGTTGCCATGACAGCATATCCGGAATTGGTTGATGCGTCAGTGATGTCAACACAACCGTGGTAATTAAATCAATTATTTGTCCGTAGCAATGAAATATTGTCTATCCAATAGTGGCCTGTGCTAGGGACTGTCGGGTAGACATCAGCTCTCACCCTTCGTCATACCAGCAGGGTTATTTAGTTAGTTTCCTAGGATTATTGTCGCTCTTGGTCTTGGGTTGAGGGTAAGTAAAGGGATTACGATGTTGTAGGTTTCTGGGGTTTTAAGAGAGCTCCATGAAAACCACGCTTCACCTTCGAGATTTTTCTTCCGGACTCAACCCATCCGTTTCCGGCAAGGTGTGACCGGAGGGTGAATCCAGGCCGTTTGGAAGGTGTCGGCCATCCAAGCAGTTCCATCTTTTACTTTTGGCGGACCTAGGCCATCAATGGATTTTTTGCCCCTTTTCATGAGCCAACAAGACCAAAGGTTCCGATGGGATCCCAAAAAATCCAATATTTGATCCAGACAATTAGGTTTTGTCTTCGCCAGATCCAGTCTTTGCCAGGCCAAACAGCTAATCATTAAGAAATCCAAGCTCAGATATGGATTCAGCATGTGCGTTTACCTCTATAAGCCGATCGAAACGATCCTAGCTTACTTCTGTGAATTTTGCGGTTCTGGTGAAATTCAAGAACTACTTGTCCGGCGAAAAACTAAAGCTCAAAAACGGATTCACCGTATCTCCTTACCCCTATATCCAACATCTAATCAACTTGAAATAAAAATTTAGCTTTTAACAAATTTTCCGGTTTTGGCTGGATCCCGGCGAACTACTTGTCCGGCGATAAAATGGTTTTCGTATTCTTGTTCAGCATGCCTTCTTACCCCTACATCAAACATCTAATCAACTTCAGATAAAACTTTAACTTCTAACAAACTTTCCGGTTTTGGCCGGATTCCGGACGAATTACTTGTCCGGCGAGAAAGAGGTTTTCATATTAGTGTTCAGCGTGTCTTCATATCCCATAATCGACTATCACATTAGCTGTTTAAAAAAAATTTGCTTGCCCCTTAATTTAAACCCCCTCCCTCACCCCTAAATGTAAAGCTACAGGGCCCATCTACGAACTCGACCTTACTCTTGACCGAAAGAATCCCCACACCAAGTTTCATCAAAATATCTCACTGCCTTCGAGAGTTATCGTGCTTACAGACAGACAGACGGACAACTTTTGCGATGTCATAGGTATCCCTCCACTTATGTTTTGGGATCCCAAAAACGTAAAAACGTCAGCACATTAGCACACATGATTCTTGGTCGAGCCACACTATGGTCACATGTGACAAAGACGACGACGGTATAACGTAGCAGGTCACATCTGGATCGTAATGAGCAAGGCAATATGGCTAGCAACCATAGCCTGATTTCTCAACAATTCACACCGGCCGTCTGGCCTCTCGTTTGCCCTGGCCCCCCAGCACCGGCCTAAGGGTAAATACGGCACTGCACCCAAGGTTCGGGATGTCTGGAAGTTCCTGGAAGCTGGAAGGTGGCATAGAGGGAAGACATTCGAAAGACACGATATATATTCAAATTTAAAAAGAAAATGGAGAGATTGACAGTTGTGATTGGGAAGCAAAAGTATTTGAATTTTGAAGCGGACATCTAAGAAATTTTTCAGAATAGCAAATTTAGTTATCATCTTCATGAAAATCCGGAGGGGTTCACTTGACTGTGCGGGAGTCTATGATCTCTGGAAGGTGAAGCCTCGCTTTTACCGCTCTCTTGAGCTCCTAAGTGGGGTTCTTGACAGCAAACCATCCGAGTGGCTTGTATGTGTTTTCCTTATAAACAGAAAAAAGTTCTTTTGTTTTTTAATTAAATAAACAGAAGGTAGTGGGCCTCCGTTGTGAGCGCCTTGTAAAGAATAAATTATAATCTATTCTGGTTATTCCGTTATTTGTTCTTGGCATTATGAATCTTTAATTGAGACATGTCCGGCAGCATGGTTGTTACATTATACAACATGGATGTGTTAGTCGCGTATTCTTTGAAGAAGGACCTTCTTTGCCTTCATAATTCCACCATCTTGTAGCAGATAAGTTTCTCCCTGGCGCCGACAGGGGGAATCTGTCAGTCCCATTTTCCGCATTCCTGTCCCGGTCAATAGTTTAGATGGAGAGAAACGCCGTCTATCTTGCCTAACAAGGAGCGACAGAACTACAGACACATGACTACTAGATGGCGTGTGGCTCGCAATCCCGAGAGTTTACAGGAGCGGCCAAATCTATTAGATGTGCTTTGATTTTACTACTGTTTAGCATAAGAATTTACTAACTAAAGTCTTTGATAACAAGACCAAAGGTTTCGATGGGATCCCAAAAATTTAATTGACCAGACAACTACGTCTTCTCTACGCCAGATCCAGTCTTCGCCAGGCTAATCATCTGAGAAAATTAAGTTCAGATATACCTGTATAAGCCATATTTATTTTGAAGATGCTGTTCGAAACTTCCTGCTTTACTTCTGCCAAATTTCCGTTTTCGGCCGAATTCCGAGCGAACTACTTGTCCAGCCAAAAAAAGATAGTTCAGAAACGAATTCAGCGCATCTCCTTATCCCTATAAAGAACGTCTAATCAACTTCAAATAAAACTTTAACTTATAAAAAAAATCCGGATTCAACCGGATTCCGGACGAACTATATGTCCGGGTAAAAAATGATTGTCATATACAGATTCAGCGTATCTTCTTACCCTTAAATCTATCATCTAATCAACTTCAAATTAATACAAATTTAACTTTTAACAAATTTTCCGGTTTCGGCCGGATTCCGGGCTAACTACTAGTCCGTCGAGAAAATGGTTTTCATCATCGTGTTCAGCATGTCTTCTTACCCCTAAATCGAACATCTAATCAACTTCAAATAAAACTTTTGCTTTTAACAAATTTTCCGGTTTCGGCCGGATTCCGGGCTAACTACTAGTCCGTCGAGAAATTGGTTTTCACCATCGTGTTCAGCATGTCTTCTTACCCCTAAATCGAACATCTAATCAACTTCAAATAAAACTTTTGCTTTGAACAAATTTTCCGGTTTCGGCCGGATTCCGGGCCAACTACTTGTCCGGTCAAAAAATGGTTTCACCATCGTGTTCGGCATGTCTTCTTACCCCTAAATCGAACATCTAATTAACTTCAAATAAAACTTTTACTTTTAACAAACTTTCCGGTTTTGGCCGGATTCCGGGCGAACTACTTGTCCGGCGAGAAAATGGTTTTCACTCTCGTGTTCAGCATGTCTTCTTACCCCATAATCGACTATCACATTAGCTGTTTCAAAATATTTTGTTTGTCCCTTAATTTAAACCCCCTCCCCCACCCCTAAAGGTAGGGCTACAGTGCCCATCTACGAACTCGACCTTACTCTTGACCCAAAGAACCCTCACACCAAGTTTCATCAAAATATCTCATTCCCTTCGAGAGTTATCGTGCTTACAGACAGACGGACGGACGGACGGACGGACAGACGGACGGACGGACAGACGGACGGACGGACGGACGGACAGACGGACAACTTTTACGATGTCATAGGTATCCGTCACTAACGTTTTGGGATCCCAAAAAGACCTGTGATTTTTCGACATCCTGATAAGATTCCCAAGACCCCCACTCCAGCCATAACTCCGCAATGTTCAACCTTACAGGCTTGTCACGGCAGATGACTCCTTTGACGGCCCACATCGTTTCCACCATGAGTGAGGGCTGAAGTGGTAACTGCCATAAGAAGTAGAATGCAAAAACTAGTCTCGACACAACACTGGAGAAGAGGAGGATAAGGGTTTTGGGATCACGGGTGATGATAAAAAACTCATGGGCCTTCGCTAGGTAGTAGCATATCACTGACCCACTTACAGCAGTTGGACAACTTACACGCAGAGGTTCAACAATAACGTTAACCACGAATGGAAGAGCATTGTTCTACAATATGTTAGTTCTGTAGAATTTTTATGTTTGTCTGTCTTCCTCTTATTATAGTGTTTTCTTCTTCTTTTCTTTCTTTTTTTCCTACTCCGTCCATGCTTTTTGATGGGTGAAAAATAAAATTATTATTATTAACGTTAGGCTATTATAAATACTCCTTCAGCCCAGCCGACTGACTGATTCGAAACGGAAAATATCAGCTAGGATATTAGGCTATTTCGGCCCTATTTGGCAAGGGTTCTCTTCAGGCTATAGCTGGAAGAATATTCGTTGTCAGGAAATAACGAGAAAATAAATGTATGTTAAGCAAACATATTTTAATGACGGCTTTCTTTTACTCAACGACCGTTAACTTCGGTACAAGGATTGTTTAGAAACAATTTTGATTGCACACACGTAAATATTCCTTGAGCCCAAGCTGGCTTAGACCAGGGACCCATAAATTTCCTTACAGGGGGCCTGTCATTTCCTATGCTTCTATATTGATATGATGACCGAACCATCCAGTTTCCAAAAATCCCCGCTTGAGTAGATCGGCATTCTTGGTTGCCTCATTGGACGTGCGGGCCAAAGAGACTCCTCCCTCAAGGCGCCAGCAGGCAATCCCAAATTTTGTCTATCTGGTCTTGAACGTCATTGGACCGTGGGTATTTCTCGAACTACATTCCGTGCGCTCAAGATAGCATCAGAAATCTCTTATTGACAGGCCCCCTGTAAAGGAAATTTATGGGTCCCTGCTTAGACTCATATATTCATATAATATATACAAAAATGGATTCGTCAGCTGTGATGCTTACGAAGCGATATTTCAGGTTTGCAGGTTTGTTAATTTCCCCAGCGTCGGCCCAGAAGAATAACAGCCTGAAGGGACCCTTGCCAAGAAAGGCCGAAATATCGCTTCATAAGCATCACAGCTGACGAATCCATTTTTGTATGTATTATTTGAACATATGCACATACTTTTTTTTCTAGGAACAGCCCGAGGAGGACTCTTGCCAAGAAGAGCCAAAATATCGTCGAAGAACGAATATAACGAAGAATATTGAGAGTAAGAAAAATTCTCGTTACGACCATTGCACTTTCCGGGCAGTTTCCGATAATTCGACTTTGAGCAAAAGGTTTGCAAAAGCAAAAGGTTTGTGTGCCGCGACTAGAAATCGAACCCCGGCCGTCTTGTCGTGGAGGTCGTTTCTCTGTGGTCTACATGTAACAAGATCAAAGATTTCGATGGGATCCCAAAAACTTAATATTTGATCCAGACAATTGGGTCTTGTAGATATCCAGTCTTCGCCAGACTATATGAACATTTTTAATATTAAAACTTAGAAACAGATTAAGGTCAATGGCGTTGATGAAATTGATCAAAACTTCCTGCCTTAGGCTATACTACTGTCAAATTTCTGGTTTCAGCCGGATTCCGGTCGAAGGATATGTCCAGGTAGAAAATGATTGTCATATACGGACTCAGCAGGTCTGCCTACCCCTGAATCGACTATCTCATTAGCTTTTAAAACCAGATCCAGTCTTCGCCAGGCTAATCATCTGAGAAAATCAAGTTCAGATATACCTGTATAGGCCATATCTATTTTGACGACACTGATCGGAACTTCCTGCTTTACTTCTGCCAAATTTCCGGTTTCGGCCGAATTCCGAGCGAACTACTTGTCCAGCCAAAAAAAGATAGTTCAGAAACGAATTCAGCGTATCTCCTTATCACTATAAAGAACATCTAATCAACTTCAAATAAAACTTTAACTTATAAAAAAATCTGGTTTCAACCGGATTCTGGACGAACTATATGTCCGGGTAAAAAATTATTGTCATATACAGATTCAGCGTCTCTTCTTACGTCTCTTATTAGATGATTAAATCTATCATCTAATCAACTTCAAATACAAATTTTACTTTTAACAAATTTTCCGGTTTCGGCCGGATTCCGGGCGAACTACTTGTCCGGCGAGAAAATGGTTTTCACCATCGTGTTCAGCACGTCTTCTTACCCCTAAATCGAACATCTAATCAACTTCAAATAAAACTTTTGCTTTTAACAAAGATTCCGGTTTCGGCCGGATTCCGGGCTAACTATTTGTCCGGCGAGAAAATGGTTTTCACCATCGTGTTCAGCACGTCTTCTTACCCCATAATCGACTATCACATTAGCTGTTTCAAAATATTTTGTTGGCCCCTTAATTTAAACCCCCTCCCCCACCCCTAAATGTAGGGCTACAGACCCCATCTACGAACTCGACCTTACTCTTGACCCAAAGAATCCTCACACCAAGTTTCATCAAAATATCTCATTCCCTTCGAGAGTTATCGTGCTCACAGACGGACGGACGGACGGACAGACGGACGGACAGACGGACAACTTTTGCGATGTCATAGGTATCCGTCACTAACGTTTTGGGATCCCAAAAAGGCGAACTTTTACAGTACAAGTGCATAAATTACAGTGCATAAGGGGCAAGGGCCTGCCAGCTAGCTTTTGGAACACTAAGGAGGGGGTTCGAGACGGTTCGAGATAACAAAGAAGGGGGGGGGCTGTCGTCAACAAGACCCTGTATATTTATCTAAGCCCCCCCCCCGGGCGATTCGATGGCCGAAAGTTGCGTAATCAAGTTTGCTGTTCCTTTAAGCTATTTTTCAGTTTTGAATAATTTTTATTATTTTTATTATTTAGTAGCTACTTTCAAAGCAGTTACTTTAGAGTGATGTATAAACTTTAATGGACCTGTCGTACTTATAACGCCAATGTGCAACCTACTTCCGTAACCGCATTCATTAGTTCTTAAACCCGGAGACACAAACTTCATGTGTTACATTCTGAACTCGCTAACGACACCTCACTAATCTTTGCACTTGCCGCGATTCACTAGTTTCCAGACGCATTATGCTCCCAACGAGTGTTCTCGTCTCATGATATTGATGCCTAAAACCGGTTGTCCGAATTTTGCCGTGATTTTGCTAAAAGTCAATGGACCTGGGAAAAGACTTAACTCAGCCAAGACCGTGGATATTTTGCTTTACAGCCTAGCTTTACAATATTCAGATAGTTTTGAATATCGGAAACATAAACAGTAAATAGTGCGAGATGTGCTTTAAGCAACAACATCTCAGTCAAACTCGACTCAGCAGTGTGAATACACTGGCAGTAGCAACGCGACAGATGTTCACTTGGGGGGGGGGGGGATAGATATTCCTACCTCAAAACGCCGTCTAAGGGTCCATGGAGTGATCACCTGCTTGCTTGCGGAAACGTGGGCAGCGAGCATTTCCTTGGATGCACTCATTTTATCTGGAATGTGGAATAAAAAAATAGAAATACGCAAGGTAATTGTCCTTTCTTTCCCAATAGTCCGGACAGTGTTTCTCTTTCTAACCATTATCTTCCTTAAAAAAAATAGCACACTCCTTTTCAACCACTCGTTCAATATCTCAAACGGTGGAATTGGTCCAAGCTGAGGTATGTCGGCTCTATTCCAGCTATAAAAGGGCTCTCCCCCTTTATCAGACTATAAGGATAAAAAGTCGGTCTTCGAGGATTCTTGTCGCTCTGGTTTATGCTGGCTAAATCAGACAGCTGAGAAATACTACACTTCGCCACTGCCATCTCGAGTTCTCAAGTTAGGTGCGCAGCAGTAACATTATCAACACCTAGATGGCTCATTCCTGAAAACAACCGGTGATAGAAAATGTTGCGAATTCGGTAAGAAATCGGCAAGGGTAGGAATGGGGTAAGACAAAATGGGTGAGAATGGATGTGGCAAGTAGGGAGGAAGTGTGGATTCCAGCCATAAAAAAATATTTTGTTTTGGGCATGGTGCGCAGTGGCCAGGGCATCTTCTCTACTTGCCCGTTCCGTTCTTACCATTTTGTCTTACCCAGTTCCTACCCTTACCCATTCTGTACGGTTTTTGGGCATGATGCGCGAACGTTAAGGCTTGCCCCAACGCATCAGCACTGGTGCCCATACGTTGGGGCACCACGCCTTGGAGAAGGGCACAGTCGGTAGGTACTGTATCCTTGAATAAACCGACAATACGGCATTTCAAAGAAAGGCACAGTAAAAATCAGTCTGAAAAGCGGATTTCGATTTCAGATTTTGAATTCAACAGATTTGTATGGGGGTACTGTGCATTTGCTGCAGGGCATAGGGCCCCAACGTATGAGTAATTTTGTCTTCCATCCCAGTTAGGTTTCATTTTTTCCCACCGCTCAAATGCCATTACTTTAACCGCAGAAATCAAACGCAGTTATTTACTAGGAACAAAAGACATCCGCTGATGTAGAACAGGGTTGCAGAGACATCACTACAGCAGGAGCGTCACGTACGCCCCCCCCCCCCCCGTTGTCGGCCAGTCGGTAAATAATAATCAAATTGGCGAGAAGCGCCGCGATTTTTCGTGAAACGAGTCGATTTTTTCCTGGAAACAACCGATTTCTCTTAAAAATAGTCGATTTTTCGTTAAAATAATATACAGTCGTTTTACAGACAAATACAGTCGTTTTTTTCTTAAAAAGAGTTGTTTTTGCCGG
This sequence comes from Branchinecta lindahli, assembly GCA_023053555.1. Taxonomy (NCBI): domain Eukaryota; kingdom Metazoa; phylum Arthropoda; class Branchiopoda; order Anostraca; family Branchinectidae; genus Branchinecta; species Branchinecta lindahli. The sequence continues at coordinate 22,517,531 of JAKZAO010000006.1, forward strand.
TTTTTGCTACAAAAGCAGTCGGTAAAAATGACCAGCCAGTCGGTAAATACCTTGCCCCCCAAAATATACTAAGCTGTCGGGAGCCATCGTAAGGTGTCGAAAGCGGCGGTTTCAGTGATTTTCAGCCAATGAGAGCACGCCGGGTCGGGAATAGCACGGTTACGCCATCGGGGATAGCACGGTTACGCCAGTCTTACGATTGCTAGTGTCGGGCGATATTTGGATTTTTCAATATATCGATATTTTCACTTTCGATAATCGATATCGATATTTCGGTACCATGTTTAGATATAGTACAGGTCTCGTTTCGCCTAAATTTTCGGATCGTTTTTGGACGAAATTGTCATGAAAAAGCATCTAATATCAACTCAAACTCCGAATAAGTAAAAAGTGAATCAAGAAAAATGTACTGCTCCAGTTTTGAATATATAAATGTAACTTATGTCGCATTATTTACAGTAATAACAAATACAGAACTATCGTTTTCGATATCGATATTTACGTTTCGATATTCGATATCGATATTTGGTCCAATATATTGATATATCGTTATCGAATACCGCCCAACACTAACGATTGCCAGTGGATTACCGGCTTAAAGCGGCAAAAAGCCACGTCTTTCTTCCTGAGGGGTAACCACAGAAACCTCGTCTTCCAGCACCCAAACCCCCATCTCCTTGTCGAACCTCCAAAACATCCAACTAGTCGAGTGAAAGCCGTGTTTACTCTGATTAACCTTCTTCCATAATAATAAAGTTTTACTTCATCCGCCATTTTTGTTGGGCGCAGGCGGTTATCCTCCAGAAGACCGAACAAACAAACTTCATAGGTCAACTTATAAGTAGTTCGAGTTCAACTTTCAGCCCCAGCAGTTCCAAAAAAGAACTCCCTCAACTGGAAATTTATAGTTGCAAGAATTCTCATCTCTTTCCAAGTTCCTATTCATTAAAGAGGACCACTGCCCAGAATGGCCGAAGTATCATGGATTAATCGGTTCTGCACAACCAAACAAGGAAATACAAAGTTTTAAGAACGACAACACTTTTGAGCAATATTAAAATGTCAGATCTATTGCCTACTCTACTCTATGTAACAGACTTGAAAAATTGCTATCCTTGATTACTATCCCTTTTCTTCTTTGTTAACACCAATGCCATGGCCTCAGGCTTTTTATGCAAAATAAATTATTATAAATTATCGTGGGCTAAAGGGCTAAATTTTCTTTGAAACCCACTGGACTGGTAGTATTTTAGAAATGAGTATTCAAGAGACCATTTTACGGTTCGCATTTTTGTGTATGGTCACGGGACATCATGGGAACAAATCGCAAACTTTAATGGGAAGTGCTGCCACCTATCTCTAAACTTTTAAGCATTACCTCTTCCTCTTTCAAGATTCCAAAATATCTAAAAAGGTTCAACACCTCGATCACGAGATCTACTGGCAAACTAGAGCTGAAACCTCCCAAACTGCTACCAACAGTCTACCGGCGCTTAGCAAGTTGATTCAGTCTATATAAACTCAAGTAGTGCCTACGTGAGTCCAAAAAGTCCATGTGACCTAACGATATGTCCGCCGTGACGTAAGCTAAGTACGAAGTCAGGCTAATTCGCCCAGGAGATTTCATCCAGCAATGTAGTTATCGTTACCAAGATAGAGTAAAGAGACTCATCTCTCGAAAACTGTCCAGCTCCACGGACAAGTCTTGTCGAAACCTAGACTTTTTCACCCTAGTCCAATATCTTGCTTTTATGGTGCATTTACACTTCACTCACTGGCAATGAAATTATGCTACGGACTGCTGGCCAGACCCCAGTTCTCAAAGGGCTCTCCCCCGAGGGGTTGCTCACTCGCTGGGCACCGCTGTACACCCTCCCTGGGCACCGGGCACCACTGTACTACCATTTAGGGAGTGAGCACCGGCTGGGCCCCGGGCACTACTGTCCAACCATTTTGGGAGTGAGCACCGGCTGGGCACACCTGGGCACCACTGTACAACCATTTTGGGAGTGAGCAACCCCTCGCTCTCCCCTTCGTCAGGTTTATAAAGTTGATCTCCTCGAGTTCTTAGCGGGCTTGTTAATGACCAGGGGTAGAGGGTAGCCAAAGGGATTATGGCGTTTTAGGTTTCTGAGTTTCAAGATACTGTGCTCCGCCACTGCCCTTCTTAGTTCCCAAGTGGGGTTCCTGACAGTACAAAGTGGCTTTATGGCTCATTCCCTAAAATAGCAGGCGGAGATAGATAAGGGGGTCGTAGCATGTTCCTAAAATCACACGAGTCTGGAGGAAATCCGAGCATAAATCAAGCTTTTCCCCCTCGCTTTCATGTACGAAAAATCTCTATCAATAAAAACGGAGATAAAAGCGCTCGAATTGAAAAATATGATCAGATGTTGCGCATTAGTTTAAAGGAATTGCACCCCCCTCGCACCCAACACCCAAGGTGAAGCCACAACTCGATCCGACCGCTGGGTCATCTAGTGGCGCGGTTTGGAAGTACCCGCCATGGGGAGGCTGGGATCATAGTTTGACTATGATCTAACAATTTTTATTTTTTGTTTGCAGGTATATGGAAAATGTGTAGAAAAATCAAACTAATTACTAGCTTTATCAATTTATTCTAGTATTTTGCTTTGTGATTTTTCTTGTTAATTCCCGCAAGTCCAAAGAAGAAAGGATGTAAACTGGATCACAATAAACAAACGCCCTAAATTATACTAAATTCGTTATAGTGATTTCTTGAAGATCTTGAAATTTAGCTAAATAATATTCATCTTCCGAGACAAAAAAAAAATGTCGAACTGGCGGATGACTTCCTCTTTCGACATATTTAAACGTTCACGTGGGGATTCACTTGGTTGTATTATTCCTCTTACTGTTCACTCAATCTTCTCGAAGATAAATAATCCTTCAGCCCATAAATATTCCTTCTTGAAGGTTTAGTAACCCGTTTAACCTCCTGTGGGAGATCACTGAATAATTGATGAGCAATGACCACCTTGCTTTGTAGAGTGAATTGTATTCAAGTAATTTGTGGACAACGTTGTCTACTGTGAGGATTTTGAAGAAAACAAAGGTAACAGTGTGTTCGTAAAATCGGACCCATCGAAAGAGAATGGTGTCTCCCACCTTCTCCGCCCACATGAATCAAATTCTTTTAACAGGCTGTTCTAGCAACCACGAAATCAAGGGGAAACAGAGATTCAGTACTCTGCCGAAGAGTGAAGAATCTACGAACCCCTGCCTCATCGTGGAAGTTTGTACATATGTACTTTGTAAAATAAGTGTTCAAAGTCCGAGCAGAAAGTTTAGTTTATGTAAGGTGTAACATTTCTTTTTCTGTGATGTGATCCGTGTCTCTAATCTTGTATGGCATTTCGGATAAATAAAAAAACACTTTTATTATTATTATACACAAACCTTTTATTTCTGCGTTTCCAAGAAGCAACATCCAACCTATGCAAATTTCGCTAAGCTATCGAAACAGAGGTAGCCCGGGCTGAGCGGAGACATCCCCATCATCAACCGCAAGCTGTACTCTTCGGGATACTACATCCTTATTGCTTGCAAGTGCAATTTAAAGGTAAGGTAAAAACACTGCTCAACCAGCACTGGGAAGTAACCTGGTTCATTCACTGGCCGATAGCACGCCCAGTCACGGTCGGCGTATTATAAAGGTCAAATATTAGGTGTCATCTAAATCTCAGCCGATTATCCCAAGAGCGTGAAGTTATGTCTAGTTCTATGAGAATTTCATATTTTCCATTCCAAAACCTAACTGATGTCTGATTGTCCCTAAAACGGTTTATGAATGTAAACGCGCCCGACGCCTCGCAACACCTCGCTGGCCACTCAAATCAAATTCCTAATTTTTTTTCATGACATTGACCTCACGAGTATCGGATAATCGGCTGAGATTTAGTCTAGACCGAAATTAAGAGAGGTTTTCAACTTCGATGAAAGTGCAGAAAATCCGGCCGCAAAAAATTGGCCGTCTATCCACATCTTAAATGTACCGTCAGGACATTGCCTAAAGTGGACGACGAAAAGACGAAACATCTTTGCGCGGAAACAGAATTTTGCGGACTGTATTCAATTTAGCGATAAGAATCTAAATTTCATCACATGAAAACACTATTTTCAGCTAAAACCTTTGCCCCAATAATGGAGCACAGGGCCAAATGTTTGGATTTATCATCTAGCCAGATAACTTTTCTAATAGTATTTATCGACACGTCCGGGAAAAACTCCAAGTACTACGTGCAGTCCTTCACGAAACGAACCGTTTCTCGTGGAACGAAGTTCGGGAGTCTTAGCAGACCTACGGGATAGTGGACTCGTCAATAGAACGGAAAGATAGAGGGCGGACTTGACGTATTCAAATCGGTGAGAGTGAATCCGATACAAAGCGGAACGATAATTTTCACCCGTGAAGTAAATATTCGTAAACAAGATTATTTAAGTTTAGGGCTAAACAGCATTCAAAACACAAGTTTACTAAGGTCACTGTAAACGTCGATTAAAATAACTGGTTAAATAGGTAAAATGTAAGTAAGCGATAACATAAACCCACACTTGTATGTTTTTTTATGGCACTTGCCCTTCGGCCAAGTGCCATATAGCGATCGCAATTTCTGTCCGTCCGTCGGTCTGTCGGTCCGGGTTTTGTTAGTTCGGGCACTTCCACATAAGCTAGGATGACGAAACTTGGCAGGCATACCAGGGACCCTAAATGATTAAGTTGGAAATAGCCACTTCCCCGATCCGAGCATCGTGGGGGGAGTGGAGGGAGGGGGAATCCGGAATATTTAGGAATTTATAACTTTCGAACGGGTGATCGGATCTTAATGAAACTTGATATTTGGAAAGATTTCGTGCCCCAGACGACGTGATTAAAATCTGGACCGGATCCGGTGACTTTGGGGGGAGCTGGAGGGGGGAGCCGGAAATCTTGGGAAACGCTTGGAGTGGAGGGATTGGGATGAAACTTGGTGGGAAGAATAAGCACAAGTCCTAGATACGTGATTGACATAACCGAACCGGATCCGGTCATTGTGGGGGAGTTAGGGGGGGATTCGGATTTCTAGTGATCCCGTGAGTTCGGTACATCCTGATGTGCTAGGACGATGAAACTTGGCAGGCGTGTCAGGGACCCGAGCAGATTGACTTGAGAATAGTCGTTTCCCGATCCGATCATCTGGTAGGGGGGGGGGGTGGAGGGAGGGCGAGTTCGAAAAGTGAGGTATTTTTAACTTACGAACGGGTGATCGGATCTTAATGAAACTTGGTATATAGAAAGATCTCGTGTCTCAGATGCCTCATTTTAAATCCGGACCGGATCCGATGACACTGGGGGGAGTTGAGCGGGGAACCAGAAATCTCGAGAAACGCTTAGAATCGAGTGTCCGGGATGAAACTTGGTGGGAAGAACAAGCACAAGTCCTAGATACGTGAATGGCATAACCTGGCCAGATCCGGTCACTGTGGGAGAGTTGGGGGGGGGGGGGGTCCGAATTTCTAGTGATCCCACGAGGTCGGTACATGCTGATGTGCTAGAACGATGAAACTTGGCTGGCAGGTCAGGGACCCCAACAGATGGACTTGAGAATAGTGTTTTTCCCGATCCGACCATCTGGGGGAGTGGAAGTAGGGAAATCCGGAAAATATAAATAATCTACAACTTTTTAACGGATGACCGGATCTTAATGAAACTTGATATTTAGAAAACCTCGTGCCTCAGACGTCCCACTTCAAATCCGGTACGGATTCGGTGACTTTCGAGAGAGTTGGAGGGGGGACCGGACAAATTGGGAAACTCTTATAGAGTGGAGGGATCGGGATGAGATTTTCTCGGAAGAACAATTATCAGTCCTAGATACGTCAATAACATAAGCGGACCGGATCCGGGCACTGTGCGAAAGTTGGGGGTCTCGGATTTCTGGCAATCCCGCGAGTTCGGTACTTCTTGATATACCATTCTAGGACGATGAAAATTAAACTGACTTGAGAATAGTCGTTTCCCCGATCCGACCATCGTAGGGGAGTGGAGGGATAGGGAATCCGGAATCTAGTGTCGTGCATAAATTTTGAACGGGTGATGGGATATGAATGAAATAGGATCCGATACTTGTGCGGGCCTTGGAGACGGGCACAGGAAATTCGTGAAACACTTGTAGTCGAGGGATTGGATAGGCTACGCTCCGATTCCAGTCGAACCTGCTGGGCGGGAAGAGGAGATGTCAGAGATTGGGCTTTTATGTTTTCAAGTCGTAGTCGGCCACAGTAGGAGGAGTCCTGGAAGTCTTGTGGCTCGCATAGGGGTCAAACGAGTGCAGCGATTCAAATGCGACTTGGAATGTTGAGTAAGCATGTGTCCTAGATGGCATATTTTACTGTCTGAACCGGATCCGACCACGGTGGGGGGGGGGGCACCTACCAAAAAACGCCCAGATTCGAGTGAAACTTGGTAGGTGGTGAGCAAAGATGCTTCAAGTAATTCATTCACGAATCGGAGCCGGATTCGGCCGCGGTAGGGGAAGTTGGAGAGAGGTAAGCTACTGGAAACCGTGGCACGTCTAGGGATCAAACCAGTGGGTTTATTGGCTGATATTTGGAAGTTACAACAGTCATTTGCCCCATATGATCCGAGGTGATGCCAGAAATGATCAGACTAGAGTGAAACTGCATATTCTATTTCTAAGTCCGAACCGCATTTTGGATGGCGGGTTTAGTTTGTGACGTTCTCGTCTACTTTCTTGTATCGTAACAAGTGCCATATGAGCTCGTAGCTCTTGTTTTTTTTAAGTTTACGTAATTATTACGACGACAAATCCAGTGTTCAATTTCATCCGTGAGGGCATTTTGAAAATAAACTAGATTGGACTGAACTGAACTGAGATGAAAAAAGCAAAAATGCTTCTCAAGCGGGATTCGTAGCCTTCGGCCCCAAGTACCGACGTTTGAACCAAGAAATATCGAGGGTTTTGTGAATACCAACGCCACAATCCTTTACAATCGTAGATATCGTGATGGATGAAAACTTGGAATACAATCTTACATAAACGCAGAGACACTGTAACCAACCGAGCTATCGAGGGGCTTGTGAACATTGTTCAAACACAGAACACATAATGGCAGCTTAAAGAGCTTCTACTAATAAAAAAGACACAGTGCGAGTGCTTCTACGATCTATCACAGTTCCTAATCGAATATTATAACATGTGACTTCTTTGAAACTCCGAATAGTTTTCACGAAGATTACAAACCAGCCCCGGCTGTTTTCAGTCTCGCCGCGAGACTGAAAACAGCCGGGGCTGGTCTGTTCTCGCGCGACCCCCTCGGTTTTGTTTGGTAACACCAAGAATAAATAAGGGCGTCCTCCTCCTTATTTATTCTTGGTAACACGGAGGAGCTATTACCCGTATATTTGAGCGGGTAATTCCTTGGAGGCAAAAAACTGGACGAATTATCCACCTCGACAAGAGCCAGACCCGGCAAATAAACGTAGTGCCGTCAGGATGGATAGAATTGACGAGGGGTTGCCCACTCTCGACTTGAGTGTACAGCAAGTGCCCGGTGCTGGCACTGGTTGCCACGTGTTAGAACATCAAAATAATCATGTTTAGAAGCAATTTCAAAGATGAATCGCCTAATTTAGCGAGTAATTTAGGGCCGGCACCACTGGTTTTGGCCGGTGCCGAGAACGGTGTACAGCAGGTGTCGGGACTGGGCAACCCCTCGAAAACTGATCCACGAAGTTCGAAATCTTGGAATAAAGTTGGATGGAACGATTAAGGACGTAAAAGCGGCGTTGCCATTGTTCGAAGAATTCTGCGACTTGTCATACATTTTCGTTTCTTCGACAAAGCGAGCCGGAATTCTACGACTAGTTCCTTACCAGTAAATACAAAAATGACGCATAAAAGTTGAGGCGTATGATTATAAAGATGATAAAGCGAGATTTCTCGTTAACAGTTGGTGAAAAGATAACAACAAAGAGGGCAAGAGTATTTTTGGCCCCAAAAGGCCACCATAGAGACCGACTTTTATAATCCTTCCGTTTTGACGATGGAGAGAACGCCTTTGCGACCTGGAGTGGAGCATGACAGACCCCTGCTCGGAACCAATGCCTCCGAGTGAGCCATGAGCGCCTCGAGCACCTTATTTACTGAGGAATAACCCCAGCTCTTCAGCGATCAAAACAATTAATGTTTGGATGGGGTAAACTGGAAAATAGACACTACTCGGTTATTTTTAACATTAGTTGCGTTTTTGCTGATACCATGGTATCTGATATACGGTCTAAAGTCGTTTTTGCAGTTATCGTGGTGTTTGATACCACGGTCAAAAGGCATTTTTGCAGTTGTCTTGGTATAAGGCCAGTTACCGTGGTAACAGATATTCAGATATCACGGTCCGACCGTGGTATCTGGTCGTGGTATCTGGAAAGTCATCTCACTTTCATCAAATTTTGTCAAATTAGTGAGAAAGAAGTTCAGGACTAAGTGATGTAACTGGATATCAGTTTTTCTTTTGGGATGAATTCGAAAAGTGCAATTTCGGCAATAGTCATTTTTGCAGTGCACCGTATATCAGATACCACGGTGACTGCAAAAACGAACAATTGCAGATCCAGTTACCGTGGTAACAGATACCATGGTATCCGCAAAAACGCAACTATTGTATTCCGCAGCATTAACTATTTGATATAACCGTACGATTACGTCACGATCGATCAAGATCCGACACGGTTGTGCCAAAAATTCGACGGAAAACACGGACTGTTCAAATTCCCGGTTCTATCCTGTCTCCAAACCGCAGAAAATCCAGGGTTGTTGTAAACAGATTCGGTGTCTTTTCCTTGAATGACTTTTGTCAGCCTGATGTAATTATCTGCTTTGTCAACCCAGGATAAAGCTGGAAATCAGAGCACTCCCTGTTTTCCCCTTAGAATTCTGTCTAATCGTGGCAACATCATGTGCCAATCAAAACGTTCGAGTTCTAAAAACGACTGGCTAGTTAACTAACCAAACTCTTTACGGGAGTGTTCCCAAATAACTATAATACAGTAGCCTACCCTTTGGTCAGCCTAAAATGTGGTAATACAGTGTCTGCTAACGACATTGAAAATTACAGTATATGTGATAGGCTTACCTAGAGCTTAGGCAGTCCGCTGATCGTCTTTTCCTTCCTGTTCCCTTATTTTCAGGATAAAAAACGAAAATAACAAAACATCACCTTTCCACTAAAACCAAATTCAGTACTCAGTACTGTGGAGTGTGGACTGGATCCTGATTGGTTTAACGCTCGAACGCCATCTAGCGCCAGTCAGCGAAGTAGCTGAGGAAGAAAAGATGCCAAAACGAAAAAGATGCCAGGACGGTTTATAAATGTAAACGCGACCGGCGCCTCGCTGGCCGCTCGGCTCTATATATATATGTATTCAAATATATATTCACCGTTAGGAATAAACTACAGTTTTTTGTTTTTTTTAAGGTAAATTACATCAACTAGGTGTGACGTCATGCTTTTACGGAATTCCGATATAACTTAGATTACACCTAGAATTCTGTCTATTCGTGTGCCAATCAATACGTTCGAGTTACAAAAACGACTGGCTACTGGCTAGTTAACTAACCAAACTCTTTACGGGAGTGTTCCCAGATAAACTATAAACAATACTTTCCTTTGATCAGCCTAAAATGTGGTAACACACTGTCTGCTAACGACATTAAAAATTACAATATACGGAATAGGCTTACCTAGAGCTTAGGCAGACCGCTGATCGTCTTTTCCTTCCTGTTCCCTTTTTTCAGGATAAAAAACGAAAATAACAAAACATCACCTTTCCCACTAAAATCAAATTCAGTACTCAGTCAGTACTGGATTGGTTTAACGCTCGAACGCCATCTAGCGCAAGCCGGAGAAGTAGCTGAGGAAGAAAAGATGCCAAACAGTTAGATGTCCGAAATGCAGAATGAAGGTTTTTGATGATTACTCGGCACTGTTTGCTCACTCTGTCTCACTCCAAGTCCCTAAGCTCGTCAAGTAAGGTTTAGTGTGTGATTATGTTGTAGTCCAAAGATCCTACTGTAATGATACTACTCCTACTGTGATGATCTTTGTTGTAGTCTACAGTACTGACACTGTCAAGAGAAGGGTAAACTTTGGTTGTTTTGTTTGAACTCTCCGACGTCCTCTAGCGTCTGTAGGAGCAACCGGCGAAGAAGAAGAGAAAAGAAAGGTATCAGCAGTTTGTGGCAAAAAATTTAAAATGATAAACCACCATGGGTTGACGGTATAAATATGTCACTCAACCGACCAGGTAAGAAGATCCCATCAGTAGCTGATCAGTAGCCAGTAAAATGTGAATCTCCTGCTGAAAAGGCAAGTTCCGGTTTTGTTTTCACTTTTTGTTTCACAGTGCCCTAGGCCAAAATCTTGGGGCTGGGCAGTCTTAGTCTTGGCATGATCATGATCTGCAAAATTGAAGTAAGGAGAAGCAGTTCGTTCTCGGGTTATTTCGTAAAATATATTTCCCTTTGACAGCATTTTATGGCCTTTCAAAACAATTCTGAAAAATGCATAAATATCTGGTAATTAGCTTATTTCTTCTCATTCTGTACACATGCCCAGACTTCCCCCTCGACTGGTGCGCCTAGGCCATGGCCTATGTTGGCTTTATGGGAAATCTAACCCTGCTTGCCGTTTGGGATTCTCCACTGCCATAGGTACACAGGAGAGGTACAGTCACATGCAACCCATTCACATGCATGAAAATATAATAGAGGTATGTTTATTTGAACAGTTACTTTAATGTGAACAGTGCAGTTTTGGGCTAACAATGAAGCAATGAAACTACAATGAAATTCTCTTCTTTTTTTTACTTACATTTCAAAAGAGGAGAACAAATATTATTGTTTTATCAGCTTTATTGGATCAATAAAATTGGAGGAATTACACAAAGAAGTATTCGTCTTCTTTTAGCTTATTCTTCCAAAATACCTATTCAGGTGTTTTCAGATGCTTTTATTACCTACTTTGGCTAACTGGTACTGGTACACTGTAAAAAGTTTCTCGGATTAAAAATGCAGTATTTGCTACTGGGATTAATATTATCTCTAAGGGGATAAGATTAATTCGAATTAGGGATAATTTTATCTGAATAAAGACAAGATTAATCCCAGTAGCAAATACTGCAAGATTTATTTTACAGTGTAGTTAGCTTTAGACACAGCAAGTGCATGAAAATGGCAAATTCCAATGTCAACAAACATTCACATAAGCATACCTCTACTGTACCACCCTCGATAGCAGGACCTAGACGTTAGGACAGTAGAGAAATTCTTAAAAAAAAAAATTTGAAGCAAATCTCGAGGTTACATAACTCAAGGCTTGCATCCCCTCCTGTAGGCCTATTCCCTGTAGGCCCCTTTCACACACATTCGCAGGACTGTTGTGATAGAAGAACGCACAGTGCAAAACAGATACTCAGCTGAATTTTGTTTGAGCTTGGATGAAAAACTTGTTCAAGTTCGTTTTTTCGAACCTGAGCGGCTTTTGAGCCTGAAGAAGACCCTTGCCAAGAAGGGCCGAAATATTGCTCAAATAAAATTCAGCTGACGTGTCCGTTTTGCACTGTCAAATATGATTCGCAGTCACCTTGGGCTGAAGGAATATTTATACAAACGCTTTCTAACACTTGCATATCCGTATTTCTAGCAATTGGCTAAATTTGATACATCAGCTTCGGATTCTTTATTTCACTTCATCCCTCAACTATCTGAATTACTATTTAATTAGAAAACGAATAAACAAAAAATGTAGAAACGTTAGAAAATCACAATAATTTTGTCATCAGGTACTAACAAGTGTGAGTACTGCATATTACTGCAATGACATCAACCTTAGAGATAATCTAGCTTAATTAAGTCTAAATTTTGACCAAGTAGCATCCTACTGATTGCACATATTATTTCTGGGCTTCGTCGAAAGCGTTCATCTCTTTGATGAGACGGGCGATCTCTGGCTTGACTTCGTCGTAGCGCTGGTTGTACGTCAACAACTGCAATATAAATTAGACTCAAAGTTTAATATACACTTCTGTACAAAATGATTGCTAATGGAGGGGCAAAGCCGGAGACACAATATCGAATGACAAAAACCACGTACACTAATAAGACAAAAAACCTAGTTGACATATAACTAATTACAAATGAAATTAGCCTATATACAGTAGAGGTATGCTTATGTGAACGTTTGTTGACTTCGGATTTTGCCATTTTCATGCACTTGCTGTGTCTAAAGCTAACGATCAGTTAGCCAAATTAGGTAAGAATGGCAGCTGAAAACACCTGTACAGGTATTTTGGATCTTCAATCTACCTTAGCCCAAAACTGCAGTGTTCACAATAAAGTAACTGTTCACATAAGCATACTTCTACTGTACGTCAATTTGCCTTTTCCACGCCTTCGTATTTGCTAAGAGATTCTCGAGCCGGCTCTCTATGTAAACTTAGGTTACCTTTGAAGTTTTGCTGTGTAGATTTGGGTTTCGGTATAAGGTAATGTGGGGCCAGTGGTTCAGGATAAGGACCGTTTTCTCAAAAATGTACGAAACCACCTGTCTTGTCTAGATGGTGTACCAGAAAAGGATGCGAAGTAGTCCCAAAGTCCTTTCCTGGACGACCCTGATCACCCCCACCTAACCATTAGCAACAATACCCAGCAATCAAAAGACTATTTCGCGCTATGTATTAGCCAAGTCTCCGAAAACAACACGGCTCCGAGACTGGACTCAAATTCAACCTTCCTTTTCGATAAACAAATCTCCAACTTTTTGGACTTGTATAATTTTTTTTTTTCAAGAACCCGGATCCTTCCCATATTTCGACGTAGAACTCATCGCTGAAATTATTCCTCAAGAACACGGATCCTGACCCTTTTGTTGACTCTTCCGACGATTTTTTTTTGTGGAAACGCAATCTGTTCTTCCCTGCTTCCCGGTAACCTTCTTGGGTTCAAAGTCTACCTTTTGGGGTTTTGGGTGTTCCAGGTCAAGTCGCTCCCAAGGGGGGATTTTTGCATGATGATTGAGCCTGAAATAAATACAGAAATCTCAGAAGGCATTTTCTAGTGGAACTAGATGCATTACATCCTACACAAAAAGACAATAATAAATACGCAGGTTACTTCGTTGCTTGGTTATAGTCTGTCTCAAAATACGCTGCTTCTTCTTAAAGGACACGTCGTACTTATTATACTAATTTATTCTACTTCAGTTGTTTTTCCTCCCATTCTCGTTCCCGAGATTGTAAACTCAATACGTGTAGGCTATCGTATCTCCTCTATTGGTTGGCACTGATTATCAGCTTACCACGTTTGTTATCCTTGGATGACGCATCACTGTTTCCGAGAAGCTTAGCCTATTGGTCAGAAGACCGGTTATGGAATTTTGCAACGTTTGTCATCCATGGCAAGGGATACGGAATATAAAGAGGCTAAAAACAGAGCGAAGTCTTGCATAATTTGCTGTAAGCATAACTATTTTTTTAAGTATTCAACTGTCTCATAAGATCGTAGCAAGTGCGAAGTGTCCTTTAAAACCGACTCTACTCTCTAGTTCCTGACATCTGTAACTTTCTCTTTCACCAAAGTGACCATAATGCTGATATAATAACTTTTTAACTGGCGATCGGATTTGAATGAAACTTGGCAATTGGAAATAGGTGTCGTTTCAGATGTTCCGTGTCGAGTTCGGCCGGATCCGATACTGGTGGGGGGGGGGGTTGAGGGGACGGGATGGGATTTAGTGGGAAGGACAAGCATAAATCCTAGATACGTTCAGACAGAACCAGCCCGGATCAGGGCTCTTTGAGGGGAGTTGAAGAGGGTTTCCCGGAATTCCGGTGATCATGTGTTAGGATACTTCCAGATGTGACAAGGACGATGACACTTGGCAGGCATATAAGTGACCGACCAAATAGACTTAAAGGACACCTGAACGATCCTACCATACTTCCATGAACCCCTCAGATCGTCCTTCACAGTACCAGTACAGAGAAGAAGAATTTTTTCGCTCCGTGATTTCGGCGCTATCCACTCTTGAAGTTCTAAGTCTCCCTATGGCGATTCGTTACGACCTCCCAAGACAAATTTAGCGCCAATATTTAAACTGTCATTATCGCATGGATAAACGTACGTTGATAACGCATGGATGGATAAACAGCGCACAGTGGCGCCATTTCAGGAAAACTCAGAGGGGGGACAAAAATCCATTTTGGGGCCCTATCCTAATTTTTTTTTTTCGGACATACAATTTATTTGCTCTTTGGGGGTAAAATTAAAGCGGTTTTTGAATATATCGTAAGGAGCAAATGCAAGAGTCACGCGTTGTGCAAAGATCCTTCAAAAATAAAAAATTTAATTTCTGAAGCATGCTTCATGCTATAGTTTGAGGCCTGCCTTTATGACAGAATAAGCTCCTTTAAACCCTCTGAGGCTCTCGATCGAAGCCTTATCCAGATATGTCTTTGATTCATGAAATCTTCTGAATTTGGATATGGGGTTAACATCTTAATACACTTCGCATACAAATTTTAGCTTCAAAACCACACCCAAATACATGCTCCTTCGACTAGGCCTGTATAGAGAACACCAAGAAAGGCGCCGCAGGCAAAATTCCATCAAACATTTACGATCAGAGCATCTTTTGGGATCCCAAACGAAAGCAATGGCTTCCCTCTGGGGCCATTGCACGATAACTCAAACAGAGTGAAAGATTTTTCGTACCCTGTCAGTGCTACCACGCAGCCCTTTCCAAAACAAGCGGTGGTCATCCAGAATAAAGTAAATACGAATTAGAATTGTTGATGTGATTCTTAACGCTTATATTGTTGAAACCTTGCCTTACAGGATTTATGTTACAAAAATCAACCTGTGTACCGCTAAGATGCATCAACAACATATTATATTGATACTGTGCGCCGCAGGCAAAATTTAAAAAAATCAGCCTGTTTTCTGCTAAAATACAAAGATTTTGGTTCAAAACCAGCTTACAGACTGTATGTTGTAGAGTGAAATTCACGATTTGGTAAATGCATTTATGTTAGTATGTCAGACAACAAGGAATATAAACAAACAAACCTCGAATTTTGGGCCCCTTTAAAATTCAGAGGGGGGCCATGGCTCCCCCCTGACCCCCTCAAATGGCGCCACTGACAGCGCATGGATGGATAAACACATGGACTGTTACGGCGTGGACTGTTACAACATGAACTGTTACGCATGGACTGTTACAACTGTTACGGCGAGCGTTACGATCAAGACAAGTCGGAAAAAAGGCTGAAAATTATAGCACGGTGAAACTTCATCCGATTTTAGTCCGGTTTTCGAGAGATAAATGGTAATCAGTATGTAAAAGTGGCAATTTAGGGTGTTAGACTTCATTCAGATGACCTTTAAGGACCTGACCCTGTGCCTTAGGAAAACTTCCGATAATTTCTGGGGTAATTAAGGGAAGGCATCTCGTAATTACTGACTTCCGAAGATTGCGAACAGGTGGTCCGATTCGATTTTAACTGTGTCTCCGAACCACATGTGGCAATCATAATAGGGGAAATCGGAAGCGGGGGGGGGGGGGGGGTCGGTAACTTTGTGACATGCATGAAAACCAAACGGATTGTCCGAATGGGATGGGAGTTGGACAGTGCCGAGTTTATGGAGCCTAGCTTGTTATTTGGCGTCCGGACCGGGTCCGGTTAGGGCAGGAGGAAAATGAAGCGGGAACCAGAAGTTCGCAGATATGGTCCGATTCGACTCAAAACTTGAAGGACTAGAAGATGAGATGTCAGAGATGTGACGGTTATGTGTCCTAGTCAATTTAAGCCACAGTTGGGGGTAGTTGGAGAAAAAAGTGAGTGGAGAAAAAAATCCCAGAAATTTTGTGTCTCGCATAGGGGTCAAACGAGTGGAACGATTTGGATGAAACTCAGAAAGTAGGGGCCCGTATGCCCTAGATTACAAATTTTATGGTGCGGACCGGATTTGAGCGCGGTGTGGGGGGGGGAGCAGGAGTTTCCATAAAAATCCTCAGACTCGACTGAAACTTGATAGCCGGTAAGAGAACATGCTTTATATGATCTGTTTTATGTGTCTGAACCAGGTTCGGCCGCTGTAGGGGGGGGGGGGGTGAGGGGGGAGGTGTACCGAAAACAGTGTAGCACTCCTAGGGATCAAACTAGTGGGATGAAACATTTGCCCTATATGATCCAAGGCGATGCCGGAAACGCTCAGACTCGAGTGAAACTAGATGTTCTATTTCTAGGTCCGATCCTAGGGGGGTTGATGGGGGTATTCTGTGACGTTCTCATCTACTTTCTTACTCCACCTACTCGTACAAGTGCCATATGAGCTCGTAGCTCTTGTTAATTCTTAAAAAAAATCGTGTGCTGCAATTCACTGAATGTATTTCCTGTATAGTTGTGTTTGATTTTGACTTGTGGATCATTTGAGACGCTGTTAGGTCCTTCAGTGCACGGCAAATTCCCACGTCGTTTTCTAGATTCCCATCGTTAATTCTTAAAAAAAATCGTGTGCATGCAATTCACTGAATGTATTTCCTGTATAGTTGTGTTTGATTTTGACTGTCCCTGTGGATCATTTGAGACGCTGTTAGGTCCTTCAGTGCACGGCAAATTCCCACGTCGTTTTCTAGATTCCCATCGAAGGAAAATAATTAAGTCGTACTCACATAACGTCAGTCTTCGTGAGAAGGGAGTATATGCCAAACCCACACACGCCTACGATGGCCATGCCCACAATCCCAATCAATGGGAAAATCTGCAAGGAGGAGAATATAAGGTTACATGTATGTAAGGGTAAAAGCCTGGCTGATTAGAGGTTCGATACATGCTGAATCCGTATTATGCAAATTATCTTCTCCCCGAACATACAGTTTGCCCGGAATACGGCAAAAACCAGAAATATGGTCGAAAACGGGTGTCTGGAATCCGGAACAAACATCTGGAAGGTGAAACCTGTTTTTATCTTATCTGAGTTGGTGGACGTGTTGTACAGTAATGCTGTCTTCACATTAAAGCGTAAACCACACTTAACTTTGCAAATATTAGAACTTCAGCTTTGCCTGTGGAAAACCAGCGCAACGCAAGAATGGGATTCAAGTCCATTTATAAGCCCCAAGAAGGAGAAAACTTGTTTAAGCAGTAGATAATGAATGGACGGAAACCACACTGTCAGAAGTTTCATAACAGGTAACACAAATGCGCAGTTTCGACAGACAACACTTAGGATGTAATCTGTTGTGATTTCGAAAATGTTATGCATTAAATGTAATGCGCATATGCTGACTTTTCTGACATCTTGACGACAAACAAAATATCGTATTTGGCAGTGCAAAACAAACGGATACGTCAGCTGAATTTAATTAGAGCTATGCCGGCCCTTCTTGGCAAGGGTCCTCTTCAGGCTCAAAGCCGCTCAAGTTGGAAAAACGAACCTATGGGAAAAAAAGTAAGATGATGCCTTTTCTTCATTTTTCGGCTCTTCCTGGCAATGCTTGTGATGCATACCATTTAATGCATAACATTTTCAAAGTCATAACAGATTACATCCCAAGTGTCTGTCGAAACTGCGCATCCTTGTGTTATCTGTTATGAAACTTCTGACAGTGCAATGGTCGCTTGGAGAAGAGAAGAAGATCGAACCGGCGTACAGGACGGCCAAGATGGCGTTCGTAAAGTGCGTAAAGCCGTTCGTAAGTTCGTGACTTTATTCCATAAACCTGTGGAAAGGCATGTGCATAATAGGAGAAGATCCAAAGTAAAATTTTAAACAATTAAAATCAGGAAACTGAAATAATATGTTGATATGGTACATAGGTCGAATAATTTTCTAAATTTGTAAGGTTAGAGTGCGATTTACAGATCACTTTTATCTTGGTTTGTCCGTTGATCACAATCCGAGGGGTTGGGGGAGGGGGAATCCGGGCCCTTGTGACACGCATTACTTTCGCACGAGTTATCCGACCCGGATGAAACTTGATAACTTACAAGAGCACATATCCCAGAAGCATTTCAGGTCCGTACTGGATAACGAGGCATTTCCATGTTCACTAAGGGCCCATGATCATTGTAGCTTGAGGGTTTTGCTTATAAATGGTATGGAAACCAAATTATCTGACTATAAAAATGTTGTCTATGTTTTAAATCTCCTATTGCACCTTCGCTAAGAAATCTAGTTGCTTAAAATATATAGTCCTCGGAGTTTAGTCATCCGGAAATTGATAAGTTTTCATGCAGCGTCCACCGTATGACCGGTGACCCCCCCTCCGCCTTTGTTTTCATGCGGCGGTCGCCGTATGATCGGCGACCCCCGTACTGTAGTATTCTTACCTCCATAGGTCGCCTGAGGGTCCATGGAGTCACCAACTGCTTGGCTGCGGAAACGTGGGCTCCGACGACCTCCTTTATTGGCTCAGTTGCACTCATTTTAATTCTGGAATGTGAAAAAAAAATGAAATATTCAAAGAAATGCACTTGTGAATAGGCTACTTTTTCTTCCTGTTGGGAATCGTCAGATTCCGTTTCTCGCCCTAGCTGAATATTCCGCGCTTTTCGCATTTGTCACGCCATCTAGCAGTGTTGAGTAAAGTTAACAGTAATTCAGTTCAATTCAGTTCATTTATAGCCCATCTCAACAAAAGGAAGGCGAAGCGCCCTAAAGATGGAGTAACCAACAAAATCAATAGAAAAAAGAAAAACCAACACCAAATACAAAAAATGACAACACAAACGATTAAACAAATAGCGCTGACCATGGATCTTGATAGAAGCGTCACCAGTTCAGCTGGTACTGTGGGTAGAAAGTGTTCAACCAGGTTAATCGTTAATGGCTTCAAATATTTAAAGTGGATTTGTTGTAATTTTGAGGTAGGCCTTTTTCGGATTATTACACTAGTAATATAATTAAAGTATGTACTGAAATTACAAACTTCGAACTGAAGTATTAATACATAAAGTAAAAGATTCATCATTTATAGGGTTCCTGACTACACTTATACCTGACTTGTACATCTGTAAATAGTCGTTGTCGTTACAATAAACGTTATATAACGTTGGACTGGAGGAACTATGGCGTGTCAGATAGATAGAGTAAGTAAAGAATTTTATTAACCCGAAATTCACAAGGAACTGGTACGGAGTACAACATGAAAAGAAAAGAAGAAAAAAGAGTCTTCCCAACACTTCCCCTATAGTCCAAAAAAGGTTTATCGTTCTAAAGGTTTATCTTTTTCTCTCTCTCTCTCTAACCTAACCCCCTCTAACTCTTTTTAATTATCAATCGGTGGTCCTAGCAGAGATCTGTCGGCTCTCCCCTTTGGGATCCTCGAGGATTCTGGTCGCTCTGGCTAGCACACTGTACTCCGCCACAGAGTTCCAAGTCGGGTGCTCGACAATGAAATCATTTGCCTGGATGGCTCATTCCTCAGAAAGCCGTGCTATAAGCGTTTTTCCGCGATCCCACGAAGCGTTTTTGTTCGGAATTGTTGCTCATAAGGCGTATTCTCGCCGCTCCCCGGGGAACGGCGATAATAGAAGGTATGGAAATCAACAACTCCACGCGGACTCCCGTGCGGAAAACACGATAACTCGGGGAACACTTCCAAAATGGATTTTGTTCACAAAAGAAATGCAGTTGATGATGGAGATCGACAGCAAAGGAACCTGCGACCTCGACATCCAGAAGAGGATCGACAAAGCTCAAGCGGTATTCTGGCAGTTACGGCGTCATCTTTGGTCCCGAAGAGAGATCAGCATCAAAACTAAAGTCTGCATTTACAAAACGGCTGTCCGATCAGTCCTATTTTATGGTGCTGAATCATGGTCCATTAAGGCAGCACAGGAGAGAGCCATAGAAACCTTCGACCATCGATGCCTCCGTTACCTACTCAGAGTGAGATTTGCAGACAGAGTATCGAACGCTGAAGTCCGCCGTCGCTGTACTAATATAGAAAGAGCCTCAGCCGTCATCAAATCCCGTCGCCTACGCTGGCTTGGTCACGTCCTCCGGCGCCCAAATGACCGCCTAGTCAAACAAGTTCTCCTAGCAGAACCCCTTCCCTCTTGGCGAAGGAGACCGGGAGGACAACTCAAAAATTGGTGGACGACCGTCAGAAAGGACCTCGAACCTGTAGGTGGTTTTCGCCGCTTCGGCAGAAGATGGGATAGCTGCTGGCTGAATTTCGCCCAGGAGCTGGCGCAAGATAGAGTCAACTGGGACACCACCGTTCGGCAACTCGTGGACGCCGGGTGAGGCGGCAATCGTCTAGTCCCGTTACAAGTACAAGTACAAGTAAGTAAGTTGACGAAATAAGTCTGGATCCACCTTATTTTTGGTTTTGTTTATTCTGATTGTTTTTGATTATTTTTACATTGCCGAAAATCCGGACAGGAACAGGAACTACGGTCCACCACACTGTCAGGATGGATGAGGATGCGCGGTTTCAACAGATAGTTGTAACAGACAACACTCTGTTGTGTTTTAAAAACGTTATTCATGAAATGTTATGCCTAAGAAGCTATGTCAGGAAGAGCCAAAAACAGCCAAAAAAGCATCTACTGACGTTTTGTTTGTCATCATGACGTCGGAAAACTCAGCAGATGCTTTTTTGCGGTTTTTCGACTCTTCCTGATGGCAACGCTTATTATGCACAACACTTTGAAACACAACAGAAAACATCCGAAGTGTTATCTGTTATGCATTATCTGTTGAAACCGCATCCTCGTGTTATCTGTTATGAAACTTCTGACAGTGCAGCACCCGACCCCGATCGTCTGCCTAAGGCATAAGCATCGCTTATCCTGAACTATAATAATTTAGCAAGCTCAGCACGCCCAGATGGCAGGTACAACGCATCGTTGGGACTTTTGGGTAAAGCCAGACTTTACCTCCCAGATTTTTCCAGAAACCGTTATCGTCGAGGTGGATCCGGAAGCGGCCTGACCTGAGATCTCCCGAAATCTCGATCGGTAAGTTTTGCGATCTTTTAATTGTTGTTGAAAAATAGTCAGTGAAAATGACCAGCCATGACTTGGCGGGGCAAAATACCTTGGTTCCCCAAACAATGTTGGCTGCGGTTGGCTGTTTCTTAGGAGAAACTACTTTTGCTAACGGGTAGTTGGCTTTAGTCACAGGAAGTGGAGATGAAAATGGTACTGTCTAGAGTTAACTAACGCCTAAAAAAGCATACCTCTACAGGGCTGTATCCAGGGGGAGGGGTTGGGGGGTTCACCCACTCCCCGAAATATGCAAAACTAATCGTTTCTTATGGGCTTTAGCGTCTGATCTATGTCTTTTTTGTAAAAATAATCGTTTTTTATACTTCTGATCCATATCATTTTTGTGCTTTTTGGGTCCGACCCACAGGTAAAACCCTCTCCGAAATAAATTCCTGGATACGGACCTGCTCTGGGGTCACCCTCGGATAAAAAAGGAAAAAATCCTAAAGTGAAAATCGGCGCCATGTGACGAAACTAAAAACCTGTCTGTTCAGATACAGAGATATGTAGGCTAAAACTCACCTGAATGAATTTATTACGTGATTTAGCCTTACGAATACAGAAGTATGGGTCACTCTGTATGAAGGGGTAAATCGGGTCAAAACGAAAATAAAAATTTAAATTAGCGTTTTGACTCAGAGATACGTGGGCTAAAACTCGCCTGAATTAACTTATTACGTGATTTAGCCTTGCGAATACAGAAGAATGGGTCACTCTGTATAAAGCTGGTATAAAGGGGTAAATCGGGTCAGAACGAAAATAAAAATAAATGATTGTCCCTAGAACGGTTTATAAGTGTAAACGGGTCCGGCATCTCGCTGGCCGCTCTGCTCTATATATATAGCTTATCGCAATTCTAATTTCCGTTTTGACCCGATTTGCCCCTTCATAACTCTGGAATGGCACAACTGCCAGTCACAATAAGAAGAGCGATTTGCACTTATGGTCAGGATACCACGGTAGGACATCGCGTGCTTCTGTGGAATAAGCTGCCATACCCTAAAAGTCTTAAATATACTTTACCTCTTTCAAATTCCAAATAATCCAAAAGGTTCAGCACTTCTGTTGAACGATATATTGACAAACTAGCTGAAACCTTTGGCTGAAACTAAGTTCAATCAACCAGCCAACGGTAATTGCTTGCCTATATACGTAGTGCCTACGTGAGTGCCCAACAAATGCCGCAGATCAGTGTTCTGTATAGGAAGTCAGGCCAATTATCCGGTAGGGCCCGGGGACTATCTTGTAAAAAAAAAAGAAACTAATTAGGGATAAATATTCCGTTTGTAAACAGGATTTGTAGTACATTCGGGTTCAAGTTTAGTGGGCTAGTAGGTTCAAGTTTAATAGCGTCAGTGTACATACAAATTAGTTTGGGGAATTTGATAAATATGTAAAATGTAAATCAGTTTTCGTGTTCTAGTATAAGTTGTATGTTTGAGATTAGTTAGTATCCGAACTATGTATAAGATAGTTCACGTTATGCAGCGTTTAGAAATAGAGGAAAACTAGAACAGAATACGGTCTTGGTGACAGGATTATGTCTACACACAGAGTGAAAAAAAATGTTTTTCCAAGTCAGAAAATCTGACCAAAGTTACAAGAACTAGCCAACAATAAAATGTTAGATAGCATTTATGAAATCAGTATTGACGGCTGCTGCTCTTAAAAGCTAGCAAGGCTTTTTTTTGTCTTCTTCACCACTGCCGTCGACAGAATTCCTTTCAGCTTGAAAATAATTATTTTCTCGCTTGACTTTTTTTCTAGTCGTCTTCACGAAAGGAATCTTTTCAAGTGGACCAGAATTCCTTTCTAGTCGACGGGAATTCTTGTCCGTGTAAACACTACATTAGTTCAGTTTGTCTAAATTCTATTAAAGAAATGCGCGCGGTGTAGTTGTCTCACGACAATTCGAAAAATGTATGCAATTCGTTCACGTTAAAGCAGAAATATAAAAATGCTATTTCTGCAAGAGATACAGTGCTTACCATCCCTACAGCCTTTCTGATTCTTCCAACACACGAAAAAGACAAGTAAACAACAAAAAAATCCAAAGAGACACGCCAGGTTTCAGTTTTTTCAATAAATTGGCCTTATTACAGTTCAGCGCTCCAAGTGGAGTAATAGTTCCCCATTTCCTCAGGCTCAACACTTGTGTAGACATAGTAAAAAGTCGGGTCCATAGGGTAATGGGTGACTTTCACTGGGTGGTTCCCAAAATCACCACGATCTTTTTGCCCGCTCTCACAATGACTGTCAATGCCCACGCTCAGAATGCCCACGATCAAAATGCCCGCACGGTTCAAAATGCCCACGATCAAAATGCCCACGATTAAAATGCCCACGACTCAAAATGCCCACGATTAAAATGCCCACGACTCAAATGCCCACGACTCAGGTCGAACACAACAAATAGAAATCGTACGAAATGCCGGCGGCCCAAAATGCCAACAGTTCAAAATGGTCACAGGGAAGGCTAATATCGTCTTATAGTTCCAAATGCCGACAGCTGAAACTGTCCACAGGGGAGGCCAAAATCATCCTTGGACAAAGGCCGACGAGGTTAGAAAGGATAGGATTAACCACGGAAAGGATAGGATTAACCACGAAAAGGTTTCGAATCAGACCTGCTACAGATCAGTTCGGTGCTGGAGCCGATTTCAGACGAGGAGCCGAAGGACGGTCCGAAAAGACCAGCAATTAAAGCTCTTAAAGAAAAGTTCCAAGGGGGTTCTTTATCATTGCAGTCAGAGGCTTCCTCAAGAAAGCACAGCGCTTTTGCGGCACCTAACCACGAGGCAATACACATGTTTTTTTTTTTATATTTTACCAGTGTTATATTATAACTGAGTTCAGACAAGTTCAATATACGATCATCGTGATTCTGATACTCGGTATACTCCTCCCGTTGCTCAATCTCGCCTAATAACGGACTGGAAACCTCAAATTATACAATCGTGGGCATCTTGAGTCGTGGGCATTTTGAGTCGTGGGCATTTTGAGTTGTGGGCATTTTGAGTTGTGGGCATTTTGAGTTGTGGGCATTTTGAGTCGTGGGCATTTTGAGTTGTTGGCATTTTGATGCAAATGACAGGTTTTCCACTTACTAACCTGTGGATCTGTTTTACCATGTCTGATCCAAGTGCTGACGGTGAGGCTAACAGAAACTAGTCCGCTTGGAAGCGGGGAGAGGGAAAAGAAAATTCCGTAAAAAACAAGCTAACTAATCTAATTTTCTTTAAAATAAAAAAAGAAAGAGTAGAAGCAACAGCTGTAATCGTGAAAAAAATTAGCAGTTACATAGCATATTTTTATCTTTTCTAATTGCCGACGCATCCTCTGAGGGATAGACGTTAGGTTTCTGCGCGGTTTTTCTCTCGAACCGAAACAGCAACAATAAAGAAAAAGGCAGTCGTACTTGAGTTGTGGGGTCGCGATCACTTTGGAAAGGTAAACTGAAAGTTTATATATCATCTTTAAGGAACCAAATGATTCCCAACGCTCTGACACAGCCGTTTTCGTAACAATTGGCTAAAAGGCGATTCTGGCGGTCTGAAAAGCTCCGCGAGCTCATGCGCCGGCTGTTCTTGCGACTTCGGCTAAAAGCCGCTTCGCTTTCCACAGCTGTTCTCTCGCTCCGCTAGTTTCCGCGAGTACTTGGAAAGCGAATCGACTTCGCGAGTGGAAAGTGGTTTCGGCAAGTCAGCAAGTCAAGCAAGTCCGCTGACTTGCTTGAACAGTCAAGCACGTCAGCGGGAAGTTGTAAAGTTGTAAAGGCGCAACGAATTTTTGCTTGTTCTTGCGCTCGGCGGATTCTCGCTTTGCTTTTCGGAAAGCGAATCCAAGAGATCACCAGAATCGCCCTTAAAGTGTTATATTTCAGCTTCGGATTCCGTCACTGCTTTTTTCATTCATTCCCCACGTAACATGTAGCGAAAGCTATTTTGCAGAAGAGACAAACTTTGTCGTCCAATCCAATCATGCTGAGTCACTGACATCTCTTCAGATACCTTACACTTGTAAATTCAAACATTCTTGAGCTCAACTATTATTTACTTACAAAAATGAGGAAACGCAATATTACCGAAACGTCAGAAAATCACAATAATTTGTCATCACATCAGGTACTGACAGGTACGAATACTGCAAATTATTGCAAATAACATCAGTCGTAGCAAAATACTAACTTATATAAGTCTATAGTCGATCAAGTAGCATGCTATTGCTTTGCCATATTATTTCTGGGCTTCGTCAAAAGCATTCATCTCTTTGATGAGACGGGCAATCTCTGGCTTGACTTCGTCGTAGCGTTGATAGTATGTCAGCAACTGCAATGAATGAATGAATGAATGAATTTAATTCCAAAAAAGCCCAAGGGCCATGGCGGAAAACATAAAAAAATAACAACAAACAAAATATCATACACTCCGAAACAAACCAAAAATCAACTTCTATAAAAATAGTTCGCGGTGGGTCATAGCTATCTTCAGGAATCTACCCAGCCTTCGGAGATCACCAAAAGACTTACTTCCCATAATCGAAGTCAATTCCCTTTCATCCCAAACCTCCCGGCCAAACACTTCCTTTCTTAATCCTTTCAACTCCTCGCAATAACACATCAAATGTACCACATCCTCCCCCTCAACACCACACATCGGACAAAAATAAGGACCAGTACTTTTCCTCTCTCGACCAATATACTTTCTCCGCATCCCCACTGGAAGAGCGTCCGCCCTAAGACTCACCATCCACCTCAATTCTGCCCCCCCCAATCCCAACTTAAAATATAATTCTTCTCCCCATGTCTCTTTAGCCATACCATACAACTTCAGAGAGTGGTGCTCTGATACGCCCCCATGCCACCTCTGAATCTCCTGATCTCTTAGCCTATCTTTCACTAACTTAGCTACCTTACCTAGGGGGTAACCTGGTCCCACTCCATCACACCACAAACCACCATAACCACAATCATCCAATATTTTTTTAATTTGCTGAGGCCAAGAATCCCTTTTCTTGCCCCCAAGTATTTCCAAATACGCCGCTTTCAAAACTCTCACCCTTGGCAAACTCGTCACTTTCTCCCAATATCTTATCATTGCTACCAACCTACTATTCCGGAGCAACCCTAAACCTAAGTCCCCTGTAATTACTAGGCTATTTGTTCTCACGCTAACCCCTAATACCCTCTTAAAATATTGTAACTGTACACTCTCTAGCTTATCCCCCTTATGGAAGCCCCAAATCTCGGATCCATAATGCATAGCTGATACTTCTTTAATTGAAAATAACTGCTTATGCATTTTAATATCCTTAATATCCCCTAAATGGCTTCCAGCAAGCGCATACGCACAACGCTTCCCTTTTCTCTCGCTAGCTTCTATTTGTTTACCAAACTTACCATTATACGAAAACCGAACACCTAAATAAACAAAATCATCCGTTATCCCTATTTTCTCTCCATTAAACTTCACACTCTCACTTTCACTCACTCTTCCACCCTTTCTAAACACCATCATTACAGACTTACTCACATTCAAACACAAGTCTTTCATTCGGAGGTATTCGTGGGTCCTATCCAACAGAAACTGCAACTTTTCGGGCGAATCCGCAAATAGCACCATATCGTCCGCAAACAACAAGGCACATAACTGACAAATATCCAGACTTACCACCGCCGCACCAGAATGTAACAAATACTCATGAAAATCATTAATGTAAAGCGAGAACAATTTAGGAGATAGGCAACACCCTTGTTTAACCCCTACGCTTAGAAAAAATGATCTAGAAAATTTACCTGCCACCTTCACTACAAACTTAGTCATTTCATACATCGAAACCAAAATTAGTACAAACGCACTCGGTAAACCAATCTTCAATAACTCCTCCATCAATAGATCTCTCTTAACATTGTCGAATGCTCCCTTCAGATCTAAAAATACCACGTATAATCTACCCCTTTCTTTCCCCGTGTACTTACTAACTAAACAATGCAAAATAAACATTTGGTCAATCGTACTAAAACCCTTCCGAAAACCAGCCTGTACCGAGGACATTAATTCCTTGTGATCCAACCATCTACAAAGTCTAGAATCTAAAAATTTAGCAAATATTTTAGCAAAAGCATTCCCGAAATGGATGCATCTATAGTTTTCATGCAGCTGTCTACTACCCTTCTTAAATAATGGTATCGCTATAGAGGTTGTCCATTGTATCGGCCACGTAGCATTCACCATCAAACTAGAAAACAAAGCAACCATCACCTGCACAACCACCACCTTACCCCATCGCCACACAGACAACGGAATACCATCCGGACCGGGAGCAGAATTTCCTTTCATTTTACGCATAACATTCCAAACTTCAGCCTCCTCAACTGGAGCTAGTAATTTGGAATCTTCCTCTGTCAACGGGTAACATACCTTCTCCCTTACCTTCTCCTTCCACTGTTCACTAAATACCGTTTCCTCCTTCATCCCTTTACTCTCATAATACCTCTCCCAAGATTGTGCCCCCAACTGAGGGACCTCACCCTTATCAACTAGCGACTTATTCACCCACTTCCAAAATTGCTTACCATCTTTATTTTTTAAAGAATCTCTTACCTTTTCCCTAACGCCCTCAGCCTCCTGCTTTTTCTTAGCCTTCACCAAAGCTTTGTACTCTCTTCTAATTTGTCTATACTTACCGAGGTTAGATTCTAGCTGCTGACTACCGCTATTTTTCACCAGTGTTAGTGCCTCCACCACCTTATTTTTCAACATCCGACAATCATAATCATAAAAAGAATCATTCACTCTACCCATCCGCTCCTTCCTCTTTATCTGGTCATGATCACATGCAATCTCATACATAAACGATGAAAAATCAGAAATAGCCTCCTCAACTCGATTCGCTTTACCTAGCTCTATACAATTTTCTAGCATTTCCTGAGAACGTTGCTCTGTTAGCTTATCTAGAATTCTCTTATCCAATCCCTCAGAAACCATAATTGGTCGTCTAACTATTACCTCTGGAACTGGAATATTACTACCATTTGTCTGCCTATCTTGCTCTATAATATCAGGCCCTTGAGATCTTGGAGAAACCAAAAAAAGAGCAAGAGGGACGTGGTCAGAACCCACAACCCGAAGAACTCTACAATTCAGGCACCTTGACCAAAGAGACGGGCTAACCAAAAAATAATCTAAAACACTTGGAGCCCCCCCCGAAAAACAAGTATAATCCCCTGTACCTCCATCTTCTCCTAATCTCCCATTTAATATTATCACATTTTCATTACTACAAAAATCTAAAAGGTTCTCACCCCATTTGTTTTTCTTACGGTCCTGGTCCTTACTTTTACGCACACCAAACTCCACATCCCCTTGGCCATCCTCTGGCTGAGTAGACTCCCTCCAGTTCCCCCACTGGAAAACATCATTCCTAGGCGTTCCACTATGACACCCTGTATACGCATTAAAGTCTCCTGTAAATATAAATCCATAATTAGGGTAATCTCTACTAAATCTAGCCTTATCACTTCTTAAGATATTCCACGTATCCTCATTTGAATACGAGCTAGACTGGGGAGGAATATACACACAACAAAAAACAAAATCGAAAGAAGTTAAATTGCTAATTGACTGTGTCGGCTCTATCTTTTCTGAGGGGTTTTTCAGTCCGGAAGACCTGGACGTAGTACCACCAAGGCACCACGGAGTGCCTATCATGTGGCACTGAGTGACGCTGCGTGGACGATACATGTAAATGCTAAAAGCATGTTTTCACTACAAATATTAGGCTGCCACGATTTGGTTTATTGCACTTGTTATTACCTTGCTAACTGGCGAAGTGGGATGATTTCAAATCAGGTCATTTCAATGCTTGTTTGGTTATTGGGGGTGTGAAATATCTCGGTCCTAACGCTGTTTGTATATAAGGTGTGATAAACATTTACTTTTACACTCCACGTTTGAGCGCTTGCGCACTTGTTCCAACTTGAGCGGCTTTGATTGCCAAGATGGGCCGAAATATAGCTCAAATAAATTAAGCGGACGCATCTGTTTTGCACTATCAAATATGCAAGACAAAGATCAAGAAAAGCAATTCTTCGGAAAATCAAAACATACCTTTTGGGGCTTCGGGTGTTCCATGTCAATCTTCTCCCAAGGGGGGATTTTTACATGATGATTGAACCTGAAATAAATGCAGAAAAATCGGAAAAGAATGTTCCCAGAAATTTTGCTACGAACACGGCTGGAAGCAATATATCTTATATCCTATACAGTGCTAACGTAGCCTACTATGCGCGTGACTTTCAGCAAAATAGGTAATGGATAGGCAGTGCGCGGACGTGAGAGTTGTAACTCCACAACAGTCGTTATTCCTCTGGATTCGGCCCAAAATATTGTTCTTCTTTTCATTCATTTTTGTTACACAATTTGGTCCATAAGATGTATTTTTATGGTAGCCTTCCTGCCAAGTTCCATATACCGATTTCTTTTCCGTCCGTCAGTCTGTCGGTCAGACCGGTGATCGCGAGTTAGGGTACTTCCGGATACGCTAGAACGATGAAACTTGGCAGGCGTATTAAGGACTCGACAAAACTAACTTGAAAATAGTCATTTCCCCGGTCCTACAACCGCGGGGGGAGTGGAGGGAGGGGGAATCCGGAATATTGACGTATGTATAACTTTTGAAGGGGGAATCGTATCTTAATGAAACTTGATAGTTGGAAAGACCTCGTGTCTCAAATATCACACGTCAAGTCCGGAACGGATCCGGTGACTTTGGGGGGAGTCGAAGGTGGGTGAACCGGAAATCGTGTGAAATAATCAGAGTGGACGGATCGGGATGAAAATTTGTGGGAAGAACAAGCACAAGCCCTAAGACGAGACCGGACCGGATCCGGGCACTGTGGGGGGAGCTGGAGGGAGGGTTTCGAAATTTCCGGTGATCCAGAGTTAAGGTGCTTGATGTGCTAGGACGATGAAACTTGGCAGGCGTATCAGGTAGCCTAACTTAAGAACAGTCGTTTTTCCGACTCGAGCATCGTGGGGGAGTGGAGGGAGGGGGAATCCGGAATCTTGAGGTATGTCGAACTTTTGAACAGATGATAGGATCTTAATGAAACTTGTTACTATTTTTGTGGATAAAATCGACTATTATTGAGAAAAAAACGACTGTGTTGACGAAAAATCTGCTGATTTTTAGAAAAAATACTATTTTTAAGAAAAATCGACTAGTTTTACGAAAAACTGACTGCTTTTGATTGTTTTTAAGAAAAAACAACTATTTCTAAGAAAAAAATCGAATGTTTTTACTAAAAATCGCGGCGCTTCGCGCCGACTCAGCTATTTTTTACCGACTGGCCGACAACATTGGGGGGCGTCGCCCCTCATCCCCCCCAGTAGTGACGCCTCTGCTTCCCAGACCCGACCATCCCTTAAAGAACTCATCTTAACCACAAAGTACAAAAACACATTTTCATTTATACATTTTCATGATCCCACGAGCCCATGACCATTTTTGTTTCAAGGATTTTGCTTAGAAATCAATTTCTAGCTCTCTTAAAGTCCGCGTCTTAAACGCAAAGTGAAAAGAAATACTTTTTTCCAAAAGATACATTTCACGATCCCCGAGGGCTCATGACCTTTGTGCCACAAAGGTTGTGATAAAAAAAATGAATTTTTATCCCCCTTAAAGTGCGCATCTTAACCGAAAGTAAGAAAAAAATACTTTTGACCAAACCACATATATTCATGATCCTAAAGGGCCCATGATCATTTTCGCCTCGAGGGTTTTTATTATAGATGAATTTCTCACGCATTAAAGTGCGCATCATCACAGCCATGTGTAAAAATAAAATATTTTTTACCAAACGATACATTCTCGTGATTTCCAAGGGTCCATTATCTTTCTTATCTCAAGGCTTCTGCTTACAAATGATCAAAAATAAACCCACGAATTGGAAAATTCCTACTTTCATCCTCTTACCCAGCCTTAATTGCAAGTTCCACATCAGCTAGCTCTTGTTTTTTTTTTCACTTGTCTCGGTCGATTATTTGAAAAGTTGTTAGGTCGTTTCATTCATTGCATGAAGTCTATTTTCAAAACCCCCATCGAAGGAAAATAATTAAGTCGTACTCACATAACGTCATTCTTGCTGAACAGGGAGTATATGACAAATCCACACACGCCAGCCATGGTCGCGCCCATAATCCCGAACAAAGGATAAAGCTGCAAGATAAAGGGGAATACATTTTAAAGCACAACTCGTAACTAGAAATGATCATTTCACGACCGAAAGTGTGTCCGAAAGTGATGTCCGAAAGTGATTGAGCTTACGAGGTCGACGAGCTACCAATGCGGAGCCCCTTGAAATTACGTCTTCCAGCTGACATGACTTAAAGCTTATTTGGAAGTTGTTATTTTTGTAAATACCTCAGTTTACTTGTTTACCCATTGATTTATTTTTGTCCTGTTTTACACTCCATCATTTTGGCCTCCGTCAGCTGATGGGTTAAAAATAAATAATAATAATATTAATAATGAAATACAACAAGAGCAGGATTTGTTCTCAGGAACATAGGTCTGAGCGTCTGGAATGACCTCCCAGAATAAGTCAGAGCGGCTGTTAGTCGGGCATCATTCAAGAGAATGGTTAAATCCCATTTTTTGAAAAGGAAAGAAGTGTGATAAGATGGGTATTTATTTGGGGGGGGGGGGAAGAAATGAAGGAATGATCTAGTGGATTCATGGTGGTTAGAGTTGCGGCCACAATCAGGATTCTTTTGTCTTAAAAGTGGCCGTTAATGGTAAATTGTTTGTTTAATTTATATGTTTTGGATGAAAAAAAAATAATTTATGTCTATGTCCATGAAATATGAATGTCGTTTTCGAAAATACCATTATTTTCCATGCTAAATTAGAGATTTTCTTGTTAGCGCTTGTCGACCCTTTACAGCCTTCACACTCCTAAAGCAAATCCGCCAAAGAAAGAAAAAGAAAGTAAAAAAAAAACTCTCCGCTTTCAGATGACTTAATCTGCAGTATCTTGCATTCTATATAGCCTTCGAATCTTCCACCGGATTTTAACTCTCCGAGTTCGGATTTTAACTATTAAATGTTAACTTCAGACATCGAGGTTGATATCGGAAAATAACACCGAGACGGCCATTGAAAGTAACCTGTCCGAGCCGAAGGCGAGGCAGGTTATGGAAAATATCAGCCGAGCCGAAGGCGAGGTTGATATTTTTAAATGGCCATCGAGGTTGTCATTCCGATATCAAGCGAGATGGAGGTGTGTTAACTGTTATAACTTTTTCGACCTCGGCATGACGTTGGAGGAGGATATCACTGGATTTTAACTCTCCGAGTTCAGATTTTAACTATTAAATGTTAACTTCAGACATCGAGGTTGATATCGGAAAATAACACCGAGACGGCCATTGAAAATAACCTGTCCGAGCCGAAGGCGAGGCAGGTTATGGAAAATATCAGCCGAGCCGAAGGCGAGGTTGATATTTTTAAATGGCCATCGAGGTTGTCATTCCGATATCAAGCGAGATGGAGGTGTGTTAACTGTTATAACTTTTTCGACCTCGGCATGACGTTGGAGGAGGATATGACTTATATCCTCCTCTCTGGAGGCGGTTATGACTAATTCTGTGCCGTGATTGGCTGGATTATCCCGTGGAGTGATATCTTACGTTTTCTGTGTGAAGATTACGGTAAGATAACTGACCGTGGGTCATAGGAAGGTATGCATTACACGCCTGTTCGAGAAAAGTTATATTATATTATCTACGAAATGGTGTATGAAATGATGTATGAAATGGGGCCGATACGAGCTCGTATCCCTGCCGGCCCCCATTGATTGATAAATATTGTTAAGAAGTATTTTTGAAATTAAAGAACCAGAACCTGAATCTGGAATAAAAAAAAATTCGGCAACTACTAAAGTCCGATGAAGAAAAGACTGTTTACTTACAGTAGTTACGTTTTTGCGGATACCATGGTACCGTACACCAACGGTCCGATCGTGGTAACTGATCGTGGTATCATTTTTTTTAAATTGGTGAGAAAGAAGTTTAGCACTTAGTGACGTAACTGGATATCAGTTTTTCTTTGGGGATGACTTCGAAAAGTGAAATTTCGGCAATAGTCGTTTTTGCAGAGCAACCGTGTACCAGATACAACGGTAACTGCTAAAACGACTAATTGCAGATCCAGTTACCGTGGTAACAGACAGGGGCGTCACCATGGGGGGGGAGGGGGGATTCCCCCCCAAAAGGTCTTGAGAAAGTACTTTCGTCGGGCGAAGCCTGGCGAAAGTACACTGGTTTGTCGGCGCGGAGCGCCGGCAAACCCAGAAGAAATAAAATTGTGCATGCTTTTGTCGGTCGACTCGTCGGCACATCGGGTTCTTTTCATACGCAAGAAATCAAATTTCGCACATATTTGTCGCGAGAACACAGGAGAAATCGAATTTTGTATCCTTTTGTCCGGCCCCCGATACGCTCTTCGGCACATCGGGTTCTTTTTATACAGAAGAAATTCAATTTTGTTTGCCCGTCGGGCGTCATTAGACTTGTCGGCACATTGGGTACTTTTATATGCAAGAAATAGAATTCGACAAACATTTGTCGGGCAAAAAACAGAAGAAACTGATTTCTGTATGTTTTTGTCGGGCGTCGGTCGACTCGTCGGCACATCGGATTCTGTTTGTCTGTTATAAATCAATTTCAGCAAACATTTGTCGGGCGCACCCGGGGAGACCCGTATCGTCGGCACATCGGCTGCTATTAAAACGTAAGAAATAAAGCCCTTTACAGTCTTGTCGGGCAAAACAAAGAAGAATTCGAGTCCTGAATGCTTTAGTTGGGCGTCGGTATTCTTGTCGGCCCATTGGGATATTTTTATTCGCAAGAAATCGAATTCTTCAGACATTTGTCGGGCGCACCCTGAAAGTTTAATTCCCTTCGGAAGATCAGAATCTCATTACACGTAATAAATCAAATCTGTAGACTTTTGTCCAATCCCAAAAGTTTATGTCTCGTCGGCAAATCGAGATTTTTTACACACAAGAATCAACTTTCTGCCTACTTTCTTATGGATGGCCACTACTTTTTTGGCGGAAATAATCTGTGATTTCACAGGTAGCCTTACTTCTATTTGGGATCGCTCATCAGCGTTTCCCCAAAATTTCGCCTGCGGCGCGTTTCGTAGTATTTTCTGTCTGAAAAATGGTGTTTCATTTAGTTGGCGTTTTAGGATTGAAATTCTTGGGGGTTGGGAACACATTAAAAGCTAGAAACTGTAGAATATATGTATAGAATGGCCTAAAATTTTCCGGAAAAAAGACAGGCTAACAAAATTTCGCCTGCGGCGCTTGATTTAACTTGTTCTGGGTTCAGTAGTTGGAAAGCTTCGCTTTTTAGTGAAAGGTGGAAAGAAAAGCCGAATATGTAAATTAGAGGATCTTACATTGAAGGAATAATCTCAACTAATGCATTACAGTTAATTTTACACAAAATTTTGCCTGCGGCGCATTTCGTAGTATTCTATTTCAATTTTCAATTCAATTTAATTTATTGGTATTCTATATTGGGAAGAACGCTGTTTCATTGAGTTGGCGCTTTAGAATTGAAATTCTTGGGGTGTGAAACACCTTAAAAGCTAGAGCTTGTAAGCTAAATTTTCCCACAAAAAATGCGAATTTACACTAAAGGACTATTCTACGCCGTTGCCGCGAACGGCGTTTTTCGTCGGCGCATTTTTGAGTCCGTCGGCACAAACTGGACCTCCCCCCCCAAAGGTAAAAGGCTAGTGACGCCCCTGGTAACAGATACCATGGTATCTGCAAAAACGCAACTGGTGTGTTCTTACCCACAAAGGTCGTCGGATGGTCCATGGGGTGACCAACTGCTTAGCTGCGGAAACGTGGGCATCGATAATCTCCTTTATTGGCTCAGATGCACTCATTCTAATTCTGGAATGTGAAATAAACAGTTATAGATAATCAAGGAAATACAGTAGACCGAATAATTTTTGTATCTTCCCAAATTGAAAGTATTATCTGCTTTTGCCGTAGCAACGCCTCGTACCTGGTGAAATTTCTTTCATGATTTCTTAAAAGTAAAAGTTTTATTTGAAGTTGATTAGAGGCTCGATGTAGGGATACGGTGACATGTGGACTCGTATTTGACAATCATTTTCTCATCGTACCTATAGTTTGCCCAATTTTTTATAAGTGAAAGTAGCCTACAAAGTAAGACATGGTGAACGTAAATGACAATCATTTTCTTCCCGGACAGATAGTTTGCCAAAACATGGAATTTCTTCGAAGTAGATGTGGGATATAGGGGTAAACATACAGGGTGGTTCCCAAAATCACCACGATCTTTTTGCCCACTCTCACAATGCCCACGATCAAAATGCCCACGGTTCAAATGCCCACGATCAGAATGCCCACGATTGAAATGCCCACGGCTCAAAATGCCCACGACTCAAAATGCCCACAACTCAAAATGCCCACA
The DNA here is from genome assembly GCA_023053555.1 of Branchinecta lindahli. Lineage (NCBI taxonomy): Eukaryota > Metazoa > Arthropoda > Branchiopoda > Anostraca > Branchinectidae > Branchinecta > Branchinecta lindahli. Next base: position 22,553,126 of record JAKZAO010000006.1, read on the forward strand.
ATTCAGATGTGGAACACCCGAAATCGAAATTGTCCGAAATGCTGGCGGCTTAAAAATGCCGACAGTTTCCAAATGCCAAAAGTTCAAAGTGGTCACAGGGGAGGATAATATCGTCTTGGTTCAAAATGCCGACGGCTAAAACTGTCCTCAGGGGAGGCCAACATCATTCTGGGAATGCGGACTAAGAGATTACAAAGGGTAGGATCAATCACGGAAAAGGTTTTGAAAGGAATTATTTTATTGTTTCTTGAAGAACGATTAAAAAAGACCAGCAAGTTAAAGCTCTTAAAGAAAAGTTCCAAGGGGGTTCCTTATCAGGCAGAGGCTTCCTCAAGAAAGCACAGCGCTTTTGCGGCAACTAACCACGGGCCAATACACATGTTTCTTGTAAGTATTTTACCAGAATTATGTTATAATTGAGACTATACCAGCTCAACATACGATCATCGTCATTCTGATACTCTGTCTATTACACTCTTCCCGTTACTCACTAGCTCACCCCTAATTCAAGTTTACTATGTTCTGAACACCTCAAATAATCGAATCGTGGGCGTTCTGAACCGTGGGCATTTTGAGTCGTGGGCATTATGAGTCGTGGGCATTATGAGTCGTGGGCATTTTGAGTCGTGGGCATTTTGAGTTGTTGGCGTTTTTAGTGGGCATTTTGAGTCGTGGGCATTATGATCGTGGGCATTTTGAGTGTTAGCCAACATACATGCTGAATCCATATCTAAACTTGTTTTTCTCAGATGGAAAGCCATTAGGCCGTGATATGTCAATAACGAGCTCGTATCCCTCCCGCACTTATTTCACTTGTCAGGTAATGGTATTCTCATTTCATCATGAAAATACCATTTATAGTAAGAGTTGTGATTTAAAAGTTTGACGAGGTTTATCTTATTTGTGGGTAGTAGTGGCTGGTGTTTGGATTTTGCAGAAAGAAATGGTACAGCTTTGTTGGCAATAGGCCTAATCATTCCCATCGATTGATGCTGATTTCTTCCGCCATTTCAGTTAACTAATTTAACACTGTCCTTATTATACCTCGAGTATCACCCGTGAACGAACGAATGAAAGGATCATTCTTATGGGCTTCTCAGCTTTTTCCTGGATTTTTATATTTTTGTATTTATATTGTATCTCCAGAGCCTCTTATTATTTTTCTTTAGCTGGTCGGTTCTTCACATGACGAACAGAGTTACCTATGTGTCGTGGCATGCTTTAGAGATCGATAGCCAAGATGTGAATTAGATCAACAGATGTCGAAAAAGCTTGCGAAAGACGGAAGAGATCGTAACATACTGGGGATTGGTTAATAATAATAGAAAAACTAAAAAATACACATTTGCTGATTAAACCAAGAACTGATTAAATCGAGAAAATTTTTATTTATTATACAGCAATGAGAAACGGCTCGAAGCGAAAGGGCGGAGAAAGGTGTAAAATAAAAAGTTCTTGAAATGGATTACTAAAGACTCGATCGAACAAGAAATAATGTTGATTCACAATGGTGCGTAACAGGAACAGATTTGAAAAGAATTAAAACACCCGTCATAGTCAAAGGACCCATCGTACCTGTTATCCCAGTTCAACCTACTTCCGTTAGGAGACCAAATTTCATAAGGTCCATTCTAACCACCCTAACGACAACCCACTGATTTTCGCAGTCAGTGGTCTTGTTTCGCTATTTTCGATGCGTATCGTCTTTTGACGCTTGTTTGCCATATACATTTCCATCGTCATTCAGGCAGTGTAAATCCGTTAAATTGCTTGGGGGGGATAATCGATGACGATCTGAAATGGATTTCTCACGCTGACAGTGTTATCCGTAAAACCAACTTTTTAATTAAATCCCTCTCTACCCTCAAATCTTTCGGTTTGAATACTAAATGCCTCCTCTGTTATTTTAAAACTTATATCCTTCCTCATTTAGAATACGCTTCACCGGTTTGACATTCTTCTCTTTCTGCAGAGTTCTCTGATCGACTGGAAAATGTCCAAAAGAGAGCAGTGAGAATCATTCTGGTTGATCATAATATTTCAATGAAGCGGCACTCATTAAACTTGACGTTCCTAAATTATCTGACCACAGAAAAATACTCTTTCAAAAAATTGTACCTTCCTTTCACAGCGTATGATTCCATTTGGAATCACAATCTTTGCTGCAGCATAACTGCCACCTAGTTGTAAGAAATCGAGTCGACTATAGTACCGCCAGATAGCGGACGCCGAGCTCTTTCGAATGAATACCTGTTTAGGCACGTAAGAACATTTGTTGGGTTCTATCCGCGTCGTACGATTTCTTGGTTTGGTGATTCAAGGAAATCCTGGAGGTAAGGAAAATGGAAAATTTATATTTTCTTTCATTTGAATGTTACAGTTACAGAAAAAAATCTGGCAAATAGAGGATGATTAGAAATATCGATTACAACTGATAAGGTGTGGTGGGGGACCTCTGGTACACCTGTAGGGTCACTCATTTGTTTTGATTCCATATGGCATCAAGCGTCCATGAAGACAAATATAATATTATTTGTATCATAATGACAATTATTTTCACACATGATGTCCGACGGCTCCAGTCGATCCGAAGTGACCTGATATTATGAGTATTGGCTGGACAAAGATTTTTGACTCCATTTGGCATCAGCCGCTTTTGAATTTTATAGTCCATGTCCATAAAGGAGTAGGGGTGATAAGTATAATTCTTATTTTGCAGTGCTATCATGTCAGAGAGGGAGGAAAGATTATTCAGAAGCCGGGTAGCAAGAAATACAAACCGAAGCTGTTCAGTATATTCTTGAACCAGATGGAGAACTGTCTGATCTGGAATTTGAAGACGACGAGGACCTGGACCATGATCAGGACGACAACGATCCTGACTGGAACCCCACTGTTGACCCCTCCCTTGAAGAAGACATCGATGAAGATGATTTACCTTTAGCGTCGTTGTCACACGTACAAATCGTCGACCGAAGTGCATCTCCCCCACCGTCCACTTTGGTTACCTCTGCCATCAGTCACCCATCTACCAGTGGTACAGCACCACCTTTGCAATCTTCGTCTTCGAGAGAATTTAGATGGAGAAGACAAAACTTTGAATCGCCCGATGTAACCTGGAAATCTTCTCTTCCTCCACCTCCTCCGGAAATTCCGACCCCTGTGGAGTACTTCAAGCAGATGTTTGACGATGACATGGTCGAAGGCCTTGTTTTTCAGTCAAATTTGTATGCGATGCAGAAGGAGGGTGTCCAACTGAAAGTCACCTGTTAGGAGATGGAACAGTTCCTGGGAATCCATATGCTTATGTGCATTATAAAGCAGCCTACAATTTCTCAGCACTGGGAGACAGCCACAAGGTTTCCCCTCATTGCTGACGTCATGTCCAGGGACCGCTTCAAAACCCTTCGAAGATTTTTTCACGCGAACGATAGCCATCTTGGTGTTCCAAAAGGTCAAGATGGCTACGACCCCCTTTTCAAACTTCGGCCGGTTATAGACGGACTGAGAACAAATCTAAGGAAAATCCCTCCGGAGGAGAGGCAGAGTATTGACGAGCAGATGGTCCCTTATAAGGGAAGGCTGGGCTTCAGGCAATATCTCAAAGACAAACCCCACTCCTGGGGAATCAAGATCTTCAGTCGTGCAGGTGCCAGCGGAATCATCTATGACTTTGAGGTCTATACTGGAAAAAGTTCGGTTCCGGTCACTGAGCTTGGTCAGGGAGCAGAGGTTGTGCTCAGACTATCAGAGACGATTCCGAGACATGAGAACTTCAAGGTCTTTTTTGACAATTATTACACAGGTATACCACGGATTCGCGAGCTCCATTTACTCGGGATTCATTCAGCTGGCACCATCAGGGCAAACAGATTGAAATGTTGCGTTATCGATTCTGACGACGTACTGAAAAAAAAGGGAAGAGGAAGTTTCGACTACAGAGTTGAGACCAATAGCGGTACAGTCGTTACGAAGTGGTTCGACAACAAGAGCGTCTGCATTGCTTCGTCGTTTGTCGGCGCTGAACCTTCAGACAACTGCAAACGTTGGGACAGTAAGTTGAAGAAGTACGTCGACGTTATCCGTCCCCTGTGCATTGCTGAGTATAACAAATTCATGGGTGGCGTTGACCTCAGCGACATGCTCATTGAGCTGTACAGGATAGATATCCGTGGAAAGAAATGGTATATGCGTCTTTTTTACTATTTCTTGGATGTCTCGGTCGTTAACGCATGGCTGCTTTATCGGCGTCATATGGGTCAGCACGGCAGAGCCCACAAAAAGAGCCTCTTAGACTTCAAGAGCGAGATAGCCAACTACCTTACCACGACAAGTGACGCAACTCCAAGGTCTCGTGGAAGACCCCTCAGAGACCAAGACTGTTCCACCCCCAAAAGACCAAAGCTTGTCAAACCAAAGCCATATGATAGTGTTCGCTATGACGCCATCAAGCATTGTCCGGAGGCAGTGGCTGACAAGCAGCGATGCAGAGTGCAGACTCTGCTCCGCTTATGCTCGGGTCCAGTGTTCAAAGTGTCAGATTTCTTTGTGTCTGGTGCAGAACAGAAACTGCTTCAGAATTTTTCATACCCAATGATTTCATCTTTTCCTTTATATTGTTTGTAAAATAAATTTCCATGTTTGATTAGTATATGGATTTTGCTACTTGTGGCAGCGGATGATGCCAAATGGAGTCATGACTGTAAGTCTGGAATGAATGAATGAAACTGATTTTTTTATTTTGACTATTCATATGTGAGCTCATATGAGGCTAAAATCTGAAAACTGATTTTTTTTTCACACTCTATCACAATTCAGCCCTGAAAGGTTAAAGATAATGTGCCGTCCTCAGATTGTCCGTCTATTCCCCCCTCCCCTCCCGTTGTCCGTGCGTCGGTCCGAGAGCTCGGAACACTTGCAATCATTTTCTCCATATCCGGCTAATTTCTCTTCCCAATTCTTACATAATTTTGTTCCATCATATGTTTCTGGTCAGATCTTGTCTGTGTATTTTGTAAATATTTTTTTCTTATTCTAGCTTTATTTGGAGCTATTTGGAAAAAAATGTGATTGATTGATTTATCATCGGAAGAAAAACCTGTTGTGTAAATTTTTCGCTGTTTCTCCTAGAAATCGACGGGCTTAGACACGTGCTTAAAACAGCCAAAGCTGTTGGTAGTTTGCTCGTAGCAGAGACTGGTTTTAAAGTAGCCTGTACAACAGTTTACTACAAACCCCTGATTTTTGTGATAGCCTATGCCAAACGCTAGATTTCTAGCCTTTGGCATACCCTTTTGCATATCCTATGCCTAACGCTGGATACATATGCCAAATGCTGGATATACTAACCCAACAAAATATTGATGATTTGCATGAAGCTCAGAAATCGATCAATAAAAATTCACCCATATAGTGTGGGTTACGGTTAGGGTACCGGGTTGTCCACATAACGTCCCAGCATTCGAAACGTCCCCTGGCGAAACCTCCCCTTCGAAACGTTCCCGTGACAAAACGTCCCCACGACAAAACGTCCACGTGGCGAAACCTCGGGCGAAACGTCCCCGGCTATAGAATTTTTTTTTCATCGCTGAGGGATAATTAGGCCTATTAGATTGCTGATTTCGTCATCAGTTCAGACGGAAAATGTTCTTGGAATATAAACTTTTTAAAACCACTAAGGGATGACTACTTCAGCATTTAACCGATAGTCAAGAAACAAACCAAAGTGTTGAAAGATATAGTAGTTTGTCAATTTTCGTTTTATCTTCTATTTATTTGGTATATCGGTGTGTTAGTTTACGCTGCGATATCACTTATTGCTCTCGCTTTAGTTCGATATTTAACCTATGCTGCGAACAGAAGGTCAGGATCGGGAGCTCACGGAATGGAATACCTGTCAGGATTTTCGGCGCCATCATCAATTCCCTACGGAAATATTGAGATTTTTCAGCATCACGATGAAAGTGCAGAATATCCCGCCGAACAACCTGATCGTCGATTTGCATTAGATGCTTCGGACAGACGATAAGGGTCGGGTGCTCACGGACTGGAATTCTTGCCTCGATTTCCGGCACCGTTAAAAATGCCGTACGGAAACGTTGAGATTTTACAACTTTACGACGAAAATGCAGAAAATCCGACCGGGAAATCCTGACGTGTATTCGCATCGCACTATTAAAGCCAGGCTTCACCTTCCAGATTCCCAGACGTCCGGGGCTTCCGCATAGTCAAGCCAACCCTTCCAGATTTTCATGATAGTGATGACAGCTAAACTTGCTGATCTTCAACATTTCCTAGATGTCCTCTTTACATTTCAAATACCTCTTGCTTCCCAATAACTACTATCAATCACTTTCCCTTTTCTTCCTTCATTTGCATATTAGTTGACTCCCAGACTATAGTTGCGTTTTTTTGGATTCACTTCTGTTTCGTCAAAGTTTGTAGTTTGGCTCTTGTTTTGTCTTACTTGCGTTTTATTGAGTTCCTGTTTCCGAAACTCAAACTACTAGTCAAACTACATATGCGAAGTAGTTTGTAGTTTGAGCTAATTAAGTTTCAGTTTCGAAACTACAGCCCTTGGAATGGACAAATAAAACGGCATGAAGCAAAACTTTTTCCCAACGCTGTTAAGCAAAACTACACCGAAACTACATCTAATAAAACGCAACTTATCCCAGACGTTTTTGGCCTGGCTCCACCTTCGACATCCGTCTCGACGAAAACGGCTGTCTGGGATCCGAAGAAAAATCTGGAAGGTTTTTATACCTGGCTTTTATCTTGCTTTTGTACTGGTCAGGATAGCATGGGAAGAAAGTACATGCTTTTACCTCGGCGTGTTGCCACCTAGCCTTGAAATTCTTTACCTCTTTTCTGAAATTCCAAATATCCTAAAGGTTCAACACCTCTCTCGCAAGTCGCATGATCTTCTGGCAACCAGTCTGCCGGCAATTTGGTTGATCCTGTTTTGTATATGTACTAACTAACGTAGAGCCAACGTGAGTTTGCAATTTAAACAGAGACCTAGCCTAGCAAAACCTGCCGTAAATCCAGTCCAATCAGTGGCGGAAAGTTTGGAAGTATGTCGGGATGATGCCCTTGATGACGAACACTTCGTGCCGATGAAAAATCGCCGTGTGCCTAGCGAAGAGCCAGCAACGTCACGACAACAAACGTTTTTGATTGGTTTACATATGATCTGAATCAACTTTGAGGATTCGTTTGGATGACGTTTCTTGTCCATCGGCGTGGACCCGAGGTTCACTGGCGTATTTTGGACTTAGTCATACAGAGGATTGGACCAGGGGCCACTAGATTCATCGAACGTGGTGTAGTTATCCCACGAAAATAGAGCAGAGACAATCACACCTTCGAAAATTGTCCGCCTGGCTGATATTGCCTCTATCCAAACGCGGTTTAGCCCGGTCTTCAGCATTTATAGTGCGAACACACGATAAGGATTTCCCAGCCAGATTTTTTTTGCATTTTCGTCATGAACTTCCGGTCCCCTGATCGTCTTTCAAAAGTAGTAGTTTATGGTGGCGATATACGATCAGACTGATTTTCCCCGCCGGATTTTCCGCATTTACGCCATGAAGTTTAAAAAATCTCAGCTATTCCGTATGACTTGATGAGGGTGTCGAAAATACTGGCAGGAACTCCAGTCGGTGAAAGCCCAGTCCCGAAGACGCGGATAGGCGATCAGGTTTTCCCGGGCAGATTTTCTGCGCTTCAGCATAAAGTTGGAGAAATCTCAACTTTTCCGCATGGAATTGATGGTACCGGAAATACTGGCAGGGATCCCAGTCTCCGACCGTCCAGACCTCGTCGTCCCTCCGCACCTGCACCTTGATTTTGCTGTTCTACTTTTCTCTCTCACATTATTTTTCCACAAGTTCATTTTCCAGCTTCAGCGGCTTGAGCCCTGAAGAGGACCCTTGTCAAGAAGGGCCGAAATTTAGCTCTAACAAAATGTAATTGACGTATCCGTTTTGCATCGTCAAATTTAGTTCTTGAGCTTTGTCAGACATAAGTCAGTCGTGTGTTTTAAGGCTGTCACAAGCCGCATGCCGCATGCCCCGCATGATACCCCCATGCCCAGGGGGTATCATCTTGGTTGGCAACATCATTTTCGATTTCTATCCAAAGCTGTGGTAGCAACAAGCATTAAAACCGTAATGAATTTAACCACGTATGACAGTGTGCAATACAGTACCTGGTCAGTAAACCAGATAAATTATGGTGCATTGATTGTTAAGGTAAATATTGTAAGCTGAAAGCTACATAAGCTCTGAAACACTTTCAGGGTTTGAGGACATTGAGATTGTACAAGTGTGCCGAGTTCAAGCCCAAAACTGATATGACATAATAATGATCCGCCATAGAAGAAAGTAAGGTGAAGAGTTCAGTAAGAAGAAATATTGTTTTTTCTTTTGATGGTACAACACAACATACCATACATGATTTCACAGGCCTGTCAATCACAGCAACAATTTGTTCACGACAATGATCAACACAGATACCCAACATTACAGTAGGCTATTATGTGATTGTCATCAGACCCAATATCTGAATCTGCATTAGCATCACCTAATGATCCCTCAAAATGTTCAGATTGATGATAAATAAGCTTCGTAGGCTATATCATCCCAACGTCACAGTCTAGTGACGTTCAACCAGCACACCCAAGACGTTCTTCCCTCTTGCGTTCGCTTTTGTCTTCACAGTTGTTCTCCGCGGGTTTTTATTGTCATTCATTCTCGCTAGTTTCTGTAACTAGTTCCTCTTCTTTGATGTTGTCCCCATCCAGCTGATTCTCTGTAGACGGCTCCTCGTCCACTGGAGCCTCTGGATCTGTTAGAAACATACAATTCTCAGTAGTGCTAGGTCAAATTCAAGAGTAGAGCATGGGAGAATTTGTTCCTGACAAGGTTCTTATAATGACCTGTACCAACCAGCAACCAGTGGAACTATTATCGCTCTATTAGGCCCACTTTTCTTCGACCCTTGGCGATTTTGGACTACCTTTTGGGACGAAACTTGGTCTATAGTTACAAACAGCAGGGCTTTGAACTCGCTCCCGCTTGTTAACAGAACCAAGAGTCCACCGTCAATATGGATTTCTTTTTGGGATCCAAAAACGTCTATGAAGGGATACCTATGACTTCGTGAAGTTTGTCCGTCTGTCTGTTACCATGATAAGGGATTGAGATACTTTCTTGAAACTTGGTGTCAGGATCCTTTGGTTCAAAGTACAGGTCAGGTTCGAACATGGACTCCGTAGCCCTATATTGACGGTGTGGGAGAGGGTTTCAGATTAAGGGTGACAAAATATTTTTAGAAGCTATTCAGATAGTCGATTTCGGGTAAGGAGACATGCTGAATCCACATCTGAAACTTATTTTCTCATCGGACAAGTAGCTCGCCCGGAATCCGGCCAAAACCGGAAAATGTGTTAAAAGTAAGAGTTTTGTCCGGAGTTGATCAGAGGCTCGATCTGGGGGTAAGGATACATGCTGAATTGGTTTTTGAATTTTCTTTTCTTTTCGGGAAAGTAGTTCGCCCGGTATCCTTCCTAAGCCGGAAATTTGGCAGAAGTAAAAGTTTTTCTGAAGTCGATTAGAGATTCGATACGGGGTAAGAACACATGTTCAATCCATTCTTGAAGTTTGTTTTTGCACCGGACAAGAAGTTCTTCCGGAATCCGGCCAAAACCGGAAGATTAGTTAAAGTGAAAGTTTTGTTTGAAGTCGGTTAGAGGGTCGAAATAAGGGTTAGAAGATCAGGAGGGTTTACTTGCTTTTCTCGCTAGACCGACGTCGGCCGGAATCCGAAAAAATCCGGAATTTTGGTAGTTCTGATAACTGTTTGATCTAGGGTTTTAGAGTATCGATAGTGGGGTAAGATGACGTGTTGAATCGGCCTATCGTCTTTATTTCCCTGCTTGGTCGATACTACCGACGGAATCTGGTGAAAACTGGAAATTTGGGAGGCATCGTATTGTGTCGATCTTCCTGCTTCATTTTCCTGCGAAGTCGCCAGGTCTTTATCCAGCTCTTTGTTTCGGTGTAGAGATAAGAAGCCTGCTTTGTCATATTACCCTGCTGCTGGTACGGTCGAGTTGCATATGGTCTGATGTAAACCGGAAATTTTGGAAAGAACCAATTCCTGCGATCGAACTTATTGTTTGCATATAGCCTATAGGAAAAAAAAATGTTGGATGCCAATATCCTCCAAGTTTTCGACTAGCACTGGTGTTTCATTCGCAATCTAGGCTAGACCGGAAATTAAAGACAGAAAGGAATTACCAAATGGATCTGGTTAAGTGGTTGATTAGGAATAAATCACATTACTACGGTATCTAGCTAAGATCGGAAATATCTAAGACCCGTTAGTCTTGATGAAAAAGTCCGATAAAATATTTCCCTTTGGCATCCCATCGAAACCTTTGGTCTTGTTCCCAATACCATAGTGATGCTAGGATAGACTGCACCATACTCACGAATCTGAAATTTCACTCCATCTTCATTGGGAAGGTGGATTTAAAAGTCAGCCTGTAGCTCGTTGTGGGATCCCCCTCTAGATGATATCTTCGTATCAGGCTTGAAACTCGCTCCCGTTTGTAACAGAACTGAGGGTCCTCCGTTCACTTGGGTTTCTTTTCGTATTAGACTGCATCGTATCAGCGAATATGAAATTTCACGCTATCTTTTTCGGGAAGTTTATTTACAACCGTTTTATATTATAACCCTATAACTTGTTGCAGGTTCCCCCTAGAGGTCAGATCTTCTCATTGATTTATGGCTTACCTGGTTCTCCATTGTTTTCCCCTGTTTCTGTTTCTAGCTCGGCCTCTCCCTCTTTGTCATCAGCAATCAGCGACTCTTCTACCTCCTCAGGCACATCTTCCTCAGCTGGTGATGTTTCTTCGTCAGCGATCTCCCCGCCTTCAGTATCTCCCGGTTGTCCCGCCTCACCAGCTGATTCTTCTTCATTGACTGCTTCTGGGTTTTCTAGTTCGGCTGGTTCTGCTTCGGCAGCGGCAGGATCGTCCTCAATGGCTTCACCATCACCGGTATCTGCCGGTTGGTCATCCTCAGCTGGTTCGTCTGCAGCTAGCTCGTCCTCATTAACTTCACCACCATCGGTATTTGCTGGCTGTTCTTCTTCGTCAACAGGTTCCTCTGCCGGTTCATCAGCGGCAGGCTCTTCTTCATTACCTTCACCGCCATCTGTATCTGCGGGCTGTTCTTCGTCAGCGGGTTCTTCGACTGTTTCATCAGCGGCAGGTTCGTCCTCATTACCTTCACCGCCATCAGTATCTGCAGGCTGTTCTTCTTCGTCAACGGGTTCTTCGGCTGGTTCGTCAGTGGCAGGCTCTTCCTCATTACCTTCACCGCTGTCTGTATCTGCAGGCTGTTCTTTTTCATCAACGGGTTCTTCGGCCGGTTCATCCGTGGCAGGCTCGTCCTCATTACCTTCACCGCCATCTGTATCTGCGGGCTGTTCCTCGTCAACGGGTTCTTCGGCCGTTTCATCACCGGCAGGTTCGTCCTCGTTGCCGTCGCCACCAGCTTCGCCCGCCGGTGCTCCTTCCTCTTCAACTGGTTCATCTCCTGTTTCACCTAACTCAGTCTCATCTTCATTAGCTTCATCCACATTATCATCTGCTGGTTGCTCTTCCCCTGTAGCTTCTTCTCCTTCAGGCGGCTCTTCTGTAGGCGCCTCCTCCCCTGTCTCCGCCTCGGTCTGAGGTTCATTTTTGCTCGTTTCTGCTTGGTCTTCCGGCTCGAATTGACTAGCGTCTGAGACTTCATCCACGGGAGTCTCGAGGATTTCCTCAACCGGCTCGGAGCCAAAGGAAGAGGTTTCGGAGATGGTGCCACTGGATGTCTTCGTCTTAAACTTTCCCTAGGAAAAAGACAAAAAAACAACGGTATTATTCTCTTTGCGGTTGAGCTTTGTATTAAGTCGCTCAACATAGTTTATTCAATGCATTATGCCAAGAGGGAGGGGGGATACTCTTTTGCGCTTCTTTCCATTCCCGCTTTGCGTCCGAGATGCTTTACTGCAGGACGGAAACACAGCCAGCTGCTCAGCGATATTATTTAGAATTCATTTGACAGTTAATTATTAATCTCTTGATCTGTCCCCCCCTTCGAGGTATGTGGTGTTTTCCAAGGAAACCGGATAGCCTTCTTATCTCGGGTCTGCCAAAAACAGTACACCAACATCGAAACATGAGGATACTCGATGTGTGTACCAAAAAGAAGCGCATCTGTGCCCTCCTGGTTTGTCCCTTTGTATATTATGCCATACCTCTTGTGTGCATGGCCCTTTCTCATACGTAGGCTACTTGGCTTACACCCTGTTCAGACGAGGCCGAAATCAGGCGACTTAGCACGTCGTTCTTGCTTTTGCCTTGCTTGAACGAATTTCAAGCATTCAACAGGCGCCTCCAAACCGTGTTTGACACAGTCGACTAGCTCGCATTCCCGTCGGTGTCTGCGACCTTTTGAGTCGCGGTTGATTAGAACAGTTGAATAGGGGCCTTAGATCTATGACACAGAATTTTATTGCAGTGCCCTCGTGGGCTATGCGCATGTAAGGCTCTACCAGCCACAGTAAGTTTCGTATGTTTCCGCTGTCTTGATGTAGGGACGGGAATAAATAACAATAGGGACGGAACTTGACCCATTTACGGGTGTATCATTTCCTGCTCACATGCCTCATGAAGGGGTTGGTACGGTTATACCCAAACCATCAATTTCTGGGCACAACCCACCAACGTATGGGCATGCCCCAAAGTTTGAGCACTGGTGCTCATGCGCTGGGGCACCGTGCCCTGGAGTAAGGACACAGCATCCTCATCAAAATCTGCACTGTCATAAGTTTCATAACAGATCGCGCATAACACTTTCAAGAATAACACCTTTTCACTTAGAAATAAAGTGTTATGACCAATTAAGTTTACACTATTTCGTGCCTAGATCTCCAAAAACACCTTCAATTGGTAAAAGTACTACACTGTCAGAAGTTACATAACGACAACAGAAGGATGCCCGGTTTCAACAGATAACACTTTGGGATGTTATTTGTTATGTTTCTTTCGTTCCCGTTAGTATTTTTACCAATTGAAGGTGTTGTTGGAGATCTAGGCACGAAATAGTGTAAACTTAATTGGTCATAACACTTTATTTCCAAGTGAAAAGGTGTTATTCTTGAAAGTGTTATGCGCTATCTGTCATGAAACTTCTGACAGTGTGTTGAACCAAGAATAAATAACGAGAGAGAATTACTGTCTCCCTATCTCGGTCATACAAACATGCTGAGTCGAGTAAAATACGACCGACTCCCGATGCAGAAGAGCGGCCACATCACGTTTTGTTACCTCTACAAATAGCTAGATCGCCGGTAAGTTGTTAAAGGAGATGCATCATAAGCATTCTAGCACTTGCAACGTCTAGAACCCCCCCACCCAAAACCCAAGATGAAGACACGACTCGATCCGACCGCTGGGTCATCTAGTGGCGCGGGTCGGAAGTGCACGACATGGAGAGGCTGGGATCATAGTTTGACTTTGTATCTAACAAATTGTTTTTATTGTATCAGGCACATGGAAAATGTGTAGAAAAATCAAACTAACTATTTGCATTATTGATTTCTTTTAGTATTTTGTTTTCTGTTTTTTTCTTGATAATTCCGAAGTCCAAAGAATTAAGGATGTATACCAGATCACAATAAACAAACGCCGTAACTATACTAAATTCGTTATAACCATTTCTTAGAGATTTTGAAAGTAAGCAAAATAATATTCAGCTTCCGATACCAAAAATTGTCAAACTAGCCGAGGGTTTTTACTTCTGACATATCTAAACGTCCACAGGGTGATATACATCGTTGTTTTAACCCTCTTACACGCCCCTTGATCTTCTCGAAGATTCTAGTATAGCTCTGACCCGCAACAGGAAATCAGTGAATATTTAATGAGTAATGGCGAGTTGACGAACTTGTTTTCAAGAGTGAAAGTAATTTGTGGATTACCTTGGATACCATGGAGATTTTGGAGAAACCAAAGGTAACTTGGTGTTCGTAAATATTCGACCCATCGTAAAATGATAGTGTGTCCTACCTTCTCGCCCCACATGAATCAACTACTTTAAAGAGGAAATCTAGAAGTCAACACTGATTGGTTCAGTGGAGACGCTCCAGGGAGGATCAGCGCGCGGAGTACGCCTCCTGCTCGCCTCTTTCGATGTTTCTTGTGCGATAGGCAACGGTGAATACGGAAGAGAAGAGACAGACATCAGCTCAAAGCTACAGTAAATACTTCCAGCTCCGCTCAGATTTGTCGGGGTTTTCATAGTCGCTGCACGGACTAAAGACAGAAGTTCTTACTGATTATTTGTTCTTGGTTGAACTGGGTTTTTCAAACATATTTTTATGAGGGCGTTGTGCTCTTGACCCAGGGCATGGGACGTTGGAGCACTGGATTTGTGCATGATTTGTGTTTGACTGGGTTGGTTGGTATCTTGAAAAGCATCTTACCTACGGGTTTCCATCTTGAAAACCCTTCGTTAATACTGGCAGAAGTTTCATAACAGATAACCTAAGGATGCGCGGTTTCAACAGATAACACTTAGGATGTTATCTATTATGTTTTTCAAACATTATTCGTAACAAGGTTTGCCAGGAATAGCCGAAAAAGCGTCTGCTGACTTTTCCGATATCATGATGACAAACAAAAAAAGTCAGCAGATGCTTTTTCGGCAGTGTTTCGGCTCTAATGTATGCATAGCATGTTATCTCTTGAAACCGCGCATCATTGTGTTATCTATACTGAAACTTCTGACAGTGTACTCCCCCCCCCCACCGACATTTTTTGGGGGGAGGATGGAGTCTGAATTAAACAGCACTGGCGAGGGTTTCCTAGCCCAGGTTTCTTGTAAACGAAAAGAAGCGAAAAGCAACAAAAGATAAGACTGTATTAACGACATTCGAAAAAGTGCACATGTACAATTACTATACTTAGATAAAACATGTTGTGTATGCGGGGGAAGCACCTTTTGGAATGCTACCAAAATTCTATCATTTACGTCAGATTATAGTGAGCTCCTCAGACTAAACGGACGCCTCATAAAAACTTTTTCTGGGGAAAATTTCCTCTGATTTATTACTGGACACTGAACTTTTCTCTTTCAGAGACACCTAATGATAGTAGCCTATTATTTTAAGTAATCCTCAGCCGAAGCTGGGACGATTCGTGTTACGTGTTGTTAAACAGATTAGTCACCTGAGATTGTCATTCGATATTTCGGTCCTTCTTGACATGGGTCCTCTTCAGTCCGTAGACACAGATATTAACATGTCATACAACAAATGAAGGTTGCGGCAATTTCGAATTTGCCGTTTCGAGAGTTCACCCGTAGGAAACTGTGAGGGAAAACTAGCAATGAGATTTCATTCTGGACACGGTTGCTGTTTCGATTTTAATTTGCTACACACTTTGTTTGCTTTGACTCGAGGTTAGATTTTTAGCAACGACCTGAAGAGGACCCTCGCCAAGAAGAGCCGAAAGGATCAGCTGAATAATCAATTTAGCAGTCCTAGATGTTAGGGTGATTCTGGCGTTTTGAAAAGCCCCGCTAGTTTATGCGCCGGCTGTTTTGCGAGTTCAGCTAAAACTCGCTTCGCTTTCCAGAGCTGTTTTTGCGCTCTAGTTTTGGAAACTGACGTGGAAAGTGAATTCACTACGTCAGCGAAAAGTGACTTTCCGTTAGTTTTTGCGCAAGGCGGATTATCGCTTTGCTGTTTGAAAAGCGAATCCATGAGATCGTCAGAATCGCCCTATTACTTTAGGGGTTAGGTGGCGTAATGGAGATATGGGGGAGTAATCTTTCGTGTTCCTACTGCCAGACTAAACGAGATTGCAAGCTTCTAGACTTACGTGTAGAATAAAATGGAAGCAGTAGGCAATTTAGGAAGAACAACCTTAGGCCTAACGAGAAACAACGAACGATTACAAACTAAGTTCGTGAAAAACAATGCAGATGGCACCACATTCGGTACAAGCAAGAACAAATAAATGGAGAGAACAACAGCCTAGCCTCCTTGTCTGCAAACCCTTATTCTCGCTTGGATCAGGAGAACTGCCAATTTTGCTGAGCCTCTATATAGGTTAGGCTACTCTCGCTGCTAGCTTCATGCTCTCACCATCTGGCTAACGTGGTTTTAGCACACAAAGTGGCTCAAATTGGCTCTAACCGCTCAGTTTGAAGCGATAATTTTATCGTTAATGTTGCCTTTATTAAATTACTACTGAAAGTGTTCACTTTCGTCCTGGTTCCCTCAGTTCTCACTTGGCGATTTGCCTTATCCCTGATGAGCATTCCAAGAGGACTAGTTTCTCTAGTGAAAAAATTTCGGTAAATTTTGGTCTAAAAACTCTTAAACACCCAATCCTCCGAAACATCCTCCCCCATGAATTTGAATCCGAACGGCCAAGACCTCCAAGACTAGTTGCAAGCCCAATTCCAAAACTGCAACCTGTCCAATGCACCCACGTAAGATACAGTAATAGTTTTGTTCCGGCTTTCGTTAAACTGTTTAACGCTTCACCCTCCATTCAAGAGCCCACATGATTTTATTGGTTTTTAAGTGCATATGTTTGATTGTTAGGTTAGTTTGTATTTATATTGACGGTGGAATCAGTTAGTCGGCACACGCCGTGTGTAAGTTTCCTAATGAATAAACGATTTGATTTGATTTGAAGTCTCCATTTTCTCATTATTAACAACTGTGACAAAGAGATAGTAAAATATGGATCCATG
Organism: Branchinecta lindahli; assembly: GCA_023053555.1. Lineage (NCBI taxonomy): Eukaryota > Metazoa > Arthropoda > Branchiopoda > Anostraca > Branchinectidae > Branchinecta > Branchinecta lindahli. The sequence continues at coordinate 22,569,952 of JAKZAO010000006.1, forward strand.
AGATAATGAGTAGAACCTAACAGTTTTACTTTCTGCTTCAAAGACAGTATATAGTGCTCGGTATGCTGATTACAGATTTTCCACTCTTCAACTCGTGGATCTATTTTACTATATTAAGTACTAAGGGGTTAGTCCCTTTTATTTATTTTTTCTTGTGCATTTACTACATTATTGAAAGAAAGCCCAGTGTATTTTTTTCCTTTTCTTTGTATGTACTGCGCCTCTTCTTAAGTGCGTAAATAAAACTTCATCATCATCATATGGATGATGATGAAATTCTTTCACAGGGAGAGAAGCTTCGGCTTAGCATCTTTTTCTATAAATAAATAAATATGTATGACACAAGTGTTTCACACAACTTTCAGAAACTAGTCCACTTGGAGGCGCTAAAGTTTAATATTTATTTATTTATTAACACCAAAAGTGGTAAGTCATAAAGACTTGTCACTAATATGGCGAATAGCCCAAACTGTCTGTTGTGTATGTGTGACGAAAGGTGGTCACGTAAGCATGGCTCTACCCGCGGTACATGTAAAGGAAGTCTCAGGACTCAGACGTTGCAGAAGGATACAGCAATGATATCTCGATTTATTTGTTTCTCCGTTAAAGTACTACTGAAGGGCCGAATTTTCTCCACAGATTTCTGTCCGAAAGAACCTGATCCGTTTCGCGCACGGTTATTCCTGGCTCCGTCAGTTCCCTCTTCTCTCTGGTGTGGCGGAAAATAATGCCGCACAGAAACAGAAGCTGAAAGGGTCCCAGCTTGGAACCCATGTACTAAAGAATTTAAGCAGTGCAAACTAAAGTTTGCGAATTGTTGGAAAACTAGGTAAAGGTGTTATGAGAAATTCCTAACCTTAGTGGGCCTAATATTTGAGCAGTCGGATGTCTTACGTCAGAATATTATCTCACTGATTTTTCCATGTAGGCTACTAAACGAGTAATTTGCTTGTACCGAAAGCAGTGCCATCTTTGTCCCTACTAAATTTAATTCCACTGGATGGCAGTGAGTCACTTCTTCTTTTAGGTTCATCACTGGACTGGCTCACCGGAAGCCCTTTATCACACTAAAGTCACGTGCTCAGTGTATTCAGCTCTCAGCTCCATCCTCGTTCATTGGTGGATCGGGGAGCGTAGACGGTGCGGGACTCTGTACGATACATGCAAAGACAGAAACGCAAGTGAGTGATACATGTATAAACACTGTGAAGTTGTGAACATTAAGACCTAATAACGCGGATCCAGAGGGAATTAGCAAAGGTATAGTGAACACGACGAGCTCAAAATTTATATCGTTGGGGCGTCGAGCCATTCATTTTCCAGAAGGAGCTAAATAAGCCCAAGTGCGCCCCTTAGATATACCAAGGAAATATGTGTGGGTGACAGCAAGTACAAAGAGACTGAAACATTGAACGCCTTAAAGCCTGGTCACGACGAACCTTGGGGCGATCAGCAGTACATCTCAGTAAGTTTTGCCTTTTTTTTTTGCTGCCAGATGTACCCAGCTAATGTTAGCCTCCCCCCTCCCCGTTAATGGTGAGTGGCAGAGGGAATCTACGTTCAAGTATGTCTAACCTCCTCAGGGGTTTTGTTTCGTATTTCTTTTTAAAGGACCCCTCTTGCTTATTCTGCCTTTAATAATATACCTAGCTCCCTTGTGGAATTATAAGCTTCTAAAATCCCCACCTTTCTCCATTGTTTCGTTTTGTGCCTACGAATTTTTAGCGCTTTTTTGGCCGTGCCGAGTTTTGTCCGTCACACAACGCAAAGTTTGCCGGAATCTCAATGTCCGCTTTCATATATACGGATATGAGAGTCTTCTGTTCTGACTTCTTTTATTTGCTTAGTTTTTCCAACTTTTTAACTACAGCGCGTTCAGTTTTCAAATGTTTTGCGCCCAGCCGCCGCGTCGGAGAGCAGGAGGGCTGGATGGGATCGACAAGCGCTAACAAGAAAATAGCTTATTTCAGGTGGAAAGTAATGGTATTTTCGAAAAACGTTTCTTCGGGTCCGTTTAATAGGGAAAGGATCATTTCTAGTAAGAGTTGTCCTTTAAGGACTTCCTAAAACGTTCACAGATATTTTATTCGTTGCCTTAGTGTGTCTCTCACTTGTTGACATGGTTTTAAATTGCTTGCAGCGCACCATAAAGACTCGCTTTCGGCTTTCCCAAATTCACCGTGTATTTTTTTTTTTTTTTTTTTTTTTTTTTTACGAGGTCTGTGTGAATTGATAAATACAATGAATTTATTTAGTCGACGGTATTTGGCAAGTTTAAATTTTTAATCACGGCTTGACGAATGACTCATGCGACGAAGATTCGAAATATAGCCAGTGTAAAAACGTATAAAGGCCAATGTAAGAAGAATCAAAATCCAGAATTCCGGATTTGGCGTGTGGGCTCGGACGAGCTTAAACGGAGTCAATGAGTGAAAGACACGCTAGTTCGAACTTGCGAAAACGTCTCCGTGGCAATATATAATCGAGTAAATAGTTGTATTCTATAGCGGACTAACACGGATAAACATTGTTTATACTACAGATACAGGACTGGAAAGGACGGATAAAATTGAGCCTATTTCTAACTCTGATGTTACGAGGCTGACTCGGGTAAATATTCGGTAAAATATATCTATGATCCAGGATTCTAAAAGGTACCTTTTTACATGCAGGGTAAGTGTCTATTTGTCTGGGTATTCAGAAACTCTAAGGATATGTTTCTTCCTAGGGAATTCTAAGAAAGTCGTGGCCGACCCACTAATTCTATGCAAGTCCACGGAAGTAATTGGACCCGTTTACCAAAGCTATCTAATTACTGAAGAGGTAAGCAGATGACTATTTTCAGTCTACTGTACAGAAAACGACTAGGCTATACTATTGTGTAACGAAGGTTCTAAAGTTTGTTCAATCTACCACACTGAGCTTAGAAGGGACTTGTACGGGTACCGTGAGGACTGAAATGCTACTGGCCCTTTTAACAGCCAAACTCCGTGACAGACGCTGGGGTGATTGGTTTGTCTAGAAAAAATAAGAACGTCCGCGCCAGGTAGAAAACAAGATGGTTGTAGGGCGATTCTGGCTATATGGAAAGCTCCGCTGGTTTTTGCGCCGGCTGTTCTTGCGACTTTGGCTAAAACTCGATTCGCTTTCCAGAGTTGTTTTTGCGCTCTGCTAGTTTCCGCCAGTCAACGCCAGTGACGTGGAAAGTGAATCCACTACGTGAGTGGAAAGTGATCTCCTCAAGTCAGCGACAAGTTGTAAAGGCGCGACGACTTTCCGTTAGTTCTTGCGGTTGGCGGATTCGCAATTTGCTTTTTGGAAAGCAATTACGTGAGAGCGCCGGAACCGCCCTTAGGGCGATTTCTTGAATTCGCTTTCCGAGGTTTTTATCAGCCCCGATGTCTCCGAATGAAAAGGATAAAGTTCAACTGTCTGCAAAGCCAATTTAGACCCTACTTCCGATGTTCTGTATTCCTTTAAAACCTGAGGTAGCCTATAGCCATGTGATTCTAGATTGTGTCATCAGTTCAGAAAATAAAACTCTTTTTCGAACATACCATTTTCAAAACCAAGATGTGTTGACAACTTCAGCGTTTAGCAGATAGCGAAGAAACAAACCAAAGTATTTTCGGCACCATCATCCGTTCCGTACGGAAAGACTTCGGCGAGAATTCGCCGAGCGCAAGAACAAGCAAAAAGTCGTTGCGCCTTTACAACTTCTCGCTGACTTGCCGAAACCACTTTCCACTCGCGAAGTGGATTCGCTTTCCAAGTACTCGCGGAAACTAGCGGAGCGCCAGAACAGCTCTGGAAAGCGAAGCGGCTTTTAGCCGAAGTCGCAAAAACAGCCGGCGCATAAGCTCGCGGAGCTTTCCAGACCGCCAGAATCGCCCTCTTGTGTCGTCGAGGGAGGTGGAAACCGCTGAGGCGCTTGATTTGTGCGCGGAAACAGTGAGGCGGTTCTCGATTTTCCGCAATGGACCTAGCTGTAAAGGGTGATGACAGGCGATCCAAAGTATACGGGTCGCAAAATTCCTGCCAGCATTTTTGCACGATTGAGTGACGAAAATGGGAAAAATACGCACAGAAAACCTGTGCGAAAGCGCTAGGGGAAACGTTGGAGGAGTAGCCAAGCCGCGCATCTCGTTATTGGCCGATGGTAGAAAAATAGGGGATCGGAAATTGCTGGCTTGCTGTGCTTAGGGAATCCCCAGTGGGGGGGGGGGCAACTTTGGACCAGGCAAATCGTTTTTGGTTCCTGTCGCGGGATTCGGCCTCAAGGAAGAAAAGCAAGATGTTGATAGCGGGTTAAAAGGTGAAGGAGAGACTGGACTTTTTTTGTACTATGGTAACTGATCTTACGGTATATATCTAGAGCTCCTAAAAAGACAATTTTGCAGTTACTACGGTATCTGATACATCGATGTGTATCAGACAACCAAGCTTCTCTGATTTTTCTTTTCTCTGCATAAGTAACAAGACCAAAGGTTCCGATGGGATCCCAAAATTTCAATATTTGATCCAGACAATTAGGTTTTGTCTTCGCCAGATCCAGTCTTCGCCAGGCCAAACAGCTAATAATCCAAGCTCAGATATGGATTCAGCATGTGCGTTTACCTCTATAAGCCGATCGAAACGATCGAAACGATCCTAGCTTACTTCTGTGAATTTTGCGGTTTTGGCGAAATTCAAGAACTACTTGTCCGGCGAAAACTAAAGCTCAAAAACGGATTCAGCGTATCTCCTTACCCCTATATCCAACATCTAATCAACTTCAAATACAACTTTAACTTCTAACAAATTTTCCGGTTTCAGCCGGATTCCGGACGAACTATATTTCCGGCTAAAGAGTGATTGTCATATACGGATTCTCCATCTCCTCTTACCCCTAAATCTATCGTCTAATCAACTACGAATACAACTTTTACTTTTAACAAATTTTCCGGTTTTGGCCGGATTCCGGGCGAACTACTTGTCCGGCGATAAAATGGTTTTCGTATTCTTGTTCAGCATGCCTTCTTACCCCTACATCAAACATCTAATCAACTTCAGATAAAACTTTAACTTCTAACAAACTTTCCGGTCTTGGCCGGATTCCGGGCGAACTACTTGTCCGGCGCGAAAATGGTTTTCATATTCGTGTTCAGCATGTCTTCTTACCCCATAATCGACTATCACATTAGCTGTTTAAAAATATTTTGCTTGTCCCTTAATTTGAACCCCCTCCCCCACCCCTAAATGTAGGGCTACAGGGCCCATCTACGAACTCGACCTTACTCTTGACCCAAAGAATGCTCACACCAAGTTTCATCAAAATATCTCATTCCCTTCGAGAGTTATCGTGCTCACAGACGGACGGACGGACGGACGGACGGACAGACGGACGGACGGACAGACAGACAACTTTTGCGATGTCATAGGTATCCGTCACTAACGTTTTGGGATCCCAAAAACGCCTTTGTACGCAGGTCGGAATTACGATGGTAGCTTTTAGTAACCGGTGGTAGGAAGATCTATGCGTTGTGGACAGGTAGCTGAAGTAATAACACGTCGAATCCCCGATTTAATAATCCGAGTTTAATCATGCTGACACCTACCGTCGTGGACAGTCGGCCCTCTGAGACATTCAGGCTGGAAATTAGATGGCTCTGCCGTGTTGCCGAGCTCTGCCTAAGGTACTCTTTATCGTCGTAAATTTTCTTATCACCGCCACTGGGCTTGTGACCCACGTTGTCCAGTGACCTGACTTTGCTGTGAGCCCTCTCCTTGAATTCCAGGTGAACTGTTTCGATCTGTGAGTGCAAAAAAAGCAAGCGGTGAGTGTGAGGTGCGGTGCAATAAAAACGTTGTGTAATAATGATAAGGATGAAAAAAGGCTCAATCCGCCTCTACCAATCTTTAAGCCGCGTTTATTTGAGACAATTTGGGTCTTGTCAAGTTCTTGCCTCGCAAATGCCGTTTTATTTGTGACAAAGCGTGACAGTTGTCTCCTCTTGCCAGACAAGGAGGTAAGCTAGAGGTAAGTAGCAGTTGGTGTAAACTGCTTTTTGGGATCCCAAAACGTTAGTGACGGATACCTATGACATCGCAAAAGTTGTCTGTCTGTCCGTCCGTCCGTCCGTCCGTCCGTCCGTCCGTCCGTCCGTCCGTCCGTCCGTCTGTCCGTCCGTCCGTCCGTCTGTGAGCACGATAACTCTCGAAGGGAATGAGATATTTTGATGAAACTTGGTGTGAGCATTCTTTGGGTCAAGAGTAAGGTCGAGTTCGTAGATGGGCCCTGTACCCCTACATTTAGGGGTGGGGGAGGGGGTTCAAATTAAGGGACAAGCAAAATATTTTGAAACAGCTAATGTGATAGTCGATTATGGGGTAAGAAGACATGCTGAACAAGAATATGAAAACCATTTTCGCGCCGGACAAGTAGTTCGCCCAGAATCCGGCCGAAACCGGAAAGTTTGTTAAAAGTAAAAGTTTTATTTGAAGTTGACTAGATGTTTGATTTAGGGGTAAGAAGCCACGCTGAACACGAATATGAAAACCATTTTCTCGCCGGACAAGTAGTTCGCCCGGAATCCGGCCAAAACCGGAAAGCTTGTTAGAAGTTAAAGTTTTATCTGAAGTTGATTAGACGTTTGAAGTAGGGGTAAGAAGACATGCTGAACAAGAATACGAAAACCATTTTATCGCCGGACAAGTAGTTCGCCCGGAATCCGGCCAAAACCGGAAATTTGTTAAAAGTAAAAGTTTTATTTTAAGTTGATTAGATGATAGATTTGGGGGTAAGAAGAGATGCAGAATCCGTATATGACAATCACTCTTTAGCCGGACATATAGTTCGTCCGGAATCCGGCTGAAACCGGAAAATTTGTTAGAAGTTAAATTTTTATTTGAAGTTGATTAGATGTTGGATATAGGGGTAAGGAGATACGCTGAATCCGTTTTTGAGCTTTAGTTTTTCGCCGGACAAGTAGTTCTTGAAGTTCACCAAAACCGCAAAATTCACAGAAGTAAGCCAGGATCATTTCGATCGGCTTATAGAGGTAAACGCACATGCTGAATCCATATCTGAGCTTGGATTTCTTAATGATTAGCTGTTTGGCCTGGCGAAGATTTTTGGGATCCCATCGGAACCTTTGGTCTTGTTCTTTTCGACAATTGTCAGAAGAGTCATCCACCTTACAAGGCCTAATAAAACGGTATTTGGCTATGGCAAGGCAGTAAAGTCAGACAAGACGAGACAAGTGAGAATCAAATAAAACGGGACTTTAATGGGTCGGACTGACGATCAGGGTCAGGTGGTAGCGGAAGGGAATTCCTGCCAGTATTTTCAGCCAGTACCCGTACGGAAAGATTGAGATTGTTTCAACTTAATGATGAAAGTGCAGAAAATCCGTTCGGGAAAACCTGGTCGTCTGCCGTGCACCGCGTAAAGCAAGTACGAAGCTCACCGTTACTTCGGAGTGCATTCATAACAAAAAAATAATGGTGAAAGATTTTTTTTTTCGCGCAACTTAGATTGACGTTTGAGTTACAGGCGCAGAGTTACAGTGAACTTTAAAGCATTGGCAGCGAGAGGCTGTGAGGAGTAGAAAATTATGGGCTCTTGAAACTACGGACGAACTTCCTCAGCGTCCATAATAGTTGCGATTTTGCAGATACCATAGTAACTGGAACTGAATTTGGTCGTTTTTGCAGTTACCATGGTATCTGATCCTATGGTTGTTTTACGAAAACGACAATTGCTGAGTTTGAGCTTTTAGAAGTCACCCCAAAAAAATACTTATATCCGCTCACATCACAAGTGCCAGACTTGTTTCCCACCAATTTGACAAAAATCTAGGCTCTTGTATTGGTTTTGATAAAAGTGAGATGACTTTCAGATATATACCAAGGTCAGTTACTACGGTAACTGCAGAAACGACTCTAGACGATGCTACCTGCAAAAACGTAACTAATGAGACTAAAGAAGTAATAGATATTTATTTTCCTCGTTTATGCTTTCTACACTCCTAGGCAATCAGTCTGTCCCATGACAGGAGATGGCTAGAAGCAAATCAATAACAAGCAAATCCCTGCAGTGAAAAGTGCAAGCAAGAGGAAAAGAGGTGAAACTTGGGCTCCTGCCAGATCCAAGTCGGAAAAGAACTGGATTGACACTCTTAATTTTGCCTTAAAGGGATCGGTGGCTTAAAATTTTGTTTGAGCCTCTAGCGACAAGGCGAGTGGTCTTAAGATCCCCGTCAAAGGGCTGATTACTGGCCCTAATGGTATATTTGAAGCGAGAACAATACGTCTCCATCTCGCCGAGAGTCTCATGATTCCATCCCGATGAAAATCTTACAGAATGCTTTAATTTAATGTGCCTTACACGGGCCAGTCTTAAGCAGTAGTATTCATTCAGTAGCATCCCACCTTGCTCCAGTAGCATCGAGTCTTGCTATAGTAGCATGTAGTAGCATCAGTTGGTACTGCATGCTACTTTTTGGGATCCCAAAACGTAAGTGGAGGGATACCTATGACATCGCAAAAGTTGTCCGTCCGTCCGTCCGTCCGTCCGTCCGTCCGTCCGTCTGTCCGTCCGTCCGTCTGTGAGCACGATAACTCTCGAAGGGAATGAGATATTTTGATGAAACTTGGTGTGAGCATTCTTTGGGTCAAGAGTAAGGTCGAGTTCGTAGATGGGCCCTGTAGCCCTACATTTAGGGGTGGGGGAGGGGGTTCAAATTAAGGGGCAAGCAAAAAATTTTTAAACAGCTAATGTGATAGTCGATTATGGGGTAAGAAGACACGCTGAACACGAATATGAAAACCATTTTCTCGCCGGACAAGTAGTTCGTCCGGAATCCGGCCAAAACCGGAAAGTTTGTTAAAAGTAAAAGTTTTGTTTGAAGTTGATTAGATGTTTGATTTAGGGGTAAGAAGGCATGCTAAACACGAATATGGAAACCATTTTCTTGCCGGACAAGTAGTTCGCCCGGAATCCGGCCAAAACCGGAAAGTTTGTTAAAAGTAAAAGTTTTATTTGAAGTTGATTAGATGTCCGATTTAGGGGTAAGACGAGATGCTGAATTCGTATATGACAATAATTTTTTTGCCTGACATATAGTTCGTCTGGAATCCGGTTGAAACGGGAAAATTAGTGATAAGTTAAATTTTATTTGAAGTTGATTAGATGTTGGAAATAGGGGTAACTAGATACGCTGAATTCGTTTTTGAGCTTTAGTTTTTCGTCGGACAAGTAGTTCTGGAATTCCGCCAGAAACCGGAAAATTCGCAGAAGTCAGCCAGGATCGTTTCAATCGACTTATCCACACAAGCTGAATCCATATCAGAACTTGGCTTTCTTAATGATTAGCTGTTGGCCTTAATCTGTTTCTAAATTTTAAGAGTATAAATGTTCATGGAGTCTGGCGAAGACCGGATCTGACGAAGACAAAACCTAATTGTCTGGATCAAATATCGAAGTTTTGGGATCCCATCGGAACCTTTGGTCTTGTTCGTAAAGCTTCATACTACTATCTTGATATAATTTTTCATCGGGATGAGCAAACTTTTGTACCCCTCTTCCTTGCTCTTCCTTGTTGGCGAGGGTCTGGGAAAACTGCAGAAAACTGCTTCCATGAAGCTTTGTCCGAACCAGTGGAAGCAGACAATTTATCTGCCTTGGCTGCAGTCCACCACATTTTTTTGGCCACAACACTGTCAAAAGTTTGATAACATATAACACATGTTTGCTCATCCTTGTGTTAAACGCTATGAGAATACATCTGTTATGACCCGTTTAAGTTATATTTTGAGGCAAAACTTCTGTTACGACCCTTTTTGCTCATCCTTGTGTTAAACGCTATGAGAATACATCTGTTATGACCCGTTTAAGTTATATTTTGAGGCAAAACTTCTGTTACGACCCTTTTAAATGTTATTTTGTCTCGAAAAATAACACTTAAAAAGTAACTCATAACAGATATATTCTCAATGTTTACCAGAAGCATGCGCAAACGTGTTATTTGTTCGCAAAATTCTGACAGTGCAGGTCGTCTTATCCAAACCGCTCCAGGGTTGAAGAGGAGGACATCCCTGGTGGCGGGTTTCAGCGTTCGTGTGAGAATCGGCGGTACGGAGACGTAGGATTGCTCGCAGTTATTCATATTCGAAGGTGTGGATGTCTCTCGGGTCGCTAGCTTTCACCGACCAGGTTTCGCGTCCATACGAGACTGCTGTGCGGATCATTGTCTTGTCACGTGTACGCGAATTTCAGTTTGTGTTGCGCGCCTGCGGTTCCTAAGTGTGCGTTTCATGTTGGTGCAGTAGAGGTATGTTGTTCGGGAACATTATATGACTTTCGACGATTACAGACCTGCGTTTTTGGTTCAGTATTAAAATAAAAATCAGAAAACCCTTCTCAGATGCTCTTACAATCTATAAGGAACTACTTCTGTTTACTAGAAGTTAACTAACTCACAGCAAGTAGATGAAAGTTACACCGTCGGAATTTAACTAATGCCCAAAGAAGCATATCCCTACTGCACACAATTTCAAGTCTAAGTGCCTTTTCGTGTACGCATGTCCGCGAGCGGGTAGCCCCTCAGTCGCCGCTCAGCTTAAAAATACATGGAAGTCCCTCAACCGTATAGCCGAGTTGCGTTTTATTTGAAGTTCATAGTATAGCGGACTGTTCGTTGTCGTTTTATTCGCCAGCGGGCCGTACGCTGGGAAGGCGCGGGATGCCTGAAGTCGTTTTATTGGCTAGCGGGCCGCCCGCTTAGTGCCAGCGGACCCGCTAGTTTGTACGCTGGGTGAGGCAGGGAGTTGTTCATCGTACTTCTGACGTAGTCCGCCAGGAATAAAACGGCAATTCACAGATCGCCATCCGCTCCCGCTGTACTATGAACTTCAAATAAAACGCAACTCGGACTTACCATCCTTCAACCGGATGGATCGGACTTACCTTCACTGCGCCACCTCCAGCGACGTGTTTGATGTTATCCACAGACCCAACTTTGGGTTTCGCCTTTTCTGTAAAGTCGAGTTTTACACTGTCGATTTTTACATTCCCACCGCCTGGTTTGTGTTTCGCATTTTCAAGCGACCCGATTTTTGATTTGGCTTCCCATTTCAGCTTTTGAGATACAATCTGGAAGGAGAAGAAGAATTTGTAAGATTATCGCAGCGTTCATCTTCGGCTGAAGCCAGCTTAGCCACGCTTAGTAGGTGAGACATTGCCTTACCTCCCGGATCCCTCTTCGCTCTTCGGAAAATAAGGTAAATTCACGTCAGCTCTTGCATTTTTTGTTTTGTTTCATTTTCCAGAAATGTAGGGTATCCATTTGTCACTGTGCTACCTCAACAACTCGCTCCACTCAGCTCATTGAACTCAACCGCACTCACACCTCAAATCAGGGACCCATAAGTTTCCTTTACAGGGGGCCTGTCAGTAAGAGATTTCTGATGCTATCTTGAGCGCACGGAATGTAGTTCGAGAAATACCCACGGTCCAATGACGTTCAAGACCAGATAGACAAAATTTGGGACAGGGTTTCTTTGTTTCTTATTTTTTCCTTTTTTTTTTTGCCTTATTTTTTTCCGAATATGGTGAATATAACCCCCCCCCCCAAATAATGTCGGGCAGTCGGTAAAAAATGTGGCGCGAAGTGCCGCGATTCTTTATCAAAACAGTTGATTTTTCTCATGAAAACAGTCGTTTTTCTGAAAATCACTCGTTTTCCGTCAAAGCAGTCGGTTTTTCTGAAAATTAGTAAATTTTTTTTAAACTGTTGTTTTTTCTTGAAAACAGTCGGTAAAGATTACCAGCCAGTCGGTAAATGCCTTGCCCCCCCCCCTCCCCAAACATTTTGGCTAGTAACGCCTCTGCTGGTAGTCATAGAGTTCCATAAACAAAAAATTTGAAGTTCAATATTTTCTTTGTCCCTAGAGGCATCAAAGGTCACGTATCCGAGGGTCTCAGTTGGCAAAAATAGGCTCCCTTCAATAAATCCACACAGGAAATTTGATTCGTTTCATTCAGGAAATCGCATCAGGGTTATCTTAGATTTAAGGTAATAGAGGTATTTTAAGGAAAATGCGTCACTTCGTTGCTCCTCTGTTCATATACGATTTTCATCGAATGAACTTTTCTTTCGGATTTGTTGGAATTCTATGTGCTTGTACCTCTATGCTTGAAATATTTAGCAACTGCAACGTAACGATTGCCAAAAATAATTTTTCGTGGGTCACACGCAACAGTGGGCAAAACGATAACAGGGCTATGAGCAGAGATGGGCGAATCCGACCACGAAAGGATTTGAATCCGAATCCAGGGCTAGGTAAGAATCCGATTCCGAATCCGAATCCACCAGTTCATGCGGAGAATTCGAATCCGACCTTAAAAAAAATCGTATCATACACGCATATTATCGTCTAAAAGTCAGTAGTGACAACAGTCACTGATGTCTAAGGTAATCGGATAGCGTGACAGATTACTGATGATGGTTGGTGGGTGAAGATCAGAAAGTTGGATTGCCAAAACCCACTGTGTAAAAACTGGGAAACTTAAACTAGAAAGGTTTCTAGAAATTTGAGCAGGTTCGAATATTGAGTGTTTGGAATCCGAGTCCGAATTCGATTCCAGCCGGACAAGCAGAAGATTCTAATCCGGATTCGAAGGACGAATCCTAGATTGGAATCCGGATTCGGATTCGCCCATCTCTGGTTGTGAGTGTTTTTTTTTTTTTTTATTAGTCCACGGATCTTTGTCCTTATGATTCTTACTTTTCTTTCTCCACCGCTTGGCTTGTAATTTTCATTTCGTGCTCCCACTCGCGGCTTGGCCTCCTGCAAGACGACCTTCTTTGACTCGATTTTCACGTTTCCGCCGCCAGGTTTGTACGTGGCGTTCTGAAGGGAGCCAATCTTCGACGTCACAACCTTGATGTTCGGGGAGGGGGAGTTGCCGACTTGGATCTTGTTCATTGGAAGCTCTGTAAGAAATATTAAGTTGAAGGAACTAATAATCTTATGTCGCAGTTCGGAGCAGTGTTGCCACCCGAACGAAATTCGGTTTACTGAATTTTGGGGGACCGGCGAGAGGTGTGCGTATATAAATCGCACCATAGAGATGATAAGATAGTAAAAATCGACCGAAGGCACAAATTTTCCACGATAAATTTTTTTCCCCAGAGGTATGCCCTTTTTCCATCCTATTATGCTGTTATTTCTTTTACTGACTTCATGAACAAGACCAAATGTTTCGATGGGATCCCAAAAATGTAATATTTGATCCAGACAACTGGGTCTTGTCTTCGCCAGGCTAATCATCTGAAGGTTCAGTTCAGATATAGGCTACCTCTATAAGCCATATCTATTTTGACGATACTGATCGAAACTTCCTGCTTTATACTTCTGCCACATTTCTGGTTTAGGCCGAATTCCGAAGCGAACTACTTGTCCAGAAAAAAAAAAGATAGTTCAGAAACGAATTTAGCGTATCTTCTTATCCCTATAAAGAATATCTAATCGACAACTTCAAATAAAACTTTTGCTTTTAGCACATTTTCCGGCTAGAAAATGGTTTTCACCATCGTGTTCAGCATGTCTTCTTACCCCTGAATCGAACATCTGATCAACTTCAAATAAAACTTTTACTTTTAACAAACTTTCTGGTTTTGACCGGATTCCGGGCGAACTACTTCAAAATATTTTGTTTGCCCCTTAATTTAAACCCCCTCTCCCACCCCTAAATGTTGGGCTACAGAGCCCATCTACGAACTCGACCTTACTCTTGACCCAAAGAATCCTCACTCCAAGTTTCATCAAAATATATCTCATTCCCTTCGAGAATTATCGTGCTCACAAAAGGACGGACAGACGGAGAACTTTTGCAATGTCATAGGTATCCCTCCACTTACATTTTGGGCTCCCAAAAAGAACAATTTCTCGATTGGAACATTTTTTTTTTTTTTTACTAAATATTGGGATTTCTTACTAGATCTATATAAACTTTACAATATCCTCTATATTTGCTAGATTTTTTTTTTTTGTAAATCTAGTAAGGCTTACTGCCGGTGGCAACGGTGGCTCGCAATTCGCAATCAGTGAGGTCCATCACGGATGTCTTTGGCCTGGTGCCCACAGGGATTCGCATTCGTCTCGGCAAATTTTGCTTCGCCAGGCTTTCGGGTAACTTTCAGTTGGATAACTTTCGCGCCGCGCTGTTCCAACTGTGAAGCTGATTTTTGTCGCGCTTCTGGAGTCGCCTGGTGAAATCAAATCGAAAAGATCAATTTTTTTCCGTTTGCATTTTCCTAGCGTCTCGTCTCCGTTTGCATTTTCCTAGAGGAATGGAAGTGCTGACTTTAAATTGTGGATGTACATGTACATCATGTACATATCTGCAGATATATACAGTCCGTATCCAGGAATTTATTTGGGGGGGGGGGGTGCCCGCGATTCGGACGAAAAAGTACAGAAAAGACATAGATCAGAGGTTAAAGCAAAAAAAACGATTATTTTTGTATGTTTCGGGTGGGGGGGTGAGCCGCCCCCCCCCTGGATATGGCCCTGTATATACATGTTTACTACGGAATGGATATCCAGCTTGTCCGCTTCCCTTTTTGGGAACAAATTTAATTGAGAAAAAAAAGTAAGCAGAAAAGATTCGCTTTCTGTTGTCACCAAGCTATATGCTCCGTTTTGTCCTCTGGTTTGACGGTATTCTAGCGTTAGCTGGTTCGCATTATTGTTGGTTTTGGAGAGTAGCTCAACGGAACAGTCTCAGCTGATATCTGTTTTCTGCCACTTTTTGTCAAAACGGTATTTGAACGTTGCCATGGATTCAGACAAAGCGGTCTCCTTCGTTAACAAGTTCCATCGTTCACCAACCACGATGAGAAATTTTTTCGCCCTCGTGCCCGCGTAGGTGGTATCTTCCGTTTCCTCTTGTTCCTTGTTGCTTGGGTGACAGAAAGAAAAGCTTTTTTGAAGCCAATTAGCTTGACTTTACCACAGCGAGTGAACAAAAATGGCATCGTTCAAAGTTAACTAATGTCCAAAAAAGCAATTGAACAACGAAACACAACAATCACCTAAATAAAATACCTTTCTCGGGGGTGGAAAGGCTTAAACCAGAGAGTGGAGGAATACTTCGTATGAAAGTGCCTCTCTTAAAGTTCCCCAAAAAGGCTGAGATACGACAGTCTAGTTACCCATCAAGAGGGCTTGAAGACCCGATGAAAACGTGTTTCTTTGTTGCTCCGCTATTCACATAATCGATTTTCACCGAATGAACTTTTTATTTCGGATTTGTGGTATCTCTATGTGCTTGTACCTGTATGCTTAACTACAAGGGTAAACGATTGCCGAAAAACAAGTTTTCTTTGATTAAAACGCGAAAGCGGATTTTCTTCAGAAGTGACCTTACAATCTGGAATGGACATTTCCAGATAGCTATTGAAAAATACACTCTTTTGTTGAAATTCAAATTCTCCGCGTCGGGGTGAACTTTGTCTCGTCGCGCCAGCAGCGGATTTGCTGAACGTCACCACTAGACCCCAAGATAAAAAAAAATTAAAAAATTCCTTATCAGAGTCAAAATAATTCGGTGTAGGCTATTCAAACCCGACAAACAGATCAGAATTAGGGAAGCGTCGTTTTCTTACGCCACTGGCATGTCTAACGCTTTTAAGCAACATGAGGTTTCTTTATATCTGTCAATAAAAGTTGTACCTTAATCCCCCTTCAGATAACTTATACCAAGATCTAACGTGTGATTATTATTGTTTCTCTAGCGGCAGTTCGTCATTGAATTTTATGAAGGGCCTGACGCAGATATTGTTTCTCTCGCGGCAGTTCGTTATTGAATTTTATGAAGGGCCTGACGCAGATTTCGCATGGGTATCTTCGTATGCGAAACCTTATCGGACTGTGTATACACGAAGCTTAATGCTGTGAATGTTCTTACTTTTCTTTGGTGTGTCGTCGTTGTTGACGCTAGATGGCCCAGACTTGGAGGGAGACAGAAGTGACTTGGTAGGAGATACGGGGGGTAGCGACACTAACTTCGAGGGTGATTTGGTGGGTGACGAGACGGGTATCAAGGATACCTTGTCTGACTTCTTCGGGGACGGCTTTGGTTCAGGCTCTGGTTCCTAAAAAATCAAATTTTTCTGAACCCAAAGAATCGCTTAAACCTCCAAATCTCAAAAAACGCTTAGGCCTCCCAAAATCTACAAGGATTATCAATAGCCTATAATCTCTAAAAAACGGCCGAAAATATACGTTAATATGAAAACACTGTGCCTTTCCTCGCTTTACAATTTTTGAAAACTTTGCGGTTTGGATTGCCGTCCGTAATTAATACCCTTGGTGACTAACTCTTCGGGCCGATGAATAATAGCCGTTTGCCTAGTGATGAGCCAGAAGCGTCACCACAGCTTCTGCTGTCCCCAACGAACGCCGTTGATTGGTTCACATAGGATTTGAGTCATCGTTCGGGTGACGTTTCTCGTTCTTCCCGAGGTTCAGTTGCGTGTTTAGGAATTAGTCATATAGAGTATTCGAAGTTCAGTACTATCGTGATCATAGAGGGAACAGGAACTGTGTGATTTTTCCAACATTTAACCTGGATTTTACATTAAATCGTATCACACGAAAACATAAGCCAGTTAAAATAAAAATAGCCAGGTTTTTCATCACGATGTTGCTAAAATGTGTAGCCTACGCCAGTCTCTGATAAAATCAGAGCAAAATAACACTAGGGAGTAGCGCCAAGACCTATGCTTTCCATGCTTTGCAAACGGGCCATATTCGTAGCGACGCCCACTACGCTTGCGACATTTAAAACGAGACAAACTTGCGGGCTTAGAAATCTCTAGTTAAGCAAAGGTGTGGCCTGCACACACCAAGGAAAGAATGGAGGTTGTATCATTTTTTTTTGCTATGTTCAGAATATGAAGTTACTGGAGCCAGCGCTGGTGCACGACTGATTGAGTTTGAGCAGGGACATTCAGTAACGCTAGTGGTGCTAGTGTCGCTGCTATTCGAGCAGAGCAAAATAACGCTAGAAGTACCGCCAAGACTTTGAAAAAGTGACACGCACTCGAACAACAGCGCTACTTGCACCACTAGCGACATTGGACGTCCCTATTGAACCCCAATCAGGCGTGCAACAGCGCTGGCTCCAGTAACTTCATATTCTGAACAAGGCAAAAGAAAGATAAAACATCCACTTTTTTCTTGATGTCTGCAGCCCGCATCTTAGCTTTACTAGAAATTGTTAAACCCGGAAGTTTGTCTCGTTTTAAGTGCCGCAAGCACAGTGGGCAGCGCTATGAGTATGGCCCGTTTGTGAAGCATGGAAAGCATAGGTATTGGTGTTACTCCCTAGTGCTATTTTGCTCTGTATTCGAGTGTGTGTCACTTTTTCAAAGTCTTGGCGCTACTCTCTAGTGTTATTTTGCTCTGGATAAAATACACCAGTTTGGTGCATAATGCCCCAACATGACAACACTGTGCCTTCCGGAGTTCGGGAATCAGAGCTCTTTGTGCAAGCGACGTTGGCTCCTTGAATCAGGGATTCCAAAGTACACAGGGAAGACACGGTTTTAGTAATGACGTAATATAATTCCGCACTTCTTTGAAACAGTGTCTCACTTGCGTTTACTGACAGACAGGGTAAATTGACACGGTAACAGGCCGGACTAATAAGATGTGCCAGGAGGTTAAAAGCTGACCGAGAATATTTTGAATTTTTGGCAAAACAATCAAACGAGCCAGGAACCACGCCAGACCGAACAGCGCCGTCGGGAAACGGTTGCGAAAATTACGAAGTCTCAATTAGAAATCAGTTCCCTACTGGAAAATAAAGAAGATCAAAAAAAAATATCGAGTTTCTTGATTGGACCGAAAAAGATGGATTATCGAAGTGCAATAATCTTCTTGTTAATCGGGTACTCGATTTTTTTATTATTTCCCATTTTTACTTTTTTTTATATTTGACTGCGTTAAATAAATACATCAGCTGGGTTGATATTTCGGCCCTTCTTGGTAAGGGTCCTCTTCAGGCTCAAACTAGAAAAACAGAACTGGTCACAGGTTGCCTGAAAGCATGTTCCGAGTTTCCCGACCACCAACTCCATTTTTTTGTAAACTTCTAAGCTATTTCAGTAATACGGCTTCAATGCGACTGATGATGGACGGGATAGCCTGCAGACGAGAAAATATTTGCATGGAATAAAAATATATAGGCTACAAATAATTTTCTTACCTTTTCTTGCGTGAATTCATCTACTCCACTGTCATGGTCACCATCTGTAAAATATGTTTATTAGACGTATAAACAAGAGCTGTAAGCTCATATGGCACTTACATGGGTTGAGATGTATTGTTTGATGAAAAGTAATGTTCGACTGTGCGGTCCAGATGCGCACTTTAAGGGAGCTAGAGAAAAAGTATTTTATCGTTGAACTTGGCTGTAATGATGCGCACTTTAAAGGCACTAAAAATTCATCTGTAAGGAAGACCCTTGAGGCAAAAACGATAGGGATCATTGATATATACGTATGATCAAAAGTTTTTTTTTTTTCACTTTGCGGGTAAAACGCGCACTTTAAGGGTGCTAGAAATTTTGTTTTTTTGCAAAACCCTTGTGGCACAAATGATCATGGGTTTAGATGTATCGTTTGACAAAAAGTACGTTTCGATCTTGCGGTTAAGATGCACACTTTAAGGGAGCTAGAACTTCATTTGTAAGGAAAACGAGGCAAAAATGATCATGGGCTCATGGGGATCATGGAAATGCCTATTTTGCTTAAAAGTATTTTTCTTAATTTTCGGTCATGATTGGTACTTTAAGGAATGGTCGGATTTGAAAAGTGGCGATTTCTAAGCCAATCTTGTCGAATTTATAATATTCCAGCCAAATTTCATCGCCCTAGCACATCTGAAAGTACCTTAACTCGCGATCAACGGAATTCCGGACCCGCCCCTCAAACTCCCCCCACAATCGCCGGAGCCAATCCGGTTCGGTTTCGGACTTGTTTGTTATTTCCACAAAGTTCCATCCCGATCTCTCCAGTCCAATCCGGTCACGTATTCCCGCCCCCAATTGTTGTCGGATCCGGTCCGGACATGAAAAAGATCACCACAGGCACGCCCTCTGTTCAGTTATTAAATTTCACTCGAATCCGATCACCCGTTCCAAAGTTACGCATGGCTAAATATTCCGGATTCCTCCTCCCTCCGATCCCCCCACCTCTATCGGATCGAGTGAATTTTTATTTACAAGTCGGGTCCCTGATACGCCTCCTAAGTTTCGTCGTGAAAATCCCAAAAACCGTCATCCCCTCCACCCCCCCCCCCCCCAAGTGTCCGGGTCCAGTCCAAACGTGTAAACGATTTATCTGGAGCAGATTCTTGTTCTTCCCAGCAAGTTTTACTCCGATCCCTCCATTATAACCGTTCCTCGAGATTTCCGGTCTCCCCCCCCCAACTCCCCCATAGCTGTCGAATACGGTTCGGACTTACAAACGGAACATCAGAGATATGTCATTCATTCAGGTATTAAGTTTCGTCCCAATCCGATCACCCGTTCGAAAGTTAGACAACACTCAATTTTCCATATTCCCCCGCACTGAACCACATATACAAACCCCTTTGACCCTCGAATGCACTAGCTCTTTCCGATGTTAACAGAGTGATCCGATGCAAAGAGTGACGTCACGCCACGCGCAGACCTACTAGTGTGAAGAAAGGGGTAGGGGTTTTACAAAAACTACGAAATTCTCAGGATTCCCCCGCCCTCTACTCCCTCCACGGTGGTCGGATCGGGGAAGTGACTATTTGCAAGTTAGTTTGGTCGGGTCCCTGATATGCCTGCCAAGTTTCATCGTCCTAGCCCATCTGGAAGTGCCCTAACTCGAGATGAGTGGACAGACAGACCGACCGACCGACCGACCGACCGAAAGGTGATCGGTATATGGCACTTGAGCGAAGCTGCAAGTGCCATAAAAACGAGTAAAAATTTAGTTTTTTTTTGGGGGGGGAGGATTTCGGGTATTACCAGTCAGTGGGACCTGATATGCAGCATAAAATATTTGTGGTGTTATTGAACTCCGCGATTCCGTGCTTTCAGTGACCAACAGGGCAAATAGGAGCTGTAATCTTTTGGAAGGACCCATCGTGCCTATAATACCGACGCAACTTACTTCCGTGATTGCATTCGAGCCCGGACCCCGATTCCATACTGTTACATTTTAAGCCGGCTAACTATACCTCAGTAATCTTTGCTCTTGCCACAATTCACTATTTTCCATGCTCATTATGCTCCCTATGAGTGTTCGCGTTTCATGCTATTGATGCGTAAAATCCGTTATCTGAATTTTTCCGAGTTTTTGCTAGAAGTCAATGGGATTGGAAAAGTCTAAGAACAGCCAAAGCCGTGGACAAAAGGCTAAAAACAGAGCCTAGTTTTACAGTATTCAAATAGCTTTGAATATTGGAACATAGACAGTAAATAGTGCGATGTGTGCTTAACGGGAATGGCCGACAATATAGGCAAGAGCGTTGTTCTGTTCTTTCTATTGCAAACCTGTTAATGGGATGAGTTACACTCGTGCGTTATCATTGAAAGGTTACCCATAGACCGCCTGGACCCTAAGCTAATTGTCACGACGCATTTCGCATTTGACATCAAAGTTTTCGCCAAATGGCCTACCCTTTTACTTACAGATTAGATAAGGACTGTGAAGATAAAACAAACAAGAGCTGTAAGCTCATATGGCACTTACAAGGGTTGAGATGTATTATTTGATCAAAAGTAATTTTCGACTGTGCGGTTCAGATGCGCACTTTAAGGGAGCTAGAGAAAAAGTATTTTATCGTTGAACTTGGCTGTAATGATGCGCACTTTAAAGGCACTAGAAATTCATCTGTAAGGAAGACCCTTGAGGCAAAAACGATAGCAGGCTCTTAGGGATCATTGATATATACGTATGATCAAAAGTATTTTTTTTTCCACTAATGCGGGTAAATGCGCACTTTAAGGGTGCAAGGAATTATTTTTTGCAAAACCCTTGTGGGACAACTGATCATGGGTTGAGATGTATCGTTTGATAAAAAGTACTTTTCGACCTTGCGGTTAAGATGCACACTTTAAGGGAGCTAGAACTTCATTTGTAAGCAAAACCCTTGAGGCAAAAATGATCATGAGCTCATTTGGATGATGGAAATGCATATTTTGCTTAAAAGTATTTTTCTTAATTTGCGGTCATGATTGGTACTTTAAGGAATGGTCGGATTTGAAAAGTGGCGATTTCTAAGCCAATCTTGTCGAATTTCTAATATTCCAGCCAAATTATCAAATCACCGGAATTCCGGACCCGCCCCTCAAACTCCCCCCACAGTCGCCGGAGCCAATCCGGTTCAGCTTTGGACTTGTTTGTTATTCCCACAAAGTTCCATCCCGATCTCTCCAGTCCAATCCGGTCACGTATTCCCCCCCCCAATTGTTGTCGGATCCGGTCCGGACATGAAAAAGATCACCACATGCACGCCCTCTGTTCAGTTATTAAATTTCACTCGAATCCGATCACCCGTTCCAAAGTTACGCATGGCTAAATATTCTGGATTCCCCCTCCCTCCGATCCCCCCACGACTATCGGATCGAGTGAATTTTTATTTACAAGTCAGTTTGATCGGGTCCCTGATACGCTCCCAAGTTTCGTCGTGAAAATCCCAAAAACCGTCATCACCAGAATTCCGGGAAACTCCCCTCCACCTCCCCCCCCCAAGTGTCCGGGTCCAGTCCAAACGTGTAAACGATTTATCTGGAGCAGATTCTTGTTCTTCCCAGCAAGTTTTACTCCGATCCCTCCATTATAACCGTTTCTCGAGATTTCCGGTCTTCCCCCACCCCAACTCCCCCATAGCTGTCGAATCCGGTTCGAACTTCAAATGGAACATCAGAGATATGTCATTCATTCAGGAATTAAGTTTCGTCCCAATCCGATCACCCGTTCGAAAGTTACACAACACTCAATTTTCCATATTCCCCCGCACTGTACCACATATACAAACCCCTTTGACCCTCGAATGCACTAGCTCTTTCCAATGTTAACAGAGTGATCCGATGCAAAGAGTGACGTCACGCCGCGCGCAGACCTACTAGTATGTAGAAAGGGGTAGGGGTTTTACAAAAACTACTAAATTCTCAGGATTACCCCGCCCTCTACTCCCTCCACGGTGGTCGGATCGGGGAAGTGACAATTTGCAAGTTAGTTTGGTCGGGTCCCTGATATGCCTGCAAAGTTTCATCGTCCTAGCACATCTGCAAGTACCCTAACTCGCGATCCCCGGACCGACCGACCGACCGACCGACCGACCGACCGACAGACCGACCGACAGACCGACCGACGGAAAAGTGATCGGTATATGGCACTTGAGCGAAGCTGCAAGTGCCATAAAAACTTACGGCCCATCATGGTTGAAGGAGGTAACCGTAAAGATTAGCTTGAATGATTGGGTATAAATGGACAAAAATGAAAAGATAGAAATGAAATCTGGCTTATGCATAGATTTAGATTACTCGCTCACCCGCTCGTTAGGCACACTACAGGGCACCCGAAATAGTACATTACAGATTTTGCGAAATAACTATATTTAAAAAAAAAAGCTATGAAAGCTCGAAAATGTCCGGTTTAGATAGTTTGCCGCAGATAAAAGGAACGAGAAAAACATATTTACGTTGCACACTCTAAATAGTATATTTAACGGAGAAGGTATGTGTCTTGTAAGTGAGGTTACAAAAAAGTTTTTGTGACCTTCGGACGTGATCGATTGGAGGAATAGTCGTTCAATTCAGTAATATCGAATTATTAATTTTGGTAAGATCAAATTAGTAACACAAAAAATGATATACGTTTAAAAATACCCTATGATGTAAAGTTTGGGCACCGTTGGGAACAATACCTGATTTGCACTTGTAAGTCTACAGCCAGAAAATGCCACTGATCACTACCAGCTCGCAATCAATACTGGTAGAACTCAGTATCAAAATCACGGAAGTCATGCGAGCTTGTAATATTGAGTTTAAAATCTGATTTACTGTACATCTTCCGTCACCAAGGATACTGAGATATTATGGCTTGCTGCTATGATACGCTTCGGAATGGAGTTTAGTATTTCCAGAAATCCCTGACTGGAAAGCTCGCTGGATAAGGTCAGGATGGTGAGTAGTCAAGATTGGGGAGGGGCTGTAGAATATTTCAAAACTTATATTGCTTTACTTCTGGTAAAAATAATCTTATTTGTCCGTTGGCATAGTCTACTGCGATTTGTGAAAATTGTGAGTCAACGGATGACCTGCCTACAACATGTCATTAAATGAAATAATAATTATTTTCGTTTCTCACATAAAGTTAATACAATGAGGGAAACCAACAAAAGAAGAACAGAGCAGGAAAACAAGCACTTAAGTGCAGTATAACAGTAAAAAGAAAACATAAGAAAACAGTAAACAAAAACACACACAAAAATACACAAAATATCAGAGAAATTAAATCACAAATAAGAACTAAGCGAATGGGGTGGTGAACAGGTAAACATGTTAATGTTTTATTCATATAAGTTTGCCGTGATTCAGATAACTATAATGGTATAGCTTTGCAAAATTCCACCTAGCGTGTGAAATTTCTGTGCGAAGTATTTTTTTTTCTTCTCTAATTTAGTCGAGAAAAAAATGGAATCTCCGAAAGGCACTCTTAATGTGACGGACATTTTTGTTGGCATCTCTGCCGGATGAGGATGTAACAAATTGAACTCATGGTGCAGAATAAATTTGCCATTAAGTCGCGAAGGAAAGGCTCGCGAAAAAAGCTCTGTAAAAAAGTAGGCTGTAGAAATGGAATTTTAAAGTCAGCATAGGAAATAGGAAACGTCAGTTTTTGGCACCGTCAGCCTTACTAAAGAATAATGGTTTACCGTCTTATCCTATATTACCGTCCCTTATCTAGAACAAACATTATCTGATTAGATATTCTTTTCCGCTTTTCCGCATTTTTCCGCCGTTAAAAAAAGGACATGTAGACCGAATCCGAAATTAATTAAATGCAATTCAATTTATATTTCAGGTTGCTTTGAAATTCGAAGGAGCAGACTCCGACTTCTGGTCCTAGGTTGTTGTTGGTTCAGGTTAATGATTCTGTCGATTTATCCGCCGGTTTTTGCTAGCAAGGATGGCGTCTGGTGGGGGGGGGGGGGGATTGTATCTATATTATTAGGAAAAATTAATCAGTATTGCTATACCTATAATATAGGTTTCATAAGTGTAAATGGCACGAAACGTAGAAGCTGGAAGAGCGTCAAGGAAGAATAGGGTAAAAGCATCAAAAAGATTGGTAAATGGGATTCTCATTTAGGGAGCGAGGGTACAAATAAAAATTTCAAGGACGACTTTCGTCTTGGGCTTAAGTTCCTCCTGACGGGGGGGGGGTCTTTTTCTCCTGCCAATTGCCGTCAGTAGCTAAACTTGAAAGCCTGGCGTTTCAGCTAAAGTTCCCATAATGAACTAGTTATTTAATTTATTTGTTTATTTGTTTACTTCAACCATAGCCATAGGGAAAATCACACATTAAAAGAGTTTATTAAACATCGGAATCATTCCAACATTCAAAGTCCAAGGAGCTCAACCATAATTAGAGATAAAGTTCGCATAATGAACTAGTTATCCAAGGAGTTACATCGGAATCATCACATCATTCAAAATTGCAAGATCCCCCCCCCCCCAAGGAGTTCAAACTAGGTTCCGGTACGATCATGAGATCATCTAGTGGCACAATTTGAAAGCACGCGAATGGGCAAGCTGATAAGATGTGATACAGTCGTTTTTTCCTCAAAAACGTCATTTTTCCTCAAAAACAGTCATTTTTCCCTCAAAAACAGTTTTTTCTTCTGCGAAAACAGTTGGTAAAAATGACCAGCCAGTCTGTAAATACCTTGCCCCCCCCCCAAACATTTTGGCTAGTAACGCCTCTACCGACAGTTATCGTGCTGACAGACGGATGGACGGACAAGTTTTGGTATCACTGCACTTACGTTTTGGGATGCCAGAAAGTGAGTCCTCTTAGCTAGTGTTTGCTATCTGGCACACTGAATAATTCGTGAGTGGGTGAAATTCACGGAATTCCAATGATTGATTTATTTGTCTGTCTCGTGGTTTAGTCTTCCCCAAATCTTCCCATGCCACAATCTGTTCCCCTTCTTTAAACAGTAGTAAATTGTATATGTAGTACATATTTTTTCAAACATATTTGTTGTTTTCTTTTTAAACAACTTTTTGGTTATTTTTTGGTAAATTGCTTTCTGCCATGTAGGCTGATTATGATGCAAGTTGGTCTCTCGCCTTTCTTCCTTTTTTATATCCCCCTTTTGTAATTCGGGAGTAATGAACAATAATAACAATAATGCTTTATCTCCGTTTTTCCGCTTAATCAGTTCTTCTTTAATTTGTTTGCCTGTTGCATCTCAGTATGTTGCCAGACTACAAACAATCAGTTTCAGTTTCCTCGCTTCTTGCGACAAATTAAAAGCTTTGCGTTGAGCCAGGCCGTCTCTTTTGGTTTCATATGTAAGTAGTAAAACACACACCGAATACTAATGAATTGTAAACAAAACGCGCCCATCTTTGTCAAGAAAACACGTCCTCTCTCTCTCTGATCAGCCATCCGTAAACTTCGGGGATTTTTTTTTAATGAATGAATGCTAGGATTCTATTTCGCACGGCAAATGGTAGTTGGGTGTTCGTGATTCACTTTGGTGTGTGGTTTCTATATGGGAAAATGATCGGTGCTGGAATATATTAGGCAAAATATGTTACATAAAAATGGAACGTTATGCAAGGGTCTTGACAAATAGGCTAGAAGTAAATTTGAGTTGGATTAGAAGTCTAGGACCCACCCTCACATAGTGGGGCTTCGAGGAGAAAATAAAAAAAGATCCTAATTGGTGGAGAAGACGTCCCTTAGATGAAACAATAGCCTTTGCTATTTCTATCTGTAATAGCTGCGGCCAATGATCATTAGTATAGCGTATTATGGATGCTCATCTTCACCGTAGTATTTAGTATTGTAAGATACATAATAGTTGTAATGCGGTCAAATAAAATATACAGACAAGATTACCACTACTGGAATCAAGGAAGAAATTTTGTTACTCCCTCAAAAACTACAAACATGTATGTAAATAATTTGTATATGAAGAAGTTATACTGAAATGAATAGATTTCTTGAAAACACAAAAACAAGGAAATTTTCTAGTAGGTGTTTCCCCAGGGCCACGACTATAATAGAACTCCATCGTCGCGCAAACTATATGCACCTCCAGGTTCACAAATGTTGACTATCATTTATTCAAATTCACTTTATTTCTTCAAAAATTCTTCCTTAAAACGAATAGCGTAGGAATTATTAATTACTTAACTGAACACTCCCCTGCAATGCACATACCGACAACATAGGATTAGTAAAAGTATGTTAGCCTATAACAGGGTGTTACACAGTCAGAAGTTTCATAACAGATAGGGCATAACACTTTCAAGAATAACACCTTTCCACTTAGAAATAAAGTGTTATGACCAATTAAGTTTACACTATTTCGTGCCTAGATCTCCAACAACATCTTCAATTGGTAAAAATACTAACGGGAACGAAAGAAACATGACAGATAACATCTCAAAGTGTTATCTGTTGAAATCGGGCATCCTTCTGTTGTCGTTATGTAACTTCTGACAGTGTAGTCAGAAATGTCCAGATTACGAAAAAAAAAAATTCTCTGACAATCTGACTATCTGGATTCGTTCTTGGATCGTCAGTTCGGGAATCTTGCAATGGAGTGAGATTCAGGATTCAAGATCGTCGGATTGCCGTTTTGTAATCTCAGATAGTCGATTTGCTATTTCTCTTTCAGTCTGTTACCTAGGATTATAATCCGGGATTATCGCGCAAAATTGCCTTAGGGAATGATTTTGCGAAATTTGTAGTAACTTGGTTAGTCTAACTCAGCAGGCGGACTTTGTGCATTCAGCTCTTCAGTTGTAGGCCTACACCTTAGACTGAAAGTGGGTGGTTCCGCCAAAACGCCACCCTTCAAATGACGCTACTGGAAGCAGTTTGCAAAACATTGGCACGTCTCGCCCTTCTAACTTCTATTATTCATACATTCGATTTGCGAAGTTTCTTCCTCTTTACTTCCGAAGAATCCGAAGGATAGGAGGAGATCAATATTCCCTGGGAAAATGAGGCAAACTCGTCCTTGAAGGAGGGACCTGTTAAAAGCGAGGGAAATAGTCTGGCTTCTCAGAGAATCGGTAGCGATATCCGTTTATTTATTTAT
Source organism: Branchinecta lindahli (assembly GCA_023053555.1). Lineage (NCBI taxonomy): Eukaryota > Metazoa > Arthropoda > Branchiopoda > Anostraca > Branchinectidae > Branchinecta > Branchinecta lindahli. The sequence continues at coordinate 22,597,330 of JAKZAO010000006.1, forward strand.
TTTATATCCGTCAGAACTGGGTTTAGATGTATCAGTTTAAGGTTAAGATTTTAGGAAAATAGTCACAATAGCAAAAGAAAAATAATAGGCAACAAAGAAACTGAGAAAAAACATACACACGAAGATTACATAGTCAAATATAAAGTATCTTTACTTTATATGAAAGAAAAGTTGGATTGAAAAAAGAGAGAATGTCTAAACGACAGTGTACAGATGTGGTGAAGATTGTCATAAAATAATATATGTTTGCACTTTATGTTCGTGTGCGTTGCCCAGTCGGCTTTTTTACGTCTGTCTATATATATTTATTTGGGTTATCTATTCTTATCCCTCAGAACTGGGTTGTAAAAATGTATAATTGTATGATTTAAATTTTAAAAGAAAATGGACACAAGAGTAAAAGGTAAATAACGAAACTGAGAGAAAACATACAAACGAAGATGGATAGTCAGTTAATATTATTTAAAAAAATATTGTTTCAATAAAGTTAATTATTTTTTTTTCATCCCTCAGAACTGAGGAGTAAAGATGAATAAATCTTTGATTTAAAGTTTAATGGGAAATAATAGGCAACATACGCACGAGGATAGATATATAAATATGTAAATTTATTTATTTTTATCCTTCGGAAGTGAGAAGAAAAATGAATAAATGAACAGCTGTGGTTAGGATAAACGGGATATCCCGTAGAATATATACCATATATTTAATTTATGACCCACCAGATGCACAACACAACATAACATAAAGCACGACAATTTAGACTGAAGTCCTAAATGGGCCTAAAAAAATCATAAAAAAATCATGTAGAAGATGATGAATAAGTGTTTTTAGTAGAGAATATGGAAGCCGTTCTGACTTTCCGTGATTGTCCATTAACCTTTACTCTTTGGGATCAGTAAGCTTTAAAAGAAATTAGCCTATCTTCCGTGGAACAAAATGAGTATGCTTAAACTGCAGTAAAACCAGGTTAGATACATATGACATTCAGGTTGAATCAATGCATTTTTTTTCTTTCGTTTATATATATCCTTATATATCTTGCTTCATATAATATAACGTAGCCAGGCCCGTATCCAGGAATTTATTTCGGGGGGGGGGGGGGGTTGCCCACGGGTCGGACCAAAAAGTACAAAAAAGACATAGATCAGAGGTTGAAGCCTAAAAATCACTTTTGTGAGTTTCGTGGGGGGTTCGAACCCCCTAACCCCCCTGGATACGGCCTTGAACGTAGCCTAATTGTTATTATTGAACAGTGCATTTTATGGCACGCAAATAACCATTCTGCAAACAAGGGCAAAGAACAAATCTTCGTCAGTCATTCAGGCTCGGGTGCACATACTTTTGCCAGGGGCGTAATTTCGTCAAAATCCTGGGGGGGGGGGCAAAGTTGGAGCAGATTTTCCCAAGTCAAGTGAAAATGAGCAGTTTTAGTTCAAGAAGAAAAACGTAATAAAAACAAAGAAACAAAGAGATATTTTACTAATCGACCAAGGCGAAAACGACACAGGAAGCGATAAAATTAGGTCAAACGCCTCAAGGACCGAACGGGCAAACATCAAGCTGGGGGGGGGGCAAACTGGGGTCTGGGGGGGGCAGTTGCCCCCCTGCCCTATAGCAAATTACGCCCCTGACTTTTGCACTTATTGTATTATTTTTTTTTTTTTTTTGAATTAGTGGATACGTCAGTTCATTATCCTGCTTGAGCCTGAAGAGGACCCTTGCCAAGAAGGGCCGAAATATAGCTCTAATAAATTCAGCTGAATAAGCCGTTTTGAACTGTCAAAAATGATTCAGTCAGCTTGGGCTGAAGGAAAATTTTTATGTTTCGTCTTTAAGATACAATCGTTGTTCTATCGAGCCTGCTCTTCGCCATTAACTGTAAGTACTTTTATTTCTAAAGACTCGCATTGATGCGCGTTTTTTATAGTTCTGACGAATTGTAACTATATCAGGACAGATTGTTTATCGTTCAGCTTTCTCCAGTACGATAATGTGTTTCTAGATATGGGTGTTGTGTCAAGGTCCAATAATAAGATAAGAATAAAGGTTTTTATTCCGGCAAATGACGAGACATAAAGGAAAAGTTAAGCGCTTACAGAGACCTCGATATATCCTGATCTTAAAACAAATAACATCAAAAAAATTAATAGAACACGAATATACATTCAGTAAAAAGGAAAAAAAAATTAAATAGGGCAAAACTTAAAAACGCCAAGGCAAGAAGAGTTTTTGTCACAAGTACAGAACTCACGCTTGATATTTTTTTTTGTGTTTTCTGCAACTGAAATATATTTTTTTATTGATTGATTTAATCAGTTGAATGTACACAGAAAAACAGTAGTCATAAACTGGCTAGAGCCCCGCTCCAAACAGGCCGCAAATATATCTAGACATTACTTAGTATTCCAAATAACATACATTCCTTTTCTCTCTCACCCCTCACGACCACCTCACACTTTCATAGTAAATAATCATATGAATAAAATGAAATTTGCATAAAACACGTAAAAAACGAAACTTAATTACTTCGCACCATGATTTGGATAGAATTATAAGTACGAGTGTTCACGAATACCCTTCAAATATTAATCATGAATTTATTAATCAGCTAAGATTTGTTAACCTCGCATAATAAATTTCAGCTTACTTATCCGTTTAACTTCCATCTTCGATTTGCCATCTTACCTTGTACAGCCTCTATCACTTCTTCCACTTGGTTCGTCACCTCATCTTTTATTTCCAAGTCCTGGATTTGTTCCTCTACTTCCGTCATTTTATTAATTCAGTAACAATTACTATCTCAGTTCGCAGTTTCAGTATCTGGCTTTGCCAACTGAGGAGGATAGGGCCAAAAGTTCGGGAACATTTCGGCGTCGCGTCGAGTCGATAGCGAAGCGCCGTGCGCAAGCTTTCAGAGCGCGATTTTTCTCCAAGATAAAAGTATAGGCTTATTTTGCCCATTTGATCCTTTGTTGTATGCCGTGGCTTCTGTTTCTAATGAGGCGGTTGTCCGTGTTAGGAATTGCGGAAATCGATTTATCGAAATAATCAGGAGACGTCGGAACCAAGCTGTGCCGTACTAATAATTAACGCATTGACAAGGGCACATAATGTATATAATCATTTCGCACGCTTACAGAAGGGGAAAAAGTGAAGTACGCAAAGAAAAAGAAAGAAAAACAATAGAAACTATAGAAAACGTGTACGCTCACTAAATATAAATAAAAGCTTATACGATGAATTGAATAAGCATGTGGCTTTTGCAAGTGTTTAGAGCTCTTGTTCGAGCACTTGTTTCTTTTTTATGAATATGATTTTTATTTACACGAAAAAGTCCAAGGGGCCATGGAAACAAAAAGAAACAAAAACACAAAAAAAATACAAAAGTGGTCTCTATGGGACAAACCAGTCAACTCGCATATTTTTAGAGTAGGGTTTATTATTTTGTAATCGCGATTTCTTTGGGCCATTCGATTGATGGTTGGGTACGGATTGGTATGGCACTGTGTAGCGATTGTTTCTTGTTCAAACTGACTGCAAATTGAAGTGAATACCTGGACGAACTCGTCCTGGTCATTCTTCGTAATCTGCTAGACACAAACACCTACCCTCTCATGTGGATCACCTTCAATATCAGCCAAAATTTAGACATGACAAATCCTTGGCCTAAATAACAACCGGTTTGAGCTAGAACAAAAGTAAACATGAAAGGAGACATTGAAAATGTTCCCAGTTATGAATTCGTTACAAGCTGATATTTAAAAGCACAGATATACATTGATAATTATTCAGTGATGATTCATTGTGCTCGTGGAGGGAAATGAAGAGTCCCGGCGTCGCCGAGCCGCATCCAGTTGGTGAGCAAAGGGGTTAGCCACTTGCGAGTAGTAACCTGAAGGAAAAGGGCTACGGGTTTTCAGTGTTGAATGCACTTTCTTGGAAGGAAAATGTTGCTGGTATCAAGATATAGCCTACTGAGAGAAGTTCACTTTAACAGAAACAGTGTATTAGTTTTGCATTTTGGCTCGTTTTTCATGTTACTACAATGATTTGAATGCTTTTCATTGATTTTGAGTTATAGTAGTTTTAGTTACTATAAAAAGTGAAGGAGGAAATTTGGCGAGAAAAGTTAATTAAAATTAGAAAGAGGTTAAGATTTTAAAACGTAAAAATAGAGTAGGTGCTACACTTGTGTCACTTAAAGGAGGAGCAGAGCAGAGAATAAAAAAAAGAAACAGTTTATTTTGAGGCCTTCTTTAAAATAGCAAATTGCTTCTAGCCAATTCCCATCTTTTTCTCAAATTCCAGCTGGAACATTTTGTTTCCTCTTGGATTACCCACGTTCGAAAGATTTACGAAAAAGTACGAAAAGTCAACTTACGAAAAAGACTTAAAAAACGAAAAGAAAACTTGCGAAAGACTTACATAAGTAGGCTATACCACGCCACGCATCGACCGTGACCGTCGGAATGTGGAACTGTAACAGGATTTCACGCAGAAATGCACCTTTGTTATCGAAATATTACACCTCTGATAAACCGCATCACGGGGGATTTAGCAGTGGAGAGTGTGGAGGTTTCACTTGACGAATGGGCAGGAAGTCAGCAATTAATAGTCTTTGTTCATTAATCTCCTGAAAATGAAATCCTCGAAAACCGAAAATAAATCGTTTTCCCGATGAGTTTGCAGAATCTCGTGCCTTCATGCAGCATTTCTTTGGTACTATTAGAAATATGAATGTGTTAAACAGGGACTCAAATGCGCTGTTTCTTCTTTAAACCAGCTCCTCTCTATATATTGCTGTTACGATCCTTTTCATCCATTTCCTCCCAAGAAAGTGCCGGAACGCTAAAACCGCACATTACTTTCAGTTCCTTTAGTTAGCTACTCGCAAATAGTTAACCTCTTTGCTCCCCACCTGGACGTGGTCCGGCGACGCCGGGATTCTTAATTTCCATCCACGAGCATCATGAATAATCATTGGATAATTAGCAATGTAGTATCAACGAGTTTTAAATGTACAATTAATAATATTGCACATTATTTTTATACCTTCCTCGTCGTTACAGAAACTCACGTGTAACTGCAAACTTTTTACCATTTGACCCTTCGCAATGCTATTCTCCACAGCCCAGGACCTCAACGTTTCTGCCCTAGACCATTTTTGCACTTTCCATCTGGGAAGACGATTTTTTAGACCGGATTAGTCCTTTTTTTGTGTTTTGTTTGTTCGTTCCTGTGCATTTACTATATTATCGAAAGCTCATTGTAATTTTTCCTTTCTTTATCTATACTGCGCTTTCCTTCTCCTTGTTCTAGTGCGTCAATAGAAATTTCATCATCATCATCAATAATGGGATTTGCTCGTTCTGACTAGTGTTGGCTCAGTTCAAGGTTGTAAACGAAATTTCTAAGCTTTATAAGGTTTATCTTATAAGTTTTATTACTGTAGAAATGTGTTTAGTTATTAGATCTCATTGTTTTGAGATCTAAATTGTATACCAGAACAAGTGAATTCTGGTTGAGGGGGGGGGGGTAGGCGTGAGGTGGCAACTTCTTCATTAACGTGTAGGGTAGTTACACTAGACACATTATACAGCTCATAGCGGAAATTAGTGGTCATCCCGGGCAGCCCAAGGAGTCTCTGAATTACTTTGGCCTACCAGTCGGAACTAGTCTCGTCGCCAGAGGCGTCACTACTAGGAGGGGGGACGCCCCCCCCCCCAGTGTTGTCGGCCAGTCGGTAAAAAAGAGTCGAGTCGGCGCGAAGCGCCGCGATTTTTTGTAAAAACAGTCGATTTTTTTTCTTATAAATAGTCGTTTTTTCTTAAAAACAATCGATTTGTCTTAAAAACAGTCGGTTTTTCTCAAAAATAATCGTTTTATCTTAAAATCAGCCGATTTTTCGTCAACACAGTCGTTTTTCTCAGTAATAGTCGTTTATATCCGCAAAACAGTCGGTAAAAATGACCAGCCAGTCGGTAAATACCTTGCCCCCCCCCCCCCGAACATTTTGGCTAGTAACGCCTCTGCTTGTGGCATCTTAAAACAATTTCCGTGAAAAACTTCATAAAGCTTATGAAAATGTTTGTCATCATTTTATAGACTTGTTCTAGAAAACAGACGAATTGTCTGTTGTACCTACCGCCTGACACCATTTTGCAAGTTATTTTCTAGCACAGATATAAGTAATATTAGGAACTCATTTTAGAAATATGGAAAGTAGCCTATCTGCTGAGTGTTCCAACATGAAAGCAAGTATGGAGTAGCACGGCTGTTATATTACGTGTCTTGCTACCTCTGTGTTAACTTCCAAACACCTTATAACCGATGTAGCGTGTACCCGAGCGGTTGGTACGTATGCTGACTATAGTGGTAGCCTGAGTGGTATCCTCGAAGGGTTGGTTCGGGGCTGTGGAGGGGGGAGCTTGGACGGTCGGCCCTAGGTCCCTACAGTCAACAAACCATGTTTTACAAAACACACTTACTTTTATTGTTGAAATTCACCATACAGAATAATCATCGGTAATCCAACTGAACTATTACATTTAAGACTAAGACTGCGTCTGCGACTGCGACTGCAACTGCAACTGCGACTGCAACTCGACTGCGACTGCGACTGCCCCACAAGCGCGAACACCCTGGCTTATATCTTAATCTTAGAGTTGCTCACAATTGTGGTTCGGAACCACAATTGTTCACCAAATGTGAGGAGATACAAATACTGCTGACCACAATTGTGTAGAACCACACTTCCGGTAAAGCACAAAAGTAGTTGCAGTACAAATCGTTCACGATAGAAGGTGCCTAGGGGTTTCTCACTTGCGGGATCCAGTTAAAGCACTATTAGTAAAGCACTAATAAAGAGCTGATCTGTTACGAAACAGAAGCGAGGGAATGCTTACGACGAAATATCTCCTTTCGCTCAGTTTGTTAGAGATTAATTCGTTACAATCCTCCCTCCTTAGAAAAAGTGTCTCCTGACACAGCTGTATAAATACATAACCTAAACCTATACAAAGGCTATCCAAAAAACGTATGTCCTAAGGTGTTCTTAAAATATAGATACATCAGGAAGAAAGTTGTTATATCAGCTTTGCTTAGTAATTAACTTAGCTTTCCCAAAAATCCGATTTCAAGAACCATTTTTATATCGCGAGATCAACGCATTCCAATCTGGTAGACCTGTCACTACGATGCTCATTTCTTTTTGTTCGGCCACTATATATCTCTTGTAAAGTCTAGTAACGGCGGCCAATGGCAACACTTGTGGTAGCCAAAATACATAAGTAAATGGCTCAATTTAGGTTGCCAGATTTCTGTGGCGAAGTTAATTCTCTCCACTAATCCTCTAGTTTAGCTCACGCCATTACTTAACACTGGGTATTCTTTTTGAGCCCTTGTCAGCCGCAGGCTAACCGCATCCAGTGTGTGAACACCTCTTCATAGTGGCCTCTTTTCTGAACCGAGTGGCGAGTCTACCTTCAACTGGACTGCCAACCTCTTATTAATTAATTTGAAATTTGTCCTTACTGAAATCAGAACTTTCAGGTTTTTACTTTATACTTCCCTTCCCCCCTTAAGAAAGAAAAGAATAGCGCCTATATGACAACTTTCAACTGGGAAATCCTATCCAATCTATCCTAGTCGATACAGGGCACTTCTAAATAATTACTGTCTCGAATATTTCAGAGGTTCGTTATGAACTAAAAAAAAACCTATGCACTTATAACTCAATCCTATTATCTTTACTTACTACTGGGGCAACCAACTTTAGTTATAAGCTGAACTCTTAACCCCAAAGCCTAAATCCTAAAACAACTGTTCACTTCAAAAATAGGGGAAAAATAACTTTAAAATTCCCAAATCACTAGCTTTTACTTGCCAATCGTTTAGGCAAATCGTCTTTTGACTAATATAAGAACATAAGGATTTCTTATCCTATTCAGACCATAGCTATGGTCACTTTTGCCGATGTCTGAATGTTCAAAATACGGTAAGTTCAGACTTACGCATCCGGCAACGTCTTTGGCTTTTTCAACTTATTGTCTTCTTTCGGGACTCAACATCCGGGTCCCACTTGTCTCGTGATGGCCCTGAGCCATCTTCCTTCTATCAACGGTCACCTCTTCTTCCGACGCTTCATATGTCTTCTTCCGTTGTCTGATTGTGTTTTCCTTTTCTTCTTTAGTGGCTATATCTGCTTGTGTTCTCTTCTGCATAGCCTCTTCTTGGCTAGAGAAACGTTTTTCTTCTTCTTGTTACAAGGTTTGTAATCAGCCTTGCTTGAAAGTCATCGTCGGGAACGACTAGCTGCGATGTCAGCTATCCGACATCTCTGTGCTGAAGACTACTGGGTCGATCCTTTGTAAGGTTGTCCTTCCGCTCTCTTGTGGGTGCGAGCACTTCTGGTATGATGAACTCATCGTTGGCGTCTCTCTTACTCGACTGAATTGTAACTCGGACTTAAACCCACAATATTAGCTGCTTATTTGCTTACTTTCATGGGAAACTAGCTGTCAACCCATTTTTAGTTTAATTCTTTAAACCATTTCAGCTTTCCCTTTTAGCAAATTCTTTTTGCACCAGCAATTGAGCTCTAACTAAATCCTCGACTCTTAAGGATTACTAACGCAGCTTCTGCTGTTTGAAACTTTCTTTTAGGACAACCTTATTTCCTCTTTAATGGTCCTTGGTCCGAAGTTACCAGTTATTTCAGAGAGACACATTTCCTGTAAAATACAAAACAGATTAATCCAAATCTGTTAATCTTGGCGGGTACTTCTTCCCGCCCAGGGGTGACCAAAAACTCACCCCCCGCTTTCTTGAAGCATTTTCTCAAAGGAGAAATCTGATTATCCTGGCGGTTACTTCTTCCCGCCCAGGGGTGACCAAACTCACCCCTCGCTATCGATTAGCATTCACTCGAATGGAACTTGGCCAAAGTTCCATTTAATTTTAGTGGTCTTCCACTTCCTTCAGTCAGGAGTACGTTCTCTTAAAGCACAAGTTATTAGTTCTTAAATGGTATTTTCGGAGGAGAATCGTGACGTCAACGATACAACTCCTTAACTAGATTACTAGGAAACAGGGTGGGGTAAAACAAAAATTAGTTGCGTGCGATCAAGTGCGTTCAGGTGAACGACAGTTCATGACGCTGTAATTCACTTGACGCGTAGTAATCGTGGAGAATTTCCCCTCTATTTCTGTGTCCCACCTCCCAGTTTCGAGTATGTTAACTTGTCTGGCTGCTTTCTGTCTCGTAATGGTCTCGACTGTCTACTTGAGAGCGACTCAAGGTACAGTCTGTACTCCTCCTGTTTTGCTTTCTTTGATGCTTGTTCTGCTGCCCGTGTAGCATCTAAATCTGGCCTACCCCTTTTGCTCGATGTGGCTTGGTCAAATTTATGTTGGTGCAAACGTTGTTCGATGTTACTTTTCCTTACCAACCGTTTGGCTGCCAAGCCAGTTGACTGAGGTAGACTATTTGATCTCCCACGGATTGGTTCTACAGGGGCAAAAATATCGACTGACGGTTCCCCTATAGCCTGTTGCGTAGGGATTTCGGTCGTCAGTGGTTCTGATGGCTGCACTGAGCCAACTGATTCTGGAGTAGACCCCACTTCCTTGCTTGGGTTTCCTGTTGCTTCTTGTCGTGGGGTCGTTACAACCTCTGGTCCTTGACCTTCTAATGTTTCATCCATTGTGGTGGAGCCACCTGTTCTCTGTTCAGGAGCTTCACCTTCCTCTTTCGTTGCAGGCGAAGTGGATTTTGGGTCACTTGACCCTGATGACATTGATATATCTTTCGGAGGGCTCCTCCTCCGCCATAGCTCTTCCTCAGCTCCACTTGTCTGATGTGCCAGACCTGATACGGGGTTTGAACCGGCACTTCTTTCTGAGCTTTGGTTTTTGTGCAATTTTTCTTCTTTACGTTTTCTCTTTTCATGAGCGGCCTCCCAGTCGACTGGTCCTAACAAAGGGTCTACCAGCCATTTATCTAGTGTTGCTAGCCAGCTCCTTGGCTTTCGTGTTGGTGTAAATCCGCTTGATTTGTTGGACTCTGGACTGTTTTTCGAAACACAAGGTCTTGTACTGCCCGCGTTCCGATCTCGCAGTGGACTCTTTGTCTCCATTGGCTTCTCCAAAGGGGTGGAACATGAGGGTCCTGGCGTAAACAGTAGTTCCTTAGGTAGGAAAACTTCATCTGCTCCTACTGAGTCGTCATACTTGTGGCCTAGATAGTTGTCCCACGCAAGCTCGCTTGGTGTGGCTTTTGTTCTTTCAAGGAAACGGTCCTTGAAGTTCGGAGTGCCTTCGATGTCCAAGTCCGCTGGTGACGAGTATCTCCGCTCTTTCGCATCTTCCGGTGTCCACTGGAATGGGCTAGGAAGATCTGAATAGTCACCATCGTGCAGTTCACTGGGGATCTTGTATCTTGGTGTCCTTGGTGCGGAGACTGCCGAATCTGAAAATTCTTCTTCAATGTCATCTGACTCTTCCTCTTCTGGTGGTATGGTAGATGAACGTGCTATTCCTCCGGCAGAAGAATCTGGATCTTCGAAGAAATGAGCTGGAACGCTGTTGTGGGCGGGTTCAGTTGACGTTGAGGCTCTAGTGGAGCTGGTATTGTTTGGTATCTCCTGAGTGCCTTGCCTTCCACCTTCGTCTCCACTTTCATCATCTGAAGAATCGGAGCCGTCGTCTGATGAATTAGATTCCTCATCTCTGTGTGGTGGCTCGGCGAACCGTACCTTCTTAGGTGGCTTAGCCACTGTTTGAACCTCTTCTTCAACTTCGACTTGACCTTCCCATAGCTTGTAAGGCGTGTACGGTTTCAGTCGATTTTGGTGTACAACTGATTTCTTGTTGTCGCTGACTCGAGTGATTTCGTAGTTGAGTTTGTTCTGTAGTACTGCTGTCACTCGGTAAGGTCCCGCCCAACGAATCTTATCCAACTTCTGGTGTCGTGCCTCCGGTGGAACATGGAGCAAAACCAACTCTCCAACTTGAAATTGGTGATACTTCAAATTTGTATCGTAGTATCTCTTCTGTTTCTCCTTCGCTGCTGCAATATTTTGACCCACCATGTCAAAAGCGAGCTTCTGCCTCATAATCATTTCTGATTTGTAATTCACGTCCGAGTCGTAGTACGTGCGACTGTTGATAATGCCATCTGATGGAAAACGAGGGTCGCGCAGAAAAGTCATAAAGTGAGGGGTGCCCTGTATTGACTCTTGGTAGGCCGTGTTTATCGCCCATTGGACATATGGAAGAAAATTCTCCCAATCCGAAAAATCTCGTCGGCTTACATACATGCTGAGAATGTTTGCAATTTCCCTGTTGTGCCTTTCTGTTGCTCCGTTACAGGCTGGATGGAAACTTGACGTCCTGAGTCCTTTTATGTTCAAAATATCAAGGGTAGCTTTGAAAACTGAACTCATAAATTCGCTACCTTGGTCACTGATAATCTGATCACAACAGCCATAGATCAGAACAAATTTCTCGACAAACGCCTTAGCGACCACATTTGCCGACTTATCAGGAATAGGTGCCAATGTCACGTGCTTAGTGAAGTGATCCGTCATTACGAGCACGTACTTGTTACCTTGGTCCGACCGATTGAACGGACCCAACAAGTCTAAACCGACCAACTCTAATGGACGAGTTACTTCGGGAAGAGATCCAAGAGGCGCTTTGGGAGTATAAGGTAGGCCTTTGCGCTGACTGCACTTAAGACAACCTTGGACGTAGCCTTTGATGATCGAAAACATGTCTCTGAAGTAACAGCGCTCCCGTATGCGCTGGTAAGTTCGCGTGAAGGCGAAATGTCCAGCTAACGGAGAGTCGTGGAAAAACTCCAAAGTCTCCCTTATCAAACTTGTCGGTAGAACAGGCACCACCTTGATATCAGAGCGACGGCACTTGTTTGTTGGTACGGAAAGGTAACAGACAAGGTCAGTTTCTTCATCAATGATGAAATTCTGGATCTCCCGTAAGACGAGTCTTTCGGCTTCATGCGGCATCCTTTTTCCTGAAGTGAGGTAGTCACGGATGACTTTGCAGAAAGCATCCTTGTACTGTACATCTCGCAGATGAGTTGTCGATGTGACTGGTAAGTCACTGACATGCGTCATATTAACACTTACTGTAGGCAACCTTGACAGTGCGTCTGGAACGACATTCTTGGGGCCGGGTATGTACTGGATGTCGAAATCATAACCCTGGAGCTCCATCTGAAAACGTGCCCATTTGCCCGTAGCGTCGTTCTTATTCATAAGCCACGTTAAAGGCCTATGATCTGACAAAACAGTGAACTTCTTGCCCAGCAGATAGGGTCTAAAAGTACGAATATGATGCACAACTGCGAGAGCCTCCTTTTCCGTCGCTGAATGCTTCCGTTCAGCCGTGTTCAATGTTCTAGACGAGAAACGAAGGATCCTCTCTTGACCCTCCTGCACCTGTGTAAGCACCCCACCAATAGCGACGTCTGAAGCGTCTACTTTTAAAATCATGGGATTAGCCCTAGGACTGAAATCAGGAAGTCCTAAAATTGGCTTCTCCAGAAGACAAGATCGCAACTTTTCGAATGCCTCTCGCTGTTCCAGCCCAAAATCAAAATGTGTTCCTTTCTTGGTCAGGCGAGTGAGACATTCTGCTATTCCGGAAAAATTTCTGATAAATTTTCGGAAATATGAGAAAAGACCAAGTGCTGAACGAAGCTCTTGTAAGTTCTTCGGGTACGCTAACTCTTCGACCGCGGATATCTTGCATGGGTCTGGTCTTATCCCATGTTTGGATATTTGATGACCCAAATAAGTTAGTTCTTCTTGAAAGAAAGAACATTTCTTACCCTTGAGCTTCAGATTAGCCTGTCTAAGTGCCTCGAAAACTTTTGATAAAGCTGCAAAATGTTCTTCGTCTGACTTGTTGGCGGTCAGAATATCATCCAGATAGACTGAGACTCCTAGTCGGAATAGGTGATTCAGGATCCTGTTCATCAGACGAGAGTAATGCGCAGGCGCATTCGACAAACCAAAAGGCATCTTTTTGAATTGGTAAACCGGCGTTCCAGGTGCTGCAAAAGCTGTGATGGGTCGAGAGTCTTCGTCTATGGTACACTGCCAGTACCCAGAGATGGCGTCCACGCTGCTGTAGACACTGCATCCATGAAGTTTGTCAAGCAGCTGATCTATGTGTGGCAGTGGGTATGAGTCTTTCCTGGTAAGACTGTTGACCTTCCTTAGGTCAATGACTGCTCTCTTTGATCCATCTTTCTTCGGTACTATTAGTAGTGGGCTCAGCCAAGGTGAAGTAGATTCTTCGATTACTCCACACTTCAACATCTTATCGATTTCAGCATGTACAGATGTCTCCAGGTGTGCGGGAATTCTGTAGGGCCGCATTCGGCTTGGAGGGTTGTTGCCAACGTCAATAGTGAATGGTTCCAGGTCGCATTCTCCTAGGTCGAACTCGTCTTTGGCAAATATGTCACAGTTAGCCACAAGAAAATCTTCGATGATCTTCTTTCTTCTTGGATTCTTCTTTAGGTGATCAAGCTTGAACTGTGAAAGAAAAACTTCGCGCTCCTTTTCTGTCATTGGTCGACAATTCCTGCGATTTTCTGGTGCCACTACTAAGCTGTTGACGGTTGTATATTCGGTCTGTACAAATTTTGTCCCAGTAGCCACACTCATCCGTGGAACTTTAACGACGGTGTCGGACGAATTCTCTATGTAAATTGATATGAGCCCTTCCTCTGGTATCGCCACTTGATCAAGCACAATCAGTTGCGGATATTTCTGAACAAATTGATCCGTAGCGAAAACAGTTGCCAGTTCAACGGTGAGGTCTTTCTCCTCCACCTTTGCTTTTTCAACGACATTACACGACCTAGCTGAGTCTTTCCTTACCAGCGAGTCGTTCTCCGAATCAACGTAAAACCTATGTCGCTTCATGAAGGTGTAGCCTAGTATCATCGGAATCCTTAAAGCATCACTGACGAAAAACTTCTCCTCGCAGCACTCGTCTCCTATCTTAACGAAATCTGTGATGACACCTCTGACGTCTAAACCGTGCCCAGAAGCACTTTTAACCAACGTGGAATCTGCTTTGAGTCCCTCCTGGACTCTATGTGGCAACCTCCTGAAGAGGGCCCTGCTAATGAGGCTAATGCCGGAACCCGTGTCCGCCAGTGCCTCTACCTGTATTCCACATAACGTGACGTCAACAAAAGGTGCATCCTTTGCGCAATTATACGCACTAATGTAAGACGGACGACGGAAATTGCGGGGCGCCGGATTCCTTTTTACTCTGGAACCGCGCCCCCTCGCCAGTTTAAATGCATCGATGAATTTTTGTTTGCTGGCTCAAGACCTCTTGACCAGCAATTCCTTGCGATGTGCCCGACCTTCGCACATTTCGCACAAATCGGTTTCCCACTAGCGTCCCAGGCGTATGCGCTACTGTTACCCGTCTTCCTGCTGTGGGTTTCAATTTTATTTCCACGTTTTTGCCATGTAATTGGAACTCGGTCATTAGCTTTTCTATCCGGTGCATGATTGTTACTGTATTGCCGATTTCTGGAACCTGAATCTGCCCGTTGTGAAACGACTTCCTGAGACTTACCATTCGGAGACCTTTCATGGTTATAGTACACCCGCGATTCACTCTTGCTTTCGTGTTGCAATTTTACCTTTTCCTGAGCGCGATACCATTTTATCAAGCACTCCTTTGTGACTTCCCAAGAATCGGGGTCCCGTAAATAAACCTTCTCGCTCAAACTCCTTGCCAAGTGGTCGTGAACCATTGTTTTCAGGAGCGACTGTAAAAGCTGAAAAGAAGACCCTGGTGCGTTGCTCGATGCTGGCATAGAATCTAGACCAAGTTGATTTAGAGCTTTCAGCTCCATACTTTCAACAAATTTGAAAGGTTCCTGCCCCTCTTCTAAATACAATTTTTCGTACAAAAGCCGATCTTTCTTTGACGTACTTTGGAAACGTTCCTTGAATGTCGTCCGAAGTGCCGCAAAAGTTGTAAATTTTCCGTCATTTGCCCTGAAAAAATCTAACGCTACCCCCCGACATTTATGTCGCACTATCTTTATCAGCTCCGGTTCCTTGATTTCGTCGACGTCCCAGGCTGAAACGTCTTTGACCTTATCCAAAAACTCGTCCACATCCGTCCTACCATCAAAATAATCGACGCTCTCGGCCGCTTTCAATAGTATCTCAATCTTACCGGCCATTTCGAAATTGGAACCTATCGGGAACAAACCGGAACTCTCCCTTCCACAGTATATAGCTGTCACCAGTGTTATATTACGTGTCTTGCTACCTCTGTGTTAACTTCCAAACACCTTATAACCGATGTAGCGTGTACCCGAGCGGTTGGTACGTATGCTGACTGTAGTGGTAGCCTGAGTGGTATCCTCGAAGGGTTGGTTCGGGGCTGTGGAGGGGGGAGCTTGGACGGTCGGCCCTAGGTCCCTACAGTCAACAAACCATGTTTTACAAAACACACTTACTTTTATTGTTGAAATTCACCATACAGAATAATCATCGGTAATCCAACTGAACTATTACATTTAAGACTAAGACTGCGTCTGCGACTGCGACTGCAACTGCAACTGCGACTGCAACTCGACTGCGACTGCGACTGCCCCACAAGCGCGAACACCCTGGCTTATATCTTAATCTTAGAGTTGCTCACAATTGTGGTTCGGAACCACAATTGTTCACCAAATGTGAGGAGATACAAATACTGCTGACCACAATTGTGTAGAACCACACTTCCGGTAAAGCACAAAAGTAGTTGCAGTACAAATCGTTCACGATAGAAGGTGCCTAGGGGTTTCTCACTTGCGGGATCCAGTTAAAGCACTATTAGTAAAGCACTAATAAAGAGCTGATCTGTTACGAAACAGAAGCGAGGGAATGCTTACGACGAAATATCTCCTTTCGCTCAGTTTGTTAGAGATTAATTCGTTACACGGCCCATACCTGCAGTATTGGAAAGGCAAGAGCGCTTTAAGCGCAACCTCAACTTAGCGCATTTATTTAAGAATTATAAAAATAATAATAATGATGATAATAACTTGTTGAAAAAGCCAAATACGGCCATAAGTCAGACGCCTGAGGCGCCAACAAAAACTCATACCATTAAAATAAAAACACAAACCATTTTCTTCTCTTTTTACATTTACAACGAAAAAAATTACTGTAACACTATATACTGTAACTCTTCAATGAGATACGTGTAAGGTTCGCCTTGGGGCGAGTGTGCGCGACAGCCGGTTGACGCGGGTTGACGCGAGGCTACTGACCCCGGGAAGGTCTGCTTGGCCTCGGTCTCTGTAGTTGAAGGACCTGTGAAGCGCCGCTGGCTAGAGTAGCGTTGAACTCGGAGCTGGCGTGAAGGGGTAACAACAAATATGGTAGCGTGTCAAGTGTAGTAGCTGTGCGTATGGGTTCTCTTTTCTATCTGCTACGGTGACAGTCTACCCGTTTTCTAAGGCCTAAATAAATCTCACGATCTCTCCAGACACAAGAATTAATTTAATTTAGAACTCCGTATAAATATGGAAGAAATGACGTTTAACGGATTGGATATTCCTTTAAGCTATAAGGTGAAAGTTGATGGCGAGGAATAAGTCTGAAGAGCCCGGTGTTGACTTGGCCTTGTGGTTGTTGACGAAGTATATCTAAAATAAACTTACGTTAATATTCTTCTCTAATTCCTAGTCGGGGTGATGCTCACGGAAGAACGGTTGGATCAGAACTCCCCGAATAGTTCTCTTTTCGATCCCACTTTTCTTTCGAGGGGAGATATTCTTTTGGGGGAGTGGTCAGGGCTGAAGCTTTGTCCTTGGAATTGCCAGCGTCTGATTGGCTGTTAGGACCGTTGTGCAATTGCTGTAAATTCTGCTGGTGACTTTTGTTCTTCTTCGGTTCTTATTTAATTGCCTCTTTGACCGTGAGAAATGGTTTTAAAGCTTACGTGATTTATGGGGTGAGACAACTGTCGAGCAAATGTCCGTTAGAAAAGGACAGCAAAAAGAATCTTAAAGAGGGAGCCCTATTGTAAAATAATAAATCAACTGAAACGATCTCACCTTGTCTGTCCAGATGGGGAGGAAGGACCCTTCTTACATACTCCCTGGCTTTGAAAAAGCACGGCTCGGTGCTCCGTGTATCCGCCGCCAAGGTCATCTGTGTTCGGTACTGTGTGGGTGTGGTTGGTGCCATCTAGGATCTACTTTAGGAAAGAAATCTGCAAAGAGAGATGGCTTAAAGCTTTGAACAATAGAACACTTTTTATTCTCTAATTAAAACAAACTTTCATGTGTCTGGTTAAAAAAAATATAATCTTCATAAACTACTAGTTTTTTTCATTCTACCTATTTCACCTAAAAAATAGTAAGAAAATATGACAAAAAGTTTTTTTTTTGTTGGGCATTTTGTTCGGAGGAGAAAAAATTCGGAATAATTTTTTTTTTTTTTTTTTTTTTTTTTTTTTTTTTTCCAGACACAAGAATTAATTTAATTTAGAACTCCGTATAAATATGGAAGAAATGACGTTTAACGGATTGGATATTCCTTTAAGCTATAAGGTGAAAGTTGATGGCGAGGAATAAGTCTGAAGAGCCCGGTGTTGACTTGGCCTTGTGGTTGTTGACGAAGTATATCTAAAATAAACTTACGTTAATATTCTTCTCTAATTCCTAGTCGGGGTGATGCTCACGGAAGAACGGTTGGATCAGAACTCCCCGAATAGTTCTCTTTTCGATCCCACTTTTCTTTCGAGGGGAGATATTCTTTTGGGGGAGTGGTCAGGGCTGAAGCTTTGTCCTTGGAATTGCCAGCGTCTGATTGGCTGTTAGGACCGTTGTGCAATTGCTGTAAATTCTGCTGGTGACTTTTGTTCTTCTTCGGTTCTTATTTAATTGCCTCTTTGACCGTGAGAAATGGTTTTAAAGCTTACGTGATTTATGGGGTGAGACAACTGTCGAGCAAATGTCCGTTAGAAAAGGACAGCAAAAAGAATCTTAAAGAGGGAGCCCTATTGTAAAATAATAAATCAACTGAAACGATCTCACCTTGTCTGTCCAGATGGGGAGGAAGGACCCTTCTTACATACGTTAAAATTACGTTTCTGTTGTTGCCGTTGATCTTCTTTTTTTCTTTGTTTCCTTTTTCTTATTTGATTACCTCTGTCTTATATGTACAATTGTTCACCATCGCACGTCATAAATCTGTTATGATAACGCTCAATACAGCCCTCGCAAATAATAAAAGTGTTCCTTGGGATTTGCTTGTTGAAGTTAGGTCACGCAAGTGTAGTACTTGTCATGGGAACGGTTGACGGTGATTTTCCGAGTATTTCCGGAAAATATTTTGATTGATGAACGCAATGCATGTATCACGGAGCTCGGGCTGGTTCGGACGCTAGTTTCAGTTTATTCTTGCCATGACTAAAACATTCGCGTACCTCTTCGTACCCTTCCTGACGAAAAATGTCTTTGCAGTTTTTTACCATATTTAAATCCGTAATTTGAATCATACAGTAAAAAGAGAAAAAATATTTTCTAATGAAATTAAAAATCATGCTATTGAAGATCTTGATTTGCTCTATCGAAATTGTAAGATTTCAACTGAAATTGCTCGGAAATATATGGGGTTTAATTTTTTTTAGGAAATGAAAGTTCGTTATATACCTTAAACACATTCTGAGTTCTTAGCGTTTCTCTGCAGTTTTTACCATATTTAAAGCCATCATTTGAAAAATACAGTAAATAGAGAACAGAGATTTTTTTAATGAGCTTAAAAATGATGTTATTAACGGAACTCAATTTGCTCTATCGATTGAGACCGATCACGTTGAATTTCGACAACTCTATCCCTTGAAAAAAATTATGCAATATATAATACGCAAAAAAAATAGAATAGGCTAAATTTGCATATTTAGCCTATATCTCAGAAATGCCCTAATGTACACGTTTTCGACTCCACAATAAATTTTTAAATCGACCAAGTTTCTGGTTTTTGCCAGATTCCGGGCGAACTATTCGTCCGGTGAGAAAACTAAGTACAGATATGGATTCAGCGTGTTTTCTCAACCCAGAAACACGGACATAATCTGCGAAACAGATAGCCCGGAGGCAGGCCCTGAGGCACGGACCCTGTACACCTTGCGACAAAAGTGAGCAGCCCCTCGGAGCAATTCAGCCGGAATTCGGTGAAACCGGAGGGCGCATTACGAGTTAGTTTATTACTTCGTGTTCCAGAATCTGATGGACTGTTTCCTGACTGATTCAGCTCTTTACCAGACTGGATGTTTGTTCCAATACGTTAGCGTCCGTGCAAAGCAGAGCATAATAACACTAGGGAGTAGCGCCAAGACTTGAAGAAAGTGACACACTCGAATAGCAGCGACACTAGTGCCACTAGCAGTAGTGAACGTCCCTACTCAAACTCAATCCGCCGTACACCAGCGCTGGCTCCAAAAACTGCATATTGTGAACACAGCAATAAAAGATGCAACCTCCTCTGTTTCCAAGATGTCTGCAGACCGCGTCTTAGCTTTACTAGAAATTTCTAAATCCGCAGGTTTGTCTCGCTTTAAATGCCGCAAACTTAATGGGCGGCGCTGCTACTATGGCCCGTTTGCGAAGCATGGAAAGGATAGGTCTTGGCGCTACTCCCTAGTTTTATTTTGCTCTGGTGCAAAGCCATCCTCGAAAAATGTTTGTTGAAACTCTTTCCACAGTGGCCCTAATGACATCATGATGGCTTCATTTTGTCCCTAACAACAGGAACGATTGCAAACAACTCCCTCAATCAGATTGCAATCAATCATCTTCATCCAATCATTCGTGATACTGATCGCTATTTTATGCATTGTTTATCAAACACGCACGTTTCAAATGAACAATTTATTAAAATGAAAAACAAATAGTTGAGAACTTTGCTACCGTACCAAGTGCCGTGAGAACGACATTCACAAAATTATGCATGCGGCAAGGACCCATGATTTGTTATCATTGCTCGCGATCCGGAAACCAGTGAATGAATTAATGAATATTTTATTTTCCATTCATATAAGATCGAAGTAGTGGAGTAAATTAACAAAAGATAAAATAAAGAAAAGAACTAAACAGGTCTTTAATAGTAGAAAGAAGGAGAAAAGAAAGAAGAAAAGTAGAGAGAAAGAAGGTAATCTTTCTCAACCCCAGTCGGTATTTCGCTTTTTCTACTTTGCTGATGGTGGCTACCGCAAATCTTGGTGGAAATAATATCAGCTTCACCGCACTATAAAAGGGGTTATCATTATCATCCAAAGCGGTTCATGATACGGGGTAATTTCGAACCGATAGCCTGTTCGGGACTGTGTGTAACTATTGAATCTCCATAAATATACCGAATAGTTTGGCATCGAAAAATTACCGAATAATGTCAGTAAATTCGTCCACCGAATTTGTGATAACTACCGAATCCTGGTAATTATACCAAGAATACAATACCGAATTACCGATTTGTACCCATAGCCTATTCAGGATTCTGAACTACCGAAACTACCGAATCCCCGTAATGATTACCGAATGATTTTACTCGGATTTTGTCGGAACATGATACATTGATACACTGACTGGTTTAAAGTTTGAAGGAGGTCCAGGTGAGCCGGAAAAAGAAGATAAATTAACGCCCGTTACAATCATCTTGGTCGATATTTGCACCAAGTCTAAGCTTCTTAAGTTAAGCCTTTTACAATCGGATTGTTTGTCTTGCCTTCTACACTCTCAGAAGTTTCATAACAGATAGCGCATAACACTTTCAAGAATAACACCTTTTCACTTAGAAATAAAGTGTTATGACCAATTAAGTTTACACTATTTCGTGCCTAGATCTCCAACAACACCTTCAATTGGTAAAAATACTAACGGAAAAGAAAGAAACATAACAGATAAGATAACATCCCAAAGTGTTATCTGTTGAAACCGGGCATCCTTCTGTTGTCGTTATGTAACTTCTGACAGTGTAGTATTTTTACCAATTAAAGGTGTTGTTGGAGATCTAGGCACGAAATAGTGTAAACTTAATTGGTCATAACACTTTATTTCTAAGTGAAAAGGTGTTATTGTTGAAAGTGTTATGCGCAGTCTGTTATGAAACTTCTGACAGTGTAATTCTAATTTTCTGGTAGTAATTTGTTATTTTATTTTACTGGTATAGACTTATTTTAAGACATTACGTCGAGATCTGAATTCCCATTTTCAACTCTGTGCTGTTATCGAACTAAATTACGATTGGAAACGCTACTCCGAGTCCAAGCGAAAAACTCAACAAGATTTCAAACTGTTCAGCCTAGATGGTTGGTAAAACATAAACAAAGTAAATTAAGTGAAACCACTGAAAAGTAATAGCAAGAGCAGGGAGGAATAAAGATAGCCGTAACATCAGAACCAGAGTCTCTGATGTGGCGAAGAGTTTCAGGCGTCAGTTCAGAGTAGGGTTCCGAATCGTAGAACGCGAAAGCTTTTTAGTGCTGTAAATGCTGCATTCAATGCTGCATTTTGTTTATTTTTTGTCCGAAAGCTGTTACCTTTATTTCTTCTCTGACACATCTAGAATACCGAAATTTAGCCTTAGTCGCCTGCTCCCCAGTTTCTTCTTGAAAATTCAGCGTAAAATTTAGGATCTTTGCTGAATTTTTCGATGAATTTCATGCTGAATTAATGCTGTATTAACTGAGCGAAGATTTAAGTCCGAAAGCGAAATGCTGCATAAAATCCTGAATTAATTAAGCATTCTCGTTCGTTTCGGAGCTTTCGGACACGTTCGTAGGCTACTTCATCCGCGTGTAGCCTTCAACTAGAAAATCTTGTCGTAACTTATTTATCTTCTCGTAATTTTGGCGTAATAGAAGCCTTCAATATTGTTATTAGTATCAACGAGACTGGGAGAAACCTACAGAGGTAAAAGAAGAAACAAAACCGATATTTTCTTAGCTTCGAATCTTGTAGAAGTAAAAGAACATCACTGCTGTTAGACACCACCAGAATCGCGAGTGCTGATTGAAACATCTGAGCCAGGCCCGTATCCAGGAATTTATTTCGGGGGGAGGGGTGCCCGCGGAATTTATTTCGGGGGGGGGGGGGGGTTTGCCTACGGGCCGGACCAAAAAGTACAAAAAACATATAGATCAGAGGTTAAAGCCTACACAAAACTATTACTTTTGTGGGTTTCGGGGGGGGGTCGAACCCCCTAACCCCCCCCCCCCCCTGGATACGGCCTTTGTCTGAGCCCTTGCCGCTTTGTCATTCTAGGCCTTTTCTACACATCGTGATCATTAATGACACTACAATTATTTGTACTAAATAGGCAGTACTAGCAAAATAACTACCGGTATATTAAAGACTAAATTTCTAGCGAACATGCTTGATACTAACACCCATCAATTCTCCGTAGTCCAATTCAGAGCCACAATGCGGTTTCGTCCCTAGTAGTCCCGCCAACGATCATCACCATCAGCAACGTTAATCTAAAACTTTGCGAGGACATGTGTTTAACTATATTCCTTTGTTTAACTAATTCCTTCGTCAGAAAAAGCTTTAAATTCAAAAAATAAAAGCTTTTCTTTTCATTGACTTGTGGATCTATTGTACTACATGTGTGATGGATGCTGATAATGAGGTGAGGAAGAAACAGAGACTACACTGTCAGAAGTTTCATAACAGATAGCGCATAAAACTTTCAAGAATAACACATTTTCACTTAGAAATAGAGTGTTATGACCAATATCTGTTATGAAACTTCTGACAGTGTAATCCCCTTTGGAGCTCTGAAGTGGTGTAAGGCTAATTCAAAGTAATTGAGAATGTTCTCCATGCCTTAGACGGAAGACTATACTGTCAGAAGTTTCTAAACACTTACCACAGGGATGCGCAATTTTCAACAGGAATGCGATAAAGCACTTTCTGTAGTCGTTATAAAGTATTTCCGTTACGACTTGCAAAATTTTTTTTTCGTTAAAAGCAACGTTGCAAACCATGTTTAATGTTGTGTTTTGCAGAAACATGGCATTTAAAGGCTCATAACACAATTTTTCTATAATGTTAGCGGATAATGTGTTTTCTCGGATCTGTTGAGATTGTGCATCCTAAGTTGCGTTTTTCCTGATCCCATGGCATCTATGATATCAAGGTCTAAATTCGTTTCCGCAGTTACCATGGTATCTGATTCACGGTCAAAAGTGGTTTTGCAGTTACCAAGTATCTGGCCAGTTAAGTGCGTACACATGATACTTGTTTCCCGGCCGGATTTTTTTCACTTTCATCATAAAGTTAAAAAAAATCTCAACTTTTCCTTACGGAATTCATGATGGTGTCGAAAATCCGGACAGGAATTCCCTCGCGGGAGCACCCGACCCAGGTCGTGTGTCCAAGGCATTACCTGGTGTCTGATTCTGAGACACCACGGTTCGTGGTATTTGAAAAAGTTATCTCACTTTCTTTTGGGGTGACTTCTAACAACGCAAAGTCGGCAATTGTATTTTTGCAAAGCAACCGTAGTATCAGATACTATGGTAACTGCAAAAACGGAAAATGCAGATTCAGTTACCGTGGTATCAGATACCATGGTATCTGCAAAACACAACTCTTATGTTCATGTTGTGAAACTTCTGCCTATTTAATCACACCACGCGGCCTTGTTTACAGTTCTGTCCTCAAGTCCTGCGTGGTATTTGGTAAGTACACTATACGATTGGACACGGGTACACCTAGCGGTCTATCAGCCATTATTTTAGGAGTAGAGTATCGCCTAAGTTTACATCACAGCTGCCTCTTGATGAGAGCTCAAATGCGATACGACACGCATTCTTGATTGTTACAAACATATGTAATCTAGTAACTAAGATCGATACAAATAATCCACTCTGAGAGCAAATTTCATATGACGTTTTGAAAGTTTACCAAAGAGGCAAGCCAAAAGGCATGAATCAACTAAAAATTTATCGCGTTCACTCGCTATTCGAAGCGAGAAATAGTTTCTCCGAGAGGATTATCTGTTCTTGTTCGCTTTCGCCTACGACGATCACCTTGCAGCCAGTGCCCATGATTTCATGGCATCGCTCTAAGAATACACGTAAACTAGCAATTAGCCGGGATTCCGGCAATTGCTTAATTCCGCCGATTCCTCGATTCCGCTGACATCGAGGTGTTTGCTGTGAAGAACTTCTAGCTGGCATTCAGACCCTGAAGAACAAGGCTTAGATTGCTTATCCTTGGGAATTTGAAAGTTTTGCAGGAAATAGTCAAAGTCAAATTATCAGCTGATTTTCAAATTCCCAGTTGACAAGCTCTTTTTCGTTTTACCATGCGCGCCTAGTGAGCAAGATCGGTGGTATCCGATACCCCCGGCGGAAAATCGCGACATTGCGTAAAGGGCGGTTATTAGTCCTTCGACATATAATCATGGGCCCTGCTTGCAGTTAGACTCCAGTATAATAATCACAGACTCTTGTCTCAAGCTGTAGTTTTGTTGTTCCCATTGCCTTTTGAGCTTTCATGGTAAAAATTGTATCTATCTGTTGTACCGCATAAACTATTTTCTTGGAGTCGGGACCTGTTTAACTGGAACAACAAACGAAATGTCATATCACTACTTATCAGTCACTTCACGGCTTTGGAGAAACCCCTGGTCTAGTAAATGTCTGCATCCCCTCGACTTTGTTCAGTAGGCTGGTGTAGTGAACCAGGTTCTTTACGAGGACGTTGTACTGGCCTTCCAAGTAGATGGCCCTGGCCTCTTTCTGTAAGACAATACAGATTAGAATGAACTGTTCCTCTGAACTGTTACTCCACTCACCGAAGTCGCATGAAAAATCAACGGAGCGTAACCTGAAGTTCTTTGTACCCTATTTTCGTTTCATTTAATTTCTGGCCGCCAAAACTGGCGAGTATAAAAAAGAAATAATAGTACAACACGGCCACAAAATACAATAAACGTGGCCCAACACTTGCACAATCAAATACTCAACAGAAAACAAATACAAAAGAACATACCATACTGACAGACACGATCTATTTCAAACCTTAACCCAGGTTATGCTTTAGGCTATCAAGCTTGATCATGAACTTAGCGTGTTTCTGCTTCAGGATTTCAACCGGATTTTTCATATTATAATCTTTCATCATCAAAGAAGAAGATTCAAATTTCGAAAAACGGTACTGAGAAAACGGTTTACGGTGTAAAGGGTCGAAAAACGGTTTGTACAGTATTTTAAAGTTCTGAGTTCAGAATTCAAATTGATTTATTTTATAGTTATGTTTGTTATCGTATTATATTTTATAATTGCAACATATGTGTGCTATTTGCGACTATGTGACCATGTATAACCAACTATCCGTAACTACCCACCACTATTTTTGTAAAAAGATAATATGGAATTAAACGAATTATTATTCAAGTGACGGGACTCGATCCTGGGGTGTGTCGGCCCTACCTCGGCTCTCGAAGGGCTCTCTAGTCTCTTCCTCAACAATATTGGAAGAGTCGTAAAGTTTCGTCTCGAAGGTACTTGTCCCTTGCGAGAGCGTTTCCATGGTAATACTACACACGTTCACTGTTCTTGTATAATCCCAGTGTGGGTGTTTGGGAAGGAAAACTTGAAGTTAAGAGTTAAACGAGAGCGATAATGTCATGGCTGGTTCCTCAGTGCCGGGACGGTCATAAAATGTTTCTACATTTGCCGAAGCCACAGCAACCAGTGATGGTGCAGCTGGTCCCAAGGTCAAAACCAGGGCCAGATAGAAGCCCTAGGCCATAATTCTGCGTCCCCTTAAGAAGTCGATTTGCAAGCACCCCTTAAACATGATTTCTTGTTGCGTCATGACTCAGTTACGTCAAGAGATAATTTCGACTTCTCGAACAGCACGCGGAAACAAGATCCAATCCACACTTGGGTCTTGGTCCTAAAAATCGCAATGAGGAGAAATGGTTCGCTCTGGGGTATGGACAAGTACCCTTATCGTTAACACCATTTTGTATGTCTGTAATACTGAAAAATGTTGTTAATTCTTCTGTATATACGCCCCATGGCCTCGGTTGGCCATATGGGAAATGCAAAGCACAGTATCTAACATTTTCAAATTCGGTGTTGGATCGGGCGGGACTACAGTTACAATATAGTCTTACAAAGTCATCTCTTTGTACACGGAAATAACATTGGATAAGGTTTATTGTCTAGCTTATCATTAGTCAGAGAAAGAATGACAATATTTACTTTGTTTACAAGTAGTAAAGTGAAAGACAAGAATGCTGCTCAGCAAGGATTTGAACCCAGGACCCTTCGCTTACAAGGCGACCGCTCTACCAATTGAGCTACCGAGGGGCTTGTGAACATAGTTCATAAACCACTACAATAGTAAGATAGAAGCTGGCCATAGGTACAGTGCTCCCGCTTGAAGGCAAATTCATCCAATCAGTCCACATCCCCATGTCACGAAAGATAACGGTACAAGTCCCTTGTATAAATCGTATAAATTGTATAAATAAACCTTAAAGCACAACTCTTACTACAAATAATATTTTCCCTATGAAATGGATCAGAAAAAAACATTTTCGAAAATACCATTACTTTCCATCTGAAATTAGCGATTTTCTTGTTAGCGCCTGTCGACTATGTCTAGCCTTCCTGCTCTCCGACGCGGCGGCTGGGCGCAAAACATTTGAAAACTGATCGCGCCGTGGTTCAAAAGTGTGAAAATTAAGCAAATAAAAGAAGTAATAAACAAAAGCTTCTCAGATCCTTATGTGTGAAAGAGTTGTAAGCAGACGTTGATGACCCCGGCAAACGTTTCGTTGTGTGACGGGCAAAACTCGGCAAGGCCAAAAAAGCGCTAAAATTTCGTAGGCACAAAACGAAACAATGGACAAAGGTGGGGATTTTAGAAGCTTATAATTCTGTATGGGAGCTAGATATATTATAAAAAGCAGAATAAGCAAGAGGGGTCCTTTAATATAATATTTACTGCCCAGCCCCACCATAAAAATACCCCTGACAATGGGCGGGGCTAATTTACATTTGTGTTCTTTCGGAACAAATCAAACACACCAGAAAAAGACAGAGGGAAGAAAACAAAATAAAGAAGAGAAAAGCCACAAGACTAATAAACTAACAAGAGAGAAAAAATTATGAGATCGATTGGGAATATTCCGACTTCCATGAACTGTAAAATTGTTAGTCAAGACCCGATTCAGATCCGGAATCGCCTAAGAAGAAAATTAATACACCAACCTCTCTTTCCTTGTCCTTGCGTTTCTCCCTGGACCTCCTCGCTGATTCGTTATTCCTCTGCCGTCGTTGGTAATATTTCGCGTCTTTGACTCCGCCTCCTTGGGGAGACCTGGTTAGCTCCCGGTCACCTCCCTCGGAGTCTCGCTCCTCCGTGCCTCGTGGAGAAGGGGAGTCGTCAGCAGAGGTCTGGGAGGTACTTGGCACAACTTCTGCAAAGGAAACCGTAATATCCATCAATCAACTTCATTAACTAAATAGCTTAAAGCTGGAAGAGGTCGTCGAGCAGTTACGAGGACAGTTACGAAGCAACAACAATTAATAACAAGAGACAACAAATTAACTAATACACTTCATGGGAAACGATCTGAAACAAATGCTGGTAAAAAACTGTCTAAAAACTGGGTTGACTAATGGACAGGATACGTCACGGACAATCGGAGAGATGGGGAAACACACCAACTACGCTCCAAAATTAATATACCAAACGCAAACTACCAAGCACTCACAGAGGGTTGTTCGTAGCTTCAAGACGGGCTCCAAATATGCTGCTTCTGCTAAAAATCGACTTTACCCTCTTGCTTCTATTTCTTGACATATGTGACTTTTCGTTCCACCAAACGACACATAGCCTATTAGTACAGTCAATCTAGCGTCAAATATGACTTGACTGCAAACAAATTGCAACAGAAATGATTTTTACACCATCTTGTAGAGAAAAAAAAACTGTACAACATTTCAAAAGTTGAGAAACCTACCGGGGTGCAAAATTTGTGTTTTTTAGCGTTTTAAATGTTTTTTTTGTTTTTCAGCTGAAATTTTCTATTTTGTTAAGGCTTAGTGTTTACTTCATGAGAACCATGTTTCTGGTGTAGTTTTATGTGCTGAACTCGAATATCACATCAGATTTAAGATACAGTCAACCGAAAATGTTTCACATTCATCACCATCCAATAAATTCGTGATTCTATTATAGTACAGTCGTTTTACCGCAGACAAATCGCAACAGAAATGATTAAACCGTCGTGTATAGAAAATGAAACTGTTCGACTTGTCCAAAGCTGGAAACCCAAACTCAAGTAAAAGCTCGTGTTTTGTAGCGTTTTCTCTTTTTCTTTTTCTTTTCCAGCTGGTATCTTACCGTTTGCTTCGTAGGAGGTAATTTTTTGCGGTGAATCTGAATATTGCCTCAGATTCAAGATATGTTCAACTTTAAAATGTTTCGTACTCATAACCATACAAGAAGTGTCCTTGGAAGTCTTATTATTTATCGTTTGGAAAATACCATGTCAAGTAGAATTCTTCAAATTGTCCTGTTCATCACCTCTCAGTTATTAGTAAAACTTAATTCACAGGTAACAGAAATCACATTGGTAAAAGGCCGAGCAGGTTTAGGCCTACCCCTTCCAGTCCAGTGCAAGGATACGCACATTTTGTTCCCCCAATTTACTTGCACATCATCTAGAGTGCTATCAGAGGGTTTTCGCGAGCTTCCTGAATCACCTTCCGCAAAGCGAAGCGCATCTCAAAAACACTGGGAAAGCGATTCCTGGAATCACTGTCCAGTTTCCCGCTGGACCGATTGCAAAAACGCATGGAAAGCTGAATCGCCCGGAAATCGTTGAATTCTGGATTTCAACAGTTTCAAAATTCCCGCCGGAGCATTCAATTTCCCGTGGAGCTTTCACTAACTTTCTGGAATCACTATCCGAGAAAGCTGCTTCGGTTTCCAAGCAGCGCGAAAACCTTTGGAAAGTGATTCCAGCTTTTCTTTCCAGCTCGCGAAAACCCTCCTTATATTTGGTCTGGTTGGAGTCGAGAGTCGTCAACGCTCCAGGCAAATATTTTCGATGGAACGCTCAAGCCTAGAATCCTAACCTTAGAATCCCTAGACGACAGGCAGGTTAGCAAAACCATCCGTCGAAACCATCACGATGATGAGACGATGAGACGAACGAAAAATCGGCCTACACCAAGAAGCCAAGGAAAAAAATGTTATGATGTAGCGAAGAGGATACCGACATACTACGGATCAAAGACGGAGAAGCAAGAGATGACTGGGAGGTACCGAGGTAGACAGCGTAACATGGGGGAATCTCTTTCAGCTCCAAGAAATTCCCCGCGGAGAGACCGTACAGTACCAGCAAGTACCGTCCAGACTCACCAACGAATATAAACCGATGGCGCTAGAGCCCTGCAGAAAGCAACGACGGACACCGAGGCCCTAATCGACATCGACAACCAGTCACCATGAAGCCCCAAATGGCTAATTTCCGTAACGACTAAATTCCAGGACAACCCACGACCTGTCACTAAGAAGGATCTTGAGCCCCTTAAGACTATGCACGATATGAAAATAATATTTGAACTTAGCCAACATGAAAAAGCTCATTAAGAGCGTAGTAAGAAACACCACATATATTCCTGTCAAAGGACCAAGACACCCAGGACTCAGCTCCTTAGAGCTTTAAACAACTAGAGTCCCTTAATTGCAGGATCGAAAGGGAAGCTGAGACTAAAGATGGACGTAGCTTTCATACTACTTCTACAAAATAAACTTTTTCAAAAATCTGGCAGAGCGCAAAGCTGGACCATGGATTATGGGTATATATGTGCGACTGATCCCGCCAGTGGGAACAGCCATCTTAAAGTTCCCTAATAAAGTAGTCTCAAAAGACGTCCGTAGGTTTCTGAACCTACTTGCTACAGGCAACCGTAGACTGAAAGTAGTCGCTAGAAAAGATGCCGCAGGGAAACATGGCCCAACGAGAACATCAGCAAACACTGAACGAGGACGGATTTAACAATTTTAATAATTACATATATGTAGACTATAATATATATATATATACCTGTTACAGGTTTAATTGTATGATATAACGATTAATAATTGCTGCTACCGGTAAAACTTGGTATTATATTGATTTATATCCTTGGATCACTACGATACCTGTTCAGGCTAAGCTTGACTCACCCCACACATAGGGTTGAGTAGCCAATAAAAGACAACACTTTTTTTCTTAGAGTCGAAGACTGGCCTACATGAAAACAGATGGATTAGCCTACTTATATCGCAATTAAAATTCGCCCCAAGTTATAGCCTACCACAGTATCTGCCTTCTCATGGTCCTATCGAAAAATAGTGCGAGGGACAAATAATGACTTTAAAATCAATGACGTCAACTAAAGACAGATTAATTAAATGATTTGTAATTATTAACAATAAATACAGCATATTTATTAATTATCCATTCAACACATCCATATGGGTCTGTATTCGGTCCTTAGTGCGAACAACGGGATAATGTAATAGAAATAAGTATTTCTTGAGTAGTGATGAATGTGAAACACTTCCGGTTGACCGTATCTTTAATCTGATGTGATATTCGAGTTCAGCACATAAAACTACATCAGAAAACATTTTTCCGGTTAACAAAACACAAAGCTATAAGAAAATCGAAAATATTACCTGAAAAATAATAAATAAAATATAAAACGCTAAAAAAACACTAATTTTGCACCCCGCTAGGTTTCTCAACTTTTGATATGTTGTACAGTTTTTTTTTCTCTACAAGATGGTGTAAAAATCATTTCTGTTGCAATTTGTTTGCGGTCAAACCTTATATTGACTGTACTATATGGCAGAACTAAATATGCATTCACTTCGTATAAGTTGTTCTTGCCGGTTCTTGCAGCATCTTGCTGATCTAGGGTCATTATTTGAGTATAATAAATCGTTTGTCGATAATAAGTGGCGAACTTCTGCGTAGGTCATCGGAAGGGGCCCGACCAGGGTCCGAAGCGGTAAATGTAACAATAATGATGAGTAAGAAAGTATAGTTGGTAGGCGTACTTGTCTGTTTCAGTTCTAAGGTCAAAGTACGTTAAATAAAGTAAAAATAATTTTTTTTTTGCTTAATTACCAAAAGATTAATCTCTATTAACTTCCTAGGGGCCTTGGAACTCCATGTCCGGGTGCGTCAATAGTTTGGAATTTTCTGCATCAAATTGGAAAAGGTTAGTCCCTTCAGTTTTTTTTTTCGAAAAATTACTCTTGGGAACTTTTACGTTTTACATGTCATACCGTTTTTTGTTTCACCATTCGCTGACGATATCGGATATGAGCTGCCATCTAACGGACTTCTGTCCTCATTGAGGCGCTTTCGTTTCCATGTATCCTCAGCAGGTGGCTTTAGGTCTTGACGATGAAACACTGAAGCGTAGGCTGAGGTCACGGGGAAAGGCAGTGTGTTTGTCGGGGCAGCAGCGAATATGGAGGAACTTGTTGACGGGGCTGAAATTACAAGATTTTTATTAACTGGTGTTGGTCTAGCAAGCGATAGAGCGATGTTCCAGACACGATCGCGTCGTCTCGCTCCAACCAAAGAGGGCGCTCCGCACGCCTATAGTCTCTGCAACAAGTCAACAGCTTGAGTCAAACGAGCATTCATGTTTATTCTGCGACTGGTTCCTTACCAGAGTTACCAGTAAATACAAAAATGAAGCAAAAAAGTTGAGGCATAAGTTGCATTTTTTCGGGTGTAGTTTTACTGTAGTTTGACCAGGGACCCATAAATTTCCTGTAATGACTCGCCATTCAGGGGGCTTGTCAATAAGAGATTTCTGATAAGCTCTTGACCGAGCGTCAGATAGTTCGAGAAATACCCACGGGGATAAAATATTGCCTAGAGGGAGGAATCTCTTTGGTCTCACGTCCAAGGAGGCCCGGGATTGGCTCTATCTGAGCATGAACGCCGATTCGACCCAAGTGGAATTTTTGGAAACTAGGTGAGGCTCGGGCAACGTAATTTGTTTTAGTTCTGAAAGCACAGTATGTGGAACGGACAAATAAGACGGTACACACATACTGTACTTTCATAGTAAAACCACATATGTCAAACTACAGTAGTTGCGTTTTTGAAGACACCATGGTATCTGATACCACGGTCTAAAGTCGTTTTCGCAGTTACCGTGGTATTTGATACCAAGGTCAAAAGTCGTTTTTGCTGTTATCGTGGTATCTGGTCAGTTACCTTGGTATCTGATATTAAGATACCACGGTCGGTAACGGATCGTGGTATCTGAAAAAAAATCAATCTCACTTTCATCATCACCAACACAAGAGCCCATGATTTTGTCAATTTGGTTGGGAAGAAGTTTGGCACTTGTGATGTGAGTGGATATCAGTTTTTCTTTTGGGATGACTTCTAAAAGCACAAATTCGGCAATTTCCGTTTTACAAAGCAACCGTAGTATTAGATCCCACGGTAACTGGAAAAATTACAAAATGCGGATCCAGTTACCTTGGTATCAGATACCACGGTATCGGCAAAAACGCAACTAGTGAAACTACACCCGAAAAAAAAAACGCAACTATATAATATAAGCGAGATTTCTCGTTATTAATTGGCAAAAAAGGATTTTCGTAGGCCCCAGAATGTCACAGGATTTTGCGGCCAAAAGTTAAAGGTTCCATCAGTGAAAACTGGCAACACTGGTCATGTTCAGGGTTTTCATTCCAGCACTACCATATTCCTATTGTTTTTCCGTGGTCATTCTGCAAACGAATTCCGTTTGGAACTCGTAAATATGGGAATGAGCTGTCAGTTGACAGATTTAGACAGAATCTTGAGCAACTATACTCACAGTGCTTGATTGCTGTGTGAGGGGAAGCAGCCACAAATCTGTCAGACAAAATTCAAAATCTACTGAAATTACAACAGCATATCCAGTAATCATTTGAACTGTGCGGTATGACCGGACCAAGGAGTTTTTTGCGAAAATTTTGAGGAAAAAGGATTTAGGGTCGAAATAGCTTTCGCTTTTGGAATAGTGCTGAGATATGACAGTCTAGTTACCCATCAGCTGGATAAGCTTGAATATCTGATGAAAATGCGTTACTTCGTTGCTCCGCTGTTCATAAAATCGACTTTCATCGAATGAACTTTTTCTTTCGAATCTGTGGTACCTCTATATGACTGTGACAATATGCTTGAAACATTTAGTAACTTATGGTGGGTTTACACACTGCGTAAAATCCGAGCTTATTTCGAAATCCGAGCGTATTTTGCGCACATATTTGGGCTTGAAAAGATCTCTAGCAATACGGACGTATTTATATAAGAAACAGATCGATATCTCAAAAACGTCCGTACTGCTAGAGATCTTTTCAACCCCAAATACTTGCGTAAAATACGCTCTCGCTCGGATCTTACCATAGTTACCATTAAACGGTAACTGCCGACTGCCGAAAAATAAATCTTTCTCTGGTCACACGGAATAGCGGGCTTTCTTCAAAAGTGACCATCCAATCTGGAATTGAACATTTCCGAAACCTCGCTTCATTTACACGCTTTTGTTGAAATTCAAATTCCCCGCGTCAGGATGAAAAGTATTCGCCTTGTACTCACCCTGTGGATTTGAAAGACCAAAGAGGTGTGGGTTCACTCGGTTCTGTAATCCGATGAGCTGTTCCAGTAAAGCTCTCTGTTGGGCCAGCTGAAGAAAACTGCTTGACGCCATTGTAGATGGCGCTGAGATCGGTGGCATTGTTTCTCTTTGCCTTTCCAGTGGCGTTAAAAGAATGGAAGGTCCTTTATTCCATCGGGAAGTGGCAGCACTCGTCTTGGGACTTATTCGGGGCAGAGGTTTCTGATCGAACGTCGAGGCAGTGTCTGGAACCAACAACTTATAAAGCAACCATAGAACTCTACCATATTTGAAAAGATCTCCGCATTTTCAACGGAAACGAACGAGAATTCGCTATCTGAAACGACTGATGCAGTGTCTAAAACTTGGGACGTATATGAAGCTACATATGAACATGCCGTAAACCCTATTTGACAAATCTCTGCTACATTTTCCAGTGAAACGAACGAGAATCCGCTTTGTAACAACAGTTTTTTCCTTTTTTTTCTCTGTGACGATAAAAAAAAATTTGGAAGGAGGATTAGCGATCTGCAGACAGCTGCTTGTAATTTCTAAAGCAGATAGAAGTTCATTGGAACTACACCCCAATTTGATAGTTTTGTCTCGATCTTGCTAATACCGAGGAACCACTCTGTGAATTGCGAGGGGTTAGTTAGTAGATTGAAAGAGGTTGGAGTAAAGAAAAGTAAAGGTCGGGCTTCACTACCCAGATTTTTCGCCCGGGTTCTGGGTTCCCGTTTTCTTCGATACTGAGATGGTGAATCAATTGAAATTGGCGCTAACATCTGGGCTCAGTTTGCTCTGGTTTTCGGGACCGTCTTCACATAATCCGGACCCCAGATTCTGGGGCGTCTGGGTAGTGAAGCCCGACCTTAATTCTTTCAGAGGTTTCCCGTTCGGCAATCACCTTATACCATTTCAGCGCCCCAAGCAGAAAATACTCTGTTTGTCTCTCCTCACAACATTATCAGCATCTATCATACAGAGATAGTACAACAGGTTCCATAAGTTAATGAACAGAAAAGATGAGCTTTCACTTTTTAAACATATCCTCGTCGAGTTTTAGTTGAACATTGATGGTGGTGATGATCATTGGGGACTTAAACCGCATGGTTCCAAGTAACTGGAATATGGAAAATTTAGAGCGAAAAACGGGGAAAGGCAGGTCCCCTGTTCTGATTTTCTTCTACAAGGATTCCTTCTACGAACACAGTCGACAAACAAAGACCAATTTTCGAATTGGTATTTTCCAAGGATTTGACAAGGCCAACTCCAATCCTCTGTTGGGTTTGGCCTTGTTCGCGAAAGTTTGTTTCTTGGTCTTTTCTAGTTTGCCAAAAAATAGGGATGAACATCATAAACACGCGCAAAAATTTTTGGAAGGTAGTACTTTTTTTTCAAAGTAGTACTTTTTGGTAGTTCTGATTAGTACCATTAATTTTGTTCGAGTGGCAACCCTGCTAACGATACCTCACTAATCTTTGCTCTTGCTACGATTCACTATTTTCCATGTGCATTATGCTCGCGACGAGTTCGCGTCGTGCTATTGATGCGTAACATAGGTTATCTGAATTTTGCCGAGTTTTTGCCAGAAGTCAATGGGCTTGAGATTCTTGGGGAAAAGCTTAAAACAGCCAAAGCCGTGGATAATTTGTTAAAAACAGAGCCTAGTTTCACAGTATTCAAATAGTTTTGAATGTTGGAACATAAACATTAAAGTTTAACTGAAAAGCCAACTTATTTTTGTGTCATTTAGTTGAATACACTGAATTATTTGAATTCTGCAAAGGGATTTTTTTGTTTTCCACTATCTGTTCTAGTTATGACGTTCAGAATATCTGCGGCTGTCCCCACAGCGAAAATTCTACTATGACGCGGGAAATTTTTATCTAAACACAAACAAGGCTTTTCAGTGGGCAGTGGCGATATTGGCGAAGATTGCTTAGTGCCTGAACAATAAAAAAAATTCATAAATCTTTCTTGTAAGGCATACAACAAATTAGAGGTACCTCAAATCACACGGAAATTCCACTATTTGAAAATCGATTATTCCTGAATAGCGGAACAACCAAGTAACGCATTTTCAGCGGGTCTTCAAGCCAATTTAAGTGAATAAGTGATGGGGAACTATATTGTCCTATCCCAGTCCTTTTCGGTTAAACTTTAAAGGACCCGTCGTGTCTATAATGCTAATGCAACCTACTTCCATAATTGCACTCATTATTCTTAACCCCGGAGACCCAAATTTTATCTGTTTCATTCTAGCCCGCCAACCCCGCCAACGATTCACTATATTCCATGCACATTAAACTCCCGATGAGTGTTCGCGTCTCATGCTATTGATGCGTAAAACCGATTCTCTAGATTTTGCCGAGTTTTTGCTAGAAGTCAATGGACCTGACAAAGGCTTAAAACAGCCGAAGCCGTGTATAATTTGTTAAAGGCAGAGCCACCAGGGCCTAGTTATACACTATCAAAATAGTTTGGATATTGAACATAAACAGTAAATAGTGCGAGGTGTGCCTTAAGCAAATATAATTTTTTAATTTTTGTTTGGTTTTTATGGGTCGAAAAGGGGAATTTTTTATAAATATATAGTTTTACGCCACTGATGGAAAGGATCCCTTCCTCCCTATAAGGAAGGGATCCTCGAAACAGGAAGTGCAAAGCGATCTGTCTGATAAATTTTAAGGTAGAAGTACCCAGGTTTGGCCCATGGAATTTAAAGTTAATTGCTCAAAAATAAAAAAAATTATAATTAAGGATTTAAACAAGAGCTGAAAGCTCATATGGCACTTGTAAGAATAGGCGAACTGTAGGCGGGAGTTTTTTGCTTGAGAGTTATATACAGAGTCGAATATCATTTTATTTTACACTTGTTGAAGTAAAAAGAAGTGAAAAAGGCAGGTCTACAACTCCTCTTCTTCCTTGGAAGGTTCAAACCTCTAGGTCCCCCCGGATTTTAAACTGAACATCTGAGACACTTGTTCTTGACACTTGTCAAGTTTCATGCATGTCCGATTACCGGTTCCAAAGTTATTCATGTTACTAGTTTCCGGATTCCGCATCCCTCCACTCCCATCAAAGTGGCTCAATCGGGGAAATGATCATATCCAAGTCAATCTGGTGGGGTCCCTGATACGCCTGTCAATTTTCCTCGTCCTAGCTTATGTGGAAGCATTTCACGAGATTTCCGGTTCCCCCTCCAGCCCCCCCCCCCCCACCAGTTATCGGATCCGGTCCGGATTTGAAACTGAACGTCTGAAACACCTGTCCTTGCAACTTGTCAAGTTCCATGCATGTCCGATTACCCGTTCCAGAGTTATGTATGTTACTAGTTTCCCGACTCCGCATCCCTCTGCTCCCCCATGATGGCCGAATCGTGGAAGTGATTATTGCTAAGCTAATTTGGTCGGGTCCCTGATACGCCTGCCAAGTTCTATCGTCCTAGCTTATGTGGATGTGTCCATAGTAGCAAAACCCGGACAGACCGACAGGCATTACGATCGCTATATGGCACTTGAAAGCTCAAGTGTCATAAAAGACGGCAACTGGAGGAAATCTTCAAACGGGAGTAACTTAAAAAGTAACGACCATCTCTTTTTTTATTCCTCGGAGAAGTCAAATATAAGTCGAATTGTCGAAAGACGCGTAATTCAAGGACCAATTATACCAAAAGATTCTTTAAAACAAGTAAATTTCACGGAACTGCAATTCAAATAATCTCCCTTAGAGCCGGTCTTATTTTAATCCTTAAAGGTCATCTGAATGAAGTCTAACACCCTAAATTGCCACTTTTACATAGGCTACTGCTTACCATTTATCTCTCGAAAACCGGACTAAAATCGGATGAAGTTTCACCGTGCTATAATTTTCAGCCTTTTTTCCGACTTGTCTTGATCGTAACGCTCGCCGTAACAGTTGTAACAGTCCATGTTTAACAGTTCATGTTGTAACAGTCCACGCCGTAACAGTCCATGCGTTTATCCATCCATGCGCTGTTTATCCATCCATGCGTTATCAACGTACGTTTATCCATGCGATAATGACAGTTTAAATATTGGCGCTAAATTTGTCTTGGGAGGTCGTAACGAATCGCCATAGGGAGACTTAGAACTTCAAGAGTGGATAGCGCCGAAATCACGGAGCGAAAAAATTCGTCTTCTCTGTACCGGTACTGTGAAGGACGATCTGAGGGGTTCATGGAAGTATGGTAGGATCGTTCAGGTGTCCTTTAAACTGTACCTGTTCCCGCAGTCGGTCGAATCACAAATACGATTAGCCTAGTGGTCTAGGACACGGTCGGGTCCCTGATACGCCTGCCAAGTTTCATCATCCTAGCTCTCCCTAATCTATATCAACTCCTACTACGCTTCAACAACATGTACCAACCCCTTCGACCTTCGATTAGATTTAAGCAAAGAATGACTAATCCATGCGCAGAGTTATTACTAGTGTGGAGAAGGGGTAGGGATTTGACAAGAACTAGAAAAAGCGTTTCAAGAGATTGTGCGGATTCCCGGTAGGATCGGGAAACTGGTTATTTCCAGGATGGTTTGGTCGGGTCCCTGATACGCCTGCCAAGTTTCATCCTCCTAGCGCCCCCTAATCTATATTAACCCCTACTAACATTCAACTACATATCCCAACCCCTTCGACCTTCGTATTAGACAAGGTCTCTCCGAACACCCACAAGATTTGAGCAAACAATGACTCATCCACGCATAGAGCTTTACAGTGTGGGGTAGGGGTTTGACACAAACTAGAAAAAGCGTTTCAAGAGATTTCCGGTGTCCCCCTCCAGCTCCCCCCCCCCCAATTATCGGATCCGATCCGAATTTGACAGTGAACATCCAAGACACTTGTTCTTGATACCTGTCAAGTTTAATGCACGCCCGATTATCTGTTCCAAAGTTATGAATGTTGCTAATTTCCGGATTCCCCATCCCGCCACTCCCCCGCTGATGGTGGGATCGGGGAAGTGATTATTTTCAAGTTAATCCGGTCGGGTCCCTGATACGCGTGCCAAGTTTGATCGCCCTAGGTCATGTGGAAGTGCCCAAATTAGCAAAATGCGGACAGACCGACAGACAGACAGACATTACGATCGCTATATGGCACTTGAGTAAGCTCAAGTGCCATAAAAAAAAATTAAATTAGAATGTGTAAGAATATAATTTAATTAGGTCGTAATCCAAATATTTGAAGTTTGATTATTACCTTTAAAATTACCTTAAATCACAGCTTGGAGTGAAATAAGGACTTTTGATCCTGTTGAATCACTCCTTGTGATGACTGTTGTTGGAGTTAAAAAAAAAAAAGTAGCAAATATATAGACGGCAAAGCAGGACAAAAACAGATATGAAAGACATTTATGCTGTATTTATGCAACGGGTTTAAGCTGCATAAATAGATTAAAGGACAGATAACGAAAAAATAAAAAAGATTCATGAGCATAGATCAAACAAAAACACCATTATATTAGTGGGTACTTGAGCTCTGTACAGACAGCAGAGATATGCTACTTTAAACGTTATTTAACTTTCAACGATGCAGCTTTCTCGGCAGCTTTGTCTTCCGGTCAAATTAATTGTCCGGCGAGAAAATGAATTTTGTATTATGGACTCGGCATGTAAAAATAAATGAAGACTCGAAGCAATCATTCCGGTATTCTTGGGAACCCTATTGGCCACTTTGGCTGACTGGTACTTGATTTTTGTCACGGCAAGAGAACAAGAATGGCACTGTTGAAAGAACTAAAGCTAAAAGAAGCCTACAGGGGTATCCAACCTCGAGTTTATTTAACCCTGAACTTGGCCTGAAAATCCTGACTGGACAAAAGGCCTGAACAATGAAACTTCTGTGCAGTCCAAAGCAGGACACAGGATATTCGTGGTTCCTTCTTGACAGTTACCTGACAATTACGACCTACTGCACTCAAAATTTCCTTCAAACTTTTAAGGCCAGGTTTGAGGCGAGGGGTTGCTCACTCCCAAAATGGTTGTACAGTGGTGCCCGATGCCCAGCGGCGCTCACTCCCAAAATGGTTGTACAGTGGTGCCCGGTGCCCAGGTGTGCCCAGGGAGGGTGTACAGTGATGCCCAGCGAGTGAGCAACCCCTCGGTTCGAGGTTGTATAAATTCGAGGTCAGATGCACTTCTACTCTGTACGGCACTTCCCTTACTTATTAACATATTGTCTAACTGATCCGCGGTAGTGTTGGGCGATATTCGATACGATAATCGAAATATCGATATTATTGAAGAATATCGATATTTCGATATTGACTTTTCAAATATCGATATTTTCGATATTTACATGCAACAGGTC
Organism: Branchinecta lindahli; assembly: GCA_023053555.1. Lineage (NCBI taxonomy): Eukaryota > Metazoa > Arthropoda > Branchiopoda > Anostraca > Branchinectidae > Branchinecta > Branchinecta lindahli. The sequence continues at coordinate 22,637,386 of JAKZAO010000006.1, forward strand.
TGCTATTCGGGATTTTCATAATAAAACCACGAATGGATTTCAAAGTTGGAACAAAACCATTTTTTTTATTTTGGGGCAAGAAATTAGGTGTTGAACTCAATGTGGCGACCTTTCACAACAGAATACAGAGAATTAGCATATTTTTTTTCTTCTGCGCATCTATTTCCGGAAAGTACAGGTATGTTATCCATAGGTAGCAAACCACATTGGGATTACTATTTACCTATTCAGGATTGTCAACAACTGGGTTTTTAGACCAAATCAAAACCGTCTAAGGCGAAGTAGTAATGTGTAATGTTAATGTGAAATAGTACAATCGTCTGTTATTTCCTCCCATCCACATTATTGACAACTGAAGACCACAACGGCCAACGATTCAGAATCTCCTTTCGGAAAGGAAAAACTTGGACAAGTTGGACATGCTACTCTTCCTTATTGTGAATGTTTGATTTCGGTCTTTTTGTTGGTTTTCGTTCTTACTATTACTTTTTTCGTGAAAAAATGTAGCGGTATAAACAGTTTCAAGTGTGTCAAATATCGGTTTTCGATAATCGAAATATCGGTTATCGAATTTGAAAATACCGAAATATCGATATTTCGATAATCCTCAATATCGCCCAACACTAATCCGCGGTATTGTAGGCTATGCTTACCAATAACAGGCAAACCGGGGCTGGAGCTTCTTGATCCATTATCACTTTTACACAAATTCAGCGGCGTTAAATCCTCATCGTTAAAACAACTCGGGAAATAGAGGGACTCCTGCATTTTCTTTTTATTCCTCCGTGCATGTCATTATCATTTTTTCACTCATTTTATTCATGAACTAGTTCTTATCGCATTCTAAAGTAAGTTTGCGCCTGCGCAGAGGCGCAACGATTACCGGGCGGAAACTTGTTTCGCCTTATTGCGCGAGTCGCACCCGTCAAAAGTTGGGTTAACCCAGAGCATTCAACTGGGTTGGGGTTCCTAAGAAATCCGTAACCCTGAGGGGAAAGTGTGCGAAGGGTGTCCGTTCAACAGCTGCCTGGCAGATGTAAAAGTAAAGGGTTGGTTGCAAAGAGAGGTTTTTAGATCATTGCCGATAATTATGAATGACCAGTGAGGGTTAGGCCGGCGTGATTTATCTGTACCATAGGGCTCCCGAGATAACCGGTGCTGTAGCAACCTTTTGTATCGAAATTTGTATTTGGTACCCCCCCCCCCCCACGGTAACCTTTATACTGACCAAGTTTCTTTCAAATCGTTCAACTCGTTTGGTCACGACGCGTGTCACAAAATCCCCCCTTCCTCCAACTCCCTCACAGCGAGCGGATGAAGTTGGGATCTAAAAAATGGCACATCCAGGGCATCTGCCGCATCCATCAATCAAGTTTCACTCGAATCCGATCACCCGTTTGGAAGTTATCATAAAGTGCCAAACTGTCCTTCCTGGCTTACCGACGAAACGTCCCCATACCCATGACAAAACCTCCCCGGCGAAACGTCCCCGTGACAAAACGTCCCCATGAAAAACAGTCCCCATGACAAAACGTCCCCATGGCAAAACGTCCCATGGCGAAATGTCCCCGAGCATAGATTTTAAGTTCGCCTCGATCTTCAGGTGCATGATCGAGGTAAAAACAGATTGAGTGTGCACTACAGATGTGGGAATATTCCTTATAAGCAGGAAAGACCGGACGTGGGGCCGGTTGCTTCATAAACGTTATTGTTTTCAGTTAAATTTATAGTGTAATATGCCTTGCAAAGGACTCGCAACTGATCAGTTCTAGGTCGTTTGAGGCAACATGAACAATCTGAGGGGCACCATGTGGCTCGAAGAGAGTCAAATAAAGAGAATGCAAAAATTAGCGTAGTGGCGTTATGGTGGACAAAAATGACATGGGAAGCGAGGAAACGGAAGCGATGGAACGATTAGTTAGGTAGAGAGACACGGTAAATCTAGGGTAGACGGGTTTGATCCTCTAATAAAATCCTTCAGTGATAAACATCACCAAATTAACTATCGAACAAAAGCGAGATCAATGAGATATATCGCAGCGTAAACTAAAACATACATAAATCAATTAAATAAAGGATAAAACGAAAACTGACATACTAGTAAATCTTTGCGCTTTCTCTATGAAATGGCTATAGCCGGGAGCAACACTTTGGTTTGTATCTTCACTATCGGCTAAATGCTGAAGTAATCAGCCCATCGTGGTTTTAAAAATGTTATATTCCAAGAACAATTATTTTTGTTTGAACTGATGACGCAGTCAGTAATCTCATAGGCGATCCATCCCTTAGCGATGAAAAAAAAAATCTCTATCCGGGGACGTTTCGCCATGGGGACGTTTCGATTGGGGACGTTTCGCCACGGGGACGTTTTGTCGTGGGGACGTTTCGAATGGGGACGTTTTGCCGACAACCCTCCTTCCCTACATCCCACTCACGAAAGGTCAGGCCCGGAAAACGACGGTTTCCCGGACCTTACTTCGGGTCGGATCGCAATGAGCCTGCCAAGTTTCATCTTCTTAGCTTGTTTGGAGGTCCCCGAACTAGCACAAGTTATCGAACGAGCGACAAACTGAAAGACGGACGGACAGACGTTGCCATCGCGAAAGGGCACTTCGAACACCATGAAACAGGAAAGACATAAAGCGTGACACCAGCGGGTCTTCACTACCGGACACTTGGGATGTCACCATCAGCGGAAGGAAATTCGTAACGTGTCACTCGTTCACGATAATGCAAAAGATCCCTCTGGTATTACAAGCGCAGCGATAGTTAAACAACCTCTCAGCACTTTCACTAAGCCCGCGGGGTCTAAAATCAGCAAATGCGGTCAAAGTTTAGGGCGAACACTAAAATGTCACAATGCCCACGGTTCAGAATGCCCACGATTAGATTATTTGAGGTGTTCAGTCCGTAGTAAACTTGAATTAGGGGTGAACTGTAAAAAAAAAATCTTGCAGGATTTGCTACTGGGATTAATCTTGTCTCTACTGAGACAAGATTATCTCTAGTTTGGATGAATCTTATCCCAGTAGAGATAAGAGTAAAGTATTTGATGCATGTGGACCGAGAAGGTGGAAGACACCGTCATTTAACATCGTCTTAGTTAAAAATACCGACGGCTGAAACTGTCCACAGGGGAGGCCAAAATCATCCTGGGACGACGGACTACGAGATTATAAGGGATAGGATTAACCACGGAAATGGTTTTGAAAGGAATAATTTTATTGTTTCTTGATCAGTTCAGAATTCTTTGCGTAAAAGTACAGAAGCAATTCGTATAAAACTGTGCCAACACAGAAAGCAAAACTAGACGATCCAACTCCTCCAGTTAGCTAGCATCATGAAGGTAACAGTTATTCCTTAATTAAAACTATCAGTTTAAAGATAGCTGTTTGGGACTCAGTGATTGGATTTGGGTTTGAAGGAATGGTGAGAGAAGGGGAAAGAGTAGGTGGTTGCGGGCTCTACCCTCCGATACTTAACAACCCAAGGACGGGTTCATGCGGTTTGGGTTCGGAATATAGCCTATTATTAATCCGGTCGTGGGCATTTGGGCATTTTGAGTCGTGGGCATTTTGAGCCGTGGGCATTTTGAGTTCTTGGCATTTTGAGTGTTAGCCGTACACTTGAATCTGTAAATATCTCAAACCGGACCAATACAAAGGCAGCCAATTGGCAGCTTTCTTGGCTGAAACAGGGCCTGAAACATGGCCGAATTTAGGGATTTTGACAAGATCTCGAATTTCAAAATTTACGTCGAAAATTGGACTAAACTTCGGGACCCCCACCGAATTTTACACTCTAGGCCTACCAAATTTAAGGATTGACGTCGAAATTAGACCGAAATTCGGGATTCGGTGGACCGATTTTCGTCAATCGCGCTGGTTGTACCGAACAATTATGTATCCATAGCCCGTCCGGGATACTTTATAGCTACCAAATCTCAGTAATATGATACCGAATAAACTGTGGACAGAATCTCAAAAAGTTGAGGCGGGCGGGTAGGGGGGAAGGCTGCACGTCCTTGAGAACCACACCACTACCAGGACCAATACTCTTGATGACTGTTTCTCCTTGCCGCTGCAAAATCTCCGGCCTCTCTGGGTACCTAGCGGAAGAAAGGCTGAAGTGGTATCACAGCTGCTCCTAAAGATCGCCGTGATTGCTTGACACAGGATTTGAGTAGTTGAGTTTGAGTCGTTACGGAGACGTTTACTCCTTCTTCCCGAGGATCACTGGCGTGTTTTGGAATTAGTCATAAATAGTAATATTCCGGATTTTGCAACACGAACGAAATTTGTGATTGCATGATACTCTGAGCGTGTTCCACCCCTCTACCAATAGTAACTATTAGTTACTATTTCCGTTCCAGCCTCACGAAAAGTTACTACGCTGACCGTTCCAACCTTCTCAAAATAGTAACTAATAGTAACTATTTGCTTACCACGCTCGGGAGCGTAGTTAGTGTAGTAACTACGCATCTCTGTAACGTGATTGGTCGGACCACCCCGGGGCCTGATATTGACCGAAAAAATTCAAAAAGCGTTCCAGCCTAGCGTAGTAACCACGGCGACTAGCGTAGTAACTACGGTAAGTAGGGTGGAACACGCTCTCTATGGCCCAAGAATTTCCGGCGGAGATTTTAAAAATAAAAAGACGTGGCCAATACGAAAATGAGCGCTTCACGCAAACAAACTCCTAATGACTTCTTAAAGCAGATCATTGGCAGGCCTGTTGTGGTCAAACTGAACAGTGGAGTAGACTATAGAGGTATTTTAGGTTTATATTATTTTGGAACCTGTTCTATGCATGGCTGTAGAGACATTTTTCTATGCCATCCAAAAAAAGAGGCAAAAGACCTTGGACCTTGGCACAAACTTTAAGTTTGAAGTTGAGAAAAATGAATTTATTTAGAATTTACAAGTGTGCTCGTTTTTCTAGCTGAGGAATCTGTTAATTTGAACCGCCATCTTCTCTTTTGAAGGTATGTGAAGGTATGCACCATGTTCAGATTGTGAAAGGAACACTAGGTGGCAGTTAACAGACAACTGGCTAAACAGATAGTGACACTTTCGAACTAAGATGAAAATGGCTGAAATGGATGTGAATTAAACATTTTTGGCAAGTATTTTGCTGTAAAAGCTGCCTGGTATAGGTTTTAGTTTTTTCTTTGGTGATTGTTCATTGTTAGCAGACGTTCGCAGAAGCATACCTCTACTGGAACCCCAAAAATGTTTGGCTTGTAAGGCAGAAAGCGGCAACAAATGGCAGTATGGCAACACTGTGCTTCACACCCTTTCGCAAATTTGACTGCAATTGTTGTAAGCAGTACATTTACTCCATAGGACAATCATAGTCAACAAATCAAAAGAAGGTCTAAAAGGTCCCAAATGAAAATTTGGTCCCAAAATTTGTCCTCCTTTGTTCATCAATACAAAGAAAGTTAGCTAGCTTGAGCTTTCTGCTTAACAAAAGAACATCTTGCTCACCTTGAAAAAGATATAACCTGGACAACAGGCAGCTTACCCCTGGGATCTGATTCCATAAGAGTGGCAGCTCTACAAGAATGTTTATATTATGATGTTAACAGGGTGTCAGATGTCTACATTCATATTTCGTAAACTCGATTAAACTTCTTTTTTTCTAATGCTTTGGACAAACAGGTGGGCGAACTCGAATAAAGTTCTTATTTCTAATGCTTGCGACAGACAATCAGTGGCAGGCGGTCGCAGACTTGAGTTCCTGCCAGGATTGTCGGCATCATCGATTATACGGATCAGTGATGATTCACAACTTAAAGCACAAACCTTACTCAGTCAAGCACAAATCCCCAATTTTTGGGCATGATGCCCCAACGTCAGGGCATGCCCCAAGGTATGGGCATGGTGCCCATACGTTGGGGCACCATGCCCTGGAGCATGGGCATGGTATTAGCATGGCACCCCCATGATATTTGGTTGAACTGAGATTGATTACATACCTAAATAGGGCTGTCTTCCTCTCCTAGACCACAAGATACTTGATCTTATGTTCTATCTAACCTCTTTTTCCAATTTTAAAAATATTAGAGAACTTCCAAGAAATTTAGCTTTTCATGAAGACAACTGTTTCCTATTGGTTTACCTATCCATTTCCAGGGAAAAAGGGGAATTCATTCATGGCTAAATTTCTTGGAAGTTCTCTAATATATTTAAAATTGGAAAAAGAGGTTAGATAGAACATAAGATGAAGTATCTCGTGGTCTAGGAGAGGAAGAAAGCCCTATTTAGGTATCTAATCAATCTCAGTTCAACCAAATATCATGGGGGTGCCATGCTAGTACCATGTCCATGCTCCAGGGCATGGTGCCCCAACGTATGGGCACCATGCCCATACCTTGGGGCATGCCCTGACGTTGGGGCACCATCCCCAAAAATTGAGGATTTGTGCAAATTATCATCGATTCCGCACAACTCTTACTAGAACACAATAAAATGGTTCAGAAATGTCGTTTTTTGAGAATACCAATGCTTGCCACGTGAAATTAGCGATTTTCTTGGTAGCGCTTGTCGACTCTACCCAGCCTTCCCTCTCTCTGAAGCGGAGGCTGTGACAAAAAATATTTGAAAACTGTGCGCGCCGTGGTTTAGAAGTGGATAGTTTCGAAACACAAAATAGACCTGTTGGCCTACCAGCTCTTCCAAAATGAAAAACAACATATTGAAGCTTGTCATGCCCTTATTTGTGAAAGAGTTATCGGCGGTACTTGAAGCTTTCGGCGGAGTTTACGCTGCGTGACTGGTAAAACTCGGCACGGCCGAAAAAGCGCTAAAAAGTTGTAGGTGCGAAAGGAAACAATGGCGAAAGGTGGGGATTTCTGAAGCTTTAATTCCGTAAGGGAGCTAAGAATAATACAAAAGGCAGAATAAGTAAGAGGGGTCCTTTAAGATTTTATAAATTTAATCACGAAAGTTGAGAAAATCCTTCCGGAAAACCTGCGTAAGGATTTTTTCAAAATTCCTGATAATTACTAAAAGCTACCTTTGTCGTTCCAACCTGTACAGAACTTCATACCGGTTGGAACGACCGTGTTAGTCTTTTAGGAGACTGGAACGCACCCTGTGTATCCAGCACAGAAAATCCAAAGGACAGCCGCGAGTTGGCGCATATGTTCAAGTTTTTTTTTTTAGGTGTTCTTGCCTGCCTAGATGGTTACATGAACATTGCACTTGAGCAAACTGAAGAGTACCATAATGGCCAGCTAAAGAAGAAGTATGGAGATGCTTTTATCCGAGGTAACAATGTCTTGTACATCAGCACCATCAAACGCCGATGATTTCCACCTTTTGTAATTTCATTTTTCTATAAAACCAGGCTAACAAAATGAAATAGTATACACAGTGGACATTACAGGGTGAATACCACAGAGAATTGGGTTTTGTCCGGTTCAGTAGTGTGATCCATCAAAGAGGGACAAAATGTGGTTGTCAATGACTTTCCTAGCTGAAAAGAGATATTATTAAAGGTTGGCTTATCAGTACTTTCCACTTTAAAGCAGCCTACGCCGTGCTTTATTTTGAGCCCAAACTACCCAAAACAAATTACCAGTCTGGTATCTTCATGTTGGTCAATTGCTTTCCTCCAACTATTACCGAACGTCCAATATAGTGGAGGTATGTTACTTTAATTAGTTTCGGTGGAAAGAAAGTATCAATGCGGTATCTTGCTTACTTGCTTATATTATCGCTTTCCGCTTTCGTAGTACTATGACCGAATTAAGTTTCAGTGGAGCAGGGCTTGCCTTGTTGGTAAGATAAAAAAAAGCATTTTTATACAAAAGCATTTCAGAACTAAAAGCATTTCAGAACTCGCTCAGACTGTCTAGAATAGAAACTGATAAAAGACTGGATAAAAGACCAAGACATCTTTACTATTCCTGGCAGCAACTTCGTTTAATTTTCTGGAGAGTTATTTAATGTTTAGCTTGGCGATATAACCACATTTCACAATACGCCCGGACTGGTCAGACAGATATGTGACATCAGCTCATTTTCGAGATAGAGTGGAGACATGCCTAGCGACAAGCTAGTAAGTCGTAACATCGACCAAAGACTAAAATAACTTAGTTTATCGTACCCAGTCCACATCTTTTTAATACAGCCACTTCGTACGGGGTTTCTCCAAAGTCATTTCGCCGTGTTGGATCAGCTCCGTGGCTTAGCAACTCCTGTGTGGTGTGGGGGAAATTTCCAGCAGCGGCAAAGTAAAGTGGTGTGTTTCCGCCCTAGAATTGTTCGAATTAACATTTCCAAGAATTCTCTTGGATAATAGATTTCTATGAAAGCTGTCTTGAGCAAAAATACTACAAAGACAAGGCATAGCCTAGCCCTACAGACGTGTGTTCTTAGTTGGATTTGAACTCTACTCACGTATAAACTTTCTAATCATAGCCTCTCGTCTCGGATGCTATCCACTTTGTTTTAGTTAATAATTTCAACAGAAACATCATTTTTTACTTGCACAAAGTTTGGGACATGAATTTTCTAGCCAAACAAGCTGTTCTTTTGTCCTATACTTTTGATGTGAAAAATCCTGTATCCTATATATATTTTAGCCTTAAGTAACTCCCAAGCCTGTGCTGAACGCTTGCGCCTTCTTCCTTAGGGATGTAAGCGATTTGAGGTAGTCTTGCCATAAAGGTTTACATACTGGCTTCATACCTCGTCAGCCGGGTCACTCTCCGCATTCGCCTGTAGCAGGATCCTCACCACCTCGTGGTGCCCCGAGGAAGCTCCGTAATGTAGAGCCGTTTCTAAGGTCATCCCCCTTCGGTTTGGATCCGCCCCTTGGCATAACAGAAGACTGAGAGTTGGGGCTTGGCTGTGGGACGCCGCCCACATGAGGGGGGTTAGTCCGTTTGAATCCACCTCGTTGACATCTACCCCTGAAAGTGAAATTTAATTTCGACTTCAGGTCAGCCGTTTTAAAGGAACAGAAAACTTGACTCAAACTTGACTCGAGGAGCTAGCTAACATATCAAGAATGTACCCTGAGTCGATATTGAGAGTAAGAAAAATTCTCGTTACGACCATTACAGTTTCCGGGCAGTTTCCGAGAATTCGACTTTTGAGCAAAAGGTTTGCAAAAGCAAAAGGTTTGTGTGCCGCGACTAGGAATCGAACCCCGGCCGTCTAGTCGGGGAGGTCGTTACTCTGTAGTCTACATGTAAAAAGGCGAACTTTTACAGTACATGAGTGCATAATTACAGTACATAAGGGGCAAGGGCCTGCCAGCTAGCTTTGGGAACACTAAGGAGGGGGTTCGAGACAGTTCGAGATGACAAAGAAGGGGGGGGGGCTGTCGACAATAAGACCCTGTATATTTATCCAAGCCCCCCGGGCGATTCGATGGCCGAAAGTTGCGTAGTCAAGTTTACTGTTCCTTTAAAGTGATTATCAGGGGATAAATTATTCCAAGTGAGGCGCCGTGAACGGAATGAAGGTTACTTATGCAGCTACACTCAGCCTATGTGAAATTAAAATTGAATTACATTTTATTCATAACCAGTCTAGTCGAGGGTTGCACAAGTTCGACCTTTTCATACCGTAAGTGGGTGTTTGCTATGACAGAGAAATGCAAAAATGAAAATGAAAAACAGAGAATGCACAAGGGATGTGTCACTGATGCCTCTTGGTGAACTCGACTCCGGCTATGCCCCCCCCCCCATCATCCGTGTCTCATGGTTTGCGCCATGTCGTACAGTAGTAACGAATCCGTTGCTAATTAAATTAAATTAAAATTTTATCTATAACCAGTCTAGACCAGAGATGGGCGAATCCGACCATGAAAGGATTCGAATCCGAATCCAGGGCTAGGTGCGAATCCGATTCCGAATCCACCACTTCATGCTGAGGATTCGAATCCGGAATCGAATCCGACCTTGACAAAAATCAAATCAAATACGTAGGTTATAGTTTAAAAATCAGAGGTGACAAAAATCACTCATGTCTAAGGTAATCGGATAATATGATAGATTACACATGATGGTTGGTGGTGGAGATCAAAAACTTGGATTGCCTAAGCCCGCTGTGTGAAAATTGGGAACTGAAACTAGAAGGATGTATACTAGAAATTTGAGCAGATTCGTAAGATTGAGGATTTGGAACCCGAGTCCGAATCTATAAGCCTGACAAGCGAATTCGGATTCGAATCCGACCAAAAGGACGAATCCTGGATTCAAATCCAAATCCGGATTCGCCATGTCTGGTTAGACGGAGTAAAGTAGAGCAAAGAAAGAGAGATCAACAACTTCACAACAACAACCAAACACTCCGTCAGCCCAAGCTGACTGGGAATCATAAATAAAAAAAATTAATCAAAACGGACAAGCCAGCTAGGATATTCTTCCGCGAAATTTCGGCCCTTCTTGGCAAGGGTCCTCTTCCGGCTGTGGCATTTTTATATACAACAACCAAACAAAAATTAAAAGTCACTAAAGTGAAATATCATGGAGCTCCATGGGGGGATCAGAATTTTGCTTAATCTTTTTTACTTATACAAATCGTGTGGCAGGTTCAACGAGTCGATGTTCAGTAGCTAATGTCGATTCAGCGAACTGTCAACTTCCCAGGAACAGGAATGTAGGTTTATTATTGGAAGTACCGAATACTGGTGACGACTACATGATCTAGGTTTGAAGGATCTGATTAGTGAGCTCAGAATAGCAAGATATGAGAAGCAGGTAATAAGATGTTCAGAAGAGGAAAGAAAAAGAAACGGGTCAACAAGAAGTAAGTTGTAGAACAAAAATTAACATTGGCCTCAGAGCCGTATCCCCCCCGGATACGGCCCTGAGGAGTCGATCCCCCCCCCCCCAAAAAAAAAAAAATACTCGTTTTTTATAGGTTTTAACCTCTTGATCTATGTTCTTGCCTTGGCCTACTGTTTGACATGTATTAGGTCCGGCCCGCAGGCAGAGCCCCCCCCCCCCGAAACAAATTCCTGGATCCGGACCGACCTGGATCGCCTTGTAACACTGGACCGTTAGAATCCCCCTGGCCACCATTTGAGCCGTTCTTGCCCTAATTAAAAATAGATTTCAGTCATTATTGTTTTTTTTAATCTATTATTTTATTTTTATGTTACAGATGTATTTATTTGTAGATCAGAAAAAGCCCATTACCTTTATATTTGTTCCTTTATGTCTCGTCATTTTGGCGGAATAAAATATGTTATTACTATTATTTTGTTCCTGAAAACCTTAATCCTGGATCACATTCCCTTTTTCCTTTCGGTTTCTCACCTATCTCTAGCCTATCTCACACAACTCTTTTCAGTTGACCTTCGATCGTTCCTGAAAGCTAAGAAATAAATATTTCTGCCAAACTATGCATCACTTCCCACTTTTTCATGACAACTTGTATAACTAGTCGCAGAATTTTTCGGACACAGCTGTCCGGGCGAAAACTGACAGCAAAGGACGTTCGGAAGGACGTGACTTGATAATGTATAACGCCGGAAAATAGCAATGTGCAGTTGGTTTCAAGGGACAAAAAAATAAATTTTTCTCAATTTGCCTTGGCAGTATAATAAGAGATGAGTTGGTTGTTCCGATCGTCTGTGAAGGTTGTTGCAGACAACATTTCTTGTACAAAAATGCAGTGTTTAGTCGATATCGATAACGATATATCGGACCAAATATCGATAACGATATATCGGACCAAATATCGATATCGAAGAGATATTTTTTTCATTCATAAATATTGCAAATAATCCAACATAAGTTACAATTACACACCCAAAACTGGAGCAATATGCTCTTCGTTTTCTAATTTTTTATGTATTCGATATATCGAAAGTCAAAATACTGATATATCGAAAAATCCAGATATCGCCCAACACAAAAAAATTGCTATTCTGCCAAAAGCGTTTCCCAGCCAAAAACAAATACCGTAGGTCAGTGGTTCCCAACGTTTTCCGTACCGCGTACCCCTAATCAAGGTTCGAAAATGTTGCGTACCCCCTTTTCCAGAACGTTAAAAAGACGATATTTATTATCATAAATGATAAGGCAAACATGAGTAGAAATTTATACATCAATGAGACATTTGAGGCTGCGATTTAGCTAAAAAAAAATTGAAATCTCGGCTCGACGTCATTTACGGCAATATTCATTTTGCAGTCAGCCTGTTTCTTTGTATGGTTTTGATGTCCTCCGTGCTTTCATCAAACTACATCGCAAACGTTTTCGTTAGCTTAATTCGTAACCTGAATGACGATATCACTTGTTATGTCTTCGATTCTTCTTGAAAATATTGTTATACACAGGAACAGATTTTACGGCAGTAGGCTAGCTTTATTCAGGGGCGTCACGCACTTGTTGGCAACACCCCTTCCCCAAAGTGGTCGTCCAGACGGTTAAAAAGAAACAAGTCGGCGCGAAGCTCCGCGATTTTTCGTAAAAACAGTATTTTTTTTTGAAAAACAGTCGGTAAAAATACCTTGCCCCTCAAAATGTTTAGGCTAGTGATGTCTCTGCTGGTAATATTAGGCTTTCGGCAGTCAAAAATGAGTAAGGCGAGATTTTGAAGTTACGAGTTAAAATGATTTTGGTTCCTTCGCGTACCCCTTGCAAGGGTCTCGCGTACCCCTTGGGGTACGCGTACCCCCGGTTGGGAACCACTGCTGGCGTAGGTCACGGTCAGCTTTTCCAGACGCCGCGTGGGGCCAAGAATCCCACATGTGTTTGTGCTAGTCGTGCTGACAATAGCCCCCCCCCCCGCCGGCCGATGTCCTAGTTTCACACAAGAATAATCTTTCTTTTCTGCGTTCTGCCGCTACGAGCTATGAACGTTTCTATACAGTCTTGACGGTGACTTACCAGCGAGGTCAGTCTCGGTAAGCTCTCCCTGTCCTGCGCGATGATGGATTGTATCTTCAATCGGTTCGGTAAGGACCGGCGCAGTCTTTACATTTCCACGCTGAAGGTTTGTAAGTACTGGTTTAGGTAACTGAAAAAATAACTGGTACTTTTTAGCCTGCAGCAGATTAATAAATACGCAAGGGCCCATGATTGTTCCATCGTCGCTTGCGATAGCAGCAATAAATTGACTCGTATTTGCTGTTGTGCGATCTTACTGAACCCCAGTTGGGTTTCACATTAGCGTACCCTCCTGAGGCATTGACAGCGCGGCTCACTCCTAGGTCAAACGATGTCGGCTGTAACTCGCTTCTAATGGTTGGTCTACCGGAGCTGAAAGAAACTTACTGCGCTGGAAGAAGATTGCAAAGAAATTAACCTACACCGTCAGAAGTTTCATAACAGGTAACACAAGGATGCGCGGTTTCAACAGAAAACACTTAGGATGTAATCTGTTGTCGTTATGCATGACTGTAGGGCGATTCTGGCGGTCTGGAAAGCTCCGCGAGCTTATGCGCCGGCTGTTCTTGCGACTTCGGCTAAAAGCCGCTTCGCTTTCCAGAGCTGTTCTGGAGCTCCGCTAGTTTCCGCGAGTACTTGGAAAGCGAATCCACTTCGCGAGTGGAAAGTGGTTTCGGCAAGTCAGCGAGAAGTTGTAAAGGCGCAACGACTTTCCGCTTGTTCTTGCGCTCGGTGGATTCTCGCTTTGCTTTTCGGAAAGCGAATCCAAGAATCGCCCTCTTGGGATCCCAAAACGTAAGTGGAGGGATACCTATGACATCGCAAAAGTTGTCCGTCTGTCTGTCTGTAAGCACGATAACTCTCGAAGGCAGTGATAAATTTTGATGAAATTTGGTGTGGGGATTCTTTGGGTCAAGAGTAAGGTCGAGTTCGTAGATGGGCCCTGTAGCTTTACATTTAGGGGTGGGGGAGGGGGTTTAAATTAAGGGGCAAGCAAATTTTTTTTAAACAGCTAATGTGATAGTCGATTATGGGCTAAGAAGACACGCTGAACACGAATATGAAAACCACTTTCTCGCCGGACAAGTAGTTCGTCCGGAATCCGGCCAAAACCGGAAAGTTTGTTGAAAGTAGAAGTCTTATTTGAAGTTGATTAGATGTTCGATATAGGGGTAAGAAGGCATGCTGAACAAGAATATGAAAACCGTTTTCTCGCCGGACAAGTAGTTCGTTTGGAATCCGGCCAAAACCGGAAAATTTGTTAGAAGTTAAAGTTTTATCTGAAGTTGATTAGATGTTTGATGTAGGGGCAAGAAAGCATGCTGAACAAGAATACGAAAACTATTTTATCGCCGGACAAGTAGTTCGCCCGGAATCCGGCCAAAACCGGAAAACTTGTTAAAAGTTAAATTTTTATTTCAAGTTGATTAGATGTTGGGTATAGGGGTAAGGAGATACGGTGAATCCGTTTTTGAGCTTTAGTTTTTCGCCGGACAAGTAGTTCTTGAATTTCGCCAGAACCGCAAAATTCACAAAAGTAAGCTAGGATCGTTTCGATCGACTTATAGAGGTAAACGCACATGCTGAATCCATATCTGAGCTTGGATTTCTTAATGATTAGCTGTTTGGCCTGGCGAAGACAAAACCTAAGGCGTATTCTCGCCGTTCCCCGAGGACTCCTCGGGGAATCGAAGGGAACGGCGAGAATACAGGGACTCAATCCACGCGGACTCCGCGTACAGAAAACAGCGAGAACACGGGGAATGCTTCCAAAACGGATTTTGTTCTTGAAACAAATATGCAGTTAACAAAATTAGTCTGGATCTCCTTTAGTTTTGGTTTTGTTTATTCTGATTATTTTTAGTTAATTTTACATTGTACCAACACCAGTAAAAATCGATTCCCCTCCGAATCTGAAAGGGAGTCCTTTTTGATGATGGTGATGATAATCGGAGCATTCCCGGTCCGTGGGGACTCGCGAGAATACGGGGAGTGAGTCCCCGGGACAAACAAAAACGCGGGGACTCCTCAAATGAAGTCTTCGGGGAACGGCGAGATTACGCCTCTAATTGTCTGGATCAAATATTGAATTTTTGGGATCCCATCGGAACCTTTGGTCTTGTTTTGTTTGTTGTCATGATGTCGGAAAATCAAACAGATGCCTTTTTTGGCGGTTTCTCGTCTCTTCTGTCAATGCTTTGTCGCGACAACAGATTACATCCAAGTGTTGTCTGTTGAAACCGCGGATCCTTGTGTGATCTGTTGTGAAACTTCTGACAGTGTAGTGACATGTCTTCAAGTCGAACTGCTGCAAGAACAAAACCTTCAAGATGAACTGCTAATTCTACAGGAAAATGGTGTCCTCAAACTATGCCATATAGTGGCTTTTGGGGGCAATAAATCGATTCTACATTGAGCGTATACACACGCCACAAATCATGTCAAGGTACTTAAAGCGAACGCGTAACTTTGTGCTTTAAATAAGCATTAGGAACCGGGGCTCGCTCCGCTCGGCTTTCTTTAAACAGGTTCCATAAATCCTTAACGTATTTACTCAATAAAACTCAACGATCACGCAGGTCCGTTGGATTATCCGTTCCTGTTTCAGAAGCTGAAGTGAAGTACACAAAAGGCGTGTTCTCGCCGTTCCCCGAGGACTCCACTTGAGGAGTCCCCGCGTTTTTGTTTGTCCCGGGGACTCATTACCCGTATTCTCGCGAGTCCCCACGGATGGGGAATGCTCCGATCATCATCACCATCATCAAAAAGGACTCCCTTTCAAATTCGGAGGGGAATCAATTTTTGCTGGTGTTGTGCAATGTAAAATTAATTAAAAACAATCAGAATAAAAGAAAAAAACCCAAAAAGGATCCAGACTAATTTCGTCAACTACATAAATTTTTTTCGAACAAGCTCCATTTTTTAAGCATTCCCCGTGTTCTCGCTGTTTTCGGTACGTGGAGTGACTCCCTCTATTCTCGCCGTTCCCTTCGATTCCCCGAGGAGTCCTCGGGGAACGGCGAGAACACGTCTAAAGATGCTCCAAGGGATGATTGCGTTTTAGTCTTGGAAGGCTCAAGCTCCTCCAAGTAACGTTGGTTACGGACCCCCTCCTGAATCTGGGTCGTTCCTTATTGGGCGTTTGGAGGAGATCGATATTCCAGCTTCCTTTCCTACCAGCAAACAGTGACCAATTCGGGCAACAATGGAAAATTTGGTGGCTCTAACAATGTCTTTGTCGCGTTGTTCGAATCCGTTGAGGGATAAGGACGAATCCATATTTTTCTTCTACCGGATAAATGAAACTATCAACCAGTAAACAGTGGTCAATCCGCGCGAAAAGAGGAGATTCGGTTGTTCTATGTCCTTGTCGTGTTGTTCGCGTCTGTTTGGGATATGAAGGCCGAATGTCCCAAACAGACGCGAAAAACACGATTCGGCCGCCGAATCCGTAAGTTTCTCGACCGGAAATTTTGGAAAGAACAAAATGCTCTAATAAAACTGGTTGCACATGGGAAACTTTTTCGGTTTTCGACTGGTGTTGGAAATCAGGCCGTTAGCTGGGTTAGACCGGAATAATTGAAGAGCCGAGCGCACAAAGGCGATAACTCGCCTTTTTGGGCAAAATGAGTTAAGAGCACCACCTGGTACACATTTTTACGCTCTTTCTCCCCAATAACTCACCGAAATCTTTGGCCCTTTTTTAACCTAGACTCCGAAGGGTTCACAACGCAAAAGTTTGGATAAAATTCCAATTTATTCAACAACAAAGTAACTAGAGATCCGCTAACGAAAAACAGTCCAAACCACACACCGGCACAACATTTTTGTGCTTGAGAGATTCTACAAGAAAAGTTAAAATCACTACGTGAAGTTCCGACCATGATCAACGGTTTGAACAACCGAACGCAACTAAACTCTTCCTATCCAAACCAAACAAAACCAACGAATCCTGATCGCAACAGAAAAAGACAAACAGGGTCAATCCCGCCCCCAAAAATTCAATTCTGGCAAGAACGCAAAGTTCCCCCCCTTCCCACCACAGTTGTGACAACGGCTCTTACAAACGGAAAATTAAACAGAAAAGTAACGACACAAAGCTGAAGCTGCAACTTGATAACAGGTCACGTGATTTATCACTACCCTTTTCAGGATATTACTGTTTTGGCACTAGCAAAAAGAAAAAAAGAGATATAACGAGTGATGGATATTTAGAAAGCGTCTTGAGCAAATCAAATTTGATGCAAAACTTCAGATACTAGCCTGTTTCTGGCCAACCTACGTTCTCTTTTATTCAAACTTCAATAATGCTTCTTCACATTTTCCAGGTACCAATTACGTGCAGCGAGCCGCAATGGCTTGATATCTGAAATGCTCGAACCTCGTTCTATCGTTCCAGCGACCTCACAGAAAACTGAAGACAATAACGGCGCGGACAGGTGATCAGATTTCCTGGCCCGATTTTCTACACTTCCTCAATTCCGGATGCTAATAAAAAACCTCAAATAACTCATACGGAATCGACGGTCGAGCTGAAAATCTTGTCCGGGACCACCAGATCTTGACCGTCTGTTGACACAGTAAATGAGTCTTACGTCTTACCACCTGAACTGCTATCTCCGATCCAACTTTTGAAAGTTTTCCATGTCCTTTGGTTTACACAGGCTGTGCTTTTCGTGAACATGGGAGCTGGCGCTACGACATCAAAGCGTGGAAAACACGAGGGACCGGACCAGAGGAAGCCGTTCAGGTGTACTTTAGATCACCGTTCTAGCTGCACTACATTTATCACTAGCGATAATGTCTGGCTCTAACCTAGTTCCCAGTGTGACACAACCATATCCGTGTAATCTGTTACACTTGGTTTGCCAGCCGTGCGTTTCAGAATAATCCAGAACGTATCAGACTAGAACCGTTTTAAAGTCACATTTTCTTATAGCCGTCGTACTGCAAAAAGCACTGAGTTCGCCAATTTCAAAATAACTGCCGTCTGAGACCTCGGATACAACACCATCCTTTGACGAAAAGAAAAAAAAAATAACAGAAATCAACAAATTCACTCTACCAAATGTTAGGTTGCTCGTGACACAATTCTCCCATAACCAAACAATGTACAGTCGGTTTCAGTGAGAATGTAACAACTCATGGTCCATAGTGAAATTCAAGCCGGTTTAATCCCATGACGCTCCTGAACCACGGTGTTTGACACCGAGAACTATCTTACCATCTGGGCCGACAATCATGCCGGAACTTCTCAAAAAAATTTCACTGAAAGCGACTGTAGCCAAACAAAAAGCAGAAGGTGGGGATAGCATCAGCGTGGCGATATGGTAAACCAGAAGCTGACCGTCCCCCGTTAAAATATAATTGAATCCTAACCATATCGCCACAAAAATACTCGCCCCTACCCCCTTGCAACTTCTCTTTCCTCCCCCTCCCTCTGGTGAGAAAATTCAAAGTTAACACCAGACCCAAAAACTGGGTAGGCTAAACATGAAGTTATCCGGTATTAAACACTTAACGTTACTAAATGAGCCTTCACTGTTAACGTGTGGTCTGCTACCGATTTAAGCCGGGATAGAGTTACTATTCATTTCTTCAGAGGTCTCATTTAACGAGCTACATTATTATCCACGGCCAACTCCTGAAGCTCTCGTTCCTCATCGACCTCGTCTTCGTCTTGCTCTTCTTCGTCGGAAGGCACTGGAGTCGTAGCACGGGATGATGATGGTGAGGGAGGCTCCGAGAGCGGGCGAGGATAGGACATCTTCCCCACCCCTTTTTCCTCATCGACTGCCATCTCTGGGAATACTTTATGCAGCGCTAGCAAGCGAGCGTGGCGATAGTACACCGCTAGATTGCGCCAGTCCAGCAGATCGCTGAGACGCTCAGTACGGTTTCGCTGGATGATTCGTTGTCTTCGATTGAGCCGGACAAAGTCGAACATATAGTTGGCAAGCTGATTGATCGACTCGTCTAAGCCGATGAAGCGCCGGTCGACTATGTAGATACCATAGCTCATGGGATCTGCTATGTGGTCGGCCATGAAGCAGCCAAAGCCAGAAAGATTGGTTGTCACGGACGGGATCCCCATGACCGTGCATTCGGCCGGGGTATACCCCCAGGGCTCGTAATAACTGGGGAAAACCCCAAGATGGCAACCTCGTACGAAGTCCTCATAATCAAGGGTGAATAGAGGGTTGGTGGAAGAGAGAAATTCGGGATGGAATACGACTTTGACTCGGTCGCTGTTGTTGTTGAAGAGTTGGCAACGTCGCAGCGCTCCCAGGACTGGGTCTAGGTGGTCATCCACAACATTATGGGTGGTAATAGGGGGTAGGGATGTTCTCTGCCCCGCATAAAGACAACGTTTCAGCCGGACAATGTCATCTTTCTGTAGAAGGTCCTCGGAGTCCGGAAGTTTCCCGCTGAGGCAGACTTCATACATTCGCTTACCAATTTTCTGCTGGACATCGTGGATTGTGTCACGTAGACTCTTGGCAATTGCTTGACCTCGCAAGCTCTCGACGTTATAGTTATTCGTACGGGCAGGGAAGATCAGAAAGGCGACGACCGTCTTATCCGAGCCAGCTTGCTTCATAAGATGATTCAATCGCGAGAGTGATTCAATGAATACATCAGCGCCCTTATTTCCAAACTCGTAGCGCCCGGCAATGAAGAAGTACAAAGTCTTGTCTAAGTCAAAGTCGTAGTGACCGTAGAAGTGTCCTCGGATGAAGTCGTGGATTTTTTCCTTGCTGACGGCGTGGAGGTTTTGAAATTCATGAAGCGCGCTGAATTTCTTGACATTCAATCCGTTTGGGGTAATTAGATCTGGTTTCCGCTTCAGCAAATGTTCCGCTTCCATACCAGTGATCTCAGAGACGGTGGTGAATATGTGCGCGAGGTTAGTGGCGGCTCTTTCTAGACAATACCTATGGTAGATCTGTCTCTTGCCCGCTTCCTCGTCAACGTTTACTTTATCCAAGTTGTTGTAAAAATCGATATTGCCGGCACAAAGGTAACGTCCGAGAAGCGTGGCGTGAGTGGTGAAAACTGTTGATACTTCGACCCCCCAAAGGCGAAGCATGATCAGACCCACCCCAGCAAGCCATTCATGGAAGTGGGCAACGATTTTGGGTGGTTCTTCTGGGGTATCGAGCTTCGAGAAGTAGTGGAATTCGGCCACGAACTGAGCGACCATAAAGCCGAATAGTACAGCGTCGTTGGATTCTGTATCGTGATTTGGGATACCGACGCCAGATTTATCATACAATTCATGCTTATATCTGTCTATGTTGTAAGTGCACGACGAAATGTCGAACAAAACAACGAGAGGGTTGCCATCGACTAGCCAGCTTCCTGTGTGCACTTTAAAACCGGTCTCACGCAACTTTTGCACTGTTTGCTGTAGCGGCCCGGCGGGAAATTCAAACTGTTCAACTTCCGTTCGCGCACAATGCTCTTTATACGGCCCCAGGAGGATGTACTGGTTGCCCATTTCCTCGACAGAAATTCCGGTTTTCGACCGGATTACGGTGTAGATGCCACCGACTTTGTTGGCTACTTCCCACGCGCACTCGAAAGTCCATCTGTTGGTATGTGCATCACTGTCCCCACGGTCAAGGCATCCCATGAGGTCGTTTGTGCTCTCGGACTTGTAGAAGCGGCGTGACATTCTTGTGGACATTTTTGTTGGGGGAGTTCAGACCTGCCAAAACAAGAGACCTTGGTCAGTTCCACATAGCGAATAATCGTGACAATCACGACAAGAGTCAGGAGTATCGCGCAGTCAGATTAGGGCAATGACAGTATGGTGCAAGTTTAGTCAGGCAAGTCAAGAATTAGGAGAGGAGTTTCGACCGGAACACAAATTCGTGAATTTTGGTTTAGACGACGGATCCGTGATTGGCAACTCCGAAAATCTTGGGGACCTATTTCTCAGGTTCCTAACTCTCTAGAAAACTCGGGGGGGGGGGGGGGGTCTACAAATATTTCCCTTTCACGGCTATATGCTACTAGCTACTTCACTTTGGAACTACTGGTAGCCTACGTTTCTCGTAGGAACAGTTGCCAGATGGCAATTAAGGTAAAGTAAGCCATTGCCCTTGGTTGTCAGGAAAGGACTTAAAGCTGGCCATCTTCCGAGATTATCAGTAAAGAATGTCTAGCGGTCAGCAGACATTCTTGGAAACGACGGACGTTTTGGCATTTCCCCAATATCCTCATAAATTAGAAAATTAACCTCTGTCGGATCTCGTACTAAAATTATTTGGAAATCCGGAGCCAAACTCAATCATAGAACTCGCCATGCTCTGGATCACATCCCCGAAAAACGGGTAATAACTCGAAACCCGGAACCCCACTACCGAAACGGCGACGATTTACCGAACATATTCTTCGTGGGATCGCAACTATGAAGACTCATCCATTCTACGATCATTCTCACTTTAGTTGTATATTATGGTTTCATTCTTATTATTATTCAAGATCACTGACACCATCCTCCGACGCGGTGGTCTTTTTAGAGCCGAAATCCAAATTTAACTACTATGTTTTAGCAAACCCTTGAAGCCCAAATCAAGATTTGGTCGTTTCTCGCAAAAACCCAACTTGATTTGCCGAAGAAAAGATGTGATGATTACGGTACGCCAACTGAAGGGCATTTTACAGATTCTGATGGTAGACTTAATTTAAAAAAAAAAAAAAAGGATTGGAGGTTTGACACAATGCAAATGGGACGGTGGCCAAATGGTGGAGTTCAAAATACTGGCAAATTAAAATTTTGGCCTAAACTCATCTTCTGAGTCTTGCCACATCAATCCTGAGTCATTATGTCAACCGAAATTCAGCTGGAATGCTAGCTGTTACCCTTATGGTGTTGGGAATGACCACCAGTAGCGAATTCTGAATCAACCCTATTACCCCACGCAATCTTGCCAACAGCCTACCTCACTAGCAAAATTTCAAGATAAATTAGCCACTACAACAATCTCAAAACTCATTATGAAATCTACAGCTATTGCTACTACAAAAAACGAGAGCACAAACTCACACCACCATGGGATGCCTTTTTTATATGGCACTGGCTTGGCCACACTGTTTTCGACAATTTCAAGAGAAAAGACATAACACTTATTCACAGTCATTCAAATTAAAGGAAAACAAACAAAATTACACAAAACTGAAAACAAACAAGATATTTGTTGCAACAAAGCAAAAGAGAAATTAGTTGCGTTTTTTGTCCTCATCCGTCTCCTTCGTCGGCACTATAAGCGTTTTCCTTCTCACGTCCGTCCGACGAATTCTCTTATAGAGCGTTTTTCCCTCATCCGTCGGACCAGGTTTCTCCATGGTTTGTCGGATGACGAACTGAGCCGAAAATCTCATCCGTCAGTTCGGTTCGACGTTTAGAGCGCCAAATTCAAAATGCGCTATAAGCCGTTTTCCATGAGGCTAGTTGGGCTAACCACGGTTCCGCGGACTAGACAAAAAAACGCTCTTTAAGCAAAATTAACGAGCTTGGTTCGTCGAACACGGATGACGGATGAGGACAAAAAACGCAACTATTGCTGAGGTAATTTTTTTTTACTCAAGGTGCTTATGTGGTTAAACGTAGGCTAGTCTACTTGTGGTTTGGCATTTGGTGATTTCCAATTCAGGTCCACTGCATTGTGGAACCTCTTCAAAGGGAATCCAACAAGGGGTGATTAATTCTCAGTCAGTTAACACCATAATTATTGAGGAGCAAGGAGTGGCACAGACCAGGTTCATTTTTAAAGGATTAGATTTTTTTTTTTTTATTATTACATCATTGTTGCTGTAAACTATGTAAACAAACTATCGACTATTTAAAAAAAAAAAAAAATATTTAACTATTACCGTACAACAAGAAACAACATGACCGAAGGTTTCGATGGGATCCCAAAAGTTTAATCCAGACTATTGGGTCTTGTAGATATCCGGTCTGTGCTAGACTCCTTTAAAATTTTTACTATTAAAATTCAGAAACAGATTAAGGCCAACGGTAATTGTCTGAGAAGACCAAGTTCAGATACCCTATAGCCTATGTCATATCTACTTCAAAGAAACTGATCAAAACTTCCTTCCTTACTTCCGCCAAATATCCGTTTCGGCCGGATTCCGGGCGATCTACTTGTCTGGCAAAAACTTAAAGCTCAAAACCGAATATAGTATGTCTCCTTACCTCTACATCGAACCTCTAATAAACTTCAGATAAAACTTTTACTTTTAGCAAATTTTCTGGTTTCAGCCAAATTCCGAGCGAAATATACGTCCATACGGATTCAGCATGCCATCTTACCCTTAAATCAAACATCTTATCCAATTCAAATAAAACTTTTACTTTTAACAAATTTTCCAGTTTTGGCCAGATTCCGGTTAAACTACTTGTCCGGCGAGAAAACACTTTTCCTATTCGGATTCAGCATGTCTTCTTACCTCTAAATGGAACATCTAACCAGCTTCAGATTAAACTTTTATCTTTCATAAATTTTCAGGTTTTTGCCGGATTCCGATTGAACTACTTGTCCGGCGAGAAAATAATTTTCATACTCCCAATCAGCATATCTCCTTACCCCTGAATCGATTTTTTCATCAGCTTTTAAAAAAAATTCGCCCCTTAACTTGAAATCCCACAACTAAATATACAGCTATGGGGCCCATCTACGAACTTGACTCGTACTTTGACTCAAAGGATCCTCAAACCAAGTTTGGAAAAAATATTCCAATCCCTTCGAGAGCTATCATGCTAACAGACAGACGGACGGATGGACAGACAGACCAACAACTTTCTGAAGTCATAGGTATCCGTTACTTAAGTTTTGGGATCAAAAAAATGAGATTTTCTTCTAGATCAGCTAATTATCCCTCTAAGATGTCACGATAAAGATAATATCTTTATCCCTTGCATAACATAACATCACTAAATAGTTGTTTTATGAAATTATGCTAGGAATAACAATATTACCTGTATCCCTCGCATAACATCTTAGAGAAATAATTGGCTGATCTACACAAACCTCGAAAATCTTGTTTTTGTTTCTTGTATAATCACGTTTGGACCTGAGCCTTTCATTCCCATCTCGGAAAGCAGATGGAAAACTGAAATCCGGGAATGGGTGAATAAACAGATAAATAGGACGTGGGAAAATCGCATGGATTGTCGAACCACGCGAAGTCTAATACCCACGCGCAATGAGGCTTTGACAAGAAAATTAATCGTCATGAAAAAAGATGAAGTCCGGGGAATCATCCAGGTTGTCACTGGAATAGGTAACCTTGGAAAACATAATTCAAACACAGGAAAAGTTGAGTCTCCAATATGTACCCACTGTGGATTAGATGAAGAGACAAACACACATTTTGTTCAAGAGTGCCCAGCCTGGACAAGGCAACGGCTGGAAGCATTCCACTCCCTGAAGGTCGACCTCCATGAGATAGTGAGGAAAGCCAGATTACGAGAACTGTCCAGGTACCTGCAGCTGACAGGAAGGTTAGACAGATTTTAAGGTAAGAACGCGACACAGAGCGGTAGATTGAGTGATGTTGTCATCAGTATTTGTATAGAGTGATTTTAATCAATTGTACTATAGAGTGATGGTGTGCCATCAATTGTATTTTTTTTTTTGGGGGATTGAGACAATGGGCCATTTGTGGCCTGAGTTTCGGCTAGTTTGTCTGGCCTACCCCACGCAATAATAATAATTCTGGCGTGGAAGGGATGCCCCTCTGCTTTTGAGTTCGAACAGGGAGTAACCATCTCGAACAGCTATCGGACATTACGGACATACACTTGTTCGTTATGCTTTTAGTAGCGAACAGACAAAATACAACTGTCCGAATAGCTTTAAGTCGTCAAATATGGTGTCTGAACAAAAATATATATCGCATAACAAATCGAACAGAACTAATGACATGATATATCGCAATCAGTGCAACATTTACCAATTCTAGCAACTTAGCTATGTTAGCCACCTTCAACAGAAGCACTGACCTTTTCCCGGCAATTTTTTACTTTACGGAACCACTTCAAAACAATTAAAAAGTAAAATTTGGCAAACCATTAAGTCGAATTTTCCCTCGCCGAACTGTTACAGCGTTGCCATAAAATAGCGGCGGTCGAGTTTTTGGTTCTCGTCTGCAAGTGCTAACACTTCGCCGTGAGAGATGAAAGAAAACGTCCAATTTGAAATGTTCTGTCAACGTGTCCGAATTCCGATGTGTTCAAATTACCAGCCTGAAGTTTTCGCCCACCGCCCAGCGGCCCGAAAACGCCCAATACCAGCACATGGGGCATTGGGCGGTTAGGGCTGCAGTGCTTGAAACTCAGAAACGCCCACCAAATCGTTGCCTCTGCACATGAGAATCATCCTTGGCTTAAGCTGGGATGACACAATGCCAGTTTCAGTTCAAAAGCTGAATGAGCTAGGCTGTGTCCTGTAAACAGCTGGATGTCTGGGCGTTGGGCGGTAAGGGCGGCAGTTCCTGAAACGCCCAAGTGAAAAATGGTGAAACGCCCACCAAATCACCGCCCAGATAAAAATTTCCAAAATTCAGATGAACTAACTATATCCGGATGTTGGGCGGTAAGGGCGTCAGTTCCTTAAACACCCAAGGCCAAGCAA
Organism: Branchinecta lindahli; assembly: GCA_023053555.1. Taxonomy (NCBI): domain Eukaryota; kingdom Metazoa; phylum Arthropoda; class Branchiopoda; order Anostraca; family Branchinectidae; genus Branchinecta; species Branchinecta lindahli. The sequence continues at coordinate 22,662,892 of JAKZAO010000006.1, forward strand.
AAAATGGTGAAACGCCCACCAAATCCCCGCCCAGGTAAAAATTCCCAAAATTCGGATGAACCAACTAGGACCGGGCATTGGGCGATAAGGGTGGCAGTGCTTGAATTCACAAGCAAAAAAAATCGAGAAATGCCAACCAAATCTTCGCCCAAATTAAAATGTATCAAACCATTCCAGTCAACCACAAACCCCTGATTTTTGGATACCCTATGCCAAATGCTGGATATGCCCAGCGTTTGGCATAGCCTACGCTTAACCCTGGACACCCTATGCCAAACGCTGGATAGCTGTTGGCACCTTCACCCTGACCTACCTCACTACAGGTGAATTCTGATTGGTTGATTTTTTAGCTTCACTCAAATCATCAATATTTGATTGGGCCCCAGTATCCAGCATTTGGCATAGTGTATCCAGCGTTTGGCATAGGGTATACCAAACGCTAGATATACCCAGAGTTTGGCATAGGCTTTCCCAAAATCAGGGATTTGTGGTAGACTGAACCATTCCCAGGCCTAGGTAGGCTAGAGCCTACAGAGATGCCAAAAAGATATCTGGTCTGCTTTCATTGGTAAGGCCTGCCTCATTCAAACAATACTATTTTTTATTGCAAAAAAAACACTAGTAATAGATGGTTCTGAGCCAATTCAACTCCAAATTGCTCCTTAAGCTGGGTTAACGCAGTGCTAAGTACGTCTGGGCATTGGGTGGTGGTGGTAAGAGCGGCAGACCGGCACTGCTTTCAAGCAGCTTGCTGCCCAAAGCCTGGACATAGTTATTAGCTCATCTGGACTTTGGCAAATTTCAATGCGGGGATGATTTAGTGGGCGGTTCTCCATTTTTCGCTTGGGTGTTTCAGGAACTGCGGCCTTTACCGCTCAACGCCCGTACATAGTTAGTTCTCCGAATTTAGGAATTTTTTTACCCGGGCGGTGATTTGGCGGGCGTTTCACCATTTTTCACTTAGGCGTTTCAGGAACTGCCCCCCTTACCGCCCACCGCCCGGACATTGTTAGTTCATCCGAATTTTTGGGAATTTTTACCGGAGAGGTGATTTGGTGGGAGTTTCACCATTTATCACTTGGGCGTTTCAGGAACTGCCGCCCTTACCGCCCACCACCCGGGCATTGTTAGCTCATCCGAATTTTGGAAATTTTTTACCCGGGCGGCGAATTGGCAGGCGTTTCACCATTTTTCACTTGGGCGTTTCAGGAACTGCCGCCCTTACCGCCCACCGCCCGGACATTGTTAGTTCATCCGAATTTTGGAGATTTTTACCCGGGAGGTGATTTGGTGGGCGTTTCACCATTTTTCACTTGGGCGTTTCAGGAACTGCCGCCCTTACCGCCCACTGCTCGGACATTGTTAGTTCATCAGAATTTTGGAAATTTTTACCCGGGCGGTAATTTGGTAGGCGTTTCACCATTTTTCACTTGGGCATTTCAGGAATTGCTGCCCTTACCACCCAACGCCCGAACATTGCTAGTTCATCCGAATTTAGGAAATTTTTACCTGGGCGGTGATTTGGTGGGCGTTTCACCATTCTTCACTTGGGCGTTTCAGGAGCTGCTGCCCTTACCGCCCAACGCCCGGACATCCAGCTTTTTACAGGACATAGCCTAGTCCGGGCATTGGGGGTAAGAGGCAGACCAGCACTGCTTTCAAGCACTGCCACCCTTGCTGCCCAAAGCCTGGACATAGTTATTAGCTCATCCGGATTTTCGCGAATTTCAATGCGGGGGATGATCTGGTGGGCGTTTCTCCATTTTTCGCTTCGGTGTTTCAGGAACTGCTGCCTTTACCGCCCAACGCCCGGACATAGTTAGTTCATCCGAATTTAGGAAATTTTTACCCGGGCGGTGATTTGGTGGGCGTTTCACCATTCTTCACCTGGGCGTTTCAGGAGCTGCCGCCCTTACCGCCCAACGCCCGGACATCCAGCTTTTTACAGGACATAGCCTAGCTCATACAGCTTTTGCATTGAAACTGGCATTGTGTGAACCCAGCTTAAGGATGATTCTCATGTGCAGGGGCAACGATTTGGTGGGCGTTTCTCCATTTTCCTCTTGGGAGTTTCAAGCACTACTGCCCTAACCGCCCAATGCCCCATGTATTGGTATTGGGCGTTTTTGGGCGGCTGGGCGGTGGGCGAAAACTTCAAGCTGGTTTCAAATTTCAATGTTTTACCTTACCCTGACCTTACCTTGGGCCTTGGCTGATTAACTTTAATCTTTATGCAAAATCCACAGGAATTCCTAATCACCAAAAACAAGGACAAACAGTCACTTATTATTTGTGGCGTTTGTCTGCCCATTTCTACTTAACCACGCAAAGCTTCAAAAATATCTTCACCTTGTATGGTAGAAAAGCACTCTTGCCTGAAGCAGTCTGTTGACTTTCCATGAAATTTCGGGACTAAGGTCAGGGAGTAGAAACCGAAAGGCAAGAAAACATCTTTAAAGATCACCCATGTGTCAGGGTTACTAAAGTACAAGAAAGGCGAACGCAGCGAAATATTTTTGCTTCGAATATCACAGGAATATCAGAATGTATGCAAAATTGAAGAATTTAGGAGCTGCCACAGTGTTTATGAGTGTTTTTGCTGGGTTTTGAAGATTCGTTCTGGTCTGCCTGCCTTGGTTTGGTTGGCTCAGCTATCCCCACCAGTGCCGTGTTTACCCTTAGGCCGGTGCTTGGGGCCAAGGGAAACGAGGGGCCAAGCGGCCGATGTAAATTGTTGAGAAATCAGGCTACGGTTGCTAGCCGTATTACCTTGTTCATTACGATCCAGGTGTGACCAGCTATGTTGCACCGTCGTAGTTTACTATACCGAAATAATGCTCAGACATGACCCTGGCTCAACCAAGAAATGTATGTGCTAATGTGCTAGCGTTTTACGTTTTTGACTCATGAAAAGAGTCCAAAAGCCATTGATGGCCAATTATAGGGTCCACCAGATTAACTTATAAGGGGATAAAAGCACTTATCCCTACCCCAGGCCAGGCCAGGGCCAGACTCCAGAGGCGTATTATCGCCGTTACCCGAGGACTCCTCGGGGAATCAAGGGGGAACGACGAGAAAAGAGGGAGTCACTCACGCAGTCACGCGGACTCCGCGTACGGAAAAGGACGAGAACACGGGGAATACTTCCAAAATGGATTTTGTTCGAAAAAAATATGCAGTTGACAAAATTTAGTCTGGGTCCACTTTTTTTGGTTCTGTTGATTCTGATTATTTTTAATTAATTTTACAATACCAGCAAAATGGATTCTCCTCCGAATCTGAAAGGGAGTCCTTTTTGAAGATGGCAATGACAATTGGAGCATTCCCGTCCGTGGGGACTCGCGAGAATACGGGGAGTGAGTCCCTGGAACAAAAGGCGTATTCTTGCCGTTCCCCGAGGACTCATTGGGGAATCAAGGGGAACGGCGAGAATACAGGGACTCACTCCAAGCGGACTCCGCGAACAGAAAACAGCTAGAACACGGGGAATGCTTCCAAAACGTATTTTGTTCTTAAAACAAATATGCAGTTGACAAAATTATACTGGATCTCCTTTATTTTTGGTTTTGTTTATTCTGATTATTTTATATTAATTTTACATTGCACCAACACCAGCAAAAATTGATTCCCCTCCGAATCTGAAAGGGAGTCCTTTTTGATGGTGGTGATGATAATTGGAGCATTCCCCGTCCCTGGGGACTCGCGAGAATACGGGGAGTGAGTCCCCGGGACAAACAAAAACGCGGGGACTCCTCAAGTGGAGTCCTCGAGGAACGGCGAGAATGCGCCTCAGAGCCCAGGTCAGAAATTCGTTTAGCATAGTATTCCGATTTGGCAACACATTGCTGACGCTCGTTCGGCGAAGAAGAGAATTATAACTGGGAATAATACGCCCACCAATTTGTGAACTTTCTCTTTTATAATCGTCATGGGTGTTAAAGATGATGAGTACGACTATCTTTTTAAAGGTAAGCCTATGCATTTCCTACCCTTCTGCCGAGTTCTGTACCTGTATCTCGAGTTTTTAGCCAAGACAACTGGTAATGGCTCTAAACGGAAAATTCAGCTGATATATGTCCAAGTGGTATTACGGCCCTTCTTGGCAACCTCTTCATGCTTAGCTACAAGAACTAACCTAGTCCAAAACAAAGAAAGTTTCTAACAACTATAAATGTCCTATGGTGTGGCAGTTACTTTGTAGAACTGCTGGAAGTGATTCATTAGTGTAAGCTAGTGCTGAGATTTAATTTTCTTGTGCTGCACAATTGACATTGCCCATGTTTCTGCAATTATCCACAATGACAAACAGTTACAGGCTAAGTCCCAAAATATTTGAATCATTTGCGTTTTCTTTGTTAGGGTAGCCACAAAAAAAAAAAAATTCAAACCTGAGCTTTTGAAGATCAGAGTGTGATTCCCCCATCTTTTAGCTCTGATCTGAGGCCAAAATCACCTCTCTATCTAGCCTCTGAGCATCTTAAATCTTCTTTAGAAAACAGCAATTTACATTGTGAAATGCATGGCGGGCAGCCATTGTTTAGTGCTGCCATCTTGTGCTTCAATGGAATTGTATGAAACTGGGGTGGTTTTGGGCTGGTTTTGAGTACATGGGGCACCCCAGCAAGTGAGTTAGATGAGAAAATATGAAGATGATCATCGAGTGAATAGACCAATAGACTTATTGCTGCCACTGGCTGCTGACTTTTCCTCCTTGGTATCAAGAAATTTTTGTAGACAAGTTCAGTTGCTTTTTTTCCATCTAAATTCACATTGAATATTAAGAAATAATACCAGATAGCTAGTAGGGTACAATGACCAGTAGCCGGCCATGACGAAAAAACCGGCCACAATATTTCCACAGATAGACTTGAAAAATGAATTTTTCAACAAAATGGATCAAAACAAACAACAGCAGTAGAAACAAAATCTTTTCTTTCACTTGGACACCCAGCATTGTCAGACCACATTGAATTAACTGCATCTTCAAGGGGGCCGGTTTTTTCGTCTTCACACATCAAGCTGATTTTTATGGCACTTGCAGCTTCGCTCAAGTGCCATATACCGATCACTTTTCCGTCGGTTGGTCTGTCCGGTGATCGCGAGTTAGGGTACTTGCAGATGTGCTAGGACGATGAAACTTGGCAGGCATATCAGGGACCCGACCAAACTAACTTGCAAATAGTCACTTCCCCGATCCGACCACCGTGGAGGGAGTAGAGGGCGGGGGAATCCTGAGAATTTAGTAGTTTTTGTAAAACCCCTACCCCTTTCTACACACTAGTAGGTCTGCGCGCGGCGTGACGTCACTCTTTGCATCGGATCACTCTGTTAACATTGGAAAGAGCTAGTGCATTCGAGGGTCAAAGGGGTTTGTATATGTGGTGCAGTGCGGGGGAATATGGAAAATTGAGTATTGTGTAACTTTCGAACGGGTGATCGGATTGGGACGAAACTTAATACCTGAATGAATGACATATCTCTGATGTTCCATTTGAAGTCCGAACCGGATTCGACAGCTATGGGGGAGTTGGAGTGGGGGAAGACCGGAAATCTCGAGAAACGGTTATAATGGAGGGATCGGAGTAAAACTTGCTGGGAAGAACAAGAATCTGCTCCAGATAAATCGTTTACACATTTGGACTGGACCCGGACACTTGGGGGGGGGAGGTGGAGGGGAGTTTCCCGGAATTCTATGACGGTTTTGGGGATTTTCACGACGAAACTTGGGAGGCGTATCAGGGACCCGATCAAACTGACTTGTAAATAAAAATTCACTCGATCCGATAGTCGTGGGGGGATCGGAGGGAGGGGGAATCCGGAATATTTAGCCATGCGTAACTTTGGAACGGGTGATCGGATTCGAGTGAAATTTAATAACTGAACAGAGGACGTGCATGTGGTGATCTTTTTCATGTCCGGACCAGATCCGACAACAATTAGGGGGCGGGGAATATGTGACCGGATTGGACTGGAGAGATCGGGATGGAACTTTGTGGGAATAACAAACAAGTCCAAAACTGAACCGGATTGGCTCCGGCGACTGTGGGGGGAGTTTGAGGGGCGGGTCCGGAATTCCGGTGATCGCGAGTTAAGGTACTTCCAGATGTGCTAGGAAGATGAAATTTGGCTGGAATATTAGAAATTCGACAAGATTGGCTTAGAAATCGCCACTTTTCAAATCCGACCATTCCTTTAAGTACCAATCATGACCGCAAATTAAGAAAAATACTTTTAAGCAAAATATGCATTTCCATCATCCAAATGAGCTCATGATCATTTTTGCCTCAAGGGTTTTGCTTACAAATCAAGTTCTAGCTCCCTTAAAGTGTGCATCTTAACCGCAAGGTCGAAAAGTACTTTTTATCAAACGATACATCTCAACCCATGATCAGTTGTCCCACAAGGGTTTTGCAAAAAAAAATAATTTCTTGCACCCTTAAAGTGCGCATTTTACCCGCATTAGTGGAAAAAAAAATACTTTTGATCATATGTATATATCAATGATCCCTAAGAGCCTGCTATCGTTTTTGCCTCAAGGGTCTTGCTTACAGATGAATTTCTAGTGCCTTTAAAGTGCGCATCATCACAGCCAAGTTCAACGATAAAACACTTTTTCTCTAGCTCCCTTAAAGTGCGCATGTGAACCGGACAGTCGAAAATTACTTTCAAATAATACATCTCAACCCATGCAAGTGCCATATGAGCTTACAGCTCTTGTTTAGTGAAAAATCTTACGTGGCAACACTGTGACAGAAAACTTGTGTTCCTCATAATCAGCGTTTAAATACGGTTTTGCACATGTGAAATTCATGGCAATTGGATAGCTTTTGACTGAGTTATTGGTTTTAAAGAGTCAGAGTAAGTTGGCCTTATAAAATAGACTATTTTGTCCTGAATGCAATGGTATTTTTGAAATATTTTTTGAAGATGTCTTAGATAGTTAAAACTGAAAAACAGATAATGAAATTCACAGCAATTCATGCTTACATTACAGAAAAACGGCAAATTCGCGGCACTGCCGAGGGCGTTTTTGTGACTACCCTATCTTTGTTTTAAACCTGATTTAGAAAGGAATTTTCTGGCTATTAACTGTTCCTAGGAACTACCTTTTTCATCACTTTGTAAATAGTAAGCAATTATATGCTAAGGTTAAAATGAGGTGATACTGTATGAACCTAAAATAAAATATGTTTAAATAGAAATATTGAAGTAAAATTTATTTCCCCAATATGTAAACAATTCTATTGGCTTCATTCTAATGTGTTTGTCATATTTTTTGGTTCCTTGTTAAGCCAGATAGATTTCTCTGGAATTTTGAAATCTTGTTTGAGGTTGGGTACAGTACCTCTCCTGTAGGCTACTTGAGTTTTGTTTGTGTTGAACAAGGGCTTGAATATTGAGTCAGTCATACACATATTCTGAATGTACAAGGACTGCTGCAATTTTGGTATCACATTGACTGGATGCAAATTTCAAATCTTCCGCTAGTAAACTGAACCACCAGTTGTCTTCCCTCTTCATGTAATTTATAGTTCTGTTTGAATTGTGTTTAGTGTAAAGTTTGATATGTGCATTGTCTTTTTTGTTGTTTTACTTTATTATTTCTTGTACTCTGTCACTAGGGCTACACGCCCTCCATGGGTTATAAATAAATTGAATTGAATTGCAAATAAATGTACTGTAGTCTATCCGCATGTAAACTGTTTCTAGGGAAATTCTGTGCTAGCCAGTATCAGTATATAAAAACTTACCCAAGGCAAAGTCACCTTGTGTAGGATAGCCATTAAGAGCGCTGTCAACATTGGTGCAAAGTTGCTGAATTTCTGTAATGAAAAGCAGTAAAATATCCTGACTGTTTTATACTGAAATTAAAATTAGATGGAAATTCAGCAATAAAAAAACAAACGGAATTTCCTATGAAAATTTGTTGATACCAAGGAGGAAAATGCAGCAGGAAATGACACCACTACTTTTATGTGTCTTGTCTCTTGAAGATTAAATTAGCATTTTCTCTTATGATTTGGGGCTTCCCATGCACTCAAAACCAACCTAGTTTCATAGAATCTCATAAAGGTCATGAAATAGCTCAGAGTAGGTGAATATGAATTGCAATTTTTGTTTTGTTTTTTAATTGCTTCCCTACCTTGCAGTTAAAAAGGAAATAACAAATTACGGACAAGCATCAAATTGCAGCCAAATTTTTCAGCTTTCTTTACATGTTGTGAAGAGGACAAATTTTCCGCCTGTGAATCTTATGTTTTTGTATATCCCTGTTCTTTTGTGGTACTTTGGATTGTCATTAAAGTAATGCAAAACTTGTAGTTCCCTGGTTGCTAATAAGATGCAGCTAACATCTAAAAAATAAAGGTTTGAAAGGTTGAAATTATTATCATTTGATTTAATTACTCAAAATAAAAATTGAGTTCAGTCGTCTGTCTCAATGTCTTCAAGGCTACTTGACATCCAAAATTAAGATCTCCCAGAATCTCTAAGCGGTACTGAGAAGTTGAAATTAACCTCTTCCAAAATGAAGTGTTGTGCAAAAATGCAGCCAATTCAGTGGTAGTGGAGATTAGTAAATTGGGCTCGGCCTTCTGTGTAAATATCTTCATTATTTCAACGCTACTGGACCTACAAATTTATGTAGGCTACCGCTTGCATTGTAGTGAATCTTTGACTGGTACCTAATATTCAAAATTAAGCCTGTCAGGAATGAAGTAGAGTGGAGGATTCATCCCGAAGAGATGGTGACCTTTGGCCATTGTCCTCCTTTTTAGTAGTAAAAGATATAGAAAAATTAAGTAATTAGCAGTGCTCTATCCTAGCCTGTGTTTTCCTTTTTTATGCACTTTTTCTTTTGATTTTCCCTGTATTTGTGTCAGTATTGGATGTCTGAATCTCAATGGGTTTGTTCAAAATACTATACAACAGTCTTCTTTTCCAGTTGTCTTGATTGGAGACTCAGGAGTTGGTAAAAGTAACCTGCTGTCCCGTTTCACCAGAAATGAGTTCAACCTTGAATCTAAATCAACAATTGGAGTGGAGTTTGCTACAAGAAGCATCCAGGTATATAGTCACTAGATCCTATATTCATAATTGTGATGATGTGTTACCTTTGATGATTCCTCCCATTGTGTATACATCAAACAGTCGTAACATGATACCTCAGTCAAGGGTAACATGACACCAGTCATGAGGTTGGTATGATCCAGACTTACTAGAAATGTAGCAGTTATGCAGGGTAATTGGTGCTAACGGATTTGGAGTAGTGCTGGTCAATTACTTCTTACTAAAGACTTCCAACCATACCATGTATAATACCAGAAGGGTCATGCTAGTTCTCTTAAGAGGAAAATTTGCACTCATCATACCTTTAGTTTAATACCTGATTCATACTTTTGACTGATCTTTGACTGACATTTATAAATTTTGTTCCTACTGGATTTCATTCCCCGATCAGTGCTCCAGGGTAGTAAGAAGGTCCCTTTTAAGCCCATCTTATTCACACTACTCTTTCCTCAACTCGGAAGAGGCTAGATCCCCAAGAATGTCCCCGAAAATTAGAGGCTCTATTTCAAGCAGCTGATCCTTGTTGGAAAAAATTTGGTTCACAGGAATAGTGGAGATTTGATTCTGTGTTGAGGGGTCTGGTGTGTCTTATGGTAGCGACAGATCAGTGTGGTTTATTTAAAAAGAACATGAAATGTCTTATGTCGTTGCTGTGAATGTTATTATCAGACATTGGATGATAGCTTCATTACTCATGTTGTTTCATTTGTTTTTTCTATATTTCCAGGGTTTCAATTAAAGTCTCCTCACGATTATTATTTTTGCAGGTAGATGGAAAGACCATCAAGGCCCAAATTTGGGATACAGCTGGCCAGGAGCGGTACAGGGCCATCACCTCTGCCTACTACCGTGGTGCCGTTGGAGCTCTTCTCGTCTATGACATTGCAAAGCACCTGACCTACGAGAATGTTGAACGGTGGTTGAAAGAGTTGAAAGACCATGCGGATTCAAACATAGTAATAATGCTTGTTGGGAATAAGAGTGATTTGAGACATTTAAGGAGTGTTCCCACTGACGAGGCACGAGCCTTCGCGGAGAGGAATAGCCTGTCTTTCATTGAAACTTCAGCTTTAGACTCGACGAATGTGGAGACTGCCTTTCAGAACATCTTGACAGGTTAGTAGAATCAAATCAAATTTTGTTTGATACCCAGCTAGGTTCAGTAGGGATTTTTTTGAACAGTGCATTGTCATCTGCGTGCTGCACTAAGTAGGAGAATATTGACAAGTCGAATCCGAATCTGTTAAGGTCGGGCTTCACTACCCAGATTTTTCGCCTGGATTCTGGGTTCCCGTTCTCTTCGATATCGGTTCGGTAGTGAAGACAGGTCTGAAAGCACCCCGGACGCGTCCGGGAATCTAGTAGAAAAATCTACCAGATTCCCGGATTCTGCCTGAAAAGAAGCGGGAATTTGAAAGTAGTTTTCATTTGACTAGGAGAAATTGTGGTGATATGATAAAATCTAAGGAAATGACATAAGTGCTGAGAAATGCCCAAAAGTGGACTGTTGAAGAGACATTTGATTTGGGTCAGTTTGCTCTGGTTTTCAGGACCGTCTTCACATAATCCGGACCCCAGATTCTGGGGCATCTGGGTTGTGAAGCCCGACCTTTACTTAAGTGCTCACTAGGAACTGTGAGTGCCTGTGTTGTGTTTTTGTTTTGTTTAGCAAAAAACTGCACAGTTCCAGTTAAAGTATTTGTTCAAAGAAACACAGGGTATAGTATAAGGAATGAAAATGAAACACTAGAACTGCGAAATAATTTGAAATTACTAAATTGAAGGATCATGGAGATCTACGGGTGGTCACAATGCTGTTCTATATAGCTAATCCCTCCGCGGCTGATTGTCCGGGGGGGGGGGGGGGTAGCAGATAATTGGAAAACCGAAAGAAAATAGAACGAATTTAGCGAATGTCCGCCTTTCTGTTATAAGCTATAGACATAGAGTTGTTCCAGCATCCAATAGTTATAATTCCAACAAAGAGATTTTAACGATAGTGGTAGCTTTAGTAGAATCGTTAGGAGGTTCAGATACACCCACTGTTGCATTAAGTGCAAAAAGCTTGCAGTGTATAAGCAGGAGAATGTCCATTTTCTTTTGCATGTGGGAACGAAAATCCTAACAAACTTTAGCTGTTGCTTACCCCTCTACTTCAGATGTCATATGTTTTGGATACATTTTGCTAAGCCTGGTGTCATGCACCCAGCGGGGCCATTTCAAAACACATGCTGGCAATTGCTATGTTCTGGTCCTTACTTTTGTCCTATGTGTGGTTCACTTGGGGAAGATATTTTTCATTTGGTTGGTAGTTGCGTTGAGTTAAAAGAGCTGCGGATAGAGATGTTTGGGAAAGAAAGGATGGAGGAAGAGGATTTGGTCAAGATTATGGGGAAGAAAAATTTTGGGGACCTTCGTCGGCTGGGGAGGTTCCTCAAGCAGTCTATGGAGCATCGAGAGCGTTTTTTTGGGGGTAAGGCGTTCTATCTTCTTGGTGTATATATTGAGTTTTCGTGTTATTTTGTGTTTATTATGTTTGTTTTCCCGCCATGGCCCCACGGGCTTTTTTGGGAGTAAATTCACTCATTCATTCATTCATTATCCGAGGGTCCACACGTGCCATTGTGGTATCTGTCTCTTTCTGTAGGGTTTTGTGATGACGTGGAAATGATCCAAAAAAGAGCAGCGTGAATCATTCCAAGCATTGTACATTGTACCTAACAGACTGTCAATGAGCTTGGCCTTCCAAAATTAAGCGATGGACGGAATACTCTTTTTAGAGACCCCGTGGTAAAGATGAAGTCTTGTCCTCAGATGAGCCGTTGATTCCCTCCTGTTATCCATGCGTCGGTCGTTTTTTTCACATACACACACCTTCTATTTTTTTAGTATGTAATTTTGTATCAGCATTTTCTCGGGGTGTTTTTCGTGACTTGTCTAGGTGGTACTGTGCTACTTCCCTGTACTGATTTCAAATGTAAGTAGTTCATACGACTATGACTTCTCATTTGTAAATGTAGCTATTCGGCTTGTGTCAGTTGATTAAGTGATCTGCCTAAAACCAAGGGACTAATTGGGACTAGTTGAACACCCTTGTTAGTAATCAAGAACAAAACATCGTGAGCCGTATTACCTATGAGTCAGTTTTTTGGTTTATTCGTAGCATGACAATGTCTTCTAATGAGTCATCGACTTGTCAGCGCGATTAATCACTCTGATGAATCCGAATATATTTTCTCGGCGTATCTTGGTTGGTTGTTTTGACCGTAGACAGATTAAAAAAAAAACTTTCAAGGACATTCAGCAGAAGATGCTGTTATCAGTTATTAGTACAGCCTGACCTTTACCCCTCGTTAATGTACCAAGAGTTTTCATGAGCATTGTTTGGTAAAAATCTGAAATTTGGTATAAAAGTGTATAGAAACGTAATTCGTACACAGGTTGTTGAACTCAAGCCGAGAAAAAGTTCGCCTCATTACTAGAACAGGAACATCGTAACTACGCTGAGTTGTCGGTCGAATGTGTGTAATTAGAAGCGGATGATTAAACGCGGTCTTCGCCAGGCCAAACAGCTGATCATTATGAAATCCAAGCTCAGATATGGATTCAGCATGTGCATTTATCGCTATAAGCCGATTGAAACGATCCTAGCTTACTTCTGTGAATTTTGCGGTTCTGGCGAAATTCAAGAACTACTTGTCCGGCGAAAAACTAAAGCTCAAAAATGGATTCACCGTATCTCCTTACCCCTATATCCAACATCTAATCAACTTGAAATAAAAATTAACTTTTAAGAAAATTTCCGGTTTTGGCCGGATTCAGGGCGAACTACTTGTCCGGCGGCAAAACGGTTTTCGTATTCTTGTTCAGCATGTCTTCTTACCCCTATATCGAACATCTAATCAACTTCAAATAAGACTTCTACTTTTAACAACTTTCCGGTTTTGGCCGGATTCCGGACGAACTACTTGTCCGGCGAGAAAATGGTTTTCATATTCGTGTTCAGCGTGTCTTGTTACCCCATAATCGACTATCACATTAGCTGTTTAAATTTTTTTTTAGCTTGCCCCTTAATTTAAACCCCCTCCCCCACCCCTAAATGTAATGCTACAGGGCCCATCTACGAACTCGACCTTACTCTTGACCCAAAGAATCCCCACACCAAGTTTCATCAAAATATCTCACTGCCTTCGAGAGTTATCGTGCTTACAGACAGATGGACAGACGGACAACTTTTGCGATGCCATAGGTATCCCTCCACTTACGTTTTGGGATCCCAAAAAGTGGGAAAACTAAGCAAAACAAAACAAGTCCAAAACAGAAGGTAAACCGCATGGTCATCCTCGTCTTCCAGAGTGAAAAATAATACTTTGGAGCTTCTCTATGTCTTTATTTTTGAAAGAGTCGCTGACAGACCTTGAATCTTTCGGCGAAGTTTGCGTCGCGAGAGTGTCAAAATTCGGCTAGGTCGAAAAAGCGCTAATAAGTGGTAGGTGCAAAATTAAACAATTGTAAAAGGTGGGGATTTCAGAATCTTATGAACCCATAAGGGAGCTAGGGATAATATGAAAGGCAGATTAAGCAAGACGGGTCCTTTAAGGTTGTAGACAGGTCGGGTTTGTTCGACCGTCCTACTAGACATTAGCAGTGGAGAATGGTAGTAGAGAACGCTATAAACTTGGAAGGGCTTGCCTTCCTTATTTTCCTGATTCATTATACTTTCCTGATTCATTCTACTTTCCTGTTCGTTCTGTCCATTCTGATTTTAAAGATTTCGAACCCCCTTTGTCAGGTTCCTCCACCTTAACGGCAACTTCGCTAATTTTGTAATCATCCGTGTTTTGCCGTTTTGGAGGCGGATCAGGCTCCCGCTTATTGCTTCCGAGGAGCTCGTTGGAGTAAATACCGGTTGATTTTTCATCAAAACCAAGGGGGTCTATCAAGGCTGAAAACAGCCTGAATGGGTTTATAGTCTTTGGGACACCCATTAGAGTCTCACGAATATTTGAATAGAAACTGTATATAATACTTGTGCTTTCATTTGTACATAATCGATCTTTGGCTGACACCGTCGGAAGTGTTCATAACGCCAGTAATGTAATAGAGGCCTAATAAATAATAAGAATCTATTAGAGGCGTGATCTAGTGAACACACGCCACCGAGAACTCGGGAGATTAATAACTGAACGGATTGGCGATGCTATGGTGCAGGAGTGACAACCAGGACTGCGTATGGTGATGATATCAGGAACAAATAATGAGATAGAACTGCTGTCTCCCTATCTCGGCCATACAAAACATGCTGAGTCGAGTAATATAAGGCCGACTCCCGACGCAAACGAGCGGAGGTTACTAGCTTCGCGCCACATCACGTTTCTTTACCTCTACAAATAGTTAAATCGCTGTTAAGTCGCTAGATAGGAAATCTAAAAGTCAACGCTGATCGGTTATATGGACGCGCTCCAGAGCGGGTCAGCGCGCGGAGTATGCCTCCTGCTCGCCTCTTTCAATATTTCTTGTGCGAGAAGCAACGGTGAAGACGCAAGATGAGTAAACGGGTATCAGCATCAGCTCAAAGCTAGAGTAAATACCTCTAGATCCGCTCAGATTTGTCGGGTTTTCATAGTCGCTGGATGCGACTAAAGACAAAAGTTCTATCTGATTATTTTGTTCTTGGTGATTTGATGGTGACAAACTAGTGAAAGCGCGTATTTTCTCATTAGGGAGTATCTCGTTTTAGTCGCCCATTCATGTTCGTTAATCGAACACTTGTTACCAACTTGTCGTTGATTGATAAGAAACCGCACTCGTTAAGAAACCGCAAACTCTTCCGGCCCTTTACCGTACATTTCCGGGTGCGACTTCCGTAGAGGAAGTACAAAGCCAGCCTTCTAGGGCTTGATTGGATTTGCTGTGGAAACCATTCGTTTTTGCCTAGATGGAATACTGTAAAGGGCTCCTGAGAAGACTTGTAGTTTCGAATCTGTGTTGCTACTTGTCAAGGCCGTTAGAAGGGCGGCTTTCTGTAATCACGTGTACGGAAGGTACAGAATTTAGAGGTCCATATCAGGAACGAATAATGAAAAGAACTTTCGTCTCTCGCCCACGGCTTGTTCCGTTAACAGTTGCTGATACCAAATAGTTTGCATAACATCAAACACTAGATAATATTAAAAAATATAGTATATAAAATAAGGTACATAACAAGACCAAAGGTTCCGATGGGATCCCAAAAATTCAATATCTGATCCAGACAAATAGGTTTTGTCTTCGCCAGACTCCTTGAACATTTTTACTCTTAAAATTTAGAAACAGATGAAGGCCAAACATCTAATCATCCAGAAAACCAAGTTCAGATATGGATTCAGCATATGTAGGTATGGCTTACTTCTGCGAATTTTCCGGTTTCGGCAAAATTTCAGAACTACTTATCTGGCGAAAAAATAAAGCTCAAAAACGAATTCAACGTATCTCCTTATCCCTATATCCAACATCTAATCAGCTTCAAACGAAAATTTAACTTATGACAAATTTTCCGGTTTCAGCCGGATTTCGGGCGAACTATATGTCCGGCTAAAAAATGATTGTTACATACGGATTCAGCATCTCTTCTTACCCCTAAACCGGACATCTAATCAACTTCGAATAAAACTTTTACTTTTAACAAACTTTCCGGTCTTGGCCGGATTCCGGGCGAACTACTTGTCCGGCGAGAAAACGATTTTCATATTCATGTTCAGCATGCCTTCTTACCCCTACATCGAACGTCTAATCAACTTCAAATAAAACTTTTACTTTAAAAAAACTTTCCGGTTTTGGCCGGATTCTGGGTGAACTACTTGTCCGGCGAGAAAATGGTTTTCATATTCGTGCTCAGCATGTCTTCTTACCCCATAATCGACTATCACACTAGCTGTTTAAGAATATTTTGCTTGTCCCTTAATTTGAACCCCCACCCCTAAATGTAGGGCTGCAGAGCCCATCTACGAACTCGACCTTACTCTTTACCCAAATAATCCTCGTACCAAGTTTCATCGAAATATCTCATTCCCTTCGAGAGTTATCGTGCTCACAGACGGACGGACGGACAGGCGGACAACTTTTGCGATGTCATAGGTATCCCTCCACTTACGTTTTGGGATCCCAAAAAAACGAAGCTCCAATCTTAGTTGACTGTATAAATTTCCGTTTTTGCTGGATTCCGGATGAACTCTTCAGCAAATTAAGTTCCAGTATGGATTCAACATGTATTCTCCCCTTTGTATTGAAGATCGAATCGACTTACTGCAGAAAGTTCAGCGTGTTCCTTACCCCTAAATCGACTAAATGCGGTTTTTCTGGAATTCGGGGCGAACTGCACCAAATACCGAAATATGGAATCCGTAATTCTTCACCCAACCACCCTTTCAAGCAGCCAGTTAGCTATCAGGCGATTTTGTCAGATTTTGGGTATGTTTTTGAACAGTTTTTTGTGAACGTTTTGGTGAAAAAAAGCTGTCGATTTTGGTCCGAGTCTAACTGCACCTTTACTGAACTGCATTTGCTGAGTTTGATTTTCAGCATATTTTTCGGCGACATTCGAAATGACGACTTCCAAATTAGGACACCTGGAAAGAACTTGACTTAATTTACTTATTTTTCAGAGATTTACCGGATCGTGTCGCAACGACAGGTCCAGGATCCAGATCCCAACGACGAGCCATCCAGCCGAATCCAACCAATCCATATCCAGCCCAGCAGCCCCAGCCAGGGCTCAGCCAGCAACTGCTGCAAATAGGCAAATTGTGTACGTTTCTTTGTAAATAGTGTGGATTTGGTGCTGAAAACATCGCGAAACGTCGGAACGTCGCACTAAAGACGACGTTTTGTCTGATGAGAGCAACGTTTCAGGAGAGGATCTGTTTTGAACAAAGCATTCCCGTGATAAGTTAAGCCAGTGCGTCTCTCGCAGGGTTTTGACGTTGCGTTTTGGTTTTTAAACGTCGCTTTTTCGTCGCATTAGAGGAAGGGAGGGAGAATACACGGTACTGAATATTGTTCCGCGAGTTTGAGAATGTCAGTCTCGGGCATCATGAGCGACCATCTAATTGCTTAGTGGAGTGATGCTAATAGTATGGTTCTTCAAATACCCTTTACCGTCAATTAGCGCCAAGAGTAACTTTAAACGGTATAGCATTAGCATGCCGTGTAGCCCTTAGTGTGTCGTCATCAGGGCGGATAAATTATTTATTGCACTGCTAAAAGGGCTTTAACATGTTTATAGCTCATCTACCCGTGCGATAACATCATCATCGCACGATCCGTGAATTGGGATTTCCCAGATTCTGAAGAATATAAATGGCATGCTTATGGTACGGTGGATTATCTCAGAGAAAGATGAATTTTCTGGAGCTGTGCCCATGTTACACGAGCTGGAATCTGTTATCGTAGTCATTTATTTATTGTTTCTTGTATGAAAGGTTGTAAACCAAGGTTTGGGAGATGCTTGAATTGTAAATTTGCAAAATGGAGCAATACCATTCGATTATTTTTCTTTGTTCGTACGGAGTACTAAGTTTGTAGGAAGAATATATATGGTTCAGTAGCATAACTTCCGTCTCAAGGGTGTAGTGGGCGGCCCAAGCGCCGACTTTTCTTAGTATGCATGGGAGGGGGGGGCGGCTTAGGAGGAAATCCGGTCTAGGAACAACGTTCGCGCCACTTGTGACGTTGTCGTTAACACAAGCTGTGCTGATAAATTTAGAGATTTGGCGCTCGCTGTTTGGTGGATGCCATTCGCTGCCCAACACGAAGGAAAGGCGTCTAGAGGCGAAAGACAAAATCAAGGTTTCAAAGAAGCAAACCACCGTAAGCAATGCTGATATCCGCGCTCCAAATGGTTTCAGTCCTCTATTCGCCATATTCCAGTTCGGTGCTTCTAAGCGGACTGGATGCTGTGAATCCTCATGTGCATCGTCATCACCACTTGTGACAGACAATAGTTGCGTTTTTGATCGAAGTTTCAAGTTACCTTCAAACTCAAAGGTCTCTATTTAAATAACGTTTTTGGTCACAGCTAGCAAGTTCGAAGTTTGCTTGAATCGTCGAAGAAACGTCGACCGGGCAAGGACCGAGTCGTAGAAACACTAATTAAGCAAACGATGTGAACTTCTACGGCGCTCGAAAACGGAAATTAAGCAACCGGCCAAGCCAACGGCGAACAAAACTTTGATCAAAACGCAACTAAGGTTAAAATAGATCCTCGGTTGATGGAGGTTTGGCACATGGCCCAGTCAGTGAAAGTTGCCCACTGCACTGTCAGATGTTTCATAACAGATAACATAAGGACACGAGTATGTTGTAGATTATAGAATAGAATAGAATTGTTGTGATTTTGAAAATGTTATCCGTTACAAGCATTGACGGGAAGAGCTGAAAATCTGCTAACTTTTATCGATCATGGCGACAAATAACAAAAAATTAGATGCTTTTTCGGCTCTACCTGGCAATGAATGTTGTGCATTTAATCAAGAACAAATAACGAGCCAGAACTACTGTCTCCCTATCTCGGTCATACAAACATGCCGAGTCGAGTAAAATACGACCGACTCCCGATGCAGATGAGCGGCTTCGCGCCACATCACGTTTCGTTACCTCTACGAATAGCTAGATCGCCGTTAAGTTGCTAAAGAGAAAATCTAGAAGTCAACGCTGATTGGTTCTATTTACGCACTCCAAATAGGATCAGCGCGCGGAGCACGCCTCCTGCTCGCCTCTTTCGATATTTCTTGTGCGATAGGCAAAGAGGAAGACGAGTAAACGGGTATCAACATCAGCTCAAAGCTAGAGTAAATACCTCCAGGTCCGCTCAGATTTGCCAGGGTTTTCATAGTCGCTGCATGCGACTAAAGACAGAAGTTCTATCTAATTATCTTGTTCTTGATTTAATGCATAACTTTTCAAAATCACATCAGATTACATCCCAAGTGTTGTCTGTTGAAAGAGCGCATCCTTATGTTATCTGTAATGAAGCTTCTGACAGTGTACCTTATGGACTCGACTTTTTACGACGTAAGTGTTGATTGTGGGACAATGGGGGATTAACAGAAACTAGTTCACTTGGAATGCTGAACTGGGGCGGAAATGAACCGTTCGAGGTAGAAGAAAATAGGGGAGAAGTCAGTAGGATGCTTCGTAATCGAGAGCATTGGTCGAACTGTCGTGAGCCCTTGTCGACTTTGTGAGGGACGACCTAAAGTGAAGGATTTGCTTCCAGTAATAATTTTGTATTGGGTGCACTGCTTTAAGTTGTCGTGTGTTGCGTATCCGTGCCATGTCCTGCACTATTGCCCCAGCAGTCTATTCTATTGAGTGTGGAAAATCAAGTGAAGAGTTTGATGGCGTCGCCACCTATTGTCAAAAGGGAAATGCTACCATGTAAAATGAAGTTCTTCCATGCTTGGTTGTGTTCCTTTGATTGTGTTGGATTACTTTGAGAGCCGTAGTGCATTGTGGGATGCGTTTCCCCGGAACACAAGCTAAAGAAGGTGCACGGATAATACTATTAGAATCTTCCATTCATTCAGCCATGTTACCACTACGTGAGGTGTATGCTTTGCTTTCTAAATTACTGGTATAAAATTAAGTTTCGAATAAAGCGAAGCGAAATTTGTGTCAGTGGGAACATGGCTTCAGATAATTATGTTAATTACGTTATTTGCAGCATCAGTTTCCGGCTTCAAATGCGGTAAAACCGTTTCCTTTTTCTTTGGTAGAGCTGGAGTTATATTATTGATTTTCTTGTATGAACTTTCTCTGGATCTATTATTATACCATAATACACGTTGGAAATTCGTATCACGGTGTTTTGTTCCATTTCCTTCAGCCCAAGTTGCTATGGTAAGGGCTCATGGTTGTTCGACCATCGCTCAAGATACCGAGGGCGCGTCAATCCGTATGCTCCCCCCGGATTTTGCTGTCCTTGTTCAGTCCCGGCTCCGCTTCACAGACTTGAGCTTTGCCGAGCGCGCCAATATCGCATGAAGTATGACTTAGGCGCTCCCAGTGCACATCAGATGAAGTACGTCTACGATCATATCGATCGGAACTAAGTAACCAGACTGATTAGTGTTGGGCGATAATTAGGTTATAAGAGGTTAATAGGTTACATTTGCATATCCGAAAATGGAGCAATATGATTTTCGGAATTCAGTTTTTGGTTATTCGAAGTTTGAGATGACGCAAGATGCTTTATACGACGATTTTGTTCTTAAATTTTGGCAGAACGACACGTCATAGTATCGAAAAAAAATCCAGATAGCGCCCAACACTATAAGACTGATCCAGTGATCAGTTACCAAATTTCTTGGTTATTTGAAAAAAAAGGCGTCGTACTTGCCATCTTTCGGAATTTCAGGGAACCAAGCCTGGTCATATGTTCCAACAAAACTTGTCCGGCTCTCGTCGCTGTATTTTTCAGAAAGTCAGCAAGGACTGAGACAAATCTCAGGATAAGAGATCCTCAAAAGATACGCGCCATCTGAAGATAAAATACCTCCAGTTATTTGTATCTTTTGTGACGTCACAGGAGATTTTGCGGCCTAGGCCTTTAGCTAGGCTTCTGCCAAGTTAAAGTTAGCTAAACTGAGCTATTTTAACCTAAAATAAACTAAAACTTCAACAATATGCGGTGTCGTATAAAGTATGTCGGAAAACCATACTGTCATGACGCACATGGCAACGTCATAAGATGAGGACCTAACATAGGATTTGATTGTCCCTAGGACGGTTTGTAAATGTAAACGCGACGGCGCCTCGCTGGCCGCTCTTATATTCACCGATAGGAATATCAGAGGCGACAAAGCTTTTGATTCTGTGCCGCCCAGTCGCAGCAGACACAACTCACGCAGCAACCAAGTCGTCAGTGAATGAAAGCGCTTCTGGTATGCAGACGAGCTTTCCAGAAACAGGCAGGTTACTCAGATCGCTGCGTGGGGATTAGGGGGAACCCTGCTGCAGAGCCATTTCCGTGAAACAGCCGAGTACATCCGGTCGGGAGCAAACCAGGTACTAGAAAACGAATACAGTGTCGTAGATCCTTTAAGTGTAGGCTTATAATAGAATAAAAAACTTAAAAAATCCAATACTTCAACATCTAACCATACAATAATAAACTGCTTCGTGCACAAGGGCCTGTTAAAAAAATGTCAAGACACAGATGTGCTTTGTGGAAATGATATTATTACAGACGCTTCTCCGCACATCACGGCCTGTCCCTTCTTTTTTAGTGAACTTTAGTGTTTTGTTCAGTTTTTGTTCTTTTTCATTGTTTGTACTCCACTATTCTGTCTTTTCAGCGGGTTAAAAAAAATAAAATAAAAACGATGTGGTTAATACCGCAACCCCACCCTCTACTGTTGCGATGTGAAAAGTCCGCAGCTCACCTCGTTGTCTGATTGGTTACTACTGACAGCATATTGGCCTTGAAGGACATATAGCATCATGCTACTTGGTACCCCTCACGCGAAACGGCGAAACCCCCGCGATAAAACAAAAAACGCATTTTCCCAGTAAATATTTTAGGGAGCTCCCAGATCTTCCGCGACGTATTTTTCAAATCGTCCAGCCCACAAACGCTTAGGACGTCCCTGCACTTGGGTTGTATTATCAGCAGCTAACGGAAATACTAACGTTCCCTCCAGTCTTTGAGGTGTGACCTACCGCAACGCGGGAGAAATAGGAACGAGCACGGTGAGCTTTCACACGACATCTTTTCTTAGTTGAAACTTTGGTCGGGACCCCATGAAACAGGGAGTTCTGGAAATGCTGTTCTCGCATCATCTTAATTACTGAGTTTTCTCCATTCATTTTCGTTGTTCAAGACCTTAAAGCTGAAACAGCAAAGAAGGCATCTTGACGTCAAATTGTAGCAGGATTCTCATGTCTGCAGATGTGGAAGCTGAGGGTTCGATCCAATTAAGGCCAACCGTGATTTTTGCTGAAATATGTCGTTAGTGGTTTGAAGCACTTCTGCATGAAGAATGTAGAATTTCCATATTTCTTTGAGATGATTATGTAGAGGCGAAACTATTATTATGAAGCAGTTTATCATTCTATGGTATCTTCTTGAGTGCACCCTTAAAATCCGTTCCTAAATTCCTTAGACACCTTACGCTTTCTTCTTTCGTTTTTTCTCCTTGGGTTCTGAAGGTGTGATGTTGAGTGCCACGATTATCAGAAGAATTGCGAGAACTCCCCCAACATACGAGAAGGCGTGGAGGGGGTTTTCTTTCAACCAGAAGACGCAGCGATCGACCAGGGCATCACTAAAAGAAGATAAACAACATGAGCCGCCAAGTACCAAGGATTTTTTAGCAGGAAAACTTACAGGAGTTAAACTGACAGCATTCTAGCATGTGCTATGCCTACAACCAGGATGAGCGTTGCATCATTTAATAATAATAATAATAAAATAATAATAATCATACTGCTGCAAAAAGGCTTTCGCGTCTATAAATTTCTCGAGACACTATGTACACTAAGAGCGTGTTCCACCCTACTTACCGTAGTTACTACGCTAGTTACCGTAGTTACCACGCTAGGCTGGAACGCTTTTTGATTTTTTTCGGTCAAATATCAGGCCGCGGGCTGATCGACCAATCACGTTGCAGAGATGCGTATTTACTACGCTCCCGAGCGTGGTAAGCAAATAGTTACTATTAGTTACTATTTTGAGAAGGCTGGAACGGTCAGCGTAGTAACTTTTCTTGAGGCTGGAACGGAAATAGTAACTAATAGTTACTAATGGCAGAGGGGTGGAACACGCTCTAAATTGACTTTCAGCCAGGTGACGATCCACACCTGCTTTGAAATGATTAATATTTTCAGTAACCGAAAATATTAATCAGTTTAGTGGCACGAGTCAGAACCATCCCGACTGGTCTAGCTAAAAATAGATTTAAAAAATAGATCATTCGGGGAAATCAGTCCCCTCAGCGGGTTAGGAACTTAGAAACCCCGATTTTTGGGATGTTCATCTAGGGCCCTTCCTCTTTCTGGTGCCTGCTAAGAACACCTCAGACTTTTGCCCAAAATACAGTAGACACGAGCCCTTCGCATTAACAGCGGTAAACACAAAATGTCAGAAGCAAACGGTGTTACACATCACCCAGGTCTTTCCGGAGCGGTAAACAGAAATGAATCCGGAAATTTTCTCGAGGACTGATCCAGAACTGGACCCGCCCCATGTCCAGCCCCCTGAATCACAATTATTCAACGCGACAGAAGGCGAAACAAAAGGGAAAATGACTTACAAAGGGGTTTTCGGGACAGGAACTGGCTCTGCTGGGTAGTTCTTGTAGAATCCTGTCGCAAATGCAACAAACGAGCTAATGTCCTGGCTGGGCAGATCGTATCGGTAGAACTTTCCCTGGCGCAGGCTGGAAATAGACACCAGATAAAAGAAAAAAAAGGTACACCATCATGTTTTTTAGTACTAAACGGTATGATGGGTGCAAATTTTGTATGATGGGTGGTTGATAACCTGCTGTGTGTTCGGTCTGCAAACCATAGTGTGAAGTTCAATCCATAATGAACCCGTGAAGTTCTGCACGTGCAGTAGGCCATCTTGACACCGTAGGCCAGCCTGACTCCGATGACTGTATACCTGGACATTTGCCATCTTATGTCCGGCCTACTACACCCCTCGCCATAACATAAGGTTGAGAGTGCATCTTCATATATAAATACAGTCATCGTATCAAAATCACTGCAAAATTTCGGCAATACTTCGACTGTTCTTGGCAAGGTTTTCCTCAGGCCAGAGGAAAAACTTACGACAGTACAAAAATGAACAGCATCGTATTTAAAAGTTTCCATTACTGGTTGGATGGGTTTTAGTTTTCCCTGGCTCGAGGTTCGGCGACATTACAGACGTAAGTGATGACTAGAGGCGTATTCTCGCCGTTCCCCGAGGACTCCTCGGGGAATCGAAGGGAACGGCGAGAATACAGGGACTTACTCCACGCGGACTCCGCGTGCAGAAAACAGCGAGAACACGGGGTATACTTCCAAAACGGATTTTGTTCTTAAAACAAATATGCAATTGACAAAATTAGCCTGGATCTCCTTTATTTTTGGTTTTGTTTATTCTGATTATTTTTAATTAATTTTACATTGCACCAACACCAGATTGATTCCCCTCCGAATCTGAAAGGGAGTCCCTTTTGATGATGGTGATGATAATCAGAGCATTCCCCGTTCATGGGGACTCGCGAGAATACGGGGAGTGAGTCCCCGGGACAAACAAAAACGCGGGGACTCCTCAAGTGGAGTCCGCGGGGAACGGCGAGAATACGCCTTAGGTATTTTTGTTACTCCATGGTCGATTCCCGTTATATGATTGACAACAGCACTACCGCTACTCAATATGTGGTGACCGGGTAGTTTAGTCCGACGTCTACGGGTAATCGTGACTGGAAAGCTCATTTTGATTTGATTTTTTGCACCGCAGCGCAGAACTGAAAAGTTATTCCTGACACGCTGTTTTCAAGGGAAAGGCGAAGGACGACAGATTAGGGACCCTAGTCTGGACCCAAGGCTGGGGCTGTTTTTCCGAGGCTGTTCTGGTGCTCCGCTACTTGAAGTGACGTGGAAGTGAATTGTTGTGGTGGTGCCATCTGTATACCCCGCACTTTTCACTCCTGCCACCGCTAGAAGCGCTACTCCCCTTCCGTTAACTGTGTTGTATCTTCTATACTGTTAACTCTTGACCTATTTATTAATACTCTTGATGACTAACTCTCCTTGCCGATGAAAAATCGCCGTGGACCTATCGGAAGAGCAGGAAACGGCACCACTGCTGTCCCCAATGATCGCCGTGATTGGTTCACACAAGATTTGAGTTGTTGAGTTTGAGTTGTTAGTGAGACGTTTTCTCGTTCTTCCTGATGGTCACTGGCGTGTTTTGGACTTAGTCATATAGAGTATTATGTGACCACCATGACCAACGCTGAGCGTGTCCGAAAGCTCGGAAACGAACGAAAATGCTGAATTAATTCAGCATTTTATGCAGCATTTCGCTTCCGGACTTAAATTTTCGCTCAGTTACTGCAGCATTAATTCAGCATAAAATTCATCGAAAAATTCAGCGAAGATGCTAAATTTTACGCTGAATTTTCAAGGGGGTATCGGAGAAGTTTTGTCCCTCAGTTTGTTGAGTTCTACAATAATGTTTCCTCGCCGTGACTATTAAATCTTGATTATATACTATTTACCTGTGCTTTACTTACGTATTTGTTTGACAAAGGGCAAAGAATTTGATCGAAAGATCACGACAATTTTGTACCTGATTTTTAAATAAATAATAATAATAATAAAAGAAACTGGGGAGCTGGCGATTAAGGCTAAATTTCGGAATTAGAAGTGTCAGAGAAGAAATAAAGAACGTGTCCGAAAGCTGTAAATGCTGCATTTAATGCTGCATATAAGGTAAGAGCTTTCGGACTAAAAAAAAAATGCAGCATTTACAGTCCTGAAAGCTTTCGGACACGCTCGCTGACGCGTCCGATACCTCCGAAACGAACGAAAATGCTGAATTATTTCAGGATATTATGCAGCATTTCGCTTTCAGACTTAAATTTTCGCTTAATTAATGCAGCATTAATTCAGCATTACATTCATCGAAAAGTTCAGCAAAGATGCTAAATTCCACGCTGAATAAGAAACTGGGGAGCAGGCGACTGAGGCTAAATTTCGGTATTCTAGAATTGTCAGAGAAGATATAAAGGCAACAGCTTTCGGACAAAAAAATAAATAAAATGCAGCATTAAATGCAGCATTTACAGCACTAAAAAGCTTTCGGACATGCTCGCTATTATCATGAGTCACCACACTTCTTTTCGAGGCTTCCACAGGTACACAAATTTGTTTAATCTAACGGTTGTTTCTTCACTCCAACGCTTCAGCAAGCCAGCGAGAGGTTGTATAGGCGCGACGACTTTCCGTTTGTTCTGGCGCTCGGCGGATTCTCGCTTCAGACCGTCAGTAAATTGCCCTCTAAACTGCTGAAACGGTTCGTTACGCTTGGCCAAAACTACTTACAAAATAAACGCTGGAAGATTCGAAATTCCAAAGCGTGAGGCGGTTGATACTCCACCTCCCTCCACTACATCCACTCTTGCCACATTCATCTTGCCTTGTAGTCGGCTGGCAACTGATTCCCATCTGGCTTCGACCTTCTGGCAATCATCAATGTCAGGACGGCAGCTAAATAAACAAACAGTGGTTTAGAGAATAGTAGTCATATATAGAAAATATGCAAAGTACAGATCCTCTAGAGTTTGGAATAGACTATAGTCCTGACAATCCAACATGGACAGAAAATATTATTTTATTACTTCACTTTACGTCTTAATAACGTCGGAGACGCCAATATAATAAAATAAAAAGATGTACACAATTTATGTTAACTTACACTTTGAAACACTGAGCATTTTATTAAGAGCTAAAAGAGTCAAGTTCGTGGAGTGAAGGTCAATGGCAAGGGATAGCTGGTAGGGAGGTTGAGAGAAAGATCTTTGCGGGAATTCGAAAGCTGTGAAGGCTCGTCTATCTCGAAGGCTCGTATAGCGCACAGGGAGCAACTTCTTTAGGTCTGCCTGGCTGTCGACTTTCGCTTTTGTTAAGATAAGGCTTCGAGGAAACTAAACTTACTTACTACTATTCAGGATGTCACATAGGCTAAGACAGACGGAAACGTGTCGGAAACATAATACACGGAAACGTGTTTTTCAGGAAGCCCGAATTTTTTTTTTTCAAACCGCATAAATACGGTAAATCAGCAGGGTCTAAGGGTTGCAGTCTTGGCCACCATAAATACTATCTGTGACTCAGCTAAAATAATTGTGGACTGGACTAGGCTGGCACTGTCATTTCTGGTTTGGTGAATGTATTTCGCTCGGTTTTCTGACACGGTTTTCGCCAGTGGCTGGATAAATTCATAAGATTCAGCTCACAGAATAGTTCTTTTCTGTTAATTCTGTTGACCCTCGAATCC
Source organism: Branchinecta lindahli (assembly GCA_023053555.1). Classification (NCBI taxonomy): domain Eukaryota; kingdom Metazoa; phylum Arthropoda; class Branchiopoda; order Anostraca; family Branchinectidae; genus Branchinecta; species Branchinecta lindahli. The sequence goes on from JAKZAO010000006.1 coordinate 22,689,995, forward strand.
TAGCCTATACAGAGGAAGAGCTTTTTTCGCCAAATAACATATTTTCTCATGGCAAACACATAACAAAGTTGCGTTATGACAACAACAAATAAGCGCTAGAACCTCCATCTTCCTATCTCTGTAATACGACCCTGCGGAGTTGAACAGATCCCTATGCCCTGCCCGAGCCCCGACGCAAACGAGTGGAGGGTAGGAGGTACGAGGAATATCACAGGGTAGGAGGTACGAGGAATATCACAATTCGTCACCTCTACAAACAGCTATACCGCAGTGAATCCCCGGAAAAAAAATTCCCAAGTAAAGCCGATTGGTTGTCTATTATTGTGACGTCACAAGTGACGCGCTGCTGAGCGGGTCAGCTCGCCTCCTGCATTTTTCTTCTGATATGAGCAGTGGCGGAGAGGGAAGTAGAAGGGCATCAACTCAAAGCTCCAGTAAGTACCTCTAGCTCAGCTCAGTTTCGTCGGGGTATGCATAGTCGCTGCATGGGACAAAAGGCGGAGGTTCGACTGGATTATTTCTTCTTGGTTTATGCAAATTCTTTCAGGCTCCGCGAACCTTGAGCGAACCTAGTGAAGGAAGATTGGAAAAGCACGAGGAAGAACCCAAATATACCGAGGATGGCTCAGAATCGAGATCGATACTGTAATTTCGCTCGGCAAAAACTGGGCACATAAGACAACATGCTAGCTTGGATAAGAGGCTCCTGAAATATCAGTACAGTACTAAACACCAATAGTCTCAAGTTGAATATGAGGTGTAAATACTCACAACAATATAAACCAGTCACCAGTTGTCGCACCCGAAGATGCTTGAGTGAGATGTTCGAAGCTCTCATCATCGAGTGGCTTTGCCTTGGCGTCTTTGGCAGCAATGAGCTCTTCAAGTAACGCCTCTTCTGTACTCGGACCTAAAACGGAATTTCCTCCTTAAAGTCCGAATTCAAACCTGGAATTGTTGATCCTAATCTAATCTTCACCCTTTACCTCATGGATCCCCATCCCCTATTCTTATCCATGACTAAGACGAGACAAGATTTCACGCATCATAGGTCTCCGTATCAAATAGACTTTACTTTCGATCAAGAAAGATAATAAATAAATAATCCTTGAGCCCAAGCTGACTAAGTGTCATACATTCATATAATATACAAAAACAGCCATCGCCCCTACCGTGCAGTAAAAACAATACCCGTGTTAAAAATTAAATCTAACGATTACGTTTTTCCATAGAGTGGTCTTTGAAAATAATTTCCCCGAATAGGATATTTATAGTTGGTAGAATTTTCAGTTGTTTATTGCAGGTATGTTCCTTCCCAAGCGTTGGCACAGAAGACGGCCAAGAAGACTGACAGCCTGAAGAGGACCCTTGCCAAGAAGGGCCGAAATATCGCTTCATAAGCATCACAGCTGACTAATCCGTTTTTGTATATTATATGAATATAAAGATAACAAATTAAAGAAGACATTCAAAATATTCTCAAGGATGAAGTGTTTACAAGTTGATACCCTTAACTGAGAGACATGCACACGCCATTACTAATTTATCACCTATTATTAATTTATGTTCACAGAAGGAATTTGAAAAACCTGAAAATGATAAGTTAAGGTGTTGGAAACTTCGCAGTCAACAATCTGGAAGATGCAGATATTTTTTGCAGTTTCGACACTGTTCTCGCTACTTCAGTTGACGACGGAGCTCCCACATATCTCAAACAGTCTGTAGGTTTGGTTTGCAGTTTTATAATAATAACAATAATAATATATTGCTAAAACAACAGGGCCAGAAAGCCTCTACAAACTCTTCTAAAACATGAGAGGTCGTACATTTGAGTAGAACACAGGCTGTCAATTTCTCTCTTGAACTGGCTCAATGACGGCATTGACAGGCAATTTGTTTTCTCTTTGGGTAGTTGGTTCCAGTGGTCAGTCCACCGACAAACGTCTTAGTTTGACACTATGACCATGTAAACTGTTGTAACTGAAAGTGAGGATAGTCGTTAGCCTCGACGGCTTTCTTTATTTTGTATTAATCCACAACACCCACCAAGTGGGTCATACAATAAATATAAAACTGCTCAAAAGCACCTGAAAGAGGACCATATTGCTGACGAAAAACCAAGCTGACTTATCTGTCTCCAGTAATTCTACTTCTGGACATTTTTTGTGTAGAGTAAAACATTAAACAAAAATCTCACCTTCATAAAGAAGCGGTATAGAATTTCTGAAATAGACTATGGCAGGAACTCCCTTTGGATGGTATTTTTTGACAAGATCTCCAGTAGTTTCAATCTTGACAACCCAAGCATTCAAATTGTCGACTAGATCTTCTCGGATGGCTGACAGCTCTGTTTCTAAAACCATGCATTCTTCACATTCTGGAGCACCTGAGAAAGAAATGGGATACTGTAGTTTTTGCTGTGGAAAATAGTCTAGCACCAATGGTAGACAAAAAAACAAATTTTATATCCACATTTCACTTTGAAAAGTTTGATGACTGCCATTGATGTCTCATTCAGAAACACTCTTCGAAGCGAACTGGTTGGATTCTAAGAGTGTTTCTGCAGGAACAAATGTAGCCAACTAACTGGCTTCAGAGTGTTTCTGGGGGAACAAGTGTAGCCAACTAGTTGGCTACTGAGAGTGTTTCTGAGGGAACAAGTGTAGCCAACTAAGTGGCTTCGGTGTGTTTCAATGCGGCCAAGTGTAACCAACTAGTTGGCCTACTGAAAGTGTTTCTGGGGAACAGGTGTAGGCAGAGGCGTTACTAGCAAAAATGTTTGGGGGGGGGCAAGGTATTTACCGACTGGCTGGTCCTTTTTACCAACTGTTTTAGTGGATAAAACAACTACTATTGAGAAAAAAATGACTGTTGACGAAAAATCGACTGATTCTAAGAAAAAATGACTATTTTTAAGGAAAAAACACTATTTTTAAGAAAAGAATCAACTAGTTTTTACTAAAAATCGTGGCTCTTCGCACCGACTCGGCTCTTTTTTACCGACTGTCCGACAACACTGGGGGGGCATCCCCCCCGAGTAGTGACACCTCTGGGTGTAGGCAACTACTAACTGGCTGCTAACTGAAACTCACTGACTACAGTCACTACAGAGATTGTCTGTATAGATAATAGCCATAGGGCACACCCAGAGTAGCTGAGAGTAGGGTAGCCACAAAAACACCTAGTGGCAAAAATTGGCGATTTTGTTGTAATGAATGCAGGAATTGCTGTGAATTTTCCTTATCAGTTTTATCTATCTAAAACATCTCCAAAAAATATTTTAAAAATACCATTGAATTCAGGACAAAATTGTCTATTTTATACGGCTAACAGTAAGATGTCCTAGCTATTTAATATTATTTCTTAATATTCAGTGTAAATTTAGATGTAAAAAAAAGTAGCTGAACTTGCCTACAAAAATTTGTTGATACTAAGGAGGAAAGTCAGCAGCCTATAGCAGCAATGGACTATAACCTTGATGATCATATTCATATTTTCTCATCTAACTCACTTGCTGGGGCTCCCCATGCACTCAAAACCAGCTCAAAATCACCCAGTTTCATAGAATTTCATTGAAGCACATAGTTCCAAGCTGGTCACTAGATGGACAAAACCCTAAAGTCAATGGATGAACATAGGCATTTCCTTATGTAAAATACTGTTTTCTAAAGAAGATTTAAGATGCTTAGAGACAAGATAGAGAGGTGATTTTGGCCTCAAATCAAAGCTAAAAGATAGGAGAATCACATTCTGATCTTCAAAAGCTCAGGTTTGATTATTTTTTTTTTTTAGTTTAGTGGCTACCCTACTGTCACTGAGAGTAGCCAACTAACTGGCTACAAACTTTTGGTAGTATAATGTGATCAGCTACATACATTTTTATATATATAAACTACTAAATTTAACTTTAGCTGAATAGTGGATATCCGTGCCAACTAACTCTAGGCTATGTGCTGGTGCCTGGCTGGTGCGAGCAAAAAAAAAGCTGGAACCTTACTAAAAAGGACTATAACATTCTTTTCCTGTACTATCAACTTTGAAAGCTCATCTTCAGCAATGGACTCGAGTGTTTCATGTCCCAAACACAAAATAGCACAGCTTAATAGCAAAACAAAACTTTTGCCAAACATTTTTGTGCTATCTACGAAAACGGAAAAACTGATGAGCTGGAAACCGTCATAGAGATATTATAAGTTTTTTTTTGTTTTTGGAAATTTTTACACTCAACTCCGTAGTGAAATTCATCTTGAGTTGTGGCTTGGTGAAGAAAACGAAATTATTAGCGTCCGCTTCGTGAAATGTTTTAAGGTATGATGTCTTTTAGTTGGCTTGTTCCCTGCTACCTTGCTGTTACACCAACAAGCTTCATGCTACCTAGCGGATACATTGATCATAACTTACTATACCGGTTTCTGCTTCTTAGATGGCGTGCAAGCAGTCTTACAGAAACAACCGTCCTATCTGTTGCAGGATAACTCTCGAAGGGATTGAGATATTTTGTCCTGTGAGGATCCTTTGGATCAAAGTACAGGTCAAGTTCGTAGATGGGCCCTATAGGTGGGGTGGGCGAGGGGTTTCAAATTAAGGGGCGGAAAAAATATTTATAAAAAGCTAATGAGATAGTCGATTTAGAGGTAAGGAGATATGATGAATCCGAATATGAAAATTATTTTCTTGCCGGACAGGAAGTTTGCCTGGAATCGGGCCAGAACCGGAATATTTGTTGAAGTAAAAGTGTTATATGATTTTCATTTGACGTGCGGTCCACGGTTAAGAAGACATGATACTTTTGCGACATGCGTTTTTGAGCTTTTGTTTTTTTGCCAGACAAGTATTTTGCCCGGAATCCGGCCGAAACCGGAAATTTGGCTGAATTAGCCACCTCCGAAGAATTGAAAACCTGCAATGTGTCACCTCTTACATCTTTCTCCGAGAAAGCGAGCTCCTTCTCCAGAAAGTTTTGATCAGTTTCGTCAAAGTAGATATGACCCCCCCCCCCCCCCGAAACCCACAAAAGTAATAGTTTTTTGTGTAGGCTTTAAATTCTGATCTATGTCTTTTTTGTACTTTTTGGTCCGACCCATGGACAAACCCCCCCCGACATAAATTCCGCGGGCAACCCCCCAAAAAAAAAAATTCCTGGATACGGGCCTGCGTAGGCTATATGGGTAACACATGATGAATGCATATTTGAACTTGGTCTTCTCAGATGACTACCATTGGCTTTATTTTATTCGTAAAAATATTCAAGGAGTCTGGCGAAGACCGGATATCTACAAGACCCAATTGTCTGGATCAAATAAAAAAAATGGGATCCCGTCGAAACCTTTGGTCTTGTCTTAAGAGCCAGCAGTGAACAACCGAGCGACTTCTCTTATTTGCTATTTTCAGGGCAGTCATGGAACGAATAGATGCCTCGATGAGAAGCCAGATCTCAAAAACGTGCGGAGAAAAAGCTGTCCTTCAAGTCCTGGACAAAGTTAGTAGCCAACTCCGAAGAACTGAAAACCTGGAACGCGTCACCTCTTACATCTTTCTCCGAGAAAGCGAGCCCCTACTCCAGCAAGGACCTCAGTGTGGTCTTGTAGCTCTAACAGCCGCACTAAAAATAGCAACTTCTGCGACAGATATAACAGTCAAAGACGTTTACGAAACTGCTAAAACTGAGGGGTTTACAACTCATGGGGAAATGTTTAGCGCAGAGAACCTCTCAAAACTTTCAAATTTGAAAATGCCTGGTTCAGCAAGGTGGCTAAAGTGCTTTGAAGAGAAGGAGAAAGTGATCACTATTGTTACGAGTTTGCTAAATAGTGACATAGTACTAATGCCATACGACGCAGATGGTAACCATGAGCCGTCACTACGCAAAGGGCACAAAGCACATTGGGGGGCAATAATCGGTTTTGTTCTTATAACCGACAGGGACTCTGAACATGTGGTAGCAGCCACTTCGTTTCAGCACGACTCGGGACTAATCGTCAACGTGTTAAACTCTTCGACCAGCCCTGAAGACATGTTTCTGGATGTATCTTTAGAAACCCTTGACAAGCTCTTTGTTGTGTGTAGACAGGGCAAGAGCAAGCACCTTCAAGTCTGGCCAATCAGGCAGCTCCTTGCAAGCAATGCAAATTTGGCGGAGGTTGCGCCATCTATTTTGACAGCTGGAAGCTACATAGTACCGAATGACGGGATCATGGACTCGTTGAAGGATTCTCTCGTCTTGATTAGCGGTACCCGGACCAGGCTTTGAATTTTAATGAAACCCAGTCTTCTATCTCGCGCCTTGTCTACTAATTGTCACAATCCATAATACTTCTAGTCAATTAAAACTGCTACGGGCGATTATTTTTCGTATTACAGTACGGCTACGCGTTTAGTAAGTAAATCTTTGAAAGACACCTTGCACTGCTCAGTATTATTCCAATATTACAAATTAATGAATTGTCTAAAAAAAAGTATCTGGTCTTGACAAATTGCTCACAGGTGTGACTATTCTCGAGCCTTCCTCCAGATCCGTCGGCTTCTGGCAAAAACAGGAACAATTTTAGATAACCTATTCTTTTCTGACGACTGATCTTCACACAAACAATCGTCTGGAGGTACCAGAGCAAAATCACGTGTTAGTTTGCTCTGGGAGGCATATTCTCGCCGTTCCCCGAGGACTCCTAGGGGAATCGAGGGGAACGGCGAGAACAGAGGGAGTCACTCCACTCGGACGAAAACAGCGAGAACACGGGGAATGCTTCCAGAATGGGTTTTGTTCGAAAAAACGCCTTAGGTGTCGAAATATGAAAATCAGTGAGATGTCGTTTCACGGTCATCCGTCAGGTTCCGCCCCGGGCGTACAGTATCAGACGCGGGTCTCCAGGTTTAGGAATGGAAGGAGCGATTACGGAACTAAGTGGCAATAAAATTAAGACAGGTTCCTGTAAGTCCGGTCTTCACATCCCGGAACTTCCGGAATCTGGGCTTCCAGATTATTCTTTGACTTCTTCTGTAAATTGCACCTGGAATATGAACCGGTCCGAAAGTACATCAAAATAATCCGGAAAAAAGGGGCTTCTGAACTTCCAGAATTTTTAAGTATCGCAGAAGAAATTCAAAAAAAATCTCGGAGAATCTGGGAACCCAGATTCCGGAAGTTGGAGACCCGACTTTAAGAGCGTGTTCCACCCTACTTACCATAGTTACTACGCTAGTTACCGTAGTTACTACGCTAGGCTGGAACGCTTTTTGAATTTTTCGGTCATATATCAGGCCGCGGGGGGATCCGACCAATCACGTTACAGAGATGCGTAGTTACTACGCTAACTACGCTCCCGAGCGTGGTAAGCAAATAGTTACTATTAGTAACTATTTTGAGAAGGTTGGAACGGTCAGCGTAGTAACTTTTCGTGAGGCTGGAACGGAAATAGTAACTAATAGTTACTATTGGTAGAGGGGTGGAACACGCTCTAAGGTACGTTTCCACATAACCAATATTCTGCGTCACAAGCGTAAAAACGTCGTCAGGCCATACAAACTTCTCGTCGTTTCAGCTCCCGAGTCGACGTTCATTCGCGTCTCACTCCATAAGCGTTTCGCGTTCTTTAGGCACCAAGCTTAGACGCGTTACTTATGATACTAATTCATTCTACTCCAGCAGTATTAATATTCATCCTCATTACTGCGATTATCACACTGATTATCTACCGATTTTTGTTTCTGCGAAGCTTATTGGTCAGAAGATCGGTTGTGCAAATATTGCCAAATTTGCCGTCCAAGGTGAGGGACATAAGGGCTAAAAGCAACCGAAGCCTTATGTGATTTGCTGTAAGCGTAGCTAAGTTTTAAAGTACTCGACTAACTCAGCAGAAGCATCATGAGCGTGTCCGAAAGCTGTTAGGACTGTAAATGCTGCATTTAATGCTGCATTTTTATTATTGTTTTCGTCCGAAAGCTCTTACCTTATATGCAGCATTAAATGCAGCATTTACAGCACTAACAGCTTTCGGACACGTTCTTTATTTCTTCTCTGACACTTCCAATTCCGAAATTTAGCCTTAATCGCCAGCTCCCCAGTTTCTTCTTGAAAATTCAGCGTAAAATTTAGCATCTTCGCTGAATTTTTCGATGAATTTTATGCTGAATTAATGCTGCATTAACCGAGCGAAAATTTAAGTCCGAAAGCGAAATGCTGCATAAAATGCTGAATTAATTCAGCATTTTCGTTCGTTTCCGAGCTTTCGGACACGCTCCATGTAGTGCAAGGCGTCCTTTAAGGGCAATTCCGTAGGTCTGGAAAACTTCGCTGGGTTGTCCGCCGTGTTTTTGCGGCCATGGTTTAAACCGGCTTCGCTTAGCGAGGCGGTTTTGGCGTCCCGCTAGATTCGGAAGGTGTGCCCACTCCGTACGCGGATTCGACAAGATAGCGCGAAGTTGCAAAGGCGCAACGACTTTCCATTTGTACTCGCGCTGGGCGGATTTTCGCTTTGCTTTTTGGAAGCAAATCTAACTCCACAATCGCCCTCTAAGCAACTAACGCTCATTCACTTCCACCTAGGGTTTACGTTTCAGGAATGTGTCCAACCATCACCACTATCACCCAAGACAAAGAATTTATACGAATATTTTTTATTTGACGCTCCTTTGAAATAAGTTTCCTAACATTCTGTACAAACTTGCTCCTTTCAACAAAAAAGGTTACAGATGGTAGCACTGGTTTCACACTATTACTGAAAGCGTATTACCATAGTTGGAATGATAATCCGGGGCACGACAGTCACCTCTCCCCCTCAGCCCAAGGGGTAGACGTTTCCCCCGCCCCTCATCCAACTTTCAATAACAGGCAAAGCCACTGTTCGAGCCATTTTGTATTTCCGCTATTATGTGCACTTCCACATCCATTGAATTAACAATTTGGTTAATCGTTTAGAATGCGAACAACAGAAGGAAGGCCATCATGAGACAGAAGAGACCCATGGCTTCGGAAAGGGCGAAACCCAGAATGGCGTAGGAGAAGAGCTGTTGCTTGAGGGATGGGTTCCTGGCATAGCCGATGATGAGGGAGCCGAAAACGCTACCGATACCGGCACCTGAAAGTAAGAAAAGATTATAAGTATTTTGTTGAGGTACAAGAGCTGCAGAGACTGTAGGAGCTATCATCCTCGTTGCCCTTGGGATCTTAGCTTTCACCTTGGAACAGCTTTTCGCCCACGACGCTACAGGATCAAAACTTCATAACATTAACACAAGGATGCACGGTTTATTCTTTAAAGTTTAACTGAAAAGCCAACTTATTTTTGTGTCATTTAGTTGAATACACTGAATTATTTGGATTCTGCAAAGGGATTTTTTTGTTCCGATCCGACGATCCCGGTTTTTTTTAGGTATAGTTTGGCTACAAATTACAACAAATACAAAATTAATATCGAAAAACTGTCTCCACGTAGGTTAAAGAAAACATTCAAAGAGTTTTTAATTAGTAATTATTAAAGTAAAACCGTAGAATTCAAATTAAATTAATTGTAGATTATTATTATTTATTTAGTTTTGGGGTTGGGAGGGATTTTATTTTGTTGCTGTAATGCGGGATGCGGTTCTGGTCATTTATTAATGATTTATTTACAATATTTATGATTATCTTTGGATTTTATTGGTATGCGAGTTTGAACTGGTAAGTACTACTGTTTTTTTTCTTGTATTTTGAAGAAGGTAATTCTTTTTCATTTATCATTCCCGTGCCATTCGTGCTTTGCCCTCTGCCGGGAGTATTTGTTAAATTATGTGTGTATCAATAGTGAAAATAATAAACGAACCTGAAACTGAAGTGTTTATACGGTTTATTCTTTAAGTGTTATATTTCTGTAAAACATATCACTAAACGTGGGTTGCAATGAAAAATAAATTTTAAGGTCATAACGGAAAAGCCGATGCATGGTATAAGTGAATGCCACAAACCAACAGAATAATTACTAAACCAATAATCACTCAGGCAGATCCATTTGCGCTACAGCTATTAACTCGAGTTTCTGTTATTTGTGAAGTGTTGTTTGGCGTTGGGATTTTGCAACAAGAAAACGAGTGGTTGTGCTCACCTAAACTACTCAATGCAAAGCATGGGTCTTTCTACTAAGAAGACTATTGTTTACACGAGACGAAGCACACTGCAGAAGCCTCAGAAAACCATTGAGCACAGGCAACAGTGGCTGACATAAAACTGATAAATAGGAGGAATGTAGGTAATCTTTGACTCAAATCCTGACCATCGAAGTAGCCTGGTTCTGCCTTGTCATATCATTAATCTTGCATCCTTGCTCTTCCCACCCATTATAAGAAAAGGTGAGACTATTTTGGTTGCCAACTTCAGATTCCGTCCAATTCATTGCAATCATTTCGTGTCAAAATAATGTAACAGAGATTTTGCTAATTGTAGGTAATCTTTGACTCAAATCCTGATTTTAAGAAAAATATACTTGTTTTCAAGAAACAATCTAAAACCGACTGCTTTGAAGAAAAATCGACTGTTTCCAAGAACAAAATCGATTGTTTGACGAAAAATCTTTGCAATCATTTTCATGTCGAAAATAACATAATAGAGGTTTAGCTGATTGTAGTTAATCTTTGACTCAAATCCTGACCATCCAGGTGGCCTGGTTCTGCCTTGTCATATCATTACTCTTGCATCCTTGCTCTTCCCACCCATTATAAGAAAAGGTGAGACTATTTTGGTTGCCAGCTTTAGTTTCTGCCAGATTCGTTGCAATCATTTTCATGTCGAAAATAACATAATAAAAAGGTTTAGCTGATTGTAGTTAATCTTTGACTCAAATCCTGACCATCGAGGTGGCCTGGTTCTGCCTTGTCATATCACTACTGTTGCATCCTTGCTCTTCCCACCCATTATAAGAAAAGGTGAGACTATTTTGGTTGCCAGCTCTAGTTTCTGCCAGATTCGTTGCAATCATTTTCATGTCGAAAATAACATAATAAAAAGGTTTATCTGATTGTAGTTAATCTTTGACTCAAATCCTGACCATCGAGGTGGCCTGGTTCTGCCTTGTCATATCATTACTCTTGCATCCTTGCTCTTCCCACCCAATATAAGAAAAGGTGAGACTATTTTGGTTGCCAACTTAAGATTCCGTCAGCTTCATTGCAATCATTTTATGTCAAAATAATGTAACAGAGATTACGCTGATTGTAGGTAATCTTTGACTCAAATCCTGACCATCGAGGTGGCCTGGTTCTGCCTTGTCATACCGTTACTCTGGCATCCTTGCTCTTCCTACCCCTTATAATAAGGGGCAAGACTATTTTGGTTGCCGACATTTTGATGTTTGAAAGGACAGGAAAACATCATTTTTGTACAAATACGGCTCATTGAAGTTTTACCGAACAGTGGGCATTATAAATTATTTCGAACCTCCACAGGCTTCAGTAAATTAGGGCGTGGCCTTGTCTTGGTTTCACAGCCGACATTCGTTCTGATTTTCGTTCGCACATTTTTTTATTCATTTCTATGTATTAACTCCGTCACTTTAGGCTGAAGGAGTATGTATACATACATCTGTTTCAAGATTATTTGTTCCTTCAATGGATATCCAATTGCGATCTCAACTATGCACTAGTACGGCAACAACTAAGGCTTAGCTGTTTGTAGGTAATCTATGACTCAAATCCAGACCATCGTAGTGGCCTGGTTCTGCCTTGTCATACCATTACTCTGGCATCCTTGCTCTTCCTACCCCTTATAATAAAGGGCAGACTATTTTGGTTGCCAACTCCTTGGGAACATGCTGTCTCCAATTTTTTAGTAAAATTGACTTATGGTTCTCAAGTGGAAACAGAACAGGCAACAATACAACGGTGGAGGTTAGCTATTTGTAGGTAATCTATGACTCAAATCCAGACCATCGTAGTGGCCTGGTTCTGCCTTGTCATACCGTTACTCTGGCATCCTTGCTCTTCCTACCCCCTATAGTAAGGGGCAAGACTATTTTGGTTGCCATTCACAAACACGTTAACACAAATTTTGACTACTTATTACTGGCATAATTCCTCTCTCCAAGAGAGGCCTATAAGGTCTGACATATGAAGCATACCCCGCTTGAGCAGTTTGGCTCATCTCAACCAAAGTAACAACCCCAAAGAAAACTAGAGCTAATTCGATTTCAGAACAGCAGAGTATTTATTCATGTAATATTGATATGAATCCAGGCCACCAAATATATTTAGAAGGTGACACTGGTTTTGCTTTAGTGTTCCCCCTCACGAGACCTTGGAACATAAACGTGACCTTCAAAGACATAGTTTCGAGGGCAGATCAAATAGTAAAAACATTAACATACCAGATCCAGCGACTCCTACGGTGGCAGCTCCAGCACCAATGAACTTGGCAGCAGAGTCAATGTCTCTCTGGACGGCAGAGGTCTGGAGGCTTCTGACCTGGGTGGCAGATGGGGCCTCGGCAACGACGGCCTTCTGGGAGAGGACGACGCTGCTCACTGGCCTCAGGTATGCCTGGGATCCCTGGCTGACCTGCATAAAGAAAACTGAGTAAAAAACTTGCTCATAAGTAGGAACCCATCTCAACAAGCATTACCAACAAGATCCTGCAGCCACGGCAGTGCTGCAAATCTTCCTGTTAATAGATAGGTATCGAGCTCTAATCAAATTTCAAATCTCTAGAAAGCCTTCCATTTAATATGATCAAATAACATGACAAATTATCAGATTGAAGCTAAAAAAACATCTTAAATGTCAGAATAGAGAATTTTTCTTCATTATTTCTAACTATGAGTTTCAACTCATTCAATATCACCCATTCCTTCCAAAATTAAGATTAGAAACAACCCTTCTCACGGTAGGCTAGAAAAAAACTTACAACTAAAGAATAACAGCCTCTAACTTTGCTTCCTCACAGTTAGGAATGCACACAAATTTCACTGTTATGTCATTTGAGGTTGGTAGCCCCCTCAGCTTTTTCTGCAGCACTGCCTCGCATATTCTGATGGTTTTCTACCTGGTTTAGCATTATAAGGCACTACCAGTACACACTCCACCCAGATGATTTGGAATCACCAGAACAGGTAAACAAAGCATAAGACTCTTCTCACAGCTATAGACACAACCAAGCTTCTGGGCAGTCCCAACTTGTTTGTTTTAGCTTCTGATTCTGTTCCAGTAGCTTTTGTTTCAATAATGATTAACTAGCCATATTAAGTATAATAATAATAATATAATGCAAAACAATAAGGCCATAGGAGCAATAGGCCTCCACAAATTAATCATGATCATCATTATTTTATCATGAAACAAGGCAAGCATAATACTTACAGCAGCACGAGTAGCAAGTCGGGCAACAGCGTACATGTTGATTCTTCTGACAGGGATCTAAAAGAACAATATGGTCATCCTCATGCTGCCACATTTTCACAGTGAAGCAGCCCTAAAACACCTGGGGGGGGGGGGGGGACTGCATGGAACAATCATTTTAATGTTTACAGGCAACCCAAGGAAGATTCCTGGCTGGTGGACCCCAAATCCTTGATTTTTCTTTATAGGATATGCTAAACATATCTTGTGCCAATTTGGGGAACAGCCTAGCTCATACCAAATGCTGGCCAGCTTACTAGTCACACACAAATCCTCAAATTTTGGGCATTGTTCTCCAACATTAAAACCTGCCCTAGCATATCTCCAGTGACATTTAGGCAATTCCTGCCATACCCAGACATTGAGGATTTGTGTACAATTGCATCATGCCCCAGAAAGAATACTCGACAGTGCCTAACAGATAGCCTATGTCAGCCAGTCTGGGCCACATTCTCCTTCCAAGGCAAGGAGGGTAGCGATGTAAAGCGATTCTGCTGACCAGACACTTTCTCAGCAAATTCAGTGTACCAGTGCATTTTCTGAGATTCCCCGGCCCCGTGAATCCTTTGCACCAGAGCTTCTCCAGCCAGCAGAATCCTTTTTAATGGAGTGTGGTCGCTTTACTTGGCTACTCTCCTTTCTGCAGGAGGAAATGTGGTCATTTTATTACAGCTATATTAGTTTTCTTGATTTTATTTAAATTTTTTGTTGGGTTTGGCTACCCGGCATTTCAATACATTAGCCAGCATTTGACAAAGGCCATTCCAAACTACATTCGACACATCCTCCTAAGCAAAATTAGGGATCTGTTCTAGACTGACCCTGAGTCAGTCTCACATTCGTGAACTTGTTTCACCAATGTCAAGAACAAAGAATGAGCCCACAGGGAAAATCTTTCAAGCAAGCCTTGAATCAAGGCAAATGCATCTGCTCTCATCATAAACATAACAACAACACTATTTACACCAACGTTCATTCTCATCCTCAAAACAGTATTAGTAACAGAATGACGAGATAAACAAACTAAGCTTTTCCATTCTAAGAACTGTTCTTTAGGATTTTAACGAAGACCAAATTGGTAGTTACAGATATCAAGGCATTTTTCTCAGACAATCCAGATCGACTATTCACAATCCAGATTCTCTAAAATGCTTTTTCTCCGACAATCCAGATTATAAAAAATCATTTTCTGCGACAGTCTGACAATCCGGATTCGCGCTTGGATTGTAAATTTGATAATCTTGCAACAGAGCAAATTCGTAGGATCGTGGTTTGTACAATCTGGGATTGCCTATTCGCTGTTTTTGTGACAAATCAGCTATCTAAAATCTAGGATTATTGGGATTGTCGCCGAAAACCGCCTTAGATATCCCAGTTCCGATGCCAAATCTGAAACTACTAAGCAAGCCCTATGCCATCAAAGATAGCTAAAGCTGCACAATAAAATTAAGCCAAACTGAAAACTTATCACTGCTCAAATAAAAGACAAGGCACAGTACAGCACTGATAGCACAAGGGACAATACAGGTCACTGGTTCGAATTCACTACAGAAGGCTTTAGCTGTTGCTTATTTCAACTTTGAACAGGAGAAGGAACTACATCAACCTCAGGAAATCCACAGAACAAGATTGAAATGGATAATGAAGTTCGTACCGAAAAACCTCTAGAATCGATTCTCTCACTCAGGTGACTGCAGAATTTTCTTGGGAGGTGGAGCCAAAAGAAAATTTTGATTTAGTAATATTTTCACTTATATTTAATGAAATTTTTGAAAAAACACAGTGCAATAAATCAGTATTAAAAATAAATATACTTTTTAAAAAACTAAAAGTAAAATTCGTTCATCAAAATCAAGTCTTTTCTATACCAAAGAATTATCTGTCCGCTCTTGATTTATTTTTAGTACCTCGATGGATGGTCACAATCGGAAAGCGTAGCCCTAGTATACGCGAAAGAACGTCAGATGGCGTGGGCGACTCCTACAAGAGAAGAACGCCTACGCACGTAAACATGTCCCAAGACGTTGTTGCGAGCGCTAGCAGTTTACAAAATACCTTTTACCTTGTCATAATGGGTTTGTCGTTTAGGTATATTCAGGCCCGTATCCAGGAATTTATTTCGGGGGGGGGGTTGCCCACGGGTCGGACCAAAAAGTACAAAAAATACATAGATCAGAGGTTAAAGCCTACAAAAAACTATTACTTTTGTGGGTTTCGGGGGGGGGGTTCGAACCCCCTAACATCCCCCCTGGATACGGCCTTGGGTATATTAAGGTATGTCGTTTCGAGAGGGCATATCACCTCAAACTTTCAAAAATACTCCCTGACCAGGCGTCAGTCCTGACCAGTGAAATCGAAGCCATTGACGAACAAGGTCGTCCAGGCTTTGCCACCGCAGTCAGGATAGGCATCAGAATTTTCTGACTCTAAATCGGCTCTCCACCTGGTAAAACAACTGAGTCGGAAGACAAAGGAGACTGACCTGGCCCAGATTAGACTTAACACCACGGACCTTCGAAACAATGGAACAGAAGTCTACTTCCAGCATATCCCAAGCCACCAAGTGATCAGGCAGCACGAAGAAGCCGACGCAATCGCTGGTCAAGTCATCGACAATCCGAGCAACATCCCACGCCACCGCCCGATAAACAAACTTACCGAGATACCCTGCGACAGCGCCTCGGCAACCATCAGACTCCAACACCAACGGAAACCTTCAGGTGTTCAAGACAGGAGAAGAAAACTGCATTTACCTTCAATTTAAGACCAACGCCGTAATAACAAGAAAAACTGAGTTCGACTGGAGGAGAAGACATGATCCCTACTATAGACTCTACCAAAATGCCCAAGAAACACTGCAGCATCTTCTTTTCGAATGCCAGACCATGCCCAAGGTCACACTTATCAGATCTGAAGTGCTGAAGCAAAACCTCCCGCGTGACATCGAAGAAATCTCTTCCATACAACTCCCCCTGGAAGCGAACGAGCAGTGTTCTTGTTCCTGCAGATCATCGCCGTCCTCAAATTCCTTTGCATTTCTTAGAGCATCTGGGCCCACCTGGTCCCAAGCTTGACACTGCGACAGCAGCTCGGCGCAGTGCTTCGGCAGCAGAGCAAGATCCGACCCAGAGAAGACATTGACTCAACGATACAACCAAACCAGCGATCAACCGCAAGGAAGCTGAAAGGGTTCCATCCTGGACAGTGCCGTCTTTTACTTTTGGTGGACCCTAGGCCTCCATGGGTTTCTGGCCCCTTTTTCATGAGCCAAACCGAAAATACCCTAGCACATACGATTCTTGGTCGAGCCACACGGTCACATCTGAGCATAATTTCGGTATCGTCATCGACGACGGTGCAACGTGGCTGTCACACCTGGATCGTAATGAACAAGGTAATTCGGCTTGTTCGGCTAGCAACCGTAGCCAGATTTCTCAAGAATTTACCCCGACCGCTTGGCCTCTCGTTTCCCCTGGCCCCCAAGCACCGGACTAAGGGTAAAGACGGCACTGATCCTGGAACCCAGGTGCTGACGAATATCAAGATGAAAGGCGTATTCTCGCCGTTCCCCGAGGATTCCACTTGAGGAGTCCCCATATTTTTGTTTGTCCCGGAGACTCAGTCCCCATATTCTCGCGAGTCCCATGGAGAATGCTCCGATTATCATCACCATCATCAAAAAGGACATTTTGGAAGCATTCCCCGTGTTTTCGTTGTTTTCCGTACGCGGAGTCCGCGCGGAGCCTGAAGAGGGTCGAGAGCGTGGCTTGAAGGTCTGGCCCGGTTGCAGATCAGAATGAAAAGTCTTTTTTTGACATGGAATCTGTGGAGTGTGTCTGACGAAAGGAGATACAAAAAAGTACCCCCAAAGCTTCGCCGAAAAACACTCGGCGTGGAGCGCCGTTTTCCATACTTTGAAAACTCATTTTCAGAACTGTGTGGCCATACATCTGGCGGATTTTGTGGTTAAAGAGGTCATATATATATATGAACAGTACAAAAATGTCGGTTGAACTAACCAGCCTGTTATTTACATTTCAGTTATCCTAGCGGAAGGCGTACTCCCTATCCGCGGGTTAGCACGGGAAACCCTGCGCCAGGGACGGGGATTGCTCCGATTATCATCATTGAGTTGCTTGTGTCGATGGTTTATGAAACAAGAGCTACGAGCTCATATGGCTCTTATAACGACTAAGTGGTGCGAGAAAGTAGATGAGAACGTCAGTACCCCGTTAAACCTCCCTAGGATCGGACCTAGAAGTAGGAAATCTTATTTCACTCGAGTCTGAGCATTTCCGGCATCGCCTTGGATCATCTGGGGCAAATGACTACCTTCCAAGCTTAAATCCAGTCGTTTGATCCCTAGATGTGCCATACTATTTCCGGTAATCCCCCTCCAACTCCCCCTGTAATACCGCGGCCAAATCTGGTTTGGACACATAAATGGACCATCTAAAGCATCTTCTTTAACCGCCTGTCAAATTTCTCTCGAATCTGAGCATTTTTGGGGAAATTTTGTACCCCCGTGCTCGGATCCAGTCCGGTCCCTAAAATATTTAATCAGGGGCATATAATCTGTCCAGCTTCCAAGTTTCATAAAAATCGCTCAACTCGTTTGACCCCTATGCGAGCCACAACATTTCCGGGACTCCAACTCCCCCCACTGTGACCGAATAGGACTCGGACACAAAAACTTCGCATCTCTGACATCTCCTCTTCCTATCCATCAAGTTTGATTCGAATCGGAGCATATCTGCAAATTTCCGGTTCCCACTTCCGGCCTCCTCCCGCTTCCGGCTCCTCTTACCGTGGTCGGATCCGGTCCGGATGCCGAGTAACAAATCCAGGCCGCATAAATTCGGTAATGTCCAACTTCCATCCCATACGGCCAATTCGTTTGGTTTTTGTGCAAGTCATAAAGTTTCCGGACCCCCACCCCGAAAACTTCCCCAACCATTGCCGCATGTGGTTCGGACCCATGTTTTGCATATCTATAATAGGTCACCACTTCTTATCACCCATAAAGCTTCACTCGAATCGGACCACCCGTTCGCAGCCTACGGAAGTCAGTAATTTCCGGATATCCTCTTCCCCTAACTCCCCTAAAAATGGTCGGATCCAGGAACAGAAGTCTTCCTAGGGCATTGTGTCGGGCCCGTCGGGGCGTCGGGTCACTGGTTGATAACCTATGTTCAGCAGCAGCACTTGTCGCTGGCATCCGAGCACTTCCCAGCCAAGGCGGCAACTTAAGGCGTATTCTCGCCGTTCCCCGAGGACTCTTCGGACTCGATTCCCCGAGGACTCCTCGGGGAATCGAAGGGAACGGCGAGAATAGAGGGAGTCCCTCCACGCGGACTCCGCGCACGGAAAACAGCGAGAACACGGGGAATACTTCTAAAATGGATTTTGTTCGAAAAAAAATTATAAAGTTGATGAAATTTATCTGTATCCACCTAATTTTTGGGTTTTGCTTATCCTGATTGTTTTTTCTTAATTTTACATTGCACCAACACCAGCAAAAATTAATTTCCTCCAAATCTGAAAGGGAGTCCTTTTTGATGATGGTGATGGTAATCGGAGCATTCCCCGTCCGTGGGGACTCGCGAGAATACGGGGAGTGAGTCCGGGACAAACAAAAACGCGGGGACTCCTCAAGTGGAGTCCTCGGGGAACAGCGAGAATACGCCTTTATGGGATCAAACTCTCATAGTTCTTTCAAAATATAAGACCTACGGTATTGGAGTACCGGACGTTGGTTCTGATGACTTTGCCGTTCGCGAGAGACTCACTGACAACAAGAAAGGAATTTCAATCAGCAGAAAAACAACGGCGGCACAGCTTAGGGATCTACAAAGAAGGCTATCACTAGGCCAGTACTCGGCTAATTAGTCTTGGTTTGTCACAGCCTATAGAAGTGAGAAGGAAGCCAAATAAGCGCAGACAAAACAATTAGGGTCCACAGTTTAGGTCTGGACACCTCACCTTGGCGCGTAGCTAGAACAAGACCAAAGGTTTCGATGGGATCCCAAAAATTTAATATTTGACCCAGACAACTACGTCTTCTCTACGCCAGATCCAGTCTTCGCCAGGCTAATCATCTGAGAAAATTAAGTTCAGATATACCTGTATAAGCCATATTATTTTGACGATACTGATCGAAACTTCCTGCTTTACTTCTGTCGAATTTCCGTTTTCGGCCGAATTCCGAGCGAACTACTTGTCCAGCCAAAACCAGACAATTAGGTTTTGTCTTCGCCAGATCCAGTCTTCGCCAGGCCAAACAGCTAATCATTAAGAAATCCAAGCTCAGATATGGATTCAGCATGTGCGTTTACCTCTATAAGCCGATCGAAACGATCCTAGCTTACTTCTGTGAATTTTGCGGTTCTGGCGAAATTCAAGAACTACTTGTCCGGCGAAAAACTAAAGCTCAAAAACGGATTCACCGTATCTCCTTACATATCCAACATCTAATCAACTTTAAATAAAAATTTAACTATTAACAAATTTTCCGGTTTTGGCCGGATTCCGGGTGAAATATTTGTCCGGCGATAATTCTTGTTCAGCATGGCTTCTTACCCCTACATCAAACATCTAATCAACTTCAGATAAAACTTTACCTTCTAACAAACTTTCCGGTTTTGGCCGGATTCCGGACAAACTAATTGTCCGGCGAGAAAATGGTTTTCATATTCTTGTTCAGCATGCCTTCTTACCCCTATATCGAACATCTAATCAACTTCAAATAAGACTTCTACTTTTAACAAACTTTCCGGTTTTGGCCGGATTCCGGACGAACAACTTGTCCGGCAAAAAAATGGTTTTCATATTCGTGTTCAGCGTGTCTTCTTACCCCATAATCGACTATCAGATTAGCTGTTTAAAAAAATTTTGCTTGCCCCTTAATTTAAACCCCCTCCCCCACCCCTAAATGTAAAGCTACAGGGCCCATCTACGAACTCGACCTTACTCTTGACCCAAAGAATGCTCACACCAAGTTTCATCAAAATATCTCATTCCCTTCGAGAGTTATCGTGCTTACAGACGGACGGACGGACAGACAGACGGACGGACGGACGGACGGACGGACGGACGGACGGACAGACGCACAGACGGACAACTTTTGCGATGTCATAGGTATCCGTCACTAACGTTTTGGGATCCCAAAAAGCGAATAGTGCCAGTCACCAGATGATCATTAGCTGTGTACTAGCCTTGGTTGTTCCTGGGTTGTTCAGGGTTATTCAATGCCTGAACTGAAATCCACCAACGTTAGTGCATTTAGTAGGATTCATAAGTGGCAGCGCAACGGATCCTCCCAGCGTTTCCACTTTGACGGATTTGTCCGTCAAAAACGGATTTCTTGGGTCTTTGACGGATGAGAATTTGATTCGTCGGATTTCCGGATTTTTGACGGATTTTTAAAGATCTTGCGTAGAGAATAGGAAGCTGTGTTTGTCAAAATTAAGCTATAATTTAAAATTTTTGCCTGCGGCGCTCAGGTTAATTTTGTATCGGGTACAGTCGTTAGAAGCTGCTACCAGGGCCTCGGTCTCTTCAGCAAAAGCTTAAATGAAGGGGATGTAAGATGTTGGCAACAACGAGTATTGCGACCGCCTTTTTTCCGAAGTCTAAAAACAGCTTTAACTTGAAGTTTGTAGAAAAAAAAGAAAATCCCCTGTGGTTTTGCGTTTCAGGTCTATTCTTTCTATTCGGTATAATTTTAGCTTTACCGTTCATTAACCAGTGGTATGTTTTGATATAGTCGCCTCTACTCACGCAGTTAATTATTTATTTTGTTGGCTCGACTCTTTTCTGATAGCCATAACTGCAGAACACAACGAGAACTATTCCCTAGCGGATCTGTTTACACGGCACATCATTCTGCGCTTAAAGTTTAACTGAAAAGCCAAATCATTTATGTGTCATTTAATTGGATACACTGAATTATGTGTATTCCGCAAAGGGATTTTTTGATTTTCAACTATCTGCTCTAGTTATAAGGCTCAGAATATCTCTAGCCGTCCCCACAGCGTAAATTCTACTATGACGCGGGAAATTTTAATCTCAACATAAATGCAGCTTTTCAGTTGGCAGTGCTGAGATTAGTGTAGATTGCTTAGTGCCCGAAAAAAAAAAAAATGATAAATCTTTCTCGTAAGGTACGCAGCAAAAATACAAGCGCATAGAGGCACCACAAATCACACCGAAATTCCACATTTTGAAAATCGATTATTCCTGAATAGCGTAACAACGAAGTAACTCATTTTAAGCGTGTCTTACAAGCCAATTTAAGTGAACAAGTGATGGGTAACCAGATTGTCCTATCCTAGCCCTTTTCGGTTAAACTTTAACAACTTCCATCTAGGCTGCTCCTGCTTACAGTAGGATTTTTAGATGGATTTCTTACGGGTTTTTTGACGGAAAATTTGACGGATTTCTCGTTCTTGATCGTCGGAATTTATCGGATTTTTTTACCACAAGAACGGAAAACCTGTCACCGTGAAGTGGAAACACTGGATCCTCCTCTCTCCCGTAGTTGCGCTCTGTTTTGAGTTTCACTGTCATCAACAGTCGTGTGGCACTTGCTTGAGTTGTGGACCAGAAAGGCATGGCTGTGTTCCTGGTGAATGTTTGTAAATTTCAGGGTTGTGGTCAAGAGTTTGGAAGTCTGAATGGACTTATCCAGCATATAGAAGAAATGCATATCATGGGTAGGTATTTAAACCCGTTTGGCGTTGATTACAAATATTAGGGTATTGGTCTATTGGAAATAAAATGAGGTACCACTTTGAATTAGTAACAAACTCCCTAGTCACTGAGATAGGTTAGAGGCAGAATGAAAAAGGTGAAAGATTTGATATACTTTTAGTTTTATTGCCCATCATGTCACTTCTGCTGACACATGTTTGCCCTGTAAGGTAAAACATTGAAATTCGGACACATTATTACGTTCTTTTTCTTCTTTGACGTTTGTGAGGACAGCATTGCCGGTATGGTTTCGCAAATTAGGTTTGTTGAAAGAGCAGAATGTCAGACGTTTTCTGAGCCTCTCCCGGGGTTTTTGTTTCTACCAGAAGAAAAGCTTTCTGGCGTGAAAGGGATGCCCCTCTGCTTTTGTGGTCGAACAGGGAGTAACCATCTCGAACAGCTATCGGATATTACGGACATACACTTGTTCGTTATGCTTTTAGTCGCGAACAGACAAAATACTACTGTCCGAATAGCTTTATGTCGTCAAATACGGTGTCCGAATAAATATTTATCGCATAATTATTCAAACAATACTTACGACACAATATATCGCAATCAGTGCAACATTTACCAATTCTAGCAACTTAGGGGAGAGTGGTATATGCAGGGACGGATTTTGGAAAACCTCCAAAATGCATGGTTAACATTGGAGTAGAAAAATGGTTTATGGCTCAAACGAAAGCCCCGGAACTGCTGCATAAACTGTGATTTTTCCAGATTTTTCTTCTATAGCTAGAAGAAAAAAAGGGGGGTGTCCCTGCTTATACCATTTGTCCCACTAAGTACCGGGGGTGGTATATCTTGGGACACGAGATGGTATACTCTGGGACATAGTAAAAAGATTCATGTATTGGTAGAAAACTTCGACTATTCATCGTGTAAAAACTACATTAAAAATTCGACTTTAAAAGTAAAAATATCTTAGGCACAAGACTAGACTACCAGTCAGCAAACACGAAGTATGACGCTGCTCTGGGAGCTGTACCGGGTGCTGGGGTAGGAGGCAACAACTTTTTCAAAATGTCTTCCCTTGGATAAAATATTGAGTCTTCTCGGTCCGGCCACTTCCACTTTCTTAGACCGGCCATGCACATGACACTCACTCTGACACTGTTCTCGTTTTTCTCTTGGACAGACCCAGGAAAATACATGTAAATACATGTCCCACTACATACCACTTGTCCTTGTCCCAGTATATACCATGCGACCTCTACTTGCAAATTGTGTCAGATTTTTTTTACTGTTGCATATTTTTCCACCAAATGGCCACAGGACGTGGCCTGATGTTTTAGCTTTCGTTTGCTATCTTACACACACAATTTCTGCAAACCGTTACAAAATAAAGCACAAAAAACTATTGCCCAAATATTTTTTGGGGGGTATAGCCGAAACTTTGAAGTCGATTATCTCAAAAACGAAAATAGCAACTTACCAAAATGATAGAACTGTCATGTCCGCCATTGAATGAACTATACTAGGTGGCTTTATTGGATTTTTTTAAAGAACGCTAGATGGCAGATAAGTACCGTGTCCCACCTTATACCCCGTCCCTGCATATACCACTTACCCCTAGCTATGTTAGCCACCTTCAACAGAAGCACTGACCTTTTCCCAGCAATTTTTCACTTTACGGAAACACTTCAAAACAATTAAAAAGTAAAATTTGGCAAACCTTTTAGTTGAATTTTCCCTCGCCGAATTGTTACAGCGTTGCCATAAAACAGTGGCGATGGAGTTTTTGGTTCTCGCAACTAATGGCCATTCCGTTTTGTCTGCAAGTGCTAACACTTCGCCGTGAGAGATGAAAGAAAATGTCCCATTTGAATTGTTCGATCAATGTGTCCGAATTCCGATGTGTTCGAATTTCCATGTTTTACCTTATTTGCCAGGACTGCTGTCCTCTGGCTCTGCATTCCCCTCATGTAACAAAAAATTAGGTTGGCTACACTACGGTAGTACTAGTAGTGTGATTGATGATTTTTTCTCGCAAAAGACCAAACTTTGACTTTGACCCTGCTCACCAACAGCCTGTAGAGCATGCTATAGCATACCACTCTTGTGGTTTCCCACCTTACCTTAGAGTACCATTGTTGTAGTTTCCTACCTGGGAGGTTTCCTCTTTTCTGGCTGCCAAGCAATTACCTTAAATTACCTTAAATCGCACTGGCCGGCGAATAAGGTTGGGTGAACATCCTGTAGATTCGCCGGTTGAGTGATGGAGGTGGAAGTGCGTTGTCTAGTTCCGTTGAGTAGATGAAGCTGAGATTTGTCCCAGTATGATAGTATCTACAGAGCCTGCTATCTGTGGGGTTTCTGCCAATCTGGCTGCTCTAGTGTTCTGAGTAGGAGGTTTGCCTCAATTTTGCAGTCATCTGATCAGTCTTATGATCTCCTAGAGCTGCTATACCATTGTTTTCGGAGGTTTGGCAGACCTAGGAGATCATATCACTGCAAAAATGAGGCACACCTGCTCAGGAGAAAACTAGAGCAGCCAGATTGGCAGAAACCCCACAGATAGCAGGTTATGTACAGGAGGGTACCTGACCTCGTTTTTCACAACCTCGAATTTTGCCGCAAAAATGTTAAAATGAAATTTCGATGCTGTCCTGACAGGCAAGAGGCAAAATCTGATTTATTTTCAACAAATATATATCTAAAAATATTTGAATTATTTGTCTTTTCTTTGTTTTGAACCTGCTTTAAAAAGGGATTTTCTGGTTATTAACTTTATTATCTATCATTTTCATCACTTTGTAAATCACGGCGAGCAATTTGATCTAGGTAAAAATGAGGTGATACTGTTTAAAATAAAAATATGCTTAAAGGACACCTGAACGATCCTACCATACTTCCATGAACCCCTCAGATTGTCCTTCACAGTACCGGTACAGAGAAGACGAATTTTTTCGCTCCGTGATTTCGGCGCTATCCACTCTTGAAGTTCTAAGTCTCCCTATGGCGATTCGTTACGACCTCCCAAGACAAATTTAGCGCCAATATTTAAACTGTCATTATCACATGGATAAACGTACGTTGATAACGCATGGATGGATAAACAGCGCATGGATGGATAAAGGCATGGACTGTTACGGCGTGGACTGTTACAACATGAACTGTTACGCATGGACTGTTACAACCGTTACGGTGAGCGTTACGATCAAGACAAGTCGGAAAAAAGGCTGAAAATTATAGCACGGTGAAACTTCATCCGATTTTAGTCCGGTTTTCGAGAGATAAATGGTAAGCAGTATGTAAAAGTGGCAATTTAGGGTGTTAGACTTCATTCAGATGACCTTTAACTACACTGTCAGAAGTTTCATAACAGATGGCGCATAACACTTTCAAGAATAACATCTTTTCACTTAGAAATAAAGTGTTGTGACCAATTAAGTTTACACTATTTCGTGCCTAGATCTCCAACAACACCTTCAATTGGTAAAAATACTACACTGTCAGAAGTTACATAACGACAACAGAAGGATGCCCGGTTTCAACAGATAACACTTTTGGATGTTATTTGTTATGTTTATTTCGTTCCCGTTAGTATTTTTACCAGTTGAAGGTGTTGTTGGAGATCTAGGCACGAAATAATGAAAACTTAATTGGTCATAACACTTTATTTCCAAGTAAAAAGGTGTTATTCTTGAAAGTGTTATGCGCTATCTGTTATGAAACTTCTGACAGTGTAGAAATATCTAAATAAAATTTATTTCCCCAATATGTAAACCATTCTATTAGCTTCTGTGTACTATCATTCATTCATTCATTTATTTGATTCCTTCAAAACTGAAGAGTATATAAAAATAGAGAACAACATGTCACAAACACTTCAGAGATAGTACACAAACAATTAACTGACCGTTAAAGTCAAACTATCATACTAAATCTACAATAAAATACACTGTGTTTGTCATATTTTTTGGTTCCTTTTTAAGCCAGATAGATTTTGTCTGGAGGAAAGACTTCACTGGAAATTTGAAGTCTTGTATTAGGCTGGGTACCTCTCCTGTAGATACTGGGAAAAACCTCAGATTCAGAAGATTCACTTGACAGCCAGATTAAAAGAAACCTCCCAGGTATGAAACTACAAGGGTGGCCGAATCAGGAGAAGCCTCCAAGGTGGGAAACTGCAACAGTGGTATAGACTACTCACCGAGACTCAACTTTAATCAGTAGGTCACCACATTTTTCTATCATCTCTGGGAAATCTCCTACGGGATGTAATGTTGTAAATGGTAAAACTGTTCACGGTAAAATTCGGTATTTTACGTATTTTACCGTAATTTTACGGACCCCCGTAAAATTGGTATTTTACCAATTTTACTATTTTACGTAATTTACGTATTTTACCGGTATATTTTACTGCCATTTTTACAGATGTTGACGGGAAAAACCACCCAGGGCCTGCAGGGAGGACTAGGAAACCGGTTTTTCAAACATCATTTTACGAATTTACCAGTATTTCACTGACATCTTTACATTTGGTGTCAAAGCAAAACTACCCAGGGACTCCAGGGACCAGGGCGGCATCAGAAAGCAAAACATGAGTATGACATCTGATTTTCAAAGGGAAAACACCGTGAATAGAAGAGCGGAATTTGGAAGAAAGTAACAGTAGTAGCCTATCAATTGTGCAGGTCTGCTATGACATGTTTTATGGGCAAGTGCTATGTTGTATTTTAACTTAGTGTCGCCTAATTAGTGTTGTCATGTGTTATTGTGTTGCTACCTGCAGTATGCAGGCAGTGACATGAAGCCCATATCCAAAGAAAAGGAAATAATGCACAGAGAGATTAGGCCAATATGCCTTAGACTACTACTGAAAGTTCTCGACACACAGTATTAGAGGATCAACTGGTTGATTTGGTTACCGACTCCATGACAGCAAGTTTTTTTTTTAGCTCGATAGGGGGCAATAAGAAGAGAATGGAACAGTTAGGGATTTCTTGGAGTAACTCCTCAAGTCACATTGAGCTATTTTATTACTTTACTACTGTGATCAAAGTGTTAATCTCACTTTTTCTATTTGTATTTGGAACTTAACGGAAAAGTAAATTCTCTCAAGTTCCTCAAAATCAATTTTGCCAGCTTCAAATAATGCAATTGCACAATCTTTCGAATTGCACTAGATGCAAAAGTTCCTCAAAATCAATTTTGCCAGCTTCAAATAATGCAATTGCACAATCTTTCGAATTGCACTAGATGCAAATAAAGATTTAATAGATAGATATTTTTATTGATCTAACTCGTAGCGCCGACATGACACTCAATAGGTCGACCTTGTCTCAATCCAGGTCTGAATCCTGTGAGCTACTCTAAAACATCAATTTTTACCCTATATTTTCCATGGAATACCTTATTTTACCCTATTTTACCAATTTAACCTTATTTTACCAATTTTACCTATTTTACTTACCGAGTTTTTATTTTACGGTAATTTTACAACACTAACGGGATGCTGAGATGGTAATAGTTAGGAAGCCATTCATTGCATGCAGGTTGTCGGATCCCCTAATCCACAAGTTGATTGCACCACCATTCCCACTCCCAGACACTTCAGTACACTAGAACATTTAAAAAAGATCCATGTTTTTTCAGCCTTCTTCCACTCAGCGTCTTGTAAAGGAATTGTGATACATAACAAGGTGCTATAATAGTCATTTACTTGGTATATTTCCTGGTTGTGATCTTATTTTTGTCTTTTTCTTTTGCTTTCTCTATACCCCATTGTTTTTATTTTGTCAAGTATTGTCATTAATTTCATTATCACATTCAAATGTATTGTGTTGTCTTTCAGGATGTGACCGAGACATTTCAGAGAGGCAGAAGGAGGATGACTATCCAGCTGCAGTACCACTTAGTTCAGTCTTACGATATTTCTCAGAAAGTGAGCAAAAAATTGACGATAGCTGTGCAAGTAGTTATGATCTCAGTGATATAGACGATTTTGTGACAGATGAAATGCTAAGTGAACTCTCATCATTACCAGACGACCTTAGTTTATTAGATTCACCATCAAAAACACCACCACAGTCATTGCCAGTGTCCTCTGCAGGTATGTATCAGACCTCACAGCTACTGTCATTCTCTGTTGGATTTCAAGGGGTTCTAGTGACGTGTACGTTTTCAATCTGTAGGACCCAAAAATAAGAAAGGTTATTCAGAGTCAATCTTCTGGTGACAGCGCTCTTCTTTTTGTTTGAAATCTAAGCAGATTGAAACAAACAGTTTTTCTCACCCTAAGGCTTATAAGAATTGGCCATCGAAAGTAGGCTACCTGTTAACCTGTATAGTGTTTTTGGGATCCCAAAACGTAAGTGGAGGGATAAGTATGACTTCGTAAAAGTTGTCCGTCTGTCTGTCTGTCGATCTGTAAGCACGATAACTCTCAAAGGGAATGAGATATTTGGACGAAACTTGGTGTGAGGACTCTTTGGGTCAAGGGAAAGGTCGAGTTAATAGATGGGCTCTGTAGCTTAACATTTAGGGGTGAGGGAGGAGTTTCAGATTAAGGGGCGAAAATTTCAATTTCGATGTAGGGGTAAGAAGACATGCCGAACACGAATATGAACACCATTTCCTCGCCGGACAAGTAGTTTGCCCGGAATCCGGTCAAAACAGGAAAGTTTGTTAAAAGTAAAAGTTTTATATAGGCTACAGTTGATTCGATGTTCGATTTTGGGTAAGAAGACATGCTGAACATTTGTATGTAAAATCATTTTCTTGTCGGACAAGTAGTTCGCCCGGAATCCGTCGGAAGCCAGAAAATTTGTTAAAAGTAAAAGTTTTATGTGAAGTTGATTAGATGTTCAATTTAGGGGTAAGAAGAAATGCTGAATTCGCTTTTGACAATCATTTTCTACCCGGATATATAGTTCGCCCGGAATCCGGGTGAAACCGAAAATTTTTTGAAAGTTAAAATTTTATCTGAAGTTGATTAGATGTTTGATATAGGGGTAAGGTGATACACTGAATTCGTTTTTCAGCTTTTGTTTTTGCCGGACAAGTAGTTCGCCCGGAATCCGGTCAAAACCGGTGATTTGGCAGAAGTAATGCAGGAAGATTTGATCAATTTCGTCAAAGTAGATATGACCTATAGCCTAGGGGTAAATACACACATGGTGGATCCATATCTGAACTTGGTTTTCTGAGGTGATTAGCCGTTGACCTTCTTCTGTTTCTAAATCTTAATAGTAAAAATGTTCAAGGAGCCTGGCGAAGACTGGATATCTACAAGACCAAAATTGTCTGGATCAAATAACAAATTTTTGGGATCCCATCGAAACATTTGGTCTTGTTTCCTTTAGGTGTACAGGTTTGTCAATTTGTATTCCATCTGTGCTTAGCGCATTCATTATGAACCTCAACCCCATCCAGACCCTATCTAGAGTATCCCTGTACTCCTAGGACCCACTAAGCCTCCTTCTTTCAAATCTCACCCCTCCCTCCAGATAAGCCTTAAATTTGATTCCAAGTCTTTCACTTTCTCAGAGGCCAGTGAAGCTGAGGACGAAGGAAGTGATTCGGACTCGAATGATGATGAGGGTCCTTGGGTGAACAACAGCAATACCAGTAATGGAGGGCCAGAGGAATACAGCCCCGAATTCATCATGAAATACGGCAGCAAGTATGTTCTGTTTTGTCTCAGATTAGTCCATCCCGATTTCACAACCCCTGTTTAGCTGGTTGTTTAATCCTGTCAGTTTTGAGCTCGCGTCTCTCCCGCTCAAATTTCTAAGAAGTTAGTTCTGCTAGTGTTGCTGTAGTGCAGAATACTGGCATCGCAAAGGCCTATGGGCGCTGGTACATATGTTAATATATGTGAATACGTGGTAGGTCTTCGTGGTGGCTAACCCTTTAGGTTTCCGAGTTGATTAGTTGATTCATGAAGAAAAGTACAACAACATTCGTTTCTCTCAACCCACGTCGAAGCTACCGTCTGACGTGGGTGTTGCTGAAAATATTTGCTGGAACAAATCGAACGAACCAGAAAAAGAGAAGGGAATCAAAAAATAAACTGAAGAAGGAATAATAAAACTAATAAGTGTGAAATATTTTTTTTACTGTCTGATATTTTGCGTCCTGTGAGTTGTTTGAGGAGCCAGTTAACCGTAATGTGAATAATTCGTGTGGGCCAGTCCATGAGGTTCGTTCGCACGGCCAGAGCAGAATAAATGAATGGTTTTGTTACGCGCAGCTTAGCAATTAGACATCGTTACAGTGTATACCGTACACACAAAAAATAAAAATAAACGCATAACAAGAAATACAAAACGGAACAAATATCTGCCCGCTGCAGTAGGCTATAGTTCGCGAGCAAAAGGAGTAGCGGATCTCTGTGCTGTTTTTGGGATCCCAAAACGTAAGTGGAGGGATACCTGTGACATCGCAAAAGTTGTCCGTCTGTCCGTCTGTAAGCACGATAACTCTCGAAGGCAGTGTGATATTTTGATGAAACTTGGTGTGGGGATTCTTTGGGTCAAGAGTAAGGTCGAGTTCGTAGATGGGCCCTGTAGCTTTACATTTAGGGGTGGGGGAGGGGGTTTAAATTAAGGGACGCTGAACACGAATATGAAAACCATTTTCTCGTCGGACAAGTAGTTCGTCCGGAATCCGGCCAGAACCGGAAAGTTTGTTAAAAATAGAAGTCTTATTTGAAGTTGATTAGATGTTCGATATAGGGGTAAGAAGGCATGCTGAACAAGAATATGAAGACCATTTTCTCGCCGGACAAGTAGTTCGTCCGGAATCCGGCCAAAACCGGAAAGTTTGTTAGAAGTTAAAGTTTTATCTGAAGTTGATTAGATGTTTGATGTAGGGGTAAGAAGGCATATTGAACAAGAATACGACAACCATTTTGTCGCCGGACAAGTAGTTCGCCCGGAAAACCGGATCCGGAAAATTTGTTAAAAGTTAAATTTTTATTTCAAGTTGATTAGATGTTGGATATAGGGGTAAGAAGATACGGTGAATCCGTTTTGAGCTTTAGTTTTTCGCCGGACAAGTAGTTCTTGAATTTCGCCAGAACCGCAAAACTCGCAGAAGTAAGCTAGGATCATTTCGATCGGCTTATAGAGGTAAATGCACATGCTGAATCCATATCTGAGCTTGGATTTCTTAATGATTAGCTGTTTGGCCTGGCGAAGACAAAACCTAATTGTCTGGATCAAATATTGAATTTTTGGGATCCCATCGGAACCTTTGGTCTTGTTTCATTTGAAGATTGAATGGGACATGTATCTGATGGTTGAATGATAATCTGAAGAGGGGGCTTTCATGTAAAATATAAGATCACAAGAAAACAACCAAGAAACCAACGAAAATGGGGTTTGTAAAGGCCAACGAATGTACTGAAATAAACAGCGAATATTCCGGGAGGACAACCGCATCCCTTCTTCAGCGCAGACAGAAAATTTTGATGAAAAATGCCAAAACGAGGACGCCGATAAAAAACCAGAAAACCGAAGCAAAGCAGAAAACCAACAAGAAACCAAAAAATAATACCAAAATTGGAAGAATTCAAAGCCGAAAATGAAAACAGCGAGCCACTCACCAATACCTGCGAATAACAATTAAGACTGTTCTCGCTCGGTACTAGCGAGTGACTAGGCTAGTATGTGACTAGGCTTCGTATTGTAACAAATTTGCTCTTCCCAGCATCATTTCCCAGAGTACGGAGCAAAATACTTGAAAATAACCTCTCTCTATATATATATTATTTTCCGAATGAATTTAAAAAAGATAACAGATATAATAAAAAATAATGATAGACATATGTTGTAAAATATATAAAAGTCCGGTAAACTAAGCATTGACGACTATTAGAAATAACAAAATTTGCCCCTATATGGTCAAGAATCGACACTGGCAAGAAGTCATTTTTTGTAACCAAACTTTTGTAGTGCCGTTTGGCTAAAATGAAAGATTTAGTGCCAAACTTTGTCATGGATTGAAACGTAATACCTATTTTGATCCTAGCGCAGAACATTTCAATGTGTTGTTCTCGTGCGTTGTATCTTGCAAGAAGTGCCATCAGAATGCCGGATGAGTGCCGGCCCAGATTTCAATGACGGGATGCACTCGATGCAAATCGATTGGAGATAGGTAAACTAGTTAATTCTTATTTTTCCCACGTTCCAGGACCTTGTTTGGAATAAGTATATCTTATCACGTTTAATGACTTGCGGCTCTAACTGGTTACTAGCGGACTTGGAATTAGTTTACGGGACTCGGTACGCAGAGCTAGACAATTCTAGGTTGTAGGGAGGCTGGCTGGTTTTGCTCGAACGTTTTCGCCGACTTTGGTTAATACATATTGAGTAAATAAACTGCGTGCACACAAGGTTATGAGGTTTCGCATGCGAAGTACGCACGCGAAATTCGTTTCACAATGGGGAAATCTGCATGCGACGAATCTGATATTTCGAAGCGAAGGAGGAAATTCGCATCCTATCAAGAACAAATAATCAGTAAGAACTTCTGTCTTTAGTCGCATGCAGCGACTATGAAAACCCCGACAAATCTGAGCGGAGCTGGAGGTATTTACTCTAGCTTTGAGCTGATGTTGATACCCGTTTACTTCTCTTCCGTCTTCACCGTTGCCTATCGCACAAGAAATATCGAAAGAGGCGAGCAGGAGGCGTACTCCGCGCGCTGATCCTCTCTGGAGCGCCTCGATAGAACCAATCAGCGTTGACTTCTAGATTTCCTCTTTAGCAACTTACCGGCGATCTAGCTATTTGTAGAGGTAACGAAACGTGATGTGGCGCGAAGCCGCTCGTTTGCATCGGGAGTCGGTCGTATTTTACTCGACTCAGCATGTTTGTATGACCGAGATAGGGAGACAGCAGTTCTGGCTCGTTATTTGTTCTTGATCCTATTGCGAAAATCGGACTGTGTGTGACTGTGGAGTAAGCCTGAATCATGTCATAGCCTAGTCCAGTGGTTCCCAACCTTTTCCGTTCCGTGTACCCCTAATCAAGGTTCGAAAATGTTGCGTACCCCCTTTTCCAGAACGTTAAAAAGACGATATTTATTATCATAAATGATAAGGCATACATGAGTAGAAATTTATACAAAATCAATGAGACACTTAAGGCTGCTTTTTAGCTAAAATTTTATGAAATCCCGGCTCTACGTCATTTACGGCAATATTTGTTTCACAGTCAGCCTGTTTCTGTTTATGGTTTTAATGTCCTCCGTGCTTTCATCAAACTGTATCGCAAACATTTTCGTTAGCTTAATTCGTAATATGAGTGACAATAATTATCACTTGTTATGTCTTTGGTTCTTCTTGAAACAATTTTGTTAGACACAGGAACAGATTTTACGGCAGTAGGCTAGTTGTATTCAGGGGCGTCACGCACTTGTTGGCAACACCTCTTCCCAAAACAGAAACTAGTCGGCGCGAAGCGCCGCAATTTCTCGTAAAAACAGTTATTTATAAAACAGTCGATAAAAATACCTTGCCCCTCAAAATGTTTAGGCTAGTGATGCCTCTGCTGGTAGCATTAGGCTTTCGGCAGTCAAAAGTGAGTTTGGCGAGATTTTGAAGTTACGAATTAAAAGATTTTGGTTCCTTCGCGTACCCCTTGCAAGGGTCTCGCGTACCCCTTGGGGTACGCGTACCCCCGGTTGGGAACCACTGGCCTAGTCTATTGATTTATTTATTTAATGTCTATCCGCCAAAATCGGCGAGAACATTACAGAGAAAAAAAAACACATTAAATATGCACAGAAACATGCGAACAATTGCAACAATAGATAGCCTACGCATATTCATATACATCAACAGTAAACTTCAAAGAAAGACTGGAATCTAACTGTCAATCCTGAGTGTCAGGCATCTAGCTATGTGTTTTTGTGGGGGGGGGACAACGGTAAAATGGACTCTGTGTCTCTTGAAATTTGTTCATTTTAAGAAACGTATCGTAGTCTTCTTCGACGCTGAATATGAAGAAAAGATCATCGTACACGTGTTAACTCGTGGAGTAAATTAAGCTAATAGGAGTTTAGGCCCAAAGGTCCATTCAGACTGGAAATAGCTCTTATGTACTTCCTTCACACCGATACCCGCAGAGTTTGGTTCCGAAAAATCTTGGCATCATCGTTGACAGCAAAGTGTTTATTCGTCGGAGAGAACCCAACTCGGATCTCCGTTTGAATAGCCCCACAGCTTCTTCGGTTTAACACTCTAGACGCATTTTGTTTTACCAAGAATTTGTTCTTGGTTTTACGCACTATACAAGGGCGTTCGCAGTTTGACACTTTTCCCTGTGTTTGTTGTCCGCGGAACAGGTCCGTGGGGATATTTTCAGATGTGGTTAGACGGATTGCAGTTTCAATTTTTTTTTCAATTTCATTTCATTTTAATTTTATCGTTCATTAAACAAAAGCCAAATACATAACGCGTGATTTTCTAAGTAATTTCTTTTTGCAAATAACCTTCTTTTAAAAAAAGTAATTTTAATGAACAGTGTGGGACATGTTCAAGCCCCCGAAATCTAAAGTCGAACTGGTCATCTAATGGATGTGTTACAATCAAAATTACCGCCGAAGGCATCAGTCTCTGATGTAAAAAGACCAAAGGTTTCGGTGGGATCCCAAAAATTTAATATTTGATCCAGACAATTGCGTCTTGTAGACCCGGTCTTCGCCATACTCCTTGAATATTTTAACTATTAAAATTTGAAATGTGTTTACCCTATACATCATATCTACTTTGAAGAAGTTGATCAAAACTTCCTGCTTTACTTCTGCCAAATATCCCGTTTCGGCCGGATGCCCGGTCAACTACTTGTCCATCAAAAACTAAAGCTCGAAACGAATTAATCATATCCCCTTACCCCTATATCGAACCTCTATCCAACTTCAGATAAACTTCAGCTTATAAAAAAAGTTCAGCTTCTGTTTGGATTCCGGGCGAATTATTTGCCCGGAGAGAAAATAATTTTCATGTACGGATTTAGCATGTCTCCTTACCACTACATCGAACCTCTTATCAACTTCAGATAATTTTTTTTTTCTAATTTTCCGGTTTCGGCCGGACTCCGGGCGAACTATATGTCCGGGTAGAAAATAATTGTCATATATGGATTCAGCATATCTTCTTACCTCTAAATCGAACATTCAATCAACTTCAGATAAAACTTTGACTTTTAAAGGTCATCTGAATGAAGTCTAACACCCTAAATTGCCACTTTTACATACTGCTTATCATTTATCTCTCGAAAACCGGACTAAAATCGGATGAAGTTTCACCGTGCTATAATTTTCAGCCTTTTTTCCGACTTGTCTTGATCGTAACGCTCGCCGTAACAGTTGTAACAGTCCATGCGTAACAGTTCATGTTGTAACAGTCCAGGCCGTTACAGTCCATGCGTTTATCCATCCATGCGCTGTTTATCCATCCATGCGTTATCAACGTACGTTTATCCATGCGATAATGACAGTTTAAATATTGGCGCTAAATTTGTCTTGGGAGGTCGTAACGAATCGCCATAGGGAGACTTAGAACTTCAAGAGTGGATAGCGTCGAAATCACGGAGCGAAAAAATTCTTCTTCTCTGTACCGGTACTGTGAAGGACGATCTGAGGGGTTCATGGAAGTATGGTAGGATCGTTCAGGTGTCCTTTAACAAATTTTTCGGTTTTGGTCGGATTCCGGATGAACTAATTGTCCGGCGAGAAAATAAGTTTCAGATATGGATTCAGCATGTCTCCTTGCCCCTATATCGACTATCTCATTGGGTTTTTAAAACATTTTTTTCGACCCTTAACTTGAAACCCCTCCCCCACCCCTAAGTGTGGGGCTAGAGACGTTTTGAAATACTTTTGGAGTTAAATAACTTGGAATGTATTAATGAGTGGAATTTATGTTCCATTGGTAAGCGATAAATTGGCAGTCCGGATCCATTTCTTTGGCCCATCTTACAGTTCTATGTGTCGGGCAAACTTTTATACGACTGGATATTTTGTATCCCCGTATCAGTTGGATTGTCAGTTCGATAATACTGATATGTCGGCTTTTGTGGGAATGAGAAGCGATTGTGCAATCTGAAAAGTTGGCAAACATGATAAGCCTGCACAAGGACTCCTGTCTCGTCACTTTAGCTGTTCAGTCTAAACTAGCTCAATCTGGGAATTTACTAGATTGAAGGAGTTGATTGATATTGCTGAAAATAGGGGAAACACCATTACTGGGTCGGTGAAATGGTTATTGTGTACCAGTCAACGATTTTCACAAATTGACCGGATGCACACTCTAGCGTTCATTCACTATTTCGGGGGGGGGGGATTCTATTTTGTGTGTTCGATAACGTTTAGTTAGCACAATCTAAACACCTTTTCTTCTTGTAATAGGGTAGATTTGTAATAGAAAAAAAAAAAAAATCCTGACAAAGACTTTTTTTTACTTTGTCTGGTAAATACTTTTCTTTCTGTTTAGTGGGAGCTATTCTGACCCATCCATGTAGGCCTACTTCCGAATACGTCATCATATCATATCAAGTCTTATACACGGATGTGGCTGATCTTCCGAATTAGCGTCTTTAAGACCATCAGGTGATCTCATGGGAGCTGCGGGAGTGTGTGACTTTGGGGACGCAGCCATGCTAGCAACATTCGTTTTCGATTCCCAGCCTCTTTATTGAAGGAATGGTGAATAGATTTTTCAGTTAACAGTCCGATAAATACGAGTTACAATAACATAAAAGGAATCACTACCACGTATAGCTACTCCAATTGGCACTTTCTGGAGGCACCATAATTTTGTCGAGGGGTTACAGACTCCACGGCACTATCTGTACACTCTTTCCCGGTAGAGACCGAGATCAGCGGTGTTGGCCATAATTTAGGCGATTAGGCGAACATGCTGTTTTTATCTTCTGACATGGCAACCGGTGCCGGAACCGACCCGGCATCACGGCACTTACTGTACATTAAAGTCGAGAGTGGGCAATCCCTCGACTTTTCTACTGGAAAAAATCGATTTTGTGCTTAGTGCCTCGAAGTCGAGTAACCATTCAAACGTAATTTTGAAAAATATGTAGATTTTTGAAAAAAAGCACAACACCCTCTAGGTCATTTAGTCTACGTATAGGCTACTGCTAGGAAGCTAGTTGCGTCAGAAAGTTGTAAGAGCTGCAAGTGCGTCGAGTCATGTGCCCCATTTTACAGCTTCCTTGGTTTCTCTATTTTTTTCTTTAGTAGGCTATACG
This sequence comes from Branchinecta lindahli, assembly GCA_023053555.1. Taxonomy (NCBI): domain Eukaryota; kingdom Metazoa; phylum Arthropoda; class Branchiopoda; order Anostraca; family Branchinectidae; genus Branchinecta; species Branchinecta lindahli. The sequence continues at coordinate 22,727,323 of JAKZAO010000006.1, forward strand.
CGACCTGTTACCGGTAAATCCCTTGGCACTGCCATTATCCCTGCACTTATCTTGCTGATTTTGTTTCTCGGAATCCGGTTTGTAGTTGGAAATCCGCCACATTTTTTTTCCCTGCTAGATAAAACTAATTATAGTAGACTTAATTTCTCTGGTATGATTTGGCCATTTCTGCAAGTCATAAAACTTTAATCAGTCTGTTAAGATGCTATTTATCCTGGAAGAATAGTAGGGATTTGGAAACATTATCGGCGGATAGCTATGACTTCGTAAAGTTTTTCCGTCCGTCTGTCTGTCCGTCTTTTAGCACCATAACCTCCTCCCGCCCCCATGGATTGGGCTGAGGTCCCCATCTGTACTTTGACCCAGAGGATCCCCACACCGAGTTTGAACAAAGTTGAGTCCCAGGTTGAGTCGGCGACTTGGCATTTCCGGATTTAGCCGGCTGTCCGGTGCTTGTGAATTGTGCGTTCCAATCGGTTCCAAGCCAGTCTATGACGCACTTCATATCGAATATTTGCAGTCGATCCAAATCCGTCTCCGGGCAGGTCCCGTGACTCGGATCTCTTTTGTAGAAGGAAACCGGTGATTGGAGCGCAGGAAATTCTTGAATGGACCAGAGCTGCATTTCTAAAAGGAAAAAAAAATATTAAAGGTCCAGGGACTATACTTATAAATACCAAAGATGAATCCAAGAACGATTCAAAGGCAAAGGGATGGCAAAAAGCCAGGCTTCACCGTCCTGAATTACCAGATATTTGTTTCTTCCGCACAACCAAGCCAGCCTTTCCGGATTTTCATGATAATGATGATAGCTGATTTTGTTATTCTTCAACATTTTTTAAACCTCCCCTTCAAATATCTTTTGCTACACTCTCCGTTTTTCCCCTATCTCATCCATTTGCTTATTTATTTTGTCTTTTAAACATGTTGCCTCCACCACCTTTTCACATCCCGGAATAGTAGGTGTCTAACGTCCCGGACGTTCAGACGTTTTTGGTCTGGCTTCTTCCTCCAGATCCTCGTCGACGAAAACGGATGTTTGAAATTCGGAGAAAGATCTGGAAGGTGAAGCCTCGCTTAAATAACCTAGTTTTGCTATTTCAGGTGCCGTGGCCAGACAAGTAGAGTAGTCGTAGTTGTCCCGTCCCAAAACTACCCTTAGAATATTTCTATTCTCCATTTACCGTAAAGCTCTTGCGCGCTTGCAGAGATTATGCTTACCGTCTACTAAGGGAGAGTAAAAACCTTGTTTCGCGTAGCATCTTGGACAGCTTCTTGTCATTCAAAGCTCTATCTCTGCAAGATAGGTGGTAACCCGTCTTCTATCTCATTGGGCGTTTGTTTCTTTGCATTGATTTTATCTGACACTCATTTGAAATAGCGGACATTTTGTTGACATTCGGGGAAAAATAACGTTTTGAAATGGAAGTAAAAGAAAATCTTCAAGGTCACTCCGCAGTAAGATACTGTTCTTGTATAGTATTTTAAGATCGTGATTTCTGAAGCGTTCTTGACACGCGGCTTCCTCTTCTGTTACCTTTCTCATTTGAGAAAATATATCATAAAGTCTAAGGGCAAATATCTATATTGCGAGTCTGTGTTTGTCTGCCATCAGGAATTGATAATTCTCAATCAGGGAATATTCGGCCAAAGTTACAAGCAGTGTAACCTCAACTTCATTTCATTTCATTACCTTACTCATTGCCGAAAGTGAGGCATTTTGCAAAACCAACCTTTTCGACAAACCATCGTCATGTTATACTTCTCATAGATAGTGTTGGGCGATATTCGATATCTGTAACGGTATATCGGACCAAATATCGACATATCGAAACGTAAATATCGATATCGAAAACGATATTTGTTCATGTATAATTATTGTAAATAATCCAAGGTAAGTTACATTCATGTGTCCGATATTGGAGCAATATGTTCTTCCTAATTTAAATTGTTACTTATTCGAAGTTTGCGACGAAACAAGGTACTTTTTCACGACGATTTTATGCTTAAATTTTGGCAAAACGAGACGTATACTATAGCAAAACATCGAAACCGAAATATCGAATATCGAAAGTCAAAATATCGATATATCGCGAAATCCGACTACCGCCCAACACTGGTCACCACAGAAGAGTGAGCAGGCGAATATACGGATTCGAAAATAGCCGATCAATAAAAATAACTTTAGGCTTTCTGTTGCTTAAGGAGTCCAAGTGTACACGACGATAGAGTGTGATCGTCTCTGTTTATGCGACGGACCGTTTGCGATAAAGTCTAAGGGCAAATATCTATATTGCGAGTCTATGTTTGTCTGCCATCAGGAATTGATAATTTTCAATGAGGGAATATTCGGCCTAAGTTACAAGCAGTGTAACCTCAACGTATGAAGCGTGTTAGGATCTTTTGCATCTCATGGTTTGCTTCTGAGCATGCAGTATGTTCGCTACAGCAGTGGTTCCCAACCTTTTCCGTACCGCGTACCCCTAATCAAGGTTCGAAAACGTTGCGTACCCCCTTTTCCAGAACGTTAAAAAGACGATATTTATTATCATAACTGATAAGGCATACATGTTTAGAAATCAATGCACAATCAATGAGACACTTGAAGCTGCTTTTTAGCTAAAATTTTTACGAAATATAGGCTCGACGTCATTCGCGGCAATATTTCTTTTACAGTCAGCCTGTTTCTGTGTTCGGTTTTGATGTTCTCCGTGCTTTCATCAAACTGCATCGCAAACGTTTTTGTTAGCTTAATTATTAATCTGAATGACGATATCACTTGTTACGTCTTCGATTCTTCTTGAAACAATATTGTCAGACACAGGAACAGAATTTACGGCAGTAGGCTAGCTGTAGTCAGGGGCGTCAGGCACTTGTTGGCAACAACCCTTCCCCCAAGTGGTCGTCCAGACGGTTAAAAAGAAACGAGTCGGCGCGAAGCGCCGCGATTTTTCATAAAAACAGTTATATTTTTTGAAAAACAGTCGGTAAAAATACCTTGCCTCTCAAAATGTTGTTGGCTAGTGATGCCTCTGCTGGTAATATTAGGCTTCCGGCAATGAAAAATGAATGAAAATGAATGAAATGCTTTTATTCCGCCAAAATGACGAGACAAGAAAAAGGTTAAAGGTTAAAGCATTTACAACACGTACATTAAAAATTTCTAATCCTAGTGCACATCATCCGTAACACTCAAAATAGAACAACAGATTTACAGATAAACACTAAAGAGTACGAAATATCAACGAAACAAACTTTTTTTTTACCAAACAGGGCAACAACTCACAAAGTTCTAGGTTCGGCTCAGATGGTGACCAAGATGACTGTAACTGGCATTTATTTTATCTTGCTTTTTAGAGCTCACCTGGATCGGATCCTTCAAACCTAGATCATGTATCATCGACCGATTTGAATGATATCGGTTATGCTTGCACAGCCACTTGCCAAATTTGAAAAAAGAAGTTCTAATGTGAGAAAGGTTTGAAGAAGTCAGAAATGGGAAAACAGAGCTACCGATAAGTACTTGAGGAAGAGCCACAGTGTTAAAAATTCTGGCGAGAGTCCTTCGAGATAGAAACTCTCTCAGGCAAATAACCGCACCATAACTGGCGCGCAACCGGTTCTCTATGCCTCTAACGACAAGGCTCCTGGCAGCCTGGATCGTGGTACCATAAGACAGGCCTAAATACGTAAACGACTCACTAGCCTTGATTCCCAAACCATTAATATATACAACTAAACTACTTAACTTTGTACCTAAAACTAGGAATTTACATTTCTCAGGCTTCAGTCTCAAACCACAACGTTCCAGCGATTTTCCCAGGAGATCCGCACTTCTTTGGAGACTAACTAGGGATCGGCTCAACAATAAGACGTCATCCGCGTATGCCAACCACGATAAATTAAAACCTCGAAAAATAAAAGTACTTGGTAGTATATTTAAACAAGTTGCAAGCGCAATGTTGAAAATGACCGGTGAAAGGATGCTTCCTTGGCGAAGTCCTCTCTCAATTCGGATTGAATAATCGGATAGATTTCGATTCCATCTCACGCGCAGCCGGGAAAGCGAGTACCAGTCTTTGAGGACAAAAATAATACTTGGGGGTACTCCATTCCTTGCTAGAGCTAACAAGGCCCAAGCATGTACAACTGAATCATATGCTTTCGCTATGTCAAGAGACAAAACAAAAACCTTGTTTAAAACCGAACAACATGATAAAATCTTCATAAAAATCGAGTGGGCCTTGTCACAACCAAGACCTTTTTGGAAACCTATTTGATTTAAGCCTTGGTCGCAATTCTCAAAAAATCTTAGTAGGCACAGCTCAAACACTTTACTTAGTTGACAAGACACGGTGATGGGTCTATATGAAGAGCACGACCTTGAATCATTCCCTTTTTTCAGTAGTGGGGTAGTTGTTCCTCTGGTGAAAGAATCGGGGACCTTTCCAGCTCTAATGATAAGGTTGAATAGGCAGGATAGAAGTAGGAAGGCCAAGGGAGATGCAAATTTCAGGTGATTTGAGTGTAGTCCATCATGGTCGTAGCTCTTTTTGCTTTTCAGTTTCTTCACTGCGTTTTCAACATCGCTGGGAGTGATGGTTATCGGCGTTCTTGTACCAGTGGCTAGTTCGGACGCTAGTGTGGTCTCATATTCGGTCGAAAGGGATGGATTTTCTGTACGGAAAGTTTCGGAATAAGTACTTATCCAATCGTCTTCGGAGGGGGTTGGACCCAGTTGCTGACCTCGGGGGGCTGTACGATTTCTAACAAAGTCCCAAACTTTATTTTGGTCACCCGAAAATGAGTAAGCCAGTTCATCGCATACTACCTGATTGTGGTGTCGTAGCTCCCGACGAAAATCTGATTTTGTAATTTTCATGATATCGAAGGAGGGGCCATCTCGGGGACTTCCGGCAGCTCGCCAGTGCAGAAAAGCTGCTTTGGCAGCGTCGTTGGCAGCAACCAAAGAAGAGTTTAGCTTCCAAGCATAAACTCTAGTGCCAGGATAGTATTTTTCTTCTCCAAACACACGGGAGGCTCCAGTCTTTATGCAGTGAACCAATTCAGCATACAAAATATTTAAAGCAATCCTATCTGGAGAACTATGACTAGAAACCTCGGGTACTACAATTTTAGATAGCAGGCCATCCAATTCTTCCCTATATTGGGTAGATTTTTCTTTCTGCCAATTTACTCTAGAAACCTTGGTACCAGAGCGCTGCGTGCCAGGAGCCCTGTGGTAAGTTGCATTGGCACAGGCTGTATCCGGAACAAACAGAGAAACAGAGAGCGGCAAGTGGTCACTGATGGGAAAATCTGGCAAAACGTTAACAGGGGTAAGGGAGAGGGATGGGGTAGACACGATTACATGATCTAAGTTGGAAGTAGATCCGGTCCAGTGGATATACGTACAATCCGAAACTTTCGGTAACACGAAATGTGGAGGCAAACTTGACAAAAAAGTACACGCGCGAGGATCGTTAATATCACATACATTACAATTTAAATCACCAGCAATACACCAACTCATCGTGGGGGGTATACCGACAAGTTGTTTTTGTAGCCGGGCGCAAGCGTCGTTAAAATGGTATTCTGAAGCTTCGGTTCGATAATTTGTTGGGAGATACGTCGAAAACAAAACAAGGTTCCCAATCGTAATCCCGGTAAAAAATTCCGTTGATGAAAATGGCCTTGGTGCAAGGGTAGAACGGACTATAATACATGTGCCGCCGGATGGGCGACCCCCTGTGGGAGTGGCAGGCGAAATAAAACTGTTAAAACCTGCTGGAACATTATTCGACAACAATGACGTACTACAGTCTAATAGATGGTGCTCCTGCAAACATAAAATATCACAAGACGACAAAATGTCATTTAAAATATGGATTTTTCCAGTCACTCCATTGCAATTAAAAGAAACCATGCGGGGTTGTCTAGGGCCTATTTTGATGGTCTACTTAAACGACTTTGAATTGCTTTGCATCTAAAACTATATGTGGGGTGGCTGTCTCCGCAGTTGCAGCATTTAGGCATTCTCTCACACGTATTTTCAGTAGAATTAACGTGATCTTCCTCAGAGCAGATCGAACATCTGCTCTGAGCTGTGCAGTTAACAGCCAAGTGATCAAGAGCATGGCAATTGTGGCACATTTTTGGGAGATGCCTGAATTCTGCAACTACAAAATGCTCATATCCAATCACTAGTCCCCTAGACCTGTAATAAGTCAGTGCTTTAACTGACTCAAAAAACACTTTCATTGTGGCAGACTTGCCTATGCGCTTCGCATCACAAAGACCGGGGTTGGATGACACTAACTCTGCTTTTATTTCCTCAACACTATAAGGGAAATTTCTCACAATCGCGACGGAATTCCGTTCCTTAATTGATATTTCACTAGCCGTAGCAGCACGAAGACTCTCCTTCAAGACGTCTGCGTCGGATTTGTTTACATCTATCATCCAGCTTCCGTTGCGGGCTTTCCCTACTTTTGCTATGCCTCTCGATCCGTCTAGGCTGGATAACAAGGCTTTACGTTTGCGTGGATCATCACTATCAGCGGGGGGGTCACGAACCGTGATGGAAACGACAGCGTCGGAACGAACAAGTTTCGGCCAATGGGTGGGATCGGGAGCGTCCAGGTTGCAGTGGGATTTCGTTGCCAAGCACTCAGTCTTTATTTGGTTAGCAACCAAGTCCATATGAGCCTTTACTTGGTCAGGTACAGCTGCGATCTGAGAATCAAGATTTGCAACCCTATCAGAGAGGCGGGAAATGGTTTTGTCCCAAGTAGCGAGGGTTCTTGCGAGATTTGCGTTTTCATCATCTTTAATTACAGGGATGTTATCTCGCGCCGTCATAACGAATACTGGAATGGGGTTGGAAGGGTTAGGTTCTGTATCAGCTGTAGCAAGTATGGTCAAGATGTCCTCACATAGGTGCTCACGCTTTGTATCACCCCTGCGTTCAGGAAAACTCTTGGCTGGCTTGGCAAGATCAATAAGGCTGGAGCGAGCTAAACTAAGTTCGTTTTCATCGTAGAAGGAAGCAGCAGCCTTAATAACTGCCGACTTCTCAATACCTCCTTCAAAGTTTTGCTGGAAGAAACTTAGCAATGGCATGTAGCACAAGTTGTCAAATGCCTTTGAAGCTGCCATTGTAGCGCTGTTAGTCTTTTTTGCCGAGGAGGGAACTGGGGACTTACTCGACTGGGACGACACTTTCTTACTGCAATCGTGGCAAATTCCGAAGTCTTTCTTGTGGAGCTCGCTATATTTGTTTCCCAGATTATCACAATTTTTGCAGAATAATTTGCCACACCCTCCTACTTTGATGCTACATTGCGTTGTTTCTCGCTTGCCGGCACGTAGAGACTCGTTGCATTTCGGGCACTTATTCTGGCGTAAGTCGGTCGACATTGGCAGAATCGCATGGAAACTGCACTCAATACTTCGAATTGCGTTTCTTAATTATCCGAGCGTTGGAACATAACCGTTAACGGTCGGCCGACACCTGTAACCTTCGATGTTAAATGCTTGCTGGACAGTTTTTCTTCTCCGTATTCACTCACTCTTTATTCCGGAACTAAGAATGTCTGTGGACGGACAGTTTTCCTTCTCAGTGTTCACAATTCGCTCACTCTGTAATTCGGAACTAATAATGTCTGTGGACGGAGCTGATGGAATACGTCCGTTCATCAGCTCTGCTGAATGAATACTAAAATGAGTAAGGCGAGATTTTGAAGTTGCGAATTAAAACGATTTTGGTTCCTTCGCGTACCCCTTGCAAGGGTCTCGCGTACCCCTTTGGGTACGCGTACCCCCGGTTGGGAACCACTGCGCTACAGGGCCGAAGGTGTAAAGCTCGTTGGCAAATTTACATTTTTTTACACAAAAGAAGTAAAATCAAATTCTGTAGACTTTCGTGGGCGAAGCCGGAAAGTTTAATTGTCGTCGGTAAATCGCGGTTTTTGTACAGATAAAAAATAAAATTGTGCAAACTTTTGTCGGCGTTCCTGAAAGTTCAAGTCTCGTCCGTTTTTTTTACACATTAGAAATCAGATCAGATTCTGTAAACTTTTGTCGAGCAAACACCGAAAGTTTGTCCTGTCGGTAATTCTTAAATGCACCGTCTAACACTTTTTACGTTGCATTCCGTTCCGCTTTGCGAAGTCACTTTCGGGGGGCTAACCACTCTCCGACACCTACTGTACACCATTTCGCGGCAACGACCAAAATCGGCAGTGCCAGCCATAAATTAGGCGATGCTTCTTTCAGACGCTTCTTAAAATGCTTATTTTGATGTTTTAACACGTGGCAACAGGTGCCATCTGGTGTCAGCCGGTGCCGGCCGTGCACTTGCTGTACACTAAAATCGAGTGTGGGCAACCCCTCGATCGTTTTGCGAACGGCTTTACGCGAACGACTCTACGAACGCCTTCTGAGCCATCCTTTACCTAAGAGCGGTTAGCTCCTCTCGCGGAGATTATGTTTTGCACGACATTGTGTTTTCTTGTCTCCTTGGAAACGATATCGGACAGTCCCAAGGGATTGCATACTTGAAAAATCGTGTTCCGCTGACCTCGAATTCACCTTAATTCTGAAGCGAGTTTCCTGTTAACTCGCAATTTTTACAGCTATTTACTGCGGAAGCTTCTGCCTTTGACATGCAAAATATTTTGAAATTCACTTAAAAAAAAATGATGTTTGAAATGTGGACAAAAGGTCGCGGAACCCCAAATCCTAAATACCAACCATGGCCGCAGAAGCCGGTATAGTTTACTAAGCGCGATTGGTGGATAGCAAGAGGGGGGGGGGGTGCTTGACCCTTTAGCCGCATGGTGAGTGGTGGAGAGTAGGGGCTAAAAGGGAAGGACTCGAAGAAAAAATATTAGATGATTCGTAATTGTCGAAATATTCCGGCCGAGTTGGGCGTTGCAAAAAAGCTGCTTCATAAATATAATGATGCTTCATTCCCTGAATCTGGTTATCTGTGCACCTCTTAGAGAGTGCGCAACACTTCGGAGCGACCCTTGCACGTCGGCACGAATTCCGTCTTTCAAATTGGAGCACAAAGTATCCGATAGTAATTAAAAACTACGGCGCATTATCTTAGACTGAAATCACAAATAGTCCATACTTGACGCCATTTCCAGTGCAAAATTTTATATTGGAAGCTAGCATTTCCGTATTTTAGAAAGACAAACTGCTCTGTATTTTACCTAATAAGAAAACCTTCCTTCAGTTAGAACGGTTGTGAATTACATCGTTTAATTCTGCTAACGATTCTGCTTAAAATTCATGACAGTAGAACATCCACATTGCAAAGAGGAATGGACGCTGGTGTGTATGCTAATACTTGGCTGGGTCACATGTTATGCTAACATTGTTCTCACCACTGGTTTTGATATTTAAGTACAATTTTTCATGTACAGCTTTTACAGTCAAGTACATTTTCTTATGTAGAACTTCCCTACCATATATGCCGAATACTCTTGATGACTATCTCTCCTTGTCGCTGCAAAATCTCCGGCCTTTTCAGGTATCTAGCGGAAGAAAAGCAGAAGGGGTATCACAGCTGCTCCCAAACATCGCCGTGATTGTTTGACAAAGGATTTGAGTCTTTGAGTTTGGGTCGTTACGGAGACGTACTCCTTCTTCCTGATGATCACTGGCGTGTTTTGGACTTAGTCATATAGAGTATCGTCTAAGCCTAGCCGGATGGTACACCGTTATTTCTTTGGCACCTATATAGAGCTACCTCCTGAGATGGGTGGGGCTTAATATTCCTTCATAGTCTATATTCACGTGAAACAAATCGAACAAATTAGAAAAGGAAAAGAAAGGAACTAAAAGGAAAAACAAAACAAAAAAATACAGAAAATAGCTAAATCGGACCCTTACGGACCCTCATGCTTTAGGCTTGAAATGTGTTTAGATATTTACCTTTAGTGGTGTTCCCACTGGTAAGGTGGATGAAGAGGCTTTGTCGACGTCGTATGCGCCACTGATGGCTCAGGAGGATCTAAAGGTGGCTTCACACTGACTTAAGACCCCTTTCACACTGGAGTACTTAGGCCTCTTAAGTGTACTTTATGCGTCTAAAGTCGCACTTAACGTAAGAAATCTCACTTAACTTTAGTATTATTCAAAGTTGAAAATTTTTCAACTTCTAACACTCAAAGTTAAGTGCACTTAAGGCAACTTAAGGTCGTCGCTGATCATCCATCATCACTGATGCTGATGATGAAAAGGGTGAAAATCTTGGAAGAAATGAAGAAAATTTACTTAGCTTCAGCTCCTTGGTGTGAAAGGCCTAAGTACAGTGTGAAAGGCTTACTTAACTTAATGTAACTTTTGCTACTTAACTTTGGTTCTTAGGTGGCAGTGTGAAGCCGCCTTAAGGGGTAAGGTGTTCGCCTGACGCTAAATTTTAGTTTTGTTTCAGATCTTCCGGTGGAATCGGAGAGGAGAAGCCGTACGCATGCCCCGTTCCCGGATGTCGGAAACGGTATAAGAACGTCAACGGGATCAAATACCATGCCAAGAACGGACATAGGCGAGATGGCAAGTAAGTTGCCCCGAAATATTAAATGCATATGTAATATCATTTCTTGGAGTCCGTGGAGTCCAGTGTCTAATGCCACGGTAAAAGTCCCTTATGTATAAGTTCCATCACCCCATAAATATCTAACTACAACGTGACCTGGACATGTGAACTGTTTAGGTACATTTACCTCGAGCGAGGTCATTGTTCCTGTAGCCTGTTACTAACTCACGATGTAATGTTTTACGAACTTTGTTCGCAAGCCCCTTAATAGGAAGTAATAAATAAATAAATAGCTCAATTAATTACAGCATCGGTACATGGAGCCGAAGGTTGCAGGTCCCTCTCCAGGAGGATTTTTCTTTTCACTGGGCTACTAGTAATATGTAAAATAACATTAATATATATACATACATGTATATTAAATATGTTTTTTCATTTTTAATTTTTAGATTTTATGGGTTTTCTCACGACAGTTTCCTTTTTTTTTACAAATCAGTTAGGATTAACAAAATGTCGTTTCCTTATGCCACTGGCATGTCTGTCTCTTTTATGCCATTTGAGTTTTCACCATTTTCAGTAAAATTCTACCTTACCTTGTGGGGTTTAGCTTGTCGCGCCTTAAAATGAGCCTTAATGATTCAGCGCACAGAGGAAAGAAAATCATTCCTCATAGTCGTCGATAACCAAGTTTAGTAATGTTCTTCTCAGAAAAAATCCGGGTAAGCTCTAAGTCAACGGGAAATTGTTTTTCGCAAATCAATTAATGTATGTGATGTTTATGTTGCCTCACAAGATAAACCTTGTTTATTTTGTGTGTGTGTGTTTTTTTTTGGGGGGGGGGGGGCTGGGTTTTCACAATTGTTTTTTTTTGTGGGTTTTCGGGTTGACCTTTAGGCGTGTCGGTGGGTTTGTGGGCGGGTTCCCGCCTAGTGGTGAGTCATGGAATTATTACTATTTGTTTATATAATTAGTTATAATTATATCAAATAGATTTGTTCTGTTATTGTAGCCTACCGGGTTTTGGTCAATCGACCTGGTGTCTCAGGCTTCACCCTATATAAATCATGTAATACAGAAGTGTAATTAAACCTTGAACCTATAATAAAACGAACAAACGGAAGAAGAAAAGAGCTTTCCTGTCTTTCGCCGAAAACAAGAAAAATCAGAAGATGCGCCAAGAGTTGCAACCCCCTTTTACTTAAATTGAAACAATGGGAAGCGTATCCTTTCTATTTTCACACTTTCTACGTCAAGAGAGTCCAGCTTTGCAAAGAAAGGACTCTGGAAACAAGAGAATGACATATCTTGGAAAATTGTCAGGAGGAAAAGCACGTGATGTGCGGAGTTTGAATTCCTCGCGTTGGTAAACAACATAAAACATTAAGAACATAGAACAGGTCACCTCTTGACTACACTTTGTTTATGCGATGATTATGCGATAAAACAAGTTTGTATCCATGGGAAAAGGAGCTGTAGGGTTGGTAAAGGAGATTCGAAAAAAGCCGGGAAATAAAGAGCGTCGAGACTCGCCTTCTAGCCAGAGTCAGATCAAAACCAAGTTGGCCAGACCACTGTTGCCACTTAAAGTTGTCATCCAAACCTGGACTACCTAATCCTAATAAAATCTCCGGAGTCCAGCTTATGCTTCATACGAATCCATGTCCTCGTCCATGGTGGAGGCGAGACACAGTTGCCACTTCTCCAGACTCTAGCTTATGCTTCGTACGAATCCATGTCCTGGTCGTCCATGGTGGAGGCGAGGCACGGTTTCACTTATCAAATATTTTCATCGTAAATAACAACTAAAACAAGAAAGATAAAACAAAGAAAAGATTGCATTCAGAATATTCTAAGGATGAAGTATTTATAAATTAATATTTGAATTTCGTGAACATTCCATTACTCGTTGTTCAGTGATGATTTGTGGTACTCATGGGAGGAATTTGAGAATGCCGGCGTGGCAGAATTGCTGCACATGTAGGCAGGCAGTGAGCAAAGGCGTTAAATAGGCTATTCTGCAGTTAGCAGGCCTGCAGTTGACAGGTTGCATATGTACTCACATGAACCGAAAGTAAAACGACGTCATCGTTATCCAAAAAACTTCAGTCATTGTCGGCGTAATTCCCTTTCAGTCGTAATATTAAAGTATAAGATTCGTGTGGGCCGAGAAGGTGGAAGACACCAAATTTTTCGATAGGTCGGGTCTTTACGAACACACTGTGACCTTTATTTTCTTCAAAATCCTCAAGGCATCCAAGCTTATCCACAAATTACTTGAACACAATTCACTCTTGAAAGCAAGGTCGCCATTGCTAATTAACTATTCACTGATCTCCTGACGCAGGTCAAACGAATACTAAAATCTTCGAGAAGATCGAGTGGCGTGTAAGAGGATTAAAACAACTAAGTGTATCACCCTGTGGACGTTTAGATATGTCAGAAATATAAATCATGGGTCAGTTTGACATTTTTTTGTCTTGGAAGTTGAATATTATTTAGCTCAGTTTCATAATCTTCAAGAAATCGCTATAACGAATTTAGTATAATTTACGGCGTTTGTTTATTGTGATCTAGTTGACATCCCTAATTCTTTAGACTTACGGGATTTAACAATAAAAAAAAGAAACTACACATTTTCCATATTTCTGCTACAATAAAAACATTTTGTTAGATCCGCAGTCAAACTATGATCCCAGTCTCCCCATGTCGGGCACTTCCGACCCGCGCCACTAGATGACCCAGTGGTCGGATAGGGTCGTGGCTTCATCTTGGGTCTTGGGTGGGGTCTTGGGTGGGGGGTTCTAGACATTGCAAGTGCTAGAATGCTTATGGTGCAACTCCTTTAACGAAGATAAATTTTATAAGTTTTGCCCTGGTAAAATAGCTACAACCCGACTGCGTAGATTCTGCGTGACATAGTAGTCCGCAGAGAGCGTCGCCAGACTCGGCGAAATTTGAAACAGCTTAGAAGCGTGGTCGGTCAGTAGCACTGGTTCTAATTTCGCCGCGTTATCTGTGTCAAATGAAGCTCGGCCACGCTCTCTGCTGTACTATGTCTTCGCAGCGAAAGTCGTAACTATTGTACCCGTGCAAAACTTTTTGTTCGTTATGTTATTCTATTTTCTTGATTGAAATGAGTACAAATGCAGCCTGTCAGGTGCTTTAAACAGCGCCTGATTATTATTTTTACAGAAACAGCGATAAGCTAAGAGCAATTAACCGTCAGCAGCTTCATTAGATAATTATGAAAGAAGAGGGTTTACGATCTCGGATTCTAACCAGGAATAATCATTAATGATTAAAGTTTAACCGAAAAGAAAGCTAATTTTTGCTTCAGATTATACACTGAAATATTTTGACCCATCCAAGGGATTTGGTATTTTTTTTTCACCCAAGGCTCTAGTATAATAACGTTCAGAATGTGCGCTGCTTGCACGACTGCCGAAAAACTCACCCAGACTTTGAGAATTTGAATTTCAGAAAAAGCCTGCATTTCAAGGGTTAAAGACGCCAAGCCCAGAAAGGTCACGGCTGAAAAAAAAGTCAAGTCGGAAAACGAGTGTGAAGATGTGTGACAACTTTTTTCAAGGGGAGAGACGGGTATAAGTATATATTATATCTTATAATAGTATAAGATGTAGCGAAATAAAGGGGTCTTTATTCTTTGAAGTCCGGTACAAAACTGCGGCTATTTCAGAGCAAAATAACACTAGGGAGTAGCGCCAAGACCTGAAAAAAGTGACACACACTCGAACAGCAGCGATACTAGCACCACTAGTGATAGTGAACGTCCCTACTGAAACTCAATCAGCCGTACACCAGCGCTGGCTCCAATAACTTCATATTCTAAACATAGCAAAAAAAAGATAAAACCTCCACTGTTTCCTTGATGTGTACAGGCCGCGTCTTAGTTTTACTAGAAATTTTTAAGCCCGCAAGTTTGCCTCCATTTGAATTAAACTTTTTCTTATTGTCTTATTTCCTGGACAATATCCATTTTTGGCTTTCCCATAAAAGTGCTTTCATATCTCGCTACTAGACGACACCACGCTCGTACCGAGCCCCGATTTGGGTCGCGACTTATCTAGAATATTTTCCACCGATTTTAACCCGATTTAACCTCGCGGAAAGAATCGCATTGCAGTTGTTCACCGTTGATATCGATTCGCGGTGATTTGCGGGACGTCATTGGCTCCTTCGGAACTGAGGGCGGGTGGACAGGAAATCGAAAGCCGGGAAAGGTTAATTGACCAGCAGGGCAGCAGGTCCAGTCCAGTCTTTATCCCAATTCGGATGGCTACTTTTTAGACAGACCGTTGAAATATAGTTGATGGTGAAAAACGGATACGTCAGCCGAACTTTATTAGAGCGATATTTCGGCCCTTCTTGGCAAGCGTCCTCTTCAGGCTAAAGCCGCTCAAGCTGGGAAGTGAACTTTGGAAGTTTAGTTTTCGGAAGTTCACTTCCAAGCTTGAGCCCAACGTCGACTGTTAAAAAATATTTTGTTCACCCCTTAATTTGAACCCCCTCCCATACCCCTAAATATAGGCTGGGGCCCATCTACGAACTCGACCTGTCCCCTCGCCTGTCCCTTGACCCAAAGAATCCTCACACCAAGTTTCATCAAAATACCCAGTTCCCTTCGAGAGATATCAAGCTGACAGACGGACGGAAAACTTATACGAAGTCATAGGTATCCTTCCACTTACCTTTTGGGATCCCCAAAAGCACCCGTTGCTAGGCTGGTTTACTACATGTCTCAACTACATCAGGTCTCGTAATGCCGGAAGCATGGAATGCCACGTGATACTTCTTAGGCTTCGAAGCGTTGCGCATCTTATCTTGTCAAATAATTGACCGGTTTCTTGTGATTAACACACGTTTAAATGTGGTAATATGCAAACTATAGTAAAAGGTTTGAGGGCTATTCTGTTGCCAAGTGAAGTGTGGTGTAACATCCAATCTCAGTAGACAAACAGGTAAAACGAGTAGTCCGATTGCACCACAGTGCGTGAGCAAAGTTTTGTTCTGATTGTTTAGGCTTGGAAGGTTGAAACTAGGTTTTGAAATTGTTATAATAAAGCCATTTTGCTACTGTCTGGATGAGATCAGCACATGATTAATTTATTCAATTGCGCTGCCTGTAGTAGATTTTTACGCTTTCGAGGGATTTGTGAATTAGAATTTCCGAAGTAGAAAAGGGGAACGTAAAAGGGCAAATATTACAACTTTAAAACTAAAAAAAAATACTGCTGGAGTCGAGGCTCTAGTGCAAGTTCGAGAGCTTTATTGTCGGTCCTGGCAATACTGGGGCATCATTCGAATTGTTTGTAGCCTATAGATGTAATTTATTTACTAGTATAAAAAATAACAAATATATCTAAATATTTAAATAAAAAAGTAAAGACAGTAGGTATATTAACTAATAAATTTCCAACAAAGCGACGAATGACAGTACAATGGAAATGAATGCTCATTTACATACATTTGTAATAAATATATTACAATATACGAAGATAAATAACACTAGATGAAATTAAAAACAAATAAAAGTGCACCGTAACAATTTTGCTATTTTTTTAGTATCTGAAAATCCCATAGGGAATATGCCCATGCTGTAGTGGGCAATTCTGTGCCATTATACAATATTGATAGTATAATTTTTGGCATTGTTTTTCTTTTAGCATTGTTTTTTTAATTTTTATGTAAATTCTGCCTAACAGTCAGCCAAATTTTTGAAGAAAAAATATGGATCTGCTAAGCTATCGTGCACTCTTACTCACTTTAAAAATGTATGATCGGATGGAATTGACGGGCTCAGTGTAGCCTAACGAAAGGCATTTTTGTTTTGTTTTTGTTTCCGAAAGAAGAAGTGCAATGTCTACAATAATCATCATGTCGTCTAGTAATGGTTTCTTCTCCTATTTGACGCCATATCATATCACTCCTTTAACCCTAACTCTGCAAGATTCAAAACAACCAACATTGAACTCGTACTGGTGCTTCTAGTACGCCTATAAGGCTGGCACCTCTTTATAATCCCTAATGCAGGTCTATAATGTTCAGGTAGCCTACCGTACTTTAAAGTTCGAACCGCAAGCCCCTCGCCTTGCTTCATCTGAGTTTCATAACAATCTTGGTTTCCTGCATTCATAGATAATTATGACCTGAGAAACGGGATTTCTTGATGGTCCTCAAAAATGGCCGCCTTGGTCCTAGTTGACACATTTGAAATCAATCTCTCCCCTGTGCCAGGGCTAATATTATGTCCCGGTCTCTTCCTCCCCCACCGGCATGGCACTTCTCATGATTTATCCTGCAAGTGCAAGGAACATCGCCAGGTCTATATCCGTGCCCAGGTCCTTTTTGGCTCCATGGTCTGGAGTCTCGTAACAGGTTGGGGGAGGGTTGCCAATTTCTGGAGCATAGAGATATACTACCAATTTTAATAGAGAAAAACATTGACTTCGGACATGAGACAACCGCTCACCTTGTCTTGTCGAAATTATGTTTTGATTTTCTTTTGTTATTTCTCTTTTATTTGTTGGTTAATTTGTGTCTTATCTTTTGTTGCCATTCCACCGTTTGTTTCCTGCATTGTATGGGTTATACAAAAAAAATATATAAATGTGAATTTGTTAATTTAGAAGTATTCCTTCATCCCAAGCTGATGGCAGTTACAATTCAGGTCATCTTTTATTGTTTCATGTATATACATATATGTATATATATGACATATGCTTATATATGTTAATATTATGATGTTAAAATATATATTGATATCCTTTAATACAGAAGATTATAAACTGAACACCAAAGCTCAACATTCCTCTCAAAAAGTATCTATGCCTAAACAAAAGCACTTGAACAAAAAAAAAACAGAAAATAATAGACCAACAGTACTGACACATTAGAAATGCCATTTACAAAAATAGAGTTAAAAAATTATAACATAGCTGAAATAATAAGTAAGGGAAGAAATTGTGGTACAGAAGGAAAATCTTAAGTTAAAAGTTATGGAGAACTAAATTGAATGACGGTAAAATAAACCCACCCAAACCCAAAGTAAAAAGGGAAACTGAAACAAATAGCAGGAAGGAATGTTCCCGAGTTCCTTACTTGTGACTGGAAATGTCACCGGTGTTTTGTTTTGTTTTAGATGGAACATAAAATGTAGTCGTAATTTTTAAGGCTACGCTCTCTACGCTGTCAGTCTCACACTCGATAAAAAATAATAACCATGACCCCATAACTCCCGACATCGTATAGAGGCGAAAGCCTTGTTATCCTTAAGTTTGTGTTTATAGCAGTAGAGTTTAAAGATACTTGAACTTCAGCACCTGATCATCCAGTACGGAAATCACTTAATACCGTTCGCCGTGTCTCGCTCAGCAATTGACAGCAATGGGTCTATGACGACGTCTCGGGTGGGGGAGGTTGCCAGATTTTACAGAAGAGCCGTTATGGTGACGTTTTGGCGACGATATTGACGTTCTTAAACCGACTAGTCCGGCTTTGTATCCAAGAGTGACGGGGGAATTTGCCAAGTTCAAAATTGATGGGATTTTGCCAGGGTTTGACAGAAAAAAAAAGGCATTCTACAGTCACGTTCCAAGTCGAAGGTTGGAGCTTCTGGTCTGAAAAATTAAATATTCAAGGCACTTTTTTATTCAGAGCTGTATCTTCTTCCAATTTCTATTCCAACTAGGTTCCGTGAAGTAGAGCCGAAGGCCTAAACTATCGCTTTTTGTCGTTTCTAAACACCCTACCTTGTTCCTCGTAATAGCGGTGTCAATAAGCTGATTGTGGTTAGGAAAATTGACCGTGACCCGGCAAGTCGAGGGAATCGTTGTTGGTGTACAAGTTGTACTCCGAGGACCGGTCTCTCGTATAACCTGTGCAGTAAAGTGGATAACCCCTCGACTTGTCACCCTTCACCTAATCGATGGTTCTTGCTTTCCGTTCGCTTCTAATATTTGCCTTCTAATGTCCGTTTTCGCTGTGTTTAGAACCCAAAACTAAAGTCCACACACAATAGAATCCTCGCAAGTTCCTCGGCAAGTTCTTCTGTCTCAAAAAAGCTATGGCGAACGTGATCAATCGATGTCCCGATTGCATAACCGTATGAGAAGAAACTTGGAAACTTGCCGAGTCTTCGGCGTAGATTCGTTTCTCGTAGTGTAGTGCTCATTGAGAAAGGAAGTAAAAAAGCCGCAGAAAAACGGACGCGGGAGGGTGTATACTGACCGAATTAATGATGATTTTATTACAAGAAAAGAAAATAGTCAGTACGTAGAAAGAAAAAGAACTTTGTGACACCAAATAGTACGGGTGCCAGGAGCATGTATATATTTTTAAAGCCAGATGGCTGTACGATGAAAGTAGACACAATAGTACACTATATTAAGTGTAACAAATAAAGACGTCATGAAGTTAATGTCCAAAAAGTATACCTATTCCGGTATGCAATCAAGTGGCACAAATAATGAAATCACATTCCATGTCCTTTGTTATTAAGTTTGAATGTTCTTTTCTTCTGTCGGAATACTTTGTCGGTCATCAAAGCAAAGTTAAAGCGATGAAAGTTGACGGGAAAAAGGATCGAAAAATAAAATAAAAAATATCTAAATAATAAAGGCTAAAAATACAAAAATACAAGTTAAAAGCTCAGTACCAAATGTGTTAATAATTGCAAGTTATGGCAATTCCGTGCCATAAAACATTTCTTTTTGACGACTGGGACGGATATGGTAGGCTACATATTAAGGTCTAGGCTGATAGGGACCGCGTATCAAACCATACCACCATGCATCATCAACCTCGATAGTGTAGATCGCCCAGGCCCATCACCTCTTTTCTTCCGAGAAGAATTATGTTCTAATTGGTTTGTTTTCTTTTGCAGAGCATATAAGGCATACAAGTGCTACTGCAGCAAAGCCTATAAAACTGCCCAAGGACTCAAAAATCATTCACTGGCGCATCACGGCTGTCTTCCCGCCAATGTGTCATCTAGCGCCAGTGCCCTGAATCAACTCCGAGTTACTCGCAAGGTGACTCTGTCCGCGTCCACAATGGCGGGGCTGCAACTTGTAGGCCTCAAAGCCCTGCAGGCAAGTATTATTCGTGTAAGCGATACACCCCAATTTTTCACCACTCGCTTAAAGGACCCCTCGTACTTATTCTGCCTTTTATATTGCTATTACCTCCACTACGGAATTACAAACTTCAGAAATCCCCACACTTCGCCGTTGTGTCGTTTACACCTAAGGCGTACCCTCGCCGTTCCCCGAGGACTCCACTTGAGGAGTCCCTGCGTTTTTGTTTGTCCCGGGGACTCACTCCCCGTATTCTCGCGAGTCTCCATGGACGGGGAATGCTCCGATTATCATCACCATCATCAAAAAGGACTCCCTCCCAGATTCGGAGGGGAATCAATTTTTGCTGGTGTTGGTGCAATGTAAAATTAATTAAAAACAAACAGAATAAAGAAAACTAAAAATAAAGTGGATCCAGACTAATTTCGTCATATGCATATTTTTTGTTTCGAATAAAATCCATTTTGGAAGCATTCCCCGTGTTCTCGATGTTTTCGTACGCGGAGTCCGCGTGGTCACTCCCTTTATTCTCGCCGTTTCCCTTGATTTCCCGAGGAGTCCTCGGGGAACGACGAGAATACGTCTCTATGCTCTTTTTCGGCCAAGCCGAGTTTTCAAGTCAAGCAGCGCAGACCTCGCCAAAAGGTTCAAGGTCCGCCCAAAATTCTTTAAAAAAGAAAGGGAATGAGAAGCTTCAACATTTTGTTTTTCGTTTTGGAAGACTTGACAGGACCAAAGGTATGTCCTGTGTTTCGGACTCCCTTTATTTTGGTTTGGTTTTCCTACTTTTAACCAGGGCGCGCACAATTTTTAAATAGTTCGCGTCCACCATCCGATTCGGAGCACGGGATGCTAGGACAGAGTCAACTAGCTCTAACAAGAAAATCGCCAGTCACGGTGCAAATATTAGTGTTTGATATTTCTCAACCATTATATCGTGACAAGATCATTTCTAAAAGAATTGTGCTTTAAAGCCAGGAGTCACCTTCCAGATTCTTTTTCCGGGTTCCAGACATCCGTTTTCGTCGAGATGGGTCTGGTAGGTAAAGCCAGGCCAAAAACATCTGGAAGTCTGGGGTGTTGGACACCCCAGATCCCAGAAATCTGGAAGGTGTCGTAGACATCGATATACTCGGCTAAGTTTGTTATAAATACCTAGATAGGACACACGCCTATCCCGCAATGTTAAACTTTCGGACAAATCTAAAATTCCAAAAGCCGAAAAACACGAAAAGTGGCGTTTCTCCATAAGCCGTAATGTTAATGTTCGGTCTTGTAGCTTAGGCCTATGACGTCGGAAATTAGTTCCGACAGCGGCAACAGGTAGCCCCGAACCTCCGACAAAATGACAGTGGACACAAAAAGTGACCTGACCCCGATCAGGACCAGGCCAGGGAGGGAAGTGGGGGTAGGTAAAAAAAAACGGGGAATCCCCTCAGGCACGCTAAACGAAAAACGTGTTTCCAAAGGGAAAATTGCGAAAGGAGACGAAATTCATTTGTCGTTGATAGGGTTTTCAGACACGGGGAATGCGAATACGGAGTTGGTTTTCGTCCCCGAATTTCCCTTGACCCTTCACGGTCCTAGGGTCTAGACCCTAAATAATGAAATTGCTGTATCGGCCAAGAAACACATGTTTTAGGGGTATTTCAAACATCCTGAATGCGAAAATGACACTTTTTTTCACTTTAGACCTACCCCTGACCCGTTTCCCTAGGGTCTAGACCCTAAAAATGAAATTGCTGTATCAGCCAAGAAACAAACGTTTTAGGGGTATTTCAAACATTCTGAATCAGAAAATGGCATTATTTTTTACTTTAGACCTACCCCTGACCCGTTTCCCTAGGGTCTAGACCCTAAAAATGAAATTGCTGTATCAGCCAAGAAACACATGTTTTTGGGGTATTTCAAACATTCTGAATCCGAAAATGACATGTTTTTTCACTTTAGACCTACCCCTGACCCATTTCCCTAGGGTCTAGACCCTAAAAATCAAATTGCCGTATTAGCCAAGAAACACATGTTTTAGGGGTATTTCGAACATTTTGGATCAGAAAATGGCATTGTTTTTTACTTTAGACCTACCCCTGACCCGTTTCCCTAGGGTCTAGACCCTAAAAATGAAATTGCTGTATAAGCCAAGAAACACAAGTTTTAGGGGCATTTCGAACTTTCTGAATCCGAAAATGACATTTTTTTCACTTTAGACCTACCCCTGACCCATTTCCCTAGGGTCGAGACCCTAATAAATCAAATTGCCGTATTAGCCAAGAAACATACGTTTTAGGGGTATTTCGAACATTCTGGATCAGAAAATGACATTTTTTTTCGCTTTTGACCTATCCCTGGCCAATTTCCCTAGGGTCTAGACCCTAAAAATGAAATTGCTGTATAAGCCAAGAAACACAAGTTTTAGGGGCATTTCGAACGTTCTGAATCCGAAATGACACTTTTTTCACTTTAGACCTCTCCCCTGACCCATTTTCCTAGGGTCTAGACCCTAATAAAGAAATTACCGTTTCAGCCAAGAAAAGCACGTTTTGGGGATACTTCGAACATTCTGAGTTAGAAAGTTACACTTGTTTTCACTTTCGACCTACCCCTGGCCCGTTTCCGTAGGGTCTAGACCCTACAAATTAAATTTCCATTTCAGCCAAAAAACACACGTTTAGGGGTATTTCAAACATTCTGAATCGGAAAATGACACTTATTCTACTGTAGACCTGCATCTGACCCGTTTCCCTAGGGTAGACCCAACAAATAAAATTGCCGTTTTATTTCATTTCGAACATTCTGAATCAGAAAATGAAAATCTTTTGAAAAGATAGTGCGAATGTTTATAGTGTTTCGACTCAGGCAAACTGGCGAGATTTTGACCGTCGAAGCAAGGAAACGACTATCAGACAACAGAAGGAAACTTCTCCGCTCTTGTATATTTCGTAACTTGTGAAGATGTGTTTTTTCATTTTTTGTTGTTGTAATATATTGCTTTGTTGGTGTGAGATACTGAACTACGAGAAATTGACGCATGCTGAATTATGAACCGAATGTGATTTTTTTTTTCATGTTTTGTGTTAGGCTACAGTAGATTTTTTCTCGGTTGAGATACTAAATTGCAATAAACTGAATGCGGCTCAGTTATGAAACAAGTGATTAAAAATTAATTTTCTAGGGGGTTATACACCAGAAAAAAGGGTTAGGGATACGGAAGGTGAAAACATGTCATTTCCAGTTCAGAATAACCAACGAGCCCCTAGAATATGTGCTTGCTGCTTGGATTGGAAAATCAATTGTCCGAGTCTAGATCCGAGGAAAACGGGTCAGGGGTACACCTAAAATGGAAAATGATGTAACTTTCGAGCTTAGAAGGTCCGAAACACCCCCACAATGTGTGACTGTTGTCTGATCTGACAATTTAATTTTCAGGGTCTGAACGAAGGGAAACGGGTCAGGTGTAGTCTAAGGTGAAAAAGATTTTCATTTTCTGATTCAGAATGTTCGAAATGAAATAAAACGGCAATTTTATTTGTTGGGTCTACCCCAGGGAAACGGGTCAGATGTAGGTCTACAGTAGAATAAGTGTCATTTTCCGATTCAGAATGTTTGAAATACCCCTAAACGTGTGTTTTTTGGCTGAAATGGAAATTTAATTTGTAGCGTCTAGACCCTAGGGAAACGGGCCAGGGGTAGGTCGAAAGTGAAAAAAGTGTCATTTTCGGATTCAGAACGTTCGAAATGCCCCTAAAACTTGTGTTTCTTGGCTTATACAGCAATTTCATTTTTAGGGTCTAGACCCTAGGGAAACGAACCAGGGACAGGTCCAAAGTGAAAAAAATGTCGTTTTCTGATCCAGAATGTTCGAAATACCCCTAAAACGTATGTTTCTTGGCTAATACGGCAATTTGATTTATTAGGGTCTCGACCCTAGGGAAATGGGTCAGGGGTAGGTCTAAAGTGAAAAAAAATGTCATTTTCGGATTCAGAATGTTCGAAATGCCCCTAAAACTTGTGTTTCTTGGCTTAAACAGCAATTTCATTTTTAGGGTCTAGACCCTAGGGAAACGGGTCAGGGTAGGTCTAAAGTAAAAAAAAATGCCATTTTCTGATCCAAAATGTTCGAAATACCCCTAAAACATGTGTTTCTTGGCTAATACGGTAATTTGATTTTTAGGGTCTAGACCCTAGGGAAATGGGTCAGGTGTAGGTCTAAAGTGAAAAAAATGTCATTTTCGGATTCAGAATGTTTGAAATACCCCTAAAACATGTGTTTCTTGGCTGATACAGCAATTTCATTTTTAGGGTCTAGACCCTAGGGAAACGGGTCAGGGGTAGGTCTAAAGTGAGAAAAAGTGTCATTTTCGCATTCAGGATGTTTGAAATACCCCTAAAACAAGTGTTTCTTGGCCGATACAGCAATTTCATTATTTAGGGTCTAGACCCTAGGACCGTGAAGGGTCAAGAGATATTCGGGGACGAAAACCAACTCCGTATTCGCATTCCCCGTCTCTGAAAACCCTATCAGCGACAAATGAATTTCGTCTCCTTTCGCAATTTTCCCTTTGGAAACACGTTTTTCGTTTTTCGTTTTGCGTGCCTGAGGGGATTCCCCTTTTTTTTTTGCCTACCCCCACTCCCCCCCCTGGCCTGGTCCTGATCGGGGTCAGGTCACTTTGTGTGTCCACTGTCATTTTGTCGGAGGTTCGGGGCTACCTGTTGCCGCTGTCGGAACTAATTTCCGACGTCATAGGCCTAAGCTACAAGACCGAACATTAACATTACGGCTTATGGAGAAACGCCACTTTTCGTGTTTTTCGGCTTTTGGAATTTTAGATTTGTCCGAAAGTTTAACATTGCGGGATAGGCGTGTGTCCTATCTAGGTATTTATAACAAACTTAGCCGAGTATATCGATGGTCGTAGAGGCAACACACTTGAGAGACCGACAAATATGCAAATGAATGGAGTAGGAGAAATAGGGAAAGAGATTGACAGTTGTGACTGGGGTATTTGAAAGGGACATTTAGGAAATGTTGAAGGATGGTAATAATAGCTATGGTCATTATCGTGAAAAACGGAAGGGTTTGCGAATTGCGTTACTGTGGGGAAGTCCCAGATATCTGGAAGTCTGACAGCGTGGTGCCACACAACAGTCAATAGAGGTGCCTCGTCTTCCGACCAATCAGGTAACAGGCGTCATCGGCAGAGCAGCAGAACTTGCCGGTTATCATATTGGCTCCAGGCAGCGAGATGGCGTTAATATAGCCGATACAAATTAAGCTTTCATGACTGTAAAAATTTGAATATCTTATGCGAAGTATATTGATTATTTGCATCTTATTTCAGGCCCTCACCCCCGCTCAGTTGGCCCGTCTCGGGAGTGGGACGGCTCAGCTGGTTGTCAGGCCCCGCCCGAAAGCCCTTGCAGTACCTGGCAAGCTTTACCAAGACCGCCTCTTACGCACAGCCGAGCAGGCGCCAATGCTCTGCGACTATAGTGACCAGGAGGCCTCCACAAGACCGCGGATCGTCTCAGTCGATCCGCAGAAAAAGCTCCGACTGGCGGTTCCAGTGAACACCACTCCTAAAAGACAACTCTCCATATCCAGTACAATGTTCGGTCCGAACAGGTTCGAGCCTGAAACGGAACTGTTTCCTGAAGCTTTTGACAGTGTTCCGATGGACTTACCCCCCACACCGACGTCCGTCGGTGAGTCGGGGGATACTGACTTTGACGCCCTGTTCAGCTGAGGGCATCTGTGTAGGCTTGGATTGGATCTCGCACTTTGCTTACGTTAAGCACGTTGATTACTTGCCTTTTTTAAGGTATTTCTGTGACCTGAAAAACTATTGTGCAAATTTGGAGATTGTTTTCCAAGCCGACCGTAGTTGTTTGTGTAGTGTAGTGCGTGAAACATAGGATCTCAGTAGAGGAAAAGACAATGGTATGAATGAGCGGAGCTTCACTCAAGGGCGATCAGCATGTCAGCTGGTACTGAAAGAGTTAATTTCGCATGGAGGATGAGTGTCTGGAAAACGGGCACTTCTTTTGATCGTGCGGACGAAAGGCGTTCGAGATTTGGGCGCGCTGGATATTCAAGGGCTTACTTTGCGAAGGCGTGCTCCGTCTTTAAGCGTGCGGACAAAAAGCGTTCCTGGTAGCGCCTTAAGAATACCGCGCTCGCATGTCCAACGCGCCTTCCTTTAAGCCTTGAACTGCACGCTGGCCCCCCCCCCTCCCCCCACGTTAAGCCGATGGATCACTCGGTAGAATACTGACGCACCCTCCATGAGCTGAGACAAATGAATTGAACAATCATTGTTGCGCGTTACTGTTTGCTTTAGCTCTTAGCGGCCCATTCGAGTTTAACGTAAG
Organism: Branchinecta lindahli; assembly: GCA_023053555.1. Lineage (NCBI taxonomy): Eukaryota > Metazoa > Arthropoda > Branchiopoda > Anostraca > Branchinectidae > Branchinecta > Branchinecta lindahli. The sequence continues at coordinate 22,753,339 of JAKZAO010000006.1, forward strand.
GCTTAAAGCACGCCACTCGGACAGACCTGTCTTCCTCCTTGCCTTGGAATCCTTGACTAAAATATTCCTCAAGTAACTTAAGAGCTGAGTGCACAAAGGTGAAAACTAGCTTATTTTGACAAACATTGAATTAAGAGCACATCTAGTAAATTTTTTGCGCTTTTTCTCCGTTTGCTGTCAAAGTTTTCGCCAGGGAACTCCCGACTGAGGTGGTCAGTCGACGAAGGTGATAACTAGGTTTTGATATAGCCTACTAACTTTCCAAATTTTAAACGCACTAGCAAAAAGTGACTATGTATCTCCTTTGTGCGCTCAGCTCTTCAGTTTTTCTGCAACTTGTCGACTGTCTTGTTTTTCACGCAGTCTTTTATGGTGTGTCACCTCTTTCTGTGCCGACTGAGGCGCCTCTTACCCTCTGATGATCGCCTGAAGGGTGCATTTTTGTTGCACGACAAGTTAGTAGCAGGGTTGCCACATGTCGCTCGATAGTGTGAATTGTCGCTCTATTTCGTTTTTGTCCTCTTGTCCCACGTAGGACATAAAATTCACTCTTTTACAGGAAACGTCCAGATGTGTAATTTTCCAGTAGTAATTCCGATCAAAGTGACTATTTTTCATTTTTTGATAAAAATCAAATCAAGATTTGTCGTTCATGAAATTAAAATTTCACTCCCAGTTCACTCTGTTTTCGACTAAAATTCACCGTCTAACATTTTCGATGTGGCAACCCTGGTTAGTAGCGGTCAGATCGTCATAGCGGTAGAGCGTGTGAACTTGCGCCAAAACGTCACCTCGTGAAAAACATGCCAGTTGGGTTCTAGGGAAATGATCCTTGAAGCATGATTTTCAGGGTTTCCTAGGGGTATGAGGAATTGGGATCAGTGGGGGTGGTGTGTTTCAGATAACTTACCACACGTCTTTAGGGCGTTGCCACATCGCAGAATGTGTTGGTCAGCATGATACGATCAGCACAGACTAAAACATCGTCAGCGCGCCTCTGTTTGTGTTCAGCGCTCAGACAGTATATGTTTGTGATGTTGCGAGAGAGAAGATGAATTGTATTTTTTGGATAACTCGCTGAATGCCCAATGCCCACAAGTTGCTATCAATTGAAGACCAGAGACAGCTTTAGTCGAATTTGTGGTTGAGGTGTAAAAATGGTGCAGAATGAAGTATGATTATGGAAATTTGGGATATTTTATGGTGGGGTTGCAGGCTGTGCTACTTGTACCCTTGGAAACGAGGAAAGATTAACAAGCATATACGAATCGTGTGAATACAAGTAGCTAGCCGGGTGCGGCCCCCTTTGTTATGCTCAAGAACAGATGTGTAAGTGCAGCAAGGATATCAGACCGAATGTAGTGTTTTTCTAGTCGTAACTGGTAACTATTAGTACTGTTTAAAACCCATCTTTCCAGAAGATTTAGCCCCCCCCCCCCCCCTCCCGTCTTAAAGGCCGCTAATTCACCAAGCTTTAATCTTTTAGACAGCAGTTCGGAAACTTAAATTTGTACTGTGTGTAAATCACACACTGATTATTTGAAGTTTTCTCTACCCTGTTGCAGAATGAAGAGGTATTCCTATATAAGAATCGCGGTTGTATTAGCTGTTAAATGTACTCCCAAGTATCACATGTTGGCGATTTTTTTTTCTATGGAAACAGGACTGAAGCTAAAGAAAGATAAGCATGGTTTGAAGGCAATTCGAATTTCGTGCTGAACTACCAATCGTCCCTTTGAATTGGGTGTGGCAGCGGAGGGAAAGAGTATGCAGAATACCGTTGTTTGTCGTCATAAATAGCAGATAGGCTTGGCTATGAAAAAAAGTGCAATGTCTACTTCTGCCAGTGTCTTTACTGCTTTAAGCCTACCCACAGCCAATTTAGATGCTAACCAGGGGAGCGGAAAGGAACTGGCTGCTAGCTAGAACTTGACCGAAAAACATTTTAGCTGAAGCTTCGCTTTTTCAAACATTTCAACTTTATTTTTGAAGCACTTCTTCTAATCCGAATGTGCGAAGTATTGTTATGGATCGAATCCTTTGAACATATAAGATCAGGCACGTACGCAGGGGGGGTGCCTCCGTGCCCGGGCCCCCCCCCGAAATCGATTTTTTTTTTCGCATAATTTTCTGATCCTTCACACAGAATAAGGGATAGTGGTTAATTACTGATCTAGACAGAATTTGTTAACCGTTTTCGATGATTTTTTGGCCTGTAATTACCCAATAGGGTCACCAGCACCAGCTTTTGGTTTTTGTAGATGTTACATAATATAATGCGCCTTTTATATACTGTTTTGAAGGATTTGGGCCCCCACCGAAAAAAATTCCTGCGTACGTGCCTGTATAAGATACAAAGTGAAACTTGCGGCTGTTGATTTTTAAGCGCGTATTTTTTGGATCGAAGCGCGGGTTTTTGAAGTCGTCGAGAAATGAATTTGACCGTGTTATTTTGATTGGGATTTGTGTGGTCGACAACACTGTCCGGAATTTGTTATGGTCGTAGTCCTATGTTAGTAGTGTTATACCAGTGCGGCATTTTAGTGCAATTTACTGTTGTTACTGTGCAAACAGGGTGTCCGATATATGGGTGTCCTTTTGCATGTGCCATACATAAAGCAATACAATCGAATCTAAATAAAGTGAGCTGAAGGTACTGTTGAGGATAAATCTGAAAAAGGGCCCATGATCTCTGATCATCGTTCGAGATTCAAAGGGCAGAATTTACCCCCTTCGTGCTGCAGAAGTGTAACGTTCTTCTACCCCCAGTCGGTTCTTTGTTTCATAAACAATCCTTCTAGAAAGCTGGCGCGTGGGTCTCACCCATAGACCAAACGGTGGTGTCGGCTCTGGAAGCAGCCTCGTAGAAGCGGTAGGAAGCTGAAAAAATCGTTCGAGGCAGACAAAATTTTATGAGAAAAAGTTGCACTGACATAATCTCAGAATTACGAGCGATGAACCGAAAATCATGGGCCCTTGTCTGAAGGGTATGTCCAACTATGCATTATATGGTTCTATCCAGCGTGACCGTAACTCTGAAAGCAAGCAACGGCGCTAAATACCCGCATCAGGGAAGATATTGAGCGTGTCCGAAAGCTCGGAAACGAACGAAAATGCTGAATTAATTCAGCATTGTATGCAGCATTTCGCACTTAAATTTTCGCTCAGTTAATGCAGCATTAATTCATCGAAAAATTCATCGAAGATGCTAAATTTTACGCTGAATTTTCAAGAAGAAACTGGAGAGCTGGCGATTAAGGAATTTCGGAATTAGAAGTGTCAGAGAAGAAATAAAGAACGTTTCCGAAAGCTTTAGTGCTGTAAATGGTGCATTTAATGCTGCATATAAGGTAAGAGCTTTCGGACGAAAAATAAAAATGCAGCCTTTACAGTCCTGAAAGCTTTCGGACACGCTCATTCTCTGGGGTAATTGTTCCGTCTGCGTATTGATAGTCGAGTACCGTGCCATAGGGTGCTGAGGTCCTTTCCCTCTCCTGGTTCCTTGATACCAAGAGTAAGTCTGAGAGGGGTGAAAGGGTCATCGCGCGACCTCTGCGCGGAGCCGCTTCCGTCAGGGCTTGCTAAAGCTGGGTTGACAAAGGGCTACACGATTTATCGGTGTCCCACACGCGGCGCTGCTGTTGGGATCCAAAAGCAAGGACGCTACAACAAGAACGGATTTTCAGTCTCACGAAAAGATTTAATGGAAGCTGAGTTTAGCTGAGCTGATTAGCGATGGTAGCGTTCTCAAGCGTAGCATCTTATTTTTCTTAGCTTTCAGCTTTAGCCGCTAGATGGCCTAAGTTGTCCTTTCAGGTTCGTGTCGGGACTTGTCGCAACCGCTGAATCATACAAGGGAGAAAAGAAGAAATTTACCTTTCTGGAACTTCTGAAAGATTGAACTTGGAACAGACTTTTTTTTCTTTGAATTTAGACCAGCCAAGTAAGTAAATGATCCCTAGATTATTATCGTCTGTGTTGCTTTAGGTCAATTGGTGTTCGTGCTACACTGTGACGAAGTTTATGTTGAGCACTAGGCTAAAACAAACTTCAAAGACAAAGAAAGAGGTTTTTCCGTTTTTGCAGTATTTCCATCATTGAGGCATGAACAGATGAGTCAAGCTCTGATAGAATGTTTACAAAAAAATCCTTGGTTTTGTTTATTGCTTATAAAACTGTCAAACATTAAGAAGGGAGAATAATAATATTCATAAAACTTGATATCAATCAGTGCAGTATCACTATCAGTGAACAGCTAACTGTTCCATCTCTGCAATCTTTTGGCAACAAAGTAAAATGAAACAGATATGTTGGAATAAGTTCCTCACACACATAAAAAAAAAATTCTTCTTTCAGTCGTTGTTTCAGTCTAGTACACTAGCCCCTTTTCAGGCACGGTGCTCAAACGTCTAGCACCATGCCTGGGTGCTGGACGTTCAAGCACTGTACCTTGGATTTCATGTATGGTGCATGGATTCCAGCATACAGTGCATGCATGAAAAACACAGTTTCTGTCACCACAACTTATCAACGGCTCGGACACACTCGGACAGGGCTGAAATTACTACCAAGAATTAGAGAAATCAAAGACAATCCTTATCATATTTTTCCTAACAAAAACAAAAGGACGCGACTGATGATGGAGATGAAAAATCTGACAGCAGCCTATCTATTTTCCATGTTGAGTGCCATAGGAGCCAATATTCTGGTTGACTGTTAGGTAGAAAAAGCTGAGGCACAGGACACTTTGCATGCAAAACCCTTGACTATGTAGAAAAGGAAATGAGGTTTTTCATCTCCCTCATCAGTCGCGTCCTTTTGTTTTTGTTATGAAAAATATGATAAGGATTGTCTTTGACTTCTCTGATTATTGGTAGTAATTTCAGCCCTATCCGAGCCGGTGCTCAGTTGTGATGACTGAAACTGTGTTTTTCATGCATGCACTGTATACTGAAATCCATGCACTATACATGAAATCCAAGGTACAGTGCTTGAACGTCTAGCACCCAGGCATGGTGCTAGACGTTTAAGCACCATGCCTGAAAAAGGGCTAGTGTACTAGACTGCGTTGTTTGAAGGATCTAGCAGCAAGTTAAAGTATTTGATTCATGTGGGCCGAGATTCGAGAAGGTGGAAGACACCATCATTTTGACACTTTTTCGATGCCATTGAAAAATTCGACCCATCGACGATGGGTCAGATTTTTACAAACACATTGTTACAGGAGGGGTATCCAACCTCGTTTTTACACTACCTCGATTTTTGCCGCAAAAATGTTAAAATGAAATGTACAAGCTGTCCTGACAGTCAGTCAAGAGGCAAAATAGGACTTTTTTTGAAAGTCATGTGTCCAAAAATATTCAAATTCTGTGCCTTTTTCTCCATTTGGAGCTATTTTGAAATCCTTTTTTCTGGCTATTGGCTTTGCTAACTCTTCCTTTTTCATCATTTTTTGGGTCAATCAAGGTGAGGTTAGAATAAAGTAATCTTGTTTGAAAAGAAAAGTAAGTTTAACTAGAAATACTGAAGCAATAATTATTAATCCAATATGTAAACCATTCAACTAGCTTCAATCTGGTATTTTTGTCATATTTGTTGGTTCCTTTTTAAGTCATATGGATTATTCTGAAGAAAGACTTCTCTGGAAATTTGAAATCTTGTCTGAGGTTGGATACCCCTCCTGTACCTTAGTTTTTTCAACATCCTTAGGGTATCCAAGGCTATCAACAAATTACTTGAACACAATTCACTCTTGAAAGCAAGGTCGCCATTGCTAATTAACTGTTCACTGATCTCCCGACGCAGGTCAATAGAGTACTAAAATTTTCGAGAAGATCAAATGGCGTGTATGAGGATCAAAACAACCAAGGACGTCACCCTGTGCTGTTGACGTTTAGATATGTCAGAAGTAGAAATCATCTGCCATTTTGACAATTTTTGGTCTCGGAAACTGAATATTGTTTAGCTAATCTCTATACTATAACAAATTTAGTATAATTTACGGTGTTTGTTTATTGCGATCTAGTTTACATCCTTCCTGCTTTGGACTCAGAGGAATTAACAGGAAAAAAAGCAGAAAACAAAATACTAAAAGAAATCGATAATGCCAATAATTAGTTTGATTTTTCTACATATTTTCCAAGTGCCTGCCAAAAAAAAACATTCTTTTAGACCCATTTGTTAAACTATGATCCCAGCCTCCCCATGTCAGGCACTTCCGACACGTGCCACTAGATGACCCAGCGGTCGGATCGAGTTGTGGCTTCATCTTGGGTCTTGAGTGAGGGGGGGGGGTCTAGACGTTGCAAGTGCTAGAATGCTTATGGTGCAACTCCCTTAAAGAAATTCAAGTAGAGACATCTACTAACTAGTAAAATTTCGCCCCAGAGGCCTGATAAGGCAGTCTGCTTGATTTCACCATCTCATGAGCACCATCTCTGGACATTTATAGTTACGTTTTTGCAGATATCATGGACTTATAATAACACAGTAAATGATCAGCATTTTGTTGTTGTGCAGACAGTTGCCAAATTTCCATCTTTTGAAATCAACTAAAATAATTAATTATACCCATTCACACTACAAGTTCCAAACTTCTTTCCCACCAATTTGACAAAAACCTAGGCTTTTAGTTTTGTTGGTGATGGTGAAAGTGAGACTTTTTCAGATACCACAGTCAGTTACTATGGTCAGGACTGTCATACCTGAATGCCAGAAACCATAGTAACTGGCCAAATACTCAGTAACTGCAAAACAACTTATAACTGTGGTATCAGATACAGGAGGGGTATACAACCTCAAACCTGGCCTAAAAATGTTGAAAGGAAACTTCATTGCAGTCTGAACAAGGTCCTAACTGTCAAGAAGAAAACCCTGACTGACCTTGGACCTATTTAGGACTGCACAGAAGTTTCCTTGTAAGATTTTCAGGTCAAGTTCGAGGCTATATAAATTCGAGGTTGGATACCCCTCCTGTACCATGGTAACTGCAATAAAGACTTTAGATTGTGGTATCAGATACCATGGTATCTGCAAAAACGTTTTAGTTTGGGATCATTAGGGGTAATTGCATGAATGCAGAAAGTCTCAAAGAAGAAACAGAAGAAAGTAACAGGATTATCTGAATATTTTTTTCCTCTTTGTAAATAGCTTGGGATTGCCTATGCCCACTTATGCCAAATGCTGGGCACCTCAGGGTACCCTAACTCTGACCTACTCTGCTGTGAAGGAGATCTGATTGGTTTGTTTCTGGACTTTACTTGGATCATCAGTATTGGTCGGATTGGTTACACTTCAGGCTGTCTCTGGTTTTCCTCATTGGTATTTGGTTCTTTTCCTATAGTGCATTTTTCATCACACAGGTGACATCACTAGAACCTGTCTCTAAAGCAGGTTATGGCTAGTCCCCACTGGTGAGCACTAACCAATCACTGGTTAGTTTGAAGATAGGTTGTAAGATTGGGGGCAGTCACAGGGAATGCAAAAGTGCTTTATGAGAAGAACTGGAGACCACAGGTGAACACTCCTGGGACAAAGAACATAACTATTTTATGAGGATAGGGTACCTACTATTTGGCATGGGATAACCAGCATTAGGCATAGGCTATCTTAAAATCAGGGACTTCTGATATAGGCTACTGGCCAGGGACTGCCAACACCAACTGTTATCCAAATGTTGTAGCCTACACGGGTGGTGACCAATTGATTTTACTTTGCAGGTTTTTTAGGCTGTTCATTTAGCTGATGTCCACTGGTGGGAGACCGGCAAGTTTGTCGCCTCCAACAAAGAGAAAGAAGGTCTCGATAGGCGACTCAAACTTAAGTGTGAGTTTCGCAAATCTTCTCTGCTAGTTTGAATTTGATGGGATAGCCAAGGGATCACCAAGATCATTTTTAAGCACAGATTTAGTTGGTAACCTTCGCTGCAGGAACACTTCTTAGATCAGACACTCCTGAAATTTTAATTGCAGGTTTTGACATGGGTACACTAACAACTGATACTCGTTTTTTTTCCCATGAGTCCAATGTCCTAGAAACTATGATGTAGAATTTCCAGAGTGTTGGTGGCTAGTATGTCACGAAGAGAAGGCAACCAACTAAATGTATGCTTTGCTTGTAGTTCTTGGCATATGGAAGGTTGAGAAGGAAGGGCATGCCATTTAGAAGTAAAAAGTAGTTTGCTATTTGTTTTTGGTGGCTAATCCGAGTAGATATAGATCTTGGCTTGATTTTCAGCATTGCTTTTGCTTTTGGTGGGTTATAATAGAGCTCCAACAACTATAAGAAGGCAACTGCTAATGAAAGCTACCTAGCAGTCATTAGAGCAAATTTCCTTTAGATACCATCAGTGCCATCTTTTCGTTTTGGTGAACCCTATAGACAGCCAAGTATTTTTGGCCCCTTTTCCTGAGTCAAAAACGTAAAAACGCCAGCACGTTAGCAAACACGATTCTTGGTGTATTAACAGTTATGAAACCATTGAGAAATTATTATTTATTATTATTATTACTCTTTAAAGGACACCTGAACAATGAAACCATACTTGAACACACCATGGAGAATGCATTTACAGACATGGCCACGGAGAGCATTCTTCTCCTGAGCGTGACGTTTTCAAAATAGGGTTGTTCGTTTCTGGAGGTTTGCAACATGCAGACTCCAAGACAAAAAGCGCAATTATTCAAATCTTGTACAGCGCTGGCCGGATCGTATTGGAATTTATTCTAGACATACGTTTTGGCTTAACTGGTTAAAAAATATTCCAGAAGAAGGGTTGATTGGAGACATTTGTTCATTTCTAAAATTGTTCGGTACTGAAATAAGGACAGATGCAAAATGGAGCAAAAATCATAGCTTGGAAACATAATTTCGTATTTGGATTGGGTTTTCTGCAGGCAATGTTAACGGAAGTCATACAGATATGGATGATACTTGGTACTCTTCATTCAGGTGTCCTTTAATCACTCATATCGTTAGCACTCTCCATAATCAGGTCATGTTTGGGTCAAAAAATAAAGAGTTTGTGAAACGAATAAAGGAGAAGAGCATCTGGACTTTAGAATAATCTACCTCAACAATCTATCCTAGCCAAGAAGTGCCGATAAATCGCCAGTGAAGATCAGCTTAGGCTGAAAAAAATACTCTAGGACCATCGGCTCTACACCCCTAGACAAAGTATAGCTGAACATAATATCGTCACTGCATATAGTCATCATCTAAATTGAATAAAACTAATTTAATTTGTTCGTCCGTCCCAGGAACTTATAGAGCTTCTCCAGGCCATGCTTTGTCGGTTAAAGAATACATTACGTCGGTCAAAGAGAAAAGCCAGTTGTTAACTATCCTATGTCCATATAGTCGAAATTTGGATTTGTGTGGCAATTGGTATGAACCCTACCGCTGGTTCGCGTATTCATATTCGAGCGATAAATAATAAATAATAATAACGCTTGTTTATTCAGCCAAAAGGCCATACGAGTTTTACAGGTTTCACTTTACGAATAAACTATTACACCTCTATAAACTACTATGCTAAACTTTCATTCCTAAGACTAAATCCTCTAGTCACATATTTGCTTATATCTACGATACACTTGGGGTTCGTAGATTTCAGGATACGGGGAAGCGATACCGACCCTCCCCCAAAATTTTTTACTCTCAAATGCGAAAGCGCTTGGCACTCTAAGAGGAAATGATATGTCGGCCCTTCTTGGCAAGGGCCCTCTGCAGGCTCAAGCTAGCAAAGTGAACCTGTGACAAAATAAATAAAGATTCTAGATCGCTTCTGTAAAGATTCATCTGATTTTGGCGAGTTTTGTAAGAACTGCGTTGAGTTACAGTTGTTGCCGAGATTTCATTTGGACACGGCTGCTATTTGCTGCTCGGTCTTTATTTATTTTATCACAAGTTCACTCTTTTCGGTTGAGCCTGAAGAGGACCCTTGCCAAGAAAGGGCGAAATATTGCTCGAGTAAAATCAGCTGACGTATCCGTTTAGCACGGTCAACCAATCAAAATTTTGTGATAGAGGATTGGTGGGTTCCGTCGGCTTAGACAAACTTTTCCCTTCTACTTATTTTCGTTCACTATCACCCTCTCGACCCCTCCATGCATGCGATTATTCTCTTCCTTGGCTATACCATCTTTCAGACTCAAAGAAGCAACCGAAAAGAAACATTTAAAGGGGCCAGGAGAACATACGAACAGCAATTTCCGACTTTAACTGGGGCTGGACGGATCTTTTTTTGCTGCAAGCTGATGTTTTATTGTTGGGTAAAAGCAAATAATAAAGGCAGATTTTAATTCGGTGATATTTTTTTTTTAATTTTTGAAAACAAGTTCAGATTGGGGTCAAATCAAGTGATGTCAGATAGTCTTAGATAGAAGAAAGATGCCGTTATTTTTTGGTAAACTGGTATATCAGAGCGAGTCATCTTGGTCTTGCATATTCTAAAATGGGTGATAAAAAGTTGTCAATTTTAGAAGAAAATCGGTTCAAGGCTTCCTGTCGGAAATTTTTGTTCCTGTCTCCTGTGTCAAATAGGTTGGGCGGAATAGGTTGGGCGGAAGGCGACAGACTGTTGTGTGCTCCAAGTTCACTGACAGGCATTGAGTCTATGCTAGGGACTGTCGGCTAGACCAGAGTTCTGAAAGGGGTATCCTCTTTTGTGAGGGTTAGAAAATTGGTCTCCTAAGAGTCAATCCAATTCACTTTTTTCCCAAAAATTCATCGTTACGACAAATAGCATTGGAAAAGTCAACCGAAATACACTGACATGCAAGGACATAGTATTACTTTGCATAATCTTTGTTTACAGTTTTAGTTTCTTAAATAACCAAGGGTACAGGGTAGTCAAAGAGATTACGGCATACTCTATATGACCGAGCACAAATAAGCCAATAGAACCTCCGTCTTTGGTCCCATGCAGCGACTATGGATACCCTGACAAAACTGAGCTGAGCGAGAGGTACTTGCTGAGCTTTGAATTGATGCCCGTCGTCTCAATATCCCTCTTTGCCGCGGAGGAAAAAGTGCGTCACAATGATAGACAACCAATCCGCTTTTACTTTAAATTTTTTTTTCTCCGGGCCTTTACTGCGATTAAACTATTTGTAGAAGTAACAAATTGTGATGTTCCGCGTAGCTCCTACCCTCCGCTCGTTTGCATCGGGCAGGGTATCGGGTATCTGTTCGACTCTGCATGGTCGTACTACAGAGATATGGAGGCGAACGTTCTGGCGCTACTTATTTGTTCTTGCTATGACTTAAGTCCGAAACACCCCAGTGATCCCACCGAAGAACGAGAAAAGTCGCCAAAACGAATCATCAAAACTGGCTCAAATTCTAAGTAAACCGATCAACAACCTTCGTTGTGGTGCGGTTCTGGCTTTTCGCTGGGCATACGGCGATTGTTCTTCGGCGCGAAGAGTTATTATAGTCATCAAGAGTATTGTAGTAACAGAATCTGCTCTGTAAATACTGTGCTCCACCACTGCTCTCCTGGGCTCCCAGATGGGATTTTTGACAGTAAAATCATCCAAGTGGCTCTCTACCGCTCATTTCTGAAAAGAGCCGGCGATAGAAAAGGGGGCCGTAAAATTTTCGAAAAATCTGCTCAGGCCTGCCACAGAGCGAGTTATTTTGTTCTGTCGAAGGGAAGTCAATTGATTGATCTTTCGGTGACCATCCGGTCGGTTTATCCGAGCTGAAAACAAAATGATAAGCAGAAGCGCAGATCAGCAGATCAAACAGGACCATTAACTCTGTCCCTACTAAGACTTCCTAGTCCCTAGCCCCAGGGGCGTCATTTCGCGAAAACCTAGTGAGGCAGTGGCGTCATTCCGGGTCGTTAGCTCGGCTTAGAAAGGTCAAAGTTTGGTGAGAAACCTTTTTAAGATCAACTTTTATCAACTACCTGTCATGATTTCGTCAAATTTGATTCAAATGTGATTTCGCAGATTTTATGTTTCTCCATGTGTAGCTGCTACCCCCAGGGGGAATAGGGGGATGCAAATGACACATCTGCTTTGCCCCTCGTCTGGGCTTGTAATAGTGCTAACACACAAACATGAATTTCCTGACGGATTTTCTGCACTTTCATCACCAGGTTAAAATATTCATGATAGTGCCGAAAATCCGGGTTCAGAAATTCCAGTCTGCGAGTCCCAGACCCTTACCGTTAGTTCAAGGCATAAAGGAAACGTCGCACTTTCGAATAATTTAAAGGGGGAGCGCGTTTACTTTATCTCGCCACTTGCACTTAATTTGTTCATCGATAAAGAAGTAGAGAAATAAGAAGATCAGGTTAACTTGATATCGATTAATTTAGGTTTCCATGGCTATTTGAACTTGACAAAGACGCCTGTTATTACTTAACTTGCGGCAGTTCGTGCTTGACGCGAGGAACCGGCGAAGCGTGCGCTTGAATCATGAAGCATCGCGTCACATGTATCTTCTGCTTAGTTGCTTTTAGGTTGCTTGGTGACCGTCAAGTTTTCTTGAGTAAGTTGCATTGGACACAGTTTCCTTCTAAAGAATTTGAAAAATGGAAAATACCCGGCGGCTTTTAGTCATTCACGTTCCAGCTTGGAATTGAAGAATAGAACAACCCTGTTAGGTAATAGTCTTTGCGATTTCTCGAAAAGGAATATAGTTCTGCAAAAAAAATGCGCATACATTATAAATCCACTGTTTTTCTGTCATAAGGTGTGTTGCAAAGTATGATGTCGACACTGAATTTGTGAACTATGAAATTTTCCTCCGGCGGCTTCTAGTCATTCGCGTTCCAGCTTGGCATAGAATAAATAGAACACCCTGTTAGGTGTAAGGTTTGGAGAAGAATATAATTATACGGTACATACAAAAATGCGCATACATTGTAAATCCACTGTTTGTCTGTCATAGGGGGTGTTGCAAAATATGATGTGACGTTGAATTTGCGAACTATGAAATTTCTCTGTGTCCCCTTTTGCTTTTTTGTCAGAATGCGCTCATTTTAACGGACAAGGATAACAAACGGGACACTTTGTCGGCAACCATGTTGGCCGTGTGCTTCAAATGTATGTTTTAAGCTTTTTTGCTTAGTGTTCTTTGGCAAACGGCAGCAAGAATATAGCGAGCTAGAATGAAAACTGACACAAAACGTACCCAAGCAAGCGTAGAAAGACAAGCAATAAGGGAACGCGCTGTCCTTTTAATACCTTAATTATTTCCATCTTGAAAGTTACAGCGCACAGTTAATTGTTACAAAAGGTAATGGCTGAGTAGCTTAATAGCCCCGTTGGATATTAATACATCTTTGAATACGGCACTGAATTTTAGATCTTCTTGGTTTTACTGTTCGCCCCTAAATCGCTTAATTAGAAATAGCAATTTAAGAACAGTATCAGCCAAGTGCCAAGTCTTTCGGCTTTCTTTTGAAGGAAAGACTGAAATAGAATATTTTTGATTGCTTGAGCACCCAATCCATAAGTAGCCTATATACTTCCGTGGTCCGCCACCATTTGAGACCGCTAGCGAACGACCTGCAAGAGCGGCCTCAGTGGCGATCCCAAAACTCCACCAGATAAAATGTGACCATGTACGGTATGAAAAGAGACGTTTGTACCGTCTTTCGTGAAAATTTTTCATTTTTATTACTGTTTACATTTGTATATATTGACGATTTCGACAAGTTTGGATTTTACTATGATAGTTGGAGAAGAATAAAAATGATATCTATCTGTCTATCTAAATAGTTTTTCTGTTATTCGTTGTTGTAGAGTTCTTTCTATTTTGTTGGGATACTTTTGAGAGTCATGAAAGTAACTCAAAACTGTTGCCCTTCTTTGGTTCTCGTAGCTTTGACCGCACGAGAACGCAGAATTTTTTTTAGCAGAATGAAATAATTATTATTCGCAGAATTTTTTTTGTTTACATTCGGCTCTTCGCTTATTCCACAATGAATGCAAGTTGGGAACATTGACCTAACACTGAGCCCCCTTGCACGGTTTCTTCTCTTAGGCACCCAGTTTCTTTCCCAAACAGTGGTAGAGGCATCCCGCAGGCGACTATACTAATACTAATTATACATCCATGAAATAGGCTTTCGCCAATACATCTTCGGCCATTGTGACTTGTTGTGACCATTGTGACGTTGGCGACGTGACAGCCCACTTCTGTTTTAAACTGATACACTTTTGGTTGGAATGAACCCATTTATTCTCTATAGTTTGTGCGATAAGTTCGACAGTTTCAGATGACACTTCTGAACGAACTAGTTTGTTACTAGTATGGATTAGCAAAATCGCAGTGGGCTTCAATGAGTTCTTATTTTAGGGGATGGAGAATGGATCGAATCATGCCGCGATCGACGAGAGCTTGTACAGCCGTCAGCTGTACGTCCTCGGCCACGAGGCTATGCAGCGGATGGCCACGTCTGACGTTCTCATCTCAGGAATGAAAGGACTGGGTATTGAAATAGCGAAGAACGTTGTTTTGGCCGGAGTCCGTTCCGTAACGATCCATGATAACGAGCCCATCTCGGTTTCCGATCTGTCTTCGCAGGTGAGTGTTCCAGCATCAGTAGCGTATATTCCGATTTGTTTCGGGAGGGGCGACAGCTCGGTGAAAATATGCGGCCAAATGCCACCCCCTTTCCGGGGTTTCGGCGATTTTTTCATTTTTTGACCGTTTTTAACACTAACAAGAGCTGAAAGCTCATATGGCACTTGCAAGCTTTTTTGCTTGTTTCAAGTTATCGTAGTACGATGTAAATGGATAGTAGTGCTCCCCTCCCTCCCCCCACGATGGTCCGATCGGGCAAGTGACTATTTCCAAGTTATAGAAAATCATCTGTAATCAAAACTCTTGAAGCAAAAAAGATGATCATCAGGAGCACGAAAATGTATTTTGCTCAGAAGTATTGTTTGTACTTTAAGGAATTTTATTGTAAGCAAAACTCTTGAGGCAAAAATGATCATGGGCTCATACCCGAGTGAAAAAAAAGACAGAGAATTATTGAAAAACTATTCCAAAAAGCACATTCTCGCATTGTTTCTGAGGTCCTTCGCATTTCCCGAGTGCTGGTCTATGCGTCTTCGAGAAGCTTTGAATATGTGCTATCGTGCACGGTGAAACTGTAGCGAATCCTAGCTAATGTGCATATGTTCCTAGGTATGAGCGGGATTGTTACCCATGTGTCAGTCGCAGAGTTGCTAGGACATCAGAAGACAACTGGTGCATGTTCAAATGGTTTCGTACAATAACTGTGTATGCACCTGCCGTGACATCGAAACTACGGAAAATCACGAGCCAACCATTCTTTACATGCCTATTTTTCTAGGTACGATCCAAAATGTGTCGCATGTGCCAACTCACTGAGCACTCGAAAACTACAGAAAATCGATAGCGTCCAGGAAAAACTACAAACTTGTGGTCCGCATGGTTGTCTGTACGGTTTGCCAACGTTACGTTTCGCCAACACACTGTGAACTCGGAAACTGCAGAAAACCGCTAGCTTATATGTCTTTGTGTTCGATCTTCGAAATTATTTCCTGCGAAAAACTCCAAACTTTTGGTCCGGATAGGAACTCGCTGTAGTTGACTAAGTTACGCTCTCCCGAGCGCTCTCCTTTTTGCTTTAGCCTCACGGTTATTGTCAGTTAATCCCAAATCCAATCAAATTGATGTAAACACAATTTTTGAATTTCAAATGCCTGTCACAAATATAATCTTTATAAAGGAAGCAGAGACAAGCAAAAACAGTAGCAAAGGCGACTTGGAAAAAGGTGAAAATCTCCAAAAAAGGTATCAGTCGAGGGGTTTCCCACTCTCCGGCACCTGCTGTACACCCTTTCCCGGCACCGGCCGGCACCAGCCGAAATAGGCGGTACCGGCACCGGACGGGTGCGACAGTAAATTAGGCGATCCTTCTTTCAAACGCTTCAAAAAATGCTTATTTTGATGTTTTAACACGCGAAAGATCGGTGCCGGCTTGTTTCAGCCGGTTCCGGCACCGACCGGGCATCGCGGCACCGGGCACTTGCTGTACACTAAAACCGAGAGTGGGCAACCCCTCGGTAACAGCTACAACCGAAAAGGGAAAAGCAAAAGCCAAAAAAACTTCTATTTCAGAAGTGACGCCGCCAATCAGAAGTTTGTGCCAAAGCAGTTTGCAGTAACACCTTGATTTTGGTCTAGAAAAAAAAATAACGGCAAGACTAGGAGTGTAATTTTCGTGCATTTTCTCCCGACGATAACTAGAGGAAATCTTCAGACGGGAGTAAGAGGGAATAACTTAAAAAGAACCGAACATTTGTTTAAAATTTCTCAGAGAAGTCAGCCATAAGGCGGACTATCCAAACATGTAATAACTCAAGGACCAGTCGTACCAAGATTTTTCCTTTTCAACCGATTTCCCAAAACTGCAAGTCAAATAATTTTGATCCGCAATCACATTAGATGTGACATTCAGCTCTTTTAACAAGTCGGTATAGCCCAGTGGTTAGGATCATTGGCTACTGACACAGAGGTCCTAGGTTCGATACCACTTCGGTCCACCAACATTTTGCTTCAGAACATAAGCTATGGGCGAGGGTTCGATCCCCCTCGGAGCCAGAAACCTTTTTCTTCCCATACCAGACTACAAAAGCCGCTTCAGTAATGATTGACAGGTACCTATTCAGCACGGTACAAAACTATCAGGCGAATGGACCGGAAAAAACGATCGTAAAATTTTACGATCGTAAACAACTGTTTTCAGGTATTAAGTTTCGTCCCAATCCGATCACCCGTTCGAAAGTTACACAACACTCAATTTTCCATATTCCCCCGCACTGCACCACATATACAAACCCCTTTGACCCTCGAATGCACTAGCTCTTTCCAATGTTAACAGAGTGATCCGATGCAAACAGTGACGTCACGCCGCGCGCAGACCTACTAGTGTGTAGAAAGGGGTAGGGGTTTTACAAAAACTACTAAATTCTCAGGATTCCCCCGCCCTGTACTCCCTCCACGGTGGTCGGATCGGGGAATTGACTATTTCCAAGTTAGTTTGGTCGGGTCCCTAATATGCCTGCCAAGTTTCATCGTCCTAGCACATCTGGAAGTACCCTAACTCGCAAACAGCGGACTGACCGACAGACCGACAGACAGACCGACGGAAAAGTGATCGGTATATGGCACTTGGCCGGTAGGCAAGTGCCATAAAAACACCTCTAGCCAGACTAAAATTCGATCCAAATGACGATTTTGTTAAAAACGAGGTGCAAACATCACCTTTAAATCTTGTAATCATTCACATTGCGACTCAAAAACTGTTTCTGAGATCTAATACTGAACCGTGCTGTAAATAATTTCGATTGATCTTCTCAATTTGTATTTTAGCGTGCATTTTTACCGTAAAAAAATTCTTTTCCAAGAATTTCGGGTGAGGATCGCCCCTGTCGCCCGTGTTTCGCACACGTTTTTCCCACTAAAAGTCCCTTTTTCAAGAATTTCGGTGGGGGCGATCGCCCCTGTCGCCCCCCCCCCTAATATACGCTACTGTCCAGCACTCTTATTTGAATAAATAAATAATGTGTTTACTTCCGTAATAGTTTGTATTCTACATGCTAGCATTGGATCGTCGTTCCTGCAAATGGCATATAACACGATTACATCTTTGATCTTAACTTCATCTTAACCATGCTTTTGAATATCGTTTAACTTAACGAGAATTTAAATGTTGGGTGAAATAGAGCCTAAGAGATTCTAAAAAATGATCAGTCGTTTTCTGGGTGGTCGTACTGGTCATGGAACCAAGAACGATGTTCCGTCGATTGTTGCGTCTTTTTGTCAAAAATGGTCGTAGGCCCATCGGTCCTTTTCTGCTAATTGGACCGTTTCTTGGTAGAAAGGGGTATGACGCTCTTTTCCTAAGCTGGTCAGTTCACATCATAGTTGCCAATCTCATTTCTTCTGCAGGCCTGGGCAGGAAAAACATATGTCTTGGTTAAAAAAAAAACGGCCCAAAGTTGTTAAGTAACGGCCTAAATGTGTTAAGTAAGCGCTTGGTGCAAGAACGGGAAACTGAACCAAGGCCTTGGAAGATAGGTCATAAAATACGCGACTAATAGTCTAGCAAACCAGAAAAGTCGGAATGGAGACTGCACTCGAATAAACTCGATGCATTGAATCATCTGAAAGATTAATTCACTTGCAAACTTAGGCACTATTTATGTGTGATGCTATGTCACACATAAATGTGAAATCCCCCAAAAATGACAATCCCCGCACAAAAATTGATAATCCCCCCCAAAATTGACATTCCAAAAAATTGACAATCCCAAAGAATATGGGACGCTATAGACCATTTTGCTTTCTATGTTAATTAGAACAAGCCTGGACAATCGGTCTTGTCCTATAGTTGAATTTTTGATTATCTACACAGTCTGCTAAAAGTCTGTTCAGCCTTCATCAAGACCGCGATGTTTGGACCTACAGATGTCAGATTAGTGACATTTAAGCTCGGCCAGCTCATGAACACGAAAGCTCTGCTCCTTCAAACAGTTTTTCGATTCACCGACAAGTGGCGACAAGGCTTTTACAGTTACCGGAAACGGAATGAGAAAAGGCTTTGTCTTTGCTCCCGATTTATCGACAAGACTTTTTCAGTTTAACGTGGGTGAAGGGCACGCCCCCCCCCCCTTAGATTCATCACTGTTTTCATGATAGTTGGCTGATATGTTCATGGATGGCGTTGGATGATATTGACTTTGACTTTATTTTTTAGTTCTTCTTCAGAGAAGAGGACGTCGGTCAGAATCGCGGCGAAGTCTCCGTCAAGCGCCTCGCTGACCTTAATAGCTATGTCCCCATAACACCTCATGCTGGCGAACTGAGCTCTGACTACATCCAGAAATTTAAAGTCATCGTTCTGACGACTTCGTCGCAAGACGAACAGCTGCGAGTGTCGAAAGTCTGCCGAGAGAATAATATCGCGTTTATCGTCGCTGATAGTCGGGGACTTTTTGGACAAGTCTTTTGCGATTTCGGGGAGACTTTCACCGTGATCGATACGACGGGGGAAAACCCACAGACTGCGATGGTTGCGTCGATCACCAAGGTATTTGTTTATTACGTGTGTTTTGTCCCCCAAACCAAGGTCCCATAATGAGTTTTGGTAACTTGAATATTCTCAAGGAATGCTCAGTTGAATTAGTTATTTTCTTGAATATTCTTTGGTAACTTGAATATTCTCCTACGTATTCTGACCAGGGCTACCTTCTTTCCCCTTTATTTAAGATCCCTTTTCTCCACTATATCTTGTATGGTGCTGAAGGGAGCCTGTTTTGGTCAGATAAAATAAAAATCGTCATTCATGAAAGTGCATCCTATTTTGTTTTCAGCAAGACCAAATCAGTTTTATCAGAAGTGTCATTTCGCAGAAACCTAAGCGGGGGGGGGGGGGGGCAACGGCGTCGTCTCGGGCCTCCTTTGAATTCTTTACATACAGACCGAAAATACCTAAAGTTTAACCGAAAAGGGCTGGGATAGGAAAATCTAGTTACCCATCACTTATTCACTCAAGTTGGCTTGAAGACCCGCTGAAAATGCGTTACTTTGTTGTTGCGCTATTCACGAATAATTGATTTTCAAATAGTGGAATTTCCTTGTGATTTGTGGTCCTCTATGCGCTTGCATTTTTATAGTGATCGCAATTTCTGTCCGTCTGTCGGTCGGTCGGTCGGTCGGTCTGTCGGTCCGGGTTTTGCTAGTTCGGGTACTTCCAGATAAGCTAGGACGATGAAACTTGGCAGGCATATCAGGGACCCCAAATGATTAAGTTGGAAATAGTCGCTTCCCCGATCCGACCACCTGAGGGGGAGTGGTGGGAAGGGGAATCCGGAAAAAACAGGAAAAATGACTTATTTTTAACTTACGAACGGGTGATCGGATCTTAATGAAACTTGATATGTGGAAGGACCACTTGTCTCAGACCTTCCATTTTAAATCCAGACCGGATCCGGTGACATGGGGGGTAGTTGGAGGGGGAAACCGGAAATCTTGAAAATCGCTTAGAGTGGAGAGATCTGGATGAAAGTTGGTGGAAAGAACAAGCACAAGTCCTAGATACGGGATTGACATAACCGGACCGGATCCGCTCACTTTGGGGGAGCTGGGGGGGGGGGGAATCCGGATTTCTAGTGATCCCGCGAGTTCGGTGCTTCCTGATGTGCTAGGACGATGAAAATTGGCAGGCATGTCAGGGACACGAACAGATTGACTTGATAATAGTCGTTTCCCCAATCCGACCATCCGGGGGGGGGCTGGAGGGAGGGGAATCCGGAAAAATTAGGTATTTTTAACTTACGAACGGGTGATCGGATCTTAATGAAACTTGATATATAGAAGTACCTCGTGTCTCAGACCTCCCATTTTAAATCCAGACCGGATCCGGTGACATGGGGGGTAGTTGGATGGGAAACCGGAAATCTTGAAGATCGCTTAGAGTGGAGAGATCTGGATGAAAGTTGGTGGAAAGAACAAGCACAAGTCCTAGATACGGGATTGACATAACCGGACCGGATCTGCTCACTTTGGGGGAGTTAGGGGGGGATCCGGATTTCTAGTGATCCCGCGAGTTCGGTGCTTCCTGATGTGCTGGGACGATGAAAATTGCCAGGCATGTCAGGGACCCGAACAGATTGACTTGATAATAGTCGTTTCCCGGATCTGACCATCCGGGGGGGGGGGGGGGGCTGGAGGGAGGGGAATCCGGAAAATGAGGTATTTTTTAACTTACGAACGGGTGATCGGATCTTAATGAAACTTGATATATAGAAGTACCTTGTGTCTCAGACATCCCAGTTTAAATCCGGACCGGATCCGGTGACATGGGGGGAACTATAGGGGGGAAGCGGAAATCTTGGGAAACGCTTTGAGTAGAGAGATCGGGATGAAAGTTGGTGGAAAGAACAAGCACAAGCCCTAGATACGTGATTGACATAACCGGACCGAATCCGTTCACAGTGGGGAGATCCGAATTTCTAGTGATCCCGCGAGTTCGGTACTTCCTGATGCGCTAAGACGATGAAACTTGGCAGGCGTGTGTGGGACCCGAACAAGTTGACTTGAGAATAGTCGTTTCCCGGATCCTATCATCTGGGGGGGGGGGTGGGGGGTGGAGAGAGGGGGAATCCAAAAAGTGAGGTATTTTTAACTTGCGAACGGGTGATCGGATCTTGATGAAACTTGACGTATAGAAAGATCTCGTGTCTCCGACGCCCCATTTTAAATCCGAACCGGATCCGGTGATATAGGGGGGAGTCGGACGGGGGAACCGGAAATCTTGGGAAACGCTTAGAGTGGAGGGTTTGGGATGAAAGTTGGTGGGAAGAGCAAGTGAATAGCATAACCGAAATGGATCCGGTCACTGTGGGGGAGTTGGAGGGGATCCGAGTTTGTAGTAATCCCACGAGTTCGGTACTTCAGCTGATGTGCAAGGACAATGAACTTGGCATGCTTGTCAGGTACCCGAACTATTGACTTGAGAATGTCGTTTCCCCGATCCGACCGTCGAGGGGGAGTGTACAAAAGAGGAATCCGGAATCCAGTGGCAAGCTCAGCTATTGAACGGGTTATCGGATTTAACCGAAACTTGATATTTAGAAAGGTGTCTCGTAACTCAGACATCCCATTTTAAACCCGGACCAGATCCGGTGACATTGGGGGGAGTTGAAGGGGCGAACCGGAAATCTTTGTAATCGCTTAGAGTGGAGGGATCGGGATGGAGCTTGGTGGGAAGAACAAGCATAAGTTCTAAATATGTCATCTAGAGCTTTCAGATTGAATGAACTAGATATCCTAATTCTAGGTCCGAACCGCATTTTTGAATGGCGGGGTGTTTAAGTTCTCTTCTACTTTCTCGTACCACTACTCGTAACAAGTGCCATATGAGCTCGTAGCTCTTGTTGTTGTATGCCTTGCGAGGAAGATTCATGATTTTTTTTTTGTTCAGGCACGTCTTCTGTCTTCACTATCTTCACGAATCTCACCACTGCACTGAAAAGCCGCGTTTGTGTTGAGATTAAAATTTCCTGCGTCATAGTAGAATTTCCTCTGTGGGGACGGCCGCAGATATCCTGAACGTCATAACTAGAGCAGATAGAGGAAAATGAAAAAATCCCTTTGCAGAATCCAAATAATTCAGTGTGTTCAATTAAATAACACAAAAATAAGTCAGCTTTTCAGTTTAACTTTAAGTGATTGATTAACGACAGTATACACATATTCGGCTTTACGCCTTGTCAGCTAGGTTTTACAGTGGTGTAACATGGTAATCTGGGTAGCTCTGGGCTACCTTAGAAAGGAGGGGGCAGCCCCCCCCCCCAGCTGACGCCCTTCGCTTTTATCCCATCTAAAGTACTTCCCAAAAGCGGTAACGTCAAATACAGAAAGTGCCCGACCCAGGTAGTGAGCCTGCTATGATAGAGTTTAAAGTCGTTTCCAGTTCCCGTGTTAGATAGATAGATAGAAAGTTTATTGTAAAAATCGACTATCGTGGTTATAAACCAAATTTGCGACAATTGTTCAAACAACATAATAAATTACAATATATGTATCTCTAATGTCAGTAGCCTACGTTTAAAAAACCGTCACGCTTCGTTAAAATATTTCACGAACTCGGGAATAAAACTTTTTCAGATCTAGCGTGTTTTGTGGGTACGGGACAGAGCTTGGGAACCCTAGAACTTACCACTCGTTCTGGTCGATTTCTAACATTTTGATAGGGGGGGAGGGAGGATTTGGGAGTGGAGAGGATGAGATACCATGGCTGAACCGAAGTCAGCGCTTAGCTCCTTTCTGCGCTCCTGCAATGTTTTTAGATTAAAGTGTTTTAAAAGGTATGAGTATGGAAGCTTCGGTCCACTATGAATAATAAGAAGAGCCCGCTTCTGTATTCTTTCCAATTTATCTCTTTGTTCCTGCCATAATGAAAAATGCCAAACGGGTGCAGCGTACCATGGCATCAACTACTGACTATTTGGCCAGTTGCCGTGGTACCTGAAAAATCCATTACGGTGGTATCAGATACCATGGTATCTGCAAAAACGCAACTTATGATTCTTGATACTGCTTGTTTCTACTGCAGTTGCAGACCAACCCAATTTGTTTTGTTTTAGGACGAACAAGGTGTCGTCACTTGCTTAGATGAACAGCGTCACGGGTTTGAGGATGGAGATTACGTCACCTTTAGTGAAGTCAAGGGGATGGTCGAGCTGAACAACGCTGAGCCCAAGCAGATCAAATCTTTGGGACCTTACACATTCTCCATTGGCAGTACAGTTGGATACTCCGACTATGTCACTGGTAAGTGGGTCATTTAGTTAACTTATTGATTTTCACGCACCAAGAGCAGACAGTGGTGCAATAGATAGTGATATATTTACTGGAATCATCTCCCTGAAAGTGTCGTAAATACCGAAAATTTTAATCAGTTCAAAGCAGGTGTGGATCTTCACCTGGCTGACATTCAATTTTGTTTACATGGTGTCCTGAGAAATTTATTGAGGCGAAAGCGATCATATTGTAATGTAATGTTTGTTTTTCACCCATCGTACAAGAAAGAGAAACTGATGGAGTATATAAGAAGGAAAGCAGAGAATACACAGAAAAAAGATCACACAAAAAAAGAAAAACCAAAGGCAAAACACAGGAGAAAATCATAGTAATAATCCAAAAATTATCAAAGAAACATCCCTTGCCATTATTATTTTTATCACTAGTATTGATAAATTTTAGGTGGAGTGGCAACACAGGCCAAAATGCCCAAGAAGATTCACTTCAAGCCAATGGAAGAAGCTATTAACGAGCCGGCATTCGTTGAAAGCGACTTTGCCAAGTTCGATAGGCCATCGCAGATCCATCTAGCGTTTAGAACCGTTCACGAGTTTGTTAAGAAGGAAGGAAAGGTGCCACGACCCTGGTCTAAGGTACGTAGCTGATTTGCTGTACTATAATTTCGGTCTCGACTAAATCGTAACGGAATTTCATACAGGCATGACGTCACACCCATTTTGTCTATTTTACCTCAGAAAACGAAAAATTGTACCCTTCTTTCTTCCTATCGGTGAATATATATTTGAATGTATATATATAGAGCCGAGCGGCCAGCAAAGTGCCGGTCGCGTTTACATTTATGAAACGGCCTAGGGACAATCAAATGTTATGTTGGGCCACAATCACGTGACGTCACTAAATACGTCACGGCTGTATGGAATTCCGTTACGATTTAGTCGACACTATAATTTCCAAAAGAAAGGTCCTAATGTATCAGTGGCGCCAATCGGGGGGGGGGGGCATGGTCCTGTCCTAGATTTCATATTCTTCCTCGTTGGTGTTGCTAAACACAAAGCAATGACTTTACCTTAAGCTTCAGATTTATCCAAAAAGAGCAATTAAATTTTGAGACTGTTAAATAAACCTGGGATTGGAGCCCAGAATTGATCGTTGCCTTTACCTTTGTTAGGAGTGTGACAATATCGTAGGAGAAAGCGTGTCTTGTCTTGAGCCATTAAATCATTTCCCACCCGACGGTGTTGTACATTTGAATAGGAAACATTTTTTCAGTATTGTCTTTAACTGGCTCAGTGACGGGCAATTTGCTGTTCTGGCACTTGGTCCCAGTGAAGAGGCATGCGATTTCTTAAGCTCCGTTGACCAACCTCTTTGTAGAACCTCTCTCCTGTGAGTTCGAGACTGTGACCTTGTAATTAGTTGTAATTGAAAATGAGGATGTCATCACTTTCGACGTATATGGCTTTTGCTGAAATAAAGTGATTTCTTAAGCTCCGTTGACCAACCTCTTTGTAGAACCTCTCTCCTGTGAGTCTTAGACTGTGACCTCGTAATTAGTTGTAATTGAAAATGAGGATGTCGTCAGCTTCGACGTATATGGCTTTTGCTGAAATAAAGTGATTCGTTCATTCATACGTACATAAAGCCATGTCAGAGTTCGAAATCAACTATCCTAAGCTCATATTTGTTGTCGTACTGTTTCGATTTCTTGTGAATGTGGTAATTGACTTTCTAAACTTAATCGTTAATTAATTCACAGGACGATGGTGAGAAATTTGCAGAGCTCGCTCTATCCCTGAACGCCGCCGCCAGCGGCTCAGCCAAGCTTGAGGAGATTGACGGCAAGTTGTTGCGGCAGTTTGCCTACATTGCGGCAGGCGACCTGAGCCCCATGAATGCCTTCTTGGGTGGCGTAGTTGCGCAGGAAGTGATGAAGGCATGCAGTGAGAAGTTCCACCCAATTGTTCAGTGGCTTTATTTCGATGCTCTGGAGTGCCTGCCCCATGATAAGTCAGGCCTTACCGAAGAAGTCTGCGCGCCGGTAAGTTAATAATAATAATAATAATACAAAACAAGAGAAAAGGTTTTCGTTAAGTGTTCCAGATGGTTCTGAAACATTCGTCAAAACCCAGTCTTCTCCTTTTTGTCAAAACGTTGCTTCCGATTTTTTGGGATCGCAAAACGTTAGTGACGGATACCTATGACATCGCAAAAGTTGTCCGTCTGTCTGTAAGCACGATAACTCTCGAAGGGAATGAGATATTTTGATGAAACTTGGTGTGAAGATTCTTTGGGTCAAGAGTAAGGTTGAGTTCGTAGATGGGCACTGTAGCCCTACGTTTAGGGGTGCGGGAGGGGGTTAAAATTAAGGGGCAAACAAAATATTTTGAAACAGCTAATGTGATAGTCGGTTATGGGGTAAGAAGACATGCTGAACACGACGATGAAAACCATTTTCTCGCCGGACAAGTAGTTCGCCCGGAATCCGGCCAAAACCGGAAAGTTTGTTAAAAGTAAAAGTTTTATTTGAAGTTAATTAGATGTTTGATTTAGGGTTAAGAAGATATACTGAACACGATGGTGAAAACCATTTTTTGGCCGGACAAGTAGTAGCCCGGAATCCGGCCGAAACCGGAGAATTTGTTAAAAGCAAAAGCTTATTTTGAAGTTGATTAGATGTTCGATTTAGAGGTAAGAGATATGCTGAACACGATGGTGAAAACCATTTTCTCGACGGACTAGTAGTTAGCCCGGAATCCGGCCGAAACCGGAAAATTTGTTAAAAGCGAAAGTTTTATTTGAAGTTGATTAGATGTTCGATTTAGGGGTAAGAAGACAGGCTGAACACGATGGTGAAAACCATTTTCTCGCCGGACAAGTAGTTCGCCCGGAATTCGGCCGAAACCGGAAAATTTGTTAAAAGTAAAATTTGTATTTGAAGTTGATTAGATGATGGATTTAAGGGTAAGAAAGGACGCTGAATCTGTATATGACAATAATTTTTTACTCGGACATATAGTTCGTCCGGAATCCGGTTGAAACCGGATTTTTTTTATAAGTTAAAGTTTTTTTTTGAAGTTGATTAGATGTTCTTTATAGGGATAAGGAGATGCGCTGAATTCGTTTCTGAACTATCTTTTTTTGGCTGGACAAGTAGTTCGCTCGGAATTCGTCTGAAACCGGAAATTTGACAGAAGTAAAGCAGGAAGTTTCGATCAGTATCGTCAAAATAAATATGGCTTATACAGGTATATCTGAACTTAATTTTCTCAGATGATTAGTCTGGCGAAGACTGGATCTGGCGAAGACAAGACCTAGTTGTCTGGGTCAAATATTAAATTTTTTAGGATCCCATCGAAACCTTTGGTCTTGTTTTTATTCTCTTCACTTGTTTATCGTGGAATGCCAACACCAACGCCACTTTGATTGATTGATTTCTCATCCTACGACTTCTCAATAAGAAACAAACATTCTTGAAAAAAAAATACAACCATTCGTATAAAATTGGAAATAACCACTTGAACAGTGAGGAAATATTCAAAAGTACACTGTAACTAATAAATAATCTTCTATTACACTACTAAAATCAGACATGCGTTTTCCGAATCCCCCTCCCTTAAATTCACTCACTGCGTCAAATACCGAAGAAGGTCATGGGTTCAAATTCCGCCTGAGGAGCATTATTTTTGTCATTACCTTTAATATAGTTCAGAGTCATAAAGCAAATCCAAGCGGCAGAAAAACGGACGCTTTGCAGGGGGCTAGAGAAGCAATATATCCGTTTTAGAGAAGCATCTGACCCCCCCCCCCTCCTTCTAGCGATTCGGGTTTTTGTCAATCGACTTTGTGTCTCCGGCTTTGACGCTTTGTATGTTGTGATTTTTTTGCAGAAGTGTAAATTAGAACCTTGAACCAGTGAGTCAAGGTTCCTTGATTGTTTATTTCAACTGTGAATTCGAAAGTAGCATATTTTCCAGATTGGATCCCGTTATGACGGACAAATTGCCGTTTTCGGACGGGAATTCCAGGCCAAAATGGAAAGCCAGAAATGGTTCGTTGTCGGTGCTGGTGCCATCGGCTGCGAACTGCTGAAGAACTTCGCCATGATGGGACTGGGCTGTTCACCTGATGGAAAAATCATCGTGACGGATATGGATCTGATTGAGAGGTCGAACTTGAATCGCCAGTTCCTCTTCAGACCCTGGGACATCCAGAAAGCCAAGTCCGTTGCTGCTGCAGCTGCCGTAAGTATCGATGATGCGTGAATGCCGTGAGTTAGGTGACCTACGGGCGGAGATATTTGGGTGTATGTATAGAATTAGCGATGAAGTGTGGCTGAGTAGAACGATTGGAAACGTTTTGTCACGATTTGAAGAGACTGGCAAGGTCCCTGAAGATAGGTTTGGCTCACAGAGAAAATTTACTAGTTTAGTTTCCTTAAGACCCATTCACAACGGGTTTTAGCTAATACTCGATACCAGCCAGTCCCGGAAATCGCTCTGAGACCGAGAATCAGCTGGGATCCTGCCGTTCGCAATTGACATTAGTGCCAGTTTCGGGTACCAGCTAGTCTCGGACCCAAGTTGAAATCAGTTCAACTTTTGAGGGTACTAGCCAATCACATTGCTTTGGGGAATACTGAGGAATATTCCGATTGGCTAATCCTGAACCACGTCATACAGAATAACAATGACCTAATTCACTTTCGGTTTTCAAGACAGCAAGGAGTGGATGTGATTTTATTTATTGGGCTTGGTTCGAAACGAGCCAATCAGAATATTCCTCAATACTCCCCAAAATAATCTGATTGGCTATAGTACCCTCATAAGTTGAACTGATTTCAACTTGGGTGTGAGACTAGCTGGTATCCGAAACTGGCACCTGTATCAATTGCGAACGGCAGAATCCCAGCTAATTCTCGGTCTGAGAGCGATTTCAGGAACTGGCTGGTATCGAGTATTGGCTAAAACCCGTTGTGAATGGGCCTTTATTTTCGCATGCGTTTCTCTTTTGTTACCATCTTTGTATCCCAAGCATAAAGAGTCGAATAGTTCGTATAGAGATACCTTCAAAGGATCGTGCTAGACTTGCTCGTTAATTTGTCTATAACCCTCTCTTGTTCTCAACCGTTAGGCGCTGATTTTCGTGGACTCTGCTGCTAGCTTCTGTTTTTAGCACCTTCTCTTTTTCTCAATCTTTATAATTGACGCTGATTTTCGTGAATTCGGCTCCTATAGCTTCTATTTCAGCGTGTGTCATATATCATCAGAGTGTGTCTCTTATCATCAGACATGGTTCGCAGAGCTTGACCTGAAGGAATATATACCAAAAGCTCGGCTTTTACGAGAAACCCCATTTCGCCGTCGTTTCAAGTTATCAAGGCTTCGTCCCTGGGTCGAGGCTGAAAAAAGACCGATTGCGCTATAAGAGGGGAACAAAATTATATAAAAATGAGAGGTTGAGGTTATGGTAATGAAAACAGGAGAAGGAGCTGAGGAGTGGCAGAGAAAAGTAAAAATTCTAAAAGATATTTTCGAAATAATAAAGGATGTGTTAGATTTATTGATGTTTCTTCCAGGTGAAGACGATGAACCCAAACATCAATATCGTCGCGCAGGAGAATCGAGTCGGACCCGAGACGGAACACATCTACAACGATGAGTTCTTTGAGCAGCTAGATGGTGTTGCCAATGCCCTGGACAACGTCGATGCTCGTACGTATTTTGTTGATTGTCGATAACGTTCGAAAACTAACAGCGTATCCAGATCCTGCATGTTCGTTTAGCCTAAAATGTACCGCGCCTCCTCCCCCTATCAGATTCATCGGTCTATCAGTTTCTTTATAAATTTCCGGTTGTAAACGGATTCTGGCCGGAAAATGCACTGGTGGCTAGAACGGATTCCGGCCAGAAAATATATTGGTGGGTAGAACAAGTAGCGTTCTGTAATCCGACAAAGGCATTTCCCCCATATCAACCCTCCGCTCAATTGGATGGCATTCCTTTGTCCGTCATAAATTTCTAAGCAGTTCTGACTATGAATCTGCTGATCGAGTTTGAATTAGCAAGGTTATTGACAAAGGAGGGACCGGAAGATTTACTATGCCCTTACCTTTCTGTCCCTCCTTCCCTACCTGAAAACCACTATTATTCTGGCTTCAGGTTCAGTCCTTAAGGGGAGAATTTGTCTGAAGCAAATTTCACCGGGTATGGTTTCTGAATAAGGAGATTCAGAAAGTGTATCCGCGACTTTAAGAGTCATGCTACTTTGCATAAATGTCACTTCTGTCTAACCCACAGACCACGTACTTAGGCATCCTAAACTCCTGTCACAAGGTTTGCAGAACGTACTAAAAGTAACATGTTAAATCAGAAGAAAGATGTCGCCACTATGTGTCATTAAGAATGCAGTGACTATTTTAATTTGGTCAAGCCTTTCTGTTTCATTTTTTTTTTCATCTAGTTAATGTTGGAGAAAGTTTTGTGCTGGATCTCAGAAAGTATTATTTCTGAAGCTGATTGGCTATCCGAGACCGATTTTTCATTTCCGGTAGGCAGTTTCATGGGTCTCTTTACAGCTTCTGTTCTGTGACGCGCATGTAATCTCATCTGTTTTCCAGGTCTGTACATGGACAGGCGTTGCGTGTTCTACCGCAAACCGCTCCTTGAATCCGGTACCCTTAGTACCAAGGGAAATACCCAGGTCGTTGTCCCAGACCTTACCGAGTCATACAGTTCATCCCAGGACCCCCCCGAGAAAGAGATCCCCATTTGCACCCTGAAGAATTTCCCTAATGCCATAGAGCACACTCTTCAGTGGGCGAGAGATCTCTTCGCCGGATTGTTTAAGCAAGCAGCTGACAACGCTGCCTTGTACTTGTCAGACTCGACTTTCGTGGAGAGGACCCTGCAACTACCCGGATCACAGCCTGTAAGTCTGACCTGGCTCAAACCATTAGGAACTTTCATTGGATTTTGCTGAAAATCGCGTTCTCATCTCTCAATCAATCAATCAACCTTTATTCTTCAAAAATATTCCTTATGGTGCTTAAAAAAAAACCGAGTATTTGTTCTCTCGAACATAACTATATACAATTGTTCTTTTAAAGTCAAATATTCATTAAATACAAAAAAAAATTGTAATGAATTAAAGCGCTAAACTTCGAGAATTAAAACAAAGAAAAGAAAAGGATTTCCTTAAAGTTTAACTGAAAAGCCAACTTATTGTTGTGTCATTTAGTTGAATACACTGAATTATTTGGATTCTGCAAACGGATTTTTTTGTTTTCCACTATCTGCTCTAGTTACGACGTTCATAATATCTGCGGCCGTCCCCACAGCGAAAATTCTACTATGACGCGGGAAATTTTTATCTTAACCCAAACAAGGCTTTTCAGTGGGCAGTGGCGATATTGATGAAGATTGCTTAGTGCCTGAACAAAAAAAAGTCATAAATCTTTCTTGTAAGGCATACAACAAATTAGAGGTACCACAAATCACACGGAAATTCCACTATTTGAAAATCGATTATTCCTGAATAGCAGAACAACCAAGTAACGGACTTTCAGCGGGTCTTCAAGCCAATTTAAGTGAATAAGTGATGGGTAACTAGATTGTCCTATCCCAGTCGGTTAAACTTTAAAAGTTTGCGTTGAAAAAACTCACAAAGGAGGGGACAAAACTTCTTTTGTACCGCGCATGAATTGCCCGTATTGGTTGGATCTTGGGAACTGGTCGCGCTGCCATTCTCTTGGCCTTATACGGTCGGGAACGTAGGGAGGAGAAAGTATGTGACGATGGGTGATTGGTATTACTATGGGGAAACCTGCATGCGACGCGTGAAAATTTCGGAACGAACGAGGAACTTCGCATCCGACTGCAAGAATCGGACTGTGTGTGGACGCACCTTAACACTCGTCTATATTTTAAAAGAGCGTGTCCCTTGATAGTTAGGGCTTATATGATGGAATATGATATTTAATCACTCTAAGGAAACCTGTTGGGTTCCGGCAATGCACGGAGATAAGCAAAAAACAAAATGTGCAAAGACCACGTTGTGATCTTTCACGATGTGCTGTACCTACACGGATGTACCTAGCATGATAGGAGGTATGTACCTATCTAGAATCCTCATAAACAAATCCTCGTCCCCTTTCTCGTCTCCAAAAACCTTTTTTCTTTTCTTTTACATGATGTGTGATAAGCTTACCACAGTTTGACTTTCAGAAATATATACACACCAAAGTGAATTTGTATTCTGTAAAAAGTAAAATATGATTTATTTTTAGATCGAAACTCTTGAATCCATTGTTAAAGCCCTTGGAGGGGAGCGGCCAAACAACTACGAGGACTGCGTGAAGTGGGCGCGCCACCTGTTCGCCGAGCAGTTCCACAATCAGATCTCTCAGTTGCTTCATAACTTCCCCAAGGATCAGTTGACGAGAGAGGGAGCTCCCTTCTGGGCCTCACCCAAACGGTAAGTTTCGTGCCTGTGAAAGAACCAAATCTTCTCGAATACATTCTTAAAGTTCTTATTGTCACCTGACAAGTTGCATATATAACACCTTGAATCTAGAAATTAAAGTAATATCAAGTATAAGCGGTAAGTCAACCCCAGATTGTAAGGTCACTTCGGAAGAAAGCCCGGTATGTGTGTGACAAATTTTTTTTTTTTTTTGCTATTGTTTGCCATTGTGTTGCTAAATAATGCAAGCATATACTGCATTATTTGACTGGCTGAGACACAGGCCTCTGTTCTGTTAAACTGTTTGAATTATGTAGTTAGTTTCTTTGTTTTGTCTTCAGAAAGTGTGTTGAACATGTAGTTAGTATTTGATTTGCATAATATTTTTGTACCGTGGCCCGTTGGGCTTTCCATGTACAATACTTGCATATAAAGTGGTACAAGTACGTAGAAGTATCATCAATCCGAAAGAACTAGACCAAAGGTTTCGATGGGATCCCAAAAATTTTATATTTGACCCGGACAACTAGGTCTTGTCTACGCCAGATCCAGTCTTCGCCAGGCTAATCATCTGAGAAAATCAAGTTCAGATATACCTTTATAAGCCATATCTATTTTGACGATACTGATCGAAACTTCCTGCTTTACTTCTGCCAAATTTCCGGTTTCGGCCGAATTGCGAGCGAACTACTTGTCCGGCCAAAAAAATATAGTTCAGAAACGAATTCAGAGCATCTCCTTATCCCTATAAAGAACATCTAATCAACTTCAAATAAAACTTTAACTATAAAAAAAAATCCGGTTTCAACCGGATTCCGGACGAACTACATGTCCGGGTAAAAAATGATTGTCATATACAGATTCAGCGTCTCTTCTTACCCTTAAATCTATCATCTAATCACCTTCAAATACTAATTCTACTTTTAACAAATTTTCCGGTTTCGGCCGGATTCCGGGCGAACTACTTTTCCGGCGAGAAAATGGTTTCAGCATCGTGTTCAGTATGTCTTCTTACCCCTAAATCGAACATCTAATCAACTTCAAATAAAACTTTTACTTTTGACAAACTTTCCGGTTTTGGCCGGATTCCGGCCGAACTACACTTGTCCGGCGAGAAAATGGTTTTCACCATCGTGGTCAGCATGTCTTCTTACCCCTAATCGAACATCTAATTAACTTCAAATAAAGCTTTTACTTTTGACAAACTTTCCGGTTTTGGCCGGATTCCGGGCGAACTAATTGTCCGGCGAGAAAATGGTTTTCACCATCGTGTTCAGCATGTCTTCTTACCCCATAATCGACTATCACATTAGCTGTTTCAAAATATTTTGTTTTCCCCTTAATTTAAACCCCCTCCCCCACCCCTAAGTGTAGGGCTACATAGCCCATCTACGAACTCGACCTTACTCTTGACCCAAAGAATCCTCACACCAAGCTTCATCAAAATATCTAATTCCCTTCGAGAGTTATCGTGCTCACAGACAGACGGACGGACAACTTTTGCGATGTCATATGTATCCGTCACTAACGTTTTGGGATCCCAAAAAGCTCATTAGAAGAAAATCGAATAGCACATTTTTTTCGGTTCTTCAAGCCTACTTAGGTGAATAAGTTCTGGGTAATTATACTGCCGTATTCCAGCC
Organism: Branchinecta lindahli; assembly: GCA_023053555.1. NCBI lineage: Eukaryota > Metazoa > Arthropoda > Branchiopoda > Anostraca > Branchinectidae > Branchinecta > Branchinecta lindahli. The sequence continues at coordinate 22,786,767 of JAKZAO010000006.1, forward strand.
CTGTTAGTTTCACAAATCTGAAAGAAAAATTTCATTCGAAGAAAATCGATTCTATGGATACAGTCGAATCCCAGCCCTGTTCGGTTAAACTTTAAAGTTTAACTGAAAAGGCAGCTTATTTTTACATCTGATATTTGGATACACTGAATTATTTTGACTCGTCTAAGAGATTTTGTAATTTTTTTTCACCCGGGGCTCTGGTAATAACGTTCAGAATGCGTGCTGCTAGCAGACAACCCAAAATTCACCCAGACATGGCGAATTTGAATTTCACCGAAAGCCTGCATTTTCATATGCCACGGACGCTAAGCTCGGAAAATTGGATGAAGCAACTCTTCTGAAAGGAGTAGGAAAGTGACCTATTTAAGTACAGGCCTATTTAAGTAAACATGCCTATTTAAGTAAGTAAGTGAAGTATAATCCGTCGGGTCTCAGCCCTATTCGGTTAAACTTTAACCCCTGGTTCAAACTGCTGCGATTTCGCGAAAATTCTGCGTCATGCGACATACGACACAAATCGTGCGGCAAGCAACGCAGAACTTTGCGTGTTGTCGCTGTGTCCGCGAATGCGCTGAGAAATCTCAACTGATCCGACATAACGCATTCGATTTTTTAAGGAAAGAAAAGAAAAAACAAAGATTAGTTAATTTTCAAGACTAAATATTGCTCTACCTTGTTCTGATTGTAATCCAGGATGGCTGAATGCAAAATATCTTCTATGACATAATAGGGTTTGTCTGAAAATTTCTTAATAATGGGTGGTACTCAGATGGGTAATCTCCTAGCATCTTCAGAGATGTTTTCCCCAAGGGCTTCTTTGTCTTTTTGCAGAATAATCTCGACGAAAAATTTCGTTTTCGTTTTGCGTCTGCCTGGTGGTCGGAACGTTCATGCGATTCTGTCGCACGTCGAAATATCAAAGAAAAAACCGTGTCGCGTACGACGCAGCAGTGTGAACCAAGGGTAAGGGGATTCCGAAAAAAGTGGTCACGGACGCGAGACTTGAGAAATGTCTGGGTGTTCCCTTTAGTTGTTACTGTTTTGTAGATGCCCACACGCCCTCATTTTCGACTCGTCAGTTGATCTGCATCTGGACTTCATCCTCGCCACTGCAAACTTGAAGGCTGCTGTGTATGGCATTGCAACAACACGTGACCGTGAACTCGTAAAGCAATTGGTGGATGGAGTCGTGGTCCCGCCCTTCGTGCCGCAGCAGGGAGTTAAGATTGCAGTAACAGATGCAGAAGCACAGGCAGCCAACAGTGCCCAACCAGGTGAGAGTCGACCGGCAAGAGGGCTATTTTTATTCATTTACTGATAAGAAAACCAGCTTAGCTCGATCAAGACGAATGTCGTGACCAGGGCCGTATCCAGGAATTTATTTCGGGGGGGGTTTGTCCACGGGTCGGACCAAAAAGTACAAAAAATACATAGATCAGAGGTTAAAACCTGCAAAAAACTATTACTTTTGTGGGGGGGGGGGGGTTGAACCCCCTAACCCCCCCCCTGGATACGGGCTTGGTCGTGACCATCTAGTATCTCGTTCTTGACTAACTTTTAGGAGTGTTTTTTATTGGGATCCCAAAACGTTAGTGACGGATACCTATGACATCGCAAAAGTTGTCCGTCCGTCCGTCTGTCCGTCTGTACGCACGATAACTCTCGAAGGGATTGAGATATTTTGATGAAACTTGGTGGGAGGATCCTTTGGGTCAAAGTACAAGTCAAGTTCGAAGATGGGCTCTGTAGCTCTATATTTGAGGGTGGGGGAGGGGTTTCAAATTAAGGGGCAAAAAAAATATTTTGAAACAGCTAATGTGATAGTCGATTATGGGGTAAGAAGACATGCTGAACAGGATGGTGAAAACCATTTTCTCGCCGGACAATTAGTTCGCCCGGAATCCGGCCAAAACCAGAAAGTTTGTTAAAACTAAAAGTTTTATTTGAATTTGATTAGATGTTCGATTTAGGGGTAAGAAGACATGCTGAACACGATGGTGAAAACCATTTTCTTGCCGGACAAGTAGTTCGCCCGGAATCCGGCCAGAACCGGAAAATTTGTTACAGGCAAAAGTTTTATTTGAAGTCGATTAGATGTTCGATTTAGGGGTAAGAAGACATGCTGAACACGACGGTGAAAACCATTTCTTGCCGGACAAGTAGTTCGCCCGGAATCCGGCCAGAACCGGAAAAATTTTTAAAAGCAAAATTTATATTTGAAGTTGATTAGATGATAGGTTTAAGGGTAAGAAGAGACGCTGAATCCGTATAGGACAATTATTTTTCACCCGGACATATAGTTCGTCCGGAATCCGGTTGAAAAGTAGTTCGCTCGGAATTCGGCCGAAACCGGAAATTTGGCAGAATTAAAGCAGGAAGTTTCGATCAGTATTGTCAAAATAAATATGGCTTATACAGGTATATTTGAACTTAATTTTCTCAGATGATTAGCCTGGCGAAGACTGGACGTAGACAAGACGTAGTTGTCTGGGTCAAATATTAGATTTTGGGATCCCATCGAAACCTTTGGTCTTGTTTCTCCCTGTACGAACCAAGGCGTTGTGTTGTGTAATGATTATTTATTATCCATAATGCCAAGAAAGAACACTTGAAAGAGTGAGATAAGAACGGAAAACAAAACATCAAGAAGAATTCACACTCAAAGGAGAGATCATGATCGCGAGATCCGAGGTTTTAACATACCCAGAAAACAACCCTCTGCCACTCATGGCTGCTCTGTTGCAATTAAGCCGAAATCAGGTCAGCGATACTGTATTATTTTACAGTTCAAGGAGGGAGTCGTAAAATGAAGGATAGGGGGAGGGGGATAGTCAGTTTTGTACATCTTATGGAGGCAATCTGAACTGTTCATGGTGACAAGCCGAGAGAGCTTAACGCCAAGTGTAATAATAAAAACAAAAATTTTCTTCGGGTATAGGCTATCGGGCGTTGTCTGACCCGCATTGTATGCCGAATTAGAATCAGTTATTATAGAGACTTCGGCTAGTTAGCTAAATTATAAGCTTCAGTCTTTCGTATGAGTGAGTATATTATTGTGTTGTTCGTACGTGGCTCTGTGACTTTAGTAAACGTCTATCCATCTATCTATCTAATTTTAATCCGCTCTAAATAGCATACAAACAGAGACAAAAAATAAACAAACACAAACAGATAAACTGAAACCGGGGCTAGCTTTGAAAAAGCCCCTTTGTTAAACTCTACCAGCATGTACAGAGATTATGTAGCCACATATAACAGAGGGCAGGTGCATCACGTATAGGGGGGGGGACGCCCTCCCCCCGAATGTTGTCGACGAGTCGGTAAAAATAATGACCGAGTCGGCGCGAAGCGTCGCGGTTTTTCGTAAAAACAGTCGATTTTTTCATGAAAACAGTCTGTTTTTCTGAATATCAGTAAATTTTTCATAAAAACAGTAGGTTTGTCCTTAAAAACAGTCCATTATTCGGAAAATCAGTCGATTTTTCGTCAAAACTGTCGTTTTTCTGCAAAATCAGTTGGTAAAAATGACCAGCCAGTCGGTAAATACCTTGCTCCCCCCCCCCAAAAAAAAAAAACATTTTGGCTAGTAACGCCTCTGGAAGAGGGACACCAAAAGCGAATTCTCTGATGCAATCAACCCCGTCCTCAAGGATTGTGTTCCTTTTGCTTTTAGCCGAAGTAAGTTGGGAACGCGGACTCTTCCGAAAAAATATCGCTCGCGCTACAGTGTCAGGATAACATGAAGATAATGTAATGAATTGTTACAAGATACTCATGGGATTTAACCTAATCTTAACCCCTCTAAAATAGACTCTGAGCGCCTTGAGGAGTTGAAGAAGAAATTGCCGTCCCAGAGTGAGCTTGGCGTGTTTAAAATCCATCCTCAAGAATTTGAGAAAGATGATGATTCCAACTTCCACATGGACTTCATCGTGGCGACATCTAATCTGAGAGCAGAGAACTACGATATTGCACCCGCCGATAGACACAAGGTAGGGATTTCTTTAGCTACGTGGGCGAGAGGAGTGCTACAGCGTTTAGTCAGGCTCATAAAGTTTATGGAAGAGGATTGGGTCGGGTAGCGTTGGTAGAATGGTGAGAGGGTCGTAGTCGTAGGGTGGTAGTAAAATGAGGTTTACGTTAAAGTTTAACCGAATAGAGATAAGATACGACGACACTCTTTAGCTACCCATAACTTTTTCACCTAAACAGGCTTCAAGACCCGATAAAATTGGGTTATTATGCCACCCCACTATTCAAATAACCGAATGAACTTTTTCTTTCGTATGTGTGGTACGTCTATGTGCTTTTACCTCCAAAGAATGTAGACCCGTAAATTCTATCTATGTTTAGAATATTTAGCTACTACAACGGTAAACGATTGCCGAAAAATAAATCAGTGTTAGATCACACGCAATAGCGGGATTTCTTCAGAAGTGAACTTATAGTCTGGAATTGAACATTTCCTGAGCTTCGCTTCATTAGCCATTGAAATGCACGTTTTTGTTTAAATTCAAACTATCAACGTCGGGATGAACTTGGACTTCGGAGTCAATAGTTGCGTTTTTGCAGATACCATGGTATCTGTTATCACGGTAACTGGATCTGCAATTAGTCGTTTTATACGGTTGCTCTGCAAAAACGACAATTGACGAAATTGCGCTTTTCGAAGTATTCCAAAAGATAAACTGATATCCAGTCACATCACTAAGTGCTAAACTTCTTTCCCAACAATTTGACAAAAATTGATGGAAGTGGGACGACTTTTTAAGATACCACTATCAGTTACCACGCTCTGTCCGTGGTATCTGAATATAAGATACCACGATAACTGGCCAGATACCACGATAACTGCAAAAACGCCTTTTGACCGTGGTATCAGATACCACGATAACTGCAAAAACGACTTTAGACCGTGGTATCAGGTACATGGTATCTACAAAAATGCAACTAATATTTAAGCAAGTATATCCATAATATCATAAGGAGAGCTTTAGAGACTTCAGGCCGGATCGATGAAAGAATAGTGCAATGTATGTGATAGGTCTTAGTTAAATATTTTAAGTGAGCCGACTGGGTCGAGTGGTAGACAGTTTTCTGAAAGGATGAAGAAACTTAAAACTCTTCTTGGCTCAATTTTCTCTCTCAGAATATGGGGAATTCAAGAGCGAAAACGACTGAAGGAGCAAATAAACAGATGAATAATAATACGGATTTCTGCTTTCAGAGCAAGTTGATTGCCGGCAAGATCATCCCCGCCATCGCCACGACGACATCTGTCGTTGCTGGTCTCGTATGCCTCGAGCTCTACAAGTTAGTCCAAGGCCACAAGACCCTTGAAGACTTCAAGAATGGATTTGTCAACCTCGCATTGCCTCTTTTCGCTTTCTCGGAGCCAATCAACGCCCCGAAGAAAGAGGTGAGACCTTATCTGTTTTCCCAGACATAATATTTCCCTGATTTTAGAAGCCCTGAAGCGATTTTGTGTGACAAGAACAAACAACCACAAATAAAGCATAAACACGAAAAAATTAGTTGATAAATCTGTTCACAGAAGCTTTGTCTATGCCTAAAGGCCAGCTTCAGGAACTTCGCCAAATTTTTTAAATACAAAAACATCCACTTTTCACGTTCAGTTCAACCCATTTCCACTCCCAGATCTCAACAAAAACTCCTTCCTTGAAACCCGAAAATCCAGTTTCGCCTTGGACAAGCAGGCCGAATCCTAGGGTTCGAAGCCGGTATCGATATGTGATGTGTGCTTGCTGTGTGCTCTAACAGTCTGGTACTCTAGCGTCTCGTCTAGGGGTAGTGCCTTGGCTTGAAACATGAAACAGCGTGGTGAGATTTGCTCACTCGCTGTCACTCAGGCTGTTTCAGTATATCTTAGTTCTGTAGGTAACAAAACTTTATCCGAACAGTCATGCAGAACCCACTCATGAAATACTCAACGTTGGTTGGAGTTTAAGTGGTGCAGAAGCCGCCATCCTAGCCAGTCTTCTTTATCCGGGATGTGGGTGGGGAGATGCCGACTCCTATGTAAAGGATAAGATGATATGCATCTACAAACTAGCTGAAAAAACAGCTGTGATCAAGCAAGCTTCGGTGTTAATTCTCCTATAGTGTTGACGGGAGGATGCAAGCATTGGGTTACTCGAGGGCTGAAAGCATTGGGTTAATCGGACGTGTCTTTGCGATGATAGATGTCAACTGGGGTCAACGACCTAATATGGTAGCGTATAGTGGGTAACGAGGGGATCTTCGGATGCTGGATATGATAGTACAATCCGTTGTGGTATGGGAATTGGTAGGGAAAACAGAACTAACTATAACTTTAGTTTAGTCTTCTTTATCTGGGATATAGGTGGGGGATATGCGCCTACAAACTAGCAGGAAAAAGAAAAAAACAGCTGTGGTCCAGTCAACCAACAGAGAAAATTTCCAATGGAAAAGTGCGTCTTTGCCGATCATGGGAAAAAGGATCTGAACGGCTAGTTGAACGGCCATCAAAGGCACACCTACTTATTTTTGTTCGGTAAAGATTAACCAGTGAATAAAATAGTAAGGGCCGTTGTTATGAGTTTTTTTGTTTCAGTACAACGGTATCAAGTGGAGTCTCTGGGACCGAATTGAAGTCCGTCATCCCATGACCCTTCGACAGTTCATTGATCACTTCGAGAAGGGCCACAATCTGAAAATTTCCATGTTGTCTCAAGGAGTCTGCCTTCTCTTCTCCTTCTTCATGGCCAAAGCCAGCCTGAACGATCGCTTGGATATGCTGTGAGTGTTTTTGATAATAATATGAATTTAGTTTTTACCTATCAGAAAGCACAGAGCAAAGACGGAGTAAGAAATAACAAGACCAAAGGTTTCGATGGGATCCCAAAAAATTTATATTTGACCCAGACAACTACGTCTTGACTACGCCAGATCCAGTCTTCGCCAGGCTAATCATCTGAGAAAATTAAGTTCAGATATACCTGTATAAGCCATATTTATTTTGACGATACTGATCGAAACTTCCTGCTTTACTTCTGCCGAATTTCCGTTTTCGGCCGAATTCCGAGCGAACTACTTGTCCAGCCAAAAAAAGATAGTTCAGAAACGAATTCAGCGCATCGCCTTATCCCTATAAAGAACGTCTAATCAACTTCAAATAAAACTTTAACTTCGAAAAAAAATCCGGTTTCAACCGGATTCCGGACGAATTATATGTCCGGATAAAAAATGATTGTCATATACAGATTCAGCGTCTCTTCTTACCCTTAAATCTATCATCTAATCAACTTCAAATACAAATTTTACTTTTAACAAATTTTCCGGTTTCGGCCGGATTCCGGGCAAACTACTTGTCCGGCGAGAAATGGTTTTCACCATCGTGTTCAGCATGTTTTCTTACCCCTAAATCGAACATCTAATCAACTTCAAATAAAACTTTTGCTTTGAACAAATTTTCCGGTTTCGGCCGGATTCCGGACTAACTACTTGTCCGGTCAAAAAATGGTTTTCACTATCGTGTTCAGCATGTCTTCTTACCCCTAGATCGAACATCTAATTAACTTCAAATAAAACTTTTACTTTTAACAAACTTTCCGGTTTTGGCCGGATTCCGGGCGAACTACTTGTCCGGCGAGAAAATGGTTTTCACTATCGTGATCAGCATGTCTTCTTACCCCATAATTGACTATCACATTAGCTGTTTCAAAACATTTTGTTTGTCCCTTAATTTAAACCCTCTCCCCCACCCCTAAATGTAGAGCTACAGTGCCCATCTACGAACTTGACCTTACTCTTGACCCAAAGAATACTCACACCAAGTTTCATCAAAATATCTCATTCCCTTCGAGAGTTATCGTGCTTACAGACAGACGGACGGACGGACGGACGGACAGACGGACAACTTTTGCGATGTCATAGGTATCCGTCACTAACATTTTGGGATCCCAAAAAGCAAAGGAAACTATAATAGGACTTAAAAAAACAAAGATTACGACAACTTTACCTATCTGTAATGCCCTTCCATTCATGCAGTTTAACTGAAAAGCCAACTCATTTGTGTGTCATTTAAATGGATACACTGAATTATTTGGATTCTGCAAAGGAGTTTTTTGATTTTCCACTATCTGCTCTATAGAGCACTGTCACAAGGAGGTCAAAGTTTCGCACTAACGTTTGGATTCTGCAAAGGAGTTTTTTGATTTTCCACTATCTGCTCTATAGTATAGTTATGAGGCTCAGAATATCTCCAGCCGTCCCCACAGCATAAATTCTACTATGACACGGGGAATTTTAATCTCAAGACTAATGCGGCTTTTAGTGGGCAGTGGTGAGATTGGTGAAGATTGCTTAGTGCCTGAACAAAAAAAAAATTGATAAATCTTTCTCGTAAGGCATACAGCAAAAGTACAAGCGCATAGAGACACCACAAATCACACGGAAGTTCCACTATTTGAATATCGATTATTCGTGAATAGCGTAACAACGAAGTAACTCATTTTCAGCGGGTCTTTAAGCCAATTTAAGTGAATAAGTGATGGGTAACTAGATTGTCCTATCCTAGCCGTTTTCGGTTAAACTTTAAAGGACACCTCGCACTACGTTGTGTTTCTGCTAAGATTTTCTGAGAGAATATACTACTTTAAAACTAAGGTATGCTGACAGAAATATTAAACAAAGCTTCGGATGTTTGTAGCCTTCCATATCCTATGCGATCGATGACAAACTTGGGCAAAATTTGCATACCCGGTCTCTGGACCAACAAACTTCTCCGAAGCAATGATCGGGAGCATGATAAGTAACGTGAAGTGAACAAACAGGGCAAGCGTGCTAGTCAGTCTAATGCTGATAGAAGAGATAGGATACACTTGTGAAGTGTAGAATCTCGTGGACGAAAAGGAATGAAAATACTACTGAAGTGGAATGAATTACTATCCCAAGTACGACGTTTCCTTTAACTTTATTGTAAGTTGCGGTTAGTTTACTATTTCGATTCTTGGGGGGGGGAGCAGGTTTTCACTGGAGTGTCCATTTTTGAGAGATGGGCGAATGAAAGGATTAGGTTACTCCCTCTTTCTGTTTAAACCTCCGAGAACTTTCCGTGGTAGCGGACCAGTAAGGGTAAATACCCAACACTTCAGAGACGTATAGGGATTGTAGTCGTTCGTTTAGAGAAGTCGTTTCCTTTTCTTTTACACTTACTTTATTACTTGCTTGGTATACAATGCAGCTTAGATCAACCCAGCTAGGTGCGTGTCCATTCCTTCAGGTCACCAACTCATCTGCCTGTTTCGGACTTCCCGACATTTTAGTTTTGTACAACGTAACCAACCTTTAAAGATCAAACACCGGCCTCAAAAGTTCATAAAAACCACGAGCTTCGCTAAGCTCTAAAGGTTAAACCAAGATAAAAATATGAAGAGTCTTGAGAAGGACAAGAGAATATCAGTGAACCAACCGCTAATCAAAAGGTTGTGGTTGTTTGTTCTTACTGGTCTCAGAATCCCGTATTGTCCCAACTATGAAGAAGGAGAATTTTGATATTGACTAAGGTAATATATAGTATTCGTCACACGAATAGGAGAATGAAAGGGTTCCAGCCGGAATCCGGCGTAACTGCGAATTAGCCGACCGTAGAAACTGGGCTTGTCAGGTGGCGAAGCGGGAAGTGTTTAATTAAGGCGGCTGGGGAGAAGGGGATTTTAGTCAACCGTATACTCATGGCGTACCAACTCTTGACTATGACTCAAACAAAACTAATTGCCCAATAAAGTTAATACAGGGAATTAACCTCAGGTACACAAACCAATCTAGTCAACAATACGAAAACTCAAGAACGAAATACAATGTTATATCAATCTAGTAACTGATAACTATAGGTGAAGTTGCTCTTGCTTACTAGGACTGGTGTTAACTTAACAAACGAAGTAACAAAGCCTTTAAGATAACGGCTTCGAGACAATTGAATATGCTGGATGCGAGGTACAGCTGGTTCCATGATTCAGCAGGGTCTGACAGCTGAGTAAAACCAAGAACAAATAAGCCAATAGAACCTCCGTCTTTGGTCCCATGTAGCGACTTTGGATACCTCGACAAAACTGAGCTGAGCTAGAGGTACTTGCTGAGCTTTGAGTTGATGCCAGTTTACTTCCCTCTTCGCCGCTGCTCAAATCAGAGGAAAAAGTGCAGCAGTCGTGCTGACCCGCTCTGCAGGATGTCACACGTGATGTCATAATGGTAGGCAATCTATTGGCTTTTACTTCAGAAATTTCTTCTCCCGGGCTTTACTGCGATATAGCTGTTTGTAGAGGTAATGAATTGTGATGTTCAGCATAGCTCCTACCCTCCGCTCGTTTATATCGTACAGGGTACAGGGAATCTATTCGACTCCGCATAGTCGTATTACAGAGATAGGGAGATGGAGGTTCTGGTGCTTATTCGTTCTTGGTAAAACTAGCCTTTGGGTCGACGGTCTTAGATCCGACATCTGCCACTGAAACACAGCTTTAGTGTTTTTTCGAGTCCTAACTCAAAGTTAATGAGCTTTTCTTTTTAGCATGCCAGATGTTGTCCGCAAGGTCTCGAAAAAGCCGATCGAACCCCACGTCAAATCCCTCGTCTTTGAAATCTGCTGCGACGACGAAAACGGAGAAGACATAGAGGTACCGTTCGTCGTTTACCGCCTTTAAAAATTTCCACCTTAGGTTTTTCTATAATTTGGGTACGCTCGCCCGTTTTACCTTTGTGATCTCTGTTGAGTGAGATTTCATATTTCCTGTGTTGGCAACGTCGAGCGCACCCTTAGTATCATAGCTAGGAGCCGTTGCTGATTCATTTTATAATCTTCATATCAGCGGCGATATTTATTCAGTTTGCTAATGAAGTAATAATGCAATTATTGAAGTAGTTTTTGTCATATAACTGCTGATTAAAATATCTATTCTATCCTTTCCTTGTTATGTTCTGGGTTGAAGATTCGCTCCGTCTATAAGATCCAATGAGAAACCTCTGGTTTTCCAGCACTGATATCGCGAAAATCCAAGCTAAAATGCGGTTATAATATCAAGTTCTTTACCACCGGTGTGCTAAAGCTAGTGGTATTTGTCTTTTTTTTCCTGTGAGCCGTTTTTGGATTCATTGGAACGCAAACTTCGCCGAAAGCTTTTCACCCATTGGCCAATCAAGTCTTCAAAATTGTGGGGAAAGCCAAGCAGAAGAAAAGTGTCACAAACACAAGATCGAACAGTTGGACTGGCTGCAGTCGGCTTAGCAAGTCTTCCAGAATGAAAAACAAAATTTTGAAGGTTCTCATGCCCTTAATGTTGAAAGAGCTGTCGGGGGAATAACATTTAACCTACCTTACATTCCCCAGTTAACCTTTTTACCAGCACCAGACAAAGAGACGTCCCCCCTGTAAAAAGGGGTGGGGGGGGTCTTCTTCTTGTGATCTTAATGCGGCCGCAGATACTACCGGCCACTTTCTTACCTTACGATGTTCAAGGAGTTGGGAACAGTATTTACAAACCACTATATATAATGGAAGGTAAGTCAGCTTTTTGTCATTCTTCTTTATGGCCCTTAAATTATTGAAACGTAATTATATGCACTCATGACATTTCGTGGAGTTCTGTAGCTCTCTAGAATTCTAGAACAGACCGAGCTAGACTATTCCCCAGTACGACGAGGGAACCAGGTTAGAGCTAGGTGCCTAAGGAACGCGAACTCGCGTTCGCTATGCGACTTCGGCGTCGCCAGCGGAAAAAATCGTGCCACTGCATCTCAACTTCGCATCGTGGAAAAGAGTCGCATTCTGTAGGCACCAAGCTATAAAGGACAGACGTGTCAGGGTACAGTTATGGAAAAGAATTTCTGCTATGATTTTCTTCCTTCATCGACTCCATTCGGAAAAGCTCAGGTTTTTTCCACTCTGTTATGAAAGTTCGAAAATCCGTCCGGGAAAACCTGATCGTCTTATCCGCAGGGTACGACGGCAAGGTACTAGATGAGGTAGATAGCTAGGTGAATAGTCACAGAAGTGGTATCCTACCTCAAATCAGCACTTGGCATCACCTACAAGTCCAGATGTCAAGACTCATCGAAACAGAATCGAAGGATGTTGTGGGCCTCATTTGATGGTTGTAACTCTCTAGTACACTAAACCCTTTACGATAACCATGCTCAGATGAAATCCTGTTTTTTTTTTAGTTACCAAAGTATTGTATACTGGTATCCTCTGGGGAATAATGGGTACACACTGGGTACACATACATATGAGCAGCGTGTGTCCTGCCAGCATGCCCTAGTGTTTGAGCAGTAAACCATCCGGCTAGGGCTAGAGAGTTCGGCATATAACTAGGCTGAACCCGAAGAGGGTTAGTTCTTGTGTTGTTGCTGGAACGGTACAGCGTAATAGCCAGGTGTCGACTAATACGGTACAAGTTTTATACAAGTCTGGTGTCATTAGTTTGAGGAGCTACAGAAGGTTTGATTGACCATATAACGGCTGATAAATGTAAACGCATCCTTCGCCTCGCTGGCCGCTCGGCTGTCTATATATATATTCAAATGCATATTCAACAGTATATATAAATTAGAAATTCTTATCTACGGACGTCCTTCCTTCAGTTTAAAACATGGCCAGGTCTAAGAGGAACTGAAAATAGCTAAAGAACCTGGTTCAACGCACACGAACTAGTAACGTGTCGTTGTTGACGTAATACTATAGCGCATATAGCATCAAAAAAAGACCTTATCCTGAAGGAATTTAGGGAAGGGCGTATATGATAGAGACCGTGCGGTTTTTGGACCCAGCAAACTGACAGTATTTGAAAGTTTTGAAATCTGTACGTTATTTTTTCTTGCTACTCTAGGGTCGGTACACCGTTCTACTGTATTAATCAATCGTATTCTGATTGTGTCCTAAAAGTGGATAAGTCTTCCTTGAGCCCAAGCTGACTGCGAATCATATTTGACAGTGCAAAACCGATAAGTCAGCTGAAATTTATTAGAGCTATATTTTTTCGTTGAAATTAAGAAAAACCGTTCAGTTATCAACAGAGACACAGGCGAGTACTCTCTACCAGAAACATGGAACGGGATCATCAGTACAAGGAAATTTAGACCCCAAGCTCCTCTCTACAGAAAAACGAAAATCAACCCAACTGCAGAAAAATCTCTACCCGATCAGAGACCCAATCGAGCAGCAAAAACAGCAGCCGTGTTCAAAACGAAATCTCAGCAACCTTTTTAACTCCAAGCTACTCTCAAAAAGGAAGTTCGCCAATTAAGATATTTAATACTAAGCTAGAATCTTCAGTTTTGTTTTCACAAGTTTTGTTTTTTCCATCTTCAGCGGCTTTAAGCCTGAAGAGATCCCTTGCCAAGAAGGGCCGAAATATAGCTCTAATAAATCTCAGCTGACTTATCCATTTTGCACCGTCAGTCACCGTCACAAAAGTGGATAAGTCAGGCACTACAGTTGGTCGATTCCTTTCGTTCGTCGGCTCATGTGACCGTCACCTAGGGAAAATAAATAAGTTAAGAACCACCCACTCAAAATTGCCTAGATTACTTCACATCAAGTAAAGACAACGGCCATGAAGGGCACTAAACTTAATAACAGTTAAACATGCATAACAGTTACCACAAAGCCATTACCATACTTTACATTCACAAACCTGATGGTAAGATGAAGAAAATAAAAGCAACCAATTACCAACTGGTAAACTGAAATTAACCAGTCTCATATTTTTGTTGAATGCACGGCGAAACCGATAAATTAATCTTACCCAAATGATACCATCATAATCTTTAAATACCAGCCACTGTATACCTTGATACCCAGATAAGCATTAAGCCATCAACTGACTGGACCGACCACCCCAGAGCGCCTTAGTCACTCAACTGAAACATACCTTACTATGGAATTACGCACCAGTGCGTCGTCCGTTGCGCCTCTGATCATTTCTTGAAAAACATCCCATTCATTACAAAAAAGGGTGCGGCTGTGCCATAAACCATGACGTGTGGCTCATACCCACTGGTTAAGCTACACGCACTGTGCCACAAGAGCGCCTCGGGTTCGTTGGGTACTTTTGACTATGATATGGGCCAGGCTTTAGGCTGGCTGGCGGGTCAGTGTAGCTTCATGTTACTGCGGTGACCCGCTTGTCTTAAGTCTGACACACATCCGCGCCAGTGAAAGTATGTGTGATTTCACTCTCGATACGATGAAAAGGAGAGCCGTCATGATTTTTTGTCCGCTCGGATGTTTGTCACCAAAAACCCACATTTTTGCGAGCTTGGGATTGGTGGATGTCTTTATTTATTTTTTTCAGTGATTGGTGAAACAGATGTGTGTAATTGGCGGAGCGTGATTCAACCTTAATTGCAAAAGCGGAATGGCATACTTTCATTGTCCCTTTCGCCTTTATTTTTTAATGTCATGTGGCAATGTCTTAGCATAATTACTTACTTACAGAACTCACTTGCCGCGCGCTTTGCCAGAGAGTGTACTCTTCTGTCTTTATGCACTACTGATTAATTACGATAAATCTGAGTATGTCATTTGGTTTGACAGAAAGGAGCCAGGTTGCCGAAAATAGCAACTTGTTTTTTAGAGTTCCAAAGTCTAGGGTGGGGTGGGAGGCTTTGCCCTTTTTCCTGACCTGGATGTGGTATTTTCTCGACTGATATTGTTTCCTGTTTAGGATATGTGTATGCTCTGTAGGTAGCATGTTTTCGTATGCAACGAAAGATTAGCTCAGATTTGTGTAAGTAGCTCTTGACCACGTTTTACGTAGAGATGGAATCATGAGGGACTTCAACCGTAACATGAATTCAAGAGCTTCACGTCGGAGACTCGTAGAACAGGACCCTAGTAGAGAAATCATTTGGAAAACGGAGATTTGAAGCGAGAATGCGCCCTTGATATCAGTGTTGCCGCTGGTCGCATTATTCTGCGGTTTGTCACAGGTTTTTGAAAAATGTCTCCCCTGCGATTTTAAAGCATTTTGGGCATTTTCAAGGCGGGAAAAGAGACTTATTTGTTTCATGAGTATTAGCTTTTCTTATAAGAGTAAACTGAAACCTTAGAATCTGCGAGTTTTTCGTTGAAACGGAAAAAAATAACCGAATTTTGTGGACGCCATAGTGTCAAAGATTTTTTCGGCCCAATTTCACAGGTCCCGCCAGGGAAAGTGACAACACTGCTTGTTATGGACATATTATCAGTAGTTAATGGAAAGACAAATTCTCGGGCGGGGTTATATTCACAATTCACATGTCCCTCGGGGGGCTTTGTTGGGTTAGCGAAACGGCAATTCAAGCCGAAGGTTATGGGTTCAAATCCTGACTGAGGAGGATTTTATCTTTCAATCCACTACTTATAACTCTTGACTGTTGCAGAGGTTTAATCCGAACTGTTGAACAGGTCTTTACGTTGCTCTTCGTCAGGGAGATTCATTTTAAGCGCTTGGTCACATATTTATTTTGAAAAAACTCTCATAAATTAAATATCAAGAGGAGAATTATCGCTAGGACAAAGGCAGAGATGAAGTATATCAGGAAATGAGCAATACACAGTCAGGGTCCTACTTGGCCCGTCTACCCACCCAATTGGCATAAAACACTGGTCCCGGTTTCTGTACAATTAATCATAAATTACACTAATAAATTATGTATAAATAATCCACTTCACACACTCACGCACATAGGAGGTTTGACTAATTTGCGGAGTCCACATCACTCACTAGCACCTCAGTGTCGGCAAGGTCGTCACTTCCCTTGTTAGAGGCGAAGGTTTCTTGGTGCTTAGTCTGAAAAACAGAGATGTGTCAATTCCTAGCTGTATCACACTTTTCAAACCAAAAATTTCTTAGGCTAGCGCGTGCTTCTACTTACAGATACCCTGTGACTTTCCCTGACATTCCTCAGGTTCTGGAACGAATTCTCTGCTTTGACAACGCTAATAGCAGGCCAACATCTCAGTCTGGGACAGATTTGTGCAGATTGGGAACATTTTACGGCACACACATCCATCACCGGCTCTTTTGAGGAATGACTGATTAAGTCACTCTGATAACTTTACTGTCAACAAGCTCTCTTGGGAATTCAGGAGTGCGTTGGCGGAGCACAATGTCGTCAAGTCTAGTATCCTACTACGCTGTAATCACTTTGGCTCCCCGTGATCAGTAGCAAGAGGATAAGAGTCATCAGATAACAATTTCGCCCTGCTAATATGGAGAAGTTCCTTGGCGAGCTGGGGTCTGGCCGACAGTCCTGGCATAGGTATATTGCCAGTTTGTGATCTCATTTGTGTGTTTCGCTGCACGAGTCCTAATTTTTTATCTTGAATCTTTATTAGTACCTTTAACCTGCGTCATAACTTAGCGTCGGAGTTGTACTCATACACAACTGTTTGAAGTCTTTATGTGAGTTGGCGAGGCTTCAGACGTAGTTCTAGTTCTTCGTCGCTTGATATCCCAATGGAGAAAGTGATGGACCATCTCTGCTAAGTCACGTATATGAAGGGTTGATGAAATGGCTTTTGTCTATATCAGAAGCAGTTGCGTCTGTTCCAATCATAGATGTTGGAAAGCTGAGATGAGTCGCGTGGTTCATTTACATAAGAAGCCTACGGATCGGTTATGATGGATGGCTCCTAATGGGACTAACGAGGCTTACCAGTTGCTCTAAAGGCCTATCGGCGTTAAGCATGTAGAGCAACCGGGAGTGCTGTCTTTCGTTTCTTGACCTCAAGCCTCAAGATAAAATTCTACACTATAATCAAAGGGTGATTGATATACTTACAAATTGACGCGGCTCAGTTTAGCGTATGGAGGTAGAGCCATTTATTCGACCTTCATTCTGTAGTCTTCGATCTTCTCCATCACGTAGCTGGAAACCTTGTCTACGTTCTCAGGTGTGAACCAAGAGCTCCACATGCCACCGCTTGTCTCGCGACCGAAGAAGGGGTTGAAGAGAGTGAGCGGAATTCCAAGGAAGCTGAGGTCAATCGTTAGCCCGTTTCCTCCGGTTGCGTTGAAGATGCTACCGAAGTTCAAGGTGGAGCCGGTTGTGAATGACGGAACAGCAAGACTAACCATGGGAACAGTGACGAGGAGGAGGGCTGCGATGATGAGAAGAACAAGTGCGGCAATAGCTAGACCCTTGAGAGAATCGTCATCCTCCTTGTAGTGGGCTGGGAGCTTCGGGATCTTTCCGGCAAGGCTGGAAACACTACCCCACATGTTGTCCCAAGCTCCCTTGGCCTTAGTCTTAAGCTTTGATCCCTTGGAGTCCTGTACTGGGTAGTAGTAGTAGTAATAACCCTGGCTCTGGGTATTTCCGTAGTCTCCGGCTGGGGCAGCACCATAGTCGGCAGCAGGAGCAGCGTTGTAACTTGAGGTTTCAGAGGGGTAGGCGGGGGCTGCTGCGGGACCTGAAGAGTATCCAGAAGCAGGAGCTGGCGCTGGGTAGGCGGCGGCTGCTGGAGCAGCGGCGTAACTGTCGCCACCTGAGTAGCTGTTTCCACCGGCTGAGTAGTCAGAACCTCCTCCTTGGCTGTATGACGATGCGCTACCGCCGTATCCACTGAAAAAAAAAGTCAAATCAGAAAAGTAATGTCCCTGCAATGCTAGCATGAGCATTTTGGTGCTGACCGTTGATGATGAACAACCATATTAGAACGAACCTTCCAACAGACTGCGTCGACAAAAAAAAATTCGACAAAATAGACACAAAGTTTCATCTAGGTACTAGTGTCCATCGGACGCAAAATAGACCGTTTATGGAATAAGCATGAGGACTTCAGATGGGCCACTCCAGAAAGCACCGAGTTATCCTAGGGGTGGCCACGACAAAACTGCAGACACTATAACTATCCTATCATAGAAGATGCAATCTTCTTTTCCTTCACGAATGTGTGTTCCTTGCATGGTACACCATGCCATGGCTGGTGACAGAATTGATTGAACATGCATAGATAAACATCGTTTCGTTAGAATGCACTGGCTGAAGTCCCTCTTCCATTACTCTGCATATCAGATCTAGTAAAGACTTACGAGTCTGAGTAGGCAGTGCCTCCTGCTGCTGCGCCCTGGTCGTGTCCGTGGTCATGGTGGTCGTGGTGGTGAGCGCCATCCCTCTGGAGTGGCTTCTGGAAAACTGCTGCCGGTCGCCTAGACTCGGCGAGGACTGAAGCCGACAAACTGGCGCATAAGACGATAGCTACGAACGTCCGCATGATGGACCTGCAACATGAGTTGGAATGAGTACAAACAGAAGACGAGTTTCTCCACTTACAATATGACTCAGCTATTAGTGCACTAACGCCTGATGAATCCGCATCGACGAAATCCCTGTGAATGTACCGACTACGTTCGACCAGCGATGACTGAGCAAACGAGTGTAATGCATATTACACTCATGTATTGCCTGAGGCAATAAATTGCCCTGAGGGTTGAGGGGAGGGGAAAATCAGTTATAATCCCCATTAACAAATAATGCTATGATTCGTCTCAAACATCCAGTAGTCCTTCTTCGACCTTCTTACACCTCCCTTCTTCATTCACTCAAATCCTTGCACTCGCTCACTAGGTGAACCACACTCTATCATCCATACCACACAAATGAAATAAGTAAGGACCGCGCTTCACTTGTCAGCATATCTTTTACCTTTTACTTTAAATCGTAAAAGTGTTTCAGGTGTTGCTGAACTTACATCATGATTATTTACAACTGCTGAACAAAAATTTAACCATGTTTTTAGGTCAACATTTGTCGCATACGGCAAGTGTACCAAATCCGTTACCGTGTTTGAAGTTTTCAAAGGAGACATGGTCGTTTTCGAAAACCACACCGTGTCTTTGTTAAGTCATGTGGTTAAAAAAACAATTAATAACTGACCAGTACAGGTACTGTTAAGTGGTAGTACCTAACATATGCGTCTTAACCGACTGGCCAACATTAGCAAATGTTTACAAAATTATCGAACTTGAACACGATACGCAACCAGGCCCTCAAATTGTGATATCATTCGTTATAAATATTGTTTTCTTTTCAGACTCGGCGCCTCAAAATATGCTATTTCTGCTTCAAACCAACTAAACTTTTTTTCGCGGTACGCATTAACTTTTCCGTTGAAGGAAGTCTGATAAACGACAATAAAATTGAACGTACATGGTGCCCGAACCTCTTAGCGAATCGACTGTAAAAACCATCTTTTAGTATGAAGCTTCATCGGTGAACTACATGTGAGTTTGGAATACCAACTTGTTAACAGTTAGTCCTAAAGAATATTCTGAATAGCCGAGGTGAGGTCTATCTGAAGGAAAAGTGGAAGATTGGACTATTTGGAAGTCTTGGGCTGGGTATGGGCTTTGTGCAAAGAATATAACTACCACATAGTAATATATTATTTTGTTTCCACAACTTGGTTCGGACGAAAAGACAATGTTATTAATCAAGTCATTGGTATACTGCCTATTCGACTGCTTCCTTTGTAGAGCGATACAGAGATATCACCTTCAACATAAAGTAAGTTGAAACACGTCCTGTGGTCGAAAATGTAGACGTGGGAAGGATAAACCTTTCAACATGTCCCACTTTAAATTCGTTGTAGCTAAAAGTTTATTCCACGGTTACTACTTTTACCATCAGCTATGAAATCTACGAAAAGCTATCATCTTCAATGGTTATTGTGTACACAAACTTTAAATATTTTCTGGGAGTAGATGTGGGAATGATAAAAATTGCAACATGTCCTATTAAAATTTATTGTAGCTAAAAGCTTATACAAGTTTACTACTTTTACTATCAGCTATGAAAGCTATATAAAGGCATGAAGCTGCCGCCTTCGTTGTGTAATGTGTAACTGTAAAACTTTTCTGTGGTAGAAGAAGTAGAGATGGAAGGAGAAAATGTTCAAATATCATATTGTTGACGCGATTGTAGCTGAAAATTGTATTGAATGCGTTACTTTTCATTATCAGCTATAGAGACAATTGTGAAACACTATGTTCGTCGACTTACGGCTCAACAGGATCGGTATGTATTCCAAAGTACTAAGATGGTCACTGTTGAAGGAAGACTTCTGAAGTGATCACTAAATACATTTGAGCTTAATTCGTAACCTTCTTTCAAGATAACATCTGTTATGATACATGCCTCTCCATTTAGCGCGCTAATTCCACAGGCGATATTGGACGTTTTCACCAAGACCTAGTGAAACCGAAGTTAACGACTTAATTATTGTAGACTGTCAATCTGCTTGTTGTAACGTGAAGTATGGGTCAAGGAAAATACGATACGTGAAGCAGCAGACCAGTACTTAGAAAGCTATGTTTCAACCTTGTGTTTATTTGCCAGATTTTCGCAAACACTGATATGCAGTGAGTAGGGACTGTCGGCTAGGCCGCAGTTCTCAAAGTGCTCTCCCCTTTGTCTCATTAGCAGGGTTATAAAGTTAGAGGTGTATTCTCGCCCTTCCCCTAGGACTCCACTTGAGGAGTCCCCGCGTTTTTGTTTGTCCCGGGGACTCACTTATTCTCGCGAGTCCCCACGGGCGGGGAATGCTCCGATAGCACCACAATCATCAAAAAGGACTCCCTTTCAGATTCGGAGGGGAATCAATTTTTGCTGGTGTTGGTGCAATGTAAAATTAATTAAAAATAAACAGAATAAAGAAAACTGAAAATAAAGTGGATTCAGACTAACTCGTCAAGTGCATATTTTGTTTTTGAACAAAATCCATTTTAGAAGCATTCCCCGTATTCTCGCCGTTCCCTTCGATTCCCCGAGGAGTCCTCGGGGAACGACGAGAATACGCTTTAGGTCTCTTATTGTTCTTGTTAATGACCAAGGGATGAGGGTAGCCAAAGAAATTACGGAGTTTATAGACATGAGTGGCAATGGATTGTTCTCTGATATTTTTTTAATTATGATTGTGATTTTCCCTTTGTGACCTGCCTTTTGTTTTTCTTTGTTGTGTGATCTGTTTTGTGTGTTTCTTCTACTTTTCTTCTTATACTCCATCATTTTCTATTTCTTGTACGATGGGTCATAAATAAACATTACATTACATTACTAAGCGGCAAGCGCCACAGCTCTCCTCAGTTGCTAAGTGGGATTCTTGACAGTAAAATTATCAAAGCTCGTTAGGCGGTAAATTATCGAAGGCGGTCGTAACAGTGATTTGGTCCAGAAACAGATGAAGATTTACATTATCAGCCCATACCTGTTGAGTTACCGAGAGTGGTCGTCTGTTTTAAGAAACAAGAGCTGTAAGCTCATATGGCACTTGCATTAAGGGTTGAGATGTATTATTTGATCAAAAGTAATTTTCGACTGTGCGGTTCAGATGCGCACTTTAAGGGAGCTAGAGAAAAAGTATATTATCGTTGAACTTGGCTGTAATGATGCGCACTTTAAAGGCACTAGAAATTCATCTGTAAGGAAGACCCTTGAGGCAAAAACGATAGCAGGCTCTTAGGGATCATTGATATATACGTATGATCAGAAGTATTTCTTTTCCCCACTAATTTGCGCACTTTAAGGGTGCAAGAAATAATTTTTTTTTGCAAAACCCTTGTGGGACAACTGATCATGGGTTCGATGTATCGTTTGATAAAAAGTACTTTTAGACCTTGCGGTTAAGATGCACACTTTAAGGGAGCTAGAACTTCATTTGTAAGCAAAACCCTTGAGGCAAAAATGATCATGAGCTCATGGGGATCATGGAAATGCATATTTTGCTTAAAAGTATTTTTCTTAATTTGCGGTCATGATTGGTACTGTAGGGAATGGTCGGATTTGAAAAGTGGCGATTTCTAAGCCAATCTTGTCGAATTTCTAATATTCCAGCCAAATTTCATCGTCCTAGCACATCTGGAAGTACCTTAATTCGCGATCAACGGAATTCCGGACCCGCCCCTCAAACTCCCCCCACAGTCGCCGGAGCCAATCCGGTTCAGTTTGGACTTGTTTGTTATTCCCACAAAGTTCCATCCCGATCTCTCCAGTCCAATCCGGTCACGTATTCCCCCCCCCCCCCAATTATTGTCGGATCCGGTCCGGACATGAAAAAGATCACCACAGGCTCTGTTCAGTTATTAAATTTCACTCGAACCCGATCACCCGTTCCAAAGTTACCCATGGCTAAATATTCCGGATTCCCCCTCCCTCCGATCCCCCCACGACTATTGGATCGAGTGAATTTTTATTTACAAGTCAGTTTGATCGGGTCCCTGATACACCTCCCAAGTTTCGTCGTGAAAATCCCAAAAACTGTCATCACCAGAATTCCGTGAAACTCCCCTCCACCTCCCCCCCCCCAAGTGTCCGGGTCCAGTCCAAACGTGTAAACAAATTATCTGGAGCAGATTCTTGTTCTACCCAGCAAGTTTTACTCCGATCCCTCCATTATAACCGTTTCTCGAGGTTTCCGGTCTTCCCCCACCCCAATTCCCCCATAGATGTCGAATCCGGTTCGGACTTCAAATGGAACATCAGAGATATGTCATTCATTCAGATATTAAGTTTCGTCCCAATCCGATCACCCGTTCGAAAGTTACACAACACTCAATTTGCCATATTCCCCCGCACTGCACCACAGATACAAACCCCTTTGACCCTCGAATGCACTAGCTCTTTCCAATGTTAACAGAGTGATGCGATGCAAAGAGTGACGTCACGCCGCGCGCAGACCTACTAGTGTAAAGAAAGGGGTAGAGGTTTTACAAAAACTACTAAATTTTCAGGATTCCCCCGCCCTCTACTCCCTCCACGGAGGTCGGATCGGGGAAGTGAGTATTTGCAAGTTAGTTTGGTCGGGTCCCCGATATGCCTGCCAAGTTTCATCGTCCTAGCACATCTGCAAGTACCCTAACTCGCGATCACCGGACCGACCGACCGACAGACAGACCGACAGACAGACCGACTGACGGAAAAGTGATCGGTATATGGCACTTGAGCGAAGCTGCAAGTGCCATAAAAAGCCACTCTCTTATTCGTTCAGTTGAGCATTTATTATTCTAAAACTATTTTTAACTTTTTTTTTCGTATGTTTATTGTTCAACCATTGCCAGATTCTAAAATAAACAGGAACAGTTAATTGTGTCAAACTAAAAGCAGAAAACTTTTTCTCACAGCATCAAATCGTATGCCATATGCCTAATGCCTAAAAACGGTATCGCTGTTATAAAGGGTCCCTTGTCTCTTTTGTATAGTCCCGTATGTTAACTCATTAATGAAAGTATGCAGTTATTTACAGTGGAAGCTAGTAGGCATGGTTAATATAAAAGGTATCCAGCACAAAAATTACTCTTTCGGAGTTCGTTCTGGCACACGGCTTTCATAGTTGTGATGCTATTTATTTATAAACCTGTTGGTCAGGTGGGGTTTAGTATTTGGAGATTGTACGACTTGGGGATTGTTTGAATTTTATCGTATATTTGGGAAAAGAAAGTAATTTCCTAATAACCAAACCTGTACGGATCTGTTCGATTGATTCAAGCAAAGCAAAAGAACAGAAATAGAAATATGTTTTTACGGTTTACTTGTTTTTTGTCTGTTCTGACAGGATGAAACAGCGGGGGCTAAAATCAGGGCCGTATCCGGGGGGTTAGGGGGTGCGACCCCCCCCCCCCCGAATCCACAAAAATATCGTTGTTTATAGGCTTTAACCGTTGATCTGTGTCTTTTTTGTTCTTTTTGGTCCGACCCGCGGGCACCCCCCCCCCCCAAATAAACTCTTCGATACGGACCTGGCTAAAATACAGTTCTTTGGGGCAATTCAACAGACAAATTTTCACTTGCGTGGATTTTTCGCGAAATACGTAACCGGAGGCGCTTTATTTGACTCAGTCCGTGGCGGGAACCTCAAAAACGAAAGAGTACGGTTGTTTCCAGGGCCGTATCCAGGAATTTATTTCGGGGGGGGGGGGGGTTGCTCGCGGAATTTATTTCGGGGGGGGGGGGGGGTTGTCCACGGATCGGACCAAAAAGTACAAAAAATACATAGATCAGAGGTTAAAAGCTGCAAAAAACTATTACTTTTGTGGGTTTCGGGGGGGGGGTTGAACCCCCCCCCCCTGGATACGCCTTGGTTGTTTCCCTCATAATAATGTCGCTACAGATAACCAGTATTAAAAAAATGTCAGTCCACGCCGCTTTGACTTCCGTCGAAATTTGTGTCAAACACCTACCTGATGAAATTTTCTTTAACTGTTTAGTTGCATGGTAGTTGTACAAAAAGTTGCATGTATTGACATGTAGTAGTGTGGAATACTTTGATTTAACATGCCTCCAACTGGATTGTTGTTATAGTATCCGATATCATCCAATCCTTCTGTAGTAGCATCCAGTTTGCTAGTGGTAGCATGCAGTGGCAACAGTTACTACTGCATGCAATTTTTTCGTACAACTCCATACGACTAATTCTCGAAATTTTTTCATCGGGTGTGTCCCCCTAAAATTATGTTCTGGCAAATTGTGACCATAAAACGAAGGCGTGCAGCAGTATGTAAAGCCTGTATGTGAATATTAGCCCTAAACCAGTCTTCAGCTTGCTTGACGCACACCTATCGGCTCTTATGGGTTACCGTCTATACTATCCAAGATTTCAGGCATGTAACATTCTTCTCATTAATAGGAATGAGTTTTGAGCAAGAACATAAATAAAATTGAAAGGAGGCTTTGAAGACATTCGCAAGGACGAAATTGTTACATTGATGAAATTTAAAATTCATAGATATGACATCTCCAGTTATGTAAATTAAGGACCCCTGCGTCGCTGTATCCCCTCTAGGGCGTGAGCAAAAGGGTTGGCCAATGGCCACTTGCGAGTAGCGACGATAAGAAAGTGTTTTAGTGTTAGGACACTTTTGGAAAAGAAAATGTTGCTGTTGCCATGGTGTAGAAAGAGGAGTTTGTTTTAGGCGGAAACTATGTACTTTCGGCCCCTCTTTAAAGGATTTTTCGTACCCCGGAGCCTATCTGTCAATACGCGGTGATAATTATTTACTATAAAACTCAGCTTTGCTCCCAGCAAATTACACAAAGCTTTGCAGGCCCGTTGCCACGGCTGACAAACGTGGAAAAATCTGCATAATCGGTCTTCTAACTAATGAGCTTCTAGGAAACAGTGATCGAGAGCCTGACAGGCTACTTTTTGTAAAGCGACAAACACGGCAAGCGTCAAAAGCAATGTTATCCCGAAAGAGTGAATATGGTACACCTGAGAATTGTAGAATCTCGGAAATAAGAATGGATGGACAAACTACGGAAGCAGAGGGAAGTATTACAAGTATTATCTTGCTTTACGATACCTATAAATAACAAAAAGTTAAGCCAAGTTCATAGTAAATGTTCATTCAATACATCGAGAACTTTGGACTCGGAACGTAATGACGGAAGTAAGATGGGGTAGAACGAAACCACGATATAAAACCAAGCTCAGCGTCTTCAAACTCAACAATTCTTCAACAATCAGATTCAAAACTCTTGAATCCTGGAGACCTTGAAAACATATTTGATGACATTTTTCTGTAGTGTCATCAACGATGATTCGCAATAAGCTTATACTGGAGGAATACTTTTCCTTGAAAATAGTCTACAGTGTTAATTACCATTAGAAATAACACCCCAAAATGTGGGGTCAAGGCTCATTTTCTACATTGTATCATTAATGTTACTATTACATAAATTACTTTTCTTAATCGTTCTTTCAGGATTTCTTGTAAACTCGGCAGAAAGAAGTGATATATTCTGTGAAACTACTCAGGAAATACCGAAATTACTCTGGAAAATATTCTTTGGAATGAAGAAAATTTGAATTTATTTCATTTCAGAAACTCTAATATGTTAATTTTAGTTACCACTTCATCGCTATTGGAATGTTGGCGTTAATTTCAAACGTTTTCTACGTTTATGAGTTGAGCTGTGCTAGGCCGTACTCGTTTCTCCGTCTACCCTACCTTGCTCGTCAAGTGTATCCAAC
The DNA here is from genome assembly GCA_023053555.1 of Branchinecta lindahli. Classification (NCBI taxonomy): domain Eukaryota; kingdom Metazoa; phylum Arthropoda; class Branchiopoda; order Anostraca; family Branchinectidae; genus Branchinecta; species Branchinecta lindahli. Next base: position 22,812,760 of record JAKZAO010000006.1, read on the forward strand.
TGTCCTCTCTGTATCATGTGCACATCATTTTTTTCTAGTTTCCGGTAAATAGTGTGTATCGTATCCACTACCACTTTTCTTACAGGGAAAACTTAGAAAGCCGGTTGGTCGCACTGTAATCCTAGTGCAATAATATCCAGCATATGATGATAAATCCGGGTTAGAACTTGTAGAAGCACCGTCAAAGCACTCGGCACTTTGTAATTATTTTTGAAGGAATCTTATCCAAATTTGTTAGGCCCACTTGTTAAATTTACCTTGTTGAAAGAGTTGTGAATCTCAAAACTAACTATCGTTGACACCGTAGATTTATACACTGATATTCTTTAACGATGTTTTAGCCTTTTTCTACCTCATGTGCGACTAAAACTTCTAGTTTGCCCGTAGGCCCCAATTCCGTTCATACGACATGTCCCTTATGGTGAACAGTCATACGCGGCACGCCATTGGACGTGGTTCAGATGTAGGTCTTGGTCACCCTCCTGGACAAAAGTTTAACATGCGCTCCGCCGTAATTGTTTAAAGCATGAAAAGTGAGACTGAGAGAAAACATGCCGTCGAATCATTGTTGGTTCTTTAGCCGAACATGAATTAGCTTTCCTCTTAAGATTGCAGTGCGTAGAATGAGAGTCATTAAGTAAACATTACTATATAACCAAATGCCTTAGAAAAAACAAAATTTTGAAGGATGGCCTTCTTAGGCAGGAAGCTTGTTCGTACCCGTCTCCACCAAATTGTCGCATATTCTTTACTGTCACAACCAGCACCTGAAGACAGGAAATCTGTAATCATGACGTTAGAAATGCTTTAGAACAAACAAAGCTTGGAACGTCGACCTTGTTAGACCGAAAGCTCATCCATATTCCATTTCTATCACACTGACATTTACTTATTACATTGTCAGACATGGTTCCATGAGAAATCACTAATTTGTTGGTTTTCTTATTTACAGAGCTTACATAGGATGGCCATGTAAGTAATGTGGCTAACTGGGATACTTCCATAAGTACCCTAGGTTGGTTAGGTTAGTAAAAGCTTGAAATAAGGCATTTGGACAAAAAGACACTTTTGAACACCAGTACAATACAACTATAAGTTCAAGTAAACAAACCCGCTGTCAAGCAAATGGAGGGAGGACACTAGGGCATGTGGGGTTGGGGGTGTATCCTACTGAAGCTTATATAATAGCATGTAACTAGTGCGTCTAGCTGGGATACCTCCATAAAAACCCTAGGTTGGGTAGGTCAGTAATAGCTTGAAGTAAGACATGGACTAAAGGAAACTTAGAAATACAACTGTGTGATTTTAAAGCCGCTGACAAGGAGATGGAGGGAGGAAACACTAGGGAATGTGGGGAAGAGGGTACATATGCTGTAGTATGCCTACTGAGGCCGTGCATTTGTCAAGGCAGTCCCAGCAGTTCAAAATATCGTGGCACCTATAATGCCAATGCAACCTAAACCCGTAGCTGCTTTCGTTAATTCTTAAACCCGGAGACCCAAATGTCATTGGTTACATTCTGAACCAACGACAGCTCACTTATCTTTCCACTTGCCAAAATTCACTAGTTTCTATGCGCATTGTGCTCCCGACGGGTGTTCAAGTATCATGCTGTTGATGCGTAAAACTGGTTTTCTGAATTTTGCCAAGTTAGTTAAGTGGGTCTTGGAAAAGGCTTAAAACAGACAAAGTCGTAGATAATTTGTTAAAAACAGAGCTTGATTTTACAGTATTCAGATAGTTTTGATTCCTCGAACATAAAAAATAAATAGTGCGAGGTGTGCTTCCAAGGCTACAAATCTGTACCGGATTCATGACTTAGGTTTGCGGATGTGAAAGTAGTCCCTCTGATATAACGACTTGGGAACACGCACTGAAGTTTCAACTTTGACAGAAGAAAGTAAACAAATCTGTACCGTAATCCAAACCACAGAGTAATTATCTGGAATCTTTAAAATGCGAAGTTGAACTCTCATCTGAACGAAGGATATGGATTCGAAGATGGACTAGGGGATCGATGGAAACAGACGAGAAAATATTGATTAAGAACTTGGTATTCTTCTGTATTGTGATCGATCATAAACAAATACACTTCAGAACATAATAAATAGCTAATAAATATTAACAACAGCGATGCGGATCGAACGCTACAGAATGTGACTTAGAACAAAGACAGTTGTCTGCGGAAATTTGAGCAAATGGTAAGACATGAAAAGGGTGTGTTCAGGTTGTTCGGGAGAGTATTCACCTAATAATTCCATATCACTGGATGAGCACTGGTAGTAGAAGTTCACAAAATTGTCACTCGGGAAATAAATAACTTATAAATAGAATAAATTAACACATCAACCAACTGTCCCAAGGTGTCAAGTTTTGACTAAATTGTCCGGCATACGTCCTATGAGTCCACGCACACTCACCAAAGCGGAAACAGTTCAAACGGTAGCAAATCACCTTCACACCAGAATTTCATAACTGAGGAAATAGTCGAAGGGGAAGTACTATCAGTTCACGTATCTGCGATCTGAAAAAGAAAAATAAACATTATTCTCTAAACGCAATTCATCTGTCTATCAGTAAAGATTTCTGTCTTCACGGAAAAACCTTTTCGCGCTGCGTTCTGGAAATAGAGGAATAATACAAACTAAGGGTTTAGAACCCTGCGTGCGCCTATGAACCGCCACAAAAAACTTTTGCACTTTGGACAAGTAACACACATTTTCCTAATAGCCAGTCACTGTACTACAACAGCTGATTGACATGCCATGTGTATGTCTCCCTAATTTCTTTTCTGAATGGCTTCGCGTGCTAATTTTTACCGTAGAAGCTAATTATGCATATATGGGCTAAGGAAAGTTACAGCAACGGAAATGAAGGTAAAAGCTTCGCATCTGTCGACAGGCAGTTAAGCTGATTAAAACAAGTGTCTGGAGAAGTAGAAATTGCAAAGCGATGATAAATATATACAGAGAAACCCATAGCTATTGAAGATGACAACAAAGCGGATCAGTTGTGGTGTAGACGTATGCTGGAATAGAAGGCCTACGATACATTTAAAACATTATATTGTTCGGTGTAAGCTAGGCCACGACTAAAGAAAGTTTTAATCTTATAAAGAATATGTTGATTGTTTGGCGTTTTTCAACTGGCGTTTTTTCATGCATTTAGCTGGTCATAAATAAAACTATTGTTATTGTAAAAGTACTTATTATGGAAACACAGCGCATCAGTTGCGGTTAAGACGTATTGGGAATAGTAAGCCTTTTAAACATTTTGTAGTCTGGTTCAGGCTCGACCACAAATCATAAGCACCGTTGGATACCGGACTCTTATTTTTATCAACTACCTCCACATGGTTTGATTAGACATTTCCAGCTCATATTTGATTATGCTATTGTTGGTTCGGTTTTAACTTTAGCCAACCGTCGGTGTCATCTGCTGCTTATGACAGAAGAAGCGCAGCAGCCGACTGGTTGCAATAATCACATTTTCTCCGCACTGAAAAATTCATGGGAATTGTAAAAGAGAGAAAAGATTTTCGTGGGATTCCATGAATTTCTTGGTTTTTATAGGTGTTTAAATCGAAAGGGAAAACGACCGCAAAATCGATTGCACTGTACAGATATCAGCTGATACTTCCCCTATTATTTTAGCCCGCGGCACGTTTGCCGAATTCTGTTTTAAAAATGAAGTAAAATCAGCTTGTCTTCTTATAATGCAATCGACATTTCAATCAACTCGATGAAGAAACCTAGTATTCTATGCTCGGTTTACGAATAAACTAATTTCAACTGAACATGCTATTTTTACTACCATTTAGTTTCCTTTGAATCCATATTCTCATTTGTACTAGATCCGACCGAATTATCTGCCCGATCGGAAAACTAACATCTGATCACGTATCGTTCATCAGCTCATAACCAATCCCGAAATTTGGATTTTCCGTAGATTTCAAGTTATGAAGGACCGAGCAATAAATAAAAACATACCGTGATTTAGCATGTCTTTTTACCCCTATGTCAATCTTTTAGTTTATTTGACGGGAGGAATATGAATCTCAAATTCTCTAAGCCCCACCCCCACCCCTAAATGTTGAGTCAGAAAGCCCATCGGTAGAATTTACCATATTCTTGATGACCTCTTTGACCGCTTTACTTATGGTCTATACGGCAACGCTCATCAAAATTATCATATCCACGATGTTATAGGTATACATCGTTTCATTTTAAAAGAAAAATCGTCTCAGCTAAACACAAGTCAAGTTTTTGAGAAATATGGCTTTAGTCACGCACCTTAATTAGATCTTGGTATTTTAATAGGGTCTTGGTATGAAGAACCTGATGGAATACATGTATTATTAATGTCGGATAAACTTTTTGTGTCGACGAATTAGTATTACGTATGCAATGGCCATCACGCCTTGAAAAGTGAAAGTATTGCCGGTTCTTCTTCCGGATTTCAAAGTAGAAAGTTGGTTGGCATTTACTACGAGATTGCAATCAGTGACGGGTACTTAGGTACCGACTGCTTACGCTGGCTGGACAAATACGTTTTGTTTCATCGTCATAGTTGAACGTGATATCCATGCACATTAGACATTGAGGAGAAGGCGAGCGGCTGTCAGACACTCGACAAGACAGGGGTTGGGAAAGAGAAAGTGTAGTAATTTAACATGAATATGCATCATCAAAGAACAGATGCATAAAATGCAGTAAATATTCATCTTTTGGTTTGGATGAGCTAGGCCTTTGAAGCTGAACGAAAAGTTATAGCTGTCAAAATATTCTAAGAGAAGATTCGCAGAAGATAAAACTCCGCATCTTTCTAGTGGGACAGACGAACTGTTGTTGCTTATTTACATAGCAAGAAGAAAAGGAGGCAGAGATCTGGGCACATGCGCGGTCAAAGCTGGGAAAGATAGAAAATCGCTTCTGCAGGCGTATGTACAACAGCATGTGCAGGATTGGAGAGTCCTGAAAGTTTCAAAGAGGATTGTATGCCTGTTACTGGAGCCGTTCTGTAAATTCGGCTTGGAAAAGATCATCATACAATACATCTTTGGAACAAAGGTTAAGAAAGGAGAAAGAGCAGCGAAGTAATGTGTGGTACTTACACCCTGAGAAAGCGTGGCTCAACCCGTGATCTCATTGCGAAAACTGTACAATCGTCTATTGACTTTTGGGCTGCTGGGATTCAAGCTCATCCAAAGCATTTAATACATAGCCGGCGAATGTGTTCAAGGCATCGTTGTTGAAATAGTCCGCGAAGTGGAAGCTGGCAGAGCGACCCAACAATCCCTGGAGGTTGGGCTTGTTGATGGTAAGGTTTGGCAGACCAATGCCGGACAGGTTGATGGGCTTGAACAGGTTGAAGTTACCGAAGTTGTTGGGATCGATAAGCGGAACTGCTACCAAAAGCCCGAAAGAAACGATAAGAAGGACGATGGAGGTAATTCCAAGACCTAGAAGGGTATCTTCTTCAGTGCCTGTCTTAGCGTAGGCAGCGGCGGTATTTCCGAAGCTTGGGAGGCTAGGTAGAGAATGGTAGAGTTCGGCAGCGTGGTTCTTGACTCCTTCCCACATTCCCTTGAGGTTAGCCTTGGGCAGCTTGGGTAGAGCAGCCTTTCCTTTGCCGGCTTTCACTGGGTAGTAATAATAATAGTATCCCTGGTTGGCTGGGGCAGTGTAGGCAGGGGCAGCTGGCTGCTCGTAACTGGCTGCTGGTGCTTCGTAGCTGGAAGGGGCAGCTGGGGCATAAGCGGGGGCAGCTGGTTGTTCGTAGGCGGGGGCAGCCTGGAAGTTACGGAAGAAGTTAGTCATGATGGACTCGTAGAGGCACTATTTGCCTACCAAGTTCTTTCCTAGTGGCGTTCGTCGAGGGTAGAGTAATATCGTTTGTCAACAGTTGTAACTACCTGTTCGAGGCCGCTCCCATGTTTTCTCACAATCAATAATGTTTCGAATTCACGCCAAATATACCTGTGCGTTTTGTCTCAATGTGGGTCAGCGTTGGGTCACAAGAAACCGGTCTTCTAGTGAAACCCGCGCCAACACGAGAGGCGCCAAAGAAAGCAACTGATTGCGCTGTTCCCTGATTAGCATTCTGATGCTTTGACCCAGTGAACGTAAGCAAATCAGCCGGGGCAAGCCTCGGTCTGTCTACACGAAGACCCTTGAAGATCTTCTCGTTACCATGATTAATTGTATATCTCTTTGGCAGGGGAGCGGGGAGCATGAAAAATCCTGTGGAAGTGTGGCGTTTCTTACCTGGTAAGCTGGTGCTGGGGCAGAGTAAGCTGGTGCTGGGGCAGAGTAAGCTGGTGCTGGGGCAGAGTAAGCAGGTGGAGCAGGAGCGGAGTAGGCAGCTGGAGCGGCAGCATAGGAAGATTGGGATGGTGCAGCATATGAAGCTGGAGCTGGGGCTGAATATGGCGCTGGAGCTGGGGCAGCATATGCAGCTTGAGCTGGTGCAGCGTATGAAGGTGGTGCAGCGTATGAAGCTGGTGCCTGAGGAGCATAAGCAGCTGGAGCTGGTGCAGCGTATGGAGCTGGGGCGGCTGCGTAGGCAGGTGCAGGTGGGGCGGCTCCATAGGCAGGGGCAGCTCTGAAAAGAAAAAAAGTTTGGGTCAAGATAGCTCAGACATTTCTCATAAGGAAGCAAGGCTTATGATCGTTAGTACACATATATCTTCGCAAATTCCTAACAGCCTTGAACATTATTCAACACAGTCGAAAATTTTATATGGTGATTCTTATGCAGAAATGCCATAAAAACCTCACAACAAATTATTAAAGCAGTAGGTAATGCCAAACATTATTTTTTGTTAACTAATATTCATATACCAGCTAATAATTGTTCTTTTTGTTTGATTTTCTTGTTAAGATCTATTATCATCTTGTCCACAGTCTTGCATTTGAATTGGAGCAGCAGACGATCCCACGGTCGGAACGAGTCCTAGCTTGAACTCGCGACAGGATGGGGGTGATCGAGATATTGCAAATGCTAAACCTTCCGGTTTGACTTCTTAAGCTCAGTACAAGAGGGGTTTGAGGCTCAGAGTGACTGGCAATACAGACAGTTTACGTGACAGATGTTAATCCATCTCTGTTTTCAAGTGAATGCATTTTAGCAGAAAGAGTTCGCCTATTCCAGTTCTGCACTTCCAAGTGGACTAATTTTTGTTACTAAGGACTAAGTGTTGTAATCAACACTTGTGACAGACATAGTAAACTTGATCCTCTGCTCCCCAGATAATGTAATAGAATTCAGAAGTAGAAAGCGAAAATTAGCCACTACCTTATGGATCCGACCTTTTACTATGTCTTTAAATGTTGATTGTGTGACAATGGGCATTTAACAGAAACTTGTCCACTTTGAGCGCTGAACTGGAATAAGGCGAATAGGTGTAGAAACCAAACTTACGGTGCAGCGTGTTCGTGGTGGTCGTGGTGATGGTGTGCACCGTCTCTCTTCTGAGCGTTCTTCACGTACACCGGTGCGGTCTTCTTTTCCAGCTTATCTGCTGGCTTTTCCGCAGGCTTTCCGCTTGCTGGCTTTTCCGCTGGCTTTTCCGCTGCCAAACTGGCTGACACAAGGAGTGCGCATAGCGCAATGGAGAAAAAGGTCTTCATAGCTAAAAAATACAATAAACATTAACAATTTGGCACGAACACCGACAAGCACAAATACAAATTATGGTCTTTAAACTTGCGATTTTATGTGCCGAATGGTGACAAAAAAAAATTGTTATACTACATACAGATATTATTAAAAAAATCAACATATTTGTACACTATACACATAGTTGATCTTAGTAAGTTTAATTCGGTTTACACTTAATCTGTGATTTTGTGTGGCAGAGAGTATTGTGAAAAATTTAAATTCGAAATGACCACAGATATGTTATGTATTTGGCTTCGAATTATAGCTAATTTTAGCCAAAACAATACTAGGAAAATAACCTTTTTCTTAGTTACTGTCCAAGTGAGATGATAGTTCACAATTTGAGTTGTCGGAACGCACTGAATGACATTTGAACCATCACTTGCCAAATCAACCACTAAACTACTCCCGAATAACCCAAATTTACAATTTGACCCATTGGCACAATACCGGTTGTCCAACCTGTTCTATGCAATGAGGTTTCAGAACCCATTATCTTCTCTTTGGCTAACCATATGATGGAACAATTAAATCGAAACCATCCTCGTCATTGTCCGGACGCCCAGTATTGCATGTCAGTAGAAGTATTTTCTGTTTGCATAATGATTCGTCGGAAATGTGAAATCTTTTATTGAAATAACATAAGCGAAGAAAGTTTTCGTTGGGTTTATTTTTCAGAAATCCAATTAAAATATTTGTTATTCTTGCTAACTTTTAATCAATGCTGGATTCGCTTATTGCGTTCTTATCTGCTTGTGTTTTATATTCTAAATGCGTATTTTCTTTTGCTGACTCTAATGATGCACCTGTTAAATATTTGTCAGAATCAAAATTCTATGAATTTAGAATTTGTATTCACTATTTTTTGTTTTATTTATTTAAATATATGTTTATTTTATTATTATTTATGTTACTCTTTATCATTTATTTTATGTATTTATTTGTTCTTCGATTAACGTTGTACTGTTCACTAAGCTCATAAGTTCTCCTCCCATGAAGAAAAATGTTAGCGTAAAATCCAATTTGTTTACACTCTGGATTCAAACGAAGCTGATCCAAGCTTATCGGTTGTAGCACCTCATATCCAGTAAAAAGGCATCCATGGAAGTCGGCTCTGCACAATGGACAAAGGCTTATTCAATTTTCTGCCGAATCACACTGATACAAAGCGTCCAACAATACTTCGTACAATCCAGATTCACTTTGTTTGGCTTCACCACTGTTGACTCCACATTTCTGTGTAATCATATCCAAGTCATCCACTATAGGCTGATTTTTGCACTGTAAAATCTGTAGGCCGTTTAATTTACCTGATGTTTCCTTCTTGATCCTACACTGTCTTACTTTCCGTTTCGCTCATACAACTGATGATTTTAGTCTATGTACTTGTCCTTTTTCTACCATGGAGATTCTACCACTACCTTAGGCCAGTGCATACCCGCCAGGCATTTACCTCTGACCCACGTTGGGTGAGTAGGATTGGCGGGTATGCATACCCGCGACATAGAATGGGGTCTCGGCCAGCCTGCTTGGATGCGGTCCAGACCCCGGGCAGGAGGGCAAAGCTTGTTGGGCAGGTCGGAGCGGTAAAGGTTACCATAAACGAAGCTAATTAGAATACCATAAATATGATGGAGAAACAGGCTGGATAAAATCCTACGAAAGGAAAATCAGGCACTTTTATAATTTGGCTGTTCTTCCATTGCTATAATTTCTTGTACCAGATGCTAAAGTAAAGGGGACACCTAGGCAGTCAAAAAATCTGTACCCCCTTGCAAATTATCTTCTGATATGTTTTCAATTTTAACAACCAACAATTATAAAATCTTATTACATCAAAATAAAAATTTCATATGATTTGTGTTACTAAATAAAAAGTTGTTTTATTTCATCTAAATAAAACAACAAAACCACCATAACTTGGTGCCTCTTTGCTGATTGGGCAATCCATCAGACCATGCAGCTTCCCATCTCCTCTTGTACTTGCACTAGGAAATAGTGCGTACCAGACTTACATTGCCATCATCCGTTCAGGCGGTAAAAAAAAAAAATACGGAAACATTCGGAAAATGGTGATAAAAAAGGTAGGAAGAAAATTTTCTAGAGGAGAATGGGGACTGTTACATCTTTTGTTCCGGCGAATTAAAAATAAACAAATATGGAAATATAATGAAAGAAAGGCAGGGAGAAAATATTCTTTCTTCCCAAGCTGACTGCGAATCATAATTGACAGTGCTAAACGGATACGTCAGCTGAACCACTCAGTTTCCCATCTCCTCTTGTACTAGCATTAGGAAATAGCGCGAAAAAATTTCAGTTTTGAAATTTTTCAGCTGACGTAACCGTTTGGCAATGTCAATTATGGCAGGGACAAATTTTCCTAGAGGAGACTCGGGCACTTTTATAATTTTGTTATTCTTCATTTTCTATGATTTCCTGCACCCAAAATGTTGGTGCCCCACTCAAAACTTTGGTAACCGGTCTATTGCACAAAACTAAAAGTGGCTAATTAACTTCATGAAAAAAAATTGAAAATCGCTCCTTTGATTTTCTTCTCCAGTCCGCGGAGGTAGGCTATATTCAAGTTTAACTGAAAAGCTAGCTTATTCTTTTATCTTGAATTTTAAAACACTGAATTTTTTAAACTTTGTTGAGGATTTTTTTTACAATAGGGTCTGGTAGTGATAACAATATGGAGTTCCAACATAGTTAACACACAGTTCACAGTTAGACGGTGTATTTGAATTTCATCGAAGACGTGGTTTTCCTTCTGAACGACATAAAATAGAAGACGCTGCTATTATGCCTGGCTGCGAAACAAGTTCAAGAGAGTCCCCGAACTAGCATCCTAGTAAGTTTGCTTATTGACACCAGACAATTTGGTGTTGTTGTTGGTTCTAATTTTTTAAATTATGTTGAGCTACCACAGGTTTGAAATGTCTTTACACAGTTACAAAATCATTATTTGGGAAAAACCCATCAATAATAATAACTATTTCAGCCAAAGGCCATGAAAAAGAAAAAGAAAAAAGCAGAACAGAACCCTTATTCACCCTTATTCTGTGAAGTTAGACACCGTCACATCCGACTTCATTTTATTTTTTTTTACAAAAAGTTAAAGCGAGTTACAGTAGAATATTCCAACCAGTAAATTCAACCTCGCTCAATCAGCCTGTTTTTCTTTCGAGGTCATAGCAAGGGAAAGTTAATTAATCTATTTTAAAAACACGGATTGTAAATAATAAACAGAAGAGCTGCTATATCGTTTAAGCACGTTCGCAAGTTTATTGCCTCTAAATCACGCGTTGGGCAGGAAGTTGTGTGTAGCTTCAGTAAATAGCTCTGACATCCCTTTTATCAACATAGCTATTTCTGTTTCGATGTCGATGGAGGCTGCTAAGCGCCCTTACTTGCGAAAAGAATTGCATGAAAAAGCATGTGATATTGCGTCGACTTTTACAAGGATAACTTTCGATTTAGAATTGGTTCAAAACGACGGCAAACTTGAAGTCTTCGATTCATCTGGGCTGAGAAGGTGGGAGACACGATCATTCTTCGATCGGTCGGATTTGTTCGAACACAGTGTTACCTTTGTTTTCCTCATAGTCCTCAAGGTAGCCAACGTTATCCACAAATTACTTGAACACAATTCACTCTTGAAAGCAAGGTCGCCGTCGCTGATTAACTATTCATTGATCTCCCGGTGGAGGCAAAAAAAAGTTACTAAAACCTTCGAGAAGATCGAGTGGCGTGAGGATTAAAACAATTAAGTATATCACCATGTGAACGTTTAGATATGTCGGAAGAAGAAATCATCGGCCGGTTTGACATTTTTGGTCTCGGAAGCTGAATATTATTTCGCTCAGTCTCAGAATCTTCAAGAAATCACTCTAACGAATTAAGTATAATTTACGGCGTTTGTTTATTGTGATCTAGTTTATATCCTTCCTTCTTTGGACTTGCGGGAGTAAGAAAAAACAGAAAACAAAATATTAAAATAAATCGAAAATGCAAATAATTAGTTAGATTTTTCTACACATTTTCCATATGTCTGCTAAAATAAAAACATTTTGTTAGGTCCATTGTCAAACTATGATCCCATCCCCATGTCAAATTTGGATTAAACTTCTAAATAGGCCTAAATAACTCATGGAAAACATCATATAGACGATGAGCTGGATGATTACATGTTTTTAACAGAGACGCCGACGTCCTCTCCAGTGACCGAATGACATCTTGCACGCCGAACTTCTGAATTAACTTACGGTTACAACACGAACGAGGAAAATACATTAAACATTTACAATGATCTTTAAAACTTTCAGGTCTTTTTTTTATGAGTTGCAGTTGCCCCTTTTGCCAAAGCTGACTGCGAAGATTGTGTACGTTTTCGTCAGCTGATTCCTTTTTCGTCCCCCTTGGCAAGGGTCCTCTTCAAGTCGCAAGTAAAGATCATAACTTGCCTTAAAGGACCCCTCTTGCTTATTCTGCTTTTTATAATATATCTAGCTCCCATACAGAATTATAAGCTTCTAAAATCCCCACCTTTCTCCATTGTTTCGTTTTGTGCCAACGAAAGTTTAGCGCTTTTTTGGCCTTGCCGAGTTTTGCCCGTCACACAACGAAACGTGTGCCGGGATCATCAACGTCTGCTGACAACTCTTTCCCACATAAGGATCTGAGAAGCTTTTGTTTATTACTTCTTTTATTTGCTTAGTTTTCACACTTTTGAACCATGGCGCGATCAGTTTTCAAATGTTTTGCGCCCAGCCGCCGCGTCGGAGAGCAGGAAGGTTGGACATAGTCGACAGGCGCTAACAAGAAAATCGCTAATTTCAGATGGAAAATAATGGTATTTTCGAAAATATTTTTGTCTGATCCATTTCATAAAGAAAATATTATTTCTATTAGTAAGAGTTGTGCTTTAAATCAAAGAAGTTTGCAGCAACTTTAAATCTACGGTTGAAAGGTACACATCTTTTTTCTGCCGTGATTTTAGTTTGGATTGTAATAGTTGTATGGGAGAATTTTTCGTTTTTTTGTCTATTTCTTGTGAATCTTTGCATACTATTTGTAACACACATACGAACAAGTAAAAATAAAATATAAACGCCCAAATGATTTATGGTAAGGTTATTCTCGAATGATTTATTCACTAAAATAGTGGACACGGACACAATTTGTCCGGAGAAGACATATTCGAGGAGAGGTTTTCGATTGTCGATAATCATTCCACAAATGTAAACGGTGAAAAATTGAAAAAATTAAATCAGCCGAAAATTTGGGCAAGACTATGTGCTCCTGAGCAAGTTCGGAAAGTGCGTCTTTTCCAGGAACCAGTTTGCTGCCTTAGCCGTCCAGTGAAGCATTGACCTGTGAAAATAAACAGTCAAGATAGCATAGAGTCATAAGAACTGGATGGACATCTTTGGATCCCTTCAAGCTGGGGTAAAAGGTTTGCACAGTAATGAATTAAGAAAAGCCCGCGAAAAACGGGCATAACTCCATTCCTATTTTCTTCCTCTTCTTCCATAAGAGTTGAGTGACAGTAGCCCTTTTCTCGTGCAAGTACTCTCCTTCTTCCTTAGCAAATTTCGACGTCCGGAGCCTTGTTTTAGCAGTCTTGTTCTGATTTGTCAATGATTTCTTTCTACAAAGATCATATCAATCGCGAAGAATCATCTGTAGAGGAATCCCGCGAACCCACTTTCGATTTTCGGTACACTACCCGATATACCGTGAGACTGATGCGTGCTTATTACCACATTAGGTAGTATCAGAGCCATGGTATTATTCAAATTGGGTAGACGTTTGAAGATGATTCTGATCATTTCCGCTTATGGTTTCACTTACTGCCGACAGAAAGTATGATCTGTGCGTCCGGCGTGACGAATTAAAGCCCAGTGATTCACGATTCGTGAAAGCACAAAACCCCAAACCGCCGTTCTTGGGGGCTAAACTACCTGGCTTAATGAAACTTAGAATCTCTTGTTTGCCGTCGTTCAGTTAATTGCAAAAACAAGTATTAATCCAGTATTAAAAACAAAACAAAAATCTGTCGTTGCGACAAAGGACCTTAAATTATTTCTGAAAATTTACGACAAAATATTTTATTTTTATTTTGATCGCCTACTGAAAGACTGTCTTTACTATATTTTACGGCGATAATGGGGGTAGTTCGGCCAAAATTTGTTCAAGCAATGTTTTGGCCGTTCTTGGCGAGAGTCCTCTTCAGGCTCCAGTTAACACGAAACTGCGATAAGTGTAGGGGAGGTCGGGGTTGAACCGTACGTTTTTCGTTTTCGGCTAATAATTCAATTTCTGTAGAACATGAACAAATTTTGAAGATTTGAAATGAAAGATAATGAGAGTAGCTATGTTCTGTAATTTTTTGAGAATTTAATTTCACCTGGTTTTGGTGCCACAATTTTTTCTTTTTTCCAAAAAATCGTCCGGTTCAGCCCCACCTGTGGGGTTGGTTCGGACGGGTGGTGTTTTGAACCGGACATGTTAAGATGAGCTCCGAATATGACCGAATAAGTGGCACAACTAAGCGCAAATCAAGTTTTGACTAATTGGAGAAGAGCTGGACTATCCAAACATACCAACCGAAATTTTTTGGAAATTCGAACTCAGAAGAAAGTGCTTGTTGAACTTGACTTTTTCCACTGGAAGCAATTAGTTTAAAAAGCTTGGCTACAGCAGCTTTATCCTAAATATTTTGATCTGGACAGAGCGGGGTTGGACCGGACCTCTACGATAACGTCCGGTTCAACCCACCAGAACGTGTCCGGTTCAACCCCACAGAGACCATTTCTAGGAAAAACGAACACCAAGAAAAAATGGAAAGTAGTAGGAACCCCGCAATAGGCTAGTATGATGAAGAAATGAACCTACGTTGGACAAAACTATCATCAACTCGCAAAAAACAACTAACTTCTTCGCGATGAAAAAAGCAAAGTTGCCTGGTTGGGAATCGGTTCGCAATATTGAGAGTTTGAATTCCGTCCCATGAGCAGTGTTGGGACAAGTACTTCAAATTTGTACTTAAGTATTAAGTATCAAGTACTGCCCAATTTTGTACTTAAGTATCAAGCATTAAGTACCTGAAAAAAAATGTAATTAAGTAGTACTTGAGTTTTAAGTAAATGACTTGTACTTAAGTAGTACTTCAAGTACTACTTAAGTACTAGTTCATTTATACAATATAAGAAAGAATAACTTCGTTTACGTCATTTAGCAGTCAGATAACATATCTGGAAGTTTGAATAAAGAACTGAACACTATAAACTAAACTGCTGGCTTATCTTCTGGTATAGGTAGTGGGCATTTGCTTTAAGCACTGCATTCCCAGGTAATTTCCTGCCCAAAACTCCACCCAACGAGACCAAATCCAGCAATGGATCCATCCAGGGTATATTATGGCCTTATATCTTTCAAGTTTAATTCCAATTGCTCGACTCGTTTGATCCTTGGACGTAACACTGGGTAATTTCTGGGACTCCGCTCCAACTCCTTCTCCCACCGTAACCGAATACGCTTAATGTGCTCCCTTCGACCCCTATCACCGCATCCGAATCCGTTTTGGACACATGAATTGGTCATCTCGGGCACCTTCTCTTACCACAAATATGAACATTTTAGATTCCGAGTATTCCCTTGAAATTTCGGTTACCCTCCTTCAACCCCCTCCCCCCCGCTCGGATCCTGTCGGGACCCTAAAATGGATCATCTAGGGCATGGGACCATGTACCCTCCAAGGATTACCTCAATCGCTCCACTCTTTTGTTCCCTAGCTAAGGCTTGCTACACATTTTCCAGGCCCCCTTGCAACCCCCCCCCCCATCATGGCAGAATCCGGTTTGGACACATAGATAGACCATTTAGGGCATCTGTTCCTACCAACCATCAAGTTTCGCTCGAACAAGATCACCGGTTAGCAAATAGCGCACGCCACAAGACCCGGATTCCCCGTCCCCTCTCCCACCGATGGTCGGATCCGGGAAAGGAGGGTTTCCTAAAGCGTTATGTCTTTAGAGGCGTGCTAAGTTTCATCGTCCTAGCTTATTTCGAAATGCCAGAACTATAGCAGTCCCAAGCGTAGTAAAGAGCGAAAGACATCGCAATCGCTATTATGGAACATTTAACATTTACTGTAGATCAAACGGCAACCTATCAGATGTCATGTTTAGCTTCAAAATGAATTTTTCCTTTCTTAACTAAATTCCATTTTTGTTGAAAAATCCTTTTTCGCGATCTAAAAAAATGTGATCTAAGCAAAATGTACTTGCGATAGTACTTGAACATTTATTGGTACTTGAGGGCTTCAAGTACTTGGTTATTTTACTTAAGTATTAAGTATCAAGTACTCAAGGAAAGTTGTCCTTAAGTAAAACCCAAGTACATCGATTTTTGTACTTAAGTAGTACTTGAAGTACAAGTACTTGAAGTACTTCCCAACACTGCCCATGAGTCAGAACATTATTGCCAACCTCAGTTAATTATTTCACGATTTTATAACTTTGGGTCTGCCCACACTTGAAACTGTCCGGTTCAACCCGCGCACGGTTCAACCCCGACCTCCCCTATGTATTTCTAGCTAGAACCTGAAGAGATATTTGGATCAAACTTGGTGTGAGGATCCTTTGGGTCAAAGTACAGGTCAAGTTCGTAGATGGGACCTGTAGCCCCATATTTAGGAGTGGGGGAGGAGGCTTCAGTTTAAGGACCAAAACAATTTTTTTTTTGTTAAGCTAGTATTATAGTCAATTAAGAGATAAAGAGGAGAACCTATTTTCTTTTCGGACAAGTGGTTTGTCCGGAATCCGGACCACAGCCGGAAATTCGGTAGAAGGAAAAGTTTATTGCGAAGTCGATTGGAGTAGGATTAACACATGCTGAACCCAAATTTGAACTTTGTTGTCTTGCCAGACAACTAGTTTGCCCGGAATCCGGTCAAAACCGGAAAATTGGTATAAGTAAAACTGTATTTTTGAAGGACATGTCTTACCCACAATACCTTTGATATCTCCTTCTGTATTTGCTCCATCCATTATCTAACCCGGAGACCTTGATTTCGTACGGCACATTGAAACCCCCTAACGACACCTCACTGATGTCCTCACTTGCCTTGCTTCGCTACCTTCGAGGAGTATCGCGCTGTCAACGGTTATTCGCGATAAGTTTATTGATCAAGAAAATGTTTATGCAAACTTTTCCCTGCTTTTGCTAGAAGTCGACGGACCTGGAAAAGGCCTTAAAACAGCAAAAGCCGTTGTTAATTTGTTGAAAGCAGAGCCTACTTCGAAAATACCGACTTTTTGAAGTTACTGGAGCATAAACAGTAAACAGCGCGAGTAGTCCGAAGTCGATTAGAGGATTCGACATAAAGCTAAGACTGCACGCTGGCTCCATTTATGAATTTAATTTCATGCTGGACACATGGTTAAACCAGGATTCGGCCGAAGCCAGAAATATTTGACGGGTTATTTTTTTTTATTTTTTTTTTAGGAAGTCGGTTTGAGTGCCGAAATGGGGGTAAGGAAAAAACGCTGGATCGGTAGGGGCTCAACTTCTTATTTCGAAATAAATAGCTCTGATGTGTTCGTTGAGTTCTCAAATAGTCTTTATATTCCGGTCGTAGTCTAGGCTGGAAGGAGAATAACGAAAATACCTAACGGATCTGGTTAAGGGGTTGGTTAGGGATGAATAACATGTTTACGTTATCCAATAAATATTCCCCTTTGAAATCCCATTTGAACAAGACCAAAGGTTTCAGGGATCCCAAAATTTAATATTTGATCCAGACAATTGGGCCTT
Organism: Branchinecta lindahli; assembly: GCA_023053555.1. NCBI lineage: Eukaryota > Metazoa > Arthropoda > Branchiopoda > Anostraca > Branchinectidae > Branchinecta > Branchinecta lindahli. Next base: position 22,830,241 of record JAKZAO010000006.1, read on the forward strand.
GTCTTCGCCTGATCCAGTTTTCGCCAGACTTATACCTCTATAAGCCATATCTATTTTGACGACACTGACCTAAACTTCCTGCTTTACTTCTGCCAAATTTCCAGTTTTGGCCGAATTCCGAGCGAACTACTTGTACAGCAAAAAAAGAAAATTGAAAAACGAATTCAGCGTATCTCCTTATCCCTATAAAGAACATCTAATCAACTTTAATTAAAACTTTATCCAGTTTCAACCGGATTCCGGACGAATTGTATGTCCCGTAAAAAATGATTGTCATATACAGATTCAGCGTCTCTTCTTGCCCCTAAATCTGTCATCTAATCAACTTCATATAAAGATAGATTCATTCAGCCCAAGACTTTTGCTTTTAACAAACTTTCCGGTTTTTGCCAGATTCCGGGCGAATTAGTTGTCCGGGTAGAAAAAGCTTTTTCTACCCGGTATTCAGCAAGTCTTCGTCATCGTGTTCAGCATGTCTTCTTACCCCATTAGCTGTTTGAAAATTTTTTGTTTGCCCCTTACTTTGAACCCCCTCCCCCACCCCTAAGTGTAGGGCTACAGAGCCCGTCTACTAACACGACCTTACCCTTGACCAAAGATTCCTCATACCAAGTTTCATCAAAAATCTCATTCCCTTCGAGAGTTATCGTGCTGACAGACGGACAACTTTTGTGATGTCATAGGTAACCCTCCCCAAAACCCGGTCTTAGGGGAGGGAGCGGGCCTAAATCTCTTCCCAAACCTTGTAAAGAAAAGTTATGTTTCCCCGAGCGCCTTTCTTCCGATTACTTGTTCTAGTACTTTTCAGTCAGGGATCTTCGAGGTGGAATGGAGGTGGAGACAATAAATTCCGGATCCTGTGTTTTCCCTGACTTTGACTTGTTATCAGGCCCGTATCCAGGAATTTATTTCGGGGGGGGGGTGGGTTGTCCGCGGGTCGGACCAAAAAGTACAAAAAAAGACATAGATCAGATAGCCTACATTAAAGCCTACATAAAACGATTACTTTTGTGGTTTTCGGGGGGGGGGGGGTGAACCCCTTAACCCCCCTGGATGCGACCTTGCTTGTTATACAAGTTTTTCGGCCGACACCGAACATCGGAATATAGCAACCGAGGCACACTTGCGGGAGGCTCGATATCTGATTTCACCGACCGATAGACAACGAGCATTTCTTCGGGGCTTTCGGCTACACCCCAGCTCTCAAAGGGTCTTCCCTTCGTCACATTAGCAGGGTTGTTAAGTTGGTCTCCCATTGGGACCCATTGGCTCTCATCACTCTTGCTAATGATGGGGGTACAGGGTACAGTGTTGCCAGTTAAACCGCATTTCCCGTTGTAAGACCGCGATTCTGAACGAACTACCGCATACTTTTTTATTATACCGCATCCCGTGAAATGGCGAGAAAGGAATCCCAGCAGTGGTGAATTCGAATTCATAATATAAAAGGATAGATTTTAAGATGTGGAGCACAGGCACAGCGAAATGCTTTACCTAGCACGTGTTTTCTCGCATTTGTTGCAGATTAAGCGGCAGTTACCGCATTAAAGTTGAAGGAATAAACAAAGCCTGCCGCTTCAGAAACGTCAAATTGACAATAAATGACTTTGTTGACACTTCTCTACTCTCCAGGAAATACAAAAATTTGCGTCTTTTGGTCATACCGCATTTTGGTTGGAGGATACCGCGGAAATACCGCGTTTTCAGGAGGTCGGCACCAGGAAGCGGTGAAGGCCGAATGGCAACACTGACAGGGTAATGAAATAGATCAGCACGTCTTTTCCAGGTAGAAAAACAGGAATAAATCTGGGCTTCGCGCCACTGCTCCGAGTGGGCTCCCAGTTGGAGTTCTCCAGGGTAAAATCATCACTGTCTGCAGAGGCGTCACTACCCAAAATGTTTGGGGGGGGGGGCAAGGTATTTACCGACTGGCTGGTCGTTTTTACCGACTGTTTTTAAGGGGAAAAACTACTGTTTCGACGAAAAATCGACTGGTTTTTAGGAAGAACCGACTGTTTTTAAGGAAAAAATCGACTATTTTTACGAAAAACACTGTTTTGAAGAAAAATCGATTGTTTCAGAAAAAAAATCGACTGTTTTTTACGAAAAATGGTGGCGCTTCGGGCCGACTCGGCTATTTTACCGACTGGCCGACAACATTGGGGAGGCGTCCCCTCTCCCCCCCCCCCATACGTGACGCCCCTGACTGTCTGGACCACTCATTCCTCAAAAGAGGCTGTGATAGATGGTCGTTAAATGTTCCAAAAAAGTTCACAAGCCTGTCACAGCGTGGCAGATGTCATCGTTGTGAAGGATGATGCAGGTTGACTTTTCTTCGTGCTTTATTACTATGTTGTTTTCTTCCCGCAATTTCGGTAATTTACTCTTAAAGCCTACCGGATGGTAATAATCCGATTGTGGGATAACTATCGGATTGACAAGACACCTGTAACAAGGTGATGATGATTCATCTTGTTACGGACTGAAACAATGAAAGCAAATAGTGTAGTAAGTAAGTAATTTATTTTGTATTTTTTTGTTGTTGGTGAAGGTCTTCCAGGTTCAGGTTCTTTTTAATAATAAATTAAATAACAAAATGTCCAGAGCCCGGCTGAGAAATCGTAATGCACCATCTCTTCATGAAGTTAAAATGGGCATCAGCCCTATCACTTTAGACACGAATTCTGCGTGCTGAGAACCCCCTCCTTGCGGTGATGGCAAGTCTAATATGCGGCTCAGTTTGCAAATTTGGCTGTCGTGAAAAAAAAAATTACACTGAGCTTTTGATAACTCGGTGAAATGCAAGAAAAAAAAATAGCTGGAAGCTCATATGGCACTTGCAAGGCTGGGTCAGAGAATCAAAGTAGGAGTTCGTCAATTCGTGGGTTTGTTGTGATCATGTATAGTTAAAACTCTTGAAGCAAAAATGATGATGAACTCATCGGGAGTCCGAAAATGTATATTTTACTCAAACTATTGTTTGTGCTTTAAAGTTTAACTGAAAAGCCAACTTATTTTTGTATCATTTAATTGAATACAGTGAATTATTTGGATTCTGCAAAGGGATTTTTTTGTTTTCCACTGTCTGCTCTAGTTATGACGTTCAGAATATCTGCGGCTGTCCCCACAGCGAGAATTCTACTATGACGCGAGAAATTTTTTATCTAAACACAAACAAGGCTTTTCAGTGGGCAGTGGCGATATTGGTGAAGATTGCTTAGTGCCTGAACAAAAAAAAGTCATAAATCTTTCTTGTAGGGCATACAACAAATTAGAGGTACCACAAATCACACGGAAATTCCACTATTTGAAAATCGACTATTCCTGAATAGCGGAACAACCAAGTAACGCATTTTCAGCGGGTCTTCAAGCCAATTTAAGTGAATAAGTGATGGGTAACTAGATTGTCCTATCCCAGTCCTTTTCGGTTAAACTATAAGGAAATCAGTTCATAGGGATCATGGGCTCATAGGGATCACGAAAATGTATATTCCGCTTAAGAGTATTTTTTGTACTTTGCGGTTAGGATTAGTACTTTAAGGGATGGTCGGATCTGGGAACTTACAATTCCTAAGCCAGTCTTGAAAAGTGTCTAATTTCCAAGCGAAGTTTCATCGTCCTAGCACATCTGGAAGTACCTTCATTCGCGGTCACCGGACCCCCTCCAACTCCCCCAACAGGGCCAGAACCCGGTCCGGTTCTGTCACTGATGTATCTAGGGCTTCTGCTTGTTCTTCCAACCAAGTTTCATCCCAGTCGCTCCACTCTAAGCGTGTCAAAAGATTTCCGGTTCTCTCCTCCACTTCCCCCTAACATTCGTCGGATTACATCCGGACTTTAAATAGGACATTTGAGACATGAGGTCTTTCCAAATATCAAGTTTCATTAAGATCCGATCACCCGTTCAAAAGTTATACGTACTTCAAGATTCAGGATTCTCCCTCCCTCCACTCCCCCACGATGGTCGGATCAGGGAACTGACTATTTCTAAGCCAATCATGCCAAGTCTCTAATTTTCAAGCTAAGTTGCATCGTCCTAGCACGTCTGGAAGTACCTTTGCGGTCACCGAAATACCCCCTCTAACTTCCCCACAGTGCCCGAATCTTGTCCGGTTCTGTCACTGATGTACTTGTTGTGCTTGTTCTTCCCGCCAAGTTTCATTCCGATTGCTCCACTCCAAGCGTGTCACAAGGCTTCCGCTCCCCCCCCCCTCCGACCCCTCTTCATCGATATCAAGTTTCATTATGATCCTATCACCCCTTCGGAAGTTGTACATACCTCGAGATTCAGGATTCCCCTTCCTCCACTCCCCCCACGATCGTCGGATCGGGAAGTTGAATATTTTCAGGTTAATCTGGTCGGGTCCCTGATTTGCCTGCCAAGTTTCATTGTCCTAGCCCACCTGGAAGTAACTTAACTCCATATCACCGGAATTCCGGAACCCCCCTCCAACTCCCCCCACAGTGCACGAATCCGGTCCGGTTGTGTCTGTGATGTACCTAGGGCTTGTTCTTCGCACCAAGTTTCATCCCGACCGCTCCACTCCACTGTCACATGATTTTCGGCTCCATGCATCCTCCGACCCCCCCCCCACATTCATCGGATTCGGTCCGGACTTGACATGGGACATCTGAGGCATGATATCTTTCCAAACATCAAGTTTCATTAAGATCGATCACTTGGCCGGAAGGCAAGTGCCATAAAAATAGGACAAAAGGACTCGTCGGGACTAATTTTCAGGGAAATAAATAATAATTCACCAGACGAATTGTATTCGTACTTCATTGAGCCTAGAGACAGACCAGTCGCTCAGAACATCATTATTGTTGTCGTAATGTGTGTACAGCTTTTTTGTGTGTGAAGGCTCTCAGTTCTGCCGCTCTTAGGGTTCAAGCCCCAGCCCGTCCTATTTCGAAGATCGTGGGGGGGGGCATCCTGTTTATCGACGACTGTACATAGAGAAATCAAAGCAAAAACATGGGAAGCTTCGATGACTTGGTCACAACCATGAATCTCAATTCCGGAAGAACTCTGCGAAACTGGGGATAATCACCGGCCGCTGTGCAATATAGGCTAATTTGCTACGTCACCAAAACCCAGAACGGCAACCACAGAAAGTCGCACTTCCCTTGACTTTTTTTTTCTGTTTTCGCTTTCTCATCCCACGTTCAGAATTTCCGGATATCCTAGCGGTTGCACGTAATCTGTCGGAATTCGGATAAACGCAACCTTGACCATTTTTCTTTCAGCTCAAGATGCATCATCCGGCCTTGAGATGCCCTTTCCACGGAGGACCCGCCGGACAGGAATGTACGCCCCGCGGCGAGTCTAAGGTATTCGGAGAAAGCTCCGCGAAACCAGAATGGGGTCATCCTCGACGGGGTCACAACGAGTGAAAGTGACGAACTAAAAAATCGATCAGCAGTCGGCGTATTCAAGGGCTCGATTGCGGCTAGGAGTACACGTATGCTTGTAGTAGACCTTTAAACAAGGATGGTGGGAGCGGCCTCTCGATTAATTCTTGGGAATAACTCGACGTCTGTCTTTAATAGTGTCTTTGTCTTCGGAGATTGTTAGTGTGAATGGTTGTGGCGCTATTTCGCGACGTCATTCATATGGTGTACTTTAGTGTTGAAACTGAACCTGACCTGTAGAGTGGCTGTTATTGTAGGGGCAGAGTCGGTCTGAAAACAGTGGGGTGTCCGAATGGGAAAATAGATTGATCCTCGTTCACATAGGGTGCAGTGCAACCATTGACACACATCAGATATGTAGGTGTCGATATAGAAGAATCTCGCCGTGCAGGATATTCGATGCACTTGAGCAGAGGCATTATTTGTGAAATCAGGGGGCTATAATTATCTCTGCTATAAGTATTGTGGTCGTAGTAACTGACGGTCATTAACATCCGGTGATCGCGAGCTAGGGTACTTCCAGATGTGCTAGAGCAGTGGTTCCCAACCTTTTCCGTACCGCGTACCCCTAATCAAGGCTCGAAAATGTTTCGTACCCCCTTTTCCAGAACGTTAAAAAGACGATATTTATTATCATAAATGATAAGGCATACATGAGTAGAAATTTATACAAAATCAATGAGACACTTAAAGCTGCTTTTTAGCTAAAATTAAATCTCGGCTCGACGTCATTTACGGCAATATTTGTTTCACAGTCAGCCTGTTTCTGTGTATGGTTTTGATGTCCTCCGTGCTTTGCTTTCATCAAACTGCATCGCAAACGTTTTCGTTAGCTTAATTTGTAACCTGAATGACAATAATTATCACTTGTTATGTCTTTGGTTCTTCTTGAAATAATATTGTTAGACACAGGAACAGATTTTACGGCAGTAGGCTAGCTGTATTCAGGGGCGTCACGCACTTGTTGGCAACACCTCTTCCCCAAACAGAAACGAGTCGGCGCGAAGCGCCGCGATTTTTCGTGAAAACAGTTATTTTTTTATAAAACAGTCGATAAAAATACCTTGCCCCTCAAAATGTTCAGGCTAGTGATGCCTCTGCTGGTAATATTAGGCTTTCGGTAGTCAAAAGTGAGTTAGGCGAGATTTTGAAATTACGAATTAGAACGATTTTGGTTCCTTCGCGTACCCCTTGCAAGGGTCTCGCGTACCCCTTGGGGTACGCGTACCCCCGGTTGGGAACCACTGTGCTAGAGGATGAAACTTGGCAGGCGTGTTAAGGACCCGGCCAAACCAAATTGGAAATAGTCACTTCCCCGATCCGACCATCGTGGGGGGAGTGGAAGGAGGGAGAATTCGGAATCTTAAGGAATGTGTAACTTCAGAACGGGTGATCGGATCTTAATGAAACTGGATATTTGGAATGAATTCGTGCCTCAGATCTTCATCGGGCCCAGATCCGATGAATGTGGGAAGGGGAGTCGGAGCGGGAAACCGGAAATCTTGTGGCACGCTTAGGGTGAATCGATCAGGATGAAACTTGGTGCGAAGAACAAGCACAAGCCCTAGATACATCACTGACAGAACTGGACCGGATTTGTGCACTGTGGGGGAGTGGGAGGGGGGGCCCAGAATTCCGGTTATCGCGAGTTAAAGTACTTCCAGATGTGCTAGGACGATGAAACTTGGCTGGAACATTACGGACTCGACAAGATCGGCTTGAAATTGTCATTTCCTAAATTCGACCATCCCTTAAAGTACTCATCTTAACCGCAAAGTACAAAAAATACTTTTAAGAAAAATATACATTTTCATGATCCCCATCAGTCCGGGATAATATTACCCTCGATGGTTTTGCTTAGAATGAACTTCCATGTCCCTTAAAGTGCGTGTCGTAACCGCAAAATGAAATAAATACTTTTGACCTTACTGTACATATAGTCCCCGAGGTCGATGATCATTTGTGTCACGAGGGTTTTGCTTACAAATGGATTTCTAGCACCCTTAAAGTGTATCAAAAATACTTTTGACGAAACGAAGCATATTCGTCATACCCAAGGGCCTTTGATCATTTTTGCCTCAAGGGTTTTGCTTCCTTTAAGTGCAAAAAATACTTTTGAGCAAAATGTACATTTTCATGACCCGGTGGGCCCATCATCATTTTTGCCTCAGGGACTTTGTTTACAGATCAATTTCTAGCGCCCTCAAAGTACGCATCATCACAGCTAAGTGCAAAAATAACTTACTTTGTACCAGGCCCGTATCCAGGAATTTATTTCGGGGGGGTTTTGCCCGCGAAATTTATTTCGGGGGGGGGGGGGGTTTGCCCTCGAAATTTATTTCGGGGGAGGGTTTGCCCACAAAAAGTACAAAAAAGGCATAGATCAGAGGTTAAAGCCCACAAAATACTATCACTTTTGTGGGTTTCGGGGGGGGGGGGGGGGTCGAACCCCCTAACACCCCCCCTGGATACGGCCTTGCTTTGTACCAAACGATGCATTCTCGTGATTTCCAAGGGCCCATGTTCATTCTTGTCCCGAGGGTTTTGCTTAGAAATGATCAGAACAAACCCACGAATTGGAAAATTCCGACTTTCATCCTCTGACCCAGCCTTACAAGTGCCATAATTATGAGCTTCTAGCTGGAGGGGGTTCCGGAATTCCGGAGTTAAGGTACTTCCAGGTACATCGTCCTAGCACACCTGGAAGTTCCAGGTGTGCTAGGACGATGTAACTTTGCAGGCGTATCAGAGACCCGACCAGATTATCTTGGAAATTGTCAGTTCCCCAATCCGACCATCGTGGGGGGAGTGGAGGGAGGGGGAATCCTGAATCTGAAGGTATGTATAACTTTTGACCGGGTGAGATCTTAATGGGACTTGATATTTGGCTAGACCTCGCATCTCAGATGCCTCGTTTCAAGTCTGGACCGGAACCGATGAATGTGGGGGATGAGACAGATGGATGAACCGGAAATCTTGTGACACGCTTTGATTGGAGCGATCGGGAAGACAGTTGGTGGGAAGAATAAGCAAAAGAAATATCTACATCATTGCACAGAACCAGACCAGATCCGGCACTGTGGGGGAGTTGGAGGGGTGGTCCGGAATTCCGGTTATCGCGAGTTAAAGGGCTAACGCTCAAAATGCCCACTAAAAATGCCAACAATTCAAAATGCCCATGGTTAAAAATGCCCTCGACTCAAAATGCCCATGACTCGAAATGCCCTCGACTCAAATGCCCACGATTGGATTTTTTTAGGTATTCAGTCCGTAGTAAACTTGAATTAGGGGTGAATGAGCAACGAGAGGAGTAGACCGACTGTCAGAATAACGATGATCGTATGCTGAAATGGTATAATCTCAATTATCATATAATACTCGTAAAATATTTACAAGAAACAAGTGTATTGCCTCGTGGTTAGATGCCGCATAAGCGCTGTGCTTTCTTGAGGAAGCCTCTGACTGATAAGGAACCCCCTTGGAACTTTTCTTTATGAGCTTTAACTTGCTAGTCTTTTCGGATCATTCTTCAAGAAGCAATATAATAAAATAATTCCTTTCAAAGCCTTTTCCCTGTTTAACCTATCCCTTATAATCTCTTAATCGATTGTCCCAGGATGATTTTGGCCACCCCTGTGGACAGCTTCAGCCGTCGGTATTTTGAACCAAGACGATATTAGCCTCCCCTGTGACCATTTTGAACAGTCGGCATTTGGAACTGTCGGCATTTTGGACGATTTTTATTTCGAGAGTTCGACCTGAATTGTGGGCATTTTGAACCGTGGGCATTTTGAACCGTGGGCATTTTGAGTCGTGGGAATTTTGAACCGTGGGCATTTTGAACCCTGGGCATTTTAATCGTGGGCATTCTGAGCGTGGGCATTGTGAGAGTGGGCAAATAGATCGTGGTGATTTTGGGAACCACCCAGTTAAAGTACTTCCAGATGTGCTAGGACGATGAACAAGACTCGACAAGATTGGCTTAGAAATTGTCATTTCCCAGATTCGACCATCCCTCAAAGTACTCATCTTGCACGCAAAGTACACAAACATTTTTAAGCAAAATATGCATTTTCATGATCCCCCTCAGTCCGTGATCAACAGATTGAAACGAGAGAAATGCGGCTGGGAAACCTGATCGTCTGTACGGACAGTAAATAGCTCGGTCGAACGTGTTTATTTATTTCAGTGAACGAATGACCAACTTGGGCCACTCATATATATATATACCTTGCCTTAGACCTTAGTTCCTCCAGAGCCATCGGTGCCGCATAAGGCGTCAAACCAGGGACCCATAAATTTCCTTTACAGGGGGCTTGTCATTTCCTATGTTGCTATGTTGACCGAACAGTCCTACTTTCCAAAAATCCCACTTGGGTCGAATCTGCATTCTTGTTTGCCTCATTGAACGTGCGCACAAAAAAAAACTCCTCCCTCAAGGCGCCAGCAGCCAATCCCAAATTTTGTCTATCTGGTCTTGAACGTGATTGGACCGTGAGTATATCTCGAACTATCTTCCGTGCGGTCAACATAGCATCAGAAATCTCTTATTGACAAGCCCCCTGTAAAGGAAATGTATGGGTCCCTGGTCAAACCCATATATACACCACTAGAAAACTTCTGCGGGTATGGGCTGAGCTAAAGCTGAAGCTGCGCTGGCAGTAGCCCAAACCTTCATATACGGCTCCTACCTCGACAGACTCTACAATGCCATTTCACATTTTACGCTTAAACTCTTTATGATATTTTGACTACGGCTGATTTTAATTGAATCCCAAAGTTGAATATTGATCAGACTGCTTCGTCTAGACTAGTGGTCTTATTTTTTTTTATTTTCGAAATTAAAATATATCGATCTTAAAGATTTCTGGACCACCAGCTAATTTCTTTTGATCTTTAACCTCCGGTCTAGCCCAGATTACAATGGGAATCTAGACTAGTGGTCTTATTTTTTATCTTCGAAATTAAAATATATCCATCTTAAAGATTTCTGGACCACCGCTAATTTCTTTTTATCTTTAACCTCCGGTCTAGCCCAGATTACGGCGGGACTACCAGTGCTAGTTTAGTCGCAAACCCGCAGGATATTTTGATCTAACATGTTTACCGTCGCCACATTTATAAGTTTTATCGGAGGATTTGTTTGTTCCGAAATAAATATTCGGCTGCAGGTCCCATCTCCGAACTTGACAGATACCCGTAGGATCCTCACACCAAGTTTGAGAAAAATTACAGCATGTCCTGTAATTATGTTGTTTATTTATTCTATTTTTGAAGTATCACACTGTCAGAAGTTTCATAACAGATATTGCATAACACTTTCAAGAATAACACCTTTTCACTTAGAAATAAAGTGTCATGACAAATTAAGTTTACACTATTTCGTGCCTAGAGCTCCAACAGAAGAGCTCCACAGAAGACAAAATACACAAAGAAATCGATAATGCAAATAGTTAGTTTGATTTTTCTACACATTTTCCATGTGCCTGATACAATAAAAACAATTTGTTAGATACAAAGTCAAACTATGATCCCAGCCTCTCCATGTCGTGCACTTCCGACCCGCGCCACTAGATGACCCAGCGGTCGGATCGAGTCGTGTCTTCATCTTGGGTCTTGGGTGGGGGGGTTCTAAACGTTGCAAGTGCTAGAATGCTTATGATGCATCTCCTTTAAATTTGATAAATACTGCTCCGGAAAAAGTGTGTGGCAAACCAAATTCGCATCCAAATTCGCAATTTGAAATGCGTGCTTTTCATTTGTTTCCTTTCTTTCAGTGGTTATTCATTTTTGTTCTTTTTTGTTTTGTTGTTTTCTTTTCGAGCTTCAGAATGGGGGGATTACCAAAAGCAGATATCCTTTGCTTCTGATCCTGTCCAAAACCTTGGACGGACCTCGAAAAATCCTGATGGAGGAGATTCATAGAAGCCTTGCAAACAGCTTGCGAAGATGTGACTATTGTCCATCAGTTAATGCATGAAACCTGTTTCTCTGGGTTAGTCTGGGTTAGCAGAGCTAATGTACAATATTAAGGTGTGTAGACGTCCGTGTGACGTAGTCCTGAGCTTGAGAAAGTATGCTGTAATCGATTCCAAAATGGTCGTCATCACGTATGCACAAGTGGTCAGCTTTATACGAGACTGAATGACGAATTACGTACTCGGCAGGGGCACAACAGTGTCTGATGATTTGGAGAGTGGATTTGCGTAGCCCTATCCAAGCGTTAAAGTGTAATTGAAAAGCCAGCTTTTTGTGTCTCGGATTTGAATACACTGAATTATTTTGACTCTGCTAAGGAATTTTTTTCGTCTTGGGTGCTAGTAGTGAGGTTTAGAATGCGCATTGCTCGCCCGACAAGATAGAATCGACCCCGGCGTGGTAGATTTCAATTCCAACAATAGCGTGCCTTTTAATGGATAATGAAGCGAAGCTCAAGAAACGGCGAATTCTAGATTGTAAGGTCACATCTGAAGCTCGATCTGAAGAAGGCCCGCCACCGATGTAGTTGTTAAATCTCAACCATAGAGGTACAAGCATGTATAAGTAGTAGAAATTCGAAAGAAAATGTGCATTCGATAGAAATTGTTTACATGAATAGCGGAGCAACGATGTAACGCATTTTCACGTATTCGAGCCTGTGTAAGTGAAGAAGTGATAAGTAACTAAACTGTCGTATCTCAGCCCAATTCGGTTAGACTTTGAGAAGGGTGCAGGTTCCGAGATCGATGCTCAGTTACGGAAAAGGGGATCGATATCAACAAATAAGTCATTAATTTAGTATATGGACCGTTGCTCCCATTTGTACCATGTCATCTTTCTTATCTATATGGTGGCGGCAACGCTGATCGCCTCTACCAGGCCATTAGGAATCCTGGGCCTTTAAAGTTTAACCGAAAAGGGCTAGGATAGGACAATCTAGTTACCCATCACCTATTCACTTTTAATTGGCTCGGAGACCCGCTGAAAATGAGTTGCTTCGTTGTTCCGCTTTCACGAATAATCGATTTTCAAATAGTGGAATTTCCGTGTGATTTGTGGTGCCTCTATGCGCTTGTATTTTTGCTGTATGCCTTACGAGAAAGATTTATCAATTTTCTTTTGTTCAGGCACTAAGCAATCTTCACCAATCCCACCACTGCCCACTGAAAAGCCGCATTTGTGTTGAGATTAAAATTTCCCGGGTCATAGTAGAATTTACGCTGTGGGGACGGCTGGAGATATTCTGAGCCTCATAACTAGAGCAGATAGTGGAAAATAGAAAAATCCCTTTGCAGAATCTAAATAATTCAGTGTCTCCAATTAAATGACACACAAATGGGTTGGCTTTTCGGTTAAACTTTAAATGAGACCTGTTCTAGATTAGTTTTCCCCCATCTAGCGTTTCCTTCCTCCTACCCCTTCCAGATAGTTCCAGACCTTTTCGTCCTGCACTTATGTGCCCCAAAATGGGGCACATTGGCATTATCAGCGGAAATCGAACTATAAAACTGGGATAAAAGTTTCCTGCTGTTATTTCGCTGCAAGTGATTCATCGGGATACTAACATCCTTATTGCATGCAAATGCAATTTACAGTAATTTGTGCAGTTTGCAACCTCCAGGCAATTTAATTTTGCTTGGAGAGGACTTTCATCCAGTAAGCTTGTTTTTTTTCTTGTTTTTTTTTTTTTAAACCTCGTAGTATCTTTTCTATTCTTCCAGTCCAATATGAATTGGCCAGGTGACTACGCTTCCAATTTCCCTCGGTGACGCCAACGGTCTTATCAACTTAATTTTTTTTTTTTTTTTTAATTAATGACATGACCGGCCTATCTATTTAGCGTCACCGACACTTTCCTCTATCTCTACGTTTATTTTTAATTTCTTAATTTTATTTGACAGTGCAAAAACGGATACGTCAGCTAAATTTTATTCGAGCTATATTTCGGCCCTTCTTGGCAAGGGTCCTCTTCAGGCTCAAAACCGCTCAAGTTGGAAAAACGAAACTTGTGATAACAATTTTCGTTTTTCAAACTTGAGCGGTTTTGAGCCTGAAGAGGACCCTTGCCAAGAAGGGCCGAAATATAGCTAGAATAAAATTTAGCTGACGTATCCGTTTTTGCACTGTCAAATATGATTCGCAGTCAGCTTGGGTTGAAGGAATATTTAATTTCTTAATTATTTTTTTTCCTTCAATTCTTTCTAATCTTTACACTTCAAACCTACATCTATTTGTAAAATAAAATAAACAAAACTAAATTCAATATCAATATTTACTCTTTCCACTATCTATACATTTCAATCATATTATACAATTTTAACATAATTATCTTTCCACGTTTATTATTCTCAACATTCAAATTATTTCTATTACAAAATTCATCCTCAAAACAAAACAAAAACTCTATAACAATCATATAAAATATACATTATTTTTTTGTTTCATTCCTATTACCATTTATCATACATTTTAAAACAAAATGTATAAAATATATTTTAATTAATATTTAAAATTCTCTTTATGCGGACCATTTTACCATAAAACAATCAAGGAACATACTACAACAAGACCAAAGGTTTCGATGGGATCCCAAAAATTTAATGTCTGACTCAGACAACTAGGTCTTGTCTTCGAAGGATCCAGTCTTCGCCAGGCTAGTCATCTGAGAAAATCAAGTTCAGATATACCTGTATAAACCATATCTATTTTGACAATACTTATCGAAACTTCGCTTTACTTCTGCCAAATTTCCGGTTTCGGCCGAAATCCGAGCGAACTACTTGTCCAGCCAAAAAAAGATAGTTCAGAAACAACTTCAGCGTATCTCCTTATCCCTATAAAGGACATCTAATCAACTTCAAATAAAACTTTCACTTATACAGAAAATCCGGTTTCAACCGGATTCCGGACGAACTATATGTCCGGGTAAACAATGATTGTCATCTACAGATTCAGCGTCTCTTCTTACCGTTAAATCTGCCATCTAATCAACTTCAAATAAAAATTTTGCTTTTAAAAATTTTCTGGTTTCGGCCGGATTCCGGGCGAACTACTTGTCCGGCGAGAAAATGGTTTTCAACATCGTGTTCAGCATGTCTTCTCACCCCTAAACCGAATATCTAATCAACTTCAAATTAAACTTTTGCTTTTAACAAATTTTCCGGTTTTGGCCGGATTCCGGGTTAACTACTTGTCCTGCGGGAAAATGGTTTTCACCATCGTGTTCAGCATGTCTTCTTACCCCTAAATCGAACATCTGTTCAACTTCAAATCAAACTTTTACTTTTAACAAACTTTCCGGTTTTGGCCGGATTCCAGATATACCTGTACAAACCATATCTATTTTGACAATACTTATCGAAACTTCCTGCTTTACTTCTGCCAAATTTCCGGTTTCGGCCGAGATCCGAGCGAACTACTTGTCCAGCCAAAAAAAGATAGTTCAGAAACAACTTCAGCGTATCTCCTTATCCCTATAAAGAACATCTAATCAACTTCAAATAAAAATTTTGCTTTTAAAAAATTTTCTGGTTTTGGCCGGATTCCGGGACTTGTCCGGCGAGAAAATGGTTTTCACCATCGTGTCCGTCATGTCTTCTTACCCCATAATCGACTATCACATTGGCTGTTTCAAAATATTTTGTTTGCCCCTTAATTTAAACCCCCTCCCCCACCCCTAAACGTAGGGCTACAGAGCCCATCTACGAACTCGACCTTACTCTTGACCCAAAGAATCCTCACACCAAGTTTCATCAAAATATCTCATTCCCTTCGAGAGTTATCGTGCTGACAGACGGACGGACAGACGGACGGACGGACAGACGGACAACTTTTGCGATGTCATAGGTATCCGTCACTAACGTTTTGGGATCCCAAAAACTGAACCCATAATTAAATAAAATCGCTCATCCCGCTCAAAAAGGTGCTCTTCCGTCATAGAGAACCTTTTACATGGTAGTAAGCTTGTAAACTCAATCATGGCTAGGGATGAGAGAGCCACTAGGGATGAGGATGACACACAGGCACAGCGATGAAGTGCGGAGAAATAAATTAAAATCGGGTTTCATTAGCTGCGTCGAACAATTTTGGGCCTGAAGTCTGTGTGTCACTTCTGAAACGTATGATTGCCCCTTCTCATTGGGTCCGTATCCAGGAAGGGCTTAGGGGCTCAAACCCCTGAAACACACACAAATAGTTGTTTTGTACGGGCTTTAAACTCTGATCCATGCTCTTGTATTTGTGGTTAGTATGGACAAATCCCTGATTTTGGGAAAGCCTATGCCAAACGCTGGGTATATCTAGCGTTTGGTAACCCTATGCCAAACGCTGGATAGACTATGCCAAATGCTGGATACTGGGGCCCATTCAGATATTGATGATTTGAGTGAAGCTAAAAAATAAACCAATCAGAATTCACCTGTAGTGAGGTAGCTCAGGGTTAAGGTGCCAACAGCTATCCGGCGTTTTGCATAGGGTGTCCAGGGTTAAGCATAGGCTATGCCAAACGTTAGGTATATCCAGCGTTTGGCATAGGGTATCCAAAAATCAGGGGTTTGTGGTTGACTGGTGTGACCCGCGGCTAGATCCCCCCCCCCCCCCCCGAAATAAATTCTTGGATAGCTGCGTTTTTTTACCATTATCCAGTTAACCGACCTGCAGGGTTTCTCACTATAAGCCGTTTTCCTCCTTCGGTTAACCGACCTAAGTCCTTGCAAGCCGTTTTTGGGATCCCAAAACGTAAGTGGAGGTACATATTCCTTCAGCCCAAGCTGCCTGCGAATCATATTTGACAAAGCAAAACGGATAAGCTACATTTTATTGGAGCTATATTTCGGCCCTTCTTGGCAAGGGTCCTCTTCAGTTCAAGCCGCTCAAGCTGGAAAATGATTGTAGAAAAACACATGAAGATGCTTCCTTAAATATCTGATTTTGTGAACTTCTTGCCGGAAAACTGCTTGGATTTAACGCTGGTGCTGTGTTATCATTTTGGACACGGCTGCTTTTTTTGCTGCTCGATTGGGTCTTCGAAAGGGTATTCTTCTGCGTTTTGGTTTTGTAGTCACCTGTTTCTTCTTCTTCTTCCCAGCAAAGATGAATACTTGGCGGCGGCATGTTTGGGCTATTTTAAGTTCCGTTCTTCGACGAAAAATATGATTCTGTGTCGATTACGATTCGTAGTCAGCTTGGGCTGAAGGAATCCCTATCGTCGAAATACGGAACTTCAAATAGCTTTTATGGTCACCTACTCTCTGACAGTGTGGAGATCGAAGAATTCATCATGCCTAAATCTTGACTGGTACCCAGGGGCGTCATAACTTTGGGGGGCACGCCCCCCTTCCAATGTTGTGGGCCGGTGGAAAAAAGATAACCGAGTCGGCGCGAAGCGCCGCGATTTTTCGTCAAAATAGTTGTTTTTTCATGAAAACAGTCGTTTTTTCTGAAAATCAGCCGATTTTTCGTCAAAACAGTCGGTTTTTCTGAAATCAGTAAATTTTTTTCAAAACTGTCGTTTTTTGCAAAAATATTGGGAAAAAATTACCAGCCAGTCGGTAAATACCTTGCCCTCCCCCGCAAAAAAAAAACATTTTGGACAGTAACGCCTCTGCTGGTACTGATAGACTGATAGTAACCCAAAACGAAGAGTAGGTTTACGTCAAAGACAAGTTGAAGACTGGATTAGGTCCAGGTTTTCTAACGTAGGCTACTTTAGTATCGTTACTTTGTCAGCTACCCTCAGTCTGGGCCCCAAGCCCCAAGTCACATTGTCTACCTGTTTCTTGTGGACGTAGACCTCGACGTGGACAGACGCGTAGAAAGAGGGATATTCGAATGCGATGCCAAAAGGACCGTAACCCATACCGGTCAAATACCGTTAGCATACTGATTGAAAAGATTGAAGTTCATCTCGATCCAGGCCTAATCGATGGCAGTGGGAGGCCTACACCTACAAATTGGTCTTTTGTTCGGATAGGTCTATTAGGGTGCACCTGGAAATAGACCAAAGGTTTGGGCGAGAGTAGGTTTTGACTTTGATCCCCGTCAATGTCGGTTTCGCAGGGAAAGGGAAATGAAATTGACCGTATTCATGATTTCCATGTATAGAGTACAGGTGTTTAGCCCGCTACGGTTTTGCTGGACTCCCTTTGGTTCCTTAAAGCACCGTGGGCTTCTCTGTACGTTCACACGCTTGACCCCGTCGCCATCAACTTTTATTTATTGATGTATTTAATTATGAACCCCTTATTAGGTAAAGTGGAATAGTACAAAAAAGTAAAAGAATGAAAACAGTAAATATAACAAAATTATTAAGCATGTGTACGTTTTTTAAATAAACCTATTGGTGCTGGGTCATTCCAGCGAAATAAAGCCAGGCAAAAAAATCGATTTCTTAGATTTTGACGAAAATTTCTCAGAATGATCTACCAGGGTCCAGGACCTTCCACAATTTTTTTTCGGCGAAAAATTTTTTTTTCGGACTCGGACGAATTTTTGAAATTTTCGGCCAAATATTCCATTGTTGACGGTGGAAAAAGTCAATATTTTTCAAAAATTCTACAAAAATCAGGGAAATTCAACACGACCTTGAAATTTTTTGAACTTCTTACCTACCTTTAGGACTTCAAATCTCGAGATGTTCAAGTATGTAGGTACTCTTCTTTACTTTTGACGGTAATTTTGGCAAGGCAAGGTAAAAAAAAGTTGGTCTTGGTAGATCCACTCCAGAAGAACCGGCCAGATCGCGAAAATTCTGAGATTCCCCATGGTAGTAGAGTGAAGAACGAGCTACCTTTCTGCATTAGCACTTTTGTGGCTATCGAGCCAGAAATGGTATTAAATAGCGATCTTAGAAAACTGAAATTCTTGGGAAAATGCATTGTTTTGATGACAAAATGAATTAGTCTCACAACCTAAAAATGAAAATTGAGAAATGAATGCTGCTCTAACCCTGGTTTCAGTTTTCAGATCTTACTGTTAGACCACAACCTGCCTGGACCAATTCTTAGCTGTCTAAGGGCCCGAAATCTTCTTTTGGCCTACTTTCAGAAACTTACCATAATAGAATGCATGCTTTTGCTCTTTTCACGTGTAAGTTTGCGCGAGGGTGGTAAATTAATCATATACTTGGTTATACGCAATTCTGAAACGCTAACCGAGTTCCGTTGTCAGTACATTTTTGGGATCCCAAAACGTAGTGGAGGGATACCTATGACATCGCAAAAGTTGTCCGTCTGTGCGCACGATAACTCTTGAAAGGATTGAGATATTCTGATGAAACTTGGTGGGACGATCCTTCGGGTCAAAGTACAAGTCAAATTCAAAGATGGGCTCTGTAGCCCTATATTTGAGGGTGGGGGAGAGGTTTCAAATTAAGGGGCACATTTTTTTTATTTTTTTTAAATCTATTAAGATAGTTGATTTAGGGGTAAGGAGACATGCTGAATCCGAATATGAAAGTTATTTCTCACCGGACTAGTAGTTCACCCGGAATCCGGCAAAAACCAGACACAAAATTTGTCGACCAATTTTCGGCTACCCCTTTTCTCCAAAATAGTATAGCTCTGCATAATAGTATAGCTCTGCGCAGAACGCGTAATCAATGAACCTAAGAGCTAGTTGTTTTCGAAGTTCGAAGGGGTTGGTATGTGGGAAAAGAGAAGGTGGTTGCGGGCTATATAACAGTTGGAAAGTTTAGAGGGATTGACAACTTCAGTAGAAGGGTACACACTGAAACCAAAAATAGACCGATCCCAATTGTGAGACAAGTAGGGGACTTCTAATGGTTTCATGGTCTAATAATAGGCTGTTAGACCATAATCATCTTCGACAATGAGGGGTTAGCAGTTTTGTCTACTTGGTGTACCTACAATTTGTTTCCTGTGCTTTATATGGTACGAACAATTGGTACCACGTCTATCACGAGGACATGGACTCGTAAGTAAGAATCGGTTGCTAGAATCTTTGGTGATGAGGGGTTAGCAACTTTTGCTAGTTGGTATACCCTTTATTTTTTGCCGGTGCATTTCATGGTAAGAACGATACGGTACCATGTCTATCACAAAAAAAGGACTTCGCGAGGGGCTTGAAGCTTTAAACTTCGATCTGTTTCTAAATATTACAAGTAAAGAGTATTGATCTGTCAACATCATATATTAGATTTTGGGGATCCCATCGACACCTTTGGTCTTGTTATTATCTATAGGCTGTAACTATTTAAGAAACTGAAATTTTGTATTTGCAACTATGTACAAAGAATGTGGAACACGCTAATATTATGGCGAAGTTACAAGTTTTTCTATCTTCAGTCTATCAACATCTTTTATGTACACTATACTCCGGCAGCATTCCGCTGAGCTGAAACTAGTACACATAAAACATCTGAGGGGTGGCACCAGTTCTCAACCTCGTCTTCGGGGACTAAAAAACCTAAGGGGTCGACTGACTTCCGCAGAATTTATATGCAGGCTTCTTCTACGTCTTCATCCGTGTCGACAACTTTGCCCAACTCCCAGTTATCGAAAATCTCAAAGCAGACATAGTATCTGAGCTGGTATTATAGTCAGAACAGCAGTGTTTTTTTGCGATTTCATTTTTGAAATGCATGTTCTATCTATTTTGTCATAAAAACAATGCATTTTCCCAAGAATTTCAGTTTTCTAACATCGCTATTTAAGACCATTTCTGGCTCGATAGCCACAAAAGTGCTAATGCAGAAATGTAGCTCGTTCTTCACTCTACTACCATGTGGAATCTCAGAATTTTTGCGATCTGGCCGGTTCTTCTGGAGCGGATCTACCAAGACCCACTTTTTTTGCCTTCCCTTGCCAAAATTACCGTAAAAAGGAAACAATAGTACCTACGTACTTGAACATCTCGAGATTTGAAGTCCTAAAGGTAGGTAAGAAGCTCAAAAAATTTCAAGGTCGTGCTGAATTTCCCTGATTTTTGTCGAATTTTTGAAAAATATTGACTTTTTCGACCATCAACAAGGGAATATTTGGCCGAAAATTTCAAAAATTCGCCAGAGTCCGAAATAATTTTTTTTCGCCGAAAAAAAGTTTGGGGAAGGTCCTGTACCCTGGTAGATCATTGTGAGAAATTTTCGTCAAAATCTGAGAAATCGATTTTTTTGCCTGGCTTTATTTCGCTGGAATGACCCTGCTTCATTTGAAGCTCGTTTCAGGGAATATTTAAATATATATAACCAGTTTCCGGTTTCTCCAGATTCCAGCCGATTCAACAATCTACCCGAGTCGAAAATTTAATAGCATTTTAACTGAAAATGTTCTTTTACCCCAATGTGAATCCTCTTCTCAGTTTCGTCGGACTAAGTTCCGTCTAAGTGTAGACCGCGAAGCCACGACGATATAATTTTCGACGGCTTTCGGAAGACCATTGGCGTGGCAGCGCGCCGTCGGTTGGCACCGTTTTTGACTTTCAGAACCCTACTTTTAGAATTCTGGGGCCATAAATCTGTTTTGTGGCCAAATTGACGATACATGTCGATGAATAGTACAAAAATGTCAGTGTAACTAACCAGACAAGTATTAATACAACTTCAGCTATTTTTGTTTTGCGCCTAGGGACTCACGTCCTGGATACTCTATATGACTAAGTCCAAAACACGCCACTGCTCATCAGGAACAACGAGAAAACGTTTCACTAACGACTCAAACTCTACAGTCAAATCCTGTATCAACCAATCAAGGCGATCGTTCGGCACAGCTGTGGTGCCGCTTCCGGCTCTTCAGCTAGGTACAGTACCCGGCGATTTTGCACCGGCAAGGACAGTTAATCATCATGAGTATTCTCACGAGTCTCCGCGGGGCGCGGACGGGGATTGCTTATATTGACATCACTATCATCAAAAGAAGGGGCTCCCTTTCACATTTGTTGGGGAGGTGATTTTAGGAGCTGCTGGTGTCGTTGGTTTAAAAAAAAAAACACTTCACGGAAATATCTTCGCCTGGGGCGCCTTTCTTAGTAAGCTCTATTTATTGGAAAACCGCTTTCGGGGATTGAAGTGAGTTTTTGCAAGCAAAAGATGTGGATTTCAAAAATGTCGACTGCGGCGCTAAATTTTATTTTGTCCTGTTGTACAGTCGGTAGTCGCTGCTGCTGGGGCTTCTCCCCCAGCGAAAGTTGAAATAACGGCACTGGTTAATATTTGACAGTGCAAAACGGATACGTCAGTTGAATTTTATTAGGGCTATATTTCGGCCCTTCTTGGCAAGGGTCCTCTTCAGTATGAAGGTCAAAAGGGGGCCAATGGATGGCTGCTATATATATAGAGCCGAGCGCCAGCGAGGCGCCGGACGCGTTTACACTCCTAAACCGTTCTAGGGACAATCAATGGTGTGACAGGCCACTTTGAAGCGAACAAGGGGTATCTCCCTGGATGGTAAGTATAATACAAATATTTTTCCATTGACCCCCTTTTGACCATCAATACAAAAATCTTGGTTTTGAATATGAAATACGAATTTTTAACTTGAACCATAATAAAAATATTTTTCCATTGACCCCCTTTTGACCTTCATAGTAGACCGATATTCTCCTGATTTTCAACAACCATTGCCTGATCTTATAAATATAAAGTGGAAACTGATAACATCCTATATATTTTTGGTAAGGAAGTACACAAGCGGATATTCTACGAACACGAACACATTCTCCGTGTTCTCGCGTTTTCCGTTCATAGTCCCCAGGAAGTGACTCCATTTGTCCTCGTGGCTCCCCCGGCATCCCAAGTGAGTAACCACAGAACGGCAAGTGTAAGTTTCAGATGTTATAAGATAAGATAAGATTTATTCCACTAAAAGCACAGAGGCCATGGGAAAAAAATGACACACAAAAAAACAAAACAAAAATAAAAAACAAAAACCAAATAAGTGATAACTATTTT
This sequence comes from Branchinecta lindahli, assembly GCA_023053555.1. Classification (NCBI taxonomy): domain Eukaryota; kingdom Metazoa; phylum Arthropoda; class Branchiopoda; order Anostraca; family Branchinectidae; genus Branchinecta; species Branchinecta lindahli. The sequence continues at coordinate 22,852,538 of JAKZAO010000006.1, forward strand.
ACATATTCCTTTACAGGAACCTTTCTCTGTGGTTCATCGAAACCGAAAGGAATCTTCCCAACTTTTCAATATCACCAAATAATTTACTTCCCATTACTTTTACCCAGGGGCGTCACTATGGGGGGGGAGGGGGGGACTCCCCCCCCCAAAGATCTTGAGAAAGAACTTTCGTCGGGCGAAGCCCGGCGAAAGTACACTTGTTTGTCGGCGCGGAGCGCCGGCAAACCCAGAAGAAATAAAATTTTGCATGCTTTTGTCGGGGGTCGGTCGACTCGTCTGCACATCGGGTTCTTTTCATACGCAAGAAATCAAATTTCGCACACATTTGTCGTGCAGAACACATCCTTTTGTCGGGCCCTCGATATGCTCTTCGGCACATCGGGTTCTTTTTATACACAAGAAATTCAATTTTGTATGCTTTCGTCAGGCGTCAGTAGACTCGTCGGCACATTGGGTTCTTTTATACGCAAGAAATAGAATTCGACAAAAATTTGTCGGGCAAAAAACAGAAGAAACTGATTTCTGTATGCTTTTGTCGGGCGTCGGTCGACTCGTCGGCACCTCTGATTCTGTTTGTCTGTTATAAATCAATTTCAGCAAACATTTGTCGGGCGCACCCGTATCGTCGTTACATCGGGTTCTTTTTGTACGTAAGAAATCAAATTCTGTAAACATTTATCAGGCGCATCCCGAAAGTTTAAGTTTTGTCGGCACATCGGCTGCTATTTACACGTAAGAAATAAAGCCCTTTACAGTCTTGTCGGGCAAAACAAAGAAGAATTCGAGTTCTGAATGCTTTAATCGGGCGTCGGTATTCTTGTCGGCCCACTGGGATATTTTATTCGCAGAAATCGAATTCTTCAAACATTTGTCGGGCGCAACCGGAAAGTTTAATTCCCTTCGGAAGATCAGAATCTCATTACACGTAATAAATCAAATCCGTAAACTTTTGTCCAATCCCGAAAGTTTAGGTCTCGTCGGCAAATCGGGGTTTTCTACACATAAGAATCAACTTTGTGCCTACTTTCTTATGGATGGCCACTACTTTTTTGCTGGAAAGATCTGTGATTTCGCAGGTAGTCACAAATTAAAATAAGGTAAGGCCTTACTTCTATTCGAGCATCAACGATTCCACAAAATTTCGCCTGCGGCGCGTTTCGTAGTATTTTCTATTTGAAAAATGGTGGTTCATTTAGTTGGCGTTTTAGGATTGAAATTCTTGAGGGTTGGGAACACATTAAAAGCTAGAAACTGTCTAAAATTTTCCGGAAAAAAAGACAGGTTAACAAAATTTCGCCTGCGGCGCTTGATTTAACTTGTTCTGGGTTCAGTCGTTGGAAAGCTTCGCTTTTTAGCGAAAGGTGGAAAGAAAAGCCGAACGTGTAAATTAGAGGATTTTACATTAAAGGAATAATCTCAACTAATGCATTACAGTTAATTTTACACAAACTTTAGCCTGCGGCGCATTTCGTAGTATTCTGTATTTGGAAGAACGGTGTTTCATTGAGTTGGCGCTTTAGGATTGAAATTCTTGGGGTTTGAAACACCTTTTAAGCTAGAACTTATAAGCTAAATTTTCCCCCCAAAAAAGGCAAATTTACATTAAAGGACTAATGTACGCCGTTGCCGCGAACGTTTTTTCGTCGGCACATTTTTGAGTCCGTCGGCACAAACTGGACGTCCCCCCCCCCAAAGGTAAAAGGCTAGTGACGCCCCTGCTTTTACCAACCAATCCTCCCCCCAATAACTAACACCAAAATTTTCCCTCGAAGATCTGAAAGCTCAGGGCATACGCACATTAAGTGAAAAATATTTTCATCCAATTGCCCACACATTGGGCAAAAGTAAGGACCAGACAACACTTACCCAAATATCTTCTACGCATTCCTAATGGTAGGCAATCACCCCGTAAACTCATTAACAACCTCAAATGATCTGCTGGAATCCCCACCTTAAAATAAATTTCCTCCCCCCATGCTTTGGCCCTCGCGTACAACCACAATGAACCAGAAGCAGCCACCGCACACTGCCACAATTATATTTCCTGGTCGTGTAACCTAACCTCCACCTCCTTAGCAATACTCACACCATTTCCTGCTCTAGGTCCTTTTCCTTCACACCAAAAATGAGACAAACCGCTACTATCCAAAATATTTTTAACCTGTTTTGACCACGATTCCTTTGCACCAATATCCAAATATGCAGCCTTTAGCGGTCTTACTCTCGGCAACGCTATTATTTTTTCCCTCCTACTCCTCTTATCACTAATGTGTTAATCTTACTACTAAGGCCTGAACTCATTTGAAATAACCTAATTGCACTTGTTCTAGCTTAATACCCGGACTAAACCCCAAATTTCCGCGGCGTAATGCATTACTGGAACTAACTTGGACCAAAACACCTATTTATGCATTCTTAAATTATTTATCTCTCTCAACTCGCTTTTCAACAACATATTCAGGCACTTCTTCCCCTTCGGTAAACTAGAATCAACATGTTTCCCGTATTTCCCCTTTGGCGACAAATTAAATCCCAAATAAATAAAATCTTCTTTATATTCAATTTCTTCTCCTTCAAACTTTATTTTGATATTATCTAATTTTCCCCCTTTCCTAAACACATTACTGCCGTTTTACTAACATTCAATGTCAACTCGTTCTTTTTCAAAAATTCGGGCGTAATATCCATCAAAACCTGCAATCTTCTTTTGAATCAGCGAGAAGTGCCACGTCGCCTGCGAACAATAATAAACACAACGGATAACATGGTTGCCATTCTCACATTCATATACTCTTGCCAATCATTTATATACAAAGAAAATAACTTTGGAGAAAGACTACATCCTTGCTTTAATCCAATTTTTGACAAAAACTCCCTAGAACATTTCCCTGCACATTATAAATTTCCATTAAAATACCCACGAAAGGACGTGGGAATCCGATTTCGATTAAAGTTTGCATTAATAATTCCCTTTGAACATTATCGAAAGCCCCCTTTAAATCAAGGAAAGCCACGTACAACCTCCCCCCTTTCCTTTTAGTATATTTACGTATCAAAACATTCAAAAATGAATATCTGGTCTAGCGTACTCAGAGCGTACTATATCCCTCCCTGAATCCGGCCTGTAGCGAAGACATTTTCTCATTATCATTCAACCACATTTTCATTCTTAGGTCTAGAGGCCTATTCTCGCCGTTCCCCGAGGACTCCTCGGGGAATCGAAAGGAACGGCGAGAATAGAGGGACTCACTCCATGCGGACTCCGCGTGCAGGAAACAGCGAGAACACGGGGACTGCTTCCAAGACGGATTTTATTCTTAAAAAAAATATGCATTTGACAAAATTAGTCTGGATCTACTTTATTTTTGGTTTTGTTCATTCTGATTATTTTTACTTAATTTTACATTGCACCAGCACCACCAAAAATTGATTCCCCTCCGAATCTGAAAGGGAGTCCTTCTTGATGATGGTGATGATAATCGGAGCATTCCCCGTCCGTCGGGGAACGGCGGGGACTCCTCAAGTGGAGTCCTCGGGGAACGGCGAGAATACGCCTTAGCACTCTACAAAAAATCTTACTTAATACACTGCCTAAATGGATCGCTCGGTAATTATCATGTATAGTCCTAATTCCTTTCTTATATATTATAGGGATTACTATTGACGTCCTCCATTGGTCCGGCCAAGTAGCTGTATTAGACAAACTGAATGAAACAGAATACAGCGTCAACGGACGACAAAAAAGGACGACTTAAGGCCTATTCTCGCCGTTCCCCGAGGACTCCTCGGGGAATCGAAAGGAACGGCGAGAATAGAGGGACTCACTCCATGCGGACTCCGCGTGCAGGAAACAGCGAGAACACGGGGACTGCTTCCAAGACGGATTTTATTCTTAAAAAAAATATGCATTTGACAAAATTAGTCTGGATCTACTTTATTTTTGGTTTTGTTCATTCTGATTATTTTTACTTAATTTTACATTGCACCAGCACCACCAAAAATTGATTCCCCTCCGAATCTGAAAGGGAGTCCTTCTTGATGATGGTGATGATAATCGGAGCATTCCCCGTCCGTGGGGACTCGCGAGAATACGGGGAGTGAGTCCCCGGGACAAACGAAAACGCGGGGACTCCTCAAGTGGAGTCCTCGGGGAACGGCGAGAATATGCCTTAAAGGCAAATCATTAGTTACTGACTATTACCCGAAACTTTGAAAACTAAAACAAGAGATAATAGGTCGTATGGCATTTTTTAAAATAGCTGGTAAATGAGGACGCCACTAAGTTGTCAGGATGTCCAAAATTCCGGCCTCCCTCTCCCTCCAGCCCCCCCTCCGGGGATAGGTAATTGGTCTTAGTGCACTGTTTCGATACCTTTAAACGCATGTCAAGTTTCGTAGTTCTATCTTATCTAAAAGTGCCCGAAGTAGTAAAAGGTGGACAGACGGACAGACCGACAGATATTACGATCGCATATGGCCCTTGAGCAGAACGCTGCGAGTGCCTCAGGAATATACCGTGTACAGTGTCAATTGACACCTATACTAATCAACAACGAACGATTTCTTGTCCGTGTTAAACGGTACATAAGGCGTATTCTCGCCGTTTCCCGAGGACTCCACTTGAAGAGTCCCCGCGTTTTTGTTTGTCCCGGGGACTCAATCCCTGTATTCTCGCGAGTCCCCATGGACGAGGAATGCTCCGGTTATCATCACCGTCATCAGAAAGGACTCCCTTTCAGGTTCGGAGGGTAGTCAATTTTTCGCTCCTGTTGGTGCAATGTAAAATTAATTAAAAATATACAGAACAAAGAATACTAAAATTAAAGTGGATCCAGATTTAATTTGGTCAGCTGCATATTTTTTTTCTCGAACAAAATCCGTTTTAGAAGCGTTCCCCGTGTTCTCGATTCCCCGAGGAGTCCTCGGGGAACGGCGAGAATCTGGCGAGAATACGCCTGAAGTGACTGAGTGACTCCCTCTATTCTCGCCGTTCACCTTGATTCCCCGAGGAGTTCTTGGGGAACGGCGAGAATACTACTCTACATTTCTACTATGCTGTCACCGCCATCACCGTCTACATCACCACCATTTTCATCTGTGGTGTAAGAAAGGAAGAAAATTCTGTAGGAGGAATTTAGACAGATGTAAATAAACAACTAGCTTTTTGTTTTGGTGCCTTGTGGACTTGAAATATTCTCATGGCTCTCGGGAAATCCATAAAACTCTTCACAAGGTATCTGCCTGACGTTCCTCCGAGTGTGATCTTAGAGCAGAGAGGGAACTCAGCTTCATTGCTGTTTGAAGGAAATTCAGTTGCTGAATTGGGTAAGTCTCTGCCTAGGAGCCAATATAGTTGACTGTTAGGTAGAAAAAGCTGAGGCACAGGACACTTCACATGCAAAACCTTGACTATGTAGAAAAGAAAATGAGGCTTTTCATCTCCCTCATCAGTTGCGTCCTTTTGTTTTTGTTATGAAAAATATGAAAAGGATTGTCTTTGATTTCTCTAATTCATGGTAGTAATTTCAGCCCTATCCGAGCCGGTGCTCAGTTGTGATGACAGAAACTGTGTTTTTCATGCATGCACTGTATACTGAAATCCATTCACCCTACATGAAATCCAAGGTACAGTGCTTGAACGTCTAGCACCCAGGCATGGTGCTAGACGTTTGAGCACCATGCCTGAAAAGGGGCTAGTGTACTAGACTGGTAAGTCTATTATTAGTTGCGTTTTTTGCTGTCATCCAGTTAACCGATCTTCAGATTCGAGTGAAAGATAGGTGGTAAGAGTAGGGTAGCCACTAATTTTTTTTTTAATAAAACCTGAGCTTTTGAAGATCAGAAAGTGATTCTCCTATCTTTTAGCTTTGATTTGAGGCCAAAATCACCTCTCTATCTTGTCTCTAAGCATCTTAAATCTTCTTTAGAAAACAGTATTTTACATAATAAAATGCCTATGTTCATCCATTGACTTTAGGGTTTTGTCCCTCTAGTGACCAGTTTGGAACTATGACACTATGTGCTTCAATGAAATTCTATGAAACTGGGTGATTTTGAGCTGGTTTTGAGTGCATGGGGAGCCCCAGCAAGTGAGTTAGATGAGAAAATATGAATATGATCATCAAGGTTACAATCCAATAGACCTATTGCTGCTATAGGCTGCTGACTTTTCCTCCTTAGTATCAACAAATTTTTTTAGGCAAGTTCAGCTACTTTTTTTTACATCTAAATTTACATTGAATATTAAGAACTAATATTAAATAGCTAGGACATCTTACTGTTAGCCTTATAAAATAGACAATTTTGTCCTGAGTGCAATGGTATTTTTTAAATATTTTTTGGAGATGTTTTAGATAGGTAAAACTGATAAGGAAAATTCACAGCAATTCATGGATTCATTACAAAAAAATCGCCAACTTTTGCCACTAGGTGTTTATGTGGCTACCCTAGTAAGAGAAAATGCTTCAGATGATCCATTTAAGAGTCCGAACCAGATTCGGCCGTGGTATACTGGCGGTTGTATATGGGGAGTTGGGGTGCCTGAAATCTTGGGCACGTCTAGGGACCTAGTGAGTGGATTTCTTGGGTTGAAACTTGGAAGGTTGGCGATGGCTTGGGAGGTGATGTAAGAAATGTTCAGACTTTCAGATTGAGTGAAACTAGATTATAGATAGCCTATCCTAATTCTAATCTAGGTCCGAACCTCATTTTTGAATGGCAGGGTGTTTATTGTAAAGTTCCCTTCTGCTTTCTCGTACCACTACTCTTAAAAAGTGCCATATGAGCTCGTAGCTCTTGTTCTCTTGTTGAACTTAAGTCCAATGCCAGCATACAGGAGGGCTATCCAACCTCAGGCTCAGACAAGATTTCAAATTTCCAGAGAAGGCTTTGCTTCAGAATAATCCATCTGGCTTAAAAAGGAACCAAGAAATATGCCTAAAACACTAGATTGAAGCTAATTGAATGGTTTACATATTGGATACATAAATATTGCTTCAATACTTCTAGTTAAACATATTTTTATTTTCAAACAAGATTGCTTCATTCCAACCTGACTTCGATCTACGTAAAAATGATGAAAAACGAAGAGTTAGCAAGGTCAACAGGCAGAAAACAGATTTTAAAACAGCTGCTAAATGGACAAAAGGTACAGAATTTAGTATATTTTTGGACACATGAGTTTGAAGAAAGTGATATTTTGCCTATTGATTGCCAGGATAACTTCTATCTTTCATTTCAACATTTTAGAGGGCCGCTGTCGAGGTTGTGTAAAACGAGGTTGGATACCCCTCCTGTATTCCAAAACCAGTGATTGGAAACAGTAGCGTATATTAGGGGGGGGAGACAGGGTCGATCTTCCCCCCCCAAATTCTTGAAAAAGGGATTTTTAGTGGGAAAAACGTGTGCAAAACAGGGGCGACAGGTGCGATCCTCACCCGAAATCCTCGGAAAAGGAGTTTTTACGATAAAAACCTACGCTAAAATACAATTGAGAAGATCGGTCGAAATTATTTACAGCACGGTTCAGTAATAGATCTCAGAAACAGTTTTTTGAGTCGTAATGTGAATGATTACAAGATTAAAAGGTGTTGTTTGCACCTCGTTTTTAATAAGATCTTATTCTGGTTATTCTAAATAAAATAAAATTTTAATAAAATAAAGTTTTATTCTGGTTATTCTGGTAAAGTAATGATATATATTTTGGCCTGCCATTTTCACAAATGGATAGGCAGCCATGAACTGAGGTGGAGCTCAGCTGTTAGATAGAACTGGTATGGTAACTGATTGTAGCCTCTCATAGAAATGCACTAGAAGTCTTACATAAGAATCCTTTACAGGAACTGGGGAGGCAGACCACCTGAAAAAAACTTGGAACTATAAGAAAGCTTTGGAAGCTTATGCCTGTCTTGGTGTCCTGCAACTGAATGCTGGTATGTACAGATTTGAACTTTATTTATCCTGTTTACTAGTAGCCTTTGTTAATTTACTTGGATACCTGTGACTTCGTTAAGTTGTCTGTCCGTCTGTTAGCCAAAGGGGTTGAAATATTTTTTTCTAACTTGGTATGAGGATCCATTGGATCAAAGTACAGGCCAAGCTCGTAGATGGGCCCTGTAGCCCTATATTTAGGAGTGGGGGTTCAGCTTAAGAGTAGGGTAAGGAGACACGCCTAATCCATATCTGAACTTTGTTTTCTTGCCTAACAAATAGCACAAATAGGCCACCCGGAATCTTGCCCAAACCAGAAATTCGGTTGAAGTTCAAAGTTGTTTCTGAAGTCGATTAAAGATTTGGTAGTGGTGTAAGGAGACATGCTGAATTCATAGCTGAACTTTGTTTTCTCGTCGGGGATGTAGTTCACCCGGAATTCGGCTAAACCGGAAATTTGTTTGAAACTCAAGTTTTCGAAGTCGATTTCAGTCAGTGTTGAAGTCAGTGTTGGGGTAAGGAGAGATGCTGAATCTGGTTTTGAACTTTATTTCCTTGACGGATAATCAGTTCGCCCGGAATTCGGCCCAAACCGGAACCCTCTGTGTTGGGTTATTTCTGTCTGAATGAAGATAGTAGGACTGAAATGAAGGTATTTGCTTTGTATAACTCCAGATTAAATGTACGATCAGAATCGGAAATAGTCTGGAAATCTCAGACTGAAAAAAAAAAATCCTTCTATAAAATTTGCAAAGTGTTATGTATATGCAGAACTTCTTGGATCTGAATAGTATTTCTGGTCGTAATCTGACCCTAATCCGGCTAACCTCAGATGGCGAAAACAACATGTTTACGAGATCTGCAGGCGAAGACAGAAAGTCTAGGAGACCCAATTGTCTGGTCTAAGAAGTCCAGTATATTCACTTTTGGGATCCCACCGAAACCTTTGGTCTTGTTGTTTCCGTGTTGGGAAGTTCCGTCACAGTGGCTAAAATACTTAATAGCATCGAACTCAGTTTGTACCCCCTCTTTCGGTTCTTAGCTTCGCTTACAATGTCTAGCATTTTCGTTTTGACAGCTTCTGGAGCTTGAACCAATGCTCTTGATCAGTGCCATCTTCACCCTTAGGCCGGTTAGGTCGGTGCTGGGGGGCCAGGGGAAACGAGAGGACAAGCGGCCGGTGTAAATTGTTTAGAATAGAAATCAGGCTACGGTCGCTCAATGCGATCCAAAGGTGTGACCAGCTACGTTGCAGCGTCGTCGATTACGTTACAGAAATTATGCTCACATCTAACAGTGGTGTGGCTCGACCAAGAATCGTATATAGGCTAATGTGCTGGCGTTTTTTCCTTTTTGACTCATGAAAAGGGGCCAAAACCCATGGATGGCCTAGGGTCCACCAAAAGTAAAAGACGGCACTGCTCTTGATAGAAAAATCCATCCCGTTTGCGGATGTAAGAGTCAAGCGTACTGTCAGAGCCTTGTGAGTGGATGTGTCAGCTTCTGCAAGAGGAGATAAAAGGGAGGAAGTTGAACCAAATGTATTCCCGAATGTTCTCGGAAGTCTCCAGGAAGAATTGAGAATGCGAAGTGCCAGCGTTTAAATACTCTTTCTTTTCTCAAAGGTCTGCTCAGTAGTTTAGGAGATGGTGAGTGATGTATCACTACTAAACCGTTGTGTAGGAAATTTTTAGCAAAGCTTATTATATTAGCAAAGCTTAACGGTACTGGCAACGTTACTGTAATAAAGCCTAGGCTTCACTTTCCAGATTTTTCTTCCGGTTTTCAGATATCCGTTTTTGTCGAGGTAAATCCGGAACTGTGAAGCCACAATAATAGTGTCAAGAAGTCCAGGACGTTGGGCAACGCAGATTCTGGATTCTGGGAGGGTTTTATAGAGGCAACATGATTAGAAAAATAACAAGAGCTGTAAGCTCATATGGCACTTGCATGGGTTGAGATGTAGTGTTTGATCAGAAGTACTTTTAAGGTTACCTTTGCGGTTCAGATGCGAGATACGTACATGATACGTACTTTATAGGCACTAGAAACTCATCTGTAAGAAAAACTATTGAGACAAAACGATTATAGGCCCTTAGGGATCATTGATATATACCATTTGGTAAAAAAAAAAAAAAAAAAATCACTTTTCGGTTAAAATGTGCAATTTAAGGGTGATAAAATAAATTTCCAAGCAAAACCCTTGTGGCACAAATGATCATGGGTTGAGATGTATCGTTTGATAAAAAAAAGTAGTTTTCGACCTTGCGGTTCAGATTCGCACTTTAAAGCACGTATGGCCACCTGACACGTTGTCTGTGTATTCACTTGAACTGGGTAAATAAAAGAACATACCTGAAAAAAATTTAAATCAAGTTCCTCGGTATACGAGTTACGCGTTTTCACTGCGTAGAGTAAACTCGTCGTAGCAAGGACTTTGTAGCAACAGCTTCCCGTCATCGCTCTTTGGCAGAGAAAACTTCACGTGCCTATTAAAAAAACACAAAGCAATGGGGCATTGAAAGAGTTCCTAACTTCCAGTGCAATTTCGAAAAAAGCTACTATTAAGAGCCAAAAATGTCATATCTAGTGATAGTAGTGAATGTAGCGGCACATCACAACGCTCAGAGATGGAATTCGACTGCCTCCTGTCTTCTCATTGTCCTGGCTCCTTTGTTACAGGGTTGAGTGAAGATTGGTTGTTTATTTACTTGACTTGTCTTTCTCAACCTTGTGGTTAAGGCCCAATGTTCAGCACACCTTACTTCTACCAAATATGTACCAGATCTCAGAAGAGGAAAATGATTGTGACCAAAATGCAAAAATGACTCACAGAAAATGGGATTAAATATGAAGGTTGGTGAAACTGATGGTAGGGTGGCCACAAAATTACCTAGTGGCAAAAATTGGCAATTTTTTTGTAATGAATGCAGGAATTGCTGTGAATTTTCCTGATCAGTTTTACCTATCTAAAACATCTTCAAAAAATGTTTTGAAAATACCATTGCATTCAGGACAAAATTGTCTGTTTTGTAAGGCCATCAGTAAGATGTCCTAGCTATTTAATATTATTTCTTAATATTCAATGTAAATTTAGATGTAAAAAAAAGTAGCTGAATTTGCCTACAAAAATTTGTTGATACTAAGGAGGAAAAGTCAGCAGCCTATAGCAGCAATAGGTCTATTGGACTATAACCTTAATGATCTTATTCATATTTTCTCCTCTAACTCACTTGCTGGGGCTCCCCATGCACTCAAAACCAGCTCAAAATACCCAGTTTCATAGAATTTCATTGAAGCACATAGTTCCAAGCTGGTCACTAGATGGACAAAACCCTAAAGTCAATGGATGAACATAGGCATTTCCTTATGTAAAATACTGTTTTCTAAAGAAGATTTAAGATGCTTAGAGGCAAGATAGAGAGGTGATTTTGGCCTCAAATCAAAGCTAAAAGATAGGAGAATCACATTCTGATCTTCAACAGCTCAGGTTTGATTAAAAAAAAAATTTACTGGCTACCCTACTGATGGATCAGTGATGGATCTACTATGGAGGTATGCTAATTTTATTTATGCACTTGAGCTGGATACCTTTGAAAACCTTTTTCAATACAAGACTAGGCTATAAGAAGGTTGGTGAAACTAATCTACATTATAGTAGCCTAGGTACTTAGAGACGGCTTTGAGATATGCTGATTTTAACACCCTACTCCGGTCTCCGGTAGTGTTCCAGCATCTTATCCACTTATCATTAGCTAGCATCATCCACATTATTGTTTTTATTCCTGTTCCAAAGATCGCTGTAATGAGCAAATAAGCTCCTCCCTCTAGTCGACCAGCAGTCAACCACAAATGCTGGGTTTTTGGATACCTTATGCAAAACACTAGATAGCTGTTGGCACCTTAACCCTGACCTTACCTCACTAGAGATTATTATTTATTTATTTAAACCATTAAACAGCCAACTTGGGCCGACAACTAACAACAAATATTAACAACAAAAATAAACATGTGCAAAAATATAAAGACAATAAAGATTAGTTCTGACTGGTAAATTTTTGGGCTTCACTCAAATCATCAATATTTAATTTGGTCCCAGTATCCAGCATTCGGCATAGTGTATCCAGCGTTTGGTTTAGGGTATACCAAAGGCTAGATATACCCAGCGTTTGACATAGGCTACGCTTTCCCAAAATCAGGGATTTGTGATTATTAAACATCTGATTATTAATGTTTAACCGAAAAGAGCTAGGATAGGACAATCTAGTTACCCATCATTTATTCACTTAAATTGGCTTGAAGACCCGCTGAAAATGAGTTACTTCGTTGTTCCGCTATTCACGAATAATCGGTTTTCAAATAGTGGAATTTCCGTGTGATTTGTTGTGCCTCTATGCGCTTGTATTTTTGCTGTATGCCTTACGAGAAAGATTTTTTCAATTTTGTTTTGTTCAGGCACTAAGCAATCTTCACCGATCTCACCACTGCCCACTGAAAAGCCACATTTGTGTTGAGATTAAATTTCCCGCAGCATAGTAGAATTTACGCTGTGGGGACGGCTGGAGATATTCTGAGCCTCATAACTAGAGCAGATAGTGGAAAATCAAAAAATCCCTTTGCAGAATCCAAATAATTCAGTGTATTCAGTTAAATGACACACAAATGAGTTGGCTTTTCAGTTAAACCTTAAACATATCACTATTAGTGATATTAGTGCTTTCAGTCGACTTTACGTGATCATTCCGAATGGTCTGAGGTTGAAGTTGATTGTATGGTTACCACTAGAAGTTACTTGATCCCTACATTCCCTTAGGCAAGGAAAATAGCTGCCTGTTGATCTCCCTGACGATTTCTGGAATTAGACAGTATATTTATGCTTGTTTTGAGTGTCATAATGTAGCCTAATGTTAAAAAAACAATATCTAAACAAATTTTACTGCAAAATACTTGCCAAAACATTTAATTCATTTCCAGATTCATCTGCCTGTCTACTCTCTTCACAATTTATGAAATGAGACAGTAGAGAAATGCTGAATTTATTATCAAATGTTGGAATGCTGCAGAAGAAAATATTTAAACCATCCTTTGAAATTTTCACGCTAAGCACTATCCATAAATGTTTAATTCATATCCTATATACTCAGGTTTCATCCAAAGTTTGAATGTTTTAGATTCTGTTTGGCTCTGTTTCTGTTTTCAAGGTTGCAAGCATTCACAGAGCTGCACCTAGCAGTCCGGGATTACATACTTATTGTCAAAATATTACGCACCCAACGTTGTTTATAATGTAATGATAGTTAACACATCCCAGCCAGCATAAGGAACTTTACGAATTCTTTACTGTGCTGCTAGTTCATTCAGACCAGAAAATGGATGAAGAAGATTTTTTAAAATTTATGTAAACACAAGATTTTCAAGTTAGATTTTGTGACAGATAGATTGCTAACAAGTTTGTTACTTTCCCTTTCTATTTGACTGTTATAAAATGAAGAAACAAAGACAAGGTACTGAAAATAGAGAGTCAAATAAGCAAACATTTGAAAATGTTACATATAAAATAAAGAAAAAATGTTTTGTGTGCCAATGGATGTCTCTATATGGACAGTGAACACACAAGGGCAAGTCATACTTATGACAGAAATTCTTTCTACTCAGTGCATTCTCTTTCCCCAGGTGTGTTCTCTTCAATTAACCACCAACCCTATTCAAATATTTTTCGGACGGAAGATTTTTTATACAGAGTAATAAACAAATCCCTGGCCTTGTCAGAATAGGGATCTTGACTCGTATTCTTTGGAGTGGCAGTCACACTGGAAAAGTGTGTTGATCATTACCAGGAAGTGCACCTGATTTAACGACATTTAGGGAAGCACAATGTGGTTTGAAATGATTCAAAACTGTTGAAGCTAAAGAGCAATAAAACTTTCTTCAAGTGATTCGTGTTCTTTCAGAAGAAACTTTCAGAATGTTTGCTCGCCATCCAATGTCGACATGAGCAGTTAAACTGGACTTTATTGCATGAATCTTGGTTAATTCACTAGTATGGCCTAACTAGCCAGCCGGCTAGTTGTCTGTATACAAATTTTTGGGGTTAGCTATGCGAGCGTTTGTCCAGAAGGATGAAGAGGCTTTACTGTAAAAAGTTTCTCCGGAAAAAGATGCAGTATTGCTTCTGGGATTAACCTTAACAGCCTCTCTACGGGTGAATCTCTAAATGGATCTACTGTTACTTTTACATATGAATGTCACTTTTACCCGCCATTCCCTTTGTATGAAACAACTATAATCAATTTACTTCCTCCTTTTTGTCTTCAGTTAGGTCAGAGGGTCCTAGTTCCCCGACAACGCAGCACGCCTTGCTGCATACCCAGCCAGAAATACTACAAATTTTAGCTATGGCTGGCTCCGACTAAGCCAGGACTTCTCGAACTGTGATAAGAATAATCGGAATCAGAGATAATCTATTCTGAAAAGAGATAAGATTAATCCCAGCCAAATACAGTACTGCAAGTTTTTTTTTTTTACACTGTATCAACAACAATAAAAATAATTCAAGTTTTTTTTCCAACTGACAGATTTAAATTCAAATCAGCAGGTGGCTCCTTTTGAATTACTTTACCTTGCTGCAAAATCAGTCACACTAAAAAATCGAAAAGAAGTTTCAAGATTCAAAAAAGAAACACAACTCTCAAGTTGATTTTCCTGACAGAAGCTCTGTTTAAACATTAATTAGTAAAGGTTCAACACACCATCTGAATGTGTTATAAAGCCAGAATCAAAGCCTATGCATGGTATTACGCATGGGCAAATGAGGGGTGTCCAGGTGTACACAGCTGAAGTTCATAAATAAAATTAGCATACCTCCATAGTAGATCCATAAGTTTCACCAACCTTCGGCTTCTTATTTATTCCCATTTTCTGTGAGTCATTTTTGCATTTTGGTCACAATGATTTTCCTCTTCTGAGATCTGGTATATATTTGGTAGAAGTAAGGTGTGCTGAACATTGGGCCTTAACCACAAGGTTGAGAAAGACAAGTCAAGTAAATAAACAACCAATCTTCACTCAACCCTGTAACAAAGGAGCCAGGACAATGAGAAGACAGGAGGCAGTCGAAATCCATCTCTGAGCATTGTGATGTGCCACTACATTCACTACTATCACTAGATATGACATTTTTGGCTCTTAATAGTAGCTTTTTTCGAAATTGCACTGGAAGTAGGAACTCTTTCAAATCCATAGGCACATGAAGTTTTCTCTGCCAAAGCCCGCGATGGCGGGAAGCTGTTGCTACAAAGTCCTTGCTACGACGAGTTTACTCTACGCAGTGAAAACGCGTAACTCGTATACCGAGGAACTTGATTTAAATTTTTTTCAGGTATGTTCTTTTATTTACCCAGTTCAAGTGAATACACAGACAACGTGTCAGGTGGCCATACGTGCTTTAATGGAGCTAGAACTTCATTTGTAAGCAAAACCCTTGAGGCAAAAATGATGGGCTCATGGGGATCATGAAAATGTATAATTTGCTTAAAAGTGTTTTTCTAAATTTGCGGTCAAGATTGGTACTTTAAGGAATGTTGGATTTGGAAAGTGGCGATTTCTGAGCCAATCTTGTCGAATCTCTAATATTCCAGCCCAGTTCCATCGTCCTAGCACATCTGGAAGTACCTTAAATCGCGATCACCGGAATTCCGGACCCCCCCCCCCCTCAAACTCCCCCACAGTCGCCGGAGCCAATCCGGTTCTGTAAGTGATTTATCCAGAGCATCTTTTTATTATTTCCATAAAGTTCCATCCCGATCTCCCCAGTCTGAGCCGGTCACGTATCCCCCCCCCAGTTGTTGTCGAATCTGGTCCGCACATGACAAAGATCACCAGAGACATGTCCTCTGATCAATTATCAAATTTCACTCAGATCCGATCAACCGTTCCAAAGTTACGCATACTCAATATTCCGGATTCCCCCTCCCGCTACTCCCCCACGACTATCGGATCATGTAAATTTTTATGTATAAGTCATTTTGATCGGATCCCTGATTCGCCTCCCAAGTTTCGTCGTGAAAATCCCCAAAACCGCCATTACCGGAATTCCGGGAAACTCCCCTCCACCCCCCACCCCTGGTGTCCGGATCCAGTCCAAATGTATAAACGATTTATCTGGAGCAGACGCTTGTTCTTCCCAGCAAGTTTCACTCCGATCCCTCCATTCTAACCGTTTCTCGAGATTTTCGGTCTCCCCCCCCCCCAACTCCCCCATAGCTGTCGAATGCGGTCCGGACTTCAAATGGGACATCAGAGGTATGCCATTTATTCTGTTATTAAGTTTCATTCCAATCCGATCACCCGTTCGAAAGTTACACACTACTCCAGTTTTCCGGATTCCCCAGCCCTCCACTCCCCCCCAGAAGGTCGGATTGGGAAACTGATTATTTCCAGGCTAGTCCGGCCGGGTCCCTGATGCTCCTGCCAAGTTTCATCGTCCTAGCACATCTGGAAGTACCCCAACTCGAAAAAGTGTGAGAAAAACTACTTAATTTTCAGAATTCCCCGGCCCACCACTCCCCCCCAGATGGTCGGATCGGGAAACTGATTATTTCCAGGTTAGTTTGGTCGGGTCCCTGATTTTCCTGCCAAGTTTCATCGTCCTAGCCCATCTGGAAGTGCCCTAACTCGAGATGAGTGGACAGACCGACCGACCGACCGACCGACCGACCGACCGACCGACCGACCGACCGAAAGGTGATCGGTATATGGCACTTGAGCGAAGCTGCAAGTGCCATAAAAATGAAAATAAATGGGGTATGGGAAAAGGGGAGTGATATCTATCGATTGCGAGTTGTGATTTGGAAGCAAGAGAAAGGGACGTCTGCGAAATTTTGAATATTAGTGAAGTTAGCTGTCATCATTTTCATGGTATCAGGAAGAGGTTGCTTGAATGTAGGAAGGTGAAGCCTGGGTTTTAGCCTGTGTAATGAATAGTGTTTTCGATAAAGGGGTCACGTTTGAGCATGTTAGCATGGGTACTTCTTAGATCAGTTTAGGGTATGGAGTGCTTTAAAGTTGTCCACTGTAGTAATGCAGGGATGCGTTTCTGTAGTCTTTTTGCTTCTGTACAGTTTTTTAACAACAAAATTGGGCATATAAAAGGTTATGTTTCAACCATAGAGTGGATTGCTCCGCATTTGTCGGGTACCCTGTCAAGCTAGGAAATTTTGGAGTTGTCTGTCACAAATTTTGTGAAAGATGGGTACTTACAAATCAGCAAGGAATGGATTACAAATTTTCTGAAAGATTGGTACTTACGAATGCGTAAGGGAAAGTAGTACTTCTAATTTTGACCCACTCTTCGTAGCTAATTGTTGTACAGAGAGGTTGCAGCCTATCCTAGAAAGGGGCAAAAACAAATAATTCAGTTTGAGACTGAAGTATTGGTGGTAACAATATTAGATCTGAAATTATACCTTGAAGGTTTCAAGCTTTTACCACAAAACGAAGTCTCGTATCCTGTAGGTCGGTTTTTACACCTTATTGTTGAAGCCTGGCTTCCTAATAATCAGTGGACTCGGGTCCGTTTTCGTTGGGCAAGGTGCAATCCCTAATATGGGGGTGGTGGGGGGGGACTTCCACTGAGGCGTAAGATATCCAGTTCCTGAAAGTAGGAATAAAACAGCTGTGTTGCTCATGAACTTCGATAATGATTATAAGGGAGCAAAATATTGTAAATGTTGGGAAAGAAGCTGAGATGGTCATGGATTTCTCCTTTGGCTAGGGTCCGTTTCCTAAAACCTGTCTTATAGTATGACTAATTGAAAGAACGAGAATAAGTAATTTTCGTTCTGAACCTGTCTTTAGACTAGTTTTTTTTTGTGCAGGTCAAGACACAGTCCAGTTCCTCGCTTTGGTCACAGGTGTAACATCCGTCGGGAAAATTGGAGATTCTGAGATCTTCCGTATCACCCAAGTGGTTCTGCATTCGCTCAGAAATAACTCGCAAGACGAAGAGAGGATCTCGGAGTTGAGAAGGTTGCTGAGTTCTGGAACTTTCTATTTTTCCTGGAGCGCGAATGGAGAGCCAATGGACATTACGCTGTGTGCACAGAGGCAGAATCTCGGGGCCCCGACGGATAACAGATTTTTCTGGTAAGTTTGGGACGAAGACGTCATCTAAACAGATATAGTCTGGATTGTAAAGTGTCCTGGGCAAGACTCCCCATGATCGCAAGAGGGCTCCATATCTGTTACATTTCCTTTAAAGTTTAACGTGTTTTAAAGTATTGTTTTAAAGTATTTACTTAACTAGGCCTGAAAACCCGATAGAAATGCTTTACTTCGTTTGTCCGCTGTTCGCAGACAATGGATTTCATCGAATGAACTTTATTCTTTCGGATTTGTGGTAGCCTACCTCTATGTGCTTGTCCTGTAAGCTTGAAATATTCAGGAACTACAAAGGTAGGCCATTGCCAGACAATAAAAATCATAGAACAAAAAGACATATCTTGTCATCACATACTACTTTTTATGGCACTTGCAGCTTCGCTCAAGTGCCATATACCGATCACCTTTCGGTCGGTCGGTCGGTCGGTCGGTCGGTCGGTCGGTCGGTCGGTCGGTCGGTCTGTCCACTCATCTCAAGTTAGGGCACTTCCAGATGGGCTAGGACGATGAAACTTGGCAGGCATATCAGGGACCCGACCAAACTAACTTGCAAATAGTCACTTCCCCGATCCGACCACCGTGGAGGGAGTAGAGGGCGAGGGAATCCTGAGAATTTAGTAGTTTTTGTAAAACCCCTGCCCCTTTCTTCATACTAGTAGCTCTGCGCGTAGGGTGACGTCACTCTTTGCATCGGATCACTCCGTTAACATCGGAAAGAGCTAGTGCATTCGAGGGTCAAAGGGGTTTGTATATGCGGTTCAGTGCGGGGGAATATGGAAAATTGAGTGTTGTGTAACTTTCGAACGGGTGATCGGATTGGGATGAAACTTAATACCTGAATGAATGACATATCTTTGATGTCCCATTTGAAGTCCGACCCGGATTCTACGGCTATGGGGGAGTTGGGGGGGGGGAGACCGGAAATCTCGAGAAACGGTTATAATGGAGGGATCGGAGTAAAACTTGCTGGGAAGAACAAGAACAAGAATCTGCTCCAGATAAATCGTTTACACATTTGGACTGGACCCGGACACTTGGGGGGGGGGGAGGTGGACGGGAGTTTCCCGGAATTCTGGTGATGATGATTTCTGGGATTTTCACGACGAAACTTGGGAGGCGTATCAGGAACCCGATCAAACTGACTTGTAAATAAAAATTCACTCGATCCGATAGTCGTGGGGGGATCGGAGGGAGGGGGAATCCGGAATATTTAGCCATGCGTAACTTTGGAACGGGTGATTGGATTCGAGTGAAATTTAATAACTGAACAGAGGGCATGTCTGTGGTGATCTTTTTCATGTCCGGACCGGATCCGACAACAATTGGGGGGGGGGGAGAATACGTGACCGGATTGGACTGGAGGATCGGGATGGAACTTTGTGGGAATAACAAACAAGTCCAAAACCGAACGGATTGGATCCGGCGACTGTGGGGGGAGTTTGAGGGACGGGTCCGGAATTCCGGTGATTGCGAGTTAAGGTACTTCCAGATGCGCTAGGACGATGTAATTTGGCTGGAATATTAGAAATTCGACAAGATTGGCTTAGAAATCGCCACTTTTCAAATCCGACCATTCCTTTTAGTACCAATCATGACCGCAAGTTAAGAAAAATACTTTTAAGCAAAATACATTTCCATGATCCCCATGAGCCCATTATCATTTTTGCCTCAAGGGTTTTGCTTACAAATGAAGTTCTATCTCCCTTAAAGTGTGCATCTTAACCGCAAGGTCGAAAAGTACTTTTTATCAAACGATACATCTCAACCCACCATCATTTGTGCCACAAGGGTCTTGCAAGTGCCATATGAGCTTACAGCTCTTGTTTTTCATCCGTCAATTTCCTAGCTTACCGTCCGTAACACATGGAAATGCGGACTTTTGTTGAAATTCGAATTTTCCGCGTCTAGGTGAATTTTGGGTTGTCGTGCAAGTAGCGCACATTCTGAACGTTATAACTAGAGCCCCGGATGAAAAAATGCAAAATCCCTTAGATTAGTCAAAATAATTCAGTGTATTCAGATATCAGATGTAAAAATAAGCTGTCTTTTCAGTTAAACTTTAAAGCACAGGATTCTCTTGTTAGTACTTGCCGACTCTGCCCAAGCTCGAGCAAAAATACTTGGTTTGAGATAGTCTACTTAGTTTGAAATACTTGGCCAAGAAATCATAGTGAACCACTACGCATTACTGCGCGGGTCCCGTCTGCAGCTGACGCAATCAGGTTTGGCAGCGTCTGCTCGCTCACGCCTAAAGATAAAACAAAGTTATTGTCTGGCAACACAGGACAAATCTCGGTTAGCGCTGTAAAGCGAAAAATTCAAACAAAGTGGTTCACAAGAATTTTGTAGAGGGAGATCTCAGAGGTCAGCAGATCACATAAGTCGCCACTGGGCTGAGAAAATTGTGAAAACCAACAGGTCATTAAATTGTGTATTATATTTTCTTTTTGTGTGTTTTATTTTAATTCTTTTATTTATTTTATATTATTATTATTATTACTCTTTAATTCAGCCAAAAGTCATATAAACAACGAAAAATACAACAGCAACAAAAATAAATACAATAAAAAAAATAAAAAAAATAAAATCTCAGGTACGAGCAAGTAGATTGCGCCATACCGGCAAATGAAGCATTGACAGGAGAGCAAGAATATTTTATGAGAACATTCTCGCAATACCTTGCTTATATACTCCGCTTTTCAGATGGCGGGTCAGAAATAAATTAAATACTTACAGGGGTTCTTTTAGCTGAGCAAAGAAAGCGTACGTACTGCTTGCCAGCAAATCTGGTGCAGTGCATGCAGCTGCTAGATGGCCCCAGTTGTCCGTGTCAGAAAAGGGTCGAGTCTGCGATCTCTCTTTACTATAAATCCTTGATCCAGTCAATAAGCAATTACCTAACCGCTACTTTCCCTTGGTCGATCTTGTGTGATCACTCACTCATGACGGAAATCTTTTTTCGGTGTTTTAATTAAACCATCTTACACTGGACACAGATACTACAAAAACGTACCGTCTCCAAAAATAAATGAATGTGACATCACTCCAGAAATACCTCTAATTGCTATAACATCTGTTTACACCTGGTGGTCCAAATCACACTTTCCCTGTAACCACAGAGTTAACAGTATTTTTAGTGTTCAAGAGGAAATCAACAAACCATGAGTAACTAACCTCGTCGCGAACCAGTTCACTGCAAAACCAACGACAATAATAGTTACGTTTTTGCAGATACTGTGGTATCCGATACCACTGGATCTGCATTTTGTCGTTACCATGGTATCTGATACTACGGTTGCTTTGCAAAAACGACAAGTGCCTAATTCGCGCTTTTAGAAGTCACCCGAAAAGAAATGCTTACATCCACTCACATCATAAGTGCTAACTTCTTTGTCACCAATTTGACAAAAAACTAGGCTTTGTTTTGGGGATGATGAAAGTGAGATGAGTTTTCAGATACTACGATCAGTTACCACGATAACTGCAAAGACGCCTTTTGATCATGGTATCAGATACCGCGATAACTTCGAAAACGACTTTAGACCGTGGTATCAGATACCATGGTATCGCAAAACGCAACTATTAACACAGACATTTTGGGCAGTTTATGTCTAAATTATGGGCTGGATAAGGGAGGGTGTCCAACAGAATAGCTGTTTTTTCCAGAAATCTTTGTGATTTTTTGCCCCCCCCCCCCCCCAGTGAAAAAAGTGTTGTGGGCCTATGCGATTCAGTATTGCGTTTTTGCAGATACCATGGTATTCTGTTACTACGGTAATTTGATCTGCAATTAGTAGTCGTTTTTGCAGTTACCGTGGTAGGTCTATCTGATATAGGCTACGGTTGCTCTGCAAAAACGACAATTGACGAAATTGCGCTTTTTCGAAGTCATCCAAAGAACAAGACCAAAGGCTCCGATGGGATCCCAAAAATTCAGTATATTATCCAGACAATTAGGTTTTGTCTTCGCCAGATCCAGTCTTCGCCAGACTCCTTGAACATTTTTACTCTTAAAGTTTAGAAACAGATTAAGGCCAAATTGCAAATCATCTAAGAAAACCAAGTTCAGATGTGAATTCAGCATGTGTGTTTACCCCTAAAAGCCGATCGAAACGATCCTGCCTTACTTCTGCGAATTTTCCGGTTTCAGCGAAATTTCAGAACTACTTGTCTGGCGGAAAAATTAAGCTCAAAAATGAATTCAGCGTATCTCCTTACCCCTATATCCAACATCTAATCAACTTCAAATAAAAATAAAACTTATAACAAATTTTCCGGTTTCAGCCGGATTCCGGACGAACTCTATGTCCGGTTAAAAAATGATTGTCATATACGGATTCAGTATCTCTTCTTACCCCTATAACGGACATCTAATCAACGGATTCCGGACGAAGTATTTGTCCGGGTAGAAAATGATTACCGCATATGGGTTCAGCATGTCTTCTTACCCCATAATCGACTGTCTCATTAGCTGTTTATAAATATTCTGCGACAGCCCGCAACCACCTACTCTTTTCCCATATACCAACCCCTTCGACCTTCGATTACACTAGCTCTCACTCTAGCGTACGTAGATTACGCGCCCTGCGCCTCATCCACGATAATACTGTGAAGAAAAGGGGTAGCCGAAAATTGGTCGAAAAATTTTGTGTCCGGTTTTTGCCGGATTCCGGATGAACTACTTGTTCGGTGAGAAAATAACTTTCATATTCGGAATCAGCATTTCTCCTTACCCCTAAATCAGTTATCTCAATAGCTTTTCAGAAAAAAGGTGTGTTTTGCCCCTAAATTTAAAACCCCTCCCCAACCCTCAAATATAGGGCTACAGAGCCCGTCTTCGAACTTGACCTGTACTTTGACCCAAAGGATCCTCCCACCAAGTTTCATCAAAATATCTCGGTCTTTTCGAGATTTATCATGCTCACAGACAGGCAGACGGACAACTTTTGCGATGTTATAGGTATCCCTCCACTTACGTTTTGGGATCCCAAAATCTGATATCCAGTCACATCAATAAGTGCCAAACTTTTTTCCCACCAATTTGACAAAATTGATGAAAGTGAGATGCCTTTCTCAGATACCACGATCAGTTACCACGGTAACTGGCCAGACACCGCGATAACTGCAAAAACGCCTTTTGACCGTGGTATCAGATACCACGATAACTGTAAAAATGACTTTAAACCGTGGTATCAGATACCATGGTATCTCCAAAAGCGCAACTAGTGTTATGACATTCATCCTATTTCGTTTCAGGAATAAGAGTTTCCACAGCTACTTCATACGGTACGGGGTTGACAGTGGACCTTGGCTAACAAAGGCTATTTGTGGAAGCGTGGAAATCCGGACAGTCTACGCCGGTCACCGACAGGCGAAAACGGCAGTCATCTCACGCTTAAGCTGTGAACGGGTGGGAACTAGGTACGCCGCAGTTAATTACTCAGTAATTGATCTAATTGCGGTTTGTGTTTTGGTTTGTAAAGTGTAGCCAGTTGTAGTTACGTTATAATGATAATAGGCTACAAAGCAAGAGAAAAGGCTTTCGCCTCTAAATAACTCTAAGAAATTTTGAGTAGTCGAACTGATCAGAGCTAAAAATCCCATCAACAATGCACTTGAAACTATTGATCGATTCAGCATTAACCGCATCTTCGGTAAGGCTGTTCCAAGGATCAACAATTCTATGTTATGTGCAGTGAAAAGGTGTCGTACTTCGCACAACACTTAACAGTTTTTAGTAGTGTTCCTTCGAACAATCCACTATTGCGAGCGCTGTAGCAGCTTTCGGCTTTCGGTTTCCGGTATTCGGTTTTCGGTTTTCACCATATTTTGTGGAGCTCATAACTCGTGAACAAGTGCAAGTATGGTACACTTGAGGGTAGTGGAGTCTAGTTGTGCCTTTTGGGGGTCCTACCCCCCACACCCACCCGGTTCAGGGGCAAATGGGCCCAAATTGGCCAGTGAATAATGTTCATAACTTGACCAGAGCTAAACTTTGGATGATGAAATTACTTGTACTTGTAGATCCTATGGCTGGGAAATCACTTATGAAGTCACACCTCCCCCACCCACCCAGTTCATGGGCAACTGGGCCCAGATTGCCCAAAGTAAAGTTCGTGGCCCGTGACAGGAATCAACAGGTATCAAGTTGAAACTTGGTAGGCTTGTGAACATTGGGGTTCCTTTTTGCTTTTTGGGGTTCCAAAATCCACTCCCACTTGGTTCAGGGGCAATCTGCCAGATTGCCCATTTCGTAATGTTTTTAACTTGACAATAACAGGAGATAAGGCGATAAAATTCTTTGTGCTTTGAGATCTTAGGGTTGGGAATGTATATGCGGAGTTTCACCCTCACAGCCTCCATGCTCATGGGCAAGTGGGCCGAAATTGCCCATGATTAAAGTTTTTGACCCGTGACTGGAACCATACTCTAAGCTGGTACACTTGAGGAAATAGAGGTGTAGTTACGCTTTTTGATGGTCCCCCCTCCCGTTCATGGGCAGCTGGGCCCGGATTTCCCGTGAGTTAAGTTCGTCTATGACAGGTGTTACAGCAACAAATAAGAACATACGACGTATGTGTCGACGTATATATCTTTAATGAGCAGTTGGAATGTGTGTAGGGAGGTTGCCGGTTTTTATGGCACTTGCAGCTTCGCTCAAGTGCCATATACCGATCACCTTTCGGTCGGTCGGTCGGTCGGTCGGTCGGTCGGTCGGTCGGTCGGTCGGTCGGTCTGTCTGTCCACTCTTCTCGAGTTAGGGCACTTCCAGATGGGCTAGGACGATGAAACTTGGCAGGCATATCAGGGACCCGACCAAACTAACTTGCAAATAGTCACTTCCCCGATCCGACCACCGTGGAGGGAGTAGAGGGCGGGGGAATCCTGAGAATTTAGTAGTTTTTGTAAAACCCCTACCCCTTTCTCACACTAGTAGGTCTGCCCGTGGCGTGACGTCACTCTTTGCATCGGATCACTCTGTTAACATCGGAAAGAGCTAGTGCATTCGAGGGTCAAAGGGGTTTGTATATGTGGTTCAGTGCGGGGGAATATGGAAAATTGAGTGTTGTCAACTTTCGAACGGGTGATCGGATTGGGACGAAACTTAATACCTGAATGAATGACATATCTCTGATGTTCCGTTTGTAAGTCCGAACCGGATTCGACAGCTATGGGGGAGTTGGGGGGGGGGAGACCGGAAATCTGGAGGAACGGTTATAATGGAGGGATCGGAGTAAAACTTGCTGGGAAGAACAAGAATCTGCTCCAGATAAATCGTTTACACGTTTGGACTGGACCCGGACACTTAGGGGGGGGGGGGGGTTGTGGAGGGGATGACGGTTTTTGGGATTTTCACGACGAAACTTAGGAGGCGTATCAGGGACCCGACTTGTAAATAAAAATTCACTCGATCCGATAGTGGTGGGGGGATCGGAGGGAGGAGGAATCCAGAATATTTAGCCATGCGTAACTTTGGAAAGGGTGATCGGATTCGAGTGAAATTTTATAACTGAACAGAGGCGTGCCTGTGGTGATCTTTTTCGTGTCCGGACCGGATCCGACAACAATTGGGGGCGGGAATACGTGACCGGCTTGGACTGGAGAGATCGAGATGGAACTTTGTGGGAATAACAAACAAGTCCAAAACTGAACCGGATTGGCTCCAGCGATTGTGGGGGGAGTTTGAGGGGCGGGTCCGGAATTCCGGTGATCGCGAGTTAAGGTACTTTCAGATGTGCTAGGGCGATGAAATTTGGCTGGAATATTATAAATTCGACAAGGTTGGCTTAGAAATCGCCACTTTTCAAATCCGACCATTCCTTAAAGTACCAATCATGACCGAAAATTAAGAAAAATACTTTTAAGCAAAATATGCATTTCCATGATACCCATGATCCCATGATCATTTTTGCCTCAAAGGTTTTGCTTACAAATGAAGTTCTAGCTCCCTTTAAAGTGTGCATCTTAACCGCAAGGTCGAAAAGTACTTTTTGTCAAACAATACATCTAAACCCATGATCATTTGTGCCACAAGGGTTTTGCAAAAAAACAAAATTTCTAGCACCCTTAAAGTGCGCGTTTTACCCGCAAAGTGGGAAAAAAAATACTTTTGATCATACGTAAATATCAATGATCCCTATCGTTTTTGCCTCAAGGGTCTTCCTTACAGATGAATTTCTAGTGCCTTTAAAGTGCGCATCATTACAGCCAAGTTCAATGATAAAATGCTTTTTCTCTAGCTCCCTTAAAGTGCGCATCTGGACCGCACAGTCGAACATTACTTTTCATCAAACAATACATCTCAACCCATGCAAGTGCCATATGAGCTTACAGCTCTTGTTTCTTTTCCGGGGGGATTATGTCCGTAGGGTTTTAGCCGGAGCCCGGCTGTGTTGTCTGACTCTGGGATCATTTTAATAAAGCGTCATTTTCTTATGCCACTAGCATGTCTGTCGCTTTTATGCTATTTCAGTTTCAAAAAGTTGTCAATAAAAATTGTACCTTACATTATCGGTCTTCCGCCTAAGCTACGTAGCCGCTCACCAAATTGTTTGTGATCTAGCATGAATGCACATAGATACAGACGAAAACGGAGCTCTACGTAGATCTTGTGTTGTGTGTTCTATCTTTCACTCCAACTTTTTTGTAGATTTAATGTTCGTGGTTGTAACGATGAGGGCAGCGTTGCCAATTTCGTGGAAACCGAACAGCTCATCTTTGTTGACAACGAGATTACATCCTTTGTACAAATCAGAGGCTCCGTGCCACTCTTCTGGGAGCAACCGGGAGTACAGGTAAGGTTGTCGACATCACTCAGCGTGGGCCGTGGGGGTATGGGGTCTCGAGAGTGGCTCTGGGCCTCGAATGTCAAATTGCGGGTATGGGTTTCAGTTGTTACAATGGTTTCGTGTTTGGGAGTATTGATCTCGAGCGTGGGTATGGGTCTTGGGCTCGGGGGAATTGGATCTCGAGTTTTGAAGCATCGGTCGAGTTTGTTGGTATGGGTCTCGAGTCTGGCTTTGCAATGAAAGCCGGTTCCATGTTTCTGGAAGACTAGCCGTGGAAGGGGCAGCTGAAACACGTGATTTATAGTGAGTAGATTCTGCGTCGAAATGGTGCGTTTCACCTTTAATACTTTGCGTCTACGTAGCAAAAAACGGCAACGCATTCGAAACACTGTTTGGTTGTGTTCCAGCCTTCGTTCATGAGCTGATTTCCGATCGTACAGTTCTCGATTAGGGATGCGAAGCGTCATTCGTGCTGGTAACCCGACGATTAACCCTTGGTTCACGAAGGATGCGTTCCAAACTCCTTCCGGTTGTTACACTGAGCTATATTCTAACCCTCTACATAGTTATTAGA
This sequence comes from Branchinecta lindahli, assembly GCA_023053555.1. Lineage (NCBI taxonomy): Eukaryota > Metazoa > Arthropoda > Branchiopoda > Anostraca > Branchinectidae > Branchinecta > Branchinecta lindahli. Next base: position 22,879,988 of record JAKZAO010000006.1, read on the forward strand.
AAAACAAAATTCAGTCCGATTCCAGTAATTGAACTATCGTGTCTGCGCTGCTGCCGTTGCGGAATAGGGCAGAGCATCTGACGTGAATAAGAGGTGCACTGTCATAACAATTAACACAGGGATGCGCATCCTTGTATTAAATAATATGACGGATGCCGAAATTCCCCTTTTGAATGTTAGGCTTTGCCAAAAAATAACACTTAAATGTTTTTAGCCAAAAGTTTTTGGGATCCCAAAACGTTAGTGACGGATACCTATGACATCGCAAAAGTTGTCCGTCCGTCCGTCTGTCCGTCTGTACGCACGATAATTCTCGAAGGGATTGAGATATTTTGATGAAACTTGGTGGGAGGATCCTTTGGGTCAAAGTACAATTCAAGTTCGAAGATGGGCTCTGTAGCTCTATATTTGAGGGTGGGGGAGGGGTTTCAAATTAAGGGGCAAACAAAATATTTTGAAACAGCCAATGTGATTGTCGATTATGGGGTAAGAAGACATGCTGAACATGATGGTGAAAACCATTTTCTCGCCGGACAAGTAGTTCGCCCGGAATCCGGCCAAAACCGGAAAGCTTGTTAAAACTAAAAGTTTTATTTGAATTTGATTAAATGTTTGATTTAGGGGTAAGAAGACATGCTGAACACGATGGTGAAAACCATTTTCTTGCCGGACAAGTAGTTCACCCGGAATCCGGCTAAAACCTGACACGAAATGTGTCGACCAGTTTTCGGCTACCCCTTTTCTTCAAAATAGTATATAAGCTCTGCATAGTAGTATAGCTCTGCGCAGAGCGCGTGTTCAATGAACCTAAGAGCTAGTTGTTTTCGAAGGTCGAAGGGGTTGGTATGTGGGGTTGCTAAAAGAGAAGGTGGTTGTGGGCTATATAACAGTTGGAAAGTTTAGAAGGATTGACAACTTCAGTAGAAGGGTGAACACTGAAACCAAAAATAGACCGGTCTCAATTGTGAGACAAGTAGGGGATTTCTAATGGTTTCATGGTTAGCAGTTTTGTCTACTTGGTGTACTTACAATTTGTTTCCTGTGCTTTATATGGTACGAACAAATTGGTACCACGTCTATCACGAGGACATGGACTCGTAAGTAAGAATCGGTTGCTAGAATCTTTGGTGATCTGTTTTTATGGCCCTTGCAGCTTCGCTCAAGTGCCATATACCGATCACTTTTCCGTCGGTCGGTCGGTCGGTCGGTCCGGTGATCGCGAGTTAGGGTACTTGCAGATGTGCTAGGACGATGAAACTTGGCAGGCATATCAGGGACCCGACCAAACTAACTTGCAAATAATCACTTCCCCGATCCGACCACCGTGGAGGGAGTAGAGGGCGGGGGAATCCGGAAAATTTAGTAGTTTTTGTAAAACCCCTACCCCTTTCTTTACACTAGTAGGTCTGCGTGCGGCGTGACGTCACTCTTTGCATCGGATCACTCTGTTAACATTGGAAAGAGCTAGTGCATTCGAGGGTCAAAGGGGTTTGTATCTGTGGTGCAGTGCGGGGGAATATGGAAAATTGAGTGTTGTGTAACTTTCGAACGGGTGATCGGATTGGGACGAAACCTAATACCTGAATGAATGACATATATATGATGTTCCATTTGAAGTCCGAACCGGATTCGACAGCTATGGGGGAATTGGGGTGGGGGAAGACCGGAAATCTCGAGAAACGGTTATAATGGAGGGATCGGAGTAAAACTTGCTGGGAAGAACAAGAATCTGCTCCAGATAATTTGTTTACACGTTTGGACTGGACCCGGACACTTGGGGGGGGGGGGAGGTGGAGGGGAGTTTCACGGAATTCTGGTGATGATAGTTTTTGGGATTTTCACGACGAAACTTGGGAGGCGTATCAGGGACCCGATCAAACTCACTTGTAAATAAAAATTCACTCGATCCGATAGTCGTGGGGGGATCGGAGGGAGGGGGAATCCGGAATATTTAGCCATGCGTAACTTTGGAACGGGTGATCGGATTCGAGTGAAATTTAATAACTGAACAGAGGGCGTGCCTGTGGTGATCTTTTTCATGTCCGGACCGGATCCGACAACAATTGGGGGGGGGGGGATACGTGACCGGATTGGACTGGAGATATCGGGATGGAACTTTGTGGGAATAACAAACAAGTCCAAACTGAACCGGATTGGCTCCGGCGACTGTGGGGGGAGTTTGAGGGGCGGGTCCGGAGTTCCGGTGATCGCGAGTTAAGGTACGGGGGAATATGGAAAATTTAGTGTTGTGTAACTTTCGAACGGGTGATCGGATTGGGACGAAACTTAATACCTGAATGAATGACATATCTATGATGTTCCATTTGAAGTCCGAACCGGATTCGACAGCTATGGGGGAATTGGGGTGGGGGAAGACCGGAAATCTCGAGAAACGGTTATAATGGAGGGATCGGAGTAAAACTTGCTGGGAAGAACAAGAATCTGCTCCAGATAATTTGTTTACACGTTTGGACTGGACCCGGACACTTGGGGGGGGGAGGTGGAGGGGAGTTTCACGGAATTCTGGTGATGATAGTTTTTGGGATTTTCACGACGAAACTTGGGAGGCGTATCAGGGACCCGATCAAACTCACTTGTAAATAAAAATTCACTCGATCCGATAGTCGTGGGGGGATCGGAGGGAGGGGGAATCCGGAATATTTAGCCATGCGTAACTTTGGAACGGGTGATCGGATTCGAGTGAAATTTAATAACTGAACAGAGGGCGTGCCTGTGGTGATCTTTTTCATGTCCGGACCGGATCCGACAACAATTGGGGGGGGGGATACGTGACCGGATTGGACTGGAGATATCGGGATGGAACTTTGTGGGAATAACAAACAAGTCCAAACTGAACCGGATTGGCTCCGGCGACTGTGGGGGGAGTTTGAGGGGCGGGTCCGGAGTTCCAGTGATCGCGAGTTAAGGTACTTCCAGATGTGCTAGGACGATGAAATTTGGCTGGAATATTAGAAATTCGACAAGATTGGCTTAGAAATCGCCACTTTTCAAATCCGACCATTCCCTAAAGTACCAATCATGACCGCAATTTAAGAAAAATACTTTTAAGCAAAATATGCTTTTCCATGATCCCCATGAGCTCATGATCATTTTTGCCTCAAGGGTTTTGCTTACAAATGAAGTTCTAGCTCCCTTAAAGTGTGCATCTTAACTGCAAGGTCGAAAAGTACTTTTTATCAAACGATACATCTCAAGCCATGATCAGTTTCTTGCACCCTTAAAGTGCGCAAATTAGTGGAAAAAAAAAATACTTCTGATCATACGTATATATCAATGATCCCTAAGAGCCTGCTATCGTTTTTGCCTCAAGGGTCTTCCTTACAGATGAATTTCTAGTGCCTTTAAAGTGCGCATCATTACAGCCAAGTTCAAAGATAATATACTTTTTCTCTAGCTCCCTTAAAGTGCGCATCTGAACCGCACAGTCGAAAATAACTTTTGATCAAATAATACATCTCAACCCTTGCAAGTGCCATATGAGCTTACAGCTCTTGTTAAATAAGTTTTGATCTATCAGCATCATATATTAGATTTTTGGGATCCCATCGACACCTTTGGTCTTGTTAGATAATGAGATTGAGTCGTTTAGTATTATGAGGCGGAAGGTGATGATTAGTTTTGCGCCGGTGATTAATTTTGCACCAACGCGCCATGGTTGGCACTCCTGTAGGCGGTTCGCCAGAACGAGGAGTGTCGTTCGGGGCAATTTCATTGCCGGATTGTTAGTGTATGTATATACATTGTCTAGTTGTTTTATGCATGTGACCAGGGACCCATAAATTTCCTTTACAGGCGGCCTGTCAATAAGAGATTTCTGATGCTATCTTGAGCGCACGGGATATAGTTTGAGAAATACCCACGGTCCAATAACGTTCAAGACCAGATAGACAAAATTTGGGATTGGCTGCTGGCACCTTGAGGGAGGAGTCTCTTTGGCGAGCACGTCCAATGAGGCAAACAAGAATGCCGATCGACTCAAGCGGGGATTTTTGGAAACTGGATGGTTCGGTCATCATATCAATATAGAAGCATAGGAAATGACAGGCCCCCTGTAAGGAAATTTATGGGTCCCTCATGTGACGTATAATGTCACGAAATAAATATATTGATTGATTGATTGAAAGGTTCTCAACAGTATATTTTTGGGATCCGTCATCAAATTTAACCAACGATGCGCATCCATGCGTTAAATGGGATCAACATTTCTGGCAGTGTAAGAGCGGATTTTGCAAGTAACTTTTAGCAACTTGTGGGAGGGTAACTAAGCACTTGTACTTTTCCGATATTTATTTTCCCTTCTTTTAGGTTGGGTCCCACAAAGTTCGTATGTCGCGTGGTCCCGAGATGTCTCTGCCAGCGTTCGATCGGCATATGCGCTCCACTAAACGGCGGTATGGAAAATTTGCCATTGTCAACCTTCTTGGCGTTAGTCTTGTGGGAGCAAAGGAGGGGGAAGCGAAACTCAGCACCCTGTTCCAGGTAAGGATTACATTTCTTTTTTCCTTTTGTTCCAGCATTTGTTGAGTTGTACAATAACCGATATGTTAGTCCGTTTTAGTGTTTTTTTCGTTTGTGACAAGATTATAGAGTGTTATTTTATTCATTTTTTATGACGAAAAAGTCAAATTCGGCGGTAACGCTGTGACAAGCTTGCAATAGTAACTGTTGCCTATGCAACTACTAGCAAACTGGATGCTGCGACAGCAAGATTGGATGCTATTGCTATCGGATAGTACTACATAAGATTAACCCAGTCGGAGGCATGTTAAATACAAACCTATCCCGCATTTTTGGGATCCCAAAACGTAAGTGGAGGGATAGCTATGGCTTCGTAAAAGTTTTCCGTCCGTCTGTAAGCATGATGAGATATTTTGATGAAACTTAGTGTGAGGACTCTTTGGGTAAAAGGAAAGTAGAGTTCATAGATGGGCTCTGTAGCTCAACATTTAGAGGTGGGGGAGGGGTTTCAGATTAAGGGGCAGACATTTTTTTTAACAGCTAATGAGGTAGCCGATTTAGGGGTAAGAAGACATGCTAAACACGAAAAGACATTCTGAACACGACTTCGGAAAAGTTGTCCGTCTGTGAGAACGATAACTCTCGAAGGGAGTCAGATATTTTGATGAAACTTGGTGTAAAGATTCTTTGGGTCAAGGGAAAGGTCGAATTCGTAGATGGGCTCTGTAGCCATACATTTAGTGGTGGGGGAGGGGGTTCAAGTTAAGGGGCAAACAAATTTAAACAGCTATTGAGATAGTCGATTACAGGGTAAGAAGGCGTGCTGAACACGATAATGAAAACCATTTTCTCGCCGGACAAGTAGTTCGCCCGGAATCCGGCCAAAACCGGAAAGTTCGTTAAAAGTAAAAGTTCTATATGAAGTTGATTAGATGTTCGATTGAAGGGTATGGAGACATGCTGATCGGACAAGTAGTTCGCCCGGAATCCGTCTGAAACGCTGAAATTTGTTAAAAGTAAAAGTTTTATCTGAAGTTGATTAGATGTTCGATTTAGGGGTAAGAAGACATGCTGAATTTGCTTTTGACAATCATTTTATACCCGGATATATAGTTCGCCCGGAATCCGGCTGAATCCGCAAAATTTGTTAAAAGTTAAAGTTTTATCTGAAGTAGATTAGAGTCCGGAGAAACTTCAGAAGTTGATTGATCTATTAGAAGATTATTTATGTGTTAAAAAATTGGAAGTGAACACGGATAAAACTGTGGTGGTGGTATTTAGAAAAGGAGGAAAAATTAAAGACAATGTAGTATTTACGTATGGTGGGAGAAACTTGAAGGTGAAGGAGGAATGGATGTATCTTGGATGCAAGTTTAGCGCAAAGGGAAAAATGGGAAAGCATGTAGAATTTAGTGTAGCTAGAGGTAAAAGGTGTGTAAATATGATACTTAGAAGTGATATAAAAAGGAGTTGTAATTTGAAAGTATTTAAGGATATTTTCAATATGAAAGTTTTGCCGGCAGTCCATTATGCGGCCGAAATATGGGGTTATTGTCAGGGGGATAAGCTAGAACAGTTACAGTTAAGTTACTTCAAAAGAGCACTAGGTCTAAGCAATAAAACTAATGGGTTGGTGGTTAGGGGGGATTTAGGCTTAAGGTCGATGAAAAGTATTAGATTAGTAAAAATGATTAAGTATTGGGAAAAAATATTAAGTTTGCCGGGTGAGAGAATATTGAAAGAGGCGTATTTGGAGTCATTGAAGGATGAAACATGTGAATCTTGGTCTTTCCAGATTCGTTCAATATTAGATAGTTGTGGGATAGGGTATATGTGGAATAGTGGGGAGGGTCCGGGGAGAGAGCTAGGATATGTGTCAAAAGAAGTGAGAAGTAGGTTATTTGACCAAGAAATCCAAGTTTGGTTAGCTAGGATAAGAGATAGTAGATCGTTAAGTTTGTATGCAGAGGCTAAAGAGATTTGGGGAGAAGAAATTTATTTTAAAGCGGGTTTAAATAAAGAGGAAATAAAATTAATTATAAATTTAAGGGCAGATAGTCTGCCACTTGGTGAAAGACGTAAATATTTGGGAAGTGTTAGGGAGAAATCTGGTCCTTACTTTTGTCCAATGTGCGGCGAAGGAGATGAGGATATTATTCATTTTGTGTGTGGTTGCGATGAGTTAGAGGATTTAAGGAAGGACATTTTTAAGGGAGGGATTCATGGGAGGGAGTGGCTGTTGAAAGTTATGCGGTGTAGGACTTTTCTTAGTATAAGAAACCTGGCGAGGTTCCTCAGAGTGGCCAGTCTACACAGGGAAAAGTGTTTGGGTGGGGGTTAGTGTTAAATCGTAGTGTGTCAGTGTTTTTGTATTTATGTGCATTTATTTTTGTTTATTTGTTATGGCCCTTGGGCTTTTAAGACAAATAAATATCATATCATATCATATCATATACGGGTAAGGTTATACGCTGAATTCGTTTTTATTTTTATTTTTGCTGGACAAGTAGTGATCCGGTCGAAACGGGAGATTTTGCAGAAGAAAGGCAGGAAGATTTGATCAATTTCGTCAAAGTAGATATTACGTATAGCCTAGGGCAGTGACACGCCAAGAAAAAAGCCAAAACGGCAAAGGTACAAATGTTATGTAGTGTCATTAATAGTTGGAACGATTTCAGTTATATAGGTACGGAGGATCCTTTAAAGTTTAACCGAAAAGGCCGAGTTGCGACAGTTTAGTTCTCCATTCCCTATTCACTTAAATATGTTTCAAGACCCGATACAAATTATTTACTTCGTTGTTCCGTTATTCATCAATAGTCGATTTTCATATTGTGCAGGAATTGTGGTACCTCTTTCTGCGGACGCCTCCGTTCATAAATATTTAGCAACTACATCGGCAAACGATTCCAAGAAAATATATAGAAATAAGAAGAGTGCTAAAAATAGCAGACTGTCAGTCCAGTATTTTTAATGTCTAAAATTGAACGATATATACAACGTCTGGTGTTTGATCTCGACCTCGATCAGAGGAGAGTGACGAAAAATCACGTTTATTCTCGTGTTAAAATTTAGCGGTCAGTTTTGGAGCCGGTCTTGTCGCAGGTTACGCTTACCATCCAGGGAGATATCCCTTGTTGCCTTCAAAGCGGCCTGTTACACTGTTGATTGTCCCTAGAACGGTTTATAAGTGTAAACGCGTCCGGTGCTTCGCTGGCCGCTCGGTTCTGTATATATAGTAGCCAATCAGAAATAGTCTAACAGGCCGCTTTGAAGGCAACAAAGGATATCTCCCTGGATGGTAAGAATAAGGTGCTTGTCGGGAGGCCGTCCATATTTTCAACGTCCCTACTAGATCCTGTTGTGGAAAATTCAAATCCCTCAAGAGAGTCAAAACAATTCAGTGCGTTTAAAAATAATATAAGCTCGCTTTTCAGTTAAGTCTTAACTTCTGTCTTAAGACCGTGTGCTCTAGAGCTGGGAAGCGTATGCGTTTGAGTGTAGGGGAGGTCGGGGTTGAACCGGACAGTTTCAAGTGTGGGCAGACCCAAAGTTATAAAATCGTGAGATAATTATCTGGGGTTGGCAACAGTGTTCTGACTCATGGTACGAAATCTGAAGGCTCGGTTGTGAACCGATTCCCAACCAGGCGACTTCATTTTTTTCATCGAAGAATTCGCACTTACGATTTCATTTTCAGTTAGAGAAGAAGTTAGTCGTTTTTTGCGAGTGTGTCATAGTTTGGTCAAATCACTCAGTGGCATGTCTTTGCTATTTTGGGGATGATTTTGCAACCCCCTTATCTTCGTCCGGGTCTTTTGAATTATTAACAGTCAAGATAGTCTGATGACTTGACCCTCATTAGTGTCAGTAACTCAGACGGGGGTACACAGGAGAGCAGTGGCGGGAAATAGATTTTTGCACCTAGCCTCTGGCTGGTCTGAAAAACTTTTGCCAGTTCGGGCATATGTGTCCGATTCGCTTGAAACTTGATGGATGGTAGGAGTGAAGTCTGAGGTGGACTGTTTGTGGAAGAGTAGGGGCAGGAATAATTTCGGACGATGATCAGATTTCAACAGAAGAAGGGATTGTGATAAAACTTGAAAAGCGGAAAATGCGCGTGTTATTTAAACATAATGATCGGATCTGGCTTGCGTGGGGGGAGTTAAAGGGTGGGTATGAGACTTTTTCTGAAAGTGCTCTGATTAGGATGAAAATGAGTGATAGCAGCATAAGATATATATGTTTTCAAAGCAGATGCGACCACGGGGGGGGGGGGGGGGTAGTTAGATGGGGGTCCCAGATTTTTATTAACATATTATAATTCAAACGATTTACGAAAAATATCTGTTCACGCAGTGAACCCCCGTCCTCGAGCTGATCACTGACCACTGAAAAACCGCGTTTTTATTGAGATTCAGTATTTCTGCGACATAAGGCGTATTCTCGCCATTCCCCGAGGACTCCACTTGAGGAGTCCCCGCGTTTTTATGGCACTTGCAGCCTCTGGCTCAAGTGCCATATACCGATCGTAATTCCGTCTGTCGGTCTGTCGGTCCGTCGGTCGGTCCGGTTTTTTTTGTCACACTTTTTCGAGTTAGGGTACTTCCAGATGTGCTAGGACGATGAAACTTGGCAGGAAAATCAGGGACCCGATATAACGAACCTGGAAATAATCAGTTTCCCGATCCGACCATCTGGGGGGGAGTGGTGGGCCGGGGAAATTCTGAAAATTAAGGAGTTTTGTCACACTTTTTCGAGTTGGAGTACTTCCAGATGTGCTAGGACGATGAAACTTGGCAGGAGCATCACGGACCCGATTGGACTAACTTGGAAACATTCAGTTTCCCAATCCGACCACCCGGGGGGAGTGGAGGGCTGAGGAATCCGGAAAATTAGAATAGTGTGTAACTTTAGAACGGGTGATCGGATTGGAATGAAACTTAATAACTGAATAAATGGCATACTTCTGATGTCCCGTTTGAAGTCCGGACCGGATTCGACAGCTATGGGGGAGTTGGGGGGGGGGAGACCGGAAATTTCGAGAAACGGTTAGAATAGAGGGATCGGAGTGAAACTTGCTGGGAAGAACAAGCATCTGCTCCAGATAAATTGTTTATACATTAGGACTGGATCCGATCACCCGGGGGAGTGGAGGGCTGGGGAATCCGGAAAATTGGAGTAGTGTGTAACTTTCGAACGGGTGGTCGGATTGGAATGAAACTTAAGAACTGAATAAATGGCACACTACTGATGTCCCGTTTGAAGTCCGGACCGGATTCGACAGCTCTGGGGGAGTTGGGGGGGGGAGACCGGAAATTTCGAGAAACGGTTAGAATAGAGGGATCGGAGTGAAACTTGCTGGGAGGAACAAGCATCTGCTCCAGATAAATCGTTTATACATTTGGACTGGATCCGGACACTAGCGGGGTGGAGGGCTGGGGAATCCGGAAAATTGGAGTACTGTGTAACTTTCGAGCGGGTGGTCGGATTGGAATGAAACTTAACAACTGAATAAATGACATACCTCTGGTGTCTCATTTGAAGTTCGGACCGGATTCAACAGCTATGGGAGAGTTGGGGGGGGGGGACCGGAAATATCGGGAAACGGTTAGAATGGAGGGATCGGAGTGAAACTTGCTGGGAAGAACAAGCATCTGCTCCAGATAAATCGTTTATACATTTGGGATGGATCATGACATTAGGGGGGGAGTGGAGGGGAGTTTCCCGGAATTCCGGTTATGGCGGCTTTGGGGATTTTCACGACGAATCTTGGGAGGCGAATCAGGGACCCGATCAAACTGACTTATAAAGAAAAATTTAAATGATCTGATAGCCGTGGGGGGAGTATCGGGAGGGGGAATCCGGAATATTGAGTCATGCGTAACTTTGAAACGGCTGATCGGATTTGAGTAAAATTTGGTAATTGAAGAGAGGACATGTTTCTGTTGATCTTTTTCATGTCCGGACAGATCCGACAGCAATTGGGGGGGGGGATACGTGACCGACTTAGACTGGTGAGATCGGGATGGAACTTTGTGGGAATAACAAACAGATGCTCTGGATAAACACTTACGGAACCGGATTGGCTCCGGCGACTGTGGGGAAGTTTGAGGAGGAGGGAGGTACCCCCCCAGATAATCTAGGACGATGGAACTTGACCATTCGTTAAAGTACTAATCTTGACTGCAAATTTAGAAAAATACTTTTAAACCAAATTCATATTTTCATGATCCCCATGAGCCCATTATCATTTTTGCCTCAAGGGTTTTGTTTACAAATGACGTTCTAGCTCCCTTAAAGTGTGAATCTGAACGGCGGCGCCAGGTCGAAAAGTACTTTATTTCAGACAATACATCTCAACCCATGATCATTAGTGACACAAGGGTTTTGCTTAAAAATTTATTTCTGTCACCCTTAAAGTGCGCATCTGAAATGAAAGCGAAAACAAACTTTTGACGAAACGGTATACATCAAGGATCCCTAAGGGCCTGTGATCGTTTTTTCCTCAAGGGTTTTGCATACAGATGCATTTCTAGCACCTTTAAAGTGCGCATCATTACACCCAAGTTCAAAAATAAAATACTTTTTATCTAGCTCCCTTAAAGTGCACATTTTAATCACAAAGTCGAAAAATACTTTTGATCAAACAAAACATCTCAACACATGCAAGTGCCATATGAGCTTACCGCTCTTGTTGTTTGTCCCGGGGACCCACTCCCCGTATTCTCGCGAGTTCCCGCGGACGGGGAATGCTCTGGTTATCATCACCATCATCAAAAAGGACTGTTTCGGATTCGGAAGGGAAGCAGTTTTTGCGGGTAATGGTGGAATGTAAAATTAGGTAAAGACAATCACAATAAACAAAACCAAAAATAAAGTGGATCCGGACTACTTTCGTTAACTGCATATTTTTGTTTCGAACAAGATCCATTTTGGAAAGCATTCCCCGTGTTCTCGCTGTTTTCTGTACACGGAGTCGGCGTGGAGTGACTCCCTCTACTCTCGCCGGTCCTTTCGATTCCCCGAGGAGTCCTCGGGGAACGGCGAGAATACGCCTATAGTAGAATTTTGTGTTGTGCAGAGGACGGTCGTAGATGTTCTGAACATCATACTAGAGCAAATAGTGGAAATAAAAAAAATCCATTAACACAATCAAAATAATGCTGTGTAGTCAGTTAAATGATACACAATAAATTGGATTTTCAGTAAAAACTTTAAAGGGGATAAGGTATTTACCAACTGGCTTACCGACTGTTTTTGCAGAAATACAGCTGTTTTCAAGAAACAAAAGCTATAAGCTCATGTGGCACTTGTAGGGCTTGGAAAAAAGATGAAAGTAAGAATTTGCTAATTTGTGGGTTTTTTCTGATCATTTGTACGCAAAACCCTTGAGCTTTCAGTTGCAACAGGGTTAAGATGGACACTATAAGGGCGCTAGGAATTCATTTCTAAGCGAAACCCTTGAGGCAAAAATGATCATGTGCTCACGGGGAACATAAAAACGTAGGTTTGGCTTAAAAGTTTTTTTTGTAGTTTGTGGTTAAGATGAGTACTTTAAGGGATGATCGGATCTAGGAAGTGACAGCTTCTAAGCCAATCTTATTAAGTCTCTAGTGTTCTAGCCAAGTTTCATCGTCCTAGCACACCTGAAAGTACCTTAAGTCGCGTTCATCAGAATTCCGGACCCCCTCAAACGCCCCCCAGAGTGCCCGAATCCGTTCAAGATCTGTCACTAATGTATCTAGGGCTTATGCTTGTTCTTCCCGCCAAGTTTCATCCAAATCGCTACAATCCAAGCGTGTTATAAATTTCCGGTATCCCCGCCCGACTCCCCCACATTGACCAGACCCTGTCGCATTTGAAATGGGATATGTGAGACATAAGTTCTTTCCGAATATCAAGTTTCATTAAGATCCGATCACCCGTTAAAAAGTTGGACACTCCTCAAGATTCCGGATCCCACCTCCCTCTACTCCCCCCACGATGGTCAAATTGAAGAAACGACTGTTCTTAAGCTAGAATTCCCCGATGCCCCGATGCCTGCCAAGTTTCAGCGTCCTAGCACATGTGTAAGCATCTTAACCCGGGATCACTGGAATTTCGGAAACCTCCCTCCAACTCCCCCCACAGTGCTTAGATCTGGTCCGTTCTTGTCAACCATGTATCGATGGCTTCTGCTTATTCATCCCACCAAGTTAGGGTACTTCCAGATGTGCTAGGACGATGAAACTTGGCAAGAGCATCAGGGACCCGACCGAACTAACCTGGAAATAATCAGTTTCCCAATTCGACCATCTGGTGGGGGGGTAGGCTGGGGAAACCGGAAAACTGAGTAGTGTGTAACTTTGGAACGGGTGATCGGATTGGAATGAAACTTAATAACTGAATAAATGACATACCTCTGATGTCCCATTTGAAGTCCGGACCGGGTTCGACAGCTATGGGGGAGTTTGGGGGTTGGGGCGGAAATCTCAACAAACATTAGGAATGGAGGGATCGGAATGAAACTTGCTGGGAAGAATAAGCACCTGCTCCAGATAAATCGTTTGTACAACTGGACTGGATCCGGACACTGGGGGAGGGGGGGGAATTTCTCGGAATTCCGGTAATGACAGTTTTGGGGTTTTCACGACGAAACTTGGGAGGCGTATCAGGGACCCGATCAAACTGACTTGTAAATAAAAATTTACTTGATCCGATAGTCGTGGGGGAGTAGAGGGAGGGGGAATCCGGAATATAGAGTAATGCGTAACTTCGGAACGGTTGACCGGATTTGAATGAAATTTAATAACTGAACAGAGGACATGTCTCTGGTGATCTTTTTAATGTCCGGAACCGGATCCGACAACAATGGGGTGGGGGAATACGTGACTGGCTTAGACTGGAGAGATCGGGATGGATCTTTGTTTGAATAACAAACAGATACTCTGGATAAATCATTTACAGAACCGGAGTTTGAAGTTTTATAAAAACAGTTGATCCGAATTCCGGTGATCTCGATTTAAGGTACTTCCAGATGGGCTAGGACGACGAAACTTGCCTGGAATATTAGAGATTCAACAAGATTGGCTTCGAATTTCCACTTTCCAAATCCGACCATTCCTTAAAGCACCAATTTTGACCGCAAATTGAGAAACATTTTCTCGATCCCCATGAGCTCATTATCATTTTTGCCTCAAGGTTTTTGCTTACAAATGAAGTTCGAGCTCCCTTAAAGTGCGCATCTTAACCGCAAGGTCGAAAAATACTTTTTTTTTATCCAACGATACATCTCAACCCATTTGTGCCACAAGGGTTTTGCTTAAAATTTATTTCTGTCACCCTTAAAGTGCGCATTTTAACCGAAAAATGAAAAAATACTTTTGACCGAACGGTATATATCAATGACCCCTAAGGGCCTGTGATCGTTTTGCCTTAGTGCCTTTAAAGTGCGCATCATTACAGCCAAGTTCAACAATAAAATACTTTTTCTCTAGCTCCCTTAAAGTGCCCATCTGAACCGCAAAGGTACCCGCAAAAGTACTTTTGATCAAAAAAAAAAAAAAAAGAGAACCAGTCAGCTTTGACTTTCAAAGTTTTCTCTACGCGGCGTCACAGCTATACTCTGCTTTAAAAAAAAAAAAAAAATACATCTCAACCCCCAATTTTCCACTTATCATGTTCCCTGATACCACGATCAAAAGTCTTTTTTCCAGACACAGCGGTATCTGATACAGTGCAGACTTTCAGATTCTCATCGTTGTCCAGGTTTCCTCCGCCTTTGACTAGTCTTCCGTACCTACTACATACAGTTCCAGGTGCCTTATGAGCTTACAGCTCTTGTTTTCTTTTTACCGACTACGGCCTCAACATTCGGGGGAACTTCCTCTCCCTCCCACATGTGATGCCCCTGGCGAGGCCCCTGGTAACCATCGTTTGTAGATGTAGCGAATAAAGTTGTAATACGACGCCTTGCGAGAAATCTACGAGATTCAGATCCCCTTGGCTACACTCAACCCCTGTCAATCATCATCAGTGATACGAATCATATCAGATAATTTTTGCATCCCTACCCTTTGACCGTTCGGGTGTCTGCCGCACACCCGAACGCACATCCGGTAGTACGGTCTATGCCACAGAGTGAAATGTAGGTTCATTTCTGCATCATACTAGCCTATTGCGGGGTTCCTACTACTTTCCTTTTTTTCTTGGTGTTAACTTTATAGAAATCTTCTCTGTGGGGTTGAACCGGACACGTTCTCGGAGGTTGAATCGGAAACTGTTTTAGAGGTCCGGCTCAAACCCGCTCTGTCCGGATCAAAATATTTACCTGTTTCTGGAGCTTTGAAAGCAGGACAAAGGGGCTGTAGCCATGCTTTCCAAATTAACTGCTTCTGGTCGAACGGGTCCTGTTCAACAAGCACTTTCTGTCGAGTTCGAATTTTAAAAGTTTTTGGTTAAGTGGTATGTTTGGATAGTCCAACTCATCTCCAATAAATGAAATGATTAGCTTAGTGGTACTATTTATTCGGTCATATTCATCGCTCGTCTTAACACGTCCGGTTCAAAACACTACCCGTACGAACCAACCCCACCGGTGGGGCTGAACCGGACGTTTTTTTGAAAAAAGAAAGAATCGTGGCACCAAAACCGGTTGAAATTAAGTTCTCAAAAAATTATGGGACATACTATTCTCATTATCTTTCAATTCCAGTGTTCAAAATTTGTTCAAGTTCTACAGAAATTGAATTATTAGCCAAGAACGAAAAACGTACGGTTCAACCCCGACCTCTCCTAGCCCTCTAAAACATGGGACGTAATTGGGAGATTTCTGTCAAAGTAACTAGGAATTCTTTTGACTCGGGTTTGAGCTGTTACTGGTTGGACATTCATTCATTTTTATGGCACTTGCAGCTTCGCTCAAGTGCCATATACCGATCACTTTTCCGTCGGTCGGTCTGTCGGTCGGTCGGTCGGTCGGTCCGGTGATCGCGAGTTAGGGTACTTGCAGATGTGCTAGGACGATGAAACTTGGCAGGCATATCGGGGACCCGACCAAACTAACTTGCAACTAATCACTTCCCCGATCCGACCACCGTGGAGGGAGTAGAGGGCGGGGGAATCCGGAAAATTTAGTAGTTTTTGTAAAACCCCTACCCCTATCTTTACACTAGTAGGTCTGCGCGCGGCGTGACGTCACTCTTTGCATCGGATCACTCTGTTAACATTGGAAAGAGCTAGTGCATTCGAGGGTCAAAGGGGTTTGTATCTGTGGTGCAGTGCGGAGGAATATGGAAAATTGAGTGTTGTGTAACTTTCGAACGGGTGATCGGATTGGGACGAAACTTAATATCTGAATGAATGACATATCTCTGATGTTCCATTTGAAGTCCGAACCGGATTCGACAGCTATGGGGGAATTGGGGTGTGGTAAGACCGGAAATCTCGAGAAACGGTTATAATGGAGGGATCGGAGTAAAGCTTGCTGGGAAGAACAAGAATCTGCTCCAGATAATTTGTTTACACGTTTGAACTGGACCCGGACACTTGGGGGGGGGGG
Organism: Branchinecta lindahli; assembly: GCA_023053555.1. Lineage (NCBI taxonomy): Eukaryota > Metazoa > Arthropoda > Branchiopoda > Anostraca > Branchinectidae > Branchinecta > Branchinecta lindahli. Next base: position 22,896,009 of record JAKZAO010000006.1, read on the forward strand.
AGGTGGAGGAGAGTTTCACGGAATTCTGGTGATGACAGTTTTTGGGATTTTCACGACGAAACTTGGGAGGTGTATCAGGGACCCGATCAAACTGACTTGTCAATAAAAATTCACTCGATCCGATAGTCGTGGGGGGATCGGAGGGAGGGTGAATCCGGAATATTTAGCCATGCGTAACTTTGGAACGGGTGATCGGATTCGAGTGAAATTTAATAACTGAACAGAAGGCGTGCCTGTGGTGATCTTTTTCATGTCCGGACCGGATCCGACAACAATTGGGGGGGGGGGGGAATACGTGACCGGATTAGACTGGAGAGATCGGGATGGAACTTTGTGGGAATAACAAACAAGTCCAAACTGAACCGGATTGGCTCCGGCGACTGTGGGGGGAGTATGAGGGGCGGGTTCGGAATTCGGGTGATCGCGAGTTAAGGTATTTCCAGATGTGCTAGGACGATGAAATTTGGCTGGAATATTAGAAATTCGACAAGATTGGCTTAGAAATCGCCACTTTTCAAATCCGACCATTCCCTAAAGTACCAATCATGACCGCAAATTAAGAAAAATACTTTTAAGCAAAATATGCATTTCCATGATCCCCATGAGATCATGATCATTTTTGCCTCAAGGGTTTTGCTTACAAATGAAGTTCTAGCTCCCATAAAGTGTGCATCTTAACCGCAAGGTCGAAAAGTACTTTTTATCAAACGATACATCTGAACCCATGATCAGTTGTCCCACAAGGGTTTTGCAAAAAAAAAAAAAATTTCTTGCACCATTAAAGTGCGCAAATTAGTGGAAAAAAAAAATACTTCTGATCATACGTATATATCAATGATCCCTAAGAGCCTGCTATCGTTTTTGCCTCAAGGGTCTTCCTTACAGATGAATTTCTAGTGCCTTTAAAGTGCGCATCATTACAGCCAAGTTCAACGATAATATACTTTTTCTCTAGCTCCCTTAAAGTGCGCATCTGAACCGCACAGTCGAAAATTACTTTTGATCAAATAATACATCTCAACCCTTGCAAGTGCCATATGAGCTTACAGCTCTTGTTTATTTTTTTCTTCACCTTAAACGCTAGTTGAAGATATAAGTAAAAACAAAACAGTTCATAATACTTACAAAAATTCAACTCCTATGTACACTACATAACGATAAACAAGATAAAACGAAAATTTGAAACACCTAAAAAAGTAGGAAAAGATCAGTAGATAATAGATCAAATTGTTCTGTTTATAATTCTCAATTGAAAAAGTGCGTTTGAAAACGACTTGAAAACTTGGTAGAAATAAAATAGAAACGAATTTGCTTAATCTGGCAATATAAAAAGGAAGAAGGGTCTCATTATCGAAAATCATTTAAAACTTTGTCGTAGCTTGGATTTGGCGCATGTGCTTTATATTTTGAAAATGGGACGGTATTGTGTTCCGCATGTGGCTCTACTGAAAACTTTCGCTCATTTAATAATCATGGGATGAATGAATCTGCCGCCACTGACAGATTGCCAATTACCTGACTTATCCGCTACCTACGTGTCCTACTTAGTCGGGTTGTTATGGAGTTTAATTAGGTTTTTTTTTTAATCTGGTTGTAAGTAAAAAAACAAAAAAAAACGTGGATTTCTGATCCTTGAAAAATCTGAACAAATCTTGATCAGCCTTTCGAAACAGAACCTGGAGGACTTATACCTTCTCCAATCCCGGATTGAACCCTGTGGAGGCCCCTAGTCAGTCGCATTACCCCCCCCCCCCCGAAGCCGGACACGTCTTTAAAACTTTCAGCATAAGAAAAAAATATCCATAACATCCCATCTCAGCTTTCCCGCACATCAAGGCCTGTCTAATTTGTTTAGTCAATTATAGTATTTGTACTGTTTTGTTCTTTTTGTATTCCGCTGGTTTGTTTCTCTTAGCGTGTTGACAATAAATAAGTAAATAACGTGTAGCTTAAGAAAGCTTGATCGTAATTAAGTACTATTCTGATCCGTTTTCGCGGGGACTATCTACTATATTGACTACCGTCTCTCGACCAAATGCTACTCACCTTATGAAGGAGTTCAGTCCGAAGCATTCTAACATATGTTGTGTCTAGATCACCCCCATCCGAGCAGGGGCGTTACTAGCCAAAATTTTGTTGGGGGAAGGGGTAATTTTACCGACTATTTTTGCAGAAACTTTGAAAAAAAATGATTTTCGAAAAATCGACTGATTTTCGGAAAAAATACTGTTTCCATGGAAAAAATCAACTCTTTTGACGAAAATTCGCGCAGATTTGTTTATTTTTCCCACTGGCCGACAACATTGGGGGGGGGTCCCCCTCCCCCCTAGCAGTGACGCCTCTGGGGTAGGGACTGCTATAGCCGAAAATTGGTCGACAAATTTTGTGTCCGGTTTTTGCCGGACTCCAGGTGAACTACTTGTCCGGCCTGAAAATTCGGATTCAGCATGTCTCTTTACCCCTAAAACAACTATCGCATTAGCTGTTTGTAAATATTTAGTTTGCCCCCTAATTTGAGACCCCTCCCTCACCCTTCAATATAGGGCTACAGAGCTGGTCTACGAAGTCGACCTTTCCCTTGACCCAAAGGATCCTCTCACCAAGTTTCATCGAAATATCTCATTCCCTTCGATAGTTTTCGTGCTCACAGACGGACGGACGGACAGACGTACAACGTTTTGGGATCCCAAAAAGAGGAGTTCATGCATTACTCTCTAAATTTTTTTTCAGTCCCATCACGAGGCGTGCACCCACCACAATGATATTCCTCATATAATCTTCGACTACCATGAGCAATGTCGCGGTGGTAACCTGAACAACCTCCAGAAGCTGTTGGATGAACTCAGGAGCCATTTGGATTCTTCTAGGATTTTCCACTTAAAAGATGGTGGACTGGTCAGTCAACAGAGTGGCGCGGTGCGGACAAACTGTCTGGATTGCCTGGATAGGACGAATTGTGTGCAGACGTTTTTAGGGTTGGAGGTATGATTTTTTCCTTCCTATATAAAACAAGAGCTGAAAGCTCATATGGCACTTGCAAGGCTGGGTCAGAGGATGAAAGTAGGAATTCGTCAATTTGTGGGTTTGTTTTGATCATTTGTAATCAAAACTGTTGAAGTAAAAAACAAACATGACGAACTCATCGGGAGCACGAAAATGTATATTTTGCTCAAAAGTATTGTTTGTACTTTAAGGAAATCACTTGTGAGGGATCATAGGGATCACGAAAATGTGTATTTTGCTAAAAAGTATTTTTTGTACGTTGTGGTTGCGATTAGTACTTTATAAGGAATTATTAAGGAATTCAGTTGTAAGCAAAACCCTTGAGGCAAAAATGATCATGGGCTCATAGGGATCACGAAAATGTATATTTTGCTTTAAAATATTTTTTTGTACTTTGCGGTTAGCATTAGTACTTTAAGGGATGGTCGGATCAGGGAACTGACTATTTCTAAGCCAATCATGTCAAGTCTCTAATTTTCAAGCCAAGTTTTATCGTCATAGCACGTCTGGAAGTACCTTAACTTGCGATCATCGGAATTCCGGACCCCCTCCCTCTAACTCTCCCACAGTGCCCGAATCTTGTCCGGTTCTGTCACTTACGTACATAGGGCTTGTGCTTGTTCTTTCCACCAAGTTTCATTCCGATCGCTTCACTCAAAGCGTGTCACAAGTTTTCCGGTTCCCACCTCCGACCCCTCCCCCCCACCTTCATCAGATCTGGTCCGGACTTGAAACTGGGCATCCGAGACATGTGATCTTTCTACGTATCAAGTTTCATTATGATCCGATCACCCGTTCGGAAGTTATACATACCTCAAGATTCCGGATTCCCCCTCCCGTCACTCCCCCCACGATGGTCGGATCGGGAAGTTGACTATTTCCAGGTTAATCTGGTCGAGTCCCTGATTTGCCTGCCAAATTTCATTGTCCTAGCACACCTGGAAGTAACTTAACTCCGTATCACCGGAATTCCGGAACCCACCTCCAACTCCCCCCACAGTGCACGAATCCGGTCCGGGTCTGTCAATGACGTACCTAGGGTATGTGCTTGTTCCTCCCACCAAGTTTCATCCCGATCGCTCCAGTCTAAGCGTGTCACATGATTTCCGGTTCCCTCCTCCGACTCCCCCCCCACATTAATCGGATTCGATCCGGACCTGAATTGGGACATCTGAGAAATGACGTCTTCCCAAATATCAAGTTTCATTAAGATCCGATCACCCGTTTGAAAGTTATGCATGCCCCTAAATTCCGGATTCCGGCTCCCCTCCCTCCCCCCATGATGGTCGGATCGGGGAAGTGACTATTTTTAAATTAGTTTGGTCGGGTCCCTGATATGCCTGCCAAGTTTCATCGTCCTAGCACATCTGGAAGTACCCTAACTCGCGATCACCGGACTGACCGACCGACAGACCGACAGACCGACCGACGGAAAAGTGATCGGTATATGGCACTTGGCTGGAAGGCAAGTGCCATAAATATAGGAAGAAATTTAAATTCCCTCTGTTGTAGAGGGTTTTTCAGCTGTATGCTGAAAAACTTATGAGAGAGAGATAATTTTATTATCAAACACAATGAACACATATGAACAGTGTGTTTAGTAGAGGCCAGTGTCCAATTTTTGCATTATTTTATTATTTAAAAATATAAAAATATAGGAAGAAATTAAAAGTCCCTCTGTTTTAGAAGGTTTTTCAGTTGTATGCTGAAAAACTTATGATGAAAAGCGTTTTAGACGTACATTGTAGCCAGTGGCCTATTTTTGCATTATATTGTTTTTATTTATAAAATAGAAGTATGCACTTATAGTTAAAATCCTGACATTCTGAATCTTCAAACATTAGAATCTGTGTCAGTTTTCATAGTTTATTTTATTTTCTTTTTTCGCAACTCTGTTATTTCCTTCAGAGAGTTGAGACAGTAAACAAATTAACAGATCCTGTTGATTTGTGTCCAATACTGGCATGTAAAAAACAAGCTATTAAAGGACACCTGAATGAAGAGTACCAAGTATCATCCCTATCTGTATGACTTCCGTTAACATTGCCTGCAGAAAACCCAATCCAAATACGAAATAGTGTTTCCAAGCTATGATTTTTGCTCCATTTTGCATCTGTCCTTATTTCACTACCGAAAAATTTTAGAAATGAACAAATGTCTCCAGTAAACCCTTCTTCTGGAATATTTTTAACCAGTTAAGCCCAAACGTATGTCTAGAAGAAATTCCAATACTATCCGGCCAGCGCTGTACAAGATTTGAATAAATTGCGCTTGTTGTCTTGGAGTCTGCATGTGCAAACCTCCAGAAACGAACATCCCTATTTTGAAAACGTCACGCTCAGGAGAAGAATGCTCTCCGTGGCCATGTCTGTAAATGCATTCTCGATGGTGTGTTCAAGTATGGTTTCACAGGCGTCCTTTAAGGAAATAAGGTACATTATTGTTCAGTACGGATAGAATTCCTGCAACTGTTTATTTTCTTTCAGACCTTGTTGAAACAGTTAACTGCCATTGGTGCTGCTGATAAACAACAGACCGTCACACGGTTCGAAGAAGTCTTTCGACAAATGTGGATCAACAACGGAAATGAAGTGTCCAAAATGTACGCAGGCACTGGGGCCATCCAGGGCGGCTCAAAGGTCAGTCCTTTCAAGTCTTGTATATTTCTATTTTTGCTTAGTAATCTTTATTTTTATTTTTATTTATTTTTCTAGTAATCTTTTTTTCGCATCAGAAATGCGTGACTCATATCTTCACCCTTATTTACTTACTTTACTGTTATCATTCATGTTCCAAAAACGACGATCCCGCCATAAAGCTATAGCCTGACATTTCATAAAATTCCTTAAAGTTTAACTGAAATGCCAACTTATTTTTGTGTCATTTAGTTGAATACACTGAATTATTTGGATTCTGCAAAGGGATTTTTTTGTTTTCCACTATCTGCTCTAGTTATGGCGTTCAGAATGTCTGCGGCCGTCCCCACAGCGAAAATTCTACTATGACGCGGGAAATTTTTATCTAAACACAGACAAGGCTTTTAAGTGGGCAGTGGCGATATTGGTGAAGATTGCTTAGTGCCTGAACAAAAAAAAAGTCATAAATCTTTCTTGTGAGGCATACAACAAATTAGAGGTACCACAAATCACACGGAAATTCCACTATTTGAAAATTGATTATTCCTGAATAGCGGAACAACCAAGTAACGCATTTTCAGCGGGTCTTCAAGCCAATTTAAGTGAATAAGTGATGGGTAACTAGATTGTCCTATCCCAGTTCTTTTCGGTTAAACTTTAATTTTATCTATGGTCCGTACTTTCGAGAAATCAGTCGAACGAACTGTAAAAATGTTAAAAACGCATAATGTTCGGTCAAGGCGAGAAAAATGTTTTAAATCAATCAATAGTTGCGTTTTTGCAGATGCCATGGTACCACGGTAACTTTATCTACAATTGGTCGTTTTTGCAGTTGTCTGATATAGGGGTTGCTCTGCAAAAACGACAATTGCCGAAATTGCGCTTTTCGAGGTCATCCCAAAAGAAAAACTGATATCCAGTCACACCACTAAATGCCAAACTTCTTTCCCACCAATCTGACAAAAATCGATGAAAGTGAGATGACTTTTTCAGATACCACGATCAGTTACCACGGTAACTGGCCAGATACCATGATAACTACAAAAATGCCTTTTGACCGTGGTATCAGATACCACACAATAACTGCAAAAACGACTTTAGACCGTGGTTTCAGACACCATGGTATCTGCAAAAACGCCACTAATGATTAGTAAAAGTATGGCACAAAAGGTGACCATATGGAGTATTAGCCCCCCCCCCCAAAAAAAAAACGCAAAAAAGAAAGAAACCAAACTAAAGTAAACGCTCCCAAAAAACCCTATGACATATTAAGATCGAGTCTGAAGGAGAAACAGATTCATCTCGCCGCTGTCGCTATTCAAGGTTGATCACTGTTGGGATAATAGTTGCGTTTTTGCGGATACCATGGTATCTGTTACCACGGTAATTGGATCTGCAATTAGTCGTTTTTGCCGTTACCGTGGTATCTGATATAAGGTCCACTGCAAAAACGACTATTGCCGAAATTGCACTTTTCGAAGTCATCCCAAAAGAAAAACTGATATCCAGTTACATCACGAAGTGCTAAACTTCTTCCTCACTAATTTGACAAAATTTGATCAAAGTGAGGTGTCTTTCCAGATACCACGACCAGATACCACGGTCGGACCGTGATATCTAAATATCTGTTACCACGGTAACTGGCCAGATACCACGACAACTGCAAAAACGCCTTTTGACCGTGGCATCAGATACTACGATAACTGCAAAAACGACTTTAGACCGTATATCATATACCATGGTATCAGCAAAAACGCAACTAATGATAACCAACCTTGGGAAGGTTGGTTTGTTCGGGAATGGCGCAAAGAGACATTTTTTTTTTAATTTTTTTTTTGTCTTTGGCTTAAGTTTAAGGTAAGTTAGAAAGAAATGTTTTTTATTTGATCGTCTTATTGGAATTACGTCTATTATATTTATTTGGAATCTATTTGTTCGAAGTTTTTTTTTTCGGTGCTTTTTTTTGCATTAACCATGGCCCATAAGGGCTTTTAACGTTAATAAATATATGTCTTATTTGTTTAAGGTCGCTAATAATCGTTTTACTTTAAGCTCATCGACGGTGCGAGGTCAGCCGCTCGAACAATTCAGAACAATTTACTAGATTCCGGTAAACAAGAAGCCATTGAGATTTTACTTTCCGGGGGCGCCTATGCGTCTGAACTTGGTGACAGAGCTAGGGCCCTCCTACCTCCGCCTCTAGTACAAGGTAAGACCTTCTTTGACTGCTCAGTGCTGTTGAAATGGACAGCTTAGATGTCGTGTAGTGATCGTAATACCTATAGTTGTGTTTTTCTAACACGGTCACGGTTTTTGCAGTTACTCAGCTTATAGGCCTACTTACCATCCAGGGAGACATCCCTTGTTCGCTTCAAAGCGGCCTGTCGCACTATTGATTGTCCCTAGAACGCGTCATAAATGTCGCTGGCCGCTCCGCTCTATATATATGGCAGCCAATCAAAAACAGTTTAACAGGCCGCTTTGAAGCGGACAAAGGGTATCTCCCTGGATAGTAAGAATAAGGTGCAGCTACTTAGTATCTGGCCAGTTACTGCGGTATCTAATATTCAGATACCACGGTCCCGACCGTAGTTACTGACCGTGTTACCTGGAAAAGTCATCTCACTTTCAGCATTACCAACAAAGAGCCATCAAGAGAAAGTTATTTGAAGTGTTAGGAGAATACCATTTCTTATTATACGGCTGCTATATTTGTATACTGTTCTTAAGGAGAAAACTTGTTCAGATTTGTTGCCCGTTCATGACGCAAACAGTTTTTGATGGAAAGTTGTTCGAAGTGTTAAGAAAATACCATCTTTTATCGCTGCTGTACTTTTATATTATGGGTATCTTTCCAGGTAAGGGATACAATGTCCTAGCCTTGAGACCGATATTGTTTATTGCCATACATAGTGAAAGGTGGGTTTAGAAGTAAAATTGCTCATAAGACAGAACTGTAGGTTTTTAGGTTAAACTATGGCTCTTCTTGGTTGAAATCTAGGATGCCGCAGATCTACAAAACCATTCGTCGATTCTTAAATATCATCTTTACATTTTATCTTTTTCGTTGATTCTTTAAATATTGTATTTTAAATATTAAACCCGAATCTTATCTAACCGGATCCGAAGGCAAACGCGGCAGAGTATGGCTATTAAGGCTAGTTCGTGGGAAGGAAGAGCCACGCTGACAGAAGTTTTGTAACAGATAACATAAGGATGCGCGGTTTCAACAGATAACAATTAGGATGTTAGCTATTGTTTTTTTTGAACGTTACGCAGTAAAACGGTCTGCATACATGAAAAGACGAAGCTCAACCGAAAAACCATCTGCTTACTTTTTTGTAACAGATAACATCCCAAGTGTTTTCTGTTGAAACTGCTCATCCATGTGTTATTTGTTATGAAATTTCTGACAATGCAAGTATACGACAGTTCATACTTTTCCTGTGGGTTTCTCCAGGTAACTGTTTTACGCCTGGATATTCCGCGGCTAGTCTACAAAATCCGAAACTGATTCCATCGCCCACATCGATCGTAATTGAAATTCGAACGCAGAAACCCCGTGACTGAAGACTTCGACCCTGGATACTTAGGCTATCGATGCAATCTTTATTAACAGGGAAGTTCCCGTGAGCATTGTCAGTTCTCGAGACACGGAACATAATAGATAGATAGATAGATGCTGTGCACAAAAGCCAACAAGGGGCATCGCACGAAAAACAACAAGAACAAAACATATCAAACATGAACACTGCCTATATTTGAAACTACGTGGATGTACATTTTCCCTGTGTGCTAATGAGGAACCTTCCAAAAAGTTTAATGGCCTGGAAACTTTTCTCTTCCATTCTCTCAGTGATCCACTCACTCCCACACACTCTCCTACATTATTTATTTATTTTATAACCCGCTGAAAAGACAGAATAGCGGAGTACAACAATGAAAAAAAACAAAAAACTGAACAAAACACTAAGAAACACTAAAATTCACAAAAGAAGAATGGACAGGCCGTGATGTGCGGGGAGCCTGAGATGGGACGTTGTTGAAAGTTTTTTACTTAGGGCCGAAAGTTTCAACGATATATCCGGAAGCTTGAAACGGGAAATCAGATGTCTGTTTTTGTACCAGGGGGGTTTGAAAAGAAGGAATTTTGCATATCGGTAATAGCAAGAACGGAGGGAATGATGATCTTTTTTCTTTAAAACTGGGGACAGGCCAGAAAGAAAGACTCTCCTACAAAATGACTAAGACTTTCTTTTTCGCATCCACACATAGGGCAAGAGTGAGGACCAGTTTTAACCTTAACTTTACACAAATATTTTCTACTTTTACCAGGAGGTAAACCATCCCCCCTCTCATACCCATAAGTAACACAACTTCTTTATGAGACGGATTAATAAGGCATTCATTTTCAGGATCCACTGCATTCCTTAAAGTGGTCTGTTCTCGTTACCCAGAGTACACCTACCCGACCAAATTGAAGGTAGCTGTCGGTACCTACAACGTCAATGGGGGTAATCACTTTCGAAGTGTGGTGTACAAAAATGTGTCACTTGCTGATTGGCTGTTGGATGCACCGAAGCTTAGCAGGTCGAGATGTAAGTTCTTCGTTTTTTTCCTCCTTCGAGCATTATACGGGGTATCATTTTTTTGTGACACTGTCACACTACTTTTTGATAGAAATATTTTAGAAGTATTACAGAAACTCAACCAGAGTAGATGCCGGGAACGCAACAACGTCTGAGTGAAATCGAAAACCATAATTATTGTTGTTTTTTTTTTTCATGGGCATGGAGCGTAAGAGATAAAATAGTCATGCATTTTTCTTGTACAGCAAGATGTTAAAACATCCACATAACAAAAATGTATGTTCAGGTAAGAAAAGTGGGGGGGGGGATGTAGAGATGGAGTCGCCTCCACCGTAATTTAATTGCTAAGGTTAAAGTTTAACCGAAAAGGGCTAGGATAGGACAATCTAGTTACCCATCACTTATTCACTTAAATTGGCTTGAAGACCCGCTGAAAATGAGTTACTTCGTTGTTCCGCTATTCACCAATAATCGATTTTCAAATAGTGGAATTTCCGTGTGATTTGTGGTGCCTCTATGCGCTTGTATATTTGCTGTATGCCTTACGAGAAAGATTTATCATTTTTTTTTTGTTCAGACACTAAGTAATCTTCACCGATATCACCACAGCCCACTGAAAAGCAGCATTTGTGTTGAGATTAAAATTTCCCGCGTCATAGTAGAATTTACGCTGTGGGGACGGCTGGAGATATTCTGAGCCTCATAACTAGATCAGATAGTGGAAAATCAAAAAATCCCTTTGCAGAATCCAAATAATTCAGTGTCCAATTAAATGACACACAAATGAGTTGGCTTTTCAGTTAAACTTTAATGTTTGTTGAATAAACTTTGTTAAACATAATTCTTTAAACATTCTTCTTAGTTGATGGTGGAAGGAAGAGTCCACCATAATCTATTTTGTTGAATAGACTTTTATTAAGCACAATTCTTCACTTATCTTGTAGTAGCTGATGGGGGGGGGGGGGGGTTATTAAATTGACATTTATTCTCCACCTTTTCTTAGTAGGCGGCGGGTGATAGGTAGAATTTACCATAGCTTCATTGTTTCAGTTCATTTCAGTTTGTTAGATATAAACTAATAGAGTCACGCCACTTTGTTTTCAGCTCTGGTGGACCTTGAAAACAGTGCGACGGACGATAGACCAGTAGATATTTTCGCAATTGGTTTTGAAGAGATGGTAGACTTGAATGCTTCCAACATTATGGCTGCTAGGTAAGTTTGTACCTTTTTGAAGATTCGCTTACAAAGCGATTTAGGCGTAAACCCTAATTTCGTTTCGTTCGTTTGTGACGGTTTTAATCAATCTGTCCAGCTTATTAACCAAATACCTTTAAGCACAACTCTTACTAGTATTTTTCTTTTCACAATAAAATGGCTCAGAAATAATATACCATTACTTTCCACGAGAAATGAGCGATTTTCTTGTCAGCGCTTGTCCACTTTCCGACGCGGCGGCTGGACGCAATATATTTAAAACTGAACTTGCCTTGGTTAACAAGACCAAAGTTTTCGATGGAATCCCAAAATTTAATATTTGATCCAGACAATTGGGTCTTGTCTTCGCCAGATACAGCTTTCATCTGCCAAATTTCCGGTTTCGGCCGAATTCCGAGCGAACTACTTGTCCAGCAAAAAAAAGAAAGTTCAGAAACGAATTCGGCGTATCTCCTTATCCCTGTAAAGAGCATCTAATCAACTTCAAATAAAACTTTAACTTAAAAAAAAATTCGTTTTCAACCGGATTCCGGACGAACTGTATGTCAGGGTAAAAAATAGTTGTCATATACAGATTCGTCGTCTCTTCTTACTCCTAAATCTGTCATCTAATCAACTTCAAATAAAACTTTTGCTTTAAAAAACAATTCCTGGTTTTGGCCGGATTCCGGGCGAACAAGTTGTCCGGGTAGAAAATGTGTTTCACGTAAGTGTTCAGCATGTCTTCTTACCCCGAAATCGAACATCTAATCAACTTCAAATAAAATTTTTACTTTTAATGAACCTTCCGGTTTTGGCCGGATTCTGGGCAACTACTTGTCCGGCGAAAAAAAAATGTTTTTTTTTTTCAAATTCACTTTATTTCACCCTAATATCTTTGTCGATGACAAAAATATCGTGTTCAACATGTCTTCTTACCTCATAATCGACTATCACATTAGCTGTTTAAAAAATAAATATTTTGTTTGCCCCTTAATTCAAACCCCCTCCCCCATCCCGAAATGTAGGGTTACAGAGCCCGTCTACGAACTCGACCTTACTCTTGACCCAAAGAATGCTCACACCAAGTTTCATCAAAATATGTCATTCCCTTCGAGAGTTATCATGCTTACAGGCGGACAGACTGACAACTTTTGCAATGTCAGGTATCCCTCCACTTACGTTTTGGGATCCCAAAAAGTGGGAAAACCAAGCAAAACAAAACAAGTCGAAAACATGTCTTCCAAAATGAAAAAAATAATGCTTTGAAGCTTCTCATGTCCTTGTTTGTGAAGGAGTCGTTGACGGACAAGAATAAATCTTTTTGGCTCACGTGCAATAGGGGACTTTCTTGAGAAGTGACCTTGCAATCTGGAATGAACATTTCCTGAGCTTCGCCTCATTAGCCACTGCAGTGCACTCTCATGATGAAATTTTGAATTCTCTGCGTCGGATGAACTTTGTCGTATCGTACTAGCAGTGCATATTCCGAACGTCCTACTAAGGCCAAAGGGGAAAAAATTAAAAAATCCAAGAGCGTTGTCAAAATAATTGAGTGTATTCAAATCCAAGATATAAAAATAAGTTGGCTTTTCAGTTAAACTTTGAGTTTCGCCGCCATCTCAACTTGATTACGTTTGTTATGGTTGGCAAGTAAGAATACGATGATCTCCAGTTTTGACACCCTCTTATCCAGGGAAATTGCAAGCGATGGTCGAATCCTTGGTAACACTTAGGTTCTTACAGTTCGGAAAATGCGCGGGCATGGGCCATCGAACTTGAAAAGGTTCTATCAAGAGACCGAAGATACTGCCTCCTAACGTCCGTACAGCTTGTTGGTGTTTGCCTTTACGTTTTCGCCCGTCCAGAACTAGCACCGTACATCAGGGAAGTTAGCACCGACACCGTCAAAACAGGCCTTGGTGGAGCCACAGGTATGAGTTATTTCATTTTTTTGTCAACTTGACTGCAGAGATGGGCGAATCCGAATCCGGATTCAGATTCGAGTCCAGGATTCGATTTTTTTGTCGGACTCGAATCCGGATTCGAGTCTTCTGCTTGTCAGGCTGAATTTGGACTCGGATTCCAACCCCTGAACCTCACGAATCCGCTCCAGTTTCTAATCTTTTACCAATTTTTACACACTGTGCTCAAGGCATTGTGGTTGACGAGCCCCAAATTTATTCCTGGTTACCGAGAGGATACCCATACTATAACAAGCACACATGAAAACCTAGAAATATGGTTTACATCGGTTAGTTAAACCGTCTCATTGGCGCGCATCAATGCTTTTTTGTCACCTCTGATCCTGATTTTTTTTTTTAAACTCGTACCTAATTTGATTTTTGTTATGGTCGGATTCAAATCCTCAGAATAAAACGATGGATTCGGAATTGGATTCGTACCTAGCCCTGGATTCGGTTTCGGATTCTAATCCTTTCGTGATCGGATTCGCCCATTTCTGCTTGATTGGAGTCTCATGTTTTGTGTTAGAATATTATTTAGTTACTAAGAAGTTTATTTTATATTGTGGGACGTTAGTTTTGTTCCGGATATTTCACTTTTTCGTACATTTACTCCATCTTTCTCATTTTCGTAAATTCAAAGAACCATGTTTTTTTTTTAAATTAGTTTTCAGATTACCTTAACGTAAAGGCATTTTGAAACCTATTTAGCAGCGAAAAATGGCACTGAGGAGGAAGAGTTCTAATCCTGCATGGGCCGAGGAGGCTGAAGGGGTGTATCTTATAAGTTGTAAAAGAGTAAAACAAACGAGGGTTGAAATAAGTGTTTCTTTGAACTCCTTCATTGATACATAATCCAGTATCGGTCATACTGTACTGCTTAGAAGTCTACTTTACGATAAGAGTTTAACGAGAACTCTTTTTGTCCGCCGACTTGTCGTGGAGCCTTGATCTCTGCTTTGAGCGTCGGTCCGACGTATTCTTTTTTGTTACGTCAGAAGTCTACGATTATTCCCATTTCCTTCGTGAAGTGCAGAGGCGAAAACCTTTTTATACTGTAATACATTGTTACTATTATTATAGATAGATAGATAGATCTTAATGCGCAAAAGCCAATATGCGCCGTCGCACCGAAACTACAATAAAAACGTACAAAACATGAACACTGTGCCTATTTGAAACGACCGGATTATACAATTTTCCCTGTGTGCTAATTCTGTCCGGAGGAACTTTCCAAACATTTGCATAGTTGGATATAATTCATTTCTGGTTTTCTTTTGTTTCTTCTAATTATTTTTGGTGCAGTATCACAGAATTGCTCAGTCTCTGTTGGGGCATGTTTCTCTGTCGTTAACCACGCGCATGTATATCAGGGGGAGGCTGTCAGCTCAGCCGCAAACTAAAAAAGAGGCAACTACAGGGACTGAAAGAAGCAGACAATCATTGCAGTATCGTGCCCTCGGTGTCTGACCGATGATCGAAGTTTCCTGGGTCCTTGCTTCGGGCCGTCGACAGTACTTAGAAGACCATGGATTTCCACAGTATCGTACGATTTCCGAGGGTGTATCACCGCTTATGCTAAATGAAAAGATTAAATTATAATTACAATTCATTTATTCTCAAAATTCTGATAATACAAAATGCACGGGATTGTCAAATTACAGTTTGATTAAAATTACGGATAAAATAAGGCACAAATCAGTTCAAATAACGTTCATTGCTATGGGCGGGCGGGTTCGTTAGCTGAGCTTTCTTAGCTGCCCTTGAGATACTCCTTGTTGGGCGACTATCCATTCTTTTTTCATCAAATAACCTATATTGTTGTATTTAGGTAACAAGGGGGGTGTGTGCATCCGATTCCTTTTCCACTCCACACCCGTAGCGTTCGTTTGTTCCCACTTCGCCGCTGGTCAGTCGCAAGTCAAGGAGAGGAATGCGGATTATACGGAAGTCGCTCAGAACTTGTCGTTCCCGTTTGTAAGTGTACTTAAGACCTTAGATTAGTTGCGTTTTTTATCCGAATTCTCCTCGCATTCACCTCGCAATTGTCTTGTTTCGCGTTTTTGGACTATTCAGATGAAGCGAGTCCTCCTTTTCTTGCATTTTTGTCAGAATCGAGAAGGGGGAAAGCATCGCGATTATGTAGAATCGAGAAGTTGCTCCGATAGTGAATTCTCGATTCTCCTCTCTCCGTTCTTCTCCCTGATTGGTCAACAGAGTGCGGGTGTTCAGTATGTATAAACAGGTATACCGGGTGGTAGACGAGCTGCCAAATCAGTGTTTTTGTCAAAAGCGAGACTGTAGAAGCGAGAAGAGCAAAAACTCTAATTTGTACGAGAATTCAGAAGCGAGAACGGAGAAGTAAGAATTCAGATCAGAAACGCAACTATTGACTAAGAAATTCCTGTTAAAATGCCCTTTTAAGAGCTGTCTGAATAAGACATCTTCTAGTATTGGACTTGGCAACCCGTAATCATTTCCAGTTGACAAATCTACATCATGCCGCATTAGCTCCGTATGGTCAGGTTTGTCTGGCCTGATTTTCTGCAGTTTCATCCTGAAGTAAAAAAAAAACATCTCAGCGCCCAGTATGACGCCAAAACCCTTGCCTGAATTCTAGCCCGCGACTGCCCGACCTGGGATACTGCCACATTCGTAGCCAGGCCAAAAACAGTGACGCTTTGCCCATACCTTGCGCCGGGAATGACTGTCGCGGTTTTTTCCGCGGTTTTTACATGTAATCTGATAGGCTAATCCGATTTTCTGGCATTTTGTCTTTTTTGACGATAAAATCATTTCGTATATCCTATATATTATTTTTCTGTTTAGGCGAGGAGTCTCCATTCACACGACTACGTATTCTGGTGTGGCGATTTCAACTACCGAGTTGATGTGGAGAGAGAGAAGATGAAGGATTTGATCTTGGAAGGGGATTGGCCAACTCTTCTAGAGGCTGATCAGCTGAAGGTAAGCCACAAATATCGGCTGAGTGTGATGCTTGTACTTATGATATGTGGATAGGACAGTCGTGCTGCAAAAGTAGAACATAATCGAATTTGATTGATCTAGCACAGCGTAACCACCGAATTTGACCTTTCGTCAAAAAAAAAAATATATAAAATACACATGGCGTCTGATCATGGTTTCTGTGAGAAGGAAATAAGAAGCTTCCGCGATAGCTTACTTAAGTCTAAAATTCGGGGAAGGCGTGGACAGGTTAAAAATTCTGTTAAAGGGAAAGGACCATGATTTATCAGTTATTTGTCTTCAGTAAGAGGTGTAAGCGGTTGTCAGCATAATATTTATTTTCATTTGCTTATGATTTGTTGCGTACTTTGTGCTTCCAGTTAGGGGATAAAAATTTTGTCAGTTTATGATCAGATATCGATCCACCCTATCTCCATCCCTCACAAAAGATCGATTAGTATGAACGTAGCTCATTGCGTCCTGCTAAAGTTTACTTATTTTAATAGGTACAGCACGCGAAAGGAACTGTTTTTCAAGACTATCTAGAAGGAGAGATCAGCTTCCCACCAACGTACAAATACGACCTCTTCTCAGATGACTACGACACGAGTGAGAAGTGCCGCATCCCTGCTTGGACAGATCGAGTGCTACTTCGCCGTAGGAAGTTTGGAGATGTGGGTAAGTAATAAGTGTTTGCGTCTTTTGTAAAGGTCTTTTAAGGGTGGGGGATCAAGAGATGGGTAAGGTAAAAAAAAAAAAAAAGACCTACGAGCTCAGATGACACTTTTTACGAGTAGGTAATACAAGGAAGTAGATGAGAACGTCACAACTCCCTTCAACCCCCTTTGGATCGGACCTAGAAATACGATATCTACTTTCATGCAAGTCTGAGCTGCATTTCCGGCATCGCCTCGGATCATGTAGGGCAAATTTTTCGTCACACTATTTGATCCCTAGGAATGTCATACTGTTTCTGGTACGGTACCCCTCCCCCTCAAACTCCCCCTACCGCAGCCGAATCTGGTTCAGCCACACAAACAGATTATCTAAAGCATCATCTCTTACCGGCTATCAAGTTTCACCCGAATCTAAGCTTTTTTTCGGGAAACTCCGGTCCCCCCCCCCGTGTTCAGATCTCGTCCGGACCCTAAAATGTGTCATCTAAGGCGCATAGTCTCTCTACTTTCCAAGATTCATTCAAATCATTCCACTCGTTTGACCCTGTGCGAGCCACACAATTTCCGCTACTCCCCCTCCGAATCCCCCCACTGTGGCTGAATACGACTAGGACACATAAATTCGCATCTCTGACATCTTCTCTTCTCGGCCTTGGAGTTTGACTCGAATCGGAGCATATTTGCACATTTCCGGTTTCCGCTTCATCCTCCTCCTACCGTGGCTGGATCCGATCCGGACACCAAATAACAAACTAGGCCTTATAAACTCGGTACTGTCGAACTTGCGTCCCATTCGGCCCATTCGTTTGGTTTTTGTGCATGTCACAAAGTTTCCGGACCCTCCCCCCTTCCAACTGCCCCAGTCATTGCCGCGTGGGGTTCGGCGACATTTTGCGTATCTAGGTGATTAGTTCCTATCACCCATAAAGTTTCACTCGAATCGGACCACCCGTTCGCAAACTGATTTTCTAGTGCTCGCAGTAATTTCCGGATTCCCCTTCCTTCCTAAAACGGTCGGTTCCAAGAACGGAAGTTTTCCTAGGGCAATGTGCCAGGTCCTTAAGTCTATATGGTCAGGTCACTAATATGCCTGTCAAGTTTCATCGTCCTTAGAACGTCTGGAAGTATTCCAGGAAACTCACTCCGACTCCCCCCAAAGAGCCCCGATATCATCTGGTTTTATCAAGAGCGTATCCAGGGCTTATGCTCGTTCTTCCCATCGAATTCCATCCCATCCCTTCGGCTTGTCTTACAGGGTCACGCCACTAACCCCGCCCCACCGAGACTCGAACCTGCGCTCCAAGGAGATCAGGAGAATTTCGAGTCCAGCGCGCCAACCACTCACCTTATTCTTACCGTCCAGGGAGATATCCCTTGTTGCCTTCAAACCTGCCTCTTAGACGGCTACTATAAATTTAGAGCCGAGCGGCCAGCGAGGCGCCGGACGCGTTTTCACTAATAAACCGTTCTAGGGACAATCATTAGTCTAAGAGGCCGCTTTGAAGGCAACAAAAGGTATCTCCCTGGATGGTAAGAATAAGCTGTACCACTCGGTGAGGAAGGCGTCAGGAAGTGTAAGCTTGTCGACTCTATCCAGCCTTCCTGCTCTCCGACGCGGTGCCTGGGGTCAAAACGTTTGAAAACAAAACGCGCTGTGGTTACAAAGTTGGAAACTAAGCAAAAAAGAGGTAAACAAGAGCTGAAAGCTCATATGGCACTTGTAAGCTTTTTTGCTTGTATTCAAGTTATCGTAGTACGATGTGAATGGATAGTAGTGCTCCCCTCCCTCCCCCCACGATGGTCGGATCGGGCAAGTGACTATTTCCAAGTTATAGAAAATCATCTGTAATCAAAACTCTTGAAGCAAAAAAGATGATCATCAGGAGCACGAAAATGTATTTTGCTCAAAAGTATTGTTTGTACTTTAAGGAATTTTATTGTAAGCAAAACCCTTGAGGCAAAAATGATCATGGGCTCACAGGGATCGCGAAAATGTATATTTTCCTTAAAAGTATTTTTTTGCACTTTGCGGTTAGCATTAGTACTTTAAGGGATGGACGGATCTGGGAACTAACTATTTCTAAGCCAATCATGTCAAGTATTTAATTTTCAAGGCAAGTTTCATCGTCCTAGCATTTCTGGAAGTACCTTAACTTGCGATCACCGGAATTCCGGACCCCCCCTCTAACTCCCCCACAATGCCCGAATCCGGTCCTGTTCTGTCACTGATCTACATAGGGCTTGCGCTTGTTCTTCCCACCAAGTTTCATTCCGATCGCTCCACTCCAAGCCCCAAGCACGTCAAAAGGTTTCCGGACCCCCCTCCGACCCCCCCCCCAGCTTCATCGGATCCGGTCCGGACTTGAAATAGGACATCCGAGACACGTTGTCTTTCTACATATCAAGTTTCGTTATGATCCGATCACCCGTTCGGAAGTTATACATACCTCAAGATTCAGGATTCCCCCTCCCTCCACTCCCCCCACGATGGTCCGGTCGGGAAGCTGACTATTTCCAGAATAATCTGGTCGCGTCTTTGATTTACCTGCCGAGTTTCATTGTCCTAGTCCACCTGGAAGTAACTTAACTCCGTATCACCGGAATTCCGGAACCCCACTCAAACTCCCCCCACAGTGCACGAATCCGGTCCGGTTCTGTCAGTGATGTACCTACGGGTTGTGCTTGTTCCTCCCACCAAGTTTCATCCCGATCGCTCCACTCTAAGCGTTTAACATGATTTCCGGTTCCCCCCTCCGACCCCCCCCAAGCTTCATCGGATCCAGTCCGGACTTGAAGTGGGACATCTGAGACACGTTGTCTTTCTGCATATCAAGTTTCATTATGATCCGATCACCCGTTCGGAAGTTATACATACCTCAAGATTCAGGGTCCCCACTCCCTCCACTCCCCCCACGATGGTCGGATCGGGAGGCTGACTATTTCCAGGTTAATCTGGTCGCGTCCCTGATTTACCTACCGAGTTTCATTGTCCTAGCCCACCTGGAAGAAACTTAACTCCGTATCACCGGAATTCCGGAACCCCACTCCAACTCCCCCCACAGTGCACGAATCCGGTCCGGTTCTGTCAATGATGTACGTAGGGGTTGTGCTTGTTCCTCCCACCAACTTTCATCCCGATCGCTCCACTCTAAACGTTTAATATGATTTCCGGTTCCCCCCCTCCAACTCCCCCCACGTACATCGGATTCGGTCCGAACTTGATATGGGACATCTGAAGCATGACGTCTTTCCAAATATCAAGTTTCATTAAGATCCGATCACCCGTTCGAAAGTTATGCATGCCACTAAATTCCGGATTCCGGCTCCCCTCCCTCCCCCCGCGATGGTCGGATCGAGCAAGTGACTATTTCTAAGTTAGTCTGGTCGGGTCCCTAATACGCCTGCCAAGTTTCTTCGTCCTAGCACATCTGGAAGTACCCTAACTCGCAAACAGCGGACTGACCGACAGACCGACCGACAGACCGACAGACCGACGGAAAAGTGATCGGTATATGGCACTTGGCCGGTAGGCAAGTGCCATAAAAACAGAAGATTCTCATATCTTAATGTGTGAAAGATTTGTCAACGGACATTGAAGATTCCGACAAACTTTGCGTTGTGTGACGGGCGAAGTCGGCACGACCGGAAAAGCGCTAAAAGTTCGTAGGCACAAAATGAAACAATGGAGAATGGTGGGGATTTTAGAAGCTTATAATTCCACAAGGGAACTAGGTATATTATAAAAGGCAGAATAAGAAAGAGGGGTCCTTTAAAAGCTCAAAGGGCCATGGAAACAACAAAACAAAACCGTAACCTCAACAACTATTTACAAAAAAAAATTTCCTGGAAGATAAAGAATCTTCCCAAATTTTTTACGTTTCTAAAACTTATACTTTTCAATATTTGTTTGAACCTTTCCTCCCCCACACCATTTCCCTAAATATTTCCTTACTGGGTCTTTTAATTCCTGATATTCCTAATTCCTTGTGTCCGGCCTTGCTAATGGTTTCTTGAAGCGCCACGTTAAGTCCGTGTCCGGAGATGTTGTTAGGAATAAGTGCAAGGATGTCGTTGAGAGCCGATAAAATTATAATGTGGTGTGTACAACGAACATCGATTAGAATATTAAATGGGTTTTTAACTAGTATTGGTTTCTGGTCGTTATCTGACCTGGTTATCTGAAGACAGAAAATCTAAGACCAAATTGTCTGGATGAAGAGGTCCAATAAATATCCACCACTGGTTCGTCGAAACCTTCCTTGAACTATAGTTGCGTTTTTGCAGATACCTTGGTATCTGTTACCACGGTAACTCGATCTGCAATTAGTCGTTTTTGCAGTTACCGTGGTATCTGATATACGGTTTCTCTGCAAAAATGACAATTGCCGAAACTGCGCTTTCCGAAGTTATTCCAAAAGAAAAACTGATATTCAGTCACATCACTCCACTTCGAACTTCTTTCCCACCAATTTGACAAAAATTGATGAAAGTGAGATGACTTTTCTGATACCACGATCAGTTACCACAGCAACTGGCCAGATACCACGATAACTGCAGAAACGCCTTTTGACGTGGTATCAGATACCATGGTATCTGCAAAAACGCAACTAACATATTTATTCAAGTGCGATAACAAAAAATCCTTTTTGGAACTTTCAGGTCCGGACTGGACTCCTGGTGAAGTCTTGTTCTACGGCCGAGCAGAGTTGAAACAGAGTGACCATCGGCCAGTCATAGGCATTTTCGAAATCGATGTTTTGAGGGTAGACGATGACCTAAGATCGGACGTGGTTGCCGATGTAGTGAAGAGAATTGGACCGCAAGATGGTACGATTATAGTCAAGGTGAGATGCTGGGTTTATTACACTGTCAGAAGATTCACAACGTCTAACACGAGGACGCGCAATACCAACTGATAACAGACAACATTCATTCAGTGTTTAGACATTCAGTGTTACAGAAACAGTAGTTGCGTTTTTGATCCGAATTCTCCTCGCGATTCTCCTCCGAATTCTCCTATTTCGCGTTTTTGGACTATTCAGATGAAGCGAATTCTCATTTTCTTGCGTTTTTGTCAGAATCGAGAACGGGGAAAGCCTCCGAATTCTGCAGAATCGAGAAGTTGATCCGCTAGTGAATTCTCGATTCTCCTCTCCCCGTTCTCCTCCCTGATTGGTCAACAGGGTGCGGTGTTTAATATGCACAAACAGGTATACCGGGTAGCAGACGAGCTGTCAAATTAGTGTTTTTGTCAAATGGAGAAGCTAGAGGAGCAAAAACGGTAATTTTGTACGAGAATCGAGAATTCAGAACGGAGAATTCGGATCAAAAACGCAACTAGTGTGTTATGAGCCCATCGTTTTGTAAAAAAAAAAAATAACGCTAAACATGGTTTGAAATAACATGAGATGATTTAGTTTCCAAAAGAAGCCATCGGGTCATATCTGAACAAAAGTATCATCACCACAAAAACCCAACAACTATACTACATTTAAAATCATCATAAAAAAAAACAAAAAAAAACTCGAAAGTTTATCCGAAAAGGGCTGAGATTCAAGTGTCTCTTTGCTTATTTACTTAACATCCCTGACAACCCGGTAAAAATGCGTTACTTCTTTTGTCCGCTATCGCACAGATAATCAATTTCATCGAATGAACTTTTTCTTTTGGAGTTGTGTACTTCTATTTGCTTGTCCCTCTATAGGCGTATTCTCGCCATCCCCGAGGACTCCGCCTGAGGAGTCCCCGCGTTTTCGTTTGTCCCGGGCACTCACTCTCCGTATTCTCGCGAGTCCCCACGGACGGGAATGCTCTGATTATCATTACCATCATCAAGAAGGACTCCCTTTCAGATTCGGAGGGGAATACATTTTTGGTGGTGCTGGTGCAATGTAAAATTATTTAAAAATAATCAGAATGAACAAAACCAAAAGTAAAGTAGATCCAGACTAATTTTGTCAACTGCATATCTTTTTTAAGAATAAAATCAGTCTTGGAAGCAGTCCCCGTGTTCTCGCTTTTCCTGTACGTGGAGTCCGCGTGGAGTGAGTCCCTCTATTCTCGCCGTTCCTTTCGATTACCCCGAGGAGTCCTGGGGGAACGGCGAGAACAGGCCTTATGCTTGAAATGTTTAGCAGCTACAAAGGTAAACCATTGCACCATTGCATAGCACCCAGCGCAAAACAAACAAATTTCGTTTCAGACCACCCCTGAACTTGATCCGTCTTCAGCAGATGATGGATTTGGCCCCGCCTTTTTGGCAGAGATGAACCTCTGCGGAGACGTAGCGATGGTACGACGAACCCCTGACAGCACCATCCTCGTCGTGTTTAGAGAAGGCTTCGGTGCGCTCGCTGCTTTGAAATATGACGGAAGAGAGGTAAGGTCATAAAAGGCTGGAGGGGATCGAAGCTCTTCGTTTTATATTAGACTGGCCGTTCGCACTTGTCGTCGTAACTTACCTAACCGGACGTCGTACGCTTTGTTTACCGAATTTATTTATTCATTTTTGTCCTTGAAAATTGAGGAGGAATGCATAAAGAAATAACTTCAAGTAAATATTCCTTCAGATTAAAACAATCGTAGTATTTTTTTTATTTTTATTTTTATTTTTTTACTCGTTTTGAAAGAACAGCACAAACACAGGCTATGGCCTGAGGCCAAACGGACGGTTGACTCTGTCATTGTTATAATACCCATTGATTTTTACTGTTTAAGTTCGAGTATTTTAAAACAGTTGAATACTTTAAAACTAGGCTCTGCCTTCAAAAAATTACCGACGGCTTTGGCTGTTCTAAGCCTATTTCCAGGCCCGTCGGCTCCTAGGAACGACAGGGAATAATCGTTTTTCCTGATGGATCTTAGTTGTTTAATTGTCTTTAGTCTTTAGTTGTTTGCTTGGCAGCGTGATACACATCGATGGTATCAAAACACGGCTAGGGAGAAAATCAGTGACATTTTGTTAGGGGGATAGAATGTACCGTATGAAATTGAGGTCTCCGTGTTTAAAGGACACCTGAATGAAGAGTACCAAGTATCATCCCTATCTGTATGACTTCCGTTAACATTGCCTGCAGAAAACCCAATCCAAATACGAAATACTGTTTCCAAGCTATTATGTTTGCTCCATTTTGCATCTGTCCTTATTTCAGTACCGAACAATTTTAGAAATGAACTAATGTCTCCAATCAACTCTTCTTCTAGAATATTTTTTAACCAGTTTAAGCCCAAACGTATATCTAGAAGAAATTCCAATACGATCCGGCCAGCGCTGTACAAGATTTGAATGAATTGCGCTTTTTGTCTTGGAGTCTGCATGTGCAAACCTCCAGAAACGAACATCCCTATTTTGAAAATGTCACGCTCAGGAGAAGAATGCTCTCCGTGGCCATGTCTGTAAATGCATTCTCCATGGTGTGTTCAAGTATGGTTTCATTGTTCAGGTGTCCTTTAAGAATGGATGGAGCAATTGCGGAAGTAGACTGCATTAGTATAATATGGTATAATTAGTGTAATATATATTATAATATAATTGGTATAATAACAGGTCCTTGAAATAATAGTTCACCCCATGCGGGCATTTCTTGTGCCATTGTATGGAAAATAATGATTGATTTTGTGGATTGGACCCTTGTCAAGCTGTTATTTTTTTAAGATCTGCTTTCTGGTTGTTACTGGAGAGAGGGTGATAGTCCCCAATATTGTTCAGTAACAACAGCAGGGTCTGTCTGCAGGCTATTAGAAATGCTTAAGTGCATTCTTCATCTCTGGTATTTTTCAGATCTGTGGCCGTGTTCTGCATATCACTCTTCGCAACTTGAAATATGAAAACCTTACAAAGAAAGATCTCGCTCTCTTTAGCGACTCAGCTACTCCATTAATACCAGCGTTATCCCCAACTCTCAGTGTAAACTTTGAAGAGGCCTATGCAGCACTTCACATTGCCGAAGATGGTCTTTCTGACGAGGAATCGGCGGTCGTGAGGGAAGCGCCTACACGTCCAAAGGCGCCCCCTGCGAGACCCGCACCCCCTCCTACTAGCGACCCAACGCGCCAACTCCCTTCTCGGAATGGTTGTGTTTCCCCACAGGATCGGAGCGCCCAGGAGTCTCCAGTATTGCGCCCCGCGCCGCAGCCTCCCACGACCCTAGCGCTCACCAAACCGCTAACGACATACGTTGATTCATCTCTTTCAAGCGAATCGCCACCCTCAAATCCGCCCCCCGGCCCCGCTCCTGTTTTGCGGACGGCACCAGTTTCCGGGGAGGTGCCAAATTTCAGGCCCACCCCCGCTCCTAGAACGTCTCCACCATCAGGAGAGGCTCCGAAGGTGGATGGAAGGCCTTTGCCACCTGTTCCACCGAGGGGTGGTAATCCACCGGTGCCGGTCAGGGCGGGCAAGACGGGTGGTTTGCCACTCGTTCCGGGCAGGAACGGTCTACCCCCAGTACCCCCTAGAAGTTAAGAAGGAAGGTAATATCTAGTCGATGAGCGAGCTCTTAGAATTTTGTTTCTGTTAGCAAATAATGCTCAGTTGCCGGAGTTGGCTCTTTAGTTGATAAATATAATAGCTTCGCTTAATGAGTCGTCGTGTTTTTTCAGTGTGTTTATTTGAGGGGGTGTTAATGTTTTTTTCAGTCTACTTGTTTACATCGTTTGACCTTATGTTTGCTGGTCGTTTATCAGCGCCCCCTCTGTTTATTACGGAAGATCTCTATAGAACATTCTGTATTTATGAAGTATATAAATGATATATGACAACAGTTGAGATTTTTGTGTCGTGAGATAAATGTTGTTGTTCTTTTTTAGTTGTTTTGCAGAATTGCGGATTATCACATGGTAAGCATGCGTGCCGCAGATTATGAACGGGCAGTTCAGACCCTTGTCTGGCTCTTGGTCCGCAAGAACAAATAGTCTGATAGAACTTCGGTCTCCCTATCTCTGTGATACGACCATGCTGAGTCGAATATATTCTGATACCCTACCCGGTGCAAACGAGCGGAGGAGGAGCTACGCAGGACACCATGATTGTTATCTCTACAAACAGCTATATCGCGGTACAACCATTGTAGAAGAATCCGGACGCCGTCAGAGTCGTCCTTTACAGCTGATTGGTTGTCTGCCATACTGACTCGTATGAGTAACGGCGACAAACAGCGTAGAGGGAAGTAGACGGGTATCAACTCAAACCTCACAGCATCGGGGTATCCATAGTCACTGCATGGGACCAAAGACGGAGGTTCTATCAGATTATTTGGTCCGGCACCCTTTTATAGCCTACTGGAGCTCCACTTCCGGAAAACGGGAGATGAAAGGAATTCTGAATCTTCAAATTGCGGGAAAGACCTCATTTCATTCTTCCCACACCCTGAGGCATGCCTCAACTTTATTCCTGAATAATGGATAATGAAACTGAAAACCCCTTGAAGTCCGAAGTGCTTTTTATAGATAAAATTGTTTATCGTTGTAAAACACTACATTTGTTCGTGATCATTGCACTCTAGTCTTTTTATGTTACGAATGAGAATTTTGTTCGTAGTATTATGCGCCAAAATAAATTGTTTATCGCAGCGTCTTTAGGTCTAATTTCGGCGTCTGTATCCAAAGTTTGGCCAAAGCCCATAACAAAGTTGCGTTTTATTGGATCCACTTCTGTTTCGTCAAAGTTTGTAGTTTGGCTCTTGTTTTGTCTTACTTGCGTTTTATTGAGTTCCTGTTTCCGAAACTCAAACTACTAGTCAAACTACATTATGCGAGGTAGTTTGTAGTTTGAGCTAATTAGTTTCAGTTTCAAAACTACAGCCCTTGGAATGGACAAATAAAACGGCATGAAGCAAAACTTTTTTCCAAAAAAACGCTGTTAAGCAAAACTACACCAAAACTACATTCAATATAACGCAACTTAAGTTGTTTGTAACTTAGTTATCTGTTTTGACAAAACCGGTCTTCCGAGACAATAGTTGCGTTCCGATACCACGGTGCAGTTATCGTGGCGTTTTTGAGTTACCGTTGTATCTGGCAAGGTACCGTGGTATCTGATATTCAGATACCCCCGTAACTGCGAAAACGACTTGGCACCAGATGTGGTGCCAAGATGTGGACCAGATGTCATGCAGCACCGTGTCACCAGATACCACGGTAAGTGCAGAAACGACTAATTGCACATCGAGTTACCGTGGTAACAGATAATAACACTAGCACCCCATGCAGTCCCATGATATCAGTCCTATCCTACCCCGTGCAAAAATTTTCTGGTATTACATGGTTATTTCATTGCATTATTTCATCATTTCATTATCACCATGCGATAACAAAAATGTTAAAAGAAAAAAGTTCTCGCATGGCTGAAACACATAGCTTTTAATAGGAAAAAGTTCCAACCGTGCGATATCAAAAATTATTATCGCATGGCTGAAACGCATGGCTTTTAATAGGAAAAAGTTCCAACCATGCGATATCAGTGATATCGACCGGTTGGAACTTTTTCCTATTAAAAACCATGCGTTTCAGCCATGCGATAATAATTTTTGATATCGCACGGTTGGAACTTTTTTCTTTTAACACCGGGGTAATATATATAACATACAATTCTGAATAAAGAAAAGCTGAAATAAACCATTTAGGTATCTTGGGACTGAAAAAAAAAAAAAAAAAAAAAAAAAAAAAAAGCTGAAATAAAAAGCTCTGTTCAAAAAAAAAAAGAAAGAAAAAAAAAAAAAAAGCTGAAATAAAAAGCTCTGTTAAAAAAAAAAAAAAAAGAAAAAAAAAAAAAAAGCTGACACAAAAAGCTCTGTTCAAGGCAGTAGCAAAAAAAAAAAAAAAAAAAAAGCTGAAATAAACCCTTTAGGTATCATGGGACTGCACAGTGTACTAGTGTTATAATCATTATCACCCTTGCATTCCTCGGGCGATAATATATAATAATAATAAAATATTGCAAAAAACAGAAGGCCACAAAGCCTCTACAAAGTTTTCTTAAAACATTTAGGGTCATAAATTTCGGTTATATTTCGTCGATTTCTTTCTTGAATCGGCTCAGTGACGGAGAATTTGCTGTTCGGGCAGTTGATTCCGGTGAAGCGGGACTCGATTTCTGAAACAGAACTCCACCGACCAGTGTCTTTGAAGAACCTCTCTCCGGTGAGTTTGAGGCTATGGCCACGCAAGTTGCTGAAATTGAAGTTGATGATGTCGTCAGCTTCGACGTTTTCATACATACCGTGTCATAGCTTGTATGTCTCAGTGAGGCCCCTCCTGTGGAGACGGAATGCCAGCGTAGGGAGTTTCAGTCTTTCAAGCCTTTGCTTTGCTGGTATGGTGTGTCTCAGTTTAGGCGGGAATTTACGCCTTTGTAGAACGTTACGTCGACGTAATATCTGTATATCAGAATTTTCGGAACCATCTAGAATTCCATACGAATTGAAGGAGTACAAAGTTTTCTTCCAGAGAAAGATAAATTTGGCCTTGGGAAAACAACTATCTCTGTTTTCTCTTTCTTTTCCTCTGTTAAATCGTGTTCTGAACTTCTGACGGACTACTTAAAAATTACCAACACATCCGACACCGCGATAGAACGTGTTTGCATTGCTCTCCGCACGATTTCTGTCGTATATCGCAAAGCGCAGAATTGTGCGCGGAATCGCTGTGGCACCTTCCCGGTTCCGGAGTCTGCGGTGTCCACACTCCCGACTTCCACAAGTTTTTGGCCTGGCCTCGCCTACTAATGTTCGGGATTTTGGCGGATTTGAGTTCGGTCTGCTTCTAAACTGGAACTGTAAAACGAGTCTGTGGAGCCTTTATACTGCCACAGAAAGTTTCGTCTTGTGGGCACCATTTCTCGTTTCTTCGTCATCATCAGTTTTAGCAATCAGGTGACCTGAGAAACTTGTAAAACTTTTGTTTTTGAGTCTTGTAAAAACAAAACAAAAATGCAAGGACTCAGCGTCAAAGGCATGATCAAGCACCCATCTGTAAGCTGGTTTCTGTACTCCTTTGGTTCAATAGAGAGAATGCACCCTACCCGAAGAAAACGGACGGGAGAATAACACAAAAATTTAACATTAGGAAGCATAGGACTTTCGACTTTGAGACTAAATTACCGGCCTTGGATAGCTGCTGTGAGTCAGAGAGTTGTTGTGATTTTTATCTGGCTTCTTCTTGTTGGGATAATACAACTTTTGCAAATTACTGTTCTTTTTTATGAGAGTTCGAAGGCTTCAAAGTTTGTAAGCAAAGAGGAAATCGCGTCCTATTGGTCAGCTATGACGCGTTCCTTGAAATGCGCGTCACAAGGGACAAAGGACGCGAGCCTCCGTCTTTGTTGACAAACTTTGAAGCCTTCAAACTCTCATATAAAAGAACATTAATTTGCAAAAGTTTTATTATTCCACAAGAAGAAGCCAAATAACAATTACAACAACTCTCTGACTCACAGCAGCTATACAAAGCCGGTAATGGCGGTAATTTAGTTTCAAAGTTAAAAGTCCTGTACCTCGTAATGTTAATTTTCTTTGTTATGGTCCCGACGATGACAGTGTAGAAATATCCGTTTTCTTCGGGTAGGGTGAAATCTCTCTATACTGCAGTTTAGCAGGAACTCGACATGAACCTTCTTGGGCCAAGAAGGTTCATGTCGAGTTCCAAGACTTGGCTCCTCTGCGTGCATGCATCAGGTATGCATCCCTTTGAATTTTACTTAACTAAAAGTGCAGTACAGGAGAGGTACCCAACCTCAGACAAGATTTCAAACATATTAGGGAAATAAATTTATCTTATTTTTATTTCCAAAAAGTATCATCTTATTTTTAGTTTACCTGAGCCTGAGGTCAGGTTGGGTCAGATTGCCTGTAAAGACAAAGTGTAAGTGAAGTGGTGAAAAAGATTTAGTAACTAGCAAATTTCTTTTTAAACCAGGTTCAAAACCAAGAAAACACAAATAATTCTAAGATTTTGGGACATAAGTGTTAAAAATATAATCATATTTTGCTTCTTGACTGTCAGGACAGCATGTAATTTCATTTTAACATTTTTGCGGCAACATTCGAGTGTTGTGTACAAAACGAGGTCAGTTACCCCTCCTGTATCAAGAGTGGAACCCAAGTGCCAGTCATTGAAAGCAGGAAGCCATTTTCGTCTGTTTTGTAAAGTACCTTTCATCCAAATTAGGTAATTAATGTCCTTCTAAGGACACTGTTACTGTTGGTTTTAACTGGTTTTAACTGTTGGTTTTAAGACTGGAAACCATCCAAAAAAGGGCGCGCGCTCAAAATCATTCTGGCTGACAAATATCAATCTTACCAAAAAGCACTGGACGAATTGGGAATCACAACTCTTGCGTCACGTCGACACGACCTCACTATGAAATTTGGACTGAAATGCCTGGCCTCTGAATTGCATCGTAACATCCTGCCACCCGAAGAAGAAAAAAGATGGATACTCGTCCGACAAGAAGTGTCTCTCGGACAGCCAACAAACCTCAGCTAGTGAATCCACCTGCGCACAGCAGTGAACGTTATTTAAATTCATTTGTGCCTTATTTTATCTTTAGTTTTAATGTGACTTAACAGAATTTTAACATGTATGACAAATCCCGTGCATTTTGTTAGATTAGAATTTTGGGAATAAATGAAATTGAAAGAAAAATTAAATAATT
Organism: Branchinecta lindahli; assembly: GCA_023053555.1. Lineage (NCBI taxonomy): Eukaryota > Metazoa > Arthropoda > Branchiopoda > Anostraca > Branchinectidae > Branchinecta > Branchinecta lindahli. The sequence continues at coordinate 22,926,691 of JAKZAO010000006.1, forward strand.
GAAATCACTAACATTTTCATTCAGTTTCATTTGACACACAGGAATGATTATTTCAACATTTCTCCAACTGTTTCACTAGCATGGCTTTACTACATGCTTATAAAACAGTTAAATGAAAAAGAAAATAAAAAAATTGATGTCAGCTAATAGCCAACTATTTCCGGATTATCCTGGCATAAACTTTCTTTAGACATTCAGTTGAATAGTATTTCCAGGAGCCATCTCATGGCTGAAGATTCCTCCTGCCAAAGTGTTCAAATTGTGAAATGAAAACCAAGGGGCTTTTGAGTCAGTATCAGCTGTGCTATCAGCAAATTATTCAAAAAGTTATAGAAATGTGAATAGAAAAAAACTTTTGGTAAATATTCTATATAAAAAATGCCTGGTTTGAGTTTGAGTTTTTTTTTTTTTGGTGACCGTTCACTGTTTGGCGGTTTTCAAAGACTTGAACAAATCTCTGTTTTTTGCGGATTCTGGAAGGACTGCTTGTCCGGCGTGAAGACAAACGTCAGAAATGGGTTCAGCACTGTGTCTCCAGATGGTGCGCATTTGCTCCATTTGAGCTTCTTTTTTTTGGCGGCGGCGCTTTAAATTTTTCACATTACCCAAATTTCAGCGCAAATTGGGGGCTTTTTGCTACCCTCAGTGAAAACCAGGTATGGGTTTATAAATACCACTTAGCAATTTTTGGGTTCCCAAAACGTAAGCGGAGGAGACCTGTGACATCGCAAAAGTTTTCTGTCTATCTGAGAGCAAGATAACTCTCGAACGGGTTGAGATATTTTAGTCAAAGTTGGCACGAGGACTCTTTGGATAAAAGTACAGGTCAGGTTCGAAGATGGGCTCTGTAGCCGTATATTTAAGGGTGGGGGAGGGGTTTCAAATTAAGGGGCAAAACAAATATTTTTTAAAAGCTATTGAGATAGTTGATTTAGGGGTAAGGAGACATGCTGAATCCAAATATGAAAGTTATTTTCTCGCCGGACAAGTAGTTCACCCGGAATCTGGCAAAAACAAGACAAAAAATTGTCGACCAATTTTTGGCTACAGCTACAGCTGTCCCTACCCCTTTATTCACGCCAGCGAAAGCTCTGCGCTTGGGTGACGACATTCTTTATTTAACATATGAACGTCGGAGAGATGTAGTGTAATCGAAGGTCGAAGGGGTTGAAATATGTTGTTCAAGAGGATTCACTGGCAAAGTACAGGTCAAGTTTGTAGATGGGTCCTTTAGTCCTATATTTAGAGGCAGAGGAGGGGTTTTGAATTTATGGTAAAAAACATGTATGTTTTATAAGCTAATGAGATATTCATTGAAGGGGTAAGGAGGTCCGCTGAATCCAAATCTGAACTTAGTTATCTTGCTGGACAAATGATTCATCACGAATTCGGCCGAAACTGGAAATTTGGTTGAAGCCCAAAGCTGTTTCTGAAGTCGATTAGAGATTCGGTATCACTGGCAAGGAGACATGCTGAATCCATTTTTGAACTTTATTTTAACAATAAAAATCTTAAAGGAATCTGACAAAACTGAATGGCGAAGACAAGACCCAATTTTATTGTTTGGATCAAATGTTAAATTTTTGGGATCCCATCGAAACCTTTGGTCTTGTTTTTTCAGAGCTTGAGGGTTGCGGGGATTCCAGATCTCTATTAATTTCATTCGAGAACACAGTGTAATGGGCATGCAGGTTTCGGTTTCGGTTCGGTTTATGCAGGTTCGGTTTACAATATATGTCCATCTCTACTGCTTCAAATCTTGTATGCCTGCGAGTGAGCGCTGCAACATTTGGCTCCGTCATTTAAGAGAGCATAACTTGCTTGTAAGGAGTTTGTACTTTAAGAATGTGGATTTTCGAAAAATTTGATAGCTTATCATTATTTCTTACAGAAGACAAAACCTGATTAACTTTTCTCTTGTCTTGCTCACAACAGAACCTGAGGTATTTCTAACCAAAATAATGGGAGGAGGTGGTCAAGATCTTTAGCGATTGGGTAGTTATTTTAGCCAAGGGCATCTAATTTCTTCCCAAAAAGGAAAATAAAAAAGATGCGCAGATTGCACATTTCTGCCTCTCTTGCTGGGCTATCTGGTGCAAGCATATGGCATGGCAACCCTGGTTCAGCATGTATTCTTACCTTTTAGCAATTTTCTTATGGACTTGAGAAAAAACTTCTATTCCTGAAAAATTTTCGGTTTTGGCCAGATTTTGGGTGAAAAACTTGGAAAATAAAGTTAAAAACGGATCCACCAGATCTCGTTACATCCATGTCGATTAATGTCGAACATCTAAGTAACTTCAGATAAAACTTTTTCTTTTACCAAATATTCAGGGCTTGGCCAGAACGCAAACACTTGTCGGGCAAGAAAATAAGATTCAAATGTAGAATCAGCATGTCTCCTTACCCCTAAATAGACTATCTTATTATCTTTTGAAAATGTTTGTATCTTCTTAGTTTGAATCCCACACCCATAAATAGGGCTACGGAGCTCATCTACGAACTTGATCTGTACTTATGACCCAACGGATGCTCACACCAAGTTTGAACAAAATATTTCAACCCCTTCGAAAGTTATCCTGCTAACAGACAGACGGACGGACGCACAAGCTTTACGAAGTCATAGGTATCCCGTCGCTAACGTTTTGGGATCCCAAAATCCGACTGCATTGATTGTGTTATTCAGTTTCCCGGATTTTCAGAACGCGTTTCATAAGATACATAAGAGTAAGGTCATAAGGTAACATACTTTTAATTTCCAGTTGATTCCTCTGTTTGTGTGTGTTGGCGCTGGGTGCGTTGGGTCTGGCTTGTACCTCCTCCGTTTGGCCACGAGGAACCCAGACGTCTCATGGTTCAGGAAGTCTAACCCAGAGCCATGGCAGGAGTACTCAAACAAACAATACAAGGTATGCTAATCAGTCGCATCTGACAAAAAACGCAGGAAATCTCTTACCGGAATCGCTTTCCATTTTCCACCTTCATCTGCTGCGGAAACCAGTAGAAAAATAAAGATTCTAGAAAAGATAATTTTGTGCTTAAATGAAGTCATACCAGGGACCCGTAAATTTCCTGTAATGCCTCGCCATTCAGGGGGCTTGTCATTTCCTGTGCTTCTATGTTGCTGTGCTGCCCGACCCTCTCCCACTTTCCAAAATTCCGCTTGGGTCGAATCGGCGTTCTTGTTTGCCTCATTGGACCTGAGCGCCAAAGAGACTCCTCCCTCAAAGCGCCAGCAGCCAATCGTAAACAAAATGATGAAAACGAGATTTTCGGGGTCAAGACGGTTTGCCGGAAGTGCAGCCGAAATATCCGAAATTTGTATTTATCCCTCGCACGTCATCTTAGAGGGATAATTAGCTGATCAAAAAGAAACCCCGAAAACCTCGTTTTCATCATTTTGTTTACAATGAATGGTCAGCTTGGCTTCAAACCTTACAGCAGCCAATCCCAAATTTTGTCTATCTGGATAGTCGCGTATTCTATCCCCGTGGGCATTTCTTGAACTACCGGACCGGTCGGTTTGAAGAATGGGTCGACGGTATCTTCAACGAAGAAATTCTGTACCAACTCATGATTATGGGAGGATTTTCAGAGGGCACATACAAACTTTGCAGCACTTGAAGCATCTTCTCAGATCTTTTGATATATATTTTTCCTTAGAAGGCTGTAAACACCTTAACAGTTTATGTACGAAGGGTTGCAAAAAGCACTAGGCCTATACATTCATTTCAGATTCCGAAACCAAATCCGAAGGGCCATTTTGATTTTTTTTTTTTTTTTAATCTAAAATCGTTCGCATGCCGAGTTGTATCTTTGATCCATTCATTAGGAAAACAAGTTAAAGCCAACCCAACCCGTTAGTTACGTCAGAACGTAAACAATATTTTGTAAACAGCTTGATGCCGCATGGATTGAATAACATCGGCAAGTACGTTTACGTAAACAAGTGTGTCCAGACCTGAACACTTAACGAGTAAAAGACTCTCTTTGTGCAACGTTGATTTGTGGTTTAAAGTTTAACTGAAAAGCCAACTTATTTTTGTGTCATTTAGTTGAATACGCTGAATCATTTGGATTCTGCAAAGGGATTTTTTCGTTTTCCACTATCTGCCCTAGTTATGGCGTTCAGAATATCTGCGGCTGTCCCCACAGTGAAAATTCTACTATGACGCGGGAAATTTTTATCAAAACACAAACAAGGTTTTTCAGTGGGCAGTTGCGATATTGGTGAAGATTGCGTAGTGCCTGAACAAAAAAAAAGTCTAAATGTTTCTTGTAAGGCATACAACAAATTAGAGGTACCACAAATCAAACGGAAATTCCACTATTTGAAAATCCATTATTCCTGAATAGCGGAACAACCAAGTAACGCATTTTCAGCGGGTCTTCAAGCCAATTTAAGTGAATAAGTGATGGGTAACTAGATTGTCCTATCCCAGTCCTTTTCGGTTAAACTTTAAAGAAATCGCAGTACGATACATCGCACTGTTACCGATGTTTTCCGCCCTTGAAATTTTTGCCTGAACCTGAGATCGAACGAATTTCCCACACTGAGCATTGGTTCGCCCTAGTCTGAAAGGAACGGCTGATAGCAAAATATTTCTTCTGGTCCGACCTGCGCCCAACAGTTTTGAAAACCCTCGTGACGCTGAATGCGTAAAGCAACAGAAGGAGTCGATCCTGGTAGAAATAAAAAAACAAGTCAAATCAGGGACCCATAAATTTCCTTTACCGGGGGCTTGTCATTTCCTATGCTTCTATGTTGCTATGTTGACCGATCCAGATCTAGTTTCCAAAAATCCCCACTGGAGTCGAATCGGCACTCTTGTTTGCCTCATTGGACGTGCGCACCAAAGAGACTCCTCCCTCAAGGCGCCAGCAGCCAATCCTAAATTTTGTCTATCTGGCCTTTGACGTGATTGGACCGTGGGTATGTCTCGAACTATCTTCCGACCGGTCAAGAGTGCATCAGAAATCTCTTATTCACAAGCCCCCTGTAAAGGAAATTTATGGGTCCCTGGTCAAATGTCAATGAGGAGGTGGAATTACGGTAGGAAATTCGCATTTAGTCGAATAAGATGGAGAGAGAAATGGATTACACAGTCTGTGAATTGCTATCGACCTCTTTTATCCTCCCGAAGTTGACTACATGTAAATTGGTTTTGATCGCCGCATAGTTTGAAGGGTTTTCGTTGACACGTATTCCGGCCACTGCATTGGCTCGTTTCACCTACAGAGAACTGACGCACTCGTTGTTCCATCGATCATCGAAGATCACCGAAAGATTACTTATAAAGAAAAAAAAATGTACTTAAAAGTGAAATCAATCTGGATTTCGACCTGGTTTCGGAGTTTTTTTTTTGTTTTTTTTTTGTTTTTGTTTTTTGGTTTGTTTTGGTTTTTGTTTTTTTCGGACGTCGGATGAAAAATATTGGCTCTTCGTGAAGCTTTTCTGTTTTCGATCAAACAGAAAATTTCGGTCAAAGTATTATGTGTCGCTTCTGTTCGTCGCGTCTTGCTCAGAGCCCCAAGGTGTATTCTCGCCGTTCCCCGAAGACTCCTCGCGGAATCGAAGGGAACGGCGAGAATAGAGGGAGTCACTCCACGCGGACTCCACGGACAGAAAACAGCGAGAACACGGGAAATGCCTCTAAATTGGATTTTGTTCGAAAAACATATGCAGTTAACGAAATTAGTCTAGATCCACTTTATTTTTGGTTTTGTTTATTCTGATTGTTTTTAATTAATTTTACATTGCACATACACCAGCAAAAATTGATTCCCCTCCGAATCTGAAAGGGAGTCCTTTTTGATGACGGTGATGATAATCGGAGCATTGCCCGTCCTTGGGGACTCGCGAGAATACGGGAGTGAGTCCCCGGGACAAACAAAAATGCAGGGACTCCTCAAGTGGAGTCCTCGGGGAACGGCGAGAATACGCCTTATGTGTCGCTTCTGTTCGTCGCGTCTTGCTCAGAGCCCAAGGCTCTTTTTTGCGCGAGCTAATTCCTTTTCCTTTCTAGTTCTGGATGCCAAGCCAACCCTTCACACCTAGCCAGGCTCCAAAATACGACCAGTAATGACGGCCTAGGAGGTCGAAACCATCGAAGTAGGGAAATTATATTAAAAACTTCACCAACTGGTTTGACGTTTTCGAATCGTAGCCTTGTTAGTAATCTCAAACCCAGCGTGGAAGTATTTACGATATGTTTTATTTTTTTTTTGTAAACATTAAAGTGGTCGTCACGTCCTGGGTATGACAGGCAACAGAAGTTCTGAGTTCCTGATGTAATGCTCTTGTTTCCCTTAAACTTGTCTAGTCAGAGGTCCGTCTGGCCTCAACGGCGCCTCTGGAAAGTATTGCCTATCCATATATTTTCAGCTTTTTCTTTTTTCGTACACACTTTAGAGGATGCCAGACGTATTGTGTCCTCCACTGGCAAATGGCAATCATAAGTCCGTCGTAACGTGCTTATCCGGACCCGGCTTGCTCTCATTGGCTGAAACCGCCAAAATGGCCGCTTAAGACGCGTTACAGGCGAGCAGCAGCAGTCGCAAGAACACTCGGCGAATATGTCATCGGAGCTTTCCAGACATCCAGAATCGCCCTTACGATTGATTCCGACAGCCAGGGGCGTCACGTATGGGGGGAGGTGGGACGCCCCCCTGAACTTTTCGGCCAATCGGTAAAAAAATTGCCGATTCGGCGCGAAGCGCCTCGATTTTTAGTGAACACAGTCTATCTTTTTCTTGACAGTCAATTTTCGTAAAAATATTCGATTTTTTCTTTAAAGCAATTGGATTTTATTAAAATCAGTAGATTTTTCGTCAAAACGGTCGTTTTTCTTCAAAACAGTCCGTAACAAGACCAAAGGTTTCTAAGGGATCCCAAAAATTTAATATTGACCCAGACAACTAGGTCTTGTCTTCGCCAGATCCAGTCTTCGCCAGGATAATCATCTGAGAAAATCAAGTTCAGATATACCTGTATAAGCCATATCTATTTTAACGATATTGATCGAAACTTACTGCTTAACTTCTGCCAAATTTCCGGTTTCGGCCGAATTCCGAGCGAACTGCTTGTCCAGCAAAAAAAAAGAATTCAGCGTATCTCCTTATCCCTATAAAGAACCTCTAATCAACTTCAAATAAAACTTTAAGTTATAAAACAAAATCCGGTTTCAACCGGATTCCGGACGAACTATATGTCCGGGTAAAAATCATTGTCATATACAGATTCAGCATCTCTTCTTACCCTTAAATCTGTCATCTAATCAACTTCTAATAAAACTTTTGCTTTTAAAAAAAATTCCGGTTTCGGCCGGATTCCGGGCTAACTACTTGTCCGGCGAGAAAATGGTTTTCATCATCGGGTTCAGCATGTCTTCTTACCCCTAAATCGAACATCTAATCAACTTCAAATAAAACTTTTACTTTTAACAAACTTTCCGGTTTTGGCCGGATTCCGGGCGAACTACTTGTCCGGCGAGAAAATGGTCTTCTCCATCGTGTTCAGCATGTCTTCTTACCCCATAATCGACTATCACATTAGCTGTTTCAAAATATTTTGTTTGCCCCTTAATTTCAACCCCCACCCCTGAATGTAGGGCTACAGAGCCCATCTACGAATTCTACCTTACTATTGACCCCAAAAATCCTCACACCAAGTTTCATCAAAATATCTCATTCCCTTCGAGAGTTATCGTGCTCACAGACGGACGGACGGACAACTTTTGCGATGTCATAGGTATCCGTCACTAACGTTTTGGGATCCCAAAAATTACGAGCCAGTCGATAATTACCTTGCCCCCTCCCCCCAACATTTGGCTAGCGACGCCTCTGCCGACAGCTTACGATTGCCAGTGGAAGACCCACTTTACAGTACGCATTTGGTACGAACTACGAACACACACTTGGCTTGGACGGTGGAAATTCAGGATGGTGTATTACGAATCGTTTGAATACCCGTCGTCACCGAACGAGGACACTAGTGAACTGTCAGAAGTTTCGTAACAGAAAACACAAGGATGCGGGGTTTCAATAGACAACACTTGGGATTTAATCTGTTGTCGCGACAAAGGTTATGCATGAAATGTTATGCAAAACAAGCATTGCCAGGAAGAGCCGAAAAACCTCCAAAAAAGCACCTGCTGACTTTTTTGGTGGTTTTCGGCTCTTCTTGGCAATGCTCGTTATGCGTAAAATTTCATGCATATCGTTTATCGCGACAACAGATTACATCCTAAGTGTTATCTGTTAAAACCGCGCGTCCTTGTGTTGTCTGTTAAGAAACTTCTGGCAGTGCTATAGCGATCTGAAGAGCGAAATTAAGAAGGTGCGAATGGAACGTGGGGTTCGTAAGGACTTAATTTATGTAAGGAAGACGCTTTTGAGGTGATTGATCCTTTCGTGTCGTCGTATTTTGTTTCGTCGTCGAGAAAGAATAAACTACATCAAATGATCTTTCTTGCCGCAAATCAACAGAATAGCCACCATCCGTCTTAACTTTTTACAAACAGGAGTGATGGTGGGGCTGACGAGCTAGACGGAATTCCACTTCGCCAGGGCTTGCCTGCCTCTCTTCACCTATATGCTCAGGTTCGAGTATAGTGCCATCTAGCGTCGATTTTGAGAGGTGTGGTGTCGTTTCGGTGATTCTGAAAGTGGCCAGATGGCAGGAAAGAGTGCGGTTTACTGTCAGAAGTTTCGTAACAGAAAACACAAGGATGCGGGGTTTCAATAGACAACACTTGGGATTTAATCTGTTGTCGCGACAAAGGTTATGCATGAAATGTTATGCAAAACAAGCATTGCCAGGAAGAGCCGAAAAACCTCCAAAAAAGCACCTGCTGACTTTTTTGGTGGTTTTCGGCTCTTCTTGGCAATGCTCGTTATGCGTAAAATTTCATGCATATCGTTTATCGCGACAACAGATTACATCCTAAGTGTTATCTGTTAAAACCGCGCGTCCTTGTGTTGTCTGTTAAGAAACTTCTGGCAGTGCTATAGCGATCTGAAGAGCGAAATTAAGAAGGTGCGAATGGAACGTGGGGTTCGTAAGGACTTAATTTATGTAAGGAAGACGCTTTTGAGGTGATTGATCCTTTCGTGTCGTCGTATTTTGTTTCGTCGTCGAGAAAGAATAAACTACATCAAATGATCTTTCTTGCCGCAAATCAACAGAATAGCCACCATCCGTCTTAACTTTTTACAAACAGGAGTGATGGTGGGGCTGACGAGCTAGACGGAATTCCACTTCGCCAGGGCTTGCCTGCCTCTCTTCACCTATATGCTCAGGTTCGAGTATAGTGCCATCTAGCGTCGATTTTGAGAGGTGTGGTGTCGTTTCGGTGATTCTGAAAGTGGCCAGATGGCAGGAAAGAGTGCGGAAGTCGTCTTGTCTTATGCGTTAAAGCACAAAGGACAGTATATATGATAAATATTTGTAAAATAGCCAAAGAAAAATCTTTTTTGTAATGGTACGCTTTATCGTTTCGTAAGATCTCGTTTTTTAACTCTTGCAATCCCGAAGTACCCCAACGTTCGACCGAAATCGTAGAATGCCCAGCGCAGAAAAATTCAATTTTCGCTTGGTGCATGCATTTTCAGGCTTGAGTTCCAAAACTTTCAAAAAAGTGCATTTTTGGCAGTTGTTGCAGCAAATAGGAAGTTCTCTTGAGTTTACACCCTTTATTATGTGGCTGTATTATGTCAGAGATTTTTATGTGCCTCTGGTATTTTTCAACTGCATTGTGATGGGTTAAATTTCGTCGTAAAGAGAATGCTGATCCATGAAATATCTCTAATTTTTGAGGTTGCAAGTCTCAGGAGGTAATTGATCGCACTGCTTACCAATCTCCACTCAGCAAACTTGTCACATTGAACTACAGTACCTACAGTTCAGGTAAGCAAATTAAAAAAAAACAGAGTAAAACATAGTTTTGGATAGGTCATGTTAACAGTTTTGGATAGCCTAAGCCAATGCCTGTTACCCTACAGTAAGTGATGGCAGACTGCGGAGCGCCTTCAACTAAAAAATGAGTTTCAACATTTGCGGAGTAGAACTAGAGCTACACTGTAAAAAGTTTTTTCGAATAAGGATGCAGTTTTTGCTACTGGGATTAGTATTATCTCTATTCGGATAAGATTATTCTGAATTAGGGATATTCTTATATCAATAAAGACAAGGTTAATCCCAGTAGCAAATACTGCAAAAAAAATTTTTACAGTGTACAGGAGGGGTACCTGACCTCGTTTTTACGCAACCTCGAATTTTGCCGCGAAAATGTTAAAATGAAAGTTAAGTGCTATCCTGACAGTCAAGAAGCAAAATCTGAATTTTTTTTCAACGGTTATGTCCCAGAATATTACAATTATTTGTCTTTTCTTTGTTTTGAACCTGGTTTAAAAAGGGATTTTCTTGTTATTAGCCTTATTACCTCTATCTTTTTCATCACTTTGCAAGCAATCTGACCTCATGTAAAAATGGGTGAAACTGTTTGAAAAGAAAATTAAATTTAACCGAAAATACTGAAGTAAAATTTATATCCCCAACATGTAATCCATTCTATTAGCTTCACTCTAGTATTTTTGTCATGTTTTTTGGTTCCTTTTTAAGCCAGATATATCTCACTAAAAAAAGATTTCTCTTGAAATTTGAAATCTTGTCTGAGGTTGGGTACCTCTCCTGTATGCTTATTTCAATGCTTGCTAGTGGTGAACCCTTGCTGGAGAACACTCAAACCATCCCAGGCAACTTTACTGCAAAGTAACTGTCATAACAGTCCATATGCATCTAAATAACCAGGTTTCAAAAGATTGAACATTTTGGTCTCATTTAAAGTGCCTGTTCAACCCGCAGATGATCTCTTTTGATTTTTTTTTTTACTTTTCTGCAGGCCAACCATATCAGGCAACTTTTACAGGAAAGTACTTGCCTAAACCTTTATTCATATTCAAGATAACGTGTTCAAAAGTTTGAACACTTTGGGTTCTGTGTGCCGGTTGAAGCCCCTGCCCGTGTTCACAGAATTTATTTTAAATTTGCCAAGTATCTGCTGCATTTGCCCCCTTGGACCAGTAATTCTCTCTTGGCACAGAAATTTCAGCTGGTTCTGCCTGCTAAGATTATCGATAAAAGAGTGGAAGATTTCAAATCTTCCGCCAGTAAACAGAACCACCAGTGGTCTTCCCTTTTCGTGTAATTTATAGTTGTGTTTGTGTTGTGTATAATGTAAAATATTGATATGTGCGTTGTCTTTTTTCTTTGTTGTTGTTTTTCTTTCTTGTACTCCGTCACTAGGGCTAAACACCCTCCTTGTTTTTGACGGGTTATAAATAAATTGAATTGAACTGGTGAATCTTTTGATTTCTTGTGCATCACTGCACAATGGAGCAGCAGACTTTTTGGAGGTTCCTCCTGCCCAGGGGAATCTCCCACTGAGGAGAAAAATCATCCCTGTGTAGGAGAGTTTCATGCGAGTCAGACAAGCAAAGCTAGCAAAAAAAAATCTTTAGATATTCTAGTCCTAGAGACGCACTTCAGAGACATATCTCAGAGATCACACCTCCTCTCTACCTCTAGAACTCCTATAAAAATAGGCCAAAAAACAGACAAGTTGATTTGATTTGTAGAGGTAGGGTGGAGGGGAAGGAGGGGGTGATCTATGTTATAGTTTCTTAGTGTCTCTAGGACTGAAATATTTTCTCTAGCTTTGCTCACCTGACTCACATGAAACTCAAATACACAGGGGATTGTTTTTCTTCTCAGTAGGAGATTCACCTTGGGCAGGAGAAATCTGGTGCCCAACTGCTGCAGGTTGATTCAAACAAGAAATGGAAGGAGGAGATTCTTACAAATCGGAATAATTTATGTAAACACACTTTTCTCAATTTAATTTTGTGACAGAAGATTGCTGAAAGAGTTAGCTGTTCACTGAGACAAAGTTTGTTTTTCCCTTTCTGGTTGGCTGTTTTGTAAGCAAGAAACTAGGTCAAGGTAAGGAGTATTGGGAGAGGTGTTTACTTCTATTGTTTTCTTATTTTTTTTTCTGCCTAGGCTCTTTTGAACCGTGGAAAAAGCCATATCGTTGATGGTTGAGAAATGCGTGAAATAACGTCTAACCACATTTAAGAACAAATATAACAAAATTCTATACTCGTTGATTTTTAACCAGGATTAGAGCCAAACATTCATAAGACGTCCTATGCTGGTACTAGGTTTTTGGCATATGACATTGACAATCTGAGTCTCATAGCTAGTCTGTACCTCACCAGCTCCAGGAGCCTGGATATTCTTCAGATGCAGAATAAGTTTATTCCCCTTCTGACAGAGAACAGCTGTGTGTAGGCTGAGGAATTAGGCTATTTTATTCTTGCACACTTACCATTTGAAATACATACAGTTGATAATGGTGTAAAAATTCAGAAAGTTACAATTGCCACTCTTTTATTTACCAACCTCTTTTAGGTACTGACCCTACTGTCCTTACTAAGAAGCCAGGAAAGGCCTAAAGACCCAAACAAAAAAATCTGTAGGTTATATCCGAAGTGGTGGCTCTGATTTGGCCGACCTTTCCAACAGACATGCAGGGTAGAAATGCGGAAAGAGCAAAATCACCCTGAATAAAAATGCAGCCAGTCACCAACAAATCAGGTGAAGAACGAAAAACCATGTCTATGTAAACCTATTCAAATTCTAATCTTGTCGCAATGCTTTCCTTGACCCTAGAGCATCTGCATAATTGTAGTTTCTTTTCTATACAATTGAATAACAGGATCTGTAAAGCAACTTTCAAGAATCACAAACAAGATTTTGCCTTTACTCAAATTAAACAATGAGACCAGGACCAGTCAAAAATAATTTTTAATAGCTGCATTATGATTTTAGTCTGAGCAGGGACCCATAAATTTCCTGTAATGATTGCCATTCAGGGGGCCTGTCATTTCCTATGCTTCTATATTGCTAGGATGACCGGACCAAATTCAGTTTCCAAAAATTGTGCTTGGGTCGAATCTGCATTCTTGTTTGCCTCATTGGACGTGTGCGCCAAAGCAACTCCTCCCTCAAGGCGCCAGCAGCCAATCCCAAATTTTGTCTATCTGGTCTTGAAAGTGATTGGACCGTGGGTATTTCTCGAACTATCGTCCGTGCGGTCAGCATAGCATCAGAAATCTCTTCTTGACAAGCCACTGTAAAGGAAATTTATGGGTCGCTGGTCTGAGGTAGATATCTTATCTAAAGAGTTCAGCATTTGGCATAGGCTGTTCTGAATCGTAGCAATAGGGTGCCTAAACCTTTCGCAGAGCATTTAAGCCTGAATTCAGAATTACTTCTTCATTTTCTACCAGGATTAGAACCAAAAATTCAGAAAATTGGTCGTTACTAGGTCATTGCACTTGACTGAAAGATGCACCAATTATAAAAAAAGAGACAAATCTAGATCTCATCATAGCATAATCTGTATCTGACCACTGTCTATAGAAACTTGTATACTTTTGAGATGCACAGAAATAAGAAGAGAGATAAATCTGCTCTCCTTCTGACAGAGAACAGCTTTGTTTATGCTTTTGAACCGGTAGACATTGTGGCTGCCATTGGCTATATTTGCGCACTTACCGTTGGAAGTACATAAAAGTGCTGATTCGATAAATATGAGGAGGCTGCCGTTGCCATTCTGACTCTTTTAGTCACCGAGGCCATGAACAGAACCGGTTGTATAAATTTCACAAGCCATGCTTGTAAAATTTTTCCAGAAAACAAAAACGCTTTAAACTGTAGTCCAGGAAGGGCCTTGAAGTTCCAGGAAGAAAAAATCTGTAGCTTATCTCCAAAGTAGTGGCTCTGATTTGTCTAAAATTTCTACCAGACATGGAGGATACAGATGCGGATAGGCCACTGTTTATAAATATAGGCCTTTCACCTTTTGGAGTCGATATAAGCCTACGCTATGATCCCAGTTTTGTTTTTCTTTCTTTTTACTTGAATAAAACAATGAAGTCTGCAAAGGAACTTTCAATAATCATAGACAAATTGGTTCCCGATGTACAAACATCAATGTGTCTTCACAGTAATCTGGAAAGTTAGGATTTTTGGATCAGCACACCAGACCGACCCCTTTTCCCACGGAGTGGTAGGCTATAGCAGTTTGAAAAACTTTTGAGGCCCAGTGTATCTTCTGCCTAGAAAGAAAGAATCCATGAAGTATCTACGTAAAGCCCTACAAAACCATAAAGCTATTCAGGAGCTGAAGTGAAAATGTTTCTTGTTATGTTGTCAGAACAGTACCAGACAGCAAGTAGGAACTCGGCATGTATTGCGTTCAATAGTAATAGTCCCCCCCCCCATCCCTGACCAACGTTTGCCTAGTGTGTCACAATAGTTGCGTGCAGTCAACGTGACAAGTTGATAAAACTTTGAGCGACACAAGCTTGCTTCAATATGCATAGAAAAAATGCCAGAACATAAAGAATAAAACCAACGGTTTCAATGGGATCCCAAAAATGTTAATACCTATTAGACTTGTCCAGACAATCAGGGCTTTTAGAGATGTGGTCTTTGTCAGATTTTTTAAACATTTTACTATTTATAACAGCAGCTGTTTGAAAATAAACATAAATGACACCCTAATGGTTTTTGTTGAAAAACTACGGCAAAACTATGCACCAATTAAACTAGCAGGACTGGAGACTAGAGTCATGAGTGGTCTCAGAAAACAGGAAGGAAGGAAGCGACAGTGTTTTGGGGAATTACCAATCCACACATTAATCAATCCACTGATAAATAATTGTTTTAGGAAGTGGCTCTCTTGACATGTCACAAGTGATGATTTTTCCTACTTTTCAACATGTTCATCAACACTCAATAGGACCAATTTAGAAGTAACATATTAAACTAGTATCTACTGTTTTATTTACAGGGTAAACGCTCACCTGTTTACCAGAAACCTTGTTAGAGACCAGTCAGCAATTTTTAGCACAGATAGCTGTAGGCATGAGCTTGTGAGGGCATGGATCCAGTGTAGTAGAAGCGGGAGCACAACAGTTAATCCTGGGCTGTGTTGGATCAATTATAGTAGGAATCTTGTGGATTTATTGGCTTATAACATTTCCAACAGCTATACCTGTAAAATTTAATGAATTTTATGGAAAGTGAAAATCGTTACGTAATTTTCTTGTTTTATTTAGGCCACTGAATTTCAGTTCACTGACAATATTCAGTCGTTGACGTGGCCTGGCCAAAATGTTTTAGAATGATTGGCACTTTCCGCTTCACCCACAGATATTGATGGCTGGAGGCCTAAGATATGAGAAATATGAGCACTAGAAATCATTATTTTGTGGTCTGAGGCATGGCTATTGCATACCTGATTAGAGAAGGACAAGAGACTACCCTTTTGCCTAACCTTATAATGATAATGACCTAATCAGTAATAAGTTGACTACAGTAGTGTCCTAAGGTCAACCACACAGAAACATCCTGTGCTGTCGGACGATAAAGTCTAAAAAAACATGACATAACTGAAACTGAAACATTACAAAGATCGTAAATAAATGGTTGGTGGTTTTCCACTCTCCAGTAATGAGAACATGCCTGATTATGTCAATTTTTGCAGCAAGAGAAACGTGACTTGGTGCAGATATTTGGATTTGAAAGTACAGGAGGGGTATGCAACCTCGAACTTATATGAACTCGAACTTGGCCTTTAAAATACTACATGCAAACTTCTGTACAGTCCCAAATTTACCCTAGGTCATTCAGGGTGTCTTTCTTGGCAGTTAGGACTTTGTTAGGACTGCAATGAGCTTTCCTCTTAACCTTTTTAGGCTAAGTTCGAGGTTGTAAAAATTCGAGGTTGGGTACCCCTCCTGTCGTCTTTTGAGTCTCTACTTCCATTATACAGTTTTAAAGACAGAAATTAAAACCAGTGTAGACAAAAATAACAATAAATTAACATGTAACTGCCAAAATTGAGAGAAGGGTCCAAACAAATATTCGGCTAATGCATCTTCTGTATCTTTCTGTGGTGGTCCTTGTGCTGTAAGGCCCTGATTTTCAAAAAAAGCTGAGGGGGACTGCCCTGTTTTCTGGGGGAGCAATAGGCTGGAATTAACATCCTTCATTTGCACCCTGCTGCTAACCAAGCAATTCCTCCAGTTTAAGACTGAATTTTTTAGCGTTTTGGCAATTTGAAATTCGACGACAGTCCGACGGAGCACTCCGAAGTGGCAACAAAGCCAAAGTCTTGCGAACAGTGGAGGTGTTTTTCTTGACATTCAGGGTGTCTTTCTTGACAGTTAGGACTTTGTTAGGACTGCAATGAGCTTTCCTATTAACCTTTTTAGGCCAAGTTCGAGGTTGTAAAAATTCGAGGTTGGGTACCCCTCCTGTCGTCTTTTGAGTCTCTACTTCCATTATACAGTTTTAAAGACAGAAATTAAAACCAGTGTAGCCAAAAATAACAATAAATTAACATGTAACTGCCAAACTTGAGAGAAGGGTGCAAACAAATATTCGGCTAATGCATCTTCTGTATCTTTCTGTGGTGGTCCTTGTGCTGTAAGGCCCTGATTTTCAAAAAAGCTGAGGGGGACTGCCCTGTTTTGTGGGGGAGCAACAGGCTGGAATTAACATCCTTCATTTGCACCCTGCTGCTAACCAAGCAATTCCTCCAATTTATGACTGAATTTTCGAGCGTTTCAGCAATTTGAAATTCGACGACAGTCCGACGGAGCACTCCGAAGTGGCAACAAAGCCAAAGTCTTGCGAACAGTGGAAACACTGCCCAGTTTCCGAGACGCGTGAAAATTGGCCAAAGAGCTGTAACTCAAATCCAAAAGAATTTCAATGAAAAGAGACTTCGGGTGGAAGTGGGTATTCTAGGGGGGTTGTCAGAGGGTAGAAATAGCGTAAAATGTCGCTGATTGATAGCATAATTGATAGGGTACGATGATCGAGTCTAGCTTGGTGTCTAAAGGGTATGTGGTGCTACTGAACAGCAACACTTTCGGATTTTAATGATAATGATGATACGGTAGTCAGTTTGCTATTCTTCAGCACTTCCTAGATTTCCCCTTCAGATTCTATTGCCCGACAACCCCAACTGTCAATCACTCTTATTTTTTGTCCTACCCCATTCATTTGCATATTTGCTTTGTCTCTCAAAATGTGGATCTTCTGAGAACTTTTCAGGTTCCGGAATCTGTGGTGCCCAGCGCCCCGGAATTCTACGTTTTTGGGCTCGCTTTACCTTCCGGATCCATCTCGACGAAATCGGATGTCTGGAATCCGGAAGAAAAATTGCGAAGGTGAAGCCTTCCTTTACTGCATTTTTCCTGACCTTCTCCCATTCAGGTCGTGAACGAATGGAAAAATATAAATCAGACAGTTATATTGAATTGAACTAAATATACTGACTTCAATTTTTCAAATTCTCCACTTTTTTGTTTTGAGCATCGTATTTTCTAGTCAAAGTTTCGTTTGCCTGTAAACATGAATGTTTCACATTTTGTTCTTCTTCTAACTTGTTTTCTAGTCAGTATGTCGGTATGACTTACGGGACATTAGGGCGTATTCTCGCCGTTTCCCGAGGACCGCGTTTTTGTTTGTCCCGGGGACTTACTTCCCGTATTCTCGCGAGTCCCCACGGGCGGGGAATGCTCCGATTATCATCACCATCATCAATGATTTTATATTTGACAGTGCAAAACGGATACGTCAGCTGAAATTTATTAGAGCTATATTTCGGCCCTTCTTGGCAAGGGTCCTCTTCAGGCTCAAAGCTGCTCAAGATGGAAAAAATGAAACTTGTGAAAAGTTTCGTCTTTTTTCACAGGCCTATAATGTGCAACTGTGCCATGCATAATGCGTATCGATATGCCGATACAGAAGTGTTAAATAATTTGTGGTCGATACTCGATATTGAGCGCGAAGTTTGAATTCCAGTGAAAACGTTGCTTTCAAATGCCCTCCTCTCCTTAAATGGCGAGTCAGGAAATGATACTTCTCACTCTCTAACTGCAAAATAGGTTAGAAGAGAGCTCACTGGCTCAGTTACGACGAAGAGGTTATGCATGCTGAAGGACTACAGTCAGTATTTTCAGTGCATAATATGGCCCTGATTTGGCCTGATCTCAACAAAAACAAAATTCAAAGTAAGCTTAGACTAAGTTAGAGTAAAATAGGATTAAAGCATCTGTCATACAGTAGAGGTATGCACGTCTTGTAACAGTGAATGATCGCTGAAGAAAAAACTAAAACCCAAACCAGGCATTTTTTTTTCTATAAATAATAATAGGCCTACTCATAAATAACCATTCACGCTATCTGCACTTTTGAATATTTTGCCAATTTACTGCTGAAAGTGATTAAACTGTCAGATGGTTTTCTTTGTTAATTTGAAAATTTTTGCCACATGGAACACAACTTCAATGGACAAGATGGCAGTCCGAACCTCCAGATGCATTCAGATGCATTCAGAAGAGGAAGAAAATTTTGTTAAATTCAAAATCAAAGAAATTCAATTGAATTTCTACTTCAAGTTTGTGACTTTGTGTTAGGATAACCCTGAAATACTTGGCTGTTAGCTGATATTAAGTTTATAATTTTTCTTTTACCTTTTACTTTTTAAATGCAATAGACAAAACCAAGGTAGTGTAACAGTTAAAAAAAATGTTTAAATAAACATACAGTACCTCTGACTACCTCTACTGTACCTATAATGGCAATGCAACCTACTTCCGTAATTAGATTCATAGATTTTTAAGCCCAGAGACTCAAATTTCAAATGTTACATTCTAAACCCCTATCAATGCACTAATCTTTGCACTTAGGGTAATTCACTATATTCCATGGGCATTATGCTCCCAACGAGTGCAAGCGTATCATGTGATTGATGTTTGAACCAGTTCTTTGAATTTTATCGAGATTTGCTAGAAATCAATGGACCTGGGAAAAGGCTTAAAACAGTTGAAGCCATGGATAATTTGTCGAAAGCAGAGCCTAGTTTTACATTATTCAAATAGTTTTGAATCTTGGAACCTAAATAAACAGTAAATAGTGGAAGATGTGCTTTAAGTTAAGTTTTACTTGTAACCTGACTACTGGGCAGACAGAGTGTAGTAGAAAAACGAAAAAGGAAGAAATAACACTAAAAGAACAACCAAATGAGAGGCACTTCGGGGGTCAGTTTACGAATGAAACCAAAAAATATGATGAAGTTTGACCAAAAATTTGTGCCTGCAAACAATAACTTAGTCAGCTAAGCAAAATAATGTCAAAATTTGGAGCCACAGTCACAGTGTGCCCACACTCTGAATTTTGGATATTTATTGCTCAGCACCTCAGCTGTGTTTGCACATTCTAGTGGCAGAATAATGTTACCTGACTGTCTGAAATATCCCAACCGAACAAAAATAATGTTCATAAGAGAACAGCAAACAGACAGCAGATGAAATTGAAAGAATCGGATTTAATTTTTTGTTTCAAAAGACACTTGGCTATCAGAGGATACTAATTTCTTCATTTATGATTCCTGTACTATCTGTGAAAGTTTCTTGGCAAGAATTGCTGTAGAAAAGGCAGTTCCAAAAAGGTTTTATGATCATTCTGCATAGCCACCTGCCAGGTTCTGAACAGGTTTCAGTATAGGATATCCATTGAACCAGTCTACTGAAAATGTCTGACTTTTGGATATAGGCTATGCTGGAGGTTGGGTGTACCCACAGTGTAGTATAGCAGATGCCAAGTGGCAGTCCGGCTATGTCGGTCACCTTAACCCACTAATAAAAAATAAATAAATGGATATTCATGGAGATTCCCTTAAATTAACAATATTTTATTGGTTTTAGAGCATCGAGACTATGGGTAAGCCTATGGCCTATGTTTGACATAGCCTCTCAGAAAAGCAGAATTTGTGGTAAACTGTATAGAACCACCTTCTAAAAATAGAGGCTAGCCCTATCCAGTACTATTGGAAAGGCAAGGCTCTCCTTGCTAACTATATTGGCGATACAGTTTTCAGTCCTGTCTGATCAAAACATCACTACTCAAACAGGGTTGAAGAGGAGCATAAGGAGAAACAGGATGGTTATCGTAGAAAAAAAAAGACACGTATGAAGCGCGAGTAGGCTACTGTGTGCTTGGTTTGCAATGTTCCTGCTCCCCAAAATATTTGAAGATTGTTCTATCTGTTTCAAATCCATTTCGATCATTTCGCGGAAACCAAGGTGTGGGCAGCGGCTTCGTTCCGGGCTCCCTTAGCATTTTCAAATGCACTTGTTTCATAAGTAAGACTCGAAACAGCCTACAGAAGTTATTAACGCAGAATGTAAAATGTAAAAGAAATCCTATCCGAATATTGCCTTATATAAAAAATTTCGCGCGGCCAGTGTTTCGGATTCGTTCCTGGTGGAGCGGAGACCCCCACGGCCTTTCTCCCAGATTTTCGGATTTTGTCATGGGTGCCTGAGACGGCCCCCTTGGAAAGCTAGGGTGGGCCTAATAACTACTCTTATCTTTTGACACTGTACTATTAATTGCTGGGTAAGCTGGATTTAAGGTGTACTCTTCGCTGTGAGTGTTATTGATTTCTTAGTTCATGCTAGGTTGTACTCTGTCTATCGAAAGGCTTTTCAGGAGCAAGAAAGATAACCACCTAGGGGCTAGGTGATGAAACAGTTTTAGATACTTTCATGGAACATTGAGAAATCAAACCTTTATGACGCAACTGGCTCATAGGGATCCCTTCCCCCTACGAATTTACAAATTTCTCTATAAAACAACTAAACATTAAATAAGAAATTCTTCTCAAATTATCGGTAGATACTAACGAATGAGAAATAATATCCTGTTCGTTCTTATACATTCTGAAAACTAAAAAATAACAAAAAGAAGAAACTTTTCTCCAAGAAATTTTTTCATTTCCTTTAATGGTAGGTAGGCTACTGAAAGGTAGTCATCGTTTTGATTAACCACGTTTACCTAGTGACAACATGTTTAGATATGATGCCAATTTTTGTAGTCTAGCCTAGTACTTTTTGTTTTAATTGTTCGTCGCACTTCCTCTGATGCGCTAACTAGCAAATTAGGCTTTAATGCATCTTTTTCTTAGCTTACAGAACCTTCGGCTGTAAGGCGCCATTTCTCAAAACTTTTGCACGCCAAAGCGAGAAGTTGAAACCCCTAGATTGACTCGATCGAAGCCCCTGCGCCATTTTCACTCAATCAAGTTTAGAACTGATTGCCACTTTTTCCTCAGCTATTGTTTACGTAATTAAGTCAGCGTCTATTCTCCGTTCCTGTCCAAGTTCTTGTGTTTCTAGTCTTTATCAACAAATCGTAAAGTGGACCTGTTTCCGTTTAAAATGTTGTTTTTTCCCCAAGAGGCTTCGACGTTTAGCTAGGATCGAACTTAGCAAGGAAAGTTTACAGTCAAGCTTGACAATCAAGCCCTTGAGTTGCAGAAAACCGTCTTGAGCTATAGAAAACCGCAGTAGAAAATCAAGCCTGGATTGGCTAGTGAAGTGTGTGGGTTCAGTTCCTGGGGGACGAGGATGGCGAAGGTATTCCCAACCCGAAAAGTGCCTACAAATCACTATGAGTGTCGACCGAAAATTTGAATAGTGAGGGACGCAGAACTTTTCGCTTGATGTCAGATATTGTGTCTGTAGTTGCTGCAATGTTCACGTGTTATAGAATTTGTGACTCGAAAGGTCTCACTATTTTGCACTTGTTTCCTTTTCGTTTTCATATCTTCATCCCCACCTACCATCTCATATGGTTTTAAATTTCCTGCCTTACTTCTGCCAAATTTCCGGTTTTGACCGAATTCCGGGCGAAAGACTTGTCCGGCCAATATAAAGTTCAGAAATGAGATCAGCATGTTTCCTTTCCCCTACATTGAACACTCAGATACAACTTTTACTTTTAACAGATTTTCCAGTCTGGCCGGAGTTTGGGCGAACGACTTGTCGGGCGAGAAAATAATATTCAAATATGGATTCAGCATGTCTCCTTACCCCAAAATTTACTTTCGCATTGTTTTTTCGCCCCTTAGTTTGAAAACCCTCCCCCAGAGCCCATCTACGAATTTGACCTGTACTTTGGCCCAAAGAATTTTGAACACAGTTTCTTACCCCGTTCAGGAGTTACCGTGCTGACAGCGGACAGAAAGACGGACAACTTTTGCGAAGTCATAGGTATCCCGTCATTTACGTATTGGTGTACCAAAATGACCGGTTGTAGTTCCGGGTAGAATAGCAGTTCTGTGGAAATGAGGATTTGTTGCCTGAAAATATACAACGGGAGTGGATACGAGGAATGAATGAACTTAGTTACGGTAGTGGATGCTGAAACTTAGAATTAGCTCACTTAAAGTAGGGGGGGGGGGGTCTAAGTGCTTGAGGTGGGGATAGACAGAGCTTAAAAAATATGCCTGGCTCTTGCCTGGCAAGGCTCAATAATTATATCCATTAGAAGCAATGGACGTTAAATGTAATACCAGAGGTGAAAAGCAGCGAAGACACGGCAGCAGTTGCTAAAGATATTTTGAACCTGTGTACCACAGGCGAAATTTTCTTAGATTCGCCTTTTTTCTCGCAAAATCCAACTATTTTCCATAGAAATATTAGCTTTTGTGTGGCTTAAATCCCGAACTTAAAGCCCCATCTAAGTAACACGCCCTGCCACTAAACATAGAATACTAGGAAAGGTACCGCGGGCAAAATTTGTTGGAAAGATATATTCTCTGAGCATCTTTTTGTGATCCCAAATGAAAATAAGAGCTAGATCTGTTGGTAGTAGCCTCCATGGATTCCTGCTGGAATGAGGGAGGTCGAGTTCTTAGATGAACAGGTTTGTCAGCATTTACGGTTTTCGAGCGGGCTTTAAGTTGTGGACGGGGAAGTACCCGATGAATTTTTTTTAGATTTAATCGTATGGAGTTGTACGAAAAAGTAGAATACAGTACTAACTGTTACCACTGCATGTTTGTTACTAGCAAACTGGATGCTACTACAGCAAGATTGTATGCTATCGGATACTACTAATTAAGATTAACCCAGTCGGAGGCATGTTAAATCAAAAGTTGCATTTTACCATTGTATCTGTTACCACGGTAACTGGATATGCAATTATCCTGCAAACTTCTGTAATTGCTGCATAAACCCGTAGACTCGAATTTCATGCCGTAAATTATACTCCTATCCTTTAACGACAGTTCTTTGATTTCGACAATTTTTTTGGCTATTTTCGATGCTTTTTATGCTAGCCTAGTCAGAAGGTCACTTATCAGAAGAAATGTTTATCTGAAGTTTTCAGTGTTTTTTTTATAGACGTCGACGGCCTGGAGAAAGAACCAAAGCCGTGGGTAATTTGTTAAAAGCAGAGCCTGGTTTAAAACTATTCAGTTATTTTCGAATGTTTAAGCAGTAAATAATGCGAGTTGTCCTTTAAGGAAGTAGTGTGACCCACCAACAGTCTGTCGAAAAGGCACTGTCCAAGGTTAACTAACGTTCAGCGAAGCATACTTCTACTGTGTCTGTATTAAATCCATTTCCCTAGTTTGGCACCCCTCTCTCCAATACTCATGGTACTCATTTCCCAATTTTTCAGAACGCTTCGACCTTGTCCCCCCTCTATTGATCTGAAGCTGCCGCCCCCTCGTCCCTAAATCATCGCTCAAAGAAAGATTTCCGCTGCTATAGCTTTTCTTGGAGAAGTGGAGATGTTCTAAGAGATGTGCAGACTCCGATGCGCCCGAGGCCTGGGAACATTTCTCCGCCGATAAATCAGTTGACATGTTATCAGCCATCAGCAACGTGGAAATGGGATAACACCTTACCTAAGGAAACCTTATGGTAGGAATTTTCAGGTGTGGATTTTGTGCTGCCGGTATTAATGTAGCGTTATGCTGAAAAGAGGCCTTCCCGGTCCGGATTTTCCTCATTTCGGTTCCACCGGAGGAATTTGAAAATTCTGAACTTTTCCGGACCCGACTGGTGGTGGTGGTACCGAGGGGATGCTTCCGGCACCTTCCCACTTTTGTCAGTTTTTAACCTCTCTAGGGTGAATTTTCGTAAATCAAGTAATATGGCGCTATCTAGCCGATTAACTGCATCATAAGAGCGTGTACCACCCTTCTAACAACAATAACTATTAAGGCCCATTCACAACGGGTTTTAGCTAATACTCGATACCAGCCAGTTCCTGAAATCGCTCTGAGGCCGAGAATTAGCTGGGATTCTGCCGTTCGCAATTGATACAGGTGCCATTTTCGGATACCAGCTAGTCTCGCACCCAAGTTGAAATCAGTTCAACTTATGAGGGTACTAGCCAATCAGATTATTTTGGCGAGTATTGAGGAATATTCGCATTGGCTAGTTTCGAACCAAGCCCAATAGATAAAATCACATCCACTCCTTGCTGTCTTGGAAACCGAAAGTGAATTAGGTCATTGTTATTCTGTATGACGTGCTTCAGCATTAGCCAATCGGAATATTCCTCAGTATTCCCCAAAGTAATGTGATTGGCTAGTACCCTTAAAAGTTGAACTGATTTCAACTTGCGTCCGAGACTAGCTGGTACCCGAAACTGGCACTAATATCAATTGCGAACGGCAGGATCCCAGCTGATTCTCGGTCTCAGAGCGATTTCCGGGACTGGCTGGTATCGAGTATTAGCTAAAACCCG
Organism: Branchinecta lindahli; assembly: GCA_023053555.1. Taxonomy (NCBI): domain Eukaryota; kingdom Metazoa; phylum Arthropoda; class Branchiopoda; order Anostraca; family Branchinectidae; genus Branchinecta; species Branchinecta lindahli. Next base: position 22,951,382 of record JAKZAO010000006.1, read on the forward strand.
TTGTGAATGGGCCTTTAGCAGCCTCACGAAAAGTTACTACGCTGACCGTTCAACCTTCTCAAAATAGTAACTAATAGTAACTGTTTGCTTACCATGCTCGGGAGCGTAAGCTTAGTAACTACGGATCTCTGTAACGTGATTGGTCCGATCAGCCCGCGGCCTGATATTTGACCGAAAAAAGGAAAAAAGAACTTGAACTTGAAACTTGAACTTGGATATTACCAGTTAAAGAAACAAAAACAAGGTTGTTTTTTGTGTGTTTTCTTGATCAGCTTATTATCCCTCTAAGATGTTAAGCTAGGTATAAATGCAGTTACGGTTTCTGAAAATCCCTGATAATCTTATATTTTATTTCTTTCATAATAAAAGGTCTCAAGGGTAAGCTTGGTTTCAAACCTTGTACATTTTATTCCTGTTTGTGTTTAGGTAAAGGGATGACTACCCATCAGAATGGCAGGGTCGATGCAAAGACAATAATAATAATAATTTTATTTTCACCCATCAAATAGCACATGGCATAGACGGAGTAGGAATAAAGTCAGAAAAGAAGAAGGAAATACTATAATAAGAAGAGACCAAACAAACATAGAGGCTACGACAACATTATTCTATCTACAAAACTATCCTATTTTCGAAGAATGCTCTCCCATTCATGCTTAATGTTATTGTTGTACTTTTGTGTCAGTTGTCGAACTGCTGTAAGTGGGTCAGTGATGTTGTAGGCAGCGACGATTTTACTGTTTCGGGTCCAAGGAGGGAGACTGAGCAGGAATTTACAGAAACGAAAATAAATAGATCGAATTTGTCAATAGCAGTGGTTAAGACAGGAAACTCCTTTAAAAGCGTGTCGAGGAAAATCGAGCAGCTCGAGCCACCCGCTCGTCACACAGCGAGTAGTTTGTTCGGTCGAATAGGGGGTTCAAACGAAAGTCCAAGCGCTAAGCGGTGCTGATTGTTACGACTCGTGGAGCTAATGGAAGTTTCTGCCTTTCCCGCTGCTAAGGTTAATGTGCCTGCATCTACATAAGGTCGGCGTATCTTGTCATCCTTGAGTAGCATCTGCAATGGTCCTCTCTGACAAGCCCCTCTCCTCCATCTAGTGACGAAGGTGAATGTCGACATACCGTTGGAAAAATTGACCGTTATTGGGCTGCTTAGGAGCCTTTTGTTTTTAGGCAGACTCATGTTAGAATTGGGCTTCCGAGCAAAATAAATACATTTTCTCAAAGTGCACAAATATTTGTTTAGTTTCGCAGTTGAGCTTGAATGTAGGCTACACATTATTTGTCTCTAGATTTGCCTATCTTGTTCAGCATTTTGTTTCAGTATCTGTCGAAGTATGGGTTTGACCAGGGTTTTTATAATAAGTACGAGGGATGATGGATTACCTCTCGGTGCAACCAGAGCAAAATAACACTAGAGAGTAGCGCCGAGACTTGAAAAAAGTGACACACACTCGAATAGCAGCGTACACTAGCACCACTGGCGATACTGAACGTCCCTACTGAAACTCAATCTGTCGTGCACCAGCGCTGGCTTCAATAACTTCATATTCTGAACAGAGCACAACAAAGATACAGCCTCCCCAGTTTCCTCGATGTGTGAAGACCTCATCTTAGCTTTACTAGAAATTTTTAGACCAAGTTTATTTTGCTTTAAATGTCGCAAGAGTAGTGGGCGGTGCTATGAGTATGGCCCGTTTGCAAAGCATGGAAAGCATAGGTCTTGACGCTACTCCCTAGTGTTATTTTGCTCTGCGGTGCAAGAAGAAAATACATGAAATAAAAGGCGTTTGGCGTAATAAAGGTTACTTTTTCAAAGATTACATTCAAATTACTAAAACAAGTGCCACAATAAAGAAGCAAGCTGGGAGGCAGTCACAGGCATGATTACTAAACGCGAGGACAAAGCGGAAACTGAGGGACATTTAGTGAATTGGTAATAGTAATTCTGTTCCTTTGTAGGAGAACACAGTTTGCATGAAACAAATCGTTTCAGTATAACTCCCCCGGGTATCTAATTTGTCTCACAGATGGCCAAGGAAAAGAAAGATGGCCCACCGTGCGACTTCTTCGTCCCACTTCCCATTCAGACGTTCTTCTGGCGACAAACAGGGTAAGTACTTGATTTTTTGTTGAATAGAGTTTTTGTTAGGTTGTATTTTATTTTTAACAGTTTTTGCTCTGTGATGCGATAAGGCTGCGCTTCGTTTGAGTCCGGTTTGAGGCGGCAGTGTCATTAGCTGCGTTCGTTGCACTCTTGGCTGTCTCTGGTGTTTTGTCACCACTGTCCGGTTTGACCCTTTCCCCTTGGCCTTTAGCCTTCTTGAAAATTTTTAGCATTTTTGTAAATCGCCGTTTTATGAAGGACTTTCCGCTTTTCTTCAGTAAAATGCCTAATTTTGACAAATACCTTTCTTGTGTTTACTTATAATTGTAATTGTTCATCTTTGAAATCCAGGAAAGCCAACACTGACTGCTTATCACTTTGACTCATATCCATCCTTTATTGGATTTTGGAATTAGGGCGATTCTGGCGATCTCTTGGATTCGCTTTCCGAAAAGCAAAGCGAGAATCCGCCGAGCGCAAGAACAAGCAAAAAGTCGTTTCGCCTTTACAATTCTCGCTGACTTGCCGAAACCACTTTCCACTCGCGAAGTGGATTCGCTTTCCAAGTACTCGCGGAAATTAGCGGAGCGCGAGAACAGCTCTGGAAAGCGAAGCGGCTTTTAGCCGAAGTCGCAAGAACAGCCGGCGCATAAGCTCGCGGAGCTTTCCAGACCGCCAGAATCGCCCTATAGACGGGTAAAAGCAGAGCAAAATAACACTAGAGAGTAGCGCCAAGACTCGAAAAAAGTGACACACTTGAACAGCAGATACACTAGCACCACTGATGACAGTGAACGCCCCTACTGAAACTCAATCGGTCATGTATCGGCGCTGGCTCCAATAACGTCATATTCTGAACACAGCCAAAAAAATATACAACCTCCCTTGTTTCTTCGATTCGTGCAGACCGCATCTTAGCTTTACAAGAAATTTCTAAACCCGCAAGTTTGTCTTGCTTTAATGCAACAAATAGTGGGCGGCGCTACAAGTACGGCTCGTTTGTGAAGCATGGAAAGCATGGGCTTTGGCGCTACACCGTAGTGTTATTTTGCTCTGGGTAAAAGTGGTGAAGCAGAAGCCAAAAGGAGTGTTACTGGGGGCCTTTTTGCAAAAAGGCGAGGTTAAAGGCGAAACTCCGGGTTTTCCTTTTGACAGAAACGGGAAATTGTCAAAGACCGACCATTTTACAAAAACGAAGGAAAGTAAAAAGGTGTCAAAGCGGCGACTGAAAAGGAGAACAAAAATTCTGCTGATAGCTGTAGTGTCTCTTTGAGTACCTTTGCCTGTCACCGACGCCTCCGAAAAACCGTATAAACCCGAAGGTGCTGCTTCCCGACAAATGACGCCGACATCAATAGGATTGACGCAAGGACATTCTGGGAACGTCCCTTCCAGATTTCTTCGCTACTGATCCTGTCGCCGGATCACCGAAGACCCTTAGAAGACAGCCTAGGCCATACCCGAAAGACGTACATCTTAACTCATAATGCGATTTCTCGAAAAATTCTGCGTTATACGACACAAGTCTTACGACAAGCAACGCGAAACATTGCGTTTTGTCGCAGTGTCGAATGCTTTGAAAATTTCAACTTGTCCGGCAAACCTCTTTCTGGGGTAAAGAAATGGAAAAACTAAAATTAGTTAATTTATCAAGGCTTAAAGTTGCTGTGTCTTTCTCTGAAATATACGATTGTAATCACACTATGGTTGAACACAAAAGATTTTATAGGCAAGCTAACCCGATTTGGACTATGACATATAAAGCTTGAACTGAAAACTATCAAGAAGTGAATTGTCCCCAAAAGTCCACAGAGATCATCTCCCTAAAAGTTTAATTGCAATCCTGTAGAAGATTATGAGAAAAAGGCTCAGTTTCGCGTTGCGTCTGCGTTGCGGTGTGAACTCATATGTCAAAAACCATGCGATTCTTATGTCGAAAAACCAAAGAAAGAATCGTGTCGTTTACACCGCAGTACTGTGAACCAGGGGTTCGTGTGCAATTAGAGTTCTGGAAGCAGAATAATTATACCCTAAAACAGCCGAAAACTACCTTGCTCTATCTCTTTTCTAAAAATCCGAAAATAAACTATTTTCAGATTTTTTGTATTAATCTTTTTTTTTTTTTACCGGGTACGTTTTTATGCGGACGTTTTACCACGGGGACGTTTTGCCATGGGGACGGCAGACAATCCTAACAGCCACCGAAGCTGATTTGATCAAGACTTTCCAACTATATCTTTTAAGACAGCTCTAGTCGGTTATTACCAATTTCTATGTATAATTACTCCCATTAGCCTAAGCTGACTGGGAAATATATACTAAACAATTGCTCAAAGCGGAAATTCAGCTGCGATTAGCGATATTTCGGTCCTTTTTGGCAAGGGTCCTCTTCAGGCTTAAGCCGCTCAAGCTGGAAAATTGAACTTTAATACTTTGAAGACAGCTCAAAATGATTATTGCCAATTTCTACGTAGGCCTATACCCCTTTTTTCCACAAGATCATTTTCCCGCTTGAGCTGCTTGAGCCTGAAGAGGACCCTTGCTAAGAAGGGCCGAAATATAACTCTAATAAAATTCAGCTGACATATACGTTTTGCACTGTCAAATACGAGCCTGCAGTAAAATATAATTATATTGATAGTTGGTTTCAGGTTCCTTTGCCTTGTCCCTTTTCAGGACTCTTGCCAAGAATGGCCGAAATAGCGCTGACGAACATCGTAGCTGAATTTTTTCATTTTCAGCCATTTTTTGAATATGTATAGAGATGAAATTTGTTATGCAGTATATTAATATTGTTGAATTTTTCAGGTCGTTTATTCGCCCAAAACATGGAAGGATCCACGAGTCATCATGCATTGTAAGTGACTCTCTGTTCCCGCTGTGCTTTCTTTTGTGCCTGACAACTTTCTGTCTGTCCTACAGACAAAGAGTTCCAGAGCCGGTGATTAGTACAAATGCTTTCGAAATCCCATGGACTGTCGACAACAAAATCAGCAGCTCCCATGCCAAGCAAATCAAGGGGGAATGAAAGGCCAAGTTATCCTGTCAAACCCCTCTCCGTCTAAGAGAGATAGGAAATGCCTAAATTAGGGAAGGGTCTATGTAACGTTTAGAATGCCACCGTACCGTACACCAAAGGATAAAATCAAGAGGGTCGCGTCTAAGCGAGGTAGGAAATCCCTAGGACTAGGGAAGGGTCTATGTAACGTTTAGAACGCCACCGTACAGTACACCAAAGGGTAAAATCAAGGGAGTAGGAAAGGCCAAGTTATCCTGTCAAACGCCTCCCCCTCTAAGCGAGTTAGGATTTCCCCAGGACTAAGGGAGGGTCTAAGTGACGTTTAGAATGTCACCGTACAATAATACCAAAGGGAAAAAAATTGAGGGTGGAGGAAATATCCTTTCAAAGTCATGTTGCCCCCCAGCCCCCTCACAGATACTGCTTCCGCACAAGTTGAGTGGGAGATAGATAGCGAATCAGTTTCGGGGGGGGGGGTGCCCGGGAGTCGGACGAAAAAGTACAAAAAAGACATAGATCGGACGTTAAAGTCCATAAAAAACTATTATTTTTGCATGGGGCCGGGGCGGGGGGGGGGGTGAACTCCTGACCCCCTCCCCCTGGATACGGCCCTGCCCCTGGGCTTTATGACCCTGTTCGTGAGCTTATTAATTAACTCAAATAGGGAACCGCTCTCGCTCCCGGGAAGAATAAAGCATAGTAAACCTGCCAATTGGATTTCACTTGATCCTGTCACGTACACGGTAAAATTGACTCTTCTCCAGTACCAATTCACAACCAGAAAAACAAAATTTTGGCGCGAAGACGGAATTTCAGTTCCGTTCAGTCAAGTTTCCTTTACAGGGGGCTTGTCAATAAGAGATGTCTAATGCTATGTTGACCGCACGGAAGATAGTTCGAGAAATACCCACGGTCCAACCACGTTCAAGACCAGATAGGCAAAATTTGGGATTGGCTGCTGGCGCCTTGAGGGAGTAGTCTTCTTGGCGCGCACGTCCAATGAGGCAAACAAGAACGCAGATTCGACCCTAGTGGGATTTTTGGAAAGTAGGACTGGTTCGGGCAACATAGCAACATAGAAGCATAGGAAATGACAAGCCACCTGTAAAGGAAATTTATGGGTCCCTGGTTCAGTTCAGTTGAATCCGGTCAAATTTCAATTCATTCCAATTCAGTTCAGTTTAACTTCTCAGTTGGTTAGAGCGTCGGTACGTGAAGCCGAAGGTTGCGGGGTACAAAACGCGCTTGAAGGAGTAGTTTTGTATTTCAGATTACTATTATTTAGAAAAGGCACTCTAGAGTCATTTGAAAACGGAGCAAAAATGGTGTTTGCCTTCAGTTTATATAGTCGAGAGTCGGCAGTGCGGAGGAATTCAACATACAGTGTATTAAGTATCGATACATTATTTATGAGACTGTCCTTCCACGTTTCTCTGGACGTAATCGTCACCCTCCTTCCCTCCTCTCTTCCTCCTCCGGGGCTCGTTTGGTTCGACCTTCCTTATATCATCAGTTTTGTGAGTCGTATGGGTCGAAGTTTTTTCTCAGTCTTCTGCACTGAGAACTTCGTCTCCAATTCCCGTGAATTCAGATCTCCGTGTTCCCATGGCTGCAGCTTCCCAATCGATTTCTTATATCAAGATAACAGTATGTTTGGTTACCTATGCAATGTAGTGAATCGCCGACGGACTTATCAATCCTCGAATGGGCTTTGCACGTGACAACACCTGAGCCTTTTATGAATCCTGCTCTAAAATACATACCCACAGGAAATATGACCGGAAATATGACCCGACGGCGTAATGGTAACAGTTTGTCGCCGACAGAAACAAAAACGCTGGAATGTGCGTTTAATGCCCGTGCCCGTTTTTAATCAGAATCCTGATCTTAAATACAAACCCACAAGAAAATAATTGCGAACGTTCAGATCGGTAGGTTTGCCTGACCACCCTGCCTAGGCTATAGTTTATGTCAGCAGCGCTGGAAGAATGCACTTGACAACACCTGAACTGTTTTTTCTGAATCCTGCTCTGAAAATCCTGCTCTGAAAAAGAAGTATTTTCGAGCGTTCAGATTGGCGGGTTTGCCTAACGACGTCGTGCCGTTTAATACACATAACATCTGAATGTTTTTTTCGGAATCCTGCTCTGAAACACATAGAACCTCAGGAAATATTTTCGGTTGGCGGGTTTGCCTATTAGTAACAAGAGTAATAATGTAAAGCACTAGGCCAAAATAAGAGAACATGATAAAATAACGCGAAAATAAAAGAACACAGCGAAAACAATGTAGCAAGAATTTTTTTTTAGATTATAAGTTGTCGCGAGAATTTTAAGCCCATGGGCGTGTTCGTTATTCCAAGACGTCAAATTCCTAAATACTATAATTGTGCACTCGCACACGCTTGCTTAAAGCTTATCTGATCGATTTTCGTTCTTTTCACGACAAGCTATAGGCAGGAATGATGCTTGGTTGGCGTAAACTCTAGTGTCACCACGACGTCATTTGGTTTCAATAAAAAAATCCAAATTCTCTCGGAAACTTATTTTTGCTTCTGGATTCCGGAAAAAGAAAATGGCTCAGGTGATGTGACATGCATTATTACCACTCTTGCCGGTAGATGAGGTATAGAATCATCTTCGAACATTTAGCTAGTGACAAGGGTCTTAGATACAAAATTTACTGTACGCTTCGGTCGACTAATTTTGAATTTTGTACCAGTTTTGCTATTCTTCGATATCAGTACATCATGTAAGTTATTCCCACTGAAAAAGTTTACACATTTTTTTTCACTTCGTAGATGTAGATTTTTGCAGTTTTGACGCATTTTGCACATTTTACCCGAGATTTTGCGAATGACCTTTTCTGCCAATATGCGACGCTAATTACCCCTACCCACCCATGTAGCGTGGTGGTAGCGTGCTGAATTCCGATAGGCATGATTCCAGATCACGTTTTTCACTTTGCCATGTAGCCCTAACAATGACGTACATGTCTGACGTCACGCCTTTTGCTTCTGTTTACAGGTTACCTCGATTTTATTTTTATGTTTGAAACGCATATTTGAAGCAGAACTGACATTTTTAATCCGGCCTTTTATGACAATAGTAACAATTTATTGCTTCATAAAAAAGCTCGCCTCTTCTTAACGAAAATATCGTACCATGATATTCTTAACGTATAGAACGTTCCACTTTTTACAGAAACGCCTAAGGAATAAAATATATATGAAGCTGCGACGATTAGCTTCACTTAATCTCGTTGAATCCAATGCGACGTCGGGGAGTTTGTTGCTCCGCTGCTGACTCGCTCATATCATTGAACTTGGGAGGAAGAAAAAAATTGGGAGTGGGCGAACTGATAGGTGGGCGAACTTGCGGGTTTTATTGACCAACTGATGGGTGGACGTACTGACGGGTGGGCGAACTTGCGGGTTTTGCTGGGCAACTGACGGATGGGTGTACTGACGGGTGGACGACTGCGGGGTTTTCTTGGGTCAGTTGTCGGGTGGACGAACTGTCGGGAAAAGTGAGCTTAGTGACTCATTTTGTAGGCGAACTGACGGGTGGATGAATTAGCGGGTTCCCTAACTCGCATGGTCAGAGAGAGACAAAACCAATGGTGGTATCCTACTTTTAAGCCCAGGTGGCTTGAAAACGAAGTCGTTTGTTACTCCGTGACCGTCGTTACATGCAATGTCAGTTTTGCTTCAAATAACATTTTACTTCAAATGAAGAAGCGCTTATCCCTCTACTGGCACCTTACCCCTTCTACCTTTTCCACCACCGCAGTAGTGCCTCCAGTTAAAGCACAAGTGATACGAAAATTATTCTTTGTGTATTTGGTTAGAGGTCTTTAAAGGAGTCAAGCCAGAAGAATTCCAGCATTTGCAGTGTCTAGATCACCCCCATAGCCTACGAGTCACCGATCCAAACCAGGTCCTAACAAGAAAATCAGGCTAAAGGAAAAACATTTATTTAACTAAACTAAGAAATGATCTACTAGGTCCGAACAACAAAATAAGCATTTATTTTAGCTGGTATAAAAAGTAAAAAAAACAGCTAAATTTGGCATTATTTCTTTCTTTCAATAGTTTCCTTTGAGGTTTTTATGTCATTCTGACCAAAAATCACGTTTTCAAGAAGAAAGGGTGTTTCCGGTAAGGTATCGTCCGCTGCCTTATCCACTGAATAATTCACAAGTGGTTGGAACTGACGAAGTCATTGTTTTAAAGACTTACGCCTTTGAACTAGTTGCAATCCAGACTGAACGCGAGCAATCGCATTAGAACATTTCTTCTAAACTAATTAGCAGACACTCGCTCGACTCGTAGCAGTTATGGGTAAAACAAGGGGGCTTTGTCTTTTGATCGAGAAAGTCAAAACATGACTCATTGTGGGGAAGACTTTGGTTTTCTTTTTTACATGAATTAGCTAAACAAGCAATGGCGTCCAAAGTTGGGGTAGGTGTCACACCTTCCCTGTACATTAACAGCATTTCTCAGTTCTGTTTTCCAGTATTTCCTTACCTATTGGAGTGACCCATGTATAATAACCACTTGATTGGTGGAAACAAATTATACACTGATTTTTCCTTTTAGGAGCTGAAGGAAGCCTGTAAGGTAAGCTAAAATAATCAATTTTACCTGTCCTTCGCGAGATATATGGTGCCATATATCATATAAATGCCATATATGATGCCTAGTTGTCGTGCTAAAACAAAAACTAAACCGAAATGTTGCTAAAACAAGGATCCGAACGTCGAAATTTGTCAAGGAAGAAGGAGCATAATTACACCAGAACATCGCTCCTGTCTCCCAACTCTTGAGGAAGAAGAAGAAGAAAATAAGAACAGGGTCGTGCCGTTCTTCGTTAAGATCCATTCTATAAAGGATCGAAGGAATTGTACGGGAAACGGGGAGGAAAAAATTCGAATGTCCGAAATTATGCGAAATATGGACCTTGCGCTAGAAGGAACCAAAGTCGAAATATCCATAGGGATGGGTAGAAGAGACGAAATTTCAGCAGCTCATTAGGAAAGAAGAATCGGGGAAACACATTTTCTCTAATAATATAACGTATTTGAAAAGACCGGAGGAAGCCTTTCTACTGTTAAATTATTGTGCTATAATTCTGAATGGCCCGTCTTACCTACGTTTCTGCTCCATTCTATGTCTCTAATCTTCCCATCCATTTTCGTGTAGCCTATAACATTTCGGACCTGTATGAGTTTTATCCATCCTAACGACAGTACGCTGATGGATTTGCATTTTTTGGCTCTTTTTAAGGCGGTTTAGGCTCCCGCTTGTTGCTTTCGATGAAGGCCAGAAATATAGTTATGCAAGTTTGTGCGTGCTTCTCATCAAAACCTAGAAGGCCGAGCGAGGCTGAAAACGAGGGGTTGTTCACTCTCGACTTGAGTGTACAGCAAGTGCCCGGTACCGTGGTTCCCGGTCGGTGCCGGCACCGGATGACAACAGCCGTCACCAGTTGCAACTTGTTAAAACATCAAAATAAGCATTTTTACACTGTCAGAAGTTTCATAACAGATAGCGCATAACACTTTCAAGAATAACACATTTTCACTAAGAAATAAAGTGTTATGACCAATTAAGTTTACACTATTTCGTGCCTAGATCTCCAACAACACCTTCAATTGGTAAAAATACTAACGGGAACGAAATAAACATAACAGATAACATCCCAAAAGTGTTATCTGTTGAAACCGGGCATCCTTCTGTTGTCGTTACGTAACTTCTGACAATGTAGTATTGTTACCAATTGAAGGTGTTGTTGGAGATCTAGGCACGAAATAGTGTAAACATAATTGGTCATAACACTTTATTTCTAAGTGAAAAGGTGTTATTCTTGAAAGTGTTATGCGCGATCTGTTATGAAACTTACAGTGTAGTAGCTGTTTGAAAGATGAATCGTCTAACTTATGGCCGGCACCGGTGCCGGCACCGCTGATTTCGATCGATGCCGGTCGGTGCCGGAAAGAGTGTACAGCAGGTGCCAGGGAGTGGGTAACCCCTCGATTGAAAACAGCCGAGACGGGTTTTGTAACCTTAGAGAAACACAGCAGAGCTTCAAAGCAGTGACGCATGCTAGAATATTATAATATACATCTACTGCCGACTTGTGCGCCCTGGATATAATCCATATTTTTAGTCCATAGAAAAGGTTCTGGTCCAGAATATCCAGTTTGGACTATCTCCAAGCTTGACAGAGGCGATCCATGCCATTCCAAGATGGAAGCTCATCCAGGCAGCGTTGCCACACGTCATACTTTGCACAGCTCAGCTTCTCAACGAGAAGTAAGTACATTCTTACCCTTTTCTAGGATCCCAAACTTTAGTGACGGAATTCAGATGAAAGCTGTAATTCTGTTTGTAAGCGCGATAACTCTCGGATTGGCTGAGGAATTTTGATCGAATTTGGTGTGAGGATTAATTGGACAGGTCAAGTTCTTAGAAGAGCCCGTAACCCTATAGTTAGGAGTGGGCGAGGTGGTTAAAAAGTATGTTCACGTGTGTCGTAGCCTCATCGGTAGCCAAGTAGTTGAGGCCTTGGACTCGGGGTGGGTTTGGGCCGATGAAGAATCGCCGTGTACCCAGTGAAGAGCCAGAAACGTCACGACAACAAACGCTGTTGATTGGTTTACACAAGATTTTAATCAGTTCAAAGGGTTAGTTTGTGGGACGTTTCTTGTTCTTCCCGACGTACACTGGCGTTTTGTGGACTTCGTCAGATAGAGTATTCGGAACCTTGGAGAGGGGCTTAACGATCGATGGAACCAGTGGCGCGGTCGTAGTGGACACTACACTGTCAGAAGTTTCATAACAGATACACTGGGATGCGCTGTTTCAACAGATAATGCATAACAGATAACACTTCGGGTTTTTTCTGTTGTGTTTCAAATGTTATGGATAATAAGCGTTGCCATCAGAAAGAGTCGGAAAACCGCAAAAAGCATCTGCTGAATTTTCCGACATCCTGACGACAAACAAAAAAGTCAGTAGATGCTTTTTGGGCTGTTTCTGGCTCTTCCTGACAAAGCTTCTTATGCATAACATTTCATGAATAACGTTTTTAAACATAACAGATAATATCTGAAGTGTTGTCTGTTACGCACTGAAACCGCGCATCCTCGTGAAACTTCTGACAGTGTATATCTCGTCATTTCCCCCCGGGTGTCTGAAGTCACTCCGAGGGAAATGAACATCGTTTTGTTAGTCAGCATAACAAAACTGACGCGTTAAGAGAAGAGTTTATTAATTTTTTTGACGTTGAATAATATAGAATTAGACTCGTTGGATCGATCGTTTTGGTAGAAAATCAGGACAGTGGTTCTGTAAAACTGTCCGCAGATGACCCGATTATAAACGGGTACCGAGAGAAGCCTAGGGGAAAACTCTGGAACTTAAAAGATGGTTTGTCCCCAGCCACGCATCACACTCTCACCTGGCTCAGCAAAGCTGGAGATCTACACTTGCGATCAGCGAGCCCTTAAAGGACCCCTCTTGCTTATTCTGCCTTTTATAATATACGTAGCTCCTTATGGAATCATAAGCTTCTAAAATCTCTACCTTTCTTCAATGTTTCGTTCTGTGCCTACGAATTTGTAGCGCTTTTTCAGCCGTGCCGGGTTTTGCTCGTTACATAACGCAGTTTGCCAAAATCTAAAACGTCCGCTGACTACTCTTTCACACACGAGATATGAAAATCTTGTGTTTTTGACTTCTTTATTTGATTAGTTGTCCTACTTTTTTAATAACGACTCGTTCAGTTTTCAAATGTTTTGCGCCCAGCCGCTGCGTCGGAGAGCAGGAAGGCTGGAGATCGACAAGCGCTAACAAGAAAATCGCCAAATTCAGGTGGAAAGTAATCGTATATCCGAAAAACGTTTTTTCGGATCCATTTCATAGTGAAAAGATCATTTCTAGTAAGAGCTGTGATTTAATGGTTTTCATTCGCCTGAAGTTTCCTTTGATTTGGTCTTAATGGCATTTTGTTTAGGAGAGAGGTCAGCCTTCAAAATGTGGGAACGGCAGCATCCAAGCTTCTATACACCCTTCATTGGGCCCTGCTGGATGCGGGTGAAGAGTGCTCGGATGCCAATAAGGATAAAGCCACGTTTAATGAACTGGATTACGTCTTTCCTATTTCTACTCTAGAGGTAAGTTCTTACACAAAACTCACCCAACCTCCAACTTACTATCAGCCTCCTACCAGAGCTGCTCTCGAGTGTTCGACCCCGAGACCAAAGTACTGGCAAGGAGAGATTTGCCAAACTACGTTATCATGTGTCCCAACCGCACTTTTAGCGGTGATATTTTGAGTTTCGCAAGGTAGTTCGTAGTAGTTCGTAGGGTATATCGATGCTTAGTGAATGGTCCTTGTTGCACTTTTCTGGACGGACTCGTGTCCTGTAAAAGGTATATCAAAAGGTATGTAAAAGGTATCAGCCTCCTACCAGCGCTGCTCTCGAGTGTTCGACTCCGAGACCAAAGTACTAGCAAGGACAGATTTGCCAAACTACGTTATCAGGTGCTTAGTGAATTATCCTTGTTGCACTTTTCTGGACGGACTCGATGTCCTGTAAAAGCTAAATCAAAAGGTATGTAAAAGGTATCAGCCTCCTACCAGCGCTGCTCTCGAGTGTTCGACCCCGAGACTAAAGTACTGGCAAGGACAGATTTGCCAAACTACGTTATCAAGTGTTCCAACAGCAGTTTTAGAGGTGATTTTTGAGTTTCGCAAGGTGGTTCGTAGGGTGTATCGATGCTTAGTGAATGATCCTTGTTGCACTTTTTGGACGGACTCGATGTCCTGTAAAAGGTAAATCAAAAGGTATGTAAAAGGTATCAGCCTCCTACCAGCGCTGCTCTCGAGCTTTCGACCCCGAGACCAAAGTACTGGCAAGAACAGATTTGCCAAACTACGTTATCGAGTGTTCCAACCGCAATTTTAGCGGTGATATTTTAAATTTCGCAAGGGCTTGTTCGTAGGGTATGTCGATGCTTAGTGAATGATCCTTGTTGCACTTTTCTGGACGGACTCGATGTCCTGTAAAAGGTACGTTGTGCGGATTGCAGATGGAAAGAGAAGGAAACTATGACCGAGTCATGCTCTGTGTCCTAGCAATTTTTTCTTTTTTTGAATAAGTAACTAGAATAACAATATAATATATAATAATATAAATAACGTAACCATCTCTTGGCTAATCTCTTTACTTGGTCGCTGAAGGCGTCCTTGTGATTTTGAATTTGAGGGGCTGAGACGTTTCCTCGGACTCAGGACTCGGCCGGATTTCGGTTCGACTATTACTCCATAAGTGACGAGATCGAGAACTATAGTTACCAAGAGCTACCGATGTCGTTCCAACCCGCTACATATTTAAAGGGTGACCATATGGGGCTGAAACACAAAAATCTAGTTAGGAATAACTTATTCACTTAATCAGGCATGAAAACCCTGTGAAAATGCGCCAGTCTTGTGCTCCGTTATTCCCGGATAACTGATTTTTCATTTGTGTGAAAAATCTTTCAAATTTGTGGTAGCTCCGTGTAATTTTAAGTCTTTGGGAAAAACAACAGCAACCCAACGATTTGCCGCTGCCAAAGTCGTTTATTGAGAAGAACAAGAAACGCCCAATTGCCTTCTGCCAATAACTGAACTTGCTAGTTCTGGGACTCGTCTGAACTTATTTTTCAGCCAAGTGTATGGAAAGGTCTTTAATTCTCTGTCTCTCGCGATTTTCCTCATCCCTCAACAGGGTCAAAATAATTTCGTTTATTCAAATTGAAGATACAAAAACTAGCTGGCTTTTCGTTTAAAACTTTAGTACGAAAATTGTGTTACCTACAAAGCCGACGGCCCCGGTGATGCCTGAGTGTAACACGGTTCTGGCTTCATTGGTATTCTGTCTTTTATATTATCAGTACCTCTCGTATGAAATCATAAGCTTCAGAAATCCGTACCCTTCGCCACTGTTTCTTTTCGCACCTACAAGTGTTTTAGCGCTTTTTCAGCCGAGCCAAGTCTGCCAAAATTCGCCGAAAATTTCCACAAAAAATAGCTTATTTCTCGGGGCAAGCATTGGTATTTACGGAAAACGATATTTCTCAACCATTTATCCTGAAAAGATCGTTTCTAGTAAGGCGTGCTCAATTAAGTACACTTAATAAGGTGTAATACGGCGTATGCAGTTTCGTCTTTTCCTCGGTGCGCGCTGTAATAAGCTGTATAAGGAGAGTAGAGTAGACCCTGGTTCTATTTTGTCTTCTGCAGAGCTAATCAGATCGCCCGGTTGGGCTCTGCCAGCGGGCAGATGAAAGAGAAATTTCGACAGGGTTGCCACGGGTAAGTTCTGCTTTGTTGGAAGTTGAAGATAAAGTAACTTCGAAAAAACATGTTTTATTATTTTACGACTGCTTAGTGTTAGTTCGAGGAACCCTGCTGTCCATACGTTAATTTAATATTTATTTACAACACAATTGTGGTCAAAATGTATTTGTGTACTTCAAGTAAGGTAGTAGGCCTACTAAGAACATTTTCTTGATCTTTAAGCTCGAAAAATTGCATCAGTCTGGCAACACTGAACGTCGCACGGATAAAAACCTTTTACTTTCAATATGAACAAGGGTGTATAATAAGACGTAAACATCATGTATAGCGCTACACAGCATATTACACCTATTTGAACAATGCTTAAAGTTTAACTGAAAAGCCAGCTCATTTGTGTGTCATTTGATTGGATACACTGAATTATTTGGATTCTGCAAAGTGATTTTTTGATTTTCCACTATCTTTCTCGTAAGGCATACAACAAAAATACAAGCGCATAGAGACACCACAAATCACACGAAAATTCCACTATTTGAAAATCGATTATTCGCAAATAGCGGAACAACGAAGTAACTCATTTTTAGCGGGTCTTCAAGCCAATTTAAGTGAATAAGTGATGGGTAACTAGATTGTCCTATCCTAGCCCTTTTCGGTTAAACTTTAAGAGTTGTGCTGTAAGCCTTCACGCGGCGGGAGTGTTTGTAGCGCTTTGAATTTTCTGCAAGGGAACCTTATTAACCGTTCCCTTCCTCTCCAGCAGTCTTTTTGGACAAGGATTCGTTTGTGTGCTTGTTTGTTTTTCTCAGAAATTGTTTCCGACCGGCCAGCATTTTGACGGTTCCTTTTTGAAAAGGAACATTTTTTTCTTGCGAATTCGCTTAGTCGAGTTCCATCCCGCATTTGGGCTATTTTTAGTTTACATGGATGTCGTGATTCAGACCATTATTCGAAATTATGATGGAACTGGTCACGAAAGTGACTGAAAAAGAAGACTGACTGTTTGGTCATTCTCTCTATTCTTAGCTTCCCATCGGAAATTTATTCCGGAAATTTATTCCGAGTATTCTACTCGGAATGCCCGGCAGTTGGCGAGTGCCCCACGTAAAACAACTAGAGCTTCTTTCATAATTAAACACTTTGCTCCGGGAGTGTGGGATTCAATACCTGATGAGGTAAGGGTTGCGTCTACCCTTTCAGCTTTCAAGTCACAGGCCAAGTCCTTTTTCTTGTCAAAAACATAATTTCCTTTCTTTATTTTATTTTTTTTTCCTTTTTTTTGGGGGGGGGGGGCAAGGGCGCTTTGTTGACGAAAGATCGTCCGTCAACGGACTTTCTTGACAGTTTGTCATGTCTTTGTTCTTTTTTCTATCATTCTTTTTGTAGACTTGTTTGGTTCGTTTCCCTTAAGATTATATGAATAAAGAATAAGCCCCGCCCATTGCCAGGCCTTATGTTAGGCCTTATGGTGGGGTCATAATGAGTTAATGGTGCTTATTATTTTAATGAATAAAACTGAACTGAACTGAACTGAATTAATTTTAATCTTTGTGTCCTTTCTACCACGTCATTCCGCTCCGAGGGGTAACTCACTCCCCAAACCCATGCACACCTGGTGCCGGTGCCGGAAGGTGCCGGGAATGAGTGTACCCTGGGTGCCGGAGAGTGAGGAACTCCTCGTTCCACTCGACGGATTAAATGAAAGAGAAGGCGTCGTAATATTTGTCTGTCCGTCTGTTAGAACGGTAATAGATATTCCTTCAGCCCAAGCTAACTGCGAATGATGTTTCACAAAGCAAAACGGATACGTCAGCTACATTTTATTAGAGCTATATTTCGGCCCTTCTTGGCAAGGGTCCTCTTCAGGCTCAAGCTGATTTGATTATATTAAGTTACATTATAATTTGTTAAATTTATTATAGATTTATAGGGTACGTAGCCGTTGTCATTAAGGGAAAATTTTTAGCAAGCACTGCATGTTCGAATTTCTATTCTCCACAGTGCTTGTTTAGTGTATCTGTAGCTTTGTGTCATAAATTAAAAAGCTTGAACTTGAACTTGGAAAACTTGTGGAAAAACAAATAAAGATTCTTCCTTAAATATCTGTTTTTGTGAACTTCTTCCCTGTAAACTGCTTGGCGTTAAAGCTGGTGCTGTGATATCATTTTGGACACGGCTGCTATTTTTGCCGCACGGTAATTCTCGTGAGTGTCGAAATAGGGATAAGAAGATACGCTGGACATGTATACTTACTTTGTTTTCCCGCTTGATCGAATTCGGCCGGAACCCGGAAGAAACGAGATTGCGGTTGTGCTGATAATTCGTTGATCAAGTCGAGTAAGCTGACATGCTGAATTGTACCTTTCTGCTTTGTTTTCCTGTGTTTTCCATACTGATGGATCTGGTGAAAACTTGGAAAGTTGGGAGGACTGCGTTTTGTCTGTATCGTGTGTCTGGGGTTTTTGACGCCGAAGCAAAAAGACATAGAAAATCGATCTTGCAGCTTCGTTTCCTACGGCCTGATTCGCCGGATTTCTGCGAAAATGGAAAGTTCGCTCGTTTTAATACAGTAGAGGTATGCTACTATGCACTACCTCTAACTGTATGCAGGGGCGTCACGGGGGGGAGGGGGGAAGCCCTCCACCCAATGTTGTCGGCGGTACCACCTTAAAAATCTGCGTGAAAAGCTATAATGTCCATTTCAGATTATCAGTTCAACAGATTTTCATGGGGCTGCCATGCCCTTCCTGTAGGGCATGGTGCCCCAACGTATGAGCACCATACACATACATTGGGGCATGCCCAGACGTTGGGGTACCGTGCCCAGAAAATGAGGATTTGTGTATGACTGAAAAGGAGTTACTGGTTCATGGGGGCTAGTGCAGCAGACAAATTTAAAGTATAGATTCGATTAACATTTTTATTAGTCAGATGGGAATGATAAATTCTTTTTCAGCTTTTCATCTTCCTCTTTGCACCACTGCGCCATCTACTCCGCGATACCGACCTTCAGAATTTCCGCCTTGAAAACGGATTGAAGCTGTGGCCCGTTTTGTGGGACCACAAGCACCCGGACGCCGGATGTTTTATTCAGCCAGTTCGCCTCCCATTGGCAAAGCAACCCACCAATGACTTTGAGCGACGCCGCAAGTCCCTGAAAGGAAATCCGAAGGATAATGTTTGTGACATTTTCATGGGGGAAACCCTTAACGAGGTAGGCAGTCTGGCGTCCAGGAACTCCCTTCTTCACTCGTACCACCAAAATTAAGGATTTAATGGGAGTCTAGGAATCCTAACACGGTCCTCCCCATAGTCAGGGGTATGTAACCTCGGATGTGCGATGTTTGGCTACAGGGTGAAGTAGAATATTGCAACACTCACTCTGTTGATCTTGGGAATCTTTATTAAACCACTTTATTTCCTTAATAGGTTGTATTCGATTCAACCATAGTTGACTTTTACCGCAGCAAGTGACAACAAGCTTGGCTTGTCATCCAAGGTTACAAAGTACAAAAGAAGAGACAATACTACGGTTACATATCACGAGACAAGTTTTCACGAGAAAAGTCTATCACGAGACAAAAATTTCTAGACAAAATTTCACGAGACAAGTCAGTCATTTGGCAATTTTTCACAAGAAAAATTACCAGGAGAAAATTTTTCACGAGGCAAGTCGTCTCAAGAAAAATTCCCGTGAGGCAAGTGCGGCATAAAGACTTTCTATTGAATTTTATTTGAACTATACACACACACAAAATAATAGGAAATTAAAATGGAAATAGATCAAATGTCAGAGAACCGGGATGCCTGATTAACCAAATCTTCCAAGTTCATGGAGCTGTTTGGAGCCAGGAGCCGA
Source organism: Branchinecta lindahli (assembly GCA_023053555.1). Lineage (NCBI taxonomy): Eukaryota > Metazoa > Arthropoda > Branchiopoda > Anostraca > Branchinectidae > Branchinecta > Branchinecta lindahli. The sequence continues at coordinate 22,970,715 of JAKZAO010000006.1, forward strand.
TCTTTCAGTTGCTGCAGTTTAAGATCCTTTTCAATCCATTTTTTCCGCCGCGCCACGTGGGCTCCCCCGTTTTCCAGTTGCTTGACAAATAACATGTCATCTGCTTCTCTGGTGATGAAGATGCCGAGAATCTTGAAGATGTTTGGGTGGGCTCTCCCTACTTCCGCGTTAAGTGACCGGTGGTAGGCTTCGAGGTAATTGTTCGTCCGAGGGCCCGAGTTGGTGTGCTTGTTCCGATGGCATGGTGCAAGTGGGCCGGGCGACAACCACGTCTTCTGGAAATATTCGATCGACGGCTGTAGAGTTCCGTCTGACGGGGCCGAAGCCTTGAGACTGGTCCATGCTGGTATGACGAAGGGCAGTGGAACAAACGACAGGTCGATCATCTTGCGCAGAAACTGGTGGATTTCTGGATCTCCGACGTTGATGCTGTTGTCGCTGCTCATTGCTTTGCGTACAAGCGCTTGACCAAAGTGAAAGAGACATCCACGGTGGTCAATCCCTGGAAATACTGTCTGCATGGCGTTGATCAGTGAAGCTTCGAAGTCGGAATGAAAAGTTCTGGGAGCCAGGCTTATTCCAAGCTGTGCTGACTTTGAAACTAGCAGTCGAAGAAAACGAGTGTAGTCTAATTGTGATTTGTTTGGTACGAAGATGTAAACCAATGGCATCATCGTGTTGTGGACCAGTGCCTGGATGGTTGCCAGCTGTTAGAAAAGTGTTGGACAGGAGAAGAACGTTCCGTCGATAAACCAGGCCTGCAGAAAATGATCAAGTATACTAAATGCACTTAGAATGTACCTAAATTCTACTACCCTGCATAAATCACATGGCTTCGCGATCGAAGCAACGCTGATTGAGTTAAAGAAATATGGAAAGTTTTTTAAAAATGAAACGTAGCCTACCTGTGCCAGAGAAAGCAGTACTAGCTGAGCCTTTGAAGAGAAGATCAGTAGACGATCAGTGCTCCCGTCGTCGGCTAAAAGGAAGCTGTCTCCATCTTTGGTTGAGGTGTACTGGCTGCCGAGTTGAAGATCTTCCCTCTTTTTCGGTAACGCTGGACTCTTTTTTGCAGCATGGCGGTTCAGTGACGAACTCATCGAAGCATAAGTCATGGACAGCGCTGCAGCAGCTTGACTGGCGTTTGCGGAGACTTCTCGAAGGGCTTCTTTGTAGGCTTTCTTGATAGGCATACTCGTCGAACTGTCAATTTTTCTATTCGCTAACTCTCGTACTTTGTCGTCGACAGTCGCTGCGGGGTTACTTATGTGGTTATGGTCAGCCGTGGAAGTTAGAGTAAACTTTCCATTACATTCTTTTCCTCGTACTGGACAGCCTTTGTCAAAGCATCTGTAGAAGGTGCTTTCTGCAGATGTTGAAAGCCGAATGAACTTGTAGCCACTAGTATGGAGTGCAGTCCCGCCTCTTGCAGTTTTCACCATTTCGAACCGGATTTGCGTTGACATTCTATTCACAAAATCAGAACTGAGTACTTTCCTAATCTGCACCCTCTACTACATATACGTTAGCTCACTTTAAGCTGATTGTCTTAATCCTACTTTTCTTAATCCGGGTTGTCTCGTGAGAGGGTTGCCTAATGAATACTTTCCTCTCGAAGATTTTTCTGATGCTCGATTGCCTCGTGCGGACTTGCCTAAGTGAGACTTGTCAAAAGCCGATTGTCTCGTGAAAACTTTTCTCGTGATATGCTCCCAATACTACATACAGTGCTCATATTCAACCTGATTGGTATTTTTTATTTGCTTATGCAATCTTACGGTCTATCCCTAGTAAGCTAGGAGGTGTAATTGCTCTCTTAGCCTCTTTTCTCATCTTGATGACTGTACCTTTTAACTTTAAACTAAAAGAGCGGATTCCGCATCTATAACTTCCAAAGTTATTATTTTTTAAACTACCTTTTGAGATTTTTACTTTCTTAATAACTTTCACAAGTACCGAGCACGGGAGTAATATCCTTACGCTTAATCCCCAAGATCCCCTCTTTCGAAGGTCTTATTCTAGGTAAACTAGTAATTTTCCCCCAAAATCTTACCATCTCCATACCATCAACACATAATCCAATAGATCCTCCGTCTTTGGTCCAATGCAGCGACTGTGGATACCCGAAAAAGCTGAGCGGAGCTAGATCTACTTTCTGTGAGCTTTGAGTTGATACCCATATACTTCCCTCTTCACCGCTGCGCACACCAGATGAAAAACTGTAGGAGGCTTGCAGGCGTGAGAGCCCGCTATGAAGCGCGTCACATAGTAACAATGGTAGACAACCAATCAGCTTTAAAGGACGACTCAGACGGCGTCGAAATGAAATATCCTTACCCTTAATGCCCCAAGATAACCCGCTCAAAATACCGACTCCTCCCGAGAACTCTTCCTCCTGAACCCCCCTTCGTGTATGGTCAATAGGTAGGTTTCATTGTTTTGACAAAGCAGTAGTGAACAAGACTAATATACTCCTTGCTAATACACCTTGCAACAAGAGAAGAGTCCCAAGGATTACCGCTATTGTAGGCAAAACTAACAAACAAAGAACACGCACAGCAGACATCTGGATCGTTAACTCGTACAAGTTTCAGCTCCACCTCCAGGAAAATCATAATGAAAAAAGGCAAGATAGAACTGTTAGCAGCCCCCACCCTCGTTACCAGAGCAAAAAACACTAGAGAGTAGCGCCAAGACTTGAAAAAAGTGACGCACACTCTAATAGAAGCAGCACTAGCACCACTGGCGATAGAGAACGAAACGCATTCAGTCGTACAAGTCGTACAGTAAAAAAAAAGATACAACCCCCGATGTGTGCATACCGCATCTTAGCTTTACTAGGGATTTCTAAATCGGCAAGTTTGTCTCGCTTTAAATGCTGCAAGCGTGGTGGGTGGCGCTTCGAGTATCGCCCGTTGCGAAGCATGGAAAGCATGGGTCTTGGCGCTACTCCCCAGAGTTATTTTGCTATACTTTGCACTAAATAGAAGCTTTTTTTAAACCCATATAGATTTAAAAACCTTAAAATTATACGTGTAACAAACAACATAGTATTTCCTAATGACAACCGGGATAGTATTCCAAATAGAAGGTATATGACCCCGATCCCACGTAACGATCTGACTGTTGTCCTTGTTTTGTGGGTTAAAAACTCGATATTCTGCCCCTGTGCGAACTGTCATAAGATTGTCGCCATGTGACATCGCGCGATAAGTTTCACTGTGCAGTTAAGTTTTGTCGTGTTAAGCTTCGTTTCTGCCGATCTCGTCAGAACCTTTAGTCACCAAATTTTCAGACCTCCCTGACTGCAGCCAAAGACGATGTTGAACTCGTCACCGAAGAATCATCTAGCGAAGAGCACGTCGTTATTTTTCGGCTGACCTCATCACCGGAGTTTGAATCGGGCCGCGCGTCTTCCATTTACAAAGCGCCGTCGAGTATATTGAAGCTGAAAACGCCAGAGCCAATTCAGGTGGCATCAACTGCGGAGCGGGAGGCGCCATCTAAGAGCGGGTGAGTTGTGGATCCTTTTTTGGCGGCTTTCTTGGAGACCTGTGTTTATGGCTGTGGTTGAAATAAATAAATAAATAAGCTGTTAGTGCAGTCGATCTTTAAATATGATTAGGGGTCGATCGTGTTTTTTATTTTACAATATTTTTTTTTTGATGTTTTTCCTTGATTTCTATTATGTTTATTTTTTTTAAATTAGACGTGAAAATATCAAGGAAAAAGTCAATAATAGAATAGGAAAGAAAATAGAATTTTAAAGCAAAAATGGAAAGAGTAGATGCCACACTTGTGTCACTGGGTGGAAGAGGAGGGGAGAAAGAAAGTGGTCGATTGGGGAACGGAAAACAATTAAGCATGTTGACGATATCATGGCCCGGAACGACATGTGTAAATATAAAAACTAGGCGGGCTGGGGACTAGGCTAGGCTACTTGTGACTAAAATGACGAAAATGTGTCGATTTTCAGTTGTACTTTAAGTCCATTGTATTCCAGACCCTCTCATCCCGTGGAACCAGAATCGAAAAATTCTACTCTGGTGGACGTCACTCTCGCCACCTATCTAGACATCGCCGCGATAAGATGTTTATTCAACCCGACATGGAACGTAGATGGCGTTCTCTGGGGTCTGGAGTTCCTAAGCAATAGGTAAGCTGATAGCGGTACGGCGAGACGATCAGGCTCTGATGGTCATGGACTGGCATTTCGCCATGATTTTCACCAGCATCGCCAATACCGTAAAGCCGCGTTCACAAGCATGCCTAGCCAAGCACAGATGCCTAGGCACGTGCTCAGGCGTAGCCAGGCACCGAGTTCTAGATCCTGGAACTCCGTGCTTGGTCCAAAACCTGTGCCTAGGCATCGGTGCCTATCGGTGCATCGGTGCCTAGGCTATCGGTGCCTTGGCCCAAAACCTGTGCCTATGCTAGGCACGTGCCTAGACATCAGTGCTTGGCTAGGCATGCTTGTGAACGAGGTTTTTTTCAACTTTTCCGGTTGGAGAACTGTAGGATATCCGCACCATTAGTTACTATTATGTATCCTGGGGATGTTTACGTTCAAAGGACCTGTCAAAGCTATATTACTGCGTCGTTCTACGTTCACAATCGTTTCTTTCCGTCCTGGGCGAATGGTTAGCGCGCTGAACTCGCAAGGGGAGGGTCGCTGGTTCGAGTCTCGGTGGCTTCGACCTTTAGGTCTTGGGCGGAGGTCAGTAGCATGAACCTATGCACAAGTCCACCCCGCTTCAAATGAGTACCTAGAGAAATCTGGGGAGATAACAGGAAGTGTGCGCGAAAGCACTAGGATGGTTTGCCCCAACCGCCCATTGCACTTCCTGGCTGAGGGCAGAGAATCGGAGATCAGCACCGCCCAGTGTGGCCTGACAAGGCAAGTGCTGCACCTTAACCTTTTTTTTTTTTTACCTTTCGAACGTCAGTTTTCTGCGTTCGTCATTTTTTGCGTATGTCATTTTTATCCACCCTAACTGTGCTACGATGACTCTTGGATTGTCCGTGTTCGGTTCTTTTCGAAATGGATCCGGCTGCCCCTTTTTTTTCCGAGGAGCTCATTCTTCAGAAATACGGGTTCTGCAAGTTTTTCCATGTTTCTCGCCGAAACCCATGGAGCCGAGCGAGCGAGTTTGTAATCTTTGAGAAACTCAGCAGAGTTTCAAAGAATAGTCACGTATCTTAAATACTGAAACTGATTCGGCTGCAACTTGTGGTTTTAGGGTATTTTTTTTTTTTACCTAATAATAGTAATAATAATAATAATTTTATTGCTTTTGAAAGCCCGAGGGCCATAGCAAAGAACAATATGGCAAACAACATAAACAACGTGGAAACTCCGGAAGATTCCACTGGAATTTGGATCGAACCAGGTTTGATATTTTACTGATCTGGGGCGCCTGTCAGGCGCTAGTCTCGCTGCGTTTTGTGGATGGGGATACCTGAGGGTTCCACACCGTTACAATCTTGATCAGTCATTAATCAATCAATCAACAACAATCAATCATTACAATTCTGATTGATGGAAGCACCATAACCAGGTTTGATATTTTACTGATCTGAGGCGCCTGTCAGGCGCTACTCTCGTTGAATCTTCTGGATGGGGATACCTGAGGGTTCCACGCCATTCAATCTTGATCAATCATTAATCAGTCATCAGAAACAATCAATCATTACAATTGTGATTAATGGAAGCACAATAACCAGGTTTGATATTTTACTGATCTGAGGCATCTGTCAGGCGCTAGTCTCGTTGAATCTTCTGGTTGGGGATACCTGAGGGTTCCACGCCATTCCAATCTTGATGAGTCATTAATCAGTCATCAGAAACAATCAATCATTACAATTGTGATTAATGGAAGCACAATAACCAGGTTTGATATTTTACTGATCTGAGGCACCTGTCAGGCGCTAGTCTCGTTGAATCTTCTGGATGGGGATACCTGAGGGTTCCACACCGCTCCAGTCTTGATCAATTAATCAATCATGGCAATTATGGTTGATGGAAGCATCATATAAGGTAATAACTTTCTGCTCCGCATATATTTACGTCAGGATGTCGTAGGTGAAGGTAATTACCACAATAAGTAGCTGGTTTCTCCTACTATCATCATTACTGGTACTAACTTTTATGGAACACAACACTGATTCACCTATTTCAGACTGCAAGAGATACTACAGGAGCGGAGGAAGACTGTGCGGGTGCGGAAACGGAGTAGTTCCTTGCCTATTCCACAGATCCACGTTTCCGGGTGTAGAAGCAGGGAGGTGGAGGAAGAGCGGATTTCAATGGTGGAAAAAGCTCCATCAGAGGGTATGTCATTCTTAATTAAAGGAACAGAAAACTTGACTCAAACTTGACTCGGGGAGCTAGCTAACATATCAAGAATGTACCCTGAGTCGATATTGAGAGTAAGAAAAATTCTCGTTACGACCATTGCAGTTTCCGGGCAGTTTCCGAGAATTCGACTTTTGAGCAAAAGATTTGCAAAAGGAAAAGGTTTGTGTGCCGCGACTAGGAATCGAACCCCGGCCGTCTAGTCGGGGAGGTCGTTACTCTGTAGTCTACATGTAAAAAGGCGAACTTTTACAGTACATGAGTGAATAATTACAGTGCATAAGGGGCAAGGGCCTGCCAGCTAGCTTTGGGAACACTAAGGAGGGGGTTCGAGACAGTTCGAGATGACAAAGAAGGGGGTCGACAATAAGACCCTGTATATTTATCCAAGCCCCCCGGGCGATTCGATGGCCGAAAGTTGCGTAGTCAAGTTTACTGTTCCTTTAAAGACTTGCTTACCTCACCTTGGGTGACCACTGGTCAGATAACCCGCATTGGTCAAGGATAGTATTTATCTGGAGTGGCCATGAATCACCTGAAGGGTCTCGAGCCTCTAAATATGCAGCTTTCAGAGGTCTTATTCTAGGTAAACTAATATTTTTTCCCCAAAACCTTACCATCTGCGTACCATCAGGAACAAATAATCCAGCAGAATCTCCGTCTTTGGTCCAATGCAACGACTATGGATACCCCGACAGAGCTAAGTGGAGCTAGAGGGACTTTTTGTGAGCTTTGAGTTGATACCCGTCTACTTCCCTCTTCACCGCTGCGCACACCTGATGAAAAACTGTAGGAGGCTTGCAGGCGTGGAGAGCCTGCTATGAAGCGCGTCACATTCGACGTCACAATGGTAGACAACCAATCAGCTGTAAAGGACGACTCAGACGGCGTTCGCAATGAAATTTATTCTGCGGGGCTCTACTGCGATATACCTGTTTGTAGAGGTAACGAATTATGAGGTTCCGCGTAGCTCCGACCCTCCGCTCGTTTGCATCGGTCAGGGTATCGAGAATATATACGACTCCGCATGGTCGTATTACAGAGATAGGGAGACGGAGGTTCTTCTGATTATTTGTTTTTGATATCACCAACCAATTTAGAGCAGATAGCTAAGCGTTGCTGGCACAGTGCGTAGAAGAAAAAAATAATATAATATATTTTTCTGTCCCAGGAAATATTTACACAAATGAGGAAACCAGAAAAGGGAGGCGTGATCGGAAAAGCCAGATACAAGATCTTAAGCATTTGTTAGAGACAAATGCAGCGAAAATCAAACAGAAAAAGCCTGGCCTTGTTGCAACCCCCCATGTAAGTAGAAAGGTTCCTGCACTTCAGTTTATTTCGTTTGATCCGAAGAAGTTCAGTAGTTTGTAATTTGATTGAATGTTGGGGGAGATCCCAAGGGAGTGTCCTTGAAGCAGGAGCGCCATTTGAGGGAGGGGGGCCTGCCCCCCATAGATTTCAATATCTCCCTCTTTGGCGATATTTTTTGGCCGCTGAATAGTTTTTGAAAGACAAAATGGAAGCAGTGACTTTACTTTAGGGTATACTCAAAAATTACTTTGAATTTGAGTGATTAAATTTTAATGTGTGTGTAATAAACTTGGAACTGTTGTCCAAAATTGATGGAATTAGGGCCGCTGTATTTTTTCCCGAAAACTAACGTTGCAGACAGTGTTTAGTATCATGTTTTAAAGAAACGTAAATTTTTCATACAGTTTTTCTGAAATACCAGCAGAGTGTTTTATCATATATCTGTGCATCATTTTTTAAATTCTATGAAACCTCTGACAGTGTTGTAGTCTGGACCCAGTGCGAAAAGTAGTTTTTTGTAAGGTATATTTTGTTATTACCTTAATTACCTTAATTCGCACTTCGGAGCGAATTAAGATCAATCTTGATCTGTTGAATATATATGTGGTTTGCAGAGGCGGTACGTATGGAGGGGGGGGTGACGTCCCCCTATGTTGTCGGGCATCGGTAAAAAAAAAGAGTTGGTGCGAAGCGCCGCGATTTTTCTTAAAAACAGTTGGATATTTCCTCAAAACAGTTGGTTCGTCTGAAAAACAGCTTTTGGCTATATAGTAACGCCTCTGGTGGTTTTGTCCCTTTTTGATATGCTAGACTTTACTCTAGTGTTTCTACTTCTTTTCTTTTTTTCTCTTTTAGGAACAGGAATAGGTTTATTAAATGATTCCCAAATATTTGAGGGAAAAACACTGAGACCAAGATAGAAAAAATTTCTAAGAAATTAAGATTTAACATTTCTTCTTGTAATTCTGGATGAAGTAGGGGACAACCGACTTGAGATAGCGCTGGGATGACTGAACCGGAGGTTTGCTAGGAAGAGCTTTTCGTCGTATTTCCTCCCAATATGTACTGCTGCCGTTTGTCCTCGCTTAAGCGCACGCTCCGCTAGCACTTTTATACTCCATCTAAATGTAATTCGATTTACTCTTGTGTTGTTCACAGTCTTTATGTCACCTGATTTGTTCTCATAGAAAGAAGATATTTCTCTTCTCACCTCGCGACCTCCATCTGCCGCCGTAAGCCAATGTCCGAGCCTCAGTGCATCCAGGGAGGACCTTTCTGCGCCGCTTGAGAAGTCCCGGCTGTCAAAGGGGAAGAGCATGCCCAGCTTGAGGTGAGGAAGACTTACCCTACCCTGTCATGCCCCTATTTCATTCATTACCTTACTCATTAGTAGACCTAGCGAGCTCGTCACCGATTATGCAGGCGAATGTGCACCTTGATCCATTTTTGCAACAAAGCAGGCCCTTACTAAGGACCCTTGATTTTTCGGTCATACCTCGCGCTTCCCAAGGCCAACCATTTGCTCTGATTTATTCATGACCTTGCTCGACTTCTACGTTCTATCAGTTCCGGTAGGGTTTGAGCCCTGGAAGCTGAGCTACCATTGTTGTATCAAGAACAAATAATCTGACAAAACCTCCGTCTCCCTATCTCTGTAATATGACTATGCATAGTCGAATATATCCCCATACCCTGTCCGCTACGAACGAGCGGAGGTTACTAGCTTCGCGCCACATCACGTTTCTAATAGCTAAATCGCTGTCAACCCGCGGGTGAGGAAAAGTAGGAGTCAAATCTGATTGGTTCTGTGGACGCTCTCCAGAGCGGGTCAGCGCGCAGAGTACGCCTCCTGCCAGACGCTTTCAGTATTTCTTGTGCGATAAGCAACGGCGAAGACGGAAGGGGAGTAAACGGGTATCAACATAAGCTCAAAACTAGAGTAAATACCTCTAGGTCCGCTCGGTTTTGTTGGGGTTTTCATAGTCGCTGCATGCGACTAAAGACAGAAGTTCTATCTGATTATTTGTTCTTGGTTGTATAGACGATCGTAATGCCCGTAAGGTGTCCATAACGATGGTGCTTGGCAGAAGTGCAACTAAATTCGCCTTATTCCAGTTCACCGCTCCAAGTGGACTAGTTTCTTTTAGCCCCCTTTGTCTCATAATCAACACTGGTGGAGACATAGTAAACGTCGGATCCATAAGGTAGTGGGTAACTGTCACTTACTACTACCAGGGACCCATAAATCTCCTTTACAGGGGGCTTGTCATTTCCTATGCTGCTATGTTGCTATGTTGCCCGACCCTTGCCTACTTTCAAAAAATCCCACGTGGGTCGAATCGGCATCCTTTTTTGCCTCATTGGACGTGCGCGCCAAAGAGACTCTTCCCTCAAGGCGCCAGCAGCCAATCCCACATTTTGTCTATCTGGCCTTGGACGTGATTGGACCGTGGGTATTTCTCGAACTATCTTCCGGTCGGTCAACATAGCATCAAAAATCTCGTATTGACAAGCCCCCTGAATGGCGAGGCATTACAGAAAATTTATGGGTCCCTACTACTACTGAGACATATGCAAAACCTCCGCCACCTGGGAAGCAGATTGCAAATTTCGACTCATCAACCTGTGACTCTATTTTACTACGTCTGCCGCAAGTGCTGATGGTGAAGCATAGGGGGGAAACTAGTCTGCTTGGAACCGCTGAACTGGAATATGGCGAGTTAAGGTCCGGTAAGATGTGACGAAACTATATAGAGCATTCGGAGTAGATTGCCCTTGGGAATTGTGAGTGATGATAGCAAAACTCACGGGTCCTTGCCTTGAATTTACTTGGACCTTCGTCTTGCATGTCCTGTTTTAGTTAAGAAACAGATTTTACTTCTCTTTCTGCAAGTTTCAGATCTCAGCTAATACTACTTGCAAATACAGAAATCAAGACAGTGTTCCACCCTACTTACCGTAGTTACTACACATGACGTCACGAATCCTGGCTTCTTGGCGTAAAGGCTGAAAAGGATTTTTAAATTTTCGGTGAAATATCACTCCACGGTGCGATCCAGCCAATCACGTTACAGAGATCCATAGTTACCACGCTTACTACGCTGTCGAACATGTTAAGCAAATAGTTACTATTAGTTACTATTTCGAGAAGGTTGGTTCGAGAGGCGTAGCAACTTTCCGTGAGGTTCAAACGGAAATAGTAACTAATAGTTACTATTGTTAGAAGGGTGGAACACGCTCCAAGTTTCGTGCTAAAATAAGGAGATTTTTGCACAAAACCAGGTAATGTTGAAACTTTACACCGCAGACAAAAATTAAAAAAATCAGGTGGTTTTCTGCCAAAATAAATGTAAATGTAATAGAATATATTGCGTTCTATTTGTGCGTCCTGGGTGGAAATCGTTATTTGGTAACAGCATTTATTTCGTTCTAACAAGCTCTAAGCAAAAGATTGTCTCGTAACATATGACTTATAAAAGATCTCCACGATACTATACGACAAGAAACACAGGTCGTTTGCAGGCGAAAATTACGATCAGGCCTTTTCTGGCAAGCTCAAAACATACCTCTGTCGTTCTGACAAGGCCAGAACTTACGGTCTCGAAATTTACGACTAGAAAATCTGTTTGCAAAAGATGGCAAGCTCGAAATATACGAAATTCGTTCTGACAAACTCAGTAAACACAAATGTCAATCTGGCAAGCTCAAAACATACGCCTGATAATCTCTTCTTAGCCATACGACTAGAAACAGGTCTTTAGCGGGCGAAATTCACATTTGGTAACTGGGTCTTTATGTCATTCTGGCAAGCTTAAAACGCAAGGTTGCCATACTGGCAAGCTCAAAACATACGACTGAGAGCACGATTCTCTGAAGCATGGGGGAAGGGTCACCCCCCTTCCAAGTCACCCTCTACACCACACAACATGATTGACAGACTAATCATTCGTAGAAGGATCGAGGAATGTTGAATAAAGGAATTATAGAATATTTTTAAATTTTGATTCCTCGCACTTAATCTGAGCATTAGTCAGTAAATGTCAGCATACTGTTTTTTCGTCAGTCGCTACATGGCTCCTGTTCGTTGATCGAGAAAGGACGCCGAGTCTGGCAGTACTGTGCATCTGTGATTTTTGTATTTTACTGTAGTTACAACTTATTGACATTTCTTGCGTTGTCCTTGTATCTTGTATGTAGTCGAGTGCACATAGTTTCATCTTTTTGGGATCCCAAAACGTTAGTGACGGATACCTATGACATCGCAAAAATGTCCGTCTGTCCGTCTGTCCGTCTGTCCGTCTGTCTGTAAGCACGATAACTCTCGAAGGGATTGAGATATTTTGATGAAACTTGGCGGGAGGATTGTTTGGGTCAAAGTACAGGTCAAGTTCGAAGATGGGCTCTGTAGCCCTATATTTGAGGGTGGGGGAGGGGTTTCTAATTAATAGGTAAAAAAAAATATTTTTTTAAATCTATTGAGATAGTTGATTTAGGGGTAAGGAGACATGCTGAATCCGAATATGAAAGTTATTTTCTCACCGGACAAGTAGTTCACCCGGAATCCGGCGAAAACCGGACACAAAATTTGTGACCTCCGCTACCCCTTTTCTCAGTAAAGCTCTGCGCGGGATTTGTATAGCCTAGCTCTGCGCAGAGCTTACGTAAGAGAGAGAGAGCTAGTGCGATCAGGGTCGAAGGGGTTGGTATAATGGAAAAGAGTAGGTGGTTGCGGGCTATATAACAGTTGGAAAGTTTAGAGGGGTTGACAACTTCAGTAGTAGGGTACACACTGAAACCAAAAATAGGCCGATCTCAATTGTGAGACAAGTGGGGGACTTCTAATAGTCTCATGGTCTGATAATAGGCTGTTAGACCATAATCATCTTCGGCAGTGAGGGGTTAACAGTTTCGTCTACTTGGTGTACCGACAATTTGTTTTCTGTGCTTTATGTGGTACGAAGAATTTGGTACCACTTCTATCACGAGGACATGGAGTCGTAAGTAAGAATCGGTTGCTAGAATCTTTGGTGATGAGGGGTTGCCAACTTTTGCTAGTTGGTATACCTTTTATTTTTTGCCAGTGTACTTCATTGTAAGAACGATACTGGGCCATGTCTATCACGGGGAGATGGACTTGTAAGTAAGAATCGGTTGCTACACTGTTAAAAGTTTTACGACATTTCCCTAGAATACGTCGCTATCGCAACACTTCAAAGAAAATCTGTTGAAAATCTCGCTCTTTTCCGTAAAAAGTGTCTGCATAGCGACATTTTTCTTGAAAGTGTTGTACGCACGATAACTCTCGAAGGGATTGAGATATTTTGATGAAACTTGGTGGGAGGATCCTTTGGGTCAAAGTACAAGTCAAGTTCGAAGATGGGCTCTGTAGCTCTATATTTGAGGGTGGGGGAGGGGTTTCAAATTAAGGGGCAAACAAAATATTTTGAAACAGGTAATGTGATAGTCGATTATGGGGTAAGAAGACATGCTGAACACGATGGTGAAAACCATTTTCTCGCCGGACAATTAGTTCGCCCGGAATCCGGCCAGAACCGGAAAGTTTGTTAAAACTAAAAGTTTTATTTGAATTTGATTAGATGTTCGATTTAGGGGTAAGAAGACATGCTGAACACGATGGTGAAAACCATTTTCTTGCCGGACAAGTAGTTCGCCCGGAATCCGGTCAGAACCGGAAAAATTGTTATAGGCAAAAGTTTTATTTGAAGTTGATTAGATGTTCGATTTAGGGTAAGAAGACATGCTGAACACGATGGTGAAAACCATTTTCTCGCCGGACAATTAGTTTGCCCGGAATCCGGCCAAAACCGGAAAGTTTGTTAAAACTAAAAGTTTTATTTGAATTTGATTAGATGTTCGATTTAGGGGTTTGAAGACATGCTGAACACGATGGTGAAAACCATTTTCTTGCCGGACAAGTAGTTCGCCCGGAATCCGGTCAGAACCGGAAAATTTGTTATAGGCAAAAGTGTTATTTGAAGTTGATTAGATGTTCGATTTAGGGGTAAGAAGACATGCTGAACACGATGGTGAAAACCATTTTTTCGCCGGACAAGTAGTCCGCCCGGAATCCGGCCAAAGCCGGAAAATTTGTTAAAAGCAAAATTTATATTTGAAGTTGATTAGATGATAGGTTTAAGGGTAAGAAGAGACGCTGAATCTGTATAGGACAATAATTTTTCACCCGGACTTATATTTCGTCCGGAACCCGGTTGAAACCGGATTTCTTATAAGTTTAGGTTTTATTTGAAGTTGATTAGATGTTAATTTTATAGGGATAAGCAGATGCGCTGAATTCGTTTCTGAACTATCTTTTTTTGGCTGGACAAGTAGTTCGCTCGGAATTCGGCCGAAACCGGAAATTTGGCAGAATTAAAGCAGGAAGTTTCGATCAGTATTGTCAAAATAAATATGGCTTATACAGGTATATCTGAACTTAATTTTCTCAGATGATTATCCTGGCGAAGACTGGACGTAGACAAGACGTAGTTGTCTGGGTCAAATATTAGATTTTTGGGATCCCATCGAAACCTTTGGTCTTGTTCACTTTCTCTACTCTTTGTTTCTCTTGCCAGCAATATTCTTGACGAACTTGCGGCCAGGTGAGTTTCTTACTCTTTCTTTATTCTGCCTTTTCCTTTGTCTTGTAGTCCTATCTGCTTGCTCTGGACCTTTCCCTATTTTCTTGGCTATGCCCTTGTCATAGATATTCCTTCTGCCCAAGCTGATTGCGAATCATATTTGACAAAGCAAAATCGATAAGTCAGCTACATTTTATTGGAGCTATATTTCGGCCCTTCTTGGCAAGGGACCTCTTCAAGAAGGAATCCTTGCCAAGAAGGGCCGAAATATAGCTCCAATAAAATGTAGCTGACTTATCCGTTTTGCTTTGTCAAATATGCCCTTGTCTATAATCGGTTGATGACTAAAGGGGGTTGAGGCGGGGAGAGGGAGGGGGAGGGGGTGCTTCCAGCTTATTGTTGATTTGCTGAATTCGGTTCTCAATTCTTTCTTCTGCTTTGATCGAATGAGCGGTATTCCCAGGGTGGAGTCGGCCAGTAGAGCGGTCAGACATTCAGGATATGGGTGTCGCCAACTGAAATCCGACCAGGAAAAACTCAATCATATGTCCCCCCCCTAACGCCGCGTATACACGATTAGGTTTTCCAGGGCGGATTTTCTGCACCTTCATCGAGAAGTTGAAAAACTCAACTTTTCCGGATGGCACTGATGATGGTGCTGAAAATCTTGGCAGGAATTCCAGCCCGCGAGCAACCAGCCCTGATTGTCTGTCCAAGGCATTTCTTTTTGCCGCGTAGTAGCTTTTCCATTCTTACTGTCCAGTATGATTTGTGTAGGTAACTACGCTTCCACTTTCCCTCGGTGACGCCAACGTTCCTAACATCTAATATTTTAAGTTATCTTTTCAATGACCAACCTATATATCCAGCGTCAACTGCACTTTCCTCTATCTCGACATTTAATTTTTTTTTTAAATTCTTTCTTATTTCCTCTTTTACTCAGCTTTTACTCTTATTTCTCATTTTACCATTTGCATCAAATCTTTAAAACGGCAAAAATTCTTAACTTTTTTCTTATTTCCTTTCCTTAGTTCCTTTCCTTAAAATTTTCTTTCATTTGCAACCAAACCAAAAAGGTTTTTTATGGCACTTGCAGCTCCGCTCAAGTGCCATATACCGATCACTTTTCGGTCGGTCTGTCGGTCGGTCGGTCGGGCGGTCCACTGTTTTCTAGTTAGGGTACTTCCAGATGTGCTAGGACGACGAAACTTGGCAGGCATATTAGGGACCCGATATAACTAACCTGGAAATAATCAGTTTCATGATCCGACTATCTGGGGGGGAGTGGTGGGCCTGGGAATCCTGAAAATTAAGTAGTTTTTGTCACACTTTTTCGAGTTGAGGTACTTCCAGATGTGCTAGGGCGATGAAATTTGGCAGGCGTATCAGGGACCCGATATAACTAACCTGGAAATAATCAGTTTCACTATCCGACCATTTGGGGGGGAGTGGTGGGCCGGGGAATCCGGAAATTTAAGTAGTTTTTGTCAAACTTTTTTTAGTTCGGGTATTTCCAGATGTGCTAGGACGATGAAACTTGGCAGGAGCATCAGGGACCCGACCGGACTAACCTGGAAATAATCAGTTTCCCGATCCGACCACCTGGGGGGGAGTGGAGGGCTGGGGAATCCGGAAAACTGGCGTAGTGTGTAACTTTCGAACGGGTGATCGGATTGGAATGAAACTTAATAACTGAATAAATGGCATACCTCTGATGTCCCATTTGAAGTCCGGACCGGATTCGACAGCTATGGGGGAGTTGGGAGGGGGGGAGACCGGAAATCTCGAGAAACGGTTAGAATGGAGGGATCGGAGTGAAACTTGCTGGGAAGGACAAGCGTCTGCTCCAGATAAATCGTTTATACATTTGGACTGGATCCGGACACAAGGGGGGGGGGGTGGAGGGGAGTTTCCCGGAATTCCGGTAATGGCGGTTTTGGGGATTTTCACGACGAAATTTGGGAGGCGAATCAGGGACCCGATCAAAAGACTTATAAATAAAAATTCACATGATCCGATAGTCGTGGGGGGAGTAGCGGGAGGGGGAATCCGGAATATTGAGTCATGCGTAACTTTGGAACGGTTGATCGGATTTGATTGAAATTTGATAACTGATCAGAGGACATGTCTCTGGTGATCTTTGTCATGTCCGGACCGGATTCGACAACAACTGGGGGGGGGGGGGGATACGTGACCGGCTCAGACTGGGGAGATCGGGATGGAACTTTGTGGGAATAGTAAAGAGATGCTCTGGATAAATCACTTACAGAACCGGATTGGCTCCGGCGACTGTGGGGGAGTTTGAGGAGGGGGGTCCGGAATTCCGGTGATCGCGATTTAAGGTACTTCCAGATGTGCTAGGACGATGGACCTGGGCTGGAATATTAGAGATTCGACAAGATTGGCTCAGAAATCGCCACGTTCCAAATCCGACATTCCTTAAAGTACCAATCTTGACCGTAAATTTAGAAAAATACTTTTAAGCAAATTATACATTTTCATGATCCCCATGAGCCCATTACCGTTTTTGCCTCAAGGGTTTTGCTTACAAACGAAGTTCTAGCTCCCTTAAAGTGCGAATCTGAACCGCAAGGTCGAAAACTACTTTTATGTATCAAACGATACATCTCAACCCATGATCGTTTGTGCCACAAGGGCTTTGCTTGAAAATTTATTTTATCACCCTTAAAGCGCACATTTTAACCGAAAAGTGATATTTTTTTTTTTTTTACCAAGCGGTATATATCAATGATCCCTAAGGGCCTGTGATCTTTTTGTCTCAATAGTTTTTCTTACAGATGAATTTCTAGTGCCTATAAAGTACGTATCATTACAGCCAAGTTCTAAAACAAAATACGTTTTCTCTAGCTCCCTTAAAGTGCACATCTGAACCGCAAAGGTAACCTTAAAAGTACTTTTGATCAAACACTACATCTCAACCCATGCAAGTGCCATATGAGCTTACAGCTCTTGTTTTTGTCCTGTCTGTGTCCAAGGCATAAACTTTGATTTCTGTCGACTTTTTGGAAATAGAGAAAATCCGGCCTGGAAAACTGAATCGCGCCACGAGAAGATGGGTTTCGGATTGTTTTAAAACTCTCGGCGGCTGTTGTCATTAAAAGTTGAAATTTGCACACATCATCTGGGACTTGTAGGAAAGGATCAGGGAACGGAACGTGTTTTTCCGACGATTAGCTTGGGATTAACCCTCATCATGCGTTCATGCTTGCAAAGTCGCGATTCCGCAAGGACGTGAATAAGTGGAGTTTTGTAAGCAGAATTGTTTGTCCTTGTAACAACCTTACCGAAGATGCGATTAATACTGAATCGGTCAATAGCTTCAAGTGCAATATGGATAGGATTTTAACTCTGATCAGTTCGATTACTCCCGATTTCTAAGAGTTATTTTGCAGCGAAAGCCTTTTCTGCTGGATTATATTGGTTATACTGTTATTATTACCTTCGCCTACAGTTGTATTGGGAGGTAGAGGCCAAGGTCGGCGTATCGGTAGCTTCAAGGCATCGGCCATTGTAAAACACGTCGGCTCGTGGGTAGACGACAGAAAAGGGTGGCATTTATTTCGTTTGGTTTGCAGGTTTATTGGCGGAGAGGAGGGAAGAAGAGGCAGTGGAAAACCAACCGCAAACACTTCCGGTATTTGTGGCGTCCAGCCAATCATAACGGTTACAGATTTGTCCGAGTCTACATGTTCAATAAACCAGGTAAGCCTACTAAACTAAATTAAATTTTATTAATAACCCGTCTAGATGTGTTAGAATGAAAATGAAACAAAAAGAAAAACAACGCTACAACAACCAAAATAATCAAAATTCACTTAACCGAAACATCATGGAGCTCCGGGGGTGATGACAGTTTTGCTTCATTCGGATGTTGATGGTTGGTGCCCCCATGTTTCAGCCGGTGCCGACACCGGCACTTGCGCTACACTAAAATTGAGAGTGGGCAACCCCTCGACACCTGAAAGGCTCGTGACAGATCCATTCTAACAAAGTTTGCCACAAGGATGCGCAGACATATATGAAATGTTACCAGCTTCTTACAGTGATCCAAAGGATGACTACCGATGTTTACTTCTTCCTAAATATTAATACTAATAACAAATATACTAAAAAGCATTTATAAATACTAAAAAGCCTGTTAGCGTTTTGAGAACTGCTGCTTCACTGGTCTGCCCTCCCAACCACTTCGGAAATGGCGTGCTGCAGGAGACCTTAAAGTCGTCGAAACAAATGTTTCGTTTATGTCTTAATTTGAAATCCCCTCTTTCAATAAGATGTGTCGTCGCCACAGCCATGGCCATGTTTCTTGTTCATTACCAGTTTGCTCAAGAAAATCTGAATTTTTAAAGAAAGGAAAGAATAAGACAGAAAAAAAATTAAACCACAACTATAAAATACATTTTTAGTCATTTAATATTAAAATAAGATCAGAACCAGAAGAGCTAACAAGAGAAACTAAAAGAGCAAGTCCAAGAGCACTTTCGCAAACAGCAATTGTTAAAAAACAGAAAGTATTTAAGTAGCTGTGACAGCGATATTGGTTTTGGCAAGGAGCCATTTTGGCAGGAATGGCCAAATGACAATATTGACTTCTGTCTTTCAGGACACGGTTTCTCAAGGTATACCCATCTATGGAAGAACTCACCAACCCCTCGGGCGGTCCATCACTGAGCCAAACATAGCTGGAGCTACGTCGGAGGAATTTTACGAAACGCCTGGCGTTACCTGCTACATTACACGCGATGGAGGAATCAATCTGTTCGTTTTAGTCAAGGTGGGTGATTAAATGATTGATTGATTGACTTTCAACTATCCAGTGACAAACGAACATTCAAGTAAAAAAGCACTTGTTCCTCTTTTAAAAGTGGAAACGACTCACTTTTCTAGCATGAGCCTGAAGAGGACCCTTGCCAAGAAGGGTCGAAATATCGTTCGAATAAAATTGGCTGACATATCCGTTTAGCCGAGTCAACTAAAATATTCTAGTACAGTAAACATTTAAACCGAACATCTCTCTTCGCCAATCATTATTTTTAAATTTTGTAATCTATAACAAAACTATTACTCAATACTTCAAATACCTTTAACCCCCCCCCCCTTCTCAAAGAAATAAATTTAGAGCTTCCCCAATGAATAATATTTTAAATTATTTTAAACTAAATGGTTTTCTGACTCCATAATTCTGTCAGAAAGGGAATTCCAAGCGTTTACACCAATCTAGTTCAAATACAAGCGAATGCCACATATTTTTGTTATAAAACCAGGATTCTCTGAACTCTTAATTGATCCGGGGCAATGACATTATACAATACTGTAACCATAATTTGACGAACAGTAAAATATGACTACAGATAAAATATAACTATAACTTTTATAAGACTATAATATGCACCATCCCAGCTGGTTTAGGTGCAGTTGGTTAGGTTGGGCTAAGACTAAGGACCTAGACAGAAACCTAATACGGGCCAAGGAAGTATCCCTGCCCGCTCACCGACACGCCGTTAACCAAGCATCTTTTCCTAGGGTCTGTGGACAGTGTCAAAGCGCCCGGAAGTCTGTAGTGAAAAAGTATGTGAGGTGGTCTTGTGTCTAGTAGATCTTCTGGTGGACCTGGGACTACTTAGGGACACTTTTGAGTTGACGGAACTTGCGGAAAAACTACCAAATCTGGGGAGAGCTGAATCGGATGCGAAGGACCAGCAGGCGGAGAAGTGGCTGATCACGTTCGAAGTTATTATCAGGTTAGTCGCTTTGACCTCCTTCGGGATATATAGGCATGAAGCACGTTTATCAAAACAGTCGGCAGTGAGACACTGAAAGGGTTTTACAAACAACTATCACACTTCGGACAAGACCGTAGAGATGGGGGTCAAGGTTATTTGTGTCATCAACAAACAATGCGACATTAATTATTAGCATTGCAGGCGCAAAATTATTTTGGGGTTTGAACACGAGAAAAACAAAATGGTTCAAACCCCTCCATGAAAAAAATAATGCAAAAAGATCTAGAATCAGCACTGGGTGGGACAACTACCGCACCCAACCGCAAACTCAGAAGAAGACCAATCCGTGCAACTTAAAAAAACAACAAAAAACACCGCAGGTGGGACGGATAACTGATAAGGTTAGTGTTCCTGAGGAACTATAGCTCCTCAGTTTCGTGGTAAGTACAGTACTTATCTAATATGGGCTGCACCATTTGGTTTTGGAGCGAAACCGACTTTTTGCGGGAATCAGGCTTTCCAAAGCTATATGCAACTATAGTTCCTCAGTTTCATGGTAATTGCAGGATCCTATCTAATATGGACTTGGACTTAACTATAACATGGTGGGGTGAAACCGACTTTGGGTGTGAATCTGGCTTTATAGAACTATAGCTCCTCAGTTTCATGGTAATTGCAGGATCCTATCTAAAATCGGCTGCCCTATATGGTGTTGGGGGCTTGGGGCGAAACCGAATTTGTGCGGGAATTAGACTTGATAAAGCTTTAGAAAACATTAGTTCCTCAGCTTCAAGGTAATTGCAGAATCCCATCTAATATGATCGGTCCCATATTACAGTGGGACGAAACAGACTTAGTGTGGGAATTAGGCTTTAGAAAGTTTTAAAACTATAGATCCTCAGTTTCATGGTAATTGCAGGATCCTATCTAATATGGGCTGCCCATACGAATGTGACGAAAGTCATGCACAGTCGTCGAGCGAACATGCGCGACTCCAGGCCACTCACCTGCTCACGCGCTTGTACAAACTAGATGGCAGCATGTTCGCGGAATCGTTGCAGAGCCTCGTGAAAGGACGTGTGAGCTTGCACATTCTGATGCAGGCGCTGCACGCATTTATGGGGTTCTGTATGGAGCATGGATCGTTCCTGTCACCGCCACGTGAGTGTCTCATTTGTATTTTATTATTCGTAAGTTGCGTAAGGGACACGGTAACTGGAACTGCATTTTGTCGTTTTTGAAGTTACCACGGTATCTGATACTACGGTTGCTTTGCAACAGCGACTATTGCCGGATGTCTTTTAAGAAGTCCCTCCAAGAGAAATAGCTAATCTACTAACTCACATCAGTCACAAGTGCCAAAATTGACAAAATCCTAGGCTCTTTGGTTGGTGATGACGAAAGGAGACGGCTTTTGGAGATATCATGGTAACTGGCCAGATACTCGGTAATTGCATAAACGACTTTAGACCGTGGTATCGGATACCACGGTAACTGCATAAACGACTTTAGACTGTGGTATCAGATACCATGGTAGCCTATCTGGAAAAAAAAATGCAACTATTCAATAGTTTTCGGCTATGTTCAATAGTTCAGGCTATGTTGAATGCTGGTTATGCTGAAGAATAAACAGTTGAATTGAACGGATGGATGAGCAGCGCCATTTTCACCCATTTGCTGTGGTATGTATAAGTCAACTTTTAGGGAGCTGAAGTAGTTCCTCAAGGTCTCGTAAGAACATCTAAGCTTTTTTTATGGTTTTCGTCATACGAATCAGCGCCGACTAAAGTTGACTACATAAGAAAACATACCCTGCTGCTCCCCTTCCCAAGTTTTTAGCAGTAAAGCTGAAAAAAGCGTTCACAGCGACCAACATCAGTAATTTCATCTTTGATCCCCGAAATCTCCGCAATAACGTGGATTTAAGATTCATTTTTCGGTTAGTTCAAAAGAGGCCGTCCCGTGTGTCAGCAGATGGCACTGGCCTAATTGGTGGTATCCGACCAATAGAAGCGTCCATACTCTCTGCCATCTTCCGGCCATTGGTTAGCCGTTTCGTAGATCAGCAGGCATCCATTAAGACACTTGAGCAAGCGGTAAGTTTGAAATGGTCACTATCATACGAATCCTTTTAACTTTAGTTTTAATAGTGACAGTTTATTTTTAACCCATATCTCTACAGAAAGCAAGTGTAGTAGAATAAAGAACTAAGAGCTGGAAGCTCATATGGTACTTGCTGTCAAGGTTGTATGGCTCTAGGTCCTAGACCCGAGGGAGTCGGGGGGAGGGGGGGCCCGACTCCCTCGAAGCATAAGTGGCACGCTTTAAGGGGACTGGGGAATATCGTTTGTCAGCAAAACCCTTGAGGCACAAGTGATCATGGGCCCTGGGGAACATGAAATCATATCGGAATCATATCGGTGTCACAAGATTCTGGACTCCCCCTCCCTCCACTCCCCCTGGAAAGTCGGATCAGCGTAACGGCAATTTACAAGTCAATTTGGTCAGGAACCTAACGTGCCAAACCAGTTTCATCTTCTTAGCCCATCTGCGTATACCCTAACATTTGTGTCTCCTAGCAGGTTTTCAAAAACTTATTAGTTGCATTTTTGATCCGAATTCTCCTGGCGATTCTCCTCGCAATTCTCCTATTTTGCGGTTTTGGACTATTCAGGTGAAGCGAATTCTCCTTTTCTTGCGTTTTTGTCAGAATCGAGAACGGGGAAAGCCTCGTGATTCTGCAGAATCGAGAAGTTGCTCCGATAGTGAATTCTCAATTCTCCTCCCTTCGTTCTCCTCCCTGATTGGTCAACAGACTGCGGGTGTTCAATATGCATAAACAGGTATACCGGGTTGCAGACGAGCTGCCAAATTAGTGTTCGTGTCAAAAGCGAGAATGGAGAAGCGAGAAGAGCAAAAACGGTAATTTGTACGAAAATCGAGAATTCAGAAGCGAGAACGGAGAATTGAGAATTCAGAAACGCAACTGTAGCCTACAAACAACTTTGTCGTTTTAGGGTTTATATGAGCAGATTCGCCTTTTCCTATCGTATGTACGAGATGCACACACCTCAGTCTTCCGTGAGGTCGCCTTGAGCGGACTCATTGATACAACGAAGGATTTGAAGAAAGCGAAGTCCAAAGCTGACGTTCAACAAAACAGGTGATTTTAATTATGTTTCGTTGAGGAAGGGTCAGCAATTTCAAGTTTAACAGAAAAGGAATGAGATAGGACAGTCTAGTTAACCATCACTTATTCACTTAATAGGCTTCAAGGCCCGATGAAAATGCGTTACATCGTTGCTCCGCGCTATTCAGGAATGATCGGTTTTCGGATTGTGGACTTTCTCTGACGGATTTGTAGTAACCCTATGCGCTTGTACCTGTGGTGTATGCTTGACGAAAACGATTTGTGAAAGTTTGTGTTCACGCAGTGATCAGTCTTCACCTAGCCCACCACTGGCCACTGAAAAGCCAAGTTTGTGTTGAGATTCAGTTGTCCGCATCATAGTAGAACTTAGCGTTGGACGGCCGTAGATATTCTGAAAGTCATGCTAGAGAATATAGTCAAAAAAAAAGTTAAGTACAACCGAAACAATTCAGTGAATCCAATTAAATGATACAAAAATAAGTTGGCGTTTCAGTTAAACTTTAAAAGGTCAAACGAAATGCCCAATCATGGGTATATTTGTGAACCATTACTGTTAAAGGAACAGAAAACTTGACTCAAACTTGACTCGGGGAGCTAGCTAACATATCAAGAATGTACTCTGAGTCGATATTGAG
Organism: Branchinecta lindahli; assembly: GCA_023053555.1. NCBI lineage: Eukaryota > Metazoa > Arthropoda > Branchiopoda > Anostraca > Branchinectidae > Branchinecta > Branchinecta lindahli. Next base: position 22,994,513 of record JAKZAO010000006.1, read on the forward strand.
AGTAAGAAAAATTCTTGTTACGACCATTGCAGTTTCCGGGCAGTTTCCGAGAATTCGACTTTTGAGCAAAAGGTTTGCAAAAGCGAAAGGTTTGTGTGCCACGACTAGGAATCGAACCCCGGCCGTCTTGTCGGGGAGGTCGTTTGCCTGTAGTCTACATCTAAAAAGGCGAACTTTTACAATACATAAGTGCATAATTACAGTGAATAAGGGGCAAGGGCCTGCCAGCTAGCTTTGAGAACGCTAAGGAGGGGGTTCGAGGTTCGAGATAACAAAGAAAGGGGGGCCTGTCGACAATAAGACCCTGTATATTTATCTAAGCCCCCCGGGCGATTCGATGACCGAAAGTTGCGTAGTCAAGTTTACTGTTCCTTTAACACTGATCTGTTCTCAAAGGTGATCTATTTGCCAGCCGCGCCGACAAACGATAAAGTCAGGATCACTGTTCCTTTGGTTTTCTTCTTCTTCTTCCTTATGTCAGGATCTCTGTTTTGATTTCAGTCAACGGCCGAACCATAGCCGGTTAAAAATCAGCTGACTAATATGCTTAGCAACCCGACATCAATCTTCGGTTGTGTCAGGGTAGGGCTATGGGGAAGGGCCCTTGCACCTCCGCACACCGCTTTTCCACACGCCGATTGACGGGACTTTTTTTTCTATCCGATTGAAATTTATTTTCTGTTTCAGTGAATCGGAACTGGCTAACGACCGCAAGTCTATGACGCCGAATTCGCAAGATGGCGGCATACGCAAATTTGACTCAGGATCTCAAATGGTACGTTTTGAAATCCTGTGTATCTTTTTCGTTGATCCCTGTTGGTCATGCGTTTACATTTAACTCGCGTGTCTGGGAAAATCTTTAAATGCTCGCGGTCCGTACTGCAGTTTTTCATACTTTTTTCCAATTTCCTATATATTTGCATTGGGAGGGGGGGGGGGGGGTAGGCCGGTTTTTTTGGCACCGGGTGGGTGGCGGGGGGGGGGGGTCGCCTAGACCCACTCTGCAGCAGACACTTGAAGATAATACCCAAAGGGTTATCTGTTGAAATTGTGCATCCAGTCGTTTCAAATGTTACTAAACTCACGTTGATATCCTTGCTGATATTTTTCTTTCCAATTTAGCCTCTAGAGGAGAACGATTGGGATCACACGTTCGAAGTAAAGAAGCGTCTCTCACTCAACCTGTCAAGATGGTTCAAGGGCAGCAAAAACCAGTCAAGGATACGAGGTGCTGCCAATACTGGAAGGGTCCAGAAAATTTCGTGGCTTCGCCCATGTAAGTAGTTTGTGTAAAAAAAACAGACTGCTATACGTAGACTTGCGCGTAGAACTACGTAATAGATACAGTATCTGTCCGAACATTCCAACGAAACTTTAGCCGGGCATGGCCCCCATAGCTTTGATGAGAAACACGGAGAAACGTATTTTTGACCGATGTCGGAAGCAATAAGCGGGATGCCGATCCTCTTCGAAAAGAGCCAGACGTGGCAGATACAAACATCGGTTCAGTGTCGTTAGCGTGGATAAAAAACAAGACCAAAGTTTTCGATGGGATCCCAAAAATTTAATATTTGATCCAGACAACTAGGTCTTGTCTTCGCCAGATCCAGTCTTCATCAGGCTAATCATCCGAGAAAACCAAGTTCAGATATACCTGTATAAATCTATTTTGACGATACTGATCGAAACTTTCTGCTTTACTTCTGCAAAATATCCTGTTTCGGTTGACTTCCGAGCGAACTACCTGCCAAGCAAAAAAAGATAGTTCAGAAACGAATTCAGCGTATCTCCTTATCCCTATAAAGAACATCTAATCAACTTCAAATAAAAGTTTAACTTCAAAAAAAAAAATCCGGTTTCAACCGGATTCCGGACGAACTATATGTCCGGGTAAAAAATGATTGTCATATACAGATTCAGCTTCTTTTCTTACCCTTAAATCTATCATCTAATCAACTTCAAAACAAAAATTTCTGGCCGGATTGGTTTTTACCATCGTGTTCAGCATGTCTCCTTACCCCTAAATCGAACATCTAATCAACTTCAAATACAAATTTTGCTTTTAACAATTTTTCCGGTCTTGGCCGGATTCCGGACGAACTACTTGTCCGGCGAGAGAATGGTTTTCACCATCGTGTTCAGCATGTCTTCTTACCCCTGAATCGAACATCTAATCAACTTCAAATAAAAATTTTGCTTTCAACACATTTTCCGGTTTTCGCCGGATTCTGGGCGAACTTCTTGTCTGGCAGGAAAATAGTTTTCACCATCGTGTTCAGCATGTCTTCTTACCCCTAAATCGAGCATCTAATCAACTTCAAATACAAATTTTGCTTTTAACAAATTTTCCGGTTTTGGCCGGATTCCGGACGAACTACTTGTCCGGCGAGAAAATGGTTTTCACCGTCGTGTTCAGCATGTCTTCTTACCCCTACACCAAACATCTAATCAACTTAAAATAAAACTTTTACTTTTAACAAACTTTCCGGTTTTGGCCGGATTCCGGGCGAACTACTTGTCCGATGAGAAAATGACTTTCATATTCGGATTCAGCGTGTCTCCTTACCCCTAAGTAAACTATCTAAATAGCTTTCAAAGAATATTTTGTTTGCCCCTAAATTTGAAACCCCTCCCACACAGCCCATCTTCGAACCCGACTTGTACTTTGACCCAAAGGATCCTCCCACCAAGTTTCTTCAAAATATCTCAATCCCTTCGAGAGTTATCGTGCTTACAGACGGACGAACAGACGGACAACTTTTGCGATGTCATAGGTATCCCGCCACTTACGTTTTGGGATCCCAAAAATCACATCGGAGGTTTGAAATCAGAATGAACGGAACGACTAGGGACGTTTAATGAATCAGTAATGATTCAATAAAAATGATTTACCAGTGTGATTATAAATCCTGTTAAGTCAACCACCAGAACCAGCATTAGCGTAGGACAAGACAGTAGAAGACCATCCAACCATAAAATCAACCAGAGGCGGAGCATAACAGATCCATCATCCTTATTCGCTCCGAAGTGCGAATTAAGGTAATCAGGTAATGTAGGTACAACAGGTCCTTTAAAGTTTTTCGCATGACGGAGAAGTGCTTTATTACATCGACAGCTTCCTCCACTGCTGTGCATAGGAGGCGGTTTCTCATACGAGATTGTGATTGTGTAATATTCTGTCTTCTTTCATTTTTGCTAGCCTTCTTGTCGAAACTAGTTGCTATTTAAATTGGGAATGTCTGGTGACTGAAATCTTGTCTGATCGTTACCTGAACCACAACAGAGGTTGGGTTGGTGTGAAACAGAGAGCGAAGGTAGGATTGGGATCAAGAAGTCAGGTTTTAATGCGAACTTTAAACTCCTAAGAAGAATGATAGCCCTGTTATGGGAGGAGGATTGCTTGCGTTGATAAGATTCATATTGCAGCAACTTGGTTCAGACGCAACCCTCGACGTGAGGACCGATCCATCGCTATGTATGACATGTCTTCGCTGAGTTCCAACAGCAACGCATCCGCTGGAAACAAGTTGAGTAGACGCGCGTCTACAAAGTAAGTACACCACCTTTACTTGATCGCCGTGCGTGTAATTGCGTTGCGGATACAATGGCATCTGATACCACGGTAACCGGATCTGCTTTTTGTCGTTTTTGCATTCACCATGGTATCTGATAATTTAGTTGCTTTGCAGAAACGACTCAAGCGATTACGGTTATGTTTACAGTATGCAGAATGACAGGAAGCAACAATTGAAGCCCATTAAAAAATTTCCCTTAAAGGACCCCTCTTGCTTATTCTGCCTTTTTTATTATCCCTAGCTCCTTTATGGAATTACGAGCTTCTGAAATCCACGCCTTTCGCTATCCTTTCATTTTGTAAAATCGCTTTTCAGCGCTTTTTTGGCCTAGCCGACTTTTACCAGTCACGTAACGCAAACTTCGTCGGAAGCTTCAAGGTCCGCCTCTTCACATAAGGATATGAAAAGCTTCAAAGTGATATTTTTATTTTGGAAGACGGGTTCCGGCTAACCCCCCCCCCCCCGGACAAACCCCCCGGCGAACCCCCCCGGCTAAAACCCCCCGTTACCAAAACCCCCCGACCAAAACCCCCCCGGTACCAAAACCCCCTCGACCAAAACCCCCCCGATACCAAAACCCCCCGGTACCAAAACCCCCCCGCATAAAAAAGACGGGTATGCAAGAGTAGAGTAACTGGTAGGTAGAGAGTAAGAATAGAATAAACTTCTTTCACAAACTTGATAATAATGCTGAAGTACAGTGGGTATCAGAACAACGATAAACAAAGGGAGTGTAAGGCGAAGGTGAAGGTTGATGGTGACAGACTAATTGCTAAAGTTACCAAACACGCGCATTCAACTGGAGCTGTTGTCAGTGAGGTGTCAAAACCAGTTCCACTCAGTGTAACGATCCCCCCAACAAATCCTTTCCCAATGCCTTCCCCTTCTTGGCGATGAAGCTGCAGTTAGGATGCCAAGCGCTGGTGCAATGTGAGGCTCCCCTTGCCTGCTCTTTAGTTATTGCCATACCAGAAACTCGAAGATGGCAGTAAATGGAGTGTTACCTATGACACCGCAAAAGTTGTCCTGCTTTCCGTCTGTGAGCAGGATAAGTCTCGAAGGGAATGAGATATTTTGATGAGACGTGACGGGAGGATCCTTTGGGTCAAGGGAAAGGTTGAGCTCGTTTTGTGATAGCACTTTCAAGATAGTCCCAGAAATATTCTACTAGCTCTTCACCCTACTCGTGCTTGTCACATGGTTGTTCGTTTTGTTGCCCAGTAAATCCCAGTCTAAATATATGTGAGTGTCTAAGGATTCCGGGGGGGGGGTCGCCGGGGGGAGGGATGGTACCGGGGGGATTTTCTGTTCTTCTCTTACTCTCTACCTACCAGTTACTCTACTCTTACATACCCGTCTTTTTTATGGGGGGAGGGGTTGGTACCGGGGGGTTTTGGTACCGGGGGGGGGGGGGTGTTGGCGGGTTATTTTTTGCGGGGGGGGGGGGGGGTTCTCGCCTAGACCCACATGGTAGACTTATGTTTTGCCTGGTTTTCCCACTTTTAAACCACGGCGCGTTCAGTTCTTAAATATTTTGCTTCCGGCCGCCCCGTCGGAGAGCGTGAAGGCTGGACGGAGTCGACTAGCGGTAACAATAAAATCAGTAATTTCGCGTCGAAAGTAATGGTATTTTCGAAAAACGATATTCCTGTGCCATTTCATCGTCAAAAGATCTTTTCTAGTAAGATTTGTGCTTTAAATCCGAAAGCACCGGGCACATGCGGAGAAAAAATACCCAAATGTTCTCTCTCCTTTCAGAGGGGGCAAGCATCCCTCCCGTCGGAAACCACATCGCCTCTCTCAAAAACCTTCTCTGCTCTGAATTCGAAGGCAGTTTGCCCTTAGTTGGATCCAACGAATTAAAACCTATTATTGATTACTTCCTAAAACGATTATTGAAGAATAACTTCACCGAGCTCACATTGGCCATTGAAAAGTCAGGTTTGTGTTGAGATTCAGATTTTCCGCGTCATAGTAGAAGTTTGCGCTGTATGGACGGCCGTAGAGGTTCTGAACGTCATACTAGAGCATAATATAGTGAAAAAAAAAAATCCCTAACACAGTCCAAATAATTCAGCGAGATCAGTTAAATGACACATAAGGATTAAATTCCAAAGACAGAAAAAATGGGGGGGGGGGGCTATAATTTAAAGATGCTACATAAACTTTCTGTTTACCTTTCCAAAGCAATCGCGACGCCGAAACTCAAGTATGTTTGCCTTTTTCTGCAGTGTCGCTGTTTGGGTTCAAGAAATAAACCGCAGAGAAGCCGAAAGTCCATCCTTATGAGGATTACGCCCGCAAATAGAGGAGATAGAATAATGTTATATAACTGGTAATTTTTTTCACGACCATAGTTACTGCTTTTACTCTTTATTTTCTTGTTTCAAAGAAAATTGGATTAGTTAGCTTGTTTTTATACGGAATTTTCTTTTCCCTCTCCCCTGTTCCAAGAGGACTAGTTTCTGTTAGCCTCACCGTCAGCACTTGGATCAGACATTAAAATATAGATCCACAGATTAGCAGTGGAAAACCTGTCATTGCGTCCCGGGTAATTGAGATTTTACACATGTCTCAGCAGCAAAGAGTGAAAGTCACCCATTACCCTATGGAACCGACTTTTTACTATGTCTACACAAGCGTTGAGCCTGAGGAAATAGGAGACTGTTACTCCACTTGGAGCGCTGAATTGTAATAAGGCCAAACTGAATCCTGGCGTGTCTCTTTGGATTTTCTTGTTGTCTTCTTGTCTTTTTCGTGTGTTTGAAGAATAAGAAAGGCTGTAGGGATGGTAAGCACTGTATCTCTAGCAGAAATAGCATTTTTATATTTCTGCTTTAATATATATTTTATTTCCAGGGCCACCGTGTCTTTACAGAAAGCGCGGCAACGTGTTGAAATGCACCTCGCAAAGATCAAGCTGAATCGACTCCGCAAGAACGAACTGGGGAAGAGTAACACACCAGGTATGTGCCGCTAACTTTATTTATGTTAAATGTCCTGACAGGGGGACCGGCAGGTTGTCTAAGACTATAGGCTGATTTTGTCTCTTTCATTGTTTTCCATTCCGTAGATCTTACATTCTTGAATTTTTGCCTTCGTGGTGCTGACCAGCGCAGAACTGTTTTTGTTTTCGCTATATTGACATGTAACCCCGAACTGTCTGTTCACATTCTGACACTTTAGTCAGAACTTACTACAATTTCTTTATCTTATCTTCTTGTTTCAGATCCTAGCCGACGGAATTCGCTTGAGGTCGAATCCCCGCACAAAGATTCGGAAACTGAAAACCCAATTCCGAAGAGGATTGTTTCAAAAGAGCTTCTGCTTAGTGGCATGATGCGCCTTGGTTTTCTACTTGACGCAACGGCTCCAGGTTCGATTCCTGAGCCTCATCTAATGGCCGCCGTTCTGGAGCTGGTAAGATAAATTATTCCCGGGTAGCTGTCACTACGCCCACACGCCAGTTTGCCCATACAGAATAAATATCCTATAGGTCGCCCACAAAAATCTCCCTCCCCACACACACGGGTTAAATGACGCGTGGGCGAACTGACGTATGGACGGACTGACATGTGGGCGAACTGACTTTTGGACGGACTGAAGAGTGGACGAACTGGCTTGTGGTCGAATTGACGTTTCTGTGGACTGAGTTGTGGGCAAACTGACAGAACCACCTATCTACATCCGCTATAGCAAGGAACATGATGTTTTATTCAATCATTCTATTAATAGTTCATCGGTATTATTTGGTATTACTTGGTTTAGTAGTGCCTTTTTGCTACTTGGGTAGTGATTTTTTTTTTTTTAGTGAAGTGGCCGCCACCTTTTTAAATTTAAGTAAGTAAGTAATTTATTTGTAACCCGCCGTTTTTAAAAAGCGGAGTAATATGAGAGAAAATAAATAAAACCCATAAAAAGACACTAATTTTTAGTCTTCGGCCAGGAAGCATTTGTGCTTTCTGAATTTGTACAGGAAGCAGATGCAATCTAGCGTTGACTTTTGTATTTTTAAGCATATATGGCAATAGAAATTTGAATTTACCCGAAAATTCATACAGAGCAAATCACGACTACCGGTGTTGCAACGTCTTACGAAAGAGGGGATGAAAACCTGCGGTGGTGGGAGTTGAATTAGGACAGAAGCTATCTAGTCTACCTACCTAGCTCCTATCCAGTCTTTTTTTTATTCGGGGCGTGAGTAGGGTTTCACAGTCGTTTACCACACAAAAATAGCGGGATCCTATTGGTCAGGTTTTTGCACCGTCGAGTCATTGCCTCGCTTCCCTAATGACTAATACCGACAGTGTCGGCTAGAACCGTTTCCGCGTAGATTGCAACCCCTCTATGTCCCCCTTGATCCTGACAGTCAGAAGGTTTAGAACTAATCGTGAAAGGAGACTTGACAACCTGGTCCTGATTTCTAACCGAATTATTCTAGCCATTTGCGCCAGTTGCCGCGCGGGCCTGTTTTCTTCTGGAATGTGCTATGCTTGTGCGTCGCTGTGCACGAGGTCAGTGGCCCTCGTGGATGAAGTCCAGCGCTCAGTTCTCTGCCTCCTTTCGAAGCGTAGCTGGGCCACTCCACCGCTCTAACAGTGGTATAGGTAAGTACAAATGACCTCTACATTTTATACAACTATGTATACTTTGTTTATATGTATGTGTTTTGTATGTATCTATATTTTAATTCTCTGCCATCCACGAACATGACGAGAAGTACAAGCGAGTAGAAGTACAATTGTACATTCCACTCTGAAAAAACAAGACCAAAGGTTCCGATGGGATCCCAAAACTTCGATATCTGATCCAGACAATTAGGTTTTGTCTTCGTCAGATCCGGTCTTCGCCAGACTCCATGAACATTTATACTCTTAAAATTTCGATTGAAACGATCCTGGCTTACTTCTGCGAATTTTTCGGTTTCTGGCGGAATTCCAGAACTAATTGTCCGACGAAAAACTAAAGCTCAAAAACGAATTCAGCGTATCTATAGTTACCCATATTTCCAACATCTAATCAACTTCAAATAAAAATTTAACTTATCACAAATTTTCCGGTTTCAACCGGATTCCGAACGAACTATATGCTAGGCAAAAAAATTATTGTCATATAGGGATTCAGCATCTCGTCTTACCCCTAAATCGGACATCTAATCAACTTCAAATAAAATTTTTAATTTTATCAAACTTTCCGATTTTGGCCGGATTCCAGGCGAACTACTTGTCTGGCGAAAAAACGGTTTTGATATTCGTGTTCAGCATGCCTTCTTACCCCTATATCGAACGTCTAATCAACTTCAAATAAGACTTCCACACAGGGTTGTGCAATTTGACCTGCTTTTGAATCGCACAATTCAAGATTCACTCATCCGCTAACAGGCGCAATTCGAATACGATTACGATTCAGTTGTCCAGCAGAACGATTCGATTCAATTCAATTCACCAAAAAAAGTGATTCAATTCACGATTCGAAACGATTCAAGGAGAAATTGCCGATTATTCGAAAGGATTCGCGAATAACCATGATCAACAACAACAATCCGTTTGAATTGAACATTATCCTTATTCCTCAGTATTTAAAAAAAAAAACAAGAGTTGTAAGTTCATATGGCACTTGCAAGACTTGGTAAAAGGATGAAAGTAGTATTGCATTAGTGGGTTTGTTGTGATCATTTGTAAGCAAAACCCTTGAGACAAAAATGACGGTGGACCCTTGGAAATCACGAGAATGTATCGTTTGGTAAAACGCACTTGGCTGTGATGATATGAATATATATAGTTTGGTCAAATATATTATTTTTACTTTCGGTTAATGCTAGAAAGTCATTTCCAAGCAAAATCCTTGAGGCGAAAATGAGCATGGGCTCATGTGGAGCATAAATTGTGGATTTTGCTAAAAGTATTTTTTTGTACTTTAATGGATGGTCGGATCTGGGAAACAATCTTGTCAAGTCTCTGATGTTCAAGCCAAGTTTCAACGTCCTAGCACATCTGGTAGCACCTTAAATCGTGATCACCGGAATTCCAGACCCCCCCCCCCCTACAGTGCTTGGATCGGCCCGGTCTTGTCAACTACGTATCTTTCCATACCGATCCGTCCATTCTGAATATGTCACGAGATTTCCGGTTCCCCCCTCCAACTCCCCCAAAGTCACCGAATCCGTTTCGGACATGAGACATGAGTTCTTTCCGAATATCAAGTTTTATTAAGATCTGATCACCCGTTCAAAAGTTGGACATTTCTCAAGATTCTGGATCCCCCCTCCCTCAACTCCCCCCACGATGGTGAAATCGGAGAAACGACTGTTCTCAAGTTATAATTTTTCGAGTCTCTGATATGCCTGCCAAGTTTCGGCGTCCTAGCACATGTGTAAGTATCTTAACTCGGGATCACCGGAATTCCGGAACCCTCCCTCCAACAGTGCTCAGATTCGGTCCGGTCTTGCCAACTGCGTATCTGGAGCTTCTTCTTCCCACCAAGTTTCATGCCGATCCGTCCAGTCTGAACATGTCACAAGTTTTCCGACCCCCCCCTCCAACTCCCCCCAAAGTCACCTGATTAGTTTCGGATTTGAAATATGAAATCTGAGAAATGATTTCTTTCCAAACATTAAGTTTCATTAAGATCCGATCGCCCGTTCAAAGGTTGGACATAAGTGCTCGGATCCGGTCCGGTCCTGTCAGTTATCAATCTGGGGCTTGTTCTTCCCACCAAGTTTCATCCCGATCGGTCCAGTCTGAACATGTCACAATATTTCCGGTTGCCCCCCTCCAACTCCCCCAAAGTTACCGGATCCGTTTCGGATTCAACATGTCACATCTTAGACACGCGGTCTTTACAAATATCAAGTTTCAGTAAGATCCATTCCCCGTTCAAAAGTTAGACAATGTCAGTATCCCGGATCCACGCACCCTCCACTCCCCCACGGTAGTCGGATCGGGAAAGTCACTATTTCTAAGTTACTTTGGTCGGTCCCTAATATTCCTGCCAAGTTTCATCGTCCTAGCACATCTGGAAGTACCCTAACTCGCGATCACCGGACTGACCGACAGACCAACGGAAAAGTGATCGGTATATGGCACTTGGCCGGAAGGCAAATGCCATAAAAACCCAGTCCTTTGTTTTCAATTAAGTATGTGCACTGGATCTGGATTATTTCTCTAGAAAGCCAACATCGTAGATGCAAGTAAGGTTTCTAAAATACAAGTACACACACTGTATAGTAAAACACAAGAAGCAATTTGAGTTTGCCTCTTCAAGGTTTCAATTCAGATTTCGAGATGTTCGCACGTTACTGGCCTAGCAGAAGGAGGCTGAGATATCTCGAAATACTACTGACTGCAACCTACGGATAATCTCTCCTGGAAATGGACATATTTCTAAAGCGGCCGTCAATAGTCAGACCCCCTATTAGAGCTATAAATCCTCCGAAACATTTATGAACTGTTCTTAAATGGCGGATGAGGTTTGATGTCAAACCGACGCGATATCGAACTGTCACTCCACAATGCGAGCACTTCGACGAAACGTTTTCACCCTTCTTCAGAGAAACTGAATTGTCAGGTGGCACAAAATGTTTGTAAACTTTCGACATGTTATTAGACCAAGAGTTGTTAGCAGAATAACTTCGAAAACCATTCTCCCAAGCATTTATACCTCTCTGTTTCCTCAAGAGGATAAAAAGAGTAGACATTAATGGCAAGAAATTGCAGAACCGGTAATCCGTGAACAATGGTGTTGCAAACATGAGCTGTACATACTCATGGGGAAACTGATTTTGATCCTTTTGAAGGACGATTCACTGCAATTTATTCATTTTTTGAGGCTGAATCACACTGCGATTCGACGAAAAAAAAAGCGATTACGATTCACTCACGATATTCAGCTGGGAAAACAAATGACGATTACGATTCGATTCACGATTATTCGTAAAATCCTGAATTGAATCGCAATTCAGCGAATAACGATTATTCATGCACAACCTCCACATTTAACAAACTTTCCGGTTTTGGCCGGATTCCGGGCGAACTACTTGTCTGGCAAGAAAATGGTTTTCATATTCGTGTTCAGCATGCCTTCTTACCCCTAAATCAAACATCTAATCAACTTCAAACAAAACTTTTACTTTTAACAAACTTTCCGGTTTTGGCCGGATTCCGGACGAACTACTTGTCCGGCGAGAAAATGGTTTTCATATTCGTGTTCAGCGTGTCTTCTTACCCCATAATCGACTATCACATTAGCTGTTTAAAAATATTTTGCTTGCCCCTTCATTTGAACACCCTCCCCCACCCCTAAATGTAGGGCTACAGGGCCCATCTACGAACTCGACCTTACTCTTGACCCAAAGAATGCTCACACCAAGTTTCATCAAAATATCTCATTCCCTTCGAGAGTTATCTTGCTCACAGACAGACAGACGGACGGACGGACGGACAGACGGACGGACGGACGGACAGACGGACGGACAGACGGACGGACGGACGGACAGACGGACAACTTTTGCGATGTCATAGGTATCCCTCCACTTAAGTTTTGGGATCCCAAAAACCTCTCATACGACATTGGGTCGTATGAAATGTTTTGTTCAGAGTGGAATGCATATGGTGATGTGGATAAGAAATGGCTAGAATCCCGAGTGCAAGTTTCTCCGCTTTCTTGGGAAAGTAACTGTAAAATTATTACCGAATTGTAACAGAACTGTAGGCTACATACACACCTTTCTACCTTAAAAAAAAATATATTTTGTCTTTGTCGTAGTCGCAGTGTTCTTCTGATCACCTTATGGTTTGTCGAGTTCTTCGGACGGTTGCCGGAAGTGCAGCCGAAAGATTAAACCTCGCATAACCTGTTTTTTTTTGCAAACCTGGCTTATGGAGATTAACGTTTCCAAAAGTCATCTGGTGACCCTAGGACGACCTATCCTGCCCTCTGTTTATACGATAGGAAACACTACTTGAGCAGAAGTGAAGAAGAGCGAGATCTTGGCATTACAGTCGACCCTCAACTTAGCTTCCAAGGTCATTACGAGAAGGTAATCTGCAAGGCGAGCAGATTGCCTTTCTGTTAAGAAGGTCTTTTAAGTTCGATGACGAGCAAATGCTCTCTACTCTCTACGTTGCTCTGGTCAGACCAATCCTTGAGTATGGGCATTCAGCAATTCGACCATTCTACAACAAAGATATTGAAGCACTGGAGATAGTACAGCGAAGAATAACTAAGTTCTCACCAAAGCTCCGGCACTTGAACTTACGAGCAACGGCTCCGGAGACTAAAGCTTCCAACCTTGGCATACCGGTTCCACCGTGGTGACCTAATTGAGGCTTTCAAGCTGACAACCTGAATGCTGAAGATGTTTTGATCTTCAACCAAAACGATCTTCGTGGCCATAGCTTAAAAATCACTGCTGAGAGATTCCACAAGGACATTGGGAAATGGTGTTTCAAGAATCGTGTAGCTGCTCACTGGAATAGCCTTCCGGAGGAAACGGCCAATTGCCAGTCACTCAACATGTTCAAGAGTCACATTGAATATTTTGAATATTATTATTGAATATTGAATATTATTATTGAATATTGAATATTATTATTGAATATTGAGCAATATATTATTACATTATTATTATTATTATAACATTTGAGAGAGAGAATTAGCTGATCAACAAGACCCCGAACATTTCGTTTTTGTTCTTGTCTTATGAGCAGAGGCGTCACTTATGGAGAGGGGAGAGGAGGGAACGTCCCCCCCCCCATGTTGTCGGCCAGTCGGTAAAAGATAATCGATTTGGCTCGAAACGCTGCGACTTTTCGTACAACCAGTTGATTTTTTCATGAAAACAGTCGTTTTTTTCTGAAACTCAGTCGATTTTTCGTGAAAACAGTTGATTTTTCATGAGAATCAGCCAATTTTCGTCAGCACTGTCGTTTTTTCTGCAAAAACAGTCGTTTTTCTGCAAAAACAGTCGGTAAAAATGGCGGTAAATGTCGTCGCTAATTACCTTGCCCTCCCAAAAAAAACATTTTGGCTAGTAATGCCTCTTGACTTGAAACCTTTTGTTGGTACAAGGGTAAATAGACACATGTGTTTATTTTCAGACGGGCGTGGCCGTAAGTCTGTAAGTCTGCAGCGCGCCGCTGGGCGTTTGTTCCATATGTGGGCGGAGCTCATCGCTGCTCGATTGGAGGATATAATGTCACGTGACTCTAAAAATCTTGATGACGTTGTGTGTGCGACAACAGACGCGGGACAGAGGAAGCAGCTGTTTGAAGAAGATGAAAATGAGGATTTTCTTAATGAAGGTAATTGTTGCTTTGTTTAATCTGTCGTGGTGAGGATGAGTGAGTAGTTGTGATAGTTTCAGACAGGTCTGTTTGATAAGCCTGCTTACTTCCTGTCGAGCTCTCATTGTTTTTAAAGTTTAACTGGAAAGGCAGCTTATTTTTACATCTGATATATTTGAATACACTGAATTATTTTGACTCATCTAAGGGATTTTGTATTTTCTCACCCGGGGCTCTATAGTAATAACGGGCAGAAGTTGCGCCACTTCCATGACAAACCAAAATTCACCCAGACGCGGAGAATTTGAATTTCAACAATAGCATGCATTTCCGTGCCTAAATTTGAATTTCAACAATAGCGTGCATTTCCGTGCCTAGAGTTTGGAAAAGCCACTGCTGAAGAAAGTAAGCAAGTGATGTTTGATATATCTTGTAAGGAATCTGTCATTTTTAATTTATTTTCAGCAATGGCCTACGTTTTTGTTGCCATGTGTTTCAAGCATAAATGTAACAGGCAGGTAGAGGTACCGCAAATCCGAAAGAATCCATTCAATGAAACTGATTAGAATTAAATATTCTCTAATTCTTAAAGTTTAACCGAATAGGGTTGAGACCCGACAGTCTAGTTGCACATCACTCATTCACTTAGATAGGCGTGAAAACCTGATAAGAATGCCCTACTTCGTTTGTCCACGATCCACAGATAATCAGTTTCATCGAATGTATTCTTTCGGATTTGCGGTACCTCTACGTGCCGTGCCTGTTCTACAGTCCCAGAGAAAAAGTAACCCGCATTTTGACTGATTACAAACCCTGGGTATGGTACTTATTTGTGTTTATCTTGCCATCCTTTTCGTTCTTTGGAATTCAGAGAAAATGTGAATTAGTAGAAATTTGTCCCATATTTCCTTGTTTTCCCCGGGCTCTATCGATTCAGTCTGCTTGTAAACCCGTATTTCAACTGTCAGTTCCATTGCTAAATTTTTCCTTTCCAAAATGCTCGGCTTTCACCGGATTCCAACCGAACCTTATTCGATACAAACACATAATATCTCGGTCAGCATGATAGTTTACCCCAATTGCTACGGTTTGACCATTTCCACTGGACAGTTTTATTTGCTCTAAAAGATCCGGTGTTTACCGGATTCTGGCCAAACTCTCCGAACGAAGAATAACCTCGACATTCAGTGTCTTGCCGAAGTGAATTGCCGGGTTCCATCCGATTCCCATGTAAAAATGAAAGATACTTCCGGCGTCAGTACGGTCAGATTCAGCGTACCATAATGATCCATACCTTTTTTCTTTTTTTTTTCCTGCGCCGATGCATTTAATTCCACTTGACAATTTGGAATTCGGCAATTTTGTTCGGACTAAAATCTCAGCCGAACTAAAGCTTACGTCCGAGATAAAAAAAATGGCGGGAAATTTGGGAATCAGAATGTCCGGCTTCGAGTATTATAGTTATCTCAACTGTTTTTTTTTAGCGATTGTCAACCCGGATGACATGAGCTGCCCCTGGGCTCTCCGGCTTGCTGCGTGCCATCTGCTGTTCGAAATCACTACCTTTCTTAGAGACACCTACCGGCGACTGCCGCGAGCTTCGAAGCCCTCCCTTAGAGGACTGGAGAAGGCCTTCTGGGGAGATAGAACATCAGGAGCCGGCGTATCAGATATCAGCCATGGCACAGGTATGAATTTAAAAGCTTAGGACGTTAAAGGACTCGTTGTACCTATAGTGCCAATGCAAACTCGAAGACCAGAATTTCATACCGAGGTTTGCCCACTCTCGATTTAAGTGTACAGTAAGTGCTCGGTGCCGCGGTGCCCAGTTGGTGCCGGCAGCGGTTGCCACGTGTTAAAACATTAAAATCAGCATGTTTAGAAGCGGGAATTGCCTTATTTATGGCAGGCACCGGTGCAGGCAGCGCTGGGTTCGGTCGGTTCCTGCCGAAAAGGTTGTACAGCAGGTGCCGGGGAATGGGTAACCCTCGTTTCATACGGTATATTCTACCCCCCCCCCCTAGCGACACATCACTGATTTTTACACTTGCCTTATTTTGCTACATTCGATGCGTATCATGCTCCCAACGATTGTCTGCAAGAAGATGACTCGTTAGAAATACTAGTTATTTGAATTTGTTCGTGGTTTTGCTAGAAGTTAACGGGCTAGGAGAAAGCCGCGGGTAAGTCGTGGAAAGCAGAGCCTGGTTTTAAAGTATCCAACTTATTTTAGGATATTGGAATATAAACCGTAAACCGTCAGAGCCACATGTCCTTTAATTGTTATTCGGCTCCCAGAATTGGCCTGCATAGTTGAAACTGGAGTGAAACTTCACATTACACTGCCAATTTCGTATAGACAATAACTAAAACCTGTTTTCGTATTTTTATTCGAACCAACCCCACCTCGGATACTGACTGTCCTCTTTTTTCCTACTTTCTCACAGTTAGACAGAACTTTTTTTTTCTTTTAAGAAGCTGGTCCGCTAGGGATACGACCGAAATTTTGGTCCTGTTACACTCACGTCGGTGCTTGAGTCGTGGTAGAGAAATTGTTGCCTACCCAACGAAAACGGATAATACTACCCCATCATCAAAAGGAGTAATAAACAAAGGATTCAACATTGTGAGACATAGGATTTTCGAATTTGCCGGAATTCTGGCGATCGGGAGTCAGGATAGTTCCAGATGTGCTAAGGATGATGAAACTTTGAAGGCATATTATTGACCCGACCAAATTAACTTAAGAACCCGGCACAGTGCCCTAGGAAAACTTCTGCTCCTAGGTCTGACAATTTTTGTTTGGGGTGGGGGGGGGTTGATGGAAGGGGGTTGCGGAAATTGACTTCCGTAAGTTGGGATGTATGGTCCGATTCGAGTGAAACTTTATCGGTGATAGGAATTGATGACGAAGATACCCAAAACTGCGTTCGAACCACATGCGTTTACAGTTGGGAGAGCTGAAGGGGAGTTCCGGAAACTTTTTGATATGCACACAAAACAAACGGATGGACCGAATGGGATGAAAGTCGGAGAGTATCGAGTTATGTGGCTTAGATTTGTTACTTGGCGTCGGGACCGGATCCGGCCAAGGTAGGAGGGCCGTGGGGGGGGTGTCGGGTTCGGAGCCGGGTTCGTAGACTTAAATTATACTAAGTTCATAGTCGGGGTCGGAGCCCGGTTCGTTGACTGAACGTGAGTCCAAAATCGGGTCGGAGCCTTGCAGGCCAGCCAACATGCCCGGCTTCGACCAAAAAATTGGCACTTTTAGTGAGTTGATTATTTCTTTTGGAGTGACTTCCAAAAGCGCGAATTTGCAAATTGTCGTTTTTGCAGAGCTGCCGTAGTATCAGATACCGTGGTAACTGCAAAAGTGACACAATGCAGATCTAGTTACCGCGTATCAGATACCATGATAACTGCAAAAAACGACACAATTCAGATCTAGTTACCGCGGATCAGACACCATGGTATCTGCAAAAACGCGATTATCGTTCGAACTTAATGTATCGTTCGAACTACAAGCTGGTAGGTGGAGGGATTCCAGTTGGGCCGCTGTAGTACGCTACTGCAGGTTGCTATCTTTACTATCCCTATCCTCTTTGCTACCCTTGAACGGATTTCCCCTAAATTTCAGTAACGGGCATGCACTCGCTTGGCACTTTCGGCCCTAATTTACATCGTGACCTTGCCGCCAGAAGGTGGAGCACTGCCCTCTCATCTGTTGGCCATTCGCAGAACTCCGCACAAAGCCTGCATTCTATCCCGGCAGATGGACCCCCTCTTAGTAAGTTGGCTTTTGCATGTCGTGACCTCTTTCTTTTGTCATGTCTTTACCTCTTAGAAACTCGTTTGCTATCCAATTTCCACTTTCTTCGGTGTGCATTAACGATTACTATCAGGTCTTAGTTGGTCCTCCTTGTTCCTCATAACAAAGAGTGACGAAAAGGCTGAGTCGAGGTGTTGCCTACTCTCAGAATTGGTGTACACCGGGTGGCGCGCGTGGCGGATGGGTGGTGGATGAGCGGGTGGCGGATGAGTGGCGCGCGTGGCGGATGAGTGGCGGAGAGTGGCGCGCGTGGCGGATGGGTGGCGGATGAGTGGCGCGCGTGTCGGATGGGTGGCGAATGAGTGGCGCGCGTGTCGGATGGGTGGCGCAACATGGTGTACACCAAGTGGCGGAGAGTGGACATCCCCTCGGGCTGAGTGCCCTCTTGCGATGTGAACTGTGATTCTGTCAGACGTTGAGAAAAATCATGTCGCATATAACGCAAGGGGTTGCCCACTCTCGACTTTAGTGTACAGCAAGTACCCGGTGCCACGGTGCAAGGCCGTTGCCGACACCGGCATAGACCAGCCGGCTTGTTTGAAAGATGAATCGCTTAATTTATGGCCGACACCGCTGCTTTCGGCCCAGGAAAGAGTGTACAGCAGGCGCCGGGGAGTGGGTAACCCGTCGGTATAACGCAGCCGAGTGAACCGGTTCCAAACTTTACAACCCCTATCCTCTTTGCTTCCCTTGAACGTTTGAAAAACATAACAGCTAACATCCTCAGTGTTATCAGTTTAAACTGCGCATCCTTGTGTTATATGCTATGAAACCTTTGACAGTGTACAAGTGGGGAGGTGGAATGAATTCAGTTGGGACGGCACTGGTGGTCGCTACTGCGGGTTTCCATCTTTACTATCCCTATCCTCTTTGCTACCCTTGAATGGATTTCCCCTGAATTTTAGTAACGGGCATGCACTCGCTTGGCACTTTCGGCACTAATTTCCATCGTGATCTTGGGGGATAGGGGAAGAGAAACTGTTAGGGCACATATAAAGCAGATTCCTAGACCGCCTAACATAGGATGGTCAACGGAGATGCTCGTTGCCTAAGTCCTTGTCATTCAGGCTGGGCGGACCCCTTGGCTGTTGTGGAGGTGCGACTAGCAGGCCATTGTAACTTAGCACCCGATGAAAAATCCTTTGACTGCGTAGTTGTATGGTAGTTGTACGAAAAAGTTGCATGTATTGATATGTAGTAGTATGGAATACTTTGATTTAACATGCCTCCGGCTGGGTTAATCTTAGGTAGTAGTATCCGACAGCATCCAATCTTGCTGCAGTAGCATCCAATTTGCTGGTAGTAGCATGCAGTGGCAACAGCTACTACTGCATTCTACTTTTTCGTACAACTCCATACGACTATTTCTTGAAAACTTTTCGACGGGCAGTGGCTTATAGCGCCACTCTTTTTGTGTTGTGGAGACTTTGCCGCAGTTGAAGTGGATTACCTACTTAGCTAGTAGGCTTAGAATCTCGAACCATGGTAGAGAAGATTCGTAAGCTTGAATCCTTAATTTCAGCAGCTACCCGCCTGTGGGGAATGATCAAGGACGCGTGAAACAGCAGCTATAATTGTTCGTAGCTCATGTAGTATACAGGTTTCAGTATCTTTGGATATAGAGCGTGTCCAAAAGCTTTCAGGACTGTAAATGCTGCATTTAATGCTGCATTTTTATTTTTATTTTCGTCCGAAAGCTCTTACCTTTATGCAGCACTAAATGCAGCATTTACAGCACTAAAAGCTTTAGGACACGTTCTTTATTTCTTCTCTGACACTTATAATTCCGAAATTTAGCCTTAATCGCCAGCTCCCCAGTTTCTTCTTGAAAACTCAGCGTAAAATTTAGCATCTTCGCTGAATTTTTCGATGAATTTTATGCTGAATTAATGCTGCATTAACTGAGCGAAAATTTAAGTCCGAAAGCGAAATGCTGCATAAAATGCTGAATTAATTCAGTATTTTCGTTCGTTTCCGAGCTTTCGGACACGCTCGTTATCTGCGTTTCAGCTGTTTTTGTGCTTGTTTTCTTTTTTTTTATAGTACTCCACTAGTTAAAATTTGGTTTAGAGGGTAATTTTGTAATAATAGTATATCGCATCAGAAAATGCCTTCGCTTCGAAGAAATTGGGAGTCGTCAGGCTATTAGATGATCTTAAGATTATTCTATTATTGTTATATCGTTGCTGACCCAGATTAACTTTGTCATATTCTCCCCCTACAGGTGCCCTTGTGGAACGGAAGATCAGTTTCGTCCTTCACGAACCAGACGACGAATCAATCGGGAGCAGCAAATCCACATTATACGCGCATGTAAGTGGTGCTCTAGTGCACTGTCAGGAGTTTCAAAACAGATAACACAAGGATGCGCGGTTTCAACAGACAATGCGTGATAGACAACACTTGGGATGTTATCTGTTGTGTTTGAAAACTTTATCCATGAAATGTTATGCATAACAAGCATTGCCAGGAGAGCCAAAAAGCATCTGCTGACTTTTGGGTTTGTCGATGATGTCGGAGAATTCAGCAGATGCTTTTTTGGTGTTTTTTCGGCTCTTCCTGACAATGCTTGTAATGCATAATATTTCATACGTAACGTTTTCAAACACAACAGACAACATCCCAAGTGTTGTCTGTTACGCAACGTCTGTTGAAACCGCGCATTCTTGTGTTGTGTGTTATGAAACTTCTGACAGTCCAAAGTTGAGTTCGGAGCCGGGTTCGTTGACTGAAGTTTGAGTCGAGTTAAAGCCGGGCTTAACCTTCCAGATTCCCAGATGTCCGGGCCTTCCACATAGTCAAGCCAACCCTCCCAGATTTTCATGATAATGATGACAGCTAAATTTGCCGACCTTTAAAATTTCCTCGATGTCCTCTTTACCTTTCAAATACCTCTAGCTTCCTAATCACAACTGTCAATCAATTTTCCTTTTCTTCCTTCATTTGCGTATTTGTTGTGTCTCTCGAACGGTTTGCCTCTATGCTACCTTCCAGACATCCGGAATCTGGGGTGTCCAACACCCCGCACTTCCAGACGTTTTTGGCCTGGCTTCTCCTTCCAGATCCGTCTCGACGAAAACGGTTGTCTGGGATCCGGAAGAAAAATCTGGAAGGTGAAGCCTGGCTTTTAAAAATCAGAGCGAAGCCCGATACTTTCTGTCCCGTTTCTGCTTATGACCTTGAGAGGGGAGACGGTTAAGGCACGTGCACACAGGGGGCAGAGAAAGAAAAATCCGTATAAAATACTATCTTGCCGGCCCTGTGACTGCGATTAAGACAAGATTAAGAAAGCTTGAAAGCACTTTAAACAGATCGAACTGTTTATAATACTCATTTATCTGTTATTCAAGACTCTGTACCATAGTGGTGTATCTGCGGTAGTTAGGCAAAAAAGTAGCATGGAACGCCACCTGTAAGCAAGCTGTAAGGCATAGTGAAGATTGTAGAGACCATTGAGGATGTCTGCCAGCAGTTGTCGTGTACGACCAAGAACAAATAATCGGAAGAACTACTGTGTTCAGTCACATGCAGCGACTATGAATACCCCGACAAAAATGAGCGGAGATAGAGGTATATATTCTAGCTGTGAGTTGATGCTGATACCCGTTTACTCCTCTTCGTCTTCGCCGTTGAATCATGCAGAAAAAATAGTGAAAGATTGCTTGCAGGAGGCGTACTCCACGCGCTGACCTACTCCGGAGCACTCCTTAGAGCCAATCAGGTTTGAATGCTACTTTTCCTCATCGGGCGGTTCAAAGCAATTTGACTATTTGTAGAGGTAACGAAACGTGATGTGGCGCGAAGCTAGTCAACTCCGCTCATCTGCGTCGGGAGTCGGCCGTATTTTACTTGGCTCAGCATGTTTGTATGACCGATATAGGGAGACAGCAGTTCGGACTCCTTATTTGTTCTTGGTACGACTCAGTCAACTGGCAAAACACGTATAACGGTTGCCGCACTGATGGGTGTGCCGCCGCGTCTGGTTGGCCTAGTGACGAGACGTCCTTTTTCTTGTGTTGCAGGGTGAAGAGGGGGAAGGTCGTTGGAGGTCTGGCTCTCGACCTCACATTCTCAAACGTGGCACCATTTCAAACTCTTCGAGACGGCGAAGCCTAAAGCTGAGAAAGAAGGAGGATGGAGATGGTAAGTGATGATTGCGTTCTGCTCTGAGAGGTTACGAGCCAAACGACTTGCGGTGCTTTCGACATGCTTGTGGTTTGAGCATAATAACGCTTGTTTATTCAGCCAAAAGGCCATACAAGTTTTACACGTTTCACTTTACAAATAAACCATTACACCTCTATAAACTACTATGCTAAGCTTTCATTCCTAAGACTAAATCCTCTAGTCACATATTTGCTTATGTCTACGATACACTTGGGGTTCGTAGATTTCAGGATACGGGGAAGCGATACCGACCCTCCCCCAAAAATTGTTACTCTCAAATGCGAAAGCGCTTGGCACTCTAAGAGGAAGTGGTTCAAATCTTCCTCCTGCACCTTGCAAAGAGGGCAAAGGTAATTCTCTCCCGTGCCAGCTTTCCTCCTATTGAAAAGTTTCTTTTTACTAAGGATCGGCAGACTGTTAGCCGGAGACTAGGCATGGGCACTGTTCCTTTTTTCTGTTCCTCTTTTTTTTTCTTCCTGTTTTACTTTTTCCTGTTTTCTGTTTTAGGGATCCAAAAATAAACAGAACAGCTTTTTTGAACCCAGCCGTTTTTTTTATCCCTAAAACAGAAAGGAAACAGGAAACAGTAAAACAGGAAGAAAAAACAGGAACAGGAACAGAAAACAGGAACAATGTCCATGCCTACCGGAGACTATAGCTAGGATATTATGGCATACTATATGTGCCTTGTACTTTGGGTTATGCCGTGTTGTAAGCTAACAAGAGCGATTCTGGCGTTCAAACTCCTGGTAGAATCTCCTGTGAGCCAGCCGTTTCTCGCTGTGCTGTTTTGGTGCGTCGCCAGTTTGAACACCTAGAGCGTGTTCCACCCTTCTAACAATAGTAACTGTTAGTTACGGTTTTCGTTCCAACCTCGTAAAATTTACTACGCTAACCGTTCCAACCTTCTAGAAATAGTAACTGATAGTAACTATTTTCTTACCATGCTCGGGAGCGTAGCAAGCTTCGTCTTCCAACCCCTAAAGTTTTCATTAAAATGCACAAATTTAACTGTAAAGTGATATTGTAAAACGGAGTGACTCCTGATTTTCTTTTTCTTCTTTTTTAAATTACTCTTGTCCTTTTCCTTTACTCTATCCTCTAGCCGCGACTTTATAAATAAGTATAGGCCTCTATGGGTTGTAAATGGCATAGAGCTGTTAAAATTGCGGTGAACTATAATATATAAGAATTCCTAGATATTACATATTTTTTAGCCCTCTTCAAACGGACCGACTCAGTCCGGAGCCGTCGGAAAGTTTCCTCGTCGGAAAAAAGCGACTCGGAAATACATGATGTGTCCGGAGAAGAATCGCCCGGAATTCTGAGTGACGAGCAGCCTCCGGAAAGTCCTAGTGACGGCCCTGGAAGCGGGGATGACGACGGGTCCCTGGCCAGACACATGCCCTGGCTCAAGGTATTTAAGGCCTAACAGTTCCTTGAAATAAAGAACGAGTGAACATTTTGATTTACCACTGATATGAATAGAAATAGTAGAGAGAATTAAAGACGGTCTCAAAATACGCTGTTTTTCTGAGTCAACTCACCCCGCTGTTTCAAATTCAGTACAATCTCAATGTTCTCCAGATTTTGGAGAAATTTGAAACATAGAGCAGAAATCAAGAGAAATCTGGGAAAGGTAACAGGAAAGGTCAGGATGGTTTTGCTAAAACAAAATCTCCATCTTCGGCCAAAATTTTTGGCCATTCTTTGAAAGGGTCCTCTTCAGGCTGTACGTGGAAGAAGTATCAGGAACACCCTAGTTGACTTTTTGAGTGTTTTTTTTTTTGTAAAATGCAAGGTTTGAAGCCAAGCTGACCTTCAGACAAAAATAGAAAAAAAACGAGATTTTCGAGTTTTTTTTTTGTATATAAAGAAATCTCAACTTTTTAAGATGGAATTAACGATGTTGCCGAAAATCTGGGAGCACCCGACCCTGATCTTCTCTTCAACGGAAATCCATATGCTTGAAAATCTTACGCGATTTTCTTTGGGAGAATATCAGGTTCAGGTTATTTTTTTTTGTTTTATTTCACGACCAGTGTCAATTGTCGAGCAGCATATCACACTAGCTTGTTTCATCATTGTTTTTAGGTTATGATCAACGTTGCCAGCTCCTTCAACTTCACATGCCAGCACCAGAACTTCTGTCATCCACGGTGCTATAGACGTCAGATGCGAGCCTGTAATAGACTGCTGCATAGCGTCTGTGAGGTAAGATTGAAGCGCGGTAACAACACAACATATTTTTGTTTTGAAGCTCTTGAATAATTGAATGTTTTGAAACCTATATACAGGGAGATTCTCGGTTGTTTTTTTAGGATACTGGACTCCGGTGAAGATCTTGATCTCCTGGCTATAAGACATTTTGTTACATTAACGTTTTTCCGAGACCGTTTTCCCTTCAGAAACAACACTTTTTTTGTGAGTGTAATGTTATTTTCAAAAAGAGAGTGTGACACTTACAAAAAACTACTGATATAATATAATAATATATAAACATAGTTGCACCAAAAAGAGAGGTTATAGAGGGGCCTTCATATATGATCTGAAGGGTGTCTGTTGACACCTTTTATTTTTCTTAAAAATATTTTTAAGGGCACATATGCCCTTAAAAGGGCTGTTCCCAGAGGCATGTTCCCAGAGGGCTGAAATCTGGAGTATTCCACGGCCAGTGTAGTATGACGTCGACAGTGGACTTGGGTGACTCGCTAGAACAGTATTCTTTATTTTCTGTGAGAGCTATAAGTTTAATCTTTTAATATACCTCCAGAATACGTCAAGACTCTGGCGGACCCCCCACCCCACCCGAACCAAGTACTTGACGCCCGTGATCTTTCTCAGAAAAAGGTGTTGCCAAATGATATTACATTTTTAAAACCAGCTTGAAAAACTCTAATATAGAAACTATCCGACTTTTCTGAGTAGGTTAGGTAAGTTTCTGATAAAATTTGTGTGAGTAGGTGAGTAGGAGATATATAGGTTTATAGATATATGAGTAGGAGATATATAGGTAATTGTTATTCGGATAATAATTTACTGAAATTTATAGTAAATATTAAGAAAGGTATACTATGTTCTTCTCGTTACCAAATCCAATTTTGAACTCTATCAAGATAAATGGTTGACCTTGCGCCGCCCATCTGTTAATATAACTATCCATGACTATGACGTTTTCTTCTAGGTCTATGGGGAGGAGCCCCTTCCTGAGCGGCGCATGTGTTATGGCGACTGTAACATGGTAAAGAGGGGTCAGAATAACTCTTCGCCCCAGTCGCGAAGAAATAGCATTGGTCGGCATAACAAGTAAGTCATCGATCATTACATGTAATTTGTCATTTCACTGACTGTTGTTTTTTAGCCTTTGCAGTAGGCTACGTAGATATTTTGGGAGAGGGTATAACACTGTCAGAAGTTTCATACAGATCGCGCATAACACTTTCAAGAATAACACCTTTTCACTTAGAAATAAAGTGTTATGACCAGTTAAGTTTACACTGTTTCGTGCCTAGATCTCCAACAACACCTTCAACTGGTAAAAATACTACACTGTCAGAAGTTACATAACGACAACAGAAGGATGCCCGGTTTCAACAGATAACACTTTGGGATGTTATCTGTTATGTTTCTTTCGTTCCCGTTAATATTTTTACCAATTGAAGATGTTGTTGGAGATCTAGGCATGAAATAGTGTAAACTTAATTGGTCATAACACTTTATTTCTAAGTAAAAAGGTGTTATTCTTGAAAGTGTTATGCGCTATCTGTTATGAAACTTCTGACAGTGAAGTGGCCTGCGCGCCATTGCTTCTCGTTCAAAAGCTGGGCAAAGTGTGTCGGAGCCATAACCCGAAATGAACATTCTGTCGTATCAGTTCATGAGGCAACTGAGGCGGATGGTCGAGACGATAGCGCGGAAACGACTGAACAGAAGGAAAATGCTATGACGGGGGAGCAGCTGTGCCACTCTTAAGATTAAAGAGGGGAGAGGATACAAGTGACCTGCGCATAGCTACTCCTCTTTAGTAACCGGGAAAGATGTGTCATCATTCCGTCTTATCAGTTCCTGAAAGAACTGAGCGGATTGACAATGCTACTGCGCTGAAACGCCTGGGCGTATAGACAGTGCCATGGCGAAAGATGACTTCGCTATTGAGAAGCTCAGTGAGAGCTTGGGTTTCAAATCCCCTTTGAATGATTTCAGGTTGGAATCAAAGTCCGAAAATTCCCTCTTTGGAAAATTTGGCTCGAAGGAAACCATTGAAAACGAAAGCGGGCTGATGTTTGAATGCTTCTGTTTCCCTGATCCCAAGAAGAAAGAAGAAGAAACCAAAAACGAACCTCATGCGATGCTCAACTACGTCAAAGTCAGTGTAAGTAGCCGTGGCTTCGAATTGTTTGAACCATCGCTTTCGCTTGCCCGAATTTTTTTTTCTTGCTGGTAGTTTAGGTTTTTGCTTTCGTTATTTTCAAATTTCAGCAAACATTTCAGCAGTATTTTTGTTTTGCTTTATTTAGTTGTTTATATCCGAGCTTTACCAGTCTTGCACATTGAAATCTGCTTTCTTGCTCTTCCTTTCGAGTATGACAATATTACAGTATTTGAGTCATGTGGGTCGAGAAGGTGGAAGACACCATCATTTTTCGATGGGTCGGATTTTTACGAACTCACTGTTACCTTTGTTTTCTTCAAAATCCTCAGTGCATCCAAGCTTATCCACAAATTACTTGAACACAATTCACTCTTGAAAGCAAAATCGCCATTGCTAATTAACTATTCACTGATCTCCCGACGCAGGTAAACAGAGTACTAGAATCTTCGAGAAGATCGAGTGGCGTGTAAGAGGATCATAACAACTAAGTATAGCACCCTGTGGACGCTTAGATATGTCAGAAGTAGAAATCATAGGCTAGTTTGACAATTTTTGGTCTCGGATGCTGAATATTATTTAGCCCAATTTCATAATCTTCAAGAAATCGCTATAACGAATTTAGTATAATTTACAGCGTTTGTTTTTTGTGATCTAGTTTACATATTTAATTCTTTGGACTTACGGGAATTAACAAGAAAAAACAGAAAACAAAATACTTAAAGAAATCGATAATGCAAATAATTAGTTTGATTTTTCCACACATTTTCCATATGCCTGCTACAATAAAAAAAATGGTCAAACTATGATCCCAGCCTCCCCATGTCGGGCACTTCCGACCCGCGCCACTAGATGACCAAGCGGTCGGATCGAGTCGTGGCTTCATCTTGGGTCTTGGGTGGGGGGGCTCTAGACGTTTCAAGTGCTAGAATGCTTATGATGCAACTCCTTTAATTTTTTTTTCAATATCAAGACAGGACCCTTGCCAAGAAGGGCCGAAATATCGCTGCCAAAGCATCGTAGCTGGTGTATACGTTTTATGTATTGTTTGAATATGTGTTTCCCAGTCAGCTTGGGCTCATGGAGTATTTAAAAAAAAAATCTTTTGCAGACAAAAACGTTGTTCCACGCACCACTTGCAGCCATCGCTAAGGGTGCCGCTTTACTTTCCGACGACCATTTTGCCGACGTGGCACCGGTGGCGTGGGAGCTTTTATTGGAAGACTGTCAGGAAGTCGTGGCGACGGCAGTTGCCGTCTTCATCATGGCGGCTGTTCGGGTGCCAGATGTTGCCGTTGAGATTATGACGCGGCAGCTGACTCATGCCGATCCTAATACGAGGATCAATGCCATTTTAAGGTACGAGTTTGTGGGATCCCAAACGGAAGTTATTGATCCGTTTGACTTTCTTGACTTTTCTGTCTGCCTGTCTGTCCGCGTCTGTTAGTGTGGTAGCTCTCGAATGCATACTCGGGATCCCGCCGAAACTGCTTCACCACTTACAAAAAGAAGTAGTAGCTTCCGTGAAATGGATGTAAACGATGGATACTCTGGAAACATCACTGCATAATAATTTTTAAATTGGCATCGTGAACTCATCCGAATATTCATAACTGAACTTCGTATCGCTCTGCTTCGTCCCCCCCTCCTCCGACAATTCCCCCGCTTCGCTCTTCGCAATGGACAAACCATGTTTGTGTTGGGAGGGGAGCTGTCTTGAAGATGAGTAGATTTTCCGAGAAAAATCTTTCCGTGGGGGGATTTTCTAAGGGAGGGGGGGGGGGCACGGACTTCATGATTTGCTTTCAAGCAGGCTGCCTGGAGGCTCTCTAAAGGCCTGTATTCCAGTTTTGGTTCTGAACGATCAAGATTATACCTGATAGTGATCGGGAGTCATTTTTCTTCCCGTAGTTATTTGAAACTTTGAGAACTTCGACCCAGGCAATGGAGTGAGATAGATGATAAATCTTTTTACTGACCAAAAACCTGTCATGGCTTACGCCAAATTTGTTTTGATAACGTAATAAATGTAACTCACAAGCACATATATAAATGATAAAACATTTATTCAGTTTTAAGTACAAAATAAATATAAACAGGTTCAAAAAAATCCCCGGTTATGCTACGTTTTACAAGTTTATAAAAGAAGGAACAACACTTTTTGCGAACCTCTGGTGCGAGCGCAGCGGATGGGTTCCTATTTGGAATCGCAGTAACTACCTTACGAGGAAGACTTTTCGGCAGATTAAAGAAGAAGGCAAGCGAGCCCATCTACTGGGGCAGACGTTGAATTCGAGATGTAGCACTTCCGTGTGACGATGGTGATAACGATTTTTTTTTCCAGTTTCCATGCGCTGTGGCGGCACCGGTACGAAGTCTATCCTCGATTGGAAGAGGGGGCTCAAGTCGCCTTCAAAGTCCCCCTTCACTCAATTGAATTCACTCTCCCTTCTCCCCGTTTGGGCGGCGAATGGCCGATTGTGGCAGACCCCCCATGGCTGCCGGAGACCAAATCGACTGTTGAGGAGGTGACGTTGAATCAAGAGATGCAACATGTAAGGCGTTTTCTTGTCCATTACAGTTCGACCTTCTCATGAAATTAATCGGCCGATGATCGAATGGCGTTTGTCTACTAGAAATCCCGAGTTTTAAGACATTCGGGAATTCGGTCGCGTTTCTGTCGCGGTTTTTGACAGTCATGGTTATTTCCCTGTCACGGTTTTTGGGATCCCAAAACGTAAGTGGAGGGATACCTATGACATCGCAAAAAATGTCCGTCCGTCCGTCTGTCTGTCCGTCTGCAGAGCACGATAACTCTCAAAGGGAACGAGATATTTTGATGAAACTTGGTGGGAGGGTCGTTTGGGTCAAGGGAAAGGTCGAGTTCGTAGATGGGCTCTGTAGCCCTATATTTAGGGGTGGGGGAGGGGGTTTAAATTCAGGGAGAATCAAAATATTTTTAAACAGCTAATGAGATAGTCGATTATGGAGTAAAAAGACATGCTGGACACGAAAATGAAAACCATTTTCTTGCCCGACAAGTAGTTCGCCCGGAATCCGGCCAAAACCGGAAAGCTCGTTAAAAGTAAAAGTTTCTTTGAAGTTGATTAGATGTTTGATTTAGGGGTAAGAAGGCATGCTGAACACTTATGTGACAATCATTTTTTACCCGGACAAGTACTTCGACCGGAACCCGGCCCAAACCGGAAAATCTGTTAAAAGCAAAAGTTATATTTGTAAAGTTGATGAGATGTCCGATTTAGAGGTAAAAAGAAATGCTGAGTCCGTATATGACAATAATTTTTTAGCGGGACATATAGTTCGTCCGGAATCCGGCTGAAACCGGAAAATTTGTTATAAGTTAAATTTTTATTTCAAGTTGATTAGATGTTAGATATAGGGGTAAGGAGATACGCTGAATTCGCTTTTGAGCTTTCCGGAATTTCGCCGAAACCGGAAAATTCGTAGAAGTAAGGCACACTGTCAAGCATTTGGCAACACATTTTCAAATGGAAACGGAGGAATGTGCGTTTCGCACACTTTTTCTTGGGCAACGTTTTGTGTGTAAATCCGTGTCATCTTCCAAAACGTTTCACGAAAAGTGTTGCCATGCAAAAAACGTTTCAGTCGTATTGATCATAAAAACGGTTCCATCCAGAAACCATTGCAAGCAAAAGTGTTGCCAAGTTGGAAGATCCGTTGCAAAAAAAGTGTATGAAACGCACATTCCTCCGGTCCCCTTCCGAAAAATGGTTCATGCAAAACCATTGCAATATAAGTCCTCCGTCCGTTGCCATCCCGAAAAACGTTGCTCCGATGCTGTTCCTCGTGCACTATTTAAAGAATGCACCTCGGGTTCAGAAATCTGCTCATGCACTATACATAAAAGGACTCCACATGGACAGACACCCCTGCTGATGTCAGAAACCTGTGACTGCATATTTGAGCAAACAAGAGTGCAATTACGTCGAACAATTGCAGGTCTAACAATTAAAGGCTGTAAGAGCTTGAAACATAATACGCACTCGAAAACCAAGGTTCCTTTTTAATTCGATTGTGTCTACGTTCATCCTCGATGGAAATACGAAATGGCGTTGCTTTATTTGAAAATAACGAAGAATCAAACAACATACACAATTGACTTCGCAATAACTTGATCGTCGTTTCTCTTCGAAATTGAAGTTCGGAGGGTCCACACTGTCAAGTAAAAAGTAACGTTTTCAGCCAAACGTTTAGTAACGTATTTGGTTAACTTTTTTAACGTCTTGTTTCAACCGTCAGTAACGGTAACGTTTCAGTTCTGACTGGCGATTCCAAAACGTTACACGCTATTGTTAAACGTTATTCAAGTGTTACTGTTCTGTAACAGTGCAAAACGTTTGCAACGTAACGGCAACGTTTCAAAACATTGACGTTACCATTAGACGTTATTAAAGCGTTGCTGTAGTGTAACGGATCGGCGCGTTTGTAGCGTAACGGAAACGTTTTTTTTTCGTTTTATCCGGTTCATTATATGTTTTTGGTGTAAATTAAAGCATGTTAGCTTGCCTCTGTAGGACCGACGTCCTACAGAGACGTAGGTCTCTGTGAGCGGCCAGACTTGCCTTTATTCTGACCAGCTGCCTTAATTCAGCGATTTACAGAGACGTAGGTCTCTGTGAGCGGCCAGACTCGCCTTTATTCTGACCAGCTGCCTTAATTCAGCGATTTGGCCTAATAAATAGCCTACTTGTCTGAACAAACAGTTTATGGACTGATACAATTTTTGAGCCTCTTGATGGTTGTCAGGGTTGGGACTGAGTGGATGGAAGGCAAACATCTGAGCTCAAAGGGAATGTGGGACAAGGTGCTATTTAGAATGTTGTTCAGGTAAGGTCCGCTAAGTATTTGTCCTTAACCACAAGGTTGAGAGACACCAGCGATGCAAATAAAATATCAATTCTACACCCAACGTAACAAAGCTGCCAAATGCTAGTATAAGTACCAAGTGGTAGGTTGTGAAGCAAAACAGAATGTAGGATGAAAGATTGTACAATAGAGGTTTGCTTATTTGAATATCAGCTTGCAGAAATGCAAAGGTTTCATCCAAGGCTTGGCTCTGCTTCCCTTGGCTCTGTTTCTTCTTTCAAGGTTCCAAGCTTTCACAAAACAACACCTAACAGTCTGAAACTCAACATATTTTTTGTCAATAGGTAGGCTAACAAGCATATACATACTTTATTGGAGTTTTTCCTTCACAGATAATTAAGGCACTCAAACTGGCAGGCAACTCTTTCCAAATTTTTTTTCTGTTTACCTTACTGCTGGTCCATTGAACCAGGGAATGAAAGAAAAAAGTGTAAAAAATAATGTAGGTATGTAAAAACAACTTTTTCAGTTTAATTTTGCGACAGGAAAGTTGCTGCAACAATTTTCTGTTTACTGATACAAGTTTGATACTGAAACTTTCTATTTGACTGTTTTATAAGCAAGAAACAGGGCCAAGGTGAGCAAAAATTTAGAGAGGTATCCAAATAAGCATGCCTCTACTGTTATACATGCATTCTACAGGCAAATTCTAGGGATTACTGAAACACCCTTGCAACTCTACTTTCCTAATCTTGGGAAATAGACCAGAAAATTTATAATATGGGGTCTGAATGGTTTTGAAGAGGTTATACAGTCCTGTTTAATTGCGTTGAATGGGCCATGCTTAGATAGTCATGTAGATAGAAGGTTACTGATTCCAAGGGTTAAGCTGGGTGTAAGGACTAGGGTCACAAGACCAGTTATCGGACAAGTTTTATTTTTGGACAAACCTACTTTTAAGACATTATTCAGTCACTCCTCCTGAACCAACTGAGTTGTAGTAATGGAACCGATGCCATTAGATTCGTCTTCTTCTTCCGATCCCGATGGTGTGCAAAAATCTTTAGTTTAACCGCCACAGAATGATGCAAGTGCGGAAACAATTTATTTTATGCTTCAGAATCTCCAGTTTCGGACAAGTTCAGCAAATTTTCAGACGAGGGTGCAAGTCTGAAGTCTTGGCGATTGTCATATTTACAATCCGACAAGTGATGGAGATTCTCAGTCCAATGATTTGCTTGAATGCCCGAAACTAAAGTTGCTTAAAACATTGTGTCCAAAGTTATGCCCAGGTAGGCACCGTAACGCTCCTTGGGATTTTGAAACTTTGTATTCGTCGCATTCTTTCATTGGCGATATACAGGAAGGGTACCTAACCTCGTTTTACACTAGGCCTACCTCGATTTTTGCCGCGAAAATGTTAAAATGAAATGTACAAGCTGTCCTGAACAGTCAAGATGCAAAATATGACTTTTTCAAAGTCATGTGTCCAAAATATTCAAATTCTGTGCCTTTTTCTCCATTTTGTAACTGTTTTAAAAAGCTGTTTTCTGCCTATTGACTTTGCTAACTCTTCCTTTTCCATAATTTGTAAGTAAATTGAGGTAGGGTTAGAAGTAATATTGTTTGGAAAGAAAAATATGTTTAACTAGAAATATTGAAGCAATATTTGTTTATCCAATATGTAAACTATTCAGTTAGCTTCAGTCTGGTATTTTTGTCATATTTGCTGGTTCCTTTTTGAGCCACACGGATTCTTCTGAAGGAAAGAATTCACTCGAAATTTGAAATCTTGTCTGAGGTTGGATACTGTATTGAAAAAGCCAAAAATCTGCGCTTTTTAACAGTGTAAATTTCAAGTTTGTAAGTTGAAAATTGCGAGTTCTAGGGTATTTTAGGTCGGAAAAAAAGGAAGTCTGTCCGATAACTGGTCTTGTGACCCTAAGGAAGGATTTACCTCAGGTAAGTAAAAGGTAGGTAAGGTCTGTCGAATTTCGGTCCGTAACCACAAGGTTGAGAGAGACCAGTAATTTTAACTTTACACTGGATCTCCCACCAACCCTGTAATAAAGGTGCCAAGACGTTGCTAAAGGCAAAGGCAGGCTAAAGTAGGGTAGCCACTAAAAAAAAATTAATCAAACCTGAGCTTTTGAAGATCAGAATGTGATTCTCCTATCTTTTAGCTTTGATTTGAGGCCAAAATCACCTCTCTATCTTGTCTCTAAGCATCTCAAATCTTCTTTAGAAAACAGTATTTTACATAAGAAAATGCCTATGTTCATCCATTGACTTTAGGGTTTTGTCCATCTAGTGACCAGCTTGGAACTATGTGCTTCAATGAAATTCTATGAAACTGGGTGATTTTGAGCTGGTTTTGAGTGCATGGGGAGCCCCAGTAAGTGAGTTAGATGAGAAAATATGAATATGATCATCAAGGTTATAGTCCAATAGACCTATTGATGCTATAGGCTGCTGACTTTTCCTCCTTAGTATCAACAAATTTTTGTAGGCAAGTTCAGCTACTTTTTTTTACATCTAAATTTACATTGAATATTAAGAAATAATATTAAATAGCTAGGACATCTTACTGTTAGCCTTATAAAATAGACAATTTTGTCCTGAATTCAATGGTATTTTTAAAATATTTTTTGGAGATGTTTTAGATAGGTAAAACTGATAAGGAAAATTCACAGAAATTCATGCATTCATTACAACAAAATCGCCAATTTTTGCCACTAGGTGTTTTTGTGGCTACCCTAGCTAAAGGTGCTCCATCTGATGCAACAGTTGTTGATGGTGAAGGGTCAAACACTTCATGTGATCCTTGCAAAGCAGGCAACCACTATCACTACACAAGACATCTCACTAACAGACACAACGTTCTGCCATATCTAGTTTGTCGTGGCACTGCAGACGCATTATTCGTTTATTTATTGGTTTGTATGCTGGTATTGCTGGTGTCGTTGCCAAATGTTCCATGTACCATAGAGCTATCACGAAAACGGAAAGAAGCATAGCGAGATAAGAGATTCTTTGGAAATATCAGAAAAACAAACTAACGCTTTTTCATCGGGTTTTCAAGATTATTTTAAGTGAACAAGTGATGGGTAAAGTCGGGTCTTCACCTTCCAGAATCTGGGTTCCCAGATTTTCCAAGATTTTTTTCTGAATTTCTTCTGCGATACTAAAAAATTCCGGAAATCTACAAGTTCAAAAGCCCCTTTTTCCGGATTATTTTGATGTACTTTCGGACCGGTTCATATTCCAGATGCAATTTACAGAAGAAGTCAAAATAATTTGGAAGCCCAGATTCCGGAAGTTCCGGGAGGTTAAGACCAGACTTAACTAGATTAGTTGCGTTTTTTGTCTCTGTTCTGTTCGCTGTTTTCTCTCTGTTATATATTTTTCCCGAACTGCAGTTCGAACTGCAGTTCGTAAAAAAACTGAAAATAAAACGAATGCGTTAGTTTTCGATTATAGTTTTATGAACGAAACCTTTCTTGCGCTACACCTGTAACGGTTTGTTTTAGACTGTTTTTACGACATATAACACTTTTTCAAGTTTGTTGAGAAAAAGGGTCAACACTTTAAAAACTGGTGCCACAGAAACGTAAAAGTTGTGCACACACACAAAAATGTTGCCACAAAAACGTAAAAGTTGTGCACACACACAAAAACGTTGCCATTTTTAAAGTGGTTACTAAAAAACGGTATCAATTTGCAGACCTAATCTGCACCGGAAAGCATTTAAATCGATGTGAAGATCGCCACTGCTATTTTTTCTGGGTTTAGGATACATCGAAGAAGCTAAATCTTTAAAAAAGGCAAAATAAATTAAAAAAGTTCGGAATACAACATTTTTTTGCAACGTTTTTCAAGGGACGGAATTCAAGAAAAGTCAACTGTGTCAAAACCACCAACAGAAGATACGAAACCACTGCAGACCTTAGGACTACAGTATCCTCGAAGTTTCGTTGCAATCGGATGAAAAACGACGAAGTTACAACAAGAAAAGGGAATGAAAAAAATGTGACCACTTGAAATGTGTTGCCAAATGCTTGACAGTGCAGGATCTTTTCGATCCGCTTATAAAGGTAAACACACATGCTGAATCCATATCTGAACTTGGTTTTCTTAGATGATTAGCTATTTGGCCTAAATCTGTTTCTAAATATTAAGAGTCTGGCGAAGACAAAACCTAATTGTCTTGATCAAATATTGAATTTTTGGGATCCCATTGGAACCTTTGGTCTTGTTGCTTACGCAATATTAACTCTAGTGGCTTAATGTGGTCGTGTTTTTGGGATCCCAAAACGTAAGTGGAGGGATACCTATGACATCGCAAAAGTTGTCCGTCCGTCTGTCCGTCCGTCTGTAAGCACGATAACTCTCGAAGGGAATAGCACGATAACTCTCGAAGGGAATGAGATATTTTGATGAAACTTGGTGTGAGCATTCTTTGGGCCGAGAGTAAGGTCGAGTTCGTAGATGGGCCCTGTAGCCCTATATTTAGGGGTGGGCGAGGGGTTTCAAATTAAGGGGCAAGCAAAATATTTTTAAACAGCTAATGTGATAGTCGATTATGGAGTAAGAAGACACGCTGAACACGAATATGAAAACCATTTTCTCGCCGGACAAGTAGTTCGTCCGGAATCCGGCCAAAACCGGAAAGTTTGTTAAAAGTAAAAGTTTTGTTTGAAGTTGATTAGATGTTTGATTTAGGGGTAAGAAGACATGCAGAACACGAATATGAAAACCATTTTCTCGCCGGACAAGTAGTTCGCACGGAATCCGGCCAAAACCGGAAAGTTTGTTCAAAGTGGAAGTCTTATTTGAAGTTGATTAGACGTTCGATATAGGGGTAAGAAGGCATGCTGAACAAGAATATGAAAACTATTTTTTCGCCAGACAAGTAGTTAGCCCGGAATCCGGCCAAAACCGGAAAGTTTGTTAAAAGTAAAAGTTTTATTTGAAGTTGATTAGATGTCCGATTTAGGGGTAAGACAAGATGCTGAATCCGTATATGACAATAATTTTTTTGCCTGACATAGCTCGTCCGGAATCCGGTTGAAACCGGAAAATTTGTGATAAGTTAAATTTTTATTTGAAGTTTATTAGATGTTGGAAATAGGGGTAACTAGATACGCTGAATTCGTTTTTGAGCTTTAGTTTTTCGTCGGACAAGTAGTTCTGGAATTCCGCCAAAAACCGGAAAATTCGCAGAAGTAAGCCAGGATCGTTTCAATCGACTTATAGGGGTAAACACACAAGCTGAATCCATATCAGAACTTGGTTTTCTTAATGATTAGCTGTTTGGCCTTAATCTGTTTCTAAATTTTAAGAGTATAAATCTTCATGGAGTCTGGCGAAGACCGGATCTGACGAAGACAAAACCTAATTGTCTGGATCAAATATCGAAGTTTTGGGATCCCATCGGAACCTCTGGTCTTGTTGTCTTGGGATCGACGGGAGACACCTCTTTTACAACAGCGCAGCACAGCTGGTATTCTGTGCGGTAGCCAGGTCTCTTGATCTTTACTTCTCGCGTAACGCGTCTGCTTTTGGTTGGATTAAACTTTCCAGTTGAACTGGCCGGGTTTTTGAGGCAAGATAGGACTCGCTTCTCTAGTTTCGTAATTTAAATTTGTATGTCACCAGCAAAGATGGGCGAAGACGAGTCCAGGATTCGTCCTTTTGGCCGGATTCGAATCTTCAGCTTGTCAGGCGGGATTCGGATTCGGATTCCAAACCTTCAAGCTTGCGAATCCGTGCAATTTTTTTATTAATCATCCTTCAAGTTGGACCTGTGTATGACTGCCTACAACAGATACTTTTTTTGCAACCTGTAATGTACCCATTATTAATCGGGAATTTTTTGCTACTGCCTTATGACAGCTTAAGTCTTTACTGGCTAAGTAACCTCTTATCCTGGTCCGAATAGGATTTCGGCCTTGACCTCGGACTCAGGGAGACCATTCTAACAATCCTTTATTGTTTTAACAAGTTGATCACATGGCTTCCGCAAGAAATGCCTATTTTTTTTACCTTGCACGAACCAGAAATTCATTCCTGTATGCGAGAGAACTGTTCCGTGAAAAATACATGAAAACCCAGAACACATGCCACATGCAGTTATTCGGATTAGTCGGCATTGTAATTGGAAGGGGGATTTTATTCGTAACAGCGATACCCTTAACAAACACAGAAGCTTGACCTTCGATTCGGATTAGTCGGCATTTGTAGGGGGAGGGGGGAAGGTCTTTTTGACAGCGGTGCTCATAACAAAGGCAGAAACTTGGCCTTCGACAGAAAATCGGGACTTTTAATTATTAATTAAAAGTCTTAGTTTTTAGTGTTTATTTTTTGGAGTGGTATTAAGTGCTCGTCATTTTTACAAGAGGCTACCGCCTCCCTGGAACCAACGACGATTGTAATTATTCGGATTAGTCGGTTTGTAGGGGGGAGAAAGGAATTTTCTTCGAAACAGCGGTAGCCTACTCTTAACAAGGGCAGAAGCTTGACTTCGACGGAAAATCTGGCTCAAATTCTCAAACTTAATCCTTTCCCTAGCGCTCGCTTGTGACGGCCACCAAAACGCGCAAACGCCTCGAGTTGGACATGATCGAAACGGCACTCCAAGCGGAAGAAGACCGGAAACGTCTCGAACGGGAAACGTTCCACGTTACAACTGTTCCCGTTACCACACTGGCATCCTACGAGCCAGCGCTCCACCACGCCGCGACAGAAGAGCACGATGACGAGGCGGAGCTTAGCGAGTCTCTGGCGCTTCGCGGCACCGTGACACCCGTCCAGCCTGCCGCACTGCTCTTCCCTTCTTGTCTCTGCTCCGCAGCGCCGTACATTGCGGCACTTATTGATGATTACTCAGTCACAATGGACGGTGTAGCAGTTTATGAAGTGGCGCTGAGGGTGGCGCACAACTGCCTTATTGAGGATACGAGTTTGTTCCTGCGGCACTTCTTTGAAAGGCTGACGCGGGAGCGGCATGAGGAAGTATTCAGGTACAGTTTCGTGTTTTCCGTAAGTGTAAGCAAGAATTGATAAAAGGGGAGTATCTAGCTCTCTTTTAACCGGCAGAGGTCCCATCCCAAAGGCATGGATTCGGAGCGAAGGCGGAAATTCGAATCTGACCGCAAACATCGAACTGTGCGTGCTTCAGTGTTTATTCAACTAGCGTGGAATCACAAGTAGGATCATGAATGCATGAAGCCGGTAGGCAGCTTTGATGGAATTAAGTTTAAGAGCGTGCTCCACCCTACTTACCATAGTTACTAAGCATGACGTCATGGATCCTGGCGTCTTGGCGTTAAGGCTGGAACGAATTTTCCTATTTTCGACAAAATATCGTGTCGCAGGCTGATCGAACCAATCACGTCACAGAAATCGTTGACCACGCCAACTACCTCCCGAGCGTGGCAAGCAAATAGTTACTATATACTGTCAGTATTTTGGAAACGTTATGCATTAATGTAATGCATAGCGTTTCCAAAATAACAACAGTTATGCATAACGTTTCCAAAATAACAGCAGTTATGCATAACGTTTCCAAAATAACAACAGATTACATCCCAATTGTTATCTGTTGAAACTGCTCATCCTTGTGTTATCTGTTATGAAAGTTCTGACAACTTAGTTACCACTTCGTTGGAATGGTCAGCGTGGTAACTTTTCATGATGTTGGAAACGAAAATAGTGACTAATTATCGTTACTGTTGTTAGAAGAGTGGAACACAACCTAAATGTCGTCCGTTTCAGGTCGCTAAGGAAGCTGCTACGAGCATTTCCCGAGATCCCGCAACAAAGCGCCTACGTCGTGTTCAACGCTATGATTGGCTACATAATGTTCCAAGTCCGGAGTTTATTCGAAGGTGCGCAGGAGTGCATCAATCATGCACTTTCGATCATCGGGATTATCTCCAGCTTTGTCCAGGGAATTCATCTGAAGGATATTAAGCA
Source organism: Branchinecta lindahli (assembly GCA_023053555.1). Classification (NCBI taxonomy): domain Eukaryota; kingdom Metazoa; phylum Arthropoda; class Branchiopoda; order Anostraca; family Branchinectidae; genus Branchinecta; species Branchinecta lindahli. Next base: position 23,033,561 of record JAKZAO010000006.1, read on the forward strand.
AATTCTAAGGAAGGAACAGTGTGATATGGCGCTGGTTTTGTTTGCGAATGTGCCCGCAGCAAAGAAGGTTGTTGTTCACGGACCACAAGGACCGGATTCCGGTGGGATTCCGTCGCAGTTTCCGGTTCAGGAGGATACGCAGTTTACCCAGATACTTCAGGTGAGGCTAAGAGATATTCGAGGAGCGTAAGGGGGGAATTGGGGGTTATTAGGCGGATTCGGTCGTGAATCCTTGGGCCCCTATTTCCGTCCAGGATGATATTCACGGAAATCCATCGGATTTTTTGAGGCAGAAGAGTGATGGGGAGAGGGAGGGAGAGAAGATCGTGGTTCACCGACTACAAGGAACGAACTCTGCGGCTTTAACAGTGAGTACGTACACTGTCGGAAGTTTCATAACAGACAACAGAAGGATGCGCGGTTTCGACAGACAATGCGTAACATACAGCACTTCGGATGTTGTCTGTTGTGTTTGAAAATGTTATGCACAACAAGCGTTGCCATCAGGAAGAGCCGAAAAGTTGCCAAAAAGCATCTGCTGAATTTTCCGACATAATGACGAAAAAAAAAAGTCAGTAGATGCATTTTTCTCTTTCTGGCAATGCTTCTTATGCATAACATATTGGGTATAACGTTTTCAACACATCAGATAACAACCCAAGTGTTGTCTATTACTCACTGTCAGTTGAAACCGCGCATCCTTGTGTTGTCTGTTATGAAACTTCTGACAGTGTGATAATAGGGGGTTTTGTAAATAATATACTTGCGCAGTTAAAAATATTTCAGGATTGAACTTTTAATTGTGGCTGGGATGGACGTACGTAAATGGGTTCAAACAAGGTGCAGACAGGGTAAATTGTCTTGTTGGGGAGTACCCCAGGAAGGGTTTCTCTCTCTTTTCGTGGTTACCATCGACATCCCTAGAAGTCCCCTTGGAGTGCGAAGTCTTAAAAGGTCCTTCTTGTCTGAATGATTGGCACGCTGGAGGCAGGGAAGGGACGCTGGCTCGAGTCTAGATGGGGCCTACCGTTTGGTTTGGGGCGGGGGCTAGTATGACCTGTAAGACAAGCCTAAGTCCACCCAGCTTCGAGTGATTACCTAGAGAGATCGCGGGAAGGTAACAGGAAGATTGTTCGTAAGCACTAGGATGGCTTGCCCCTAACCTCCCATTACAGTTCCTGGCTGAGGGCAGAGAGTCGGAGATCAACACCGCTCGATGTGGCCTGACACGGCCAATGCCGCATCTTTACCTTAACCTGTACCATTTTAACATTCCTAGTTTTACAGGAATCCCTCGACTTCTTTGGCATCGAAGATTCCCGCCAGCGCGATTTCTACCTCGTTGACCTCCGAACCAACCAAGTCCACAGCCCTTTTAGCTACGTCCGGGACTTCTACTCCTTTAAACGTAGCCAATATCCCCAGCTTAGCCTAATCCGGCTTCGAAGAGACGAGGCCTATAATGTCTTACAGCAGCAAGCGTTTGATTCGAAACTTGGAGAGATTGGCAAAGTGTTGTTGATGACGTCACTGTTGGAGAATAGCATGCACCGTCAACAGAGGGCACTGTTTCTGTATGAGGAGTTGATGAAGCTACCGAGTTTCCCTCGTAAGGCGCTGGAAGTCGATTTTAGTCTGTATTCAGGAGGAGAAATCGGAAAGGTAGGGACCCTCTCTTTGTCATGATTGTATCTTAAAGGAAATGCATTACTTGTACTTCACACGACATTTTGTAGCCCTGCCGGGGGTCTCCTCTCTTCGCCGGCACAGAATTCTGTATCAACACGATTGGCTTCTAGAAAGGCAGAGAGTATCGAATCTAGGGAGGAAGTAAAAAGGCGGAGAAATTTGAATATATTAAATGGAGCTAGCTCTATTTTTCCGATCATGTCTCTCCATAAACAGCCGGGAGGTCATTTTCGGATCAGCCTCCTCGGCAGAGGCGTCACTACTAGGGGGGGAGGGGGGACGCCCCCAATGTTGTCGGCCAGTCGATAAAAAGTAGCCGAGTTGACGCGAAGCGCCACGATTTTTTGTAAAAACAGTCGATTTTTTACTTAGAACTAGTCGTTTTTCCTTAAAAACAGTCGGTTTTTCGTAAAAATGGTCGATTTTTTCTTAAAAATTGTCTTTTTTTCTTAAAATCAGCCGATTTTTCGTCAACACAATCGTTTTTTCTCAATAATAGTCGTTTGTATCCGCAAAAACAGTCGGTAAAAATGACCAGCCAGTCGGTAAATACATTGTCCCCCACAAAACATTTTGGCTAGTAACGCCTCTGCTCCTCGGTAAAGCGAACGTTGTACTTTGACGAAAAACTAGTCGAGGTCGCCTGAAGGTAGGAGGAAGGAAAGAAGACAGCAATTTATTCTTCTTTCATTTCAGGAGCTCGTCGCTATGGACTTCCTACACAAACTGTACTGGACCAGGCTCGTTGCCGACATTTTTGACGCGACGGCTGGAACGTTTGCTTCCTCTGGAGACGTTCACATCTTTCTGAACGTCGTGAACGGTGCATTGACGCTACATGCAGAAAACGCGACCATGCTGAGAACGTGCTTAGCCGTTCATATCAACGCTGCGCTGCAGTTTAAAAACATCTTCTCCATGAATGGGTGAGTGGATACCATCATTATAGCCGCTAAACACGATGTTGGTCGTTTGCTTATTTCCATTTTTGTTCTTAATTTGTAAAAACGACGTGTTATCACGAGGATACATATGCATGGCCCGGTTAAGATGCGCATTAGTATTCCGTTGTGTAGCGTGAGTTCTTAGTTCTTTTATTTTCGTAAATAGCGCAAAGGCGGTAACATGCCGAAATTTTATCTCTTCTCATATAAATACAGTAAATAAAACGCAGTGTTAATCAAACAAACAATTCACTGAGATAGTTTTATGAACACAGTTCAAAGGTTAAAGCAGCATCTGCAATGTAGACTGAGGGCAGGTGTGACAATTTAAGTGTTATATTTCGCGAAAAGATAACACTTTCAAAAGTAACATCAATATTGTCATTTAACATTTAGCAAAACGATGCGCATACGTGCGTTAAATTTTATCTAACTTCTAACAGTGTAGATACCGCATCGCAAACAACATTACATACAGAAAACCGCTAGATTAACGGCATTGCCATCGCTCAATGTAGTTTCTTCATAGTCACCATTTATAAAAGAGAGGAACCAATCTAACGTATTTTCACCACCCCCTTCATTGCAGGTATTTCCTGATCGCGCCAACTCTGCTGAAGATTTACAGCAACTATCCCTGGGATAGGCTCATTCGTCAAGCAGTTGAATTCACTGCACAGCAACTGTATATTCTGCACAGGAAACCATTTCTGCTACAACTACTTGGTGCAGCAGCACCGCTTGTTACACACTCCGTCACAGCAGACTATAATAAGGTAGGCTATGTCAATGAGTGATAAGCGGTGGAGAGCGAACGATAAAACAACAAGAGCTGTAAGCTCATATGGCACTTGCAAGGGTTGAGATGTATTATTTGATCAAAAGTAATTTTCGACTGTGCGGTTCAGATGCGCACTTTAAGGGAGCTAGAGAAAAAGTATATTATCGTTGAACTTGGCTGTAATGATGCGCACTTTAAAGGCACTAGAAATTCATCTGTAAGGAAGACCCTTGAGGCAAAAACGATAGCAGGCTTTTAGGGATCATTGATATATACGTTTCCCACTAATTTGCGCACTTTAAGGGTGCAAGAAATTATTTTTTTTGCAAAACCCTTGTGGGACAACTGATCATGGGTTCAGATGTATCGTTTGATAAAAATTACTTTTCGACCTTGCGGTTAAGATGCACACTTTAAGGGAGCTAGAACTTCATTTGTAAGCAAAACCCTTGAGGCAAAAATGATCATGAGCTCATGGGGATCCATGGAAATGCATATTTTGCTTAAAGTATTTTTCTTAATTTGCGGTCATGATTGGTACTTTAGGGAATGGTCGGATTTGAAAAGTGGCGATTTCTAAGCCAATCTTGTCGAATTTCTAATATTCCAGCCAAATTTCATCGTCCTAGCACATCTGGAAGTACCTTAACTCGCGATCACCGGAATTCCGGACCCGCCCCTCAAACTCCCCCCACAGTCGCCGGAGCCAATCCGGTTCAGTTTGGACTTGTTTTTTATTCCCACAAAGTTCCATCCCGATCTCTCCAGTCTAATCCGGTCATGTATTCCCCCCCCCCCAATTGTTGTCGGATCCGGTCCGGACATGAAAAAGATCACCACAGGCACGCCCTCTGTTCAGTTATTAAATTTCACTCGAATCCGATCACCCGTTCCAAAGTTACGCATGGCTAAATATTCCGGATTCACCCTCCCTCCGATCCCCCCACGACTATCGGATCGAGTGAATTTTTATTGACAAGTCAGTTTGATCGGGTCCCTGATACACCTCCCAAGTTTCGTCGTGAAAATCCCAAAAACTGTCATCACCAGAATTCCGTGAAACTCTCCTCCACCTCCCCCCCCCCAAGTGTCCGGGTCCAGTCCAAACGTGTAAACAAATTATCTGGAGCAGATTCTTGTTCTTCCCAGCAAGCTTTACTCCGATCCCTCCATTATAACCGTTTCTCGAGATTTCCGGTCTTCCCCCACCCCAATTCCCCCATAGCTGTCGAATCCGGTTTGGACTTCAAATGGAACATCAGAGATATGTCATTCATTCAGATATTAAGTTTCGTCCCAATCCGATCACCCGTTCGAAAGTTACACAACACTCAATTTTCCATATTATTTTTCCATAGATACAAACCCCTTTGACCCTCGAATGCACTAGCTCTTTCAAATGTTAACAGAGTGATCCGATGCAAAGAGTGACGTCACGCCGCGCGCAGACCTACTAATGTAAAGATAGGGGTAGGGGTTTTACAAAAACTACTAAATTTTCCGGATTCCCCCGCCCTCTACTCCCTCCACGGTGGTCGGATCGGGGAAGTGATTATTTGCAAGTTAGTTTGGTCGGGTCCCCGATATGCCTGCCAAGTTTCATCGTCCTAGCACATTTGCAAGTACCCTAACTCGCGATCACCGGACCGACCGACCGACCGACGGAAAAGTGATCGGTATATGGCACTTGAGCGAAGCTGCAAGTGCCATAAAAAGTAAAAAGTAAGAAGTTGGCGCTACAGTACAACAGTTGTAGAACCGGGGGGTTGGGCGAGTAATGTCCAGGAAGGCAAAGAACCGAATGAACACAGAAAGTGGTAGAGTAAAAGCTCGGCCGTTACCTCCCTCAGTTTGAAAGGATATCTGCATAGCCAGTCTGAAGTTTGTTTAAAAGGATGCCCTTCTTGTGCTAGGTGTTATCTAGCTTCGATCTGTCCGAAATCTTGTCTATTTACAGTAATATTGAATATTACATGAGTTGTATGTTATTATGTATAATAATAATAATAATAATAATATAATTGCAATAATAAGGCTTTCGCCTCTATAAATTTCTTGGGACACTCTAAACTGAATTTCAGCCAGGTGGTAGTCGACACCTGCTTTGAATTGGTTGTATACCTGTACTTGGTCCACCTACTACCATCAGCCTCAAGAAAATTTGAGAGAAGAAAATGTAGAATAATATTTTAGTCTCACAGTTTCTGTATTGTAAAAAGAAGAGCCAGCAAAAGCGGCCTCAGTGGCGATTCCGAAACTCCAACAGGTGAAATGTGACCATGTACGATATGAAAAGACGTGTGTACCGTCTATCGTGAAAACTTTAATCTTTTTTAGTGTTTACATTTGTATATATTGACGATTTCGACAAATTTGGCTTTTACCATGATAGTTCGAAAATAATAAAAGCGATATCTTTATCTAAGAGTATCTAAAGACCACTTCCCAAGGACCTCCTTCATCAGGGCTGCCACAAAGTCCCTAAAGTCCCTGCAAGTCCCTAAATCAGTCTTAGGTCCCTTTTGGTCCCTATTGGTCCCTAAATCAGTCCTCAGGTCCCTTTAAAGTTTTTCCTGACCAAAATTCTTACATTTCTCCTATTTTGAAGAAGAGTCAAAGTCACTTTAATTTGCTCCATAATAAGGCTGACTGCAATCACAAGAAATACAACGCACATTCAAATTTACCATCACAGACAGAGATGTCCAGCCTTTAATTTTTTTAACTGTTTCTATACAATCTGAAGTATTATGCTACCGATAGGTGCATGGGTAGCTAACCTTGAATTCTAGTGGGGGAGGACCTGACCAATGCAAGCGTTGACCCGACAACATCTCTGATACGAAGCTGCACAATTTTTAAGATAATTAAAAGGTGTATTTTCTCTTAAAGAAATGCGTGTCGCTTTTTTGACGCTTTAAACACTTACAGTGCAGATAAAGTTCGAAGCTAATATTATGGCTCGAAGCTGTGAACTTGTTGTCGAGACCTGTCATTTTGCTTGTATTCTCCTCTACCTCCCCCCCCCCACATTCATCAGATCCGGTCCGGACTTGAAACGGGATATCTGAGACATGAGTCTTTCCAAATATCGCCTAAATATCGAGTTTAAGATCCGATCACCCGTTCGAAAGTTATACATAACTCAGGATTCAGAATTTACCACTCTCTCTCCACTCCCCCCACGATGGTCGTATCGGGGAACTGACTATTTCCAAGTTAATCTGGTCGGATCACCGATATACCTGCGAAGTTTCGTCGTCCTAGCCAATACTAACTCTGGATCACCGGAATTCCGGACCCCCCCCCCTCAGTGCCCAAATCCGGTCCAGTTCTTTCAAAGGTGTAATTAGGGCTTTTGCTTATGCTTCCCACCAAGTTTAATCATGATCATTCCCCTCTAAGCGTGTCAAAAGATTTCCGGTTCCCCCTTCGACTCCCCCCTCATTCGTCAGATGAATAATTCTGTCGAAAAATCCAAACATCAAACATTGCTCACTCGCCTTGAATTCAGGCTAGTTAGATTAGATTAAATTTAGATTATATGGGGTTTTATTGCAAAAATACGATAAACTACAAAACCCTCAGAAGTTTTCACTTGTTAAGAGGTTTGACAAACCCCCTTTGACAAATTAACCTACATAAACTACTAATAAAGAAAAAAATGAAAAAAGAAAGAAGAGAAAAGAAAGAAGAGAAAAATTCATGCACTTACTCGGTTCCTGGTCAAATACCCAACAACAAAAATATATACACTCCAAAATCCCGTCTCCAAAAAACAAAAAAAAACAAAAACAAAAAAATTTATAATAAATAAACAAAACGGAATCTTATTGTCTTCACTGGTTAAGCCACAAAAAAGGCTATTGAAACTGAGTGGAAATCCGGGAGTTCCCTCTTTTCTCCTCGTCGGCCCAAATCTAAGAGCCATAGCCTATTTCGTTAAAGAGGCATCAAAACTTCGAACCATAAGTCCTCTGATCCTAGCAACTAAAGTTCAAATAGGATCCTAACACTGTGTATTCCAGGTTTAGTAGCAGTGACCTTAGGTCCCTATAGGTCCCTTTTTCGGCTTGAAAAAGTCCCTAAGTCCCTATTTCCAAGCCTCCAAACTTGTGGCAGCCCTGCTTCATTCACCCTGTTTTCTTTTAGATCACCCCGAAGGACCTATTCGAGCTCCTTCTATCACTCGAGTTCAATACACCCGACCCTCTGCGGATCCTGGATCTCGTCCAGGCTGACAAACCCTTAAAAGCGCTGGATTTCTGCTACAGCGGAGAGCCTGACCTCACTTCAGTCCTTGAATGTCTCAACTTGTGTACCCTAGTTATAAGCTACGCGCCGGATAGCAGGAGGGGCTACCAACTCTTGACGATTCTGAATAGTCTTATACCCTTGACGCTGGAGCATTATTTGGAGAAGAAGGATTTGAAAGCGGAAAAAGAGGCGATTGTTACCATCGCGGTGCAGCTGAAAACAATTGTGTTGAACTCGGAACCGTTGGCCAAGTAAGTGCCTGCCAGTCTGAAGTTGTACTTTCGTTCGTTTGTTCATTTCTTAGTACTTTTTACGTAAAGATGCAATTTGTACAAGGGGCTTTACCAGTTTTATTACCGGGACCTTGCCTTATATAGGATAGCGGTAGATAGATATTGGGTCGCGTGATGACGGTATGTGGGGGTTCTTTACCTTCGGCGGTCGAGCTACATATAACACAGGTTGAAGTATAATGGAATCTTTATTTTACTTTGAACGGCGTTACTATTTCCACTCCTGAATCCTAAGCCTGATATCACTTAACATCGATCCTCTAGGTACTACAAAGGGTACAGCAACACTCCTCTTCAGTGGCACTTTAAATCGGTAAAGTGGGACTGCATCAGTAGTCGGTGTGCCCTCGTCATCATTTGACATGGGAAGCAACTCCATTCTTTGTTCACGGATGCAAGTTGACACGGAGTGGATTACACGCTCGTCAAAATCCTTTTATTAGTTGAAGGCCTGTTAGGGTGCAGTCGAAAAGCGGTTAAAAATGCTCCCATTTTTTTTGTTACGTGATCTGGGTGGCCCGTAACGTGGTAACCGTTTTATTGTGTCTTAGGAACTATGCGGGTCCCCAACGGAATTCAACTGTGGCCGAGCCTAAGACGACGTCCTACAAGCATGTGAAAAAACAGTCGGTGGGAAATATGGAGCTTGGTGACCTCGAAGCCCACGCGCGATTTTTAGGTGAGACGCGTCCTATATTCAATTCAATTCGCTTTATTTTTCCAAAAATTCTTCCTTAAGAAAAATAGCATCGGAAATGTCACACAGTCATAGATATAAACTAATATGCGAGTACATGTAATTTTTCGTTAATTTACAAATCGATTACAAATTCGAACACCGTTTAGTTTCAGAAAAGCTTTCATCGAAACACAATGATACAACACATATATTATATACAATCCCCGCCTTCCCCGCCTATCTCCGCCTTCCTGTCTCTTCGTAATAGCTTCGGCGAGTGTTGAATCACTAGCATCGCTGACTTTATCCTACAAGCCGCCTTCACCAAACACAAATGCCTAAGCGCGTGCCCAAGCTTAGCCAGGCACCTAGTTCTAGAGCCTAGAACTCCTTGTCTGGGCCAAAATCTAGGCCTAGGCATGCGTGTGAACTGTGATTACGTGCCTAGGTATCCGTGCTTGGCTAGGGATGCTTGTGAACGAATCATTAGCCTCCCGCCCATACGCGCACACAGGTTAATTTCCAAAGACGATATCGACTTCTACTTCTGTGCTCTGCATTTAGACCCGTAGGGCATTTACCCGTCTGCCTTTAGACGGGGAATGGTGGACAAGAATACTTTATGAAACTCGAAGTTTCGGTAATGAGAATGGATGAAGCGATTAGGGAAGTAAAGTAAAGTTTTGAATTGTTATTAACATGTTTGTAACATTTGGTTTGTGAAGGAATTGTAGCCTACTAACTTTTAAATTATTGAATGGTAATCGTAAAGTTGAAAAGTAAGGTATAGTCATTGAAATGAAGATATAGCAAGAGCTGAGAAAAATAAACGGACATGCTGATAGCTGACAATAAACGGCGCAATAAACGTCTCTATTCATAGATTTTTGTTTCGTTAGATTAAGAACCCTGAACGTAGGCATTAACACAATTCCCGAATCCTGAACCGAATTAACCAAACCAAGGTCAGAAGAAGAAAAAACAGTAGTACGTATCTTTAAATCATTGAATTTATCTATGAGCCTAGAATGTGCATGCAATAAATGAAGATCCCCGTTTCGACAGCCCTCCCAGAAAATTATTGCAGGGTCGGGGAACGCGGGCCTCCTTTTCCCTCGGATTTCTCTAAGTAGCCTACCCGTTTTACTGCTGAGTATTGAATATAACGCTCAAATAAGGCTGCTATGCCTCTTACTATTCCGGTTCCCCGCAGCTAGTCAAGGTACGTTCACACTTAGTACGATTTTCGCAGTCGGATGCGAATATCCTCCTTGCGCACCGAAATTTTGACGCATCGCATGCAGGTTCTTAGTGATGCGAATTTCGCGTGCGTATTTTCGCGTGCAAAGTTTTTATCGGGCTGGGTGTGCACGAAGCTTTATAGACCACCATGCAGAGGGAAAACCAAGCACGCCGACGAGGATTCAAACTCGAGGCTCCCACCCGTCCAACTATCAGGTGAAGAAAAGAGAGAGATAAAATATAAAGAGGCTGTCATTAAACTACACCTTCATAGATCAAGTGACCTCCTCCCCTCCTGTCGTCCGTGCATAGGTCTGAGAGGAATGCTGGCAGTCGTTTTTTACCGTATCCTACTCATTCATCTAGTTGTTTTTTTTTTTACCAGCATTTCATTTCTTAACGTTTTCGTGAATTGTATTAATGAATTCATTACCCCGTAAATTAATGTCAGTTGTTAGTATTTCTTATGTCTCTGGCTGTCTTCTCTAGCTGTAAGCTATTTCACTAAATAAACTGGTTGATTAATTTGACTGGGATGATTTCGGGACGTTTTTCGTAAATTTTTTTTAATGAATTTGTTGTTCCGTGTATTAAAGGAACAGTAAACTTGACAACGCAATTTTCGGCCATCGAATCGCCCGGGGGGGGGGGGGCTTAGATAAATATACAGGGTCTTATTGTCGACAGGCCCCCTCTTCTTTGTTATCTCGAACCATCTCGAACCCCCTCCTTAGTGTTCCCAATGCTAGCTGGCAGGCCCTTGCCCCTTATGCACTGTAATTATGCACATGTATACTGTAAAAGTTCGCCTTTTTACGTGTAGACTACAGAAAAACGACCTCCCTGACAAAGGCGGCCTGGGTTCGATTCCTAGTCGCGGCACACAAACCTTTTGTTTTTTTTCTACTAACTCAAAAGTCGAATTCTCAGAAACTGCCCGGAAACTGCAATGGTCGTAACGAGAATTTTTCTTACTCTTAATATCGACTCAGGGTACATTCATGATATGTTAGCTAGCTCCCCGAGTCAAGTTTGAGTCAAGTTTTCTGTTCCTTTAATGTCAGTTGTAAGGTTTTAAGTATTTCTTGTGTATCTGTCTGTATTCTCTAGCTGTAAGCTATTTCTCTAAATAAACTGATTGACTGATTGAAATTTTACCAATCAGACATGACGGTAGGTAGGTAGGTACTTTATTTGTGATTGAACCGATACACGGCATTTCACAGCTACAAACTAAAACTAGAATACGCCTCTAAGTCTAACTACACATTCGCGACAAAACAAAACATGACGTTAAAAAAGAAAAAGGTAAAAGAAAAAGAAAACTAAAACTAATCCAGTGGTGAATTTCTATCAGCCTCTGAACTAAACAATTTCAAAACGCTTCGTATTCGTAATAAACTTAAGTATTATCTCTCTAATTATCTTACTATTACTCACTAAGCTCAGACAAAACGGAAATTCTACTTGATGTTCAGTCAGTCTGCTTATCATTTGAACACGCTGAGGTCTATATTTTATTTGTTTCAGGTGACCACGCTAGGGCTTGGGTCACTGCGGACAAAGACTTCGAGGATAACGAGTCCCTGCGAAATCAGTTCCGCCTCCCACGTTCGGTTTTGCTGTCGGTCGTTGCGGAGTTCATTTCAACCGCTGTCGGCCGGTTGGCTGAAATCGCGAAGAAAATGCAGGATCATAAAGTTTATGAGATATTCGATGTGAAGTCCCACGCTGTAAGGATATTGTTATTTGGAAAAGCCCGTGCCTTTTGGGCAAGGGTCCTCTTTAGGCTGAAGCAGGATGAAACATCTTGAAGAGGACATTCCAGCTACATCCCGAAATGGACCCTTGCCAAGAAGGAGCAAAATATCACTGAACAATATCCTAGCTGACTTATCCGCTTTGAGTCATTTTTATATAGAGTTCCCAGTTAGCTTGCGCTGAAGGAGTTATTATACCGTTATTTTTATATAACGCCGGCGGACAGGTTAGACGGCGAATCCCATTTTCGGTAAATTTTTTAGATTCTTTTTAGCAAGGCACGTTACGTGCTTTTTTCCGATGTCAGATTTTGACTTCCAAGCGAGCTATAGACTGACGGTTCTTACACCAAAAGGCGTAACTCGCATTGGATTCAAGAAATTTTATTAACTGGTTTTCGGAAAACTTCAGATAGGCACTTGCCGGTCCATCAGTTTTGGCATACTTGCCTTAGGTCTTAATTAAAGTAAAAAGATAATGAGGAAGGAAGTCCACCTGGTGGGTTACCACCTTGCGTAAATCCGAGCGTATTTCAGATTCTTGCGCATTTCACGCAGTCTTTTCGCAAAACAAATGACCTCTAGCTAAAAAAAAAACGAAGAATAGATAAGCTGGGATTTGAAAAATACGCTTGGATTTGACCTAGTATTTTAATATACATTTAAAGAATTGTGAATACAGAGAAGGATTAAGCCTACACATGGGATGAAAAAAAGAAACCTCTTGCCCTTAGGATAAGAAGAAAGAAATTAAGGGATGGAGCGCGTTGCAGATTTTTTTTTCCGTGTTCTGTTTGCGGTGCTTTAGATGAGAGCGTGATCCGCTGCATGTCAACTTGCCTGAACCGAGAAAGGAGTGATTGAGTACATCAGTGGGCTGATGGGGAATGGCTGATCGACTGCTAAACAGCAGTTCTTTCATTATTCGTAGTTCCAGTTGGGTCTTTTTCGTTGACAAATCCTGAATTATTCGGATAAGTATATCTAACTCGTCAATCTAAGTACCTTCTCACTTTTGGTTTACAAGTGAAACCGTTTTAACTGTCACAATGTTATCAGAACACGACTAGCAAATTAGGGGGGTGAGGCCTACAGGGTCTACCGTCGCAGTGACGAGTGAGCAACCCATCGAAGCACAGCCCCCTTTTTCGTCGTCCACTAAAATCGCCTTCACTTTAGCGCCTCGCTGATGTCGCTCACACCCTTCTCAAAGAAGCCCCCTACGACCCAGCATGTATGTCCAGTCCTGGCCTCCAGCGATATATGAAGGAAATAATGCCCGCGTGCGATTGGTCGGCTGATAAGCTCCGCCCCACTCTTATCATGCTCATGCGCCGATTGGATAAGCTGTTTGTGAAAGTTCACAAGAAGCACGTCACAAGGGTAAGGACTCTTTATAAATAAATAAAAATCTCTTGGTTAGGGCTCGGGATGTCTGGTTTTTAGGCTAAGTGTGTTTCAACCCCTCCAAACCTTCGGAGCCCTTTGCAAATGCTTTTTTAGGTGGCTGCAGAGGACGTTATAATATATGGAACACAAACTAGACCTCAATGAGTCAATGAGACAGTTTAAATTTTCTAAGCGGGCCGAAGACGAAATAGCTTCCTGAGATATTGGCCTACAAAAATATTTTTTTTTGTATATTTGAGTATTCGAAACATTTGCTGTATCATCGTTTGTTTTTAGCAACCTGTCGACTGGGACGCTGTGAGCAGTCTTCTTGAAGGATTGTACATGACAATGAACCGACACCCGTATATCATCCACATACAGTATTTGAGATCACTCACTGCGACATGCCAAGTAAGTCCATTCACCCCACTCGACTGCAAAAAAAAGCAAACTTTCGCATGCAAACCGTTTAAGGTTCGCGTAGCGCAGGTGCCGATCTCCTGATACTCCGCCCTCGGCCGGGGTTCAATGCGTGGTTGGGGGCAAATCATCCGACGCTTTGCCGTGCTTTTCCCTAGGTTTCTCTAGGTACCCCTTGAAAGCTGGGTACACTCGACTGCCCCCCCCCCCCCCCCCCATTCACGATTCATTCATTTTATACACATCATCTTACACAGATAGTACACAAAGAACCCCTGAAGCTATCTTGGATCCACTAACGTAACAAACAACTCAGCGGATTCACATTGATATGGCACGGGAACGGCTGGTCGAAAAGGCGCTAGTTACTGGTGGCGCTTCAAGACTCTGGCTACTGAAAAAATTATGAAAAAGTTGAATTTTCGGCTTAGCTTAAAGTAGACCTAATTCTAACTCCTTTATTCAGTCGCTTATAATGTGCGAAACTACAACTACACCAGCAACAGCGATTGAGAGCTCACCGCTGAGAGTTATTGCAAGTCCTGCTGTGAAGCCGTCAAAGCTAAGTCCTCCCCCTCCCAACTTCTGTGGCATCGTACTCAGGCTAATTGGAGCTCAGATTCTCTCCGTTTCGGTATGTATTTATTTCGTTGTATTTAAAATTATTTCTGTTATTATTTGTTGGTTCTTCAGAACTGAAGTGTGATGTTAAAAATAGAAACAACTAAATATCCGTACACAATATCCGTACACAATCCGTACACAAAACTCATACACAATTACAATTACAATTTACACAAACACAGTAGCCTACTTAGTCTGCCGAAAGAAAAAAAAGAGAATAGACGTCGGGGCCATTATTTTTTTTAAGAACGAGCAAAGGTTGTAATATACAAGAACGTTGTCGGCATTTTTATGAAAGTTTGTATTTTACTATTCAGTATTTCCAAAGGATTCTTTACATTAAAGGAACAGTAAACTTGACTAGGCAACTTTCGGCCATCAAATCGGCCTGGGGGGCTTAGATGAATGTACAGGGACTTATTGTCGACAGGACCCCCCATCTTTGTTATCTCGAAACCCCTCCTTATTGTTCCCAGAGCTAGCTGGCAGGGCCTTGCCCCTTATGCACTGTAGTTACGCACTCGTGCACTGTAAAAGTTCGCGATTGTCTGTGTTATCAACATACAGGGTTGCCACTTTACTAAAATAAATTCACTATGCAAAAGGAAAAAAGTAATACCAAACAAGAAAAGTACTCAGAACGTGTTGCTGGGTCATAGTCACCTTGGAAATAGAACCTGACAACTACTTTTTTCTTAAAATCTGCTGCCAAAGTAAAAAGAAAGTTCTATTGTGAGCACAATTGTACTACCGGTGGCAACCCTGTTGACATACATTGTATTACTTTGTTTCAAGGCAAAGATCGTGGGTTCGAGTCCTACTCCCGGCACACAAACATTTTGCTTTTTCTTTTTTTTTTGTTCTACTAACTCAAAAGTCGATTTCTCGGAAACTGCCCGGAAACTGCAATGGTCGTAACAAGAATTTTTCTAACTCTCAATATCGACTCAGGGTACATTCTTGATATGTCAGCTAGCTCCCTGAGCCAAGTTTGAGTCAAGTTTACTGTTCCTTTAAAGGATTTTGAAACGGATTAGATTAGACCGGCAAACTGCCCAGTCAGCCTTTTGCCCAGAGCAATATAACACTAAGGAGTAGCGCCAAGATGCGAAATGAGTGACACACACTCGAATGGCAGCGACACTAGCACTACTAGCGAAAGAGAACGTCCCAACTGAAACTCAATAACTCAGTCAGTCGTGTACCAGCGTCGGCTCCGATACTGAGCAAAACAACACGAGGGAGTAGCGCGAAGACTTGAAACAATTGACATACACTCGAATAGCAGGGATACTAACACCACTAGCGATAGAGAACGTCCCTACTGAATCTCATTCAGTCGTAAACCAGCGCTGGCTCCGATATCTTCATATCCTAAAAACTGCAAAAAAATGATACAGCTTCCATTGTTTCCTTGGTGTGTTCAGACTTCATCTTTGCTTTACGAGAGATTTATACATTCGCAAGTTTCTCTCGCTTTAAATGCCGCAAGCGTATTGGGCGGCGCTACGAGTATGGCTCGTTTGCAAAGCATGGAAAGCATAGGTCTTGGTGCTACTCCCTAGTGTTATTTTGCTCTGCTCCGATAAGTCCACATTCCGAACACAGCACAAAAAAGATTCAACCTCCCCTGTTTCTTCGATGTGTGCAGACCGCATCTTAGTTTGTACTAGAAATTTTCTAAACCCGCAAGTATGTCTCGCTTTTAATGTCCGAAGCGTATAGTGGGTGGCGGTACGAGTATGGCATGTTTGCGATGCATGGAAAGCATAGGTCTTGGCGCTACTCCCTACTGATATTTTGCTCTGCTTTTACCATTCGGCGATACGTATGTCGAAAATTGTGGGATTTCTTTCATTTGACTTAGGACAGAGCCACGCGTAGAAATGGGGAAACCAAGAAAGAATTTAGAGAATTTGTTAGCGACTTGTTTTTAATAAATAACACGCAGTGGAAGCACGTGCTCGGACATAAATGGCTTATCTGGGGGATGGGCTCTTGCAATGTGTATCGCCGGTTAAACCGTGAAAAACAAAACTGCGACTACATAAATCGGGATGGTCATTACCGCTAAACTCGGCATTGATTTTTCAAGACAGGTAGCTACCCCGATAGGGTAACATTCGCGACTGTCCAGATTGCGAAAGTCAATCCATGACAGGTCAAAACTGCGAAGAATATTGAATTAATATAAAAAGATACTTTTTGTTCTGTGACAAAGCGTCAGCAAAAGTCTCCATTCACATATACAGACGAGACGACTGTTTCAACCGACGGAAAGGCGTTTGGTGTATGGCACTTGAATCCGAAATGCAGTGGAGAAGAAAGTACATACGTATCAGTAGTTGCGTTTTCGCAGATACCATGGTATCTGATACCATGGACCGTGTTGACCGATCGTGGTATCTGAAAAGTCATCTCACTTTCATCAGCTTTTGTCAAATTGGTGAAAAAGATGTTTAGCACTTAGTGATGTAACTGGATATCAGTTTTTCTTTTGGGATGACTTCGACAAGTGGAATTTCGGCAATAGTCGTTTTTCAGAGCAACCGTATATCAGATACCACGGTAACTGCAGAAACGACTAATTGCAGATCCAGTTACCGTGGTAACAGATACGCAACTAATTTAAAGGAGTTGGATCATGACGGAAATATGGTGGTTTATTTGGTTGCAGATTACAGTCAGACTAGATTCACAAGTATATTTGGCTTTTCAGTAATCCGCAATACATTATAATTACAAAAGGAATTTAATCCATGCCCATAAGAGTGCCGCAACAAGTCTTATACCCCCTTTGGCAAACAAGCTCCCGAGTCCCGATGATGACATCGACTCGAATGTTCGAATTTTGCGTGGAATATACTATCCAGCGTAAGGAGTCTGACTGCCATTTGCCTCGACAAGATCGAGGGGTCGACCTTTTGGCCTGTCTCACGCGTATCTTTACAGCTATTGGGTGCAGAATCTGCCTCGCTTTTCACATTGAAGCGAGTTGGAACTTAGTGTGGAAAATCTGACTAAAAACGGTGTGTAGTATCAAGAATAAATACGGGAAGAATTGAGAACTCACATAGCCTCGATGTCAGCAAGCTGGATCTACTTTCGCCCGGTCTTATTTACCGGGGGTGGAGACTGGGTGGAGCTTCGCGTGTTGCCTCTTGCAGTATTAAGTGTTACCTCCAGAGCAAAAGTGATGAAGCAGTCAGAAAAGGCGAGAATTTCAAACAGTGCTGATTTCCGAGGATTATACAAAAGGGAAAAAACTTTTCAGTCTCAGGTCAGATTTGCAATGTGAAGCTTATGTTATCACAACCCTTCGCAAAGACGATGAAGCCCAAGGGAATGCGGCATTGGATGCCTCAGAGAGCAATTAAGCAACTTGAAAGTTGAGGCATAGACCTAACACGCATGCGATGAGTCTACCACAGTTCAAGGACCGATTAAAGAAACATTTCTTGACAGACCATCATTGACAGAATATTTTTTTTTTTTTTAGAAGTAGTTAATTTTGGTACGGCGGCATGGTATCCCACTTAATGTTTTTTCTTTGCTTTCTTCTTTCTTTTCTTTTTTCTTCCTCTTTCATGCAGTCATCTTATCTTTTTTTTGACAAAGTGTGTGAAAATTATATTGTAAAGTGAAGTTTTCTATTTACTGCCCCCACAGGCCCATTCGGGTTTTCCTGCAGATTATAAAGCGGATTAAAAAGTTTTGTTCATGTAGTTTAGCATGTAAAAGTTGGTTTGTATAATAAAGAGTACTAAACTAAAACTAAAAAACTAAGCATGCATTTAGTTTATATTCAATAGGATCGGTGTGAATATTAGTAATTTAAATTTTGGTCTTCTCAGGACTGTCTTATCGGGGGTAAATGGATGACGAAATAAAGGCAAAACAGGACCGACAACATTTTGGACTGAACACTATAGGACTTGCTTCAAAAGGTTTTCACTCTAGGCTTAGAAAGTCAGTTAGAATCGAGGGGGTACCCACTACCCGGCACCTGCTGTAAACGCTTTCCTGGCACCAACCGAAATAGGCAGTGTCGGCACCGATGCCGACAATAAATCGGGTGATTCAAATTTCAAACTCGTTTAAAATGCTTATTGTGATGTTTAAACACGTGACAACCGGTGCCGGCACCGACCGGGCATCGTGGCACCCGGCACTTGCTGTACTCTCAAATCGAGAGTAGGCAATCCCTCGGTTAGAATTTTCGGCTCTGCATAAGTAAGAAGAAAGATTTACTTATTTTTTCACACAAAACCGGACTGATAAGTTGAGAATCAAAAATTTAGCCAACTACACGAGATAATGATATCCATTTTGACTACGAATAATAAGAATTGTTATCACAAAGGGAGACGTTTTGAAAGATATCTTACAATCAGCAATTTGCAATAATTCAAAATTTTGGAAATACATTATAGCCAACTGTTCTTCGCAACTACACAAGAAAATTATATGAACAAAATTTTATGTAGAGAGTACAACTTAAAAGAAAAACATAATAACTCTTTCAGCACATTTCGCAAGCTAAATGCCTTAAATTGTCCAAGCTTAATACCTTTTCTAGAAGCGAGTCTTTACAGTTCTGAGAAGACCCAAAATAAAAATTACTAATGTTCACACTGATCATATTGAATCTGGACTAAATGCATGGGTGTTAGGTCTATGCCTCAACTTTCAAGTTGCTTAATTGCTCCCTGAGGCATCAAATGCCGCATTCCCTTGGGCTTCATCGTCTTTGCGAAGGGTTGTGATAACATAAGCTTCACATTGCAGATCTGGCCTGAGATTGAAATTTTTTTTCCCTTTTGCATAATCCTCGGAAATCAGCACTGTTTGAAATTCCCGCCTTTTCTGACTGCTTCATCACTTTTGCTCTGGAGGTAACACTTAATACTGCAAGAGACAACACGCGAAGCTCCACCCAGTCTCCACCCCCGGTAAATAAGACCGGGCGAAAGTCGTTTTAGCTTGCTTCAAGTCTTCTCAATTCTTCCCTTATTTATTCTTGGTAGTATTTTTGGAACTACAGAAACAACATTGAGAGAGAAACATCATCTACGGCTGCGTTTGTGGATATTTCGCAAACACAGTCTAACCCGTATTTTTTTTTCAGATGTACACGCACATTTCAATGGTAAGTTACATTATATACCTATTTTCGATACCACCTGTTCCTTGAATATTTCTGTATCAACGCATATTCGTGTACTAATTTGGAAACAGTAAGAAGCACAGGATCCAGCATAAATTCCATCCTTTTTTCGATTCCTTTTTACAGTACTAAGAGTAATGTTCAAAAGGTTAGTGATTCCAGCGTTTGCTTTATTATTTGTCCTTATTAGTTCTCTGTCAATTCGCAGGTTGGGTTCCCATCTCATTCAACGGTATCGCGCAGTTATATACCGCCCATTTTTATCGCTCATGCTCATGCCCTTGCCTTAATATAACGATATCCTTCAAGCCTCAATCTAGTTGCAGTTTTGTCCGCTACCCTCTATGGCACCCAGAGGTGCCTGCATTTCCGTTCGTCTTTTAAAATCAAATTAGTAGAATAGTCTTGTAACACAGTCAATAATCAATCAATAGCACAGCAGAAGCACGGCTTGTGAGAATGTGGAGAAACTGCGGAGAAACGATATACCTTTACATATCTTGACGGGGAGCACCGCTTGAAACCAGATAAATATTAAAGCCGAAGATGCATTTAAAAAAATAAATTAAGATCCGCTGTTCAAGAAAAGCTATTGTTAGAGGTTTCAAGAACACACTTTTATTTCGCACTCTAGCCTAATTACAACACGTATTTATTCTGACATTTCTCTCTGGCCACTGGCACGGTACTGCTAATTCATTCCATCTTAGCTTCTTCCCTCTAGTTGTGGCTATTTATCGGATCGCCTCGAGCTTTGCGAAAAGTCGATCGTAGCATGTGGAGAGTCAATCGCAACGGCTATAGATTTCGATATTTCTAGGAATCGCAGTCGTTGGAGCAAGTTTGCGGTGGTAGCTCCGTTTTCCCGACACCAGTGAAAACCGAGTCAGTCCTGCTCAACCTGCTGCTGCCACTTAGTCTTCGTGTGGGTGCTGGAAAGAAAGGCAAGTCTAAAGAAAACATAGTGTGTTCATATAATATATATACAAAAACGGATTCTTCAGCTGTGATGCTTCTGAAGCGATATTTCGGTCCTTCTTGGCAAGGCCAAGGCTCTTCAGGCTGTTATTCTTCTGGGCCAACGCTGGGGAAAGGAACAAACCTGCAATAAATAACTGAAAATTCTACCAACTATTTGTATCTTATTCGGGAAAATTACTTTCAAAGACCACTGTAAGGAAATTACTAGTCTTGATATTTAAGTTTAAAGTTTAACTGAAAAGCCAACTTATTTTTGTGTCATTTAGTTGAATACACTGAATTATTTGGATTCTGCAAAGGGATTTTTTTTGTTTTCCACTATCTGCTCTAGTTATGACGTTCAGAATATCTGCGGCTGTCCCCACAGCGAAAATTCTACTATGACGCTGGAAATTTTTATCTAAACACAAACAAGGCTTCTCAGTGGGCAGTGGCGATATTGGTGAAGATCGCTTAGGGCCTGAACAAAAAAAAAGTCATAAATCTTTCTTGTAAGGCATACAACAAATTAGAGGTACCACAAATCACACGGAAATTCCACTATTTGAAAATCGATTATTCCTGAATAGCGGAACAACCAAGTAACGCGTTTTCAGCGGGTCTTCAAGCCAATTTAAGTGACTAAGTGATGTGTAACTAGATTGTCCTATCCCAGTCCTTTTCGGTTAAACTTTAAAAAATGGCTATTGCTTCATAAGCATCACAGCTGACGAATCCGTTTTTGTATATATTATATGAATATATGAGTCTAAGTCAGCTTGGGCTCAAGGAATATTTATCCACGAAGTACGAAAACATAGTGGAATTGCCTTTCCATGTGGTCTCTGAGAGTAGCTCTCCAGCTCGTTCTGTGAGGGCCTCCCTTGTCTGTCTTCTGTTCGTATTTTTCTTCTGACTATTTATCATGGCCCTGGCCGAACCGCAATTGTTGTTTGTGTTATCTTTGTTTTTATTTTTGTCTATAGTAGTTATGATTTTTCGTGTGTAGGTATATATGGCTTTTGTTAAAATAAAGTAATTCATTCACAAACGATAAAGAATTGTTCGCCGAAAACCTGTCGTGAGTTACACCAGATTTGTTTGGTAACGAAACAGAACTGAAAAATAAACACGTAACCAACAGGTCAGTACTCTCTCGGCTTAAGCTTCGTTGTATGTGGTCACAAAAGAAGGTATAAAACTAACATACTTGTGGTAAGCACATTTAATTGGCTGAATTTTTCAGCCTCGGAAGCTACATTCACCAAAGAGAAAGAGAGATAATGTGTAAAAAGTTATAATGTTTCTTTTTTTGCTAAATTACCAAAAGGGAGCGCTGACTCTGCTAACTGCCAAGGGGCCCTGGATCTTGAGTCCGGGCCTGACTGTATGGTGTACTCCAAGATCCCTTGCCCGTTTCTATAATATAATCTTTCTTCTTTTTTGTAGGCTATATTCATTTTAATTTCATTATTTTAGACACCCTACGACTTCGACATGTGGACATCAGTTTCGCCCTCACAACGATCATACACTCTCTTACTCCCCCACCTGCCCGCTCCCAGAGCCTTGTTCCACCCACGCCAACTACCAAAACAGACCCGGGAAGGGGGTCAGTTAGCATCAACGTCCACCCCCCAGAGGTTACTAAAGTAGCTGTCAAACCAGCGGTGTACCGAGCCGCTTTTCTGGGTAAGTCCCCCACGCCCGTGAACCAACACCTGATCCATTCAAATTGGCCAAGGGCAATTATGACAACTTTAGTTGCGTTTTTGCAGATATATCTGATATACGGTCTAAAGTCGTTTTTGCAGTTATCGTGGTATGTGATACCACGGTCAAAAGGCGTTTTTGCCGTTGTCGTGGTCTGGCCAGTTACCGTGGTAACTGATATTCAGATATCACGGTCCGACCGTGGTATCTGGTCGTGGTATCTGAAAAGTCGTCTCACTTTCATCAAATTTTGTCGAATTGGTGAGAAAGAAGTTTAGCACTTGGTGATGTAACTGGATCAGTTTTTCTTTTGGGATGACTTTGAAAAGTGCAATTTCGGCAATAGTCGTTTTTGCAGTGGACCGTATATCAGATACCACGGTAACTGCAAAAAAGACTAATTGCAGATCCAGTTACCGTGGTAACAGATTCCATGGTAGCGAAATCGCAACTTTTGAAATCAGTTGTATTGTAAATTTCAGTAACACCATCATCATATTTGACATATATATATAAGTTTCTTCAACAGAATGGTTGGACCGTGGAATAGCCTAATCTAGTAGATAAAAAGCATGTAAGGTTATAGTAAATAGTAGATAGGCCCGTCGCACCTATCAACACTCTCACGCGTAAAATAGATAGTAGGCTATATAAAAAGCACATAGAAGCAGATACGGTTTAGTAAGGCATAGCGACGGTGTTTTTCTAAAGGTTACAAGCGCCTTTTTTTACATTTTACAGGAACAGCGGAAAACCTTTCACCTTTAGGGCAAGAAGAGCTTATAGTCCCAAAAGAAAACTCTGTATCTTCGTAGCGGTTGCTCCTATTTGGCTGTAATTTCCACAGCTGTGGATAGGGCACTGCGAATAACTCAATTTCTAGAAAAATTTCGCTTATATCATTTTGGAAAAAGATTTTCGATGCTTCTCATTTCGATGTAGTAGATTAGGCTCAAAGTAAATAGTATTTTCAACTCTGCTCGTGATTGTTCTCGATTTATAGTATCGCAATAAATATTATGTAAAGCATTTAGTGTTCACAGCTCTGCTGATGCCGAGCAAAATAACACTAGATAGTAGCGCCAAGACTTGAAAAGGTGACCCTTGTCTCCTCGATGTGTGCAGATCGCATCTTAGCTTTACTAGAAATTTTCTAAGTTTGTCTTGCTTTAAATGACGCAAGCATATTAGGTGGAGCAATGAGTATATGGGACGTTTGCGAAGCAAGGAAAGCATTGGTCTTGACGTTACTCCCTAGTGTTATTTTGCTCTGTGCTGATGATACGTGCTGCCGTATATTATGAACAGAGCAACCGGACAGAAGATGAAACCGTAGTATGAAAAATAAGGAAAAAAGAAAGATTTCAACTGCAGTATAGAAGCGAACGTGGTGTGATGAGCTCGTGATGTAAAATTTTTGTTTCAGGTTTCCGAATTATCGTCACTTGCTTTGAGAAGCAACTGGCATTGGAGTGGGGTCGCATCGCCAAATGTATCCGAGAGGTTGGCGACCGGTTAGATTGCGGACTTCATTATTGGGAGTTTCTTCTTTTCGTCGTGACCTACCGGCCGCCGTTGTACCTTCTTCTAAAGCCCTTCATCTGGAACAAAGTAAGAAACCACACATTTAAATATTCCTTCACGCCAAGCTGATGGCGAATCATATTTGACAGTGCAAAACGGATATGTCAGCTGAATTTTATTAGAGCTATATTCCGGCCCTTCTGACAAGTGTCCTCAGTCGACATGCCCATAGCCGAATGGTAAAAGGTTTAACGGGGAGCTTAAACCTGTCTAATTTTCCAACAAGGACATGAGGCTGAAGCATTTCGTTTCAGAATCCCTTGAAGAAAAAGCATTTCAGTTCCTATGCATAGAATCGGGCAATCTGTTTTATCCGTGTCTTCGCTCTAGACTGCCCGCAATATTGACTGACGTCATCAAGAAACATTACCTCTGATTGGTTTGCACGGTTCGCCCCTCGGATTCAACCACACGGTCGTTCCGACGACCATGGGATTAGTTGCGTTTTTGTTCGGCTTTTGCCTTTCCCTTTTCGGCTTTAGCTTTTAGCCTTTTTCAGGCCATTTTTAACATTTTCGCGTTTTTGTAAATCGCCGTTACTACTAAGGATTTTTCGCTTTTCTTGGATAAAAACGCAATTTTGACAAATTCCGTTTTACTTGTTTTTTTATTTGTACTGCAAATCTTTGATCTTTAAGATCTGACACAGTCTCCAAATACTGATACTACATCTTTTATTGGATTTTTCGGTTAAGTCACGAAAGTCGCGAGGCAAAAAGCCAAAAGGAGAGCGCAACTTAGTCACCTACCATGTTTGCCTTTTTGCAAAAAGCCTTTTTGACAAAAATGGGAAATTGTCAAACAGTGCTTAGGACCATTTTACAAAAACGCAAAAAAAGGAAAAAGCCGTCGGAAAGGCGAGTGAAAAGTCGAACAAAAACGCAACTATTGTGGGAAAACCTCTATGAGAAGATTGGCTTAAAGCACACCTTGCACTATTTACTGTTTATGTTCCATAATTCAAGACTATCTGAATACTGTAAAGCTAGGCTCTGCTTTTGACAAATTATCCACGGCCTTGGCTGTTTAAAGTCTTTTCCCAAGCCCATTGACAGTCCAGCAAAATCTCGGAAAAATTCTGACAACCGGTTTTACACATCAACAGCATGAGACGCGAACACTTATCGGGGGCACAACCGTCAGTCGATCAACTACTGAGGAAAGACTTCGGGTCGCTGTTCGTCCAAGCTTCTATTGCTCCCATAGTTCTATGATTTTGTTCCGTGTAAATAAATGACTTAATTATTTTTGTTTTATAATGTCGAGACCGAACAGCCCGATATAATAGTGGCGTTTTTGATCGCCGATTAGTTCGGCGATAGCGTAGCCGTTTGACTTTTTGGCGTTTTTGACATTCGCCAGAAGCCGATAGCCGTAGCTGTTTCTTCTATTTTCTGTTTTTGTGCTCAACGGCTAACGTCTATCGTCTAAATTCCTGTCCATCGCCTATCGGCCTAGGACTCGCCGATAGGCGATGGACGTTGCCTCCAACTCCAACGGCTATCGGCTATCGAAAACAGTAAATAAGCACGAATCGACAAACTTCCGTCGTCTACCGGGTAAATTTCATCGGCGATAGCGTAGCCGTTTGACTTTTTGACGTTCGCCGGAAGCCGATAGCCGTAGCTGTTTCTTCTAATTTCTGTTTTTGTGCTCAACGGCTAACGTCTATCGCCTCAATTCCTGTCCATCGCCTATCGGCCTAGGAATCGCCGATAGGCGATGGACGTTGCCTCCAACTCCAGCGGCTATCGGCTATCGAAATCAGTAAATAAGCACGAATCGACAAACTTCCTTCGTCTACCGGGTAAATTTCATCGGCGATCAAAAACGCCACTAATATCATCCTTTTTCTAGCTCATCGAACAGCCAGAAAGTGATCAGGATCTATCAATGCGGGAGTCGATTCGAGAAATGATGGAAAACCATGGATCCTGGGCACAGCTTAGCAAAGAGGATCTCCTCGCTGACCTCTCCAGAGAATTGAAGGTCATGCGAGGAGAGTTTGCGCAGCGAAAAGGTATGATGAAAGCAAAGCCCCCTTATTTATCTATTTGTCTGTTCATTTCCAGCCGATGCAGTGAAAAAACCACAAACGAAAGACCACCAAAAGAACAAAATAAATATCATTGTCGAAGAACATTAGCTACGTTTTTTACCGTCATCCAGTCAACCGACGTGTGGGATTTCTCACTATAAGCCATTTTCTTACTTACGTTAACCGACCTAAGTCCTTATAAGCTGTTTTTTTTCGTCACCGTTTGCTGGTCGGATAACTGACATGTGGACTGAGGTTGGAGCTCAGTCCAGCCGACCTACATTCGTTCTGAGACAGGAATTCCGAATATTTCATGTAATTCTGGAATATGCGAAATAAGCCGTTTTTGGATCGCCTGGCAAACGCGACAGGATGCTGAAAAAGGGCTTATAGTGGTAAATAGATCGTTTAACTGGATGATGGAGAATTGGGAAAAAACAGCTGCGTTTTTTACCTTCATCCACTGAACCGACCTGCGGGATTTCTCACTATTAAGTGCAGTTTCCGTGGGTTCGAGCCTGTCTACTAGAGACCGCTCATTTTGGGATAAGCTATGCTGAATTGCCTGGTATACAGACTAGGCCTGAACTTCGAGTATTGTTACCTTAAAGCACAACTCTTACTAGAAATGATCTTTTCCCCATGAAATGGGTCAGAAAAAACTTTTTTCGAACATACCATTACTTTCCACCTGAAATTAGCAATTTTCTCGTTAGCGCTTGTGGACTGTGTCCAGCCTTCCTGCTCTCCGACGCGGCGGCGGGGCGCAAAACGTTTGAAAACTGAACGCGCCGTGGTTCAAAAGTGTGAAAACTAACCAAACAAAAGAAGTAAAAAACAGAAGATTCTCATATCCTTATATGTGAATGTGTTTTCAGCGGACATTGAAGATACCGGCAAACTTTGCGTTGTGTGACGGCCAAAACGCGGCACGGCCGAAAAAGCGGTAAAAATTCATAGGCACAAAACGAGACTATGGAGAAAGGTGGGGATATAAGAAGCTTATAATTCCACAATGGAGCTAGGTATATTATCAAAGGCAGAATAACCAGGAGGGGTCCTTTAACGTTGGGATACCTTCTCCCCCTCAGAAAAGACCAGGATTTTTTATTGTGGTCAAAAGACAGTACTGATGGCTGATTTGACGATACCGACAATGCGGAAGATCTTTGTCTTTCGGCACACAAAATATCCGCTGGCAAGTAGGCGGAGAAAAAAGCTGGTTTGCCAAAGACAAGCCCCATCGCCTAGACGTGCAACTAGTGAAAATCTCAAAACAGGCAACTCTCGGGTTAACCTATATATCATCAGTCACTGGACAGATCGTGCCCGTTTGCCCCATGACTGGGAGGTTGGAGGGGAGGGGGACTAGAAAGTACAAATAGAAGATACAGACTGGATGTGGGCCAATTCATCTTCCTGGTCTATGTACTTTGCCTTCGTGTTTTATGAACATCTGTGATCGAGCAATCTGGGCCCAATTGCCTCTCGAATGGAAGGCCCAAAAGACACAACTGCATATTCAATCCTTAAGTGGACGAAGTTTCAACTTGATAGGCTACTTGTCATAATGGGACTCGAGCCACATCGCTCGTATGAGTGCAGTCCCCTAAAATCTGCGCGGTCATCACATTCGCAGCTGTTCCGCCAGAAGAAAAAAAGCAAACATCTGGTGTGCCGAAATCTTTAAGATGGACTTCTGTACAAAGTAGCACATTGTTTTCTGTTGCGGATGTGAAGCCGCTGATTGGTAAGGACTAAGAGGGATGGTCCCGCCCAGTGACAGGATTTCGTGTATTTTTCTTAGTGCACTAAATTGGTGTGTTCTTCTATCGTAGACGAACAAGACGTGAAGCGAGGTCCGTCTGTCCTAGGCGACCTCCACAGCGAAGCATCAAACACTAGTGCCCTCTCTGTTCGGAGAAACGAAACTCAAGGACCCCAATCCAGATGCGGGTCGGCCCTTGGGTGGGGGGGACTGCGAGGTAAGTCCCTATAGAAGTTTTACCCAAAAGTGAACCACCGTGTTGTTTTTAATTTGGTAGATGGGGTAGGAACTTAACCCATCCCCTCAATGTTCTCAAAGGTTTCATGCGATAATGCGATTACGGTAAGGTCTAATTGTACCGAGGCTGTATTCAGTGAGGGTCGAACGAAGCAGGGACTTGAGCAACGGTCGGATTGGATGTGAAAGCGTATTTTGTGGCACCAAGGATATCTATTTGGCTTCGTCACGATAATGACTTAGTTTTGAGTCGGAGAAGCACCGAAACCTTCTCCCACCTGAAGCGCCGCAGCCAAGATATGCAACAAGGCACCAAAACAAGTTTGTGCCTTGCAAAGCGTCAGCGTCTTCTCGATACAGGCGCTCTTTCCGGCAATATTTTGTACACCATATGAACGTGTAGGCCTAAATAGAGAGTGACAAATCGCATATTACTATGTAATACAAATTGTATGTTTATTTATTTATATTGTTGCTGCTGATCTATCTGTAAAGATATTATAGAGCAAATAAACGTTATCTTATCTGAGAAAAGCGCAGTTGCCGTCATGGATCAGCTGAATGTATAAAGCAATTTTGTGCATGCAAAGCGCATGCGTGCAAACCATTGAAGGCTGGCGTAGTGCAGGTGCTGATTTCCTGTTCACTCTGGGGAAGGATCGTGACTACGCGTGCTTTACGTTTCACCCAGGATTTCTCTAGGTACCCGTTTTACAGCAGCTTTCCGTCGGATTGGACGAGCGTCTTTGGGAGGATTTGAACTCGTGGCCCACACTCGATAGGGGCATATTTGGACCAATTAATTTCATTGTAAAGCATCTGTGAATCCTGGGGCTCGTGGTGGCCCTTTAGTTCTGCTTTTAACGCCAGGTTGTTTTTGTTCTTGTTTGTGATGCTTAATGGATCTTCCAAAAGTTCTTCTCTTTGCTCCAGAATACATTTTCCTTAATTTTGTCTCCAATCTGGAAGACTATTTTTTTTTTTTATTGATTTTACCTTAAATTGAGTGGGATTTTACCGCCAGATTTTAATTCTCCGATTCCTTCTTCTTCTTCTCCGCGCAACTTTTGGTCTTCCATCCATAAATCCTCGACTATAGCCTTCCAGAATATGTTGCACCTCACTATCTCTATGGGATGGGTGCAAATAATGAGAAGGGGGGCAAGCAGATACTAATACTGTTGGAGCGTTGAACTGGTATAAGACCAGTTCAAAGCCTTTACTCTTTCTAGGGCCCTCCGCATCTCACGCCAGTTTGGCCTCTGGGTGGTCCATAGGCCTACAGCGGCAGTGGAGCATTCGGAGCGACAGCCAAGCGGCGACGCCAGTGCCACCTACAGCAAGCGCCGGTAAGATTGAATTTAGATTTTATGACAGGCATGCATTGATCCATTTACTTAACAAGTCCCCACCAATCTTCTGAACCCAAGGATCATTACATAGAGAGATTCCCGAAAGTACTTTGTCACTGGTATGTTTAGCCCAGAAACTAATTTCGGCCGAAACTTTCTCTCATGAAATATCACGTTATGGATTTACCGATCGGTCATTGTTCTAATTTGTCATCTACTGACATTCACGTATTTGATTACCGCTCTGTGACACAGTTCTCAGAGTTTTCTTGTACGATATATAGAGTGCCCTTCAATGTCCCTGACGCTTTTATTTATTGGTGACCATGTGCTCTCATGGAAGATGGGGATCTCTTTGTACTGTTTACCGTGCCTTACGTGTGTTACGCTCTCAAGGTCCAATCAGACTGGAAAAGCTCTTCTGTACTCCCTCCACACACCGAGACCCTTACGGCCACTACGTCAACGTAAAAAGTTACTAGTCAGTCCGAAGGGACCTTGAGGTTTTATCTTCCTGTCGTGAAGATAATATATATATATATTTGGGGGATTCATATTCTTGCCTTCTTACACCGTCCTTCGGCCCTATAGTAGTAGTAGTAGTAGTTTATTACACTAAAGCTATAAAAATAAGGCCGTCTTGGACCAATCGCCTACCACCCCCCGCCCCCACCTGCACCGTTTTATATCACTCTCACCTGTCTTGGCCCCGATTGGCAAGAATAGATAAGTAACCCCTTTTACCACTTTCTGTATTTCTGATGGTTCGTGGTTACGTTACCATAAACGGGTCCTAAAATGTTCGCGGGATCTGCACGGGCCTGTCACAGGGTAACTTTGCTTCTGATTTTGTTCCAGCATTTTCCAAGTGCATACTATCTATTCTTGCTAATTAGTAACTGAACTGTAACCACCGGACTAGTTTAGAGGCAGCTACCTATTATTGAAACCCCTTCTTTCGGTACAAAGGACCCATATTATTTTATTCATTCGCTTCTCTCTTCAGAACCGGAAATTAGAATTTGTGTTCAG
Organism: Branchinecta lindahli; assembly: GCA_023053555.1. Lineage (NCBI taxonomy): Eukaryota > Metazoa > Arthropoda > Branchiopoda > Anostraca > Branchinectidae > Branchinecta > Branchinecta lindahli. Next base: position 23,063,493 of record JAKZAO010000006.1, read on the forward strand.
TCAGTTTGGAAACGTCTAGTCTCACCCTTAGATTTTGGGTTTCGAAGCAACTAGAGTCGTACTGAGACTTCAACATTTAGGGATTAGTCTTTAGAGAATTTCCAATAGTCTTCCGAGCAGCGTTACCGCGCAGTGTTGCCAGATTGGTGGATTTTACGCCATACAGGCGGATTTTGTCGGAGACTGGCGTAAATATTTTTCCAACTGGAGTGAGGCGTAAAACGTGGCTGTTTTTTTTTTTACTGGCGTATTTTTTGGCGTGAAGTAAAAAATTGACTATTCTCATGAAAAACCGACTATTTTTCTGAAAAACCGACTATTTTTCTGAAAAATCGACTGTTTCCACGTCGTTTCAGTCGTCGCTACGGCCGAAATTTTTTTGGGGCTCTCTGTTATCCCAAAAATTTCGTTTGAGTTTTTGGGAGGTGTAAGTTTTGCTGGCGTATTTTTGGCGTATTTTTAGGCCGCGGCTTATTTTTTTTTACAACGATCTGGCAACACTGTTACCGCGATCGGACAGTAGTTGGCATTGTAAATGCGCTTATGTACTCGCAAATATTTTACATAAATGTATGTAGGTAGACCTACTTCTACCTGCATCTATAGGTTTAAATGAAATGTGTACCGCCTGAATTGGTCTTGAAAAATAAGCCTGTTCAGACTCTTATACTTTCACCTCTTGGAATTGCGACTATAAGTTACGATACGAACAATTACGCTTTTGGAGGCTAGCCATTACCGGGGGGGGGGGGGGGTCTACGTCTCTCAAACGGTAGCGTCACGGACTTGTCTTATAAACAATGCGATGCAAGCAGAATGACGTCAATCTCTATATATATATATATGTATATATATATATATACATATGCGCACTTAAATGCCAACTTACTATTACATTTATTTCCAAATAAATTTCTGGACCCCAATTTCATCCCTCAGTATTTCCGCGCTGCTATTTTGCCGAAGAAAGTGATGAGTGCTTTCGAGATCGATATCTTGAAATGTGTTCACGTCTTTTCAGTCTTTGCATCAGGCTCACTTTAAACGCTGTTATCCATCAATGAAGAGAGCAGGTCGAATGAAAAAAAAAAGTGTATTTCCTTGTTGTTACCCTATATGTGCACCCCTTAAGTTCCCACTGAGCAAAACCATGTTCGCATTACGCAAAGTTTGGGCCAGAAAATAAAATTCTGGCCTCTGGGCGAGTTCCCGAGATACTGGCAAATTTCGGCAGATTTTCGATCTGGTCGAGTCTTTTTTCGACCGACTATTTGTTTTCGGGCAAAGTCGCAATAAATCACTGTTTCCGAGACAGAATAAGATTCAGGTTTAGGTTCATTTAACTATAAGATAAATACAAAAAGATGAAGAATAAGAAGTTCCAAATCAGTTGTAATTCTGTAAATAGCAAATGTGAAGAGAATTTGATTTTCTCCGATATTCTTTTCCGGCCCAGATTTTGCTCACAAAGTTTGCCAGTGTGAACGCACTTTTAACCGTATTGCACAGTCTTGCACAATCTTCCTGACTTTCCAGAGGCTCAGCTGGCTCTGGTCGAGAAACTTGCACGTAGAACAAGCTACGCTGGAGAGCATGCTATTCCGACTTTTCACCCTCCAGGTTTGTTGTTTCTCACCCTTTTTTCACCTCTTTCTTTCCCTCTAATCACTGTTACATGATTGCTTCATAAGCCCCTGAACAAAAGTTAAATCCGATTTCTGGTCTTCTTTGGGCGATTCTGGTGGTCTGGAAAGCTCCGCTGGTTTGTCCGTGATGTGTTCTTGTGACTCATAGTGCTGGGCGGTATTCGATATCGATAACGTAGATATATCGGAACAAATATCGATATCGAATATCGAAACGTAAATATCGATATCGGAAGCGATATTTGTTCATTTATAATCATTGTCAATAATCCAACGTAAGTTACATTTATTTATCCGAAATTGGAGCAATATGTTCTTCGTAATTCAGTTTTTGTTATTTATTCGAAGTTAGAGTTGATGCAAGATGCTTTTCTACGACAAGTTTGCTCTTAAATTTTGGTGAAAGAGACGTATACTACAGCGAGACATGGTACCGACATATCGATATCGAAAAAAAATCCAAATATCGCCCGACACTAGCGACTCGGCTACAATTCGCTTTGCTTTCAGAGACTGTTCTTCCGCTCTGCTGGTTTTGGAAAGTGAATCCACTCTGTCTGTAGCCTACGTAGAAAGTTGCGAAACAGCGAGAAGTTGTAAAGCGCAATAGACGTGCGGCCACTTTCCGTTAGTTCTGGCGCGCAGCTGATACTCTTGATCACTAACTCTTTGTGCCAATGAAAATCGCCGTGTGCCTAGCAAAGAGCCAGAAACGTCCCCTCAGCTGTCGTTTTTTATTGGTTTACAGAGGATTTGAATCAATTTTTAGGATCCGTTTGGATGACGTTTCTCGTTCTTCTCGAGATTAACTGGCATTCTTTGGACTTAGTCATATAGAGTATTCTCCTGTTGCTTGTTGGAAAGTTAGTCCGCAAGATCGCCAGAATCGCCCTTTTCTTGCTAGTTGCACCGCAGCTTCTGCGCTGTTCCGCAGAGGAATACATTAAACGCACCTTATTCTTACCATACAGGGAGACACCCTTTGTTCCCTTCAAAGCGGCCTGTAGGACTATTTTTTATTGGCTGCTATATACATAGAGCCGAGCGGCCAGCGAGGCGCCGGACGTGTTTACACTCATGAACCGTTCTAGGGACAATCATTGGTGTGACAGGCCGCTTTGAAGCTAACAAGGGGTATCTCCCTGGATGGTAAGTATAAGCTCGTCCATGGGATTGGTTTGTTTTGCGTCTACGTCATGGTCAATGTATTATAATCGAAAGAGACTGTTTGCTCTTAGACGTACTTAAGCCTCCTTTGCATATATTTTGTATGCCAAAGCCTTTTTGGGTAATTATTTTTGTATCATTATTATTATAACAAAGTTTTTGTCTGTATATTTGAGGGTTTGTTAGTGCAGTTCTGCTATTCAGACAAAGTGCGTCTGAGCCAGCATGAATGTGTTCAAAAAAAAAATTCAGAACTTTGGAGGTCCTGGGCAACAGACGATAAAGTTTGCACTTTTGATATTACTCTTCTTTAAATGTAAAATAAACACGAGGAAAAAGTTGGTCTCAGCTAAAAAGCTCGGAAACAAAGGCGAAACGTTTAAAAAGTGTTAAATACCCAATCCTCTTTCATTCTAGTTCTCATTTGTTTCTGCACGTTTGTATTTATTGAGCATGCTCTGTTCACTGTTCTCTAACCTTAACACCACACACTTCATAGGTCACTCTCGACGCTCTGCCTCCTCAGAACCCCGCCTTCACAGACGGTCCTGGATAGGCTTCAACCCAGGTACACTGCATCCCTTTTGCTTGCACTTTCCTTCTGCTTTCTCTTTCCCTCTTCTTCCCCCCTCCTATTGCGAATCTTAGTTTATTTTTGCTTCACTGATATAAAGAGGGTTTTCGCGAGATTCCAGAATCACTTCCCGGTGAGCGAAGCTCGTTGCGAAAACTGTTGGAAAGCGATTACTGGAATCACTTTCCACTTTCCTTCTGAACTGGTCGCGAAAATTCATGGAAAGCTGAAATCACCGGGAAAATGGTGAAATCCCAAGCCTTTTAGAATAAATATTGTTTACTGAACCTTTCTTTGATTCTCATAGATTCCAACGAAGTCATCCTCAATGACGCTTACAATTTTTGTTTTCGTTTGCACTGTTTTTTCCACTCTTTCAAAATTCTCGCCAAGTCTAATCTTCCCCTGGAGAGTCTTTTCACAATTAAGCCCCGCCGCTAGCGTAGTTTGTGATTGGTTGAATCGGAGTTACGACTCAGAACCACTGCTAGAGTTAACGCGTAAGGACCTTATCAGTTTAGGAAATTGGAACGATAGGCTCTTTAGTGAAGTTTTAAAATATAAGAATTGGGTACATTGCATGCTACGTTTTTATTTTAACTGTTTTGGTGGTTTTAATTGCAATGCCTCGTTTCTGTCTATCTTCTTTCTCCTAAACTTCACTGTTGCATATTCTGCGAGACGGATTTATTTTTCTCATTTATTTCATTTCCTTTAAATTACTCCGTGAGCCCAAGCTAACTGGGATACATAAATTAAAACAATGGCAAAAAGCGAGGACTTTTTCCAGAAAGGGCCGAAATATACGTATCTTATTTTCGGTTTTTAGCCATTGTTTTACCATATTTTTTTCATTTTCTTCATGCGGGCTTCCTGGTCGAGTCGCTATAACCTTTTTTCTTAACTCTAGCCGTCAGTCAAACAACGCTGGACAGCGAGTCATCATCGACAATGGAGCCTGGATTTTCTGCCACTAGATTGCAGCGCCGGTCTCAGAGCCGCGGGCGATCGATGAGGGGAAGGAAGCCCTCGCCTCTCAATGCAGTGGAGGTATTTATTTATTTATTTTGCGGGTGGGGGGGGGGTGACGTGTAGGAGTAAGAAAATAGCTGTACCCCATTTTAAACACTACAGAATTCAGATGATGTCGGTTTTACTCGGAAGGGTTTGAAAGGTCATGGTAGTCTTGATGAAAAAGTTTGTGACTGGCAAACAAAAATAAAAATATGTCAGTATTAACAAATATTTATAATATATTGATATTTCTAAGCATGAATGAGTTCACGTCCGGCTGGAATCAACCGACTCCGGTATTGTGACGACTCTGACGAGTACCACCCATTTCGCTTGTCCATTATTTCGGTAAAGTAGCCTACTAGGCTACTATTTAATAATAATCAAATACTCCTGTTCGTTCTACAGGTTTACTAAACAGGTTTTGTGGTCTGTTCTTCTTATTTGAAACAATCCATGGATATTGTTGCTGGCGAAATTGTAAGAACCTAGAACAGTAAAGCAGAATGTATGAACAGAGATAGGCAGATTGCCTGAAAATCGTGACAATAATTTGTGGTGTAAAAATACTCATCATAGTTGTTCGAAGTTTGTAGAGTGAATGTTACCGTCATTGATCCAGCCTTGTCCAGGTTTTGCGGTCAGATTTGGACAAACCAGCGTAACTCCTGGTGTAAGGCTTGGGCACACGAACAGCTAGGCACTGGCGAACAGATTACTCATGTAAACAACACGCACAGACTTATTGCTTCTTTTAATTGTTTCAGTGTTTCATCCTGTTCATGTTGCAGGTTGCCCATATTGAACTGGACCCGCTCCGAGATACGCCTCTCAACACGCCCGGCGCCAAGTCCCACCTCTCCGACGAATCTTCTACCTTCCATTGGCTTCAAGTCCCTGGAAACTCCTCCCGCCCAGAGTCCTGGCACCGACAAGGTTCATCTGAAGCGCTAAACTGGGATCCAACCCCGCGCCGGGATTCGCGGCAGTTTTTGGAGCCATTTACCGAGTTCCTCTCAGTCGACCGCGCTCAAATTTCGCGCTCAAAGTCCCCTGCTTATGGAATGGCGGATATTATAAAAGTAACACCACTGCTGATAAACGTTGATGACGTCATTATTGAGGAGCAGCTTAGCTCGCCGGAAGACGCCCCGACGTCAGCAAATCATCGATTAGCATTCTGCGTGGAGGAGGAAGTCTTGCCCAATCAGAGACTAGGGTTATTTACTGAGGAAGAACAGCTGGCCAACCAGCGGCTTAGTTTCTGTAATGCGATCCAATCAGAAGAGCCTATATTTGAAACGCTGGAATCTGTCAGCGCAGATAGTCTGGATCCTTTGATTTCAGAGCGGAACAAAGTCCCAAGCTCAAGCGATTGGTCGAAAGAGGCTGATGAAGAAGTACGCTCGACCACGAACTCAAGCCGTATTTTCCGGAATCCGGACGAGCGGAACCCAGGTCCGGAAACACCTTTCCGGAAGGCTAAGGCTGCGTTCCACCGCGAATTTCCTAAATCAGAAAGTAGCAGCGAGTCGGGACTACGAACAGCTTTTGATCGGTTGGTGTACGAGCATACATCCAAATTCCACGCCAGTTACGAAAATTGTCCATCAAAGAATGAGAGCCTGCAACCCCTCATATCGGATTCGGGCCCATCTAGTGACCAACCCTCCGTTAGACACATTCCCATCGAGTTGCCAAAAATAGGGATAATCGGGTCTAGTGAGTCTCTATCGTTCATAATGCCACAGTCTTATGCACCCCTAAACACATCTTTAGATGAGGATACATTAATATAGACAAAGCATAGGAAAATTTATTCGTCACTTTAGTCAACTGAAAAGAAAGTCAGAAGCGATACCTTGCTTTATGTATAGGATAAATTAGTGCAAACAGAATGCGTAGAATATTGTTAATTATTTAGTAATTGAAATAGGTCTAGCTACATATACTTTAAATCGCACTTGTTAGCAGGGGCGCCACGTACGTATGGGGGGAGGGGGGCGTCTCTTCCCAATGTCGTCTGCCAGTCGGTAAAAAATAACTGAGTCGGCGCGAAGCGCCGCCGTTTTTCGTAAAAACGGTTGATTTTTCGTAAAAACAGTTGATTTTTCGTAAAAACAGTTTGATTTTTTCATGAAAACAGTCGGTTTTCCGAATTTAAGTCGATTTTTCATCAAAAGAGTAGGTTTTCTTCTTGAAAACAATACCCCGACCACTACCCCGAGTACCTTTATTTGTGTAGGCTGTCAAATAATCCCGAAACTTAACGAGTGGTCATCACTTGAATTTGTGTTGAGTACAATAAGTGCCCGCTCGAATGGTTTGATGTCTAGCCATTTCATTCGCGGTCTTAGGGTACACCAGTTGGCCTAGTGATCAACCAGCTGTACCTTTCTGGCACTTCCTTCGGTTAAATAAGTGTCGTTTTATTATTTTTGGTATCGATGCTAGTTGTAGTTGTACTGCACAAGTTGTTCGTTGGACCAAATTCCGGTATCAGGCTAGTGAACATAGTGTTTGTTTATGGATGTAGAGAAATTATTTCGTTGATAGTGATAGTCAAACATCTGTTAATTATATCTGTTAATGTTATATATTTGCTGTGGAGACACTAATACAAACATATGCGGTAGTGCTTGCACTTCGTGGCTGTGAGTTTGGTTTCGGTTCCACATAGTTTAGGCAAGCGCGAAATAGAAACACTGAGAGCCTGCCACGTTAGGAGCAAAGAAGTGCAAGTTTACGAAAAAGCGCAGATTTCTCTGCTGACACGAGTCTACGGTACACTGTAAAAAAAAAATCTGCAGTATTCGCTACTGGGATTGCAGTATTAACAGATAGATATAGATATCGCTGTTATTCTTTTCGAACTATCATGATAAAAGCCAAATTTGCCGAAATCGTCAATATATACAAATGTAAATTAAGTTACAAATGTGATTAAGATTGTCTCTACTGAGATAAGATTATTTCTAATTCGGATTAGTCTTGTCAGTAGAGCTAAGATTAATCCCAGTAGCAACTACTGCAGTTAAACTTTTTACAGTGTAGCGTTTCAGTGAAGTTATTACAAGTTACGATGATAAGACGAGGGGAGAGCGCCGCATTGTGGTTGTTACCACGATCTCTGGAACGAAAAGAATAACAACGCGGTCATACGTCATCACTCTTACGAGAGTTCCTGCAGAACCGATAGTTATTATCGCTTATGATGCTCGGGACCATCATAAGTAAATTGTAACGATCGTAACAGTCGTGGAACGGAAAAGAGGGAAGAGCCAATTTACTTATTACGGCGGGCTCTGGAACGGCAATAATAACAAGAATAGTAACGATCGTAACTAATATTACGTCGTTGGAACGCTACCATAGGGATAGACAAACCGACGGAGAGACATCATGGTCACTGTATGGCAGTTGAGTAGAAGGCTGCACGGAGAATCCCAGGGAAAAAAAGAGGGAATCCCCAGTAATAGGGAATTTCGAATCCTCCAGCAATCGAGGTTATTTCAAGGGAACTCCAAACAGTTGCCAACAATCAGTGAAATTGCGCTACTGACCGGAAGTTATGACAAGTTTCGCGTCCTAGATTGTCCGGAAGTGTGTCTGAACTAGCAAATTTTGAACAGAGGGACGGACCGACAGCCAGTACGATTGCTATATGACACTTTGTTTATGCGGTATGGAGCCAACACACAATTTTCGGTGACAAGTGTCAGTTCTGCACTGCTGCCCCAACCGCAGACTCTTTCTGCTAGTGCACTTGCTGATGGCAAAAACAGAACAACAACCTGGAGCCTTTGAACGATTAAGCTCAATAGAAAGAGAATTTGAAATATTTCACCTAAAATGATTCGGCGCAAGAATTTTACCAAAATTTTCGGCGGCGGCCTGCTGAAGGCAGACTTTTTGTTTGTCGTCATGATATCGGAAAATTCAGCAGATACTTTTTTGGCGGTTTTTCGGCATTTCCTTGCAATGCTTGTTATGCATAAAATTTCATGAATAACTTTAGTCGCGACAACAGATTACATCCCAAGCGTTGTCTGTTGAAACCGCGCATCCTTGCGTTGTCTGTTATGAAACTTCTGACAGTGTTGATTCCGTGGGGTAAAGCCCGGTAGATCCCCTGATCCAACCTCCAGTAAGTTCTCCGAGGCAAGTACCGATAGATTCCCTGAGTCGAGTTCCGGTAGATTCCTTGTAAGATTTCGGTAGGTTGCATGAGCAAAATTCCGGTAGGTTCCCTGAACAATAATCCGGTAGATTCCCTAAAAATCATAAAGTTCGCCGCACCAGTCAAAATTTAGCGGATTTTTTTCCCCACAGACCTTCTGGGGGGAGGGTGTAGCAGCCCCCGCACACCCCTCTCGGGACGCCCCTGCTTCCACCCCCACAGTATCCACTTGCGATTTGGACACATGAATATCAAATCTAAGGCATTTTCTCCATCACCCGTCGAGTTTCAGTTAAGTCGAAGCACTTTTGGATCTTGGACCCATGACCTTTGGCAATCCAAGTTTTATCCAAATCCCACCATCCGTTTACCGAGCCTAATCCTCATCGCGCCATCGTAGTCGGATGCGATTCGGAAACGCAGTTGTTGCATCTACGGCACTACAGGCAACTAGTTGCATCCGAAAAAATCTCGGTGACCCCAACTCGATGAAAATTTTTTGAGAATTAGTCGTATGGAGTTGTAGAAAAGTAGCATGCAGTATTAACTGTTGTCACTGCATGCTACTACTAGCAAACTGGATGCTACAACAGCGAGATTGGATGTTATCGGAACCCGACGGGAACCCGACCCGATCGGGAACAGTAAACTTGACTCAAACTTGGCTCAGGGAGCTGACATATCAAGAATGTACCCTGAGTCGATATTGAGAGTTAGAAAATTCTTGTCACGACCATTGCATTTCCGGGCAGTTTCCTAGAGTTAGTAAAACAAAAAACATAAAAAAAGCAAAAGGTTTGTGTGCCGGGAGTAGGACTCGAACCAACGATCGTTTGCCTCAATAGCCTTTTGAAACAAAGGGTTCGTTCCAGCTCTTCTTCGTAGTTACTTCGGAGTGACTACGTGTGACGTCACAAATTAACTACTACCTGGAACGGTCGAAGTTACTACGGGACGAGATAATGCGCGTTGTCTCTCATTGCTGCCCCGAGTTCCCTTCTCAAGACGGCTCTTGGAAAGTGAAAGTTAGCTAAGATGGTCGGGTACTATCTTTACAAAAAGTTACTTCGAAGTGACGGTCTTCCTTGTGCTCCTCGTAACTTTGTGACAAGCTGGAACGGTGAAAGTGACTGAAAAGTAACTATTTAGTAACTTTCGGGCAGAGCTGGAACGAACCCAAAGTAATACAATGTATTTCAACAGAGTTGCCACCGGTAGTACAATTGTGCTAATTATAGAACTTTCTTTTTACTTTGGCAGCAGATTTTAAGAAAAAAGTAGTTGTCAGTTTTTATTTCCAAGGTGACTATGACCCAGCAACCAGCAACACGTTCTGAGTACTTTTCTTGTTTGATATTACTTTTTCCTTTTGCATAGTGAATTTATTTTAGTAAAGTGGCAACCCTGTATGTTGATAACACAGACAATACGCTCTTCATAAAATTACATCCAGATTAGTTCTTTTTTGGCCGCTAGATGCGCTGGCATAAAGTAAACAATGACTTGTTACTTCGTGGTATACGTTTATCCGGATTTGTTTGGCCATTTCCAAATTGTCTTAGGCCTAGCCGTACTTAAAACTTCATAAAATGCCTCTACCTCTGTTTGTTCTCAATCCAACTCTGTTTTATCAGTCTACATCAAGTTTGTCAATTTTGGCTTCCGACATCATTGCTGACTGCTGAACCACTTTACGACGGGGCTAATTAGCGGGTCGGTGTGAGCCGAAAGCCTAATCACTCATTCTCCATTCCGACAACTTGTCCCCCCTTCTCACGTGTGATTGTTATTGTTCCTCTAGCACATCTGGCGATAATTCGGTATTGGATTTTATGAAGAGCGTATCGCGAACTTTTACAGTGCATGAGTGCGTAACTACAGTGCATAAGGGGCAAGGCCCTGCCAGCTAGCTCTGGGAACAATAAGGAGGGGTTTCGAGATAACAAAGATGGGGGGTCCTGTCGACAATAAGTCCCTGTACATTTATCTAAGCCCCCCAGGCCGGTTTGATGGCCGAAAGTTGCCTAGTCAAGTTTACTTACTGAACCCAGTCAGAGGCATGTTAAATCAAAGCATTCCATACTACTACATATCAATACATGCAAATTTTTCGTAAAACTACCAACAACTACACAGTCAAAGAATTTTTCATCGGGTAACTCCTCCCACCAAGACTGGATCCGGTCTGGACCTCTATCTACTCCCCGAGGACTCCTCGGGGAATCGAAGGGAACGGCGAGAATAGAGGGAGTCACTCCACGCGGACTGCGTTGACAGAAAACAACGAGGACACGGGGAATATTTCCAACATGGATTTTGTTCGAAAAAATATATGCAGTTGACGAAATTAGTCTGGATCCAATATTTTTGGTTTTGTTTATTCTGATTGTTTTTAATTAATTTTACATTGCACCAACACCAGACAATTGATTCCCTTCCAAATATGAAAAGGAGTCCGTTTTGATGATGGTGAGATGATCGGAGCATTCCCCGTCCGTGAGGACTCGCGAGAAAACGGGGAGTGAATCCCCGGGACAAACAAAACGCGGGGACTTCTCAAGTGGAGTCCTCGGGGAACGGCGAGAATACGCCTTAGGACCCGTGACCTTTGTACGACTCAAGTGGTACCTGCGCCTTTCCCATCCCCCACCAAAGTCGATGTGATTCGGAAAATTAAATGTCGCATCTTGGACATTTGCTTTTTATCAACCACCAATAAGTTTTCCTTCGGATCGGACTACTTTCGGAAAATTTAAGGTACACCCCTTACAACTCCCCTGCACCGAGGTCGGATCCGGTCTGGATCGGAAAATGACACATCTGGGACCCATGATCTTTGTACCATCCAAGTTTCATGCCCTATGTGCCCCAAAATTTAAGGAGTCCCCCCTCCAACCCTTCGCCCCGTAGTCGGATGCAGTTCGGACATTTAAAAGGAATATCTATCAAGCTTAATAATCGAGTGACGCGGGTCACAAGTTTATGCATTCCCCCTCCCTCCACTCCAAAACGAATGGTCGGATTGATCAGGGAAAATATGGTTTCGCTGAGCATTCAGTCATTCGCATTCAGCTGTCAAGTTTCATCGTCTCAGGGCTCGGCGTAATAACTTACGTGGAAGAGCCCGAACTGGCAAAATTGAGACAGAGGTCACAGAGGGACCGCTATTACGGTCGCTATCTGGCAATTGAACCGAAGACTGCAAGTACCATACCAACGCTGACGACGTGTGGGGGGAAAAAATTTGCTGCAAAATTGAAGAAAAATAACTTTTAAAATGCCAAAAAACAGTAAACGGCGATAAATCGCTGGCGCAGTGGCGCGGCGCCACCGACCAAAATTCTTTAGCCGCCCAATTCGTGAAAAAAAATATTCTCAGTGAGGTCAATTAATGTCAGATCAGAGCCATCTACTAAGAGAAAAAACTGAATGAAAGAGCTGAACTTGTTTCCCGCCATCGGTCTGAGGAAGAAAAGCCGAAAAAAAAGCATGGAGGGAGGAACGTGAAGGAAGACCCCGTCTTGTTTTAGCAGTATTTTACAGTTTCGTTTTCCAACCAAACTTTAAATCTTGACTTCTGTGAAACTGATTGTTGAAAGATTGACATTTAGCCCCTCTGGATTCATTGGGAATGCTGGTAACTTCAGACTGGGTGAAGTTGGACCAGGATCAGTTTTACAGGTAGCCTAGGTAACTTTAGCCAGGCTTAAGTCCGGTCTTCAACTCCCGGAACTTCCAGAATCTGGGCTTCCAGATTATTCTTTGACTTCTTGGTGGAGACAAAACTTGGGCCGATTATCGACGAAGCATTATTATGTTTTCGTGACATCATGAAAGAAATAGGAAAATTCGATTAAGTTGATATTGGAGAATATATATTTGTATCTTTATATATAGAGCCAAGCGGCCAGTGAGGCACCGGACGCGTTTACACTTATAAACCTTTCTAGGGACAATCAATTCCATTGAAGACCCGACTTAAAGCTTAGCCTAGGGTAGTGCCGCCTAGCTAGCTAGGCGAAACTTAATTGGTTGGTAGGTTGGTTTGGATGTGGTGTGCAATACAAATTCTAAATTTAGGAATAACGTGTGTCATATTTAATGCCAGAGTCATCACTAGCCAAAATGTTTGGGGGGGGGCAGAGGCGTTACTACTAGCCAAAATGTTTGGGGTGGACAAGGTATTTACCGACTGACCAGCTGACTGGTCATTTTTACCGACTGTTTTTGCAGATAAAAATGACTATTATTGAGAATAACACGGCTGTGTTGATGAAAAATCGGCTGATTTTAAGAAAAAAAGACTATTTTTATTTTTAAGAAAAAATCGACCCCCCTCTCCCCCTGTAGAAATGCCTCTGGGGGGAGGGGGGGGCAAGGTATTTACCGACTGACTGGTAATTTTTACAAACTGTTTTTGCAGGATAAAAGGACTGTTTTTAAGAAAAACTGATTGTTTTGACGAAAACTAACTGATTTTAAGAAAAAATGCCTGTTTTTAAGAAAAAATCGACTATTTTTACGGAAAAACCAACTGTTCTGAAGAAAAATCGAGTGTTTCCAAGAAAAAATGTACTGTTTTTCAAAAAAATCATGGCGCTTTGTGACAATCGGGCTATGGGCGAATCATGGCGCTTTGTGACAAACCGGCTATGAGCGACAACATTGGGGAGAGGGGCCCCCCTCCCCCCTATATGTGATGCCACTGAATACCACTGTTCAGCAACTGTTGCAGTTTCCCACATTAGAGGTTCCTCCTGATCTGGCCACGGTTGTAGTCTCCTACCTGGGAGGTTTCCTGTTCTCTGGCTTCCAAGTAATATCCTGAAGCTGAGGTTTGTCCCAGTTTCTACATAACCTGTTATCTGTGGGGTTTCTGCCAATCTGGCTGCTCTAGTGTTCTCCTGAGTAGGTGGTTTGCCTCAATTTTGCAGTCATCTGATCAGTCTGATGATCTCCTAGAACTGCCAGACTTTTATTTTGGGAGGTTTGGCAGACCTAGGAGATCATATCACTGCAAAAACAGTGGTATAGACTGGTAAAATCCAAGGTTTGGCATATTCTAGCCTATGCTCTGCTGATGTACTGACAAGCATATGCATAAGTGGTATGCTGCAGAGTGCAGAACCTAGGGGAGGGGAGCCAAGGCTGTGCCAAAACCTGGATCCATCAGGGATCCCATAGGCTATGCCAAATGCTGGATGAGTTGAGAAATCAATCAGAATTCCATTGTAATGAATATAGGCTTTTCTTCCTGCCTTTTTGTTTGCTCATATTAAAGTGTTAAATAGTCCGGCACACCCTGTCTAGGGCTTCAGGATCTAACACGAATCAAATTTTGAATGTCCAGAAAAGCCTTCTCTCACTCACCTTAAATCACAGCTTGGAGTGAAACAGGGTTTCAGGATCTAACAAGAACAAAATTTTGAATGTCCAGAAAAGCCTTCTCTCACTCACCTTAAATCACAGCTTGGAGTGAAACAGGGTTTTTCCATCCTGTTGAACACTTCTCATGATAACTGTTGCATGTCTGTTGATTAGTTTCTGGTGGAGGATTTTGGTACTTTCCAGTCAAACTTCCTTGGCTTGTCCCTTCAGTCAGTGTTGAGATGCTGTTTAAAAACCATGTGTTGACTGTATAGCAACTGTGTCTTGTTTGGTAGAAAGGAGTTTGTGAACCTGAATCATGTCTCTGCTCTTTGACTCAGAATTATCTGTACCGATACGAATACAGAAATTGAAAGAAGGAAAAAATAGTTTGAATCTGTTACGATGACTGTATTTATATATGAAGATTGCACTCTCAACCTGATGTTATGGCGAGGGGTGTAGTAGGCTGGACATAAGATGGTAAATGTCCAGGTATACAATCATCGGAGTCAGGATGGCCTAGGGCGTTGGCTGGCCTACTACACGTGCAGAACTTCAAGGGTTCATTATGGATTCCATTGGTCGATTCACACTATGGTTTGCATACCGAACACACAACAGGTTATCAGCCACCCATCATACACTAGGCCTTACAGGCCAGCCCACTCTAAGGAGCTTAACTGAGGCTCATAGAAGTGACCTATGGTCCGTAAATAAACATAAGGTTTTATTGACTGAAGTACTTACAAGGGCCCGGAAAGAAGTGCTGAATAAATAATGCAAGAGTAGCCTACGGAAAGTGGCCGCGACAGTATAAAAGATACTGGCAACGGAAGGGAGAAAGTACGGAATGCAGATGGCATCACAGTAACAAATCTAAACCAATAGATTACACGATGAAAGAGCAGATTCTTCTGCAGTATGTCATTTGTTGTTTTTATTTCATCTGATGTTCCATTTTGAATGTTCTTTTTCATCTGTTTGGGATAATCTGGATCACCTTAAAAGTATTGTAAAACTGTTCCAGCGTTTGGGATGCTTTAATTTTGCCATTGAGTGTGGAAAAGTAACTGAGCATAAAAGAAAAAATAATTTCATTTTACTTCATTTTCGTAAATTATTGCTTGTGCCCATTAGTGTGCTTTATTATTTGCTAGGCTTGAGTTTCATCATAGATAGATATATCAGTGTATTTCAAAAGCCCAAGGGCCATATATTCTTCTGTACCATTCAAAGTCAGGTGACCTCAAATGGGACTCAAGAGACTCTTTCCTTCTTGTTTTTTTTTTCAGTGTGGAATATGCTAGATAATTTCTAGTTTAGGCCAGTATTGAATCAGACTTCTCTGTGATTTCTAGTAAGTCTAGAAGAATTTAATCTGAGAAGATACTCTTAATATATCTGAAGTCTCCATCCTTATTCAGGCTTTTTGATTGTATAGAATCCCATGTCCAACTGCTTTAATGGAAAGCAGATTTCTGATAGTGCACTGACTTCATGCTCTTGTTCTAGGAAGAAAGAACTCTATACTCTTCCTTGGGCTTCTGATCTCGATCTTAAAGACTGCAATGTCGCCGCAAGCAACTTTGGAGGGCCGATTGTAGTTTGGAGAAAGCAAGTAATCAACCCTGGGAAGCAAATAATCCTGATCTTCCGTGCTTCTGGAACCCTTATTTCATCTGTTAAGGTAATTTCTTTCATACCTTGCATTACATTTAGGTTACACTATCATGGGGACGGAGAATAAGTTGGATGGGAATAAAGTCAGTTCGAATGAATCTCACAGCTCAGTTGTTGTTTTCAATTAGTCCATGTAATGAGCTGAACAATGATTGGGTCATGCAAAGCTTTGCCTCTTCGAACCTTAGTTAACTTGGAACGGTGCCTCCACTTTGTATGACAAAAGTCAACTACCAGTCAGCCAAAGTAGCACCTGAATGTATGTTTTTGGTCGTCAATTTACCATTTAACCCTGAGCGTGTTCCACCCCTCTACCAATAGTAACTATTAGTTACTATTTCCTTTCCAGCCTCACGAAAAGTTACTACGCTGACCGTTCCAACCTTCTCAAAATAGTAACTAATAGTAACTATTTGCTTACCACGCTCGGGAGCGTAGTAAGCGTAGTAACTACGCATCACTGCAACGTGATTGGTCCGATCAGCCCGCGGCCTTATATTTGACCGAAAAAATAAAAAAGCGTTCCAGCCTAGCGTAGTAACTACGGCAAATAGGGTGGAACACGCTCCCTATACTGTATCTTTCAAAACTAACGTCCAAAAAGCATAGCCTACTTCTTTGCGTCATTTTCGTCTGCCACTGGCATTGTTCTTGCTGGCATGTCTTTTGCTTTTGTGCAATTTGAGTTGTTCACGACTGTCAATAAATTGTACCTATTACCCTATCTACTGTACTGAAGAAACACAGAGATTGTCTGAGAAGGGTGGGCGAGTAAAAAATTATTAAAGAAACTAGTAAGCCTTGGTAATAGGAATGTGTAGAGTGACTAGGGAAGAATGTTGGGTAGTAGGCTATTGTAGATATGGCAGTTTTTCATGTCAGTCTTATTAGTCACTTTTTTCAGGGATCCATAAATTTCCTTTACAGGCGGCCTGTCAATAAGAGATTTCTGATGCGCTCCTGACCGACCGTCCGGTAGTTCGAGAAATACCCACGGTGGTAGAATACACGACTACCCAGATAGACAAAATTTGGGATTGGCTGCTGGCGCCTTGAGGGAGGAGTCTCTTTGGCGCGCACGCCCAATGAGGCAAACAAGAGTGCTGATCGACTCGAGCGGGGATTTTTGGAAACTGGATTTGGTTCGGTCATCATATCAACATAGAAGCATAGGAAATGACAGGCCCCCTGTAAAGGAAATGTATGGGTTCCTGCTTTTTTTGTACAGAAACTGCCTCAGGCTATTCAAATGTTTAGCCTTGACACGTCTAGAATAAGCAAAACCAGCAAAGAACTTCAGGGGTGGCGGTTCTAAATTAGTTTTTTTTCCTCCAAACTAGCGGCAGTCAGTTTCGGATTAAGGATACTTGGGGATTGATCTGTTGCTGCAAGCAAGTAGAAAATTCATTCGAAAACTTAAAATGCGAAAAAAATACAAGTTTGTGAGAAGTAATTTTTTTTTTCTGAAGTCGGCTAGAGTGTTGAAATAAGGCTAATAAGACACGCTGGATTGGTGTCCTTGTTCCATTTTCTTGCCGGACCAATCAGCCTGAAAGGACATCCTGAAAAGAAAATCAAAAAAGAAATTCGATAGTGCTAGTATTTATCAACAAATTTGGCGTAAGCCATGAAAGGTTTTGGTCATTAAAAAGATTTATCTATCTAAATAAATAAATATAATGCTGATAAAGGATTTCATGCCTCCTACTTACACGCCTCTTATTGATTAAGTCATTTGCAGTGTCGGTAGTACTGGGGGGGGGGGGGGGCTAACATGTTGAATAGATCTCCGTTCCGGATTATGGCGAAACCGAAAATTCTGTAGGTCGGCTTTACCCTACTGTAGAGGCCAATGGCCTATTTTTTCCTTAAAATCTAGATAGACCAATTGCACCAGCTACAAATAAATATTCAACGTGTCTGTGCGATTTGTAATTCCGAGAGCTACTCTGAAACATCAGTTTTACCCTGTATTTCCCGTCGAATACCTTATTTCAACCAAATTTTACCTTATTTCTTACCAACTTTACAACACTACTCACCGAAACTCCAAACCTTCAGATTCTTAATTTTTCGTTTCTGTTCAGTGGACGAGTGGATCGTTGCTCACTTGTGGCTGGAGTAACAAGGAGGAG
Organism: Branchinecta lindahli; assembly: GCA_023053555.1. Classification (NCBI taxonomy): domain Eukaryota; kingdom Metazoa; phylum Arthropoda; class Branchiopoda; order Anostraca; family Branchinectidae; genus Branchinecta; species Branchinecta lindahli. The sequence continues at coordinate 23,081,259 of JAKZAO010000006.1, forward strand.
CTCCTGTGCATCCAAGATGATGGACTGGTCCATGTCTACAACATTCATGGAGAGTTGCTACGGATAATTGGCTTTGGAAAGGTAAGTGTTAGAACCATTCTGGCATTCCTGATACTCTGGCTCTTCGAGACATGGAGGATGGAAACATGAGTTAGTAGTTAGTATGCTTCTTTGAACGTTAGCTAAAGGACCCCTTTTGCTTATTCTGCCTTTTATATTATAAGCTTCTGAATTCCCGCCTTTCGCCGTTGTTTCGTTTTGTACCTTCGACTTTCTTGCGCTTTTGCGGCCCAGCCGAGTTTTGTCAGTCTCGCAACGCAAGCTTTGCAGAAAGCTTTAAGTTTAACTAAAAAGCCAACTCATTTGTGTGTCATTTAATTGGATACACTGAATTATTTGGATTCTGCAAAGGGATTTTTTGATATTCCACTATCTGCACTAGTTATGTATGAGGCTCAGAATATCTCCAGCCGTCCCCACAGCGTAAATTCTACTATGACGCGGGAAATTTTAATCTCAACACAAATGCGGCTTTTCAGTGGGCAGTGGTGAGATTGGTGACGATTGCTTAGTGTCTGAACAAAAAAAAAAAGGATAAATCTTTCTCGTAAGGCATACAACAAAAAAACAAGCGCATAGACGCACCACAAATCACACGGAGATTCCACTATTTGAAAATCGGTTATTCGTGGATAGCGGAACCTCGAAGTAACTCATTTTCATCGGGTCTTCAAGCCAATTTAAGTGAATAAGTGACGGGTAACTAGATTGTCCTATCCTAGCCCTTTTCGGTTAAACTTTCAAGATCCGCCGACAACTGTTTCACACATAAGGACATAAGAAGCTTCAAAGTGTTGTTTTTCATTTCGGAAGACATGATAGACCATCTTTTCTTTTGTTTTGCTTCGTTTTCTCGGTTTTAACAACTGCGCGTTCAGTTTTCAAATATTTTGCGGTCAGCCGCCGCGTCGATGAGCAAAAAGGCTGGGTAGAGTCGACAAGCGCTAAAAAGAAAATCGGTCATTGCGCGTGGAAAATAATGGTATTTTCAAAGACGATAGTTGCGTTTTTGCATATACCGTGGTATCTGTTACCATGGTAACTGGATCTGCAGTTAGTCGTTTTTGCAGTTACCGTGGTATCTGATATACGGTTGCTCTGCAAAAACGACAGTTGCCGCAGTTGCGCTTTTCGAAGTCATCCCAAACGAAAAACTGATTCCAGTTACATAACTAAGTGCCAAACTTCTTTCCCACCAGTTTGACAAAAACTGATGAAAGTGAGATGACTTTTTCAGATACCACGATCAGTTACCACGGTAACTGGCCAGATACCACGACAACTGCAAAAACGCTTTTTGACTGTGGTATCAGATACCACGATAACTGCAAAAACGACTTTAGACTGTGGTATCTGCAAAAACGCAACTGATGTTTCTGAGCCATTTCATCATGAAAAGATCATTTCTGGTAAGAGTTGTGCTTTAACTTTGAACCGTGGTTTTTCGGCAAGATGGTAAAATGAAGCCCAAAATACCCATCCGTGTTTAACATAAATGCGTGTTGTTTAAAGAGCTTGAAAGCCTTGGAAAGCAAAAAAGGTGTATGATCTGCAGCGATTAGCGAACTCTTACTTTTATGGCTCCAGTGGAAGGATCTTATTTGATAAGTTATTAACGCTTATTACCTTTATTTGCACATCGGAGCGAATTGAGATCCATCTCGACCTGTTGAATCACCCCGTAGCTAGATACTTTGTGTGTTGTTAGACATCAGATGGATCCCGGTTGTACTTCCGGGGTACATCATTTATCATTACTGACGCATGATTTATTGGTATGTTTTTTGTGTAGGATGCCAAGGATTCTAAACTGGTCAGTGCCAAGGTGTACAACAGTCTGCAAGGCACGGGGATTGTGGTCCTCACCTCACTTAGTAGATTTTATGCTATGACAAATATTGAAGCTGGAAGTCTGAAGCGACTGCCGGACGTACCTGGTAAGTCTTCTATCAGTTACTTTACAGTCTGACTTACGAATCCCTTAATCCTGTTTATAATTTTTATTATCTACCAAAATATAGGCGTTTTTCGGCGACAATCCAGATTGACGATTCACAACCCGGATTCTCCAAAATGCGTTTTCCCTGACAATCCAGATTATGAAAAATCGTTTTCCGTGACAATCTGACAATCCGGATTCGTGCTTGGATTGTCGATTCGAGAATCTTGCAACGGAGCAAGATCGTCGGATCGTCGTTTGTACAATCTGGGATTGTCGATTCACTGTTTCTCTGAAGAATCCGTAATCTTGGATTATAATCCGGGATTGTCGTGGAAAAACGCCTTATGTCTCTTTGCTTTAAGCGTCCGCGACACAAGTATTGTTTAAGCACATTTGACAAAGCAGAACGGATAAGTCAGCTACATTTTATTGGAGCTATATTTCGGCCCTTCTTGTCAAGGGTCCTCTTCAGGCTCAAGCCGCTCAAGCTGGAAAATTGAAATTCATTTTCCAGCTTGAGTGGCTTGAGCCTGAAGAGGACGCTTGCCAAGAAGGACCGAAATATAGCTCCAATAAAATGTAGCTGACTTAATCCGTTTTGCTTTGTCAAATATGATTCGCAGTCAGCTTGAGCTGAAGAAATATTTCTATTGTTTAAGCATTGCTCAGATATGTATAATAAGCTGCGTAGCGCTCTATACGTGATGTTTACGTCTTAATACACACCCTTGTTCAAACTGAAAGTAAAAGGTTCTTATCATGCGACGTTCAGTGTTGCTACACTGATACAGTTTTTCGAGCCTCTGAAGATACTTGACAGACATAAGTACAGTTTTGACCATTATATTGTTAAAAACTACTCGTTACTTTAACTTCCAACAAAGTACAACCTTTGTTCTTCCCCCGGCAACCCTGTCCAAGCTTCTCTTTTCTCGGCCCGCTAGCGGAGCCCAGCCACGCTATCTGATTGGTTCTGCATAAGAAACAATAGAACCAGGATCTCCAATTACACAATTTCATCTAATTACACAGCCAATTACAGCGCCTCCCGAGGAAAAGACGAATTTGTGTACGCCGTATTACACCTTAATCACCTGTTTTAACAATGCTTTATCTTCCCTCTCTTGGGTAATGACCGAAACCCGCATAATTGGGCGCGAAATTGTAGCTGAGTGAACTAGGGATTGATTCCTCGCGGATGTCTACGACAGTTGGCGGTTTGACCATTCGAAAGCGGATGAGCTGAAAGCAAATGAAAAATAAGTAGCATCAGTAGGAAGTGCTGATGGGTTTGATTACATCAGTTAGGTTTTAGCGAATGGTAATACTACCTACAATATAATAGAATGTGATATATTACCAAAAAATCCCGAGGGCGATGGCAACAAAAATTGTACCAGTACACTAACTTATAGAAATAACTAGCACTCCTATTCTAAAAAGCTCGCTCTTTGCTCCATCGCAAGCCTCAAGTAACGCCCAATTTTTTCACAGTAAGTAAACAATCATCTTTCATCATCCTACCATCCATTCTTCATGATATTTTCTCTCACCAAATACCTCCTTTCTCGATTCATTAAAGTCCACACAGTCACACACCAAATGAACCACACTTGCATCCTCATCGCCGCACATAGGACAGAAGTAAGGACCAATTCTCTCTTTTGCTCTACCAGTCCATTTTCGAATTGCCCTAAGTGGTAAACTGTCAACTCTCATTTCAATAATAAACTTAATTTCATAGACATGGCTGCCTGATCTGACTGCATCGATAGGGTTTCAGACTGTAAATATGCTTTCGTTTCTATTGAACTTCTCAGGAATCTGTCAAACTGAATGCACGCCGGATGACTGTCTAGCACTGCTTTTAACTGAACGATGGTCAGGAAATAATGGCGAGAAACTTCGCAACGTTACATAGAGATTCTTCGGCAAGCCTACCTTCTTTCATCTTCGCCACTTTCTAACTTTCTAGGCATGAGCTCCTCCCCCAGTTGCTGGTTCCCTTTCACCGACGAAGAAAACAAGAAGAATCGTGTCTTCGTCGCTAATGGCAGAGACGTTTTTGTTCTCGACCTTAGCGAGACCTCAACATTCCAACAGGTATGTAACGTATAGGATGTTGAAGTCCATAGTTTATATAGGCTAGTAGAGTAGGCTTTCAATGCTATAGTTGTGAGTGACGCATGGAGCCGGTAGCATTACTAGACTCGCGGTCGTCTTCGACCGGTAACAGCCATCATGAAGAGTGGGTTCTTCTTGGAAAATAGAGAAGCTTGATGGGGAAAGGGGATTAAATACAAATTGTCAGCCGAGGCAACACCCCATCTGCATTCCGTTTTGATCCTGCCATATTTACCAGTAGATATACGCAGAGGCGTCATTTCGCGGAAACCTAATGGTGGGCTGGTGGGGTGGGGTGATGTGTCAGCGGCGCTGTCCCGCCCGATTCTTTCGCATTCTTTAATCTAAATCTTACATAGGTGAGACCGAAAAGACCTAGGTGCATTAACAACATATGAGCGAAAAGTAAACAGTGTATTTACGGAGACCTAAATATTCGAAGTCAACTAGGTTTCCCAATGCTTTTTTTTCATGCGGCAGCTCTGCCCGTTTGGGGAAGCCAGAAGGTGCAGCTGCCCCCCCCCCCCCTAATTGACTTCCCTAGATTTAGGTCTGCTTTTTGTTTTACAATCGTGGCCTCCGGAAAGACGTATCCTCCGTCAATCTTTGGGATGCAGTGGGCATCAAAACTAGATCCCGGGTTTTTGGGGGCCCTGATCTCAGACTTTGTTGGGCTCTCACTTGGGGCATTTGTCCAGCCCCCTTCTCGCCAGGTAACTGGTGGTGGGTTCGAGGTGCTCCCGCAGTGAGACCAGTGGAATAGACTGGCACTTATTTCCCGGCCTATCCATTGTAAGCTACAAGAAGGATTCTTACAGTACCCTGACCTTGATGGCACCGGAAAGATCATCGCCGGCGCGGCTTCTGGTAGCGGTCGCAGTATAGCCATGGCAACCGAAGATGGATCCCTTTGGATTGGCTCGGCAGATTTCAGGGACAAACATTCCGAAGTTAAGCTGACTGGCCGTGCAGTTTCATCACTTGCATGGTGAGTTTTACTTTTTGGATGATGTTTTTGTCCTTTTCGTTGACATCCTCATTATTCTGCTGTTACTAAAGTGATAATAAGTAATGGTTGGGGGAATTCGAAACGGCGAAGGTGCCATACGTGCCGAATAACCTACAGATGCTAAGTTTTTCATGAGCAAATTCACCTGTCCCAAAGCGGGCTGATTGTAATCGAAATCCCGTGTTTTAAGTGCGATGTGTGGTACTTAAAAAAAAAAAATTACACTCGCGTTGCCTCTTTTTAGCTGTCCTGGTTAATATTTACTGTATGTTATTTGTGTGTGTGATTGTTTTTGTTAGTTTTTCTATCTGTAAAAATTACAACGTGGTTCCATATTTGTATGCAACTTAGTATGCATTTTTGTATGCATATTTGTATGTCCAGCACTTTATTTAACCCTTCTGATATTTCCATTTTGATAAAATTCTACCATACCAAATTGACATGACAGTTTAATGGATGATGATTATGAATTTTTCTACGTCACTGAAACAACGAAAGGAAAGTGCAGTAAGGAAATGGATGCGCCTCTCATCCACCTGGTGGCGTTCCGTCGCATATCGCCGACAAGGAAATTCAGAGTTGGCAAGGTCTGGTTAGTAGATCGGTTTCCCTGAGGTCTTACGCAAGGGTCAGAGAGACATGGGGGGAAAGTATCTGTTCTAAAGTGGGAATGGGTAAGGAAGAATTCAAATTATTACTTAGTTACCGATAATCTACCTTTGGGGAACCCAAGGAGGTAGGTGGTTTAAATGGGAGTAATGTCTGCAGGGCCGTATCCAGGAATTTATTTCGGGGGGGGGGGGGGGGGGGTTGCTCACGGAATTTATTTCGGGGGGGGGGGGGGGGGGGGGGTTGTCCAAGGGTCGGACCAAAAAGTACAAAAAATACATAGATCAGAGGTTAAAACCTGCAAAAAACTATTAATTTTGTGGGTTTCGGGGGGGGGGGGGGGTTGAACCCCCTAACCCCCCCCCTGGATACGGCCTTGAATGTCTGGTTAGTACATCGTCGAGCAGGAAATCCTGAGTTGGCAAGGTCGGGTTAGTAGATCCGTTTCCCTTAGGTTTTACGCAAGGGTCAGGGAGACATGGGGGGAAAGTATCTGTTCTAAAGTGGGAATGGGTAAGGAAGAATTCAAATTATTACTTAGTTACCGATAATCTACCTTTGGGGAACCCAAGGAGGTATGTAGGTGGTTTAAATGAGAGTAATATCTGGTTAGTACATCGTCGCACATCGTCGACCAGTAAATCCTGAGTTGGCAAGGTCGGGTTAGTAGATCCGTTTCCCTTAGGTTTTACGCAAGGACCAGAGGGTCATGGGGGGAAGTATCTCTTCTAAAAGTGGGAATGGGCAAGGAAGAATTCAATTATTTCCTAGTTACCGATAGTCTACCGTTGGGAACCGAAGGAGGTATAAGCTGGTTTAATGGGAGAACTGTTCCCTACTTTTGCCCCATGTGTGGAGATGTGTGTGAAGTTGTAGTCTATCTGATGTGTACGTGTTGGGAGTTGGATGAGTTGAGGTATGAGATTTTTGGCATGCGTGAAGTGTGTGATGAGGAATGGATGGTGAGAATGACGAAGAGGGATTGTTTTGCGATGATTAAGGTAGCGTTCCAGTGAAGTTTACAAGTTACGATGATAAGAGGAGGGGCGATCGCTGTATTGTGATAGTTATCACGCTCTCTGGAACTGGAACAAAAATAATAACAACGCGGACATACGTCATCACTCCTTACGGGAGTTCCTGCAGAACCGATAGTTATTATCGCTTATGATGCTCGGAACCATCATAAGTGAATTGTATAACGATCGTAACAGTCGTGGAACGAAAATAATAAGTGGGCAATTTACTTATTACGGCGGGCTCTGGAACGGCAATAATAACAAGAATAGTAACGATCGTAACTAATATTACGTCGCTGGAACGCTACCTAAGAGTTTGGGAAGATTCCGCAAGCTGGCAATGAGGCATCGTGGGAATGTAGTCTAAGACTGTTGAGTTGATTTGTTCTTACGTAATGGGGTTTACGATTTGGCTTGTTTGTTTGTTTTTTTCGTTGTGTATTTGTGTTGCCATTGCCCTATGGCTTTCTTGCAATAAATATCATATCATCAATGTCCTGTGGCACGTACATAGGCATACCTCGTTAAAGCCAGATTGTGAGGACGTGATTGCAGCCGCAAGCTTTAGAGATTGGCAACTCATCTTAGACACCCTGGGAGCCTCTGGAGCTAAGGCCTCTTGTGTTTTAGGTGCGGAGGCAGTTCTGTTGTATGCGCAGTTGGGGAATCAATAGCGCTCGTCAGCGTAACCGGTTCGTCTACCACCTATTACTACCAGTCTTCACCATTTTTAGTTCAAGAGATGGACTGCGTTCGAATTTTTAACAACGAAACACACGACATGATCCAAAGAGTTCCTGCCGTCACTGTTGCCATCTTCGGCATAGGATCAATGGAACCAGGGGGAATACTGTTTGACGCCGCTAAGTTATACCAGGTATGTGGCTTATGCCTGAGCAGATAATCCGGAAAGCCACAGAAATGGCTGGGTTAAGGTACGTGCACAAATAGTCCGATTTTCGGAGCCGGATGCGAATTTTCTCCTTCTCCGAAATTTCGACGCATCGTATTCAGGTTTTCCCGCACTATATTATTATTATTATTATTATTTAATGAAAAACCTGTCACATGACAAATCATGAAAAGACAGAACTTAAGGAAGAAGAAAAAGAAGAAAGAAAACAACAACAAACAACAAAACATAGCCTACTACTTGCACGAAACGTAAATAATCAACTCCAAAACAAATAAAATCACTTAACTAGAAGTTGGCCCAATTCATGACCAGCTACTTTTTTGTTGTGTTTTTGAATGACCCGGGAGATAGCAAGTTCGAGGTCTGCAATTCTGTATTTTTTTACTATTAGTGTATTTCTGTGCCAAGGTGGTAGACGTAGCAGATATTTTGCGAAACGGAAAAACAGCGAACGGATTTTTGATTGGTCTGATTTTGTGAAAATTTTCCAAAATGGGGCAATGTATAAGATGTGTGGGAGGACTATTGCGTTGTAAAGGCTAGCTAGAAGATGGCGGTTGAAACGGAACTTGCAAGTGACAATAGATGCATAAGATCCCGAAATTCGACGGTTAAGATGCTCGATGAGAAGAGACCTTGTGTGTCGTAACGAGGACCCGATGGGGAGGCCCAGATATACTATGTGATCAGCGGGTTGGACCGTTGAGCTTCCAAGTGCTATTGAGCTCTTCCAGTTGAAAATAACTATTTCCGACTTTGTCGAGTTAAACTGCAGACCAACCTTGAGGTATTCATCTTGAAGGATACGAAAAATTTCACTAATCCGCTGCAGCGTACGACTGAGGTTCAGTATATCATCTGCGTAGCACACTAATGACAGAAATTAGTGACGGGAATTTCGCATGCGTTTTTTCTCATACGAAATTTTATTGAACTGCGTGTGCACGTAGGTTTGGTTTCAGGATGAAAGTCACCGTTGATTTATCGTAGATCCAAGCTCTTATTTTTTCAAAAGTCCTTGCAGTAAATTATGCTAGTGTTTTTATTTCACTTCTGACCTTGGTCAGTGTCTTGTTTGTTCGTTCAAAGCACCCGTCAGTGTATGGCCTCAGGGTCATTTATTTCGGTAGACGCATTTTGGCAAGCATTTTGATGCCATAGAAAGAGCAGAGCATCAATACAGGAAATCTTGCTCTGACCTTCGAGACATCCTTATCCACAAGTACTCGAACCTCTCAGTTTCCCTACACACGCATCTCTCTTTGGCGTGGCGATTTGATCCGGGTATTTTAAGATTTTTTTTCAATGGGGCTTGCGAGCTGTTGGAGTGCTATATCATCGGAAGTCGCAACGGGTGATTCTGTCGAGGCCGGAAGCGAGCATCTTCCAATCCTGGCGTATGGTATAAGTTATAATTTTTTTTTTGCCGAAATACCATTTTACAGAAATGACATGCAACCTTAGACCTTAGACCTTAGTTCCTCCTGCACCTTCAGAGGCGCTTAGGGCATCCAAGAAGAGCCGCCAGTCGTCTCTCATAAGGGCCGCTGCCCATACATCTTCCCATTCGGGCTGGATGGACGCGTTGATGCAACACAGTAAATTAGAATAAATCATTTCACCTTGCCCAGTCTTAAAGGAACAGTAAACTTGACTAGGCAACTTTCGGCCATCAAACCGGCCTGGGGGGGGGGCTTACATAAATGTACAGGGACTTATTGTCGACAGGACCCCCCATATTTGTTATCTCTTGTTCCCAGAGCTAGCTGGCAGGGCCTTGCCCCTTATGCACTGTAGTTACGCACTCATGCACTGCAAAAGTTCGCGATTGTCTGTGTTATCAACATACAGGGTTGCCACTTTACTAAAATAAATTCACTATGCAAAAGGAAAAAAGTAATACCAAACAAGAAAAGTACTCAGAACGTGTTGCTGGGTCATAGTCAGCTTGGAAATAGAACCTGACAACTACTTCTTTCTTAAAATTTGCTGCCAAAGTAAAAAGAAAGTTCTATTGTGAGCACAATTGTACTACCGGTGGCAACCCTGTTGACATACATTGTATTACTTTGTTTCAAGGCAAAGATCGTGGGTTCGAGTCCTACTCCCGGCACACAAACCTTTTGCTTTTTTTTTTTTTTTTGTTCTACTAACTCAAAAGTCGAACTCTCGGAAACTGCAATGGTCGTAACAAGAATTTTTCTAACTCTCAATATCGACTCAGGGTACATTCTTGATATGTCAGCTAGCTCCCTGAGCCAAGTTTGAGTCAAGTTTACTTTTCCTTTAACTAGCCTTTCGGTACGTTTCAGCGCTTTTTATGGCACTTGCCAGGCACTTGCCTTCCAGCCAAGTGCCAAAGTGGTTTCGTTTATAGTGGTTTTGCTTACAAAGATGATAAATCCCGCTTACATCCTCTGATCAAACTTATGCAAAGTGACTTATGAGCTTCTAGCTCTTATTGTTTATATCTAGGATATAAACAGGTATATAATTCCCCTTGAGGTTGGGGTTCATAGATTCTAGGAAGGAAACACAGAAAAAAAAGGTTCGAGCATGGACTTTTCTGTGATGATATGATATGATATGATTTATATTTGCACAAAAAGCCCGAGGGCCATGGCAATACAAAACAAAATGGAAAACAAGTTTTCACCAAATTCCAACTAGGCCTAAATAAATCTTTCTCGATGCTTCATCGAAAGCTTAAGGAATCTTCCCAACTGGCGAACTCCCGAAAAGCATTCATCCTTCATTACTTTAACCAACCATTCCTCATCATACACTCCTTTTCCAAATACTTCATCCCTCAAGTCATCCAATTCCCTAGATTCACACATCAGGTGAAACACATTCTCATTCATGTCCCCACACATTGGGCAGTAGTAAGGATCAATCCGACTTAAATCCCTTCCTACACACCTCCTCCAATCCCCTAGCGGTAAACAATCAGCCCTCATATTTATCACCCACGCTAACTCCTCCCTAGTCAACCCTGCTTTCACCGTGAATTAAACTTCTTTTTTTTGCAGGAACGTAGTTATAGATGTGAAGAGTACATCCAACTCACTCGTAATCATCTAACCCAGGCAGTAAACCAGTGCATCGAAGCTGCTGGGCACGAATTTGACCATACTCTACAGAAAAGCCTACTGCAGGTGAGTTAAAACGTACTTTTTCTCCGTCTGTCTTCGGGAGCGTCGGTTGTGCTGCCGTTCAACCAAAAGGTCGAGTTGTCATTATTTCTTCATTCGAAGCTGACGGCGAATCCTGTTTCAGTTATCTGTAATTTGTATTCTGCTGTATTTCGGCACTTCTTGGGGCCCTTTTTAAGCTGTAGGTAACAATTTAAACTTGATATCACATAGAGCGTGTCCCCTCTACCAGTAGTAACTATTAGTTACTATTTCCATTCCAGCCTCACGAAAAGTTACTACGCTGACCGTTCCAACGTTCTCAAAATAGTAATTAATAGTAACTATTTGCTTACCACGCTCGGGAGCGTAGTTAGCGTAGTAATTACACATCTCTGCAACGTGATTGGTCCGATCAGCCTGCGGCCTGATATTTGACCGAAAAAATAAAAAAGCGTTCCAGCCTAGCGTAGTAACTACGGTAACTAGCGTAGTAACTACGGTAACTAGCGTAGTAACTACGGTAACTAGCGTAGTAACTACGGTAAGTAGGGTGGAACACGCTCATAATGTTACCACTGTGATAAGTGATGACATGTAATGAAATTCAGCGTTAATTGCCATCACAAGGGGCCTGCGTTCGAGCCTGCACAGCACGGTTCCACAAGGATGCGTAAGTGGAGTTTTGGAATCAAGAGTTATTGACCCTTGGAATAGCCCTACCGATAGCGCCTACCAGCCTTCGGTAATTCCCTACCTTCCCTTCCCTACCAACCTTCGATAATTTGTTTAACTCTTTTACTTCAGTTTTCCTCAACTAAAGTAGAGGCAAAGGCATTTTCTGTTGCACTTTGTTATCGTCGTTATTATTAAAGCCTGTCAAAATTATAACTAGTCCTTTATCCCCATCTTGCTTATTCTGCTTTTTATAATATATCTAGCTCCCATACAGAATTATAAGCTTCTAAAATCCCCACCTTTCTCCATTGTTTCGTTTTGTGCCTAAGAAATTTTAGCGCTTTTTGGTCTTGCCGAGTTTTGCCCGTCACACAACGAAACGTTTGCCGGGATCATCAACGTCTGCTGACAACTCTTTCACACATAAGGATCTGAGAAGCTTTTGTTTATTACTTCTTTTATTTGCTTAGTTTTCACACTTTCGAACCACGTCGCGATCAGTTTTCAAATGTTTTGCGACCAGCCGCCGCGTCGGAGAGCAGGAAGGCTGGACATAGTCGACAGGCGCTAACAAGAAAATCGCTAATTTCAGATGGAAAGTAATGGTATTTTCGAAAATGTTTTTTTCTGATCCGTTTCATAGGGAAAATATTATTTCTAGTAAGAGTTGTGCTTTAAAAATTCCGGAAATCTGGAAGTTCAAAAGCCCCTTTTTTCCGGATTATTTTGATGTACTTTCGGACCAGTTCATATTCCAGATGCAATTTACAGAAGAAGTCAAAGAATAATCTGGAAGCCCAGATTCCGGAAGTTCTGGGAGGTGAAGACCGGACTTTTTTTTTTGTCGAAAATCGTCCAAATATCCTTCTGGCAGAAAAATAAAATGAAGATATCGAACCAGCCAATCCTTACCCCTATTTCAGCACAAGCCGACAGAGAAAGCTTCTAATTTTTATAAACTTTCAGCTTTACCGGATTCCGGGAGATACACTTGTCCGGCGGTATGGATTCAACCTGTCTTCCTTACCGTAAATCAAAAGTCTTATTAGCTTGGAATATTAATTTTGATACACCTTAATTTGAACCCCCATCCCACCCCTGAATATAGCGTTACGGGGCCCTTTTCCGAGCATGAACTGTACTTGTCTCAACGAATCGACACACCAAGTTTGAAGAAAATATCTAAACCCCTTCAAGGGTTATCGTGCTGACAGATGGACGGTCGGACGGATTGATTTTGGAAGCTTACGAAGTCATGTTATATCCCTGAAATTCTGTGTTCGGTATCCTCAAAACAATAAGCCAGTGACTAAAAACTTTTTTTAGGCAGCCAAGTTGGGTAAAGGATTCGTTGAAAACTACCATCCTGATGCTTTCGTAGACATCGCGAAAACTCTTAGGATTCTCAACGCCGTAAGAAGCGAAGCAGTTGGAATACCGCTTACTATAGAACAGTAAGTAGCTTTCAACTTTCTTCATAATGGTATGCTACTGGTTAGAAATATTTTATTTACTACTTTTCTACTATTTGAATGGTTGTTTACGTTTTGAACGTGTTGTTCTCACTGGCCTTGTTATTCTACAGCTTCTAATAATAATGAATAATGTATGTCGCAACAAATAGACCATCTAGCATGAATTGCTTTGAATCGTTGGTCAACCTTAAAGGGCTCCTCTTTCTTATTTTGCCTTTCATCTTTGCCTTCTTTTATACTGTTTAAGTTTCCCATTTTTTTTGTTACCACGGCGCGTTCAGTGTGCGTTCTTACACCTGACACATTTCGCGTGAAAAGATAATTATAAGTAAAAGATGAGCTTAAACAACCTTACAATTATCAACCTTATTATACAAATTAACAACCTTGTATGGTTGCTAATTATTGTGCCAGCTCACGTGAGTACGCTAGATAAAGAGACGTACATTTTATTCTCAACTTGGTACTGTAAACTTACATGATGATGATAAAGTTACATACACCGAACGACCTAGCTCATACCTGACTGTAAAGCCAGATTGCGACGCTAGATAGCATTGATGACCACTTTTAACATGCCGAGTTCCACATACATAACAATACCAGTGTCAAAAACCTGGATTACTACACTGTCAGAAGTTTCATAACAGATAGCGCATAACACTTTCAAGAATAACACCTTTTGACTTAGAAATAAAGTGTTATGACCAATTACGTTTACACTATTTCGTGCCTATAGATCTCCAACAACACCTTCAAATCGTAAAAATACTAACGGGAACGAAAGAAACATAACAGATAACATCCCAAAGTATTATCTGTTGAAACCGGACATCCTTCTGTTGTAGTTATGTAACTTCTGACAGTGTAGTATTTTTACCAGTTGAAGGTGTTGTTGGAGATCTAGGCACGAAACAGTGTAGACTTAATTGGTCATAACACTTTATTTCTAAGTGAAAAGGTGTTATTCTTGAAAGTGTTATGCGCAATCTGTTATGAAACTTCTGACAGTGTAGTCCGAAGGATCAAGTCGTCATCTTCTGCTCGAAACTAAGCATGGGCACTGTTCTGTTTTTTTCGAAAAACAGAAGAACAGAAAACAGGGCATTTTAAGAACAGAACAGAAACAGGTGTCGTAGAAAACAGTTCACCTGTTCTGTTTCTGTTCTGTTTTTCTTTAAAAACAGACAGCTGTTTTGTTGAAAAAAAACAGCTGTTTAAACAGCTGTTTCCTGTTTTTTTTCCCACACTACCTATACCAATCCGAGTTGCGTGTTTGTTTCAAGCGAATAGAGGTCTCCGTCTCAGTTCTGAGCAAGACCCTCGCCAAGAAGGGCCGAAAGATAGCTCTAATAAATTTCAGCTGACGCATCCTTTATGCTCTGTCTAATATTTAGAAATGTCTCTACGTTTTAAGTATTTAAACTTTTCGATTTAGGGGATTACATTTGCGAACTGTCAGATGCCAATACGTACCATAACGCGGTTACTAAATCAATTTGAGGATAGACGATCATGGGGGATCACGAAAATGCACCATTTGGTAAAAAAAAATGTTTGCACTTTGTGGTTCAGATGTGCACTTTAAGGGGTTTAAAGACGTTCTACTTTTTGTTTTTTACTAGGCTACGTTTCCTATGGTGGAAGATGTGTGAATTTAAACTGCGTTGGATTTACCGTCTTGTCGCCTTAATGCCCCCTGGAAATGGATAAAACCCGGTGAATGATTACTTGATTCAAAGACAGGGAAGACTAAATCGAAACTCGACTACCTGAAAATGGTATGAACTACTAATATAACAGTTACAGATTCCGGGATAACTGTGTAATCGGAAATAATATATATATTTAATTTCAAATATATTTTTATTTCAAACCCAAGATAAAAAAATTATTAGAAACCGACTGCAGGCATGCCAAAATAAAATACGTTGTTCTTTTCAGTGTGGGATGACAGAAAAGTGACGTAAATTATTGTATTTCGAAAAGAAAAAATTAGACGACGTACATAGAAGAGACACTTTTGATACTGAAAGGTCATCCTACCTTTTTCTAAAATTATTCATAGTAATCCTGGGAAGCTTGATGTAAAAAGCCATACAAGTTTACATTGGTCTGACAGATTTTGAACTGAATGACCTGAACGCTCATTTAGTTTGATCTAACCCAAAGTTGATCGTCCCCAGTCCCCAGAGTCTAATTTTTGCCCCACACATGCCGCGTGATGTCAAACAAAGACGATACCATCGAAGTAAAGTGGAGACGACAAAGAATCCTAGCCTGCCGTAACAATCTTAAACCGCTTCTACATGGCCACAACGACTAGCTTACGATTGTCAGAGGAGTTCCCGCTCAAAAAAAGAAAAACAGAAACAGACGGAAAACAGGTAAAAAAAAACAGAAACAGGCAAAAACAGGCATCCCAAAAAACAGAACAGAACAGAACAGGTAAATAAAAGAACAGGTGACCTGTTCTGTTTCTGTTTCTGTTCTTTTGCAAAAACAGAACAGAAAACAGGTACTCCAAAAACAGAACAGAACAGAACAGAACAGTGCCCATGCTTACTCGAAACAAGTTAATCCTCTTTTGTGGGTCACCATCAGTTCCAGACAAGATTTCAGGCATGAAACACTCTTGTCCTATCACTCCTACGTAGCAACCAGTTTCGGCCGAGAACAAAAATAACAAGACCAAAGATTTCGATGGGATCCCCAAATTTAATATTTATTGGACTTTTTGATCCAGACAGTCGGGTCTTGTTCATATCAGGTCTTCGCCAGACTCCTTACACAATTTCATTATTAAGATTTATAACTAATTAGCAGCTTGAAAATAAATATAAATTATTCCGTAGTGCTTTTTATTGACAGATTAAGGCTAATGGCTAATCGACTGAGAAAACCAAGTTCAGATGTGGGTTCAGCATTTGCCTTTACCCCTATACGTCATATCTACTTTGACAAAATTGAGTGAAACTTCCTGCCGTACTTTTGCCAAATTACCGGTTTCGGCCGGATTCCGGGTGAACTATATGTCCTGGTAGGGAATGATTTTCGCATAGGCCTTCTTACACCTACATCGAACATCCAACCAACTTCAAATAAAACCTTTACTTTCAAAAAATTTTCTGGTTTCGGCCGGATTCCGGGCGGGCTGTTTGTCTGGCGAGAAAATATTTTCATACACCTGTTCAGGATGTCTTCTTACCCCTAAATCGACTTTCTCATTAGTTTTAAAAAATA
This sequence comes from Branchinecta lindahli, assembly GCA_023053555.1. Taxonomy (NCBI): domain Eukaryota; kingdom Metazoa; phylum Arthropoda; class Branchiopoda; order Anostraca; family Branchinectidae; genus Branchinecta; species Branchinecta lindahli. The sequence continues at coordinate 23,097,471 of JAKZAO010000006.1, forward strand.
TTTTGTTCGTCCCTTTATTTGAACCCCTTCCCCCACCCCGAAATGTAGGGCCAAAGCTCTAGGAACTCCACCTTTCCTTTGAGCCTAAGAGTCCTCACATCAAGTTTCATAAAAATATATATTCCCTTGGAGAGTTATCGTGCGGACGGACCGACGGACAGACGGACAACCTTGAAGTCGTGGCTATGCCTCCACCTACGTTTTGGGATCTCAAAAATGAAAGGAGACTTAGAAAATATTCGCTTTGATGAACATTTGATAATGCTTGTATCTCTCAGAGATTGCTAATTATTCAGTGTCGATTCCTCATGCTCATGGAAGTAAATTAAGAATCCTGGCATCGCCGAAAGGGTGGTGAACAAAGAGGTTAGACACTTCTTAGTACCAATCTGAAGAAACTTGATGAATCTGCGGTCTTTCAGTGTTTAGAGCACTTACGGTGGAAGGGTTGTTGAGGGTTGCTGGCATCACGGTAGATAGAGGAGTTGCCTTTAAACAGAACCAGTGTATTTTCATTCCCTCTTCATAAGTTTACAATGATATTGTCGACCTTTATCACTCTTAATCCAAGGTTCCGTGATTTGAGAGTGGCATCAGCTAATCATCTCCTCTATATAGGTTGAAAAGCTTGTCGATCCCAGTCCTGTTAGACCGGCTTGTATTGAGGCACCATTTCCAGTTGGCTCTTGAAATAGCCAAGTACCTCCGTTTGCCAGAAGTAGATGGAGTGACACGAATTTTGACACATTGGGCATGTTTCAAGGTAGGTTGAACTGGTTTCTGGATGTGAGCCAATTTTGACAAGTATTATTTTTGCATCGCTCTGTCCATCTTATGCTAGTTGGGCATTTCCGGCTGAACTGGGACCTCTGTATGCGGTAAGGTACCGACTCAGTGTTGTATGAAACCTACCATTGTCGGATCCGATCCTCCGTGAAGGGGGGGGGGGGGTCGGGACCTTGCGACAGTAGGACCTTGATGGGTGATAGGAGTAGATGCCTTTGGAGGTGGAGTACCGAGCTATTCCCGGAAATGCCCGGATTCGAGTGATATGAAACCATTTTTGTATTTCATTAGTGGAGTGTTCCTTGGAACAATCCACTATTGCTAGCGCTCTAGCAGCTTTCGGTTTTCGGTTTTCACCATATTTTGTGGAGCTCATAACTCGTGAACCAGTGCAAGTATCAAGTTCAAACTTGGTACACTTGTGGGTATTGGGGTCTAGTTGTGCCTTTTGGGGGTCCCGCCCCCCAAACCCACCCGGTTCAGGGGCAAATGGGCCCAGATTGCCCAGTGAATAATGTTCAAAACTTGGCCATAGTTGGACATAAGACGATGAAATTCCTTGTACTTGTAGATCCCAGGGCTGGGAAACTACTTTTAAAGTTGCACTTCCCCCACCCATCCTGTTTATGGGCAACTGGGCCCAGATTGCCCAGGAGTAAAGTTCGTTAGCCGTGCCAGGAATAAACAGGTATCAAGTTCAAACTTGGTACACTTGTGGGTATTGGTGTCTAGTTGTGCCTTTTGGAGGTCCCACCCCCCACACCCGCCCGATTCAGAGGCAATTGGGCCCAGATTGCCCATTTTTTTTATGTTTTTAACTTGACAATAGCTGGAGATAGGGCGATGAATATCCTTTGTGCTTTTGGATCATCGGGTTGGGAATATCTATGTGGAGTTGAATCACTCCCCCCACCCTCCCCGGTCAAGGGCAAGTGGGCCCAATTTGCCCATGAGAAATTTTTTTGACCCGTGACTGTAATCAAACTCTAAGTTGGTATAGTCGACGATATTGAGGTTTAGATAAGCAATTTGACGCCCCCTCCCCCCCACGCTCTCGTTCATGGGTAACTGGGCCCATATTTCCTATGAGTTACGTTCGTCTGTGACATTGTCTCGAGTTCTACTCTTGTATACTTGTGGTTATATATGTATATATCCTCTGGCCACGAATAACATCTTGAGACTGAACCTCCCCTACCCTCGCCGTTCATGGGCAAATGGGCCCGGATTGCCCATGATTTGAGATTTTGTGAGATTTTGCAACGGGGCCCAGATTGCCCATGTGTTAAGTTCGTGAACGATGACACTCGACAAAATTAAAACCTCGTATAGTTGTACATAGCACTTTTGACATTTGACATTACGCTAATGTGTTTGAACAAGGTATAATAAACGAAATACATTTCAAGATTGATGAAAGAAATGTCAGTAGTGTATTGAAACAAGCCTACGGGGTTTATACGAAGCAATACTGGAAAGACAAAGATGGACAATTCTGTGATTGGAGACCGAAATACGACTGACGCGAAGGGATTGTGTTTCCAAATGAACTAACAGTGTTCTCACGTGGAAGGTGTCAAATGGGACGCGTTTATGAAAATTTATGACTTTGACATTAGGATGTTCGAGCCTGAGCCTGAGCCGTGTTTGGAGATTCTTTGAGAGCTCAATTGCTGGTTTCACGAATGACTATGCAATACGAATATTAAACTTTACGGGAAATTCAATGTTAAAATCCAGTTCATTCTTTTACACTCCACGTCTGAGCGCTTGCGCGCTTGTTTGTTTTTATGGCACTTGCAGCTTCGCTCAAGTGCCATATACCGATCACTTTTCCGTCGGTCGGTCTGTCGGTCTGTCGGTCGGTCGGTCGGTCGGTCGGTCGGTCGGTCGGTCGGTCGGTCCGGTGATCGCGAGTTAGGGTACTTGCAGATGTGCTAGGACGATAAAACTTGGCAGGCATATCGGGGACCCGACCAAACTAACTTGCAAATAATCACTTCCTTGATCCGACCACCGTGGAGGGAGTAGAGGGCGGGGGAATCCGGAAAATTTAGTAGTTTTTGTAAAACCCCTACCCCTATCTTTACACTAGTAGGTCTGCGCGCGGCGTGACGTCACTCTTTGCATCGGATCACTCTGTTAACATTGGAAAGAGCTAGTGCATTCGAGGGTCAAAGGGGTTTGTATCTGTGGTGCAGTGCGGGGGAATATGGAAAATTGAGTGTTGTGTAACTTTCGAACGGGTGATCGGATTGGGACGAAACTTAATATCTGAATGAATGACATATCTCTGATGTTCCATTTGAAGTCCGAACCGGATTCGACAGCTATGGGGGAATTGGGGTGGGGGAAGACCGGAAATCTCGAGAAACGGTTATAATGGAGGGATCGGAGTAAAGCTTGCTGGGCAGAACAAGAATCTGCTCCAGATAATTTGTTTACACGTTTGGACTGGACCCGGACACTTGGGGGGGGGAGGTGGAGGAGAGTTTCACGGAATTCTGGTGATGACAGTTTTTGGGATTTTCACGACGAAACTTGGGAGGTGTATCAGGGACCCGATCAAACTGACTTGTCAATAAAAATTCACTCGATCCGATAGTCGTGGGGGGGATCGGAGGGAGGGTGAATCCGGAATATTTAGCCATGCGTAACTTTGGAACGGGTGATCGGATTCGAGTGAAATTTAATAACTGAACAGAGGGCGTGCCTGCGGTGATCTTTTTCATATCCGGACCGGATCCGACAACAATTGGGGGGGGGGGGGAATACGTGACCGGATTAGACTGGAGAGATCGGGATAGAACTTTGTGGGAATAACAAACAAGTCCAAACTGAACCGGATTGGCTCCGGCGACTGTGGGGGGAGTTTGAGGGGCGGGTCCGGAATTGCGGTGATCGCGAGTTAAGGTACTTCCAGATGTGCTAGGACGATGAAATTTGGCTGGAATATTAGAAATTCGACAAGATTGGCTTAGAAATCGCCACTTTTCAAATCCGATCATTCCCTAAAGTACCAATCATGACCGCAAATTAAGAAAAATACTTTTAAGCAAAATATGCATTTCCATGATCCCCATGAGCTCATGATCATTTTTGCCTCAAGGGTTTTGCTTACAAATGAAGTTCTAGCTCCCTTAAAGTGTGCATCTTAACCGCAAGGTCGAAAAGTACTTTTTTATCAAACGATACATCTGAACCCATGATCAGTTGTCCCACAAGGGTTTTGCGAAAAAAATAATTTCTTGCACCCTTAAAGTGCGCAAATTAGTGGGGAAAACAAAATACTTCTGATCATACGTATATATCAATGATCCCTAAGAGCCTGCTATCGTTTTTGCCTCAAGGGTCTTCCTTACAGATGAATCTCTAGTGCCTTTAAAGTGCGCATCATTACAGCCAAGTTCAACGATAATATACTTTTTCTCTAGCTCCCTTAAAGTGCGCATCTGAACAGCACAGTCGAAAATTACTTTTGATCAAATAATACATCTCAACCCTTGCAAGTGCCATATGAGCTTACAGCTCTTGTTGTCCTTAGTTTTTGTATCCTTGTCTTGTCTTGTACGGGCCAAATGGTTACTAATTTCATGATGTGTGGTAAAAAAATTTATCCTAGGTTTGTCATTCGTTTATTCGAACCGCTTCTGGACACGCTAGGTTGGAGTGGGGGCAGACGTTTTATGATGGTGTGTACGTGATAATTTAAAACTATCCTTCGTTTGTCCCTTCGTATTTTCGAACCAGTTCTGGACGGATTGGGAGAGGAGTGGGGGCAAATATTTTGTGATGTTTGTACGTTAAAAATCTTTGACTTTACAAAAGTTGTCAGGATAAGTCATTTGGTCGAGATAAGCCATCGAAGCTCTGTGGGGGTACTGGAAATGCCAATCCGATGAAAGCGAATCTTAACAGGTGGTACGAGCAGGCGTATCGTGGTTAGGTCCGGACCGCATCTGGCGATTGTGGGGGAATTGGTGGTTGGGTAATTTTGTGTCCTTGCTTACTCCTTGCACCATTAGCCATTAGCCCCATGTTGGTAGGAGGTATTTTATAGTTGTAGATAGGCAGCTCTTTTTCATTTTAGATGAAGGAGATTGGATGTGATCCGGAGGTCGTGGCCCGAGAAATAGCCAACAAAATAAGAGATGTTCCTGGAATTTCGCCCGGTGATATCCCAGCAAAAGCTATAAAAATTTCGCGTAAAGGAAATGCTGTAAAGGTGAGACTTTAAATATTTTTAGATCTCTTAGGTTCAGCACTTTATTTGCACGGCACTTTTTTGCAGCTCTTATTTTGCACACACATATTGTATGCTGAAGAATGCTGTCTTCATATAGGATTTTTGCTCTCATACTGCACCTCTTCGTTTGCAGTTGTATGCCGAAGTTGTTAAGGTACGAGGCTTGATATCAGGTCTTTTAATGGTGCTGCAAGTTGCAACCTGTGTCAGTGCTTCATGCTGTCTTCAGTTTGTAGTATATCGCAGACTCGGAAATTGAATTGAAATTTGAATCGTAACTATCAGCTGATGTCGGCTGAGTATATATGAAACTCGGAGTTGGAACTGAATCACGAATTATAACTGTCGGCTAATGTCAGCTTATTCCTGTGTCGGTACTTCGTGGGCACTAAGACAGTGGTCACTAAACGTTAGGAAATCAGAATTGAAACTATTTGAAAGTTTACCCTATAGTTTATGTAACAGTTCTAGTAAAAGGTGAAACAGTTAATTGGTGTGGTGATACATATACTCAATGTTTGTATGGCCTTTTGGCTTATTAAAAAAACGTTATAATATCGCAGATACTGAATTGACGCTTGACCTCATGGTAACCGTGCATACACTGGTTAGGTTTTACTTGTTCATGCAAGTGTCCCGGTCAAGTCTGTTGCTTTATCTTTTCTTCTGCGAGTTGCTCGGTCCACGTCAGAGTAAAAACAAATATATTGAAACGAGAATTGGAAAAAAAGGAGAACTTGGCTCATGTCGGTCTCTAGGTTGGTGAGCCCAGAGGACAAAAAACCTAGATCATGCACACCAGTTGGTGTAGCTTCTTACAACGAATGTAACTGTTATCTATCTATATGATTGTCGGGGGCGTTCCAGTGCGTGTCTAAACGTAAGAGCTCCTAGGGGATGCTATTATTGTTTGACGAGGCTACTATTTGACTGCCCACGATTTGTGTATTGAAAAAAAGATTAAAAAAGATTAAAGTTAGTGTGTGGGATTTGTGCTTTGATAGCATTTCTTCATTCTAGGATTCCTCCTTCTTGGTGTATGCGAAATTGCTGGACTATGAGTTGAACTCCAGGAAGCAAGTCCGAATGTTACTCAAGATGGGACAAGAAAATGTCAGCACCTCAATGGACATTGACAAAGCAGCACTTGCTCGAGCGCTTGAAAGCGGTGATGGTGACCTTATTGCGGAGGTCCTATTGTACCTGAAATCGAAAATGAACAAGGGGGAATTGTTTGTAAGTCTTTCCCTGATTATTTTCTTTGGAATGTAGCCCTTATTACTTAAGGGAAAATAGTTTGATCCGTTTCGCCCCGAAGTTTTATACCGCTTTTGCGCTGACTGTTGTCTGTCGAAGAATTCGTCGAAGTCTCGTCGTTGCAAATCCTTTTTCCAAATCCTTTGACCTTAAACAGGAGAATTTTATGATCCGAAAACTTTGTTGACAGGAACATAAAACTTGGTAAAGTTTGTCTGCCCGTCTTTTCTACAATGTCAGTTGTTAGTTTCGGTACCGGGATAAAAAGCCTACTAAGCCATCCATGTGCTTCGCTGCTACCGGAATCTATACATTTCAAAATAAGAAGTAATTTTATTGGCCATGTTCGATAGTCTTGTAACACCATCACACCATGCACTCCCATGATATCAGTCCTATCCTACCCAGGGCCAAGATTTTCTGGTATTGCCCTGATGTTACAAGAGCCAGCCGCGCGGTAAAAACTGAGCGGGGCGGTAAAAACTGAGCCGGGCGGTAAAAACTGAGCCGATCTCCAAAAAAATTTATAAAAGACATCACCTTCAGGAGGAAAAACAAAAAAAACACTAATTGGGCAGCAGTAAAGTTGCAGTCTAGGCCACCTTGCAGTAGTGATAGCCAACACAAAAAAGCGCAATGTGAATATTAATTTTTGACTAGATTTGGAATACACAGTTGTTTTTTTTTACCGAATTTCCGCCAGGAGGTATCATTGTTCTGCACAGTGTACTAGTGTTATAATCATTATCACCCTTGCTTTTCTTCGGGCGATATCGGAAAAATTTGGCCCGCGGGGAGCATGATAGGCTGATATTATCGCCCTCAGGCCGGGCGATAATATATACTGATAGCGTTGATTTCCGGTCATAATCTTCGATAAGGGAGATTATGGGAAAAACCAGATGGGTTTGTTTAAAGTGTTGATGAGGGATGAACAACATGTTGAAGTTCGCAAGACCCGATCGACTGGATGAAGAAGTCTAGTCAAGATGTTGGGTCTTGTTGGGACAAAAGATGTATCTGGTGCTGCGTCCATCCCTGTCCCCTACTATCTGCCTTGCCTGTTATCTTGCGGTTTAAATCAGGAGTTTTCTTACCGGTCTTGGCTGTTGGGTCCCCCCTTTCCGGGCCATCAGCGTGGTTGAGAATGGAGATACTGAATTTTAGGATGAAAAGGGGCTTGTGTTGCTAGTTAAAACTTCACGTTCCTTAATTTTTGTAGCGTATGATCCATCAGTACCCCGTCGCCTTGACAATGCTCATTCAGATCATAAGAGAGAAATCTCCGTCAGTTCTCAGTGACATATACGAGCAGGAAGACGACTTCAACCAGCAGGCATTACTTTATCTGGCAGAAGGCTGCAGGAAAGATCAGGTATGCTGTACTTTATTGAAGTCCGTATCAGAACTTAGGACTTCTTACTCCTAATCTAACCTTTGACTCTTGCTTCGTGCCGTTAAACCCTTTGTTCTGATTCATCGTCAAGACCAGGTAATTTTTAAAGCATCAAAATTCGAAAGTGAGCGAATTGATTTCTAGCAAGAAAAATAATAAAAATTAAATAGAGCACTCATAAGGATGATGCTACGATATCTAAAACTCACCGTCGCGCCGTTCTCAATTTGTCACTTATGATTCATTATGCTAATCAATTGAATCAGGGCATTCATGTGTTAAGGAACATCTGAACTGACTGATAGGAGATGAGCGAAAGGGACATACAGACTCTGCCGTTAACAACTTCAAAGAAATAAATGCTAGTGCAGTTTTGTCGTTCTTGATGATACTTTGGTGGAGCAAAAATGTAACATGTACAACGAAACAGAGAGCTGGATGCAAGTGTGGGATTAAGACCATGCTCGGCGTGAGGCCTTGAAGGAATATTCCATTTCAAGGAAGTGCAGTGCAGCCCTAAGTACAGAAACATTTGATATTTCCTCTGTTGGAAAACAGACTATCCCAGCAGCCATTAGTAGGCTAGGGTGTCGTTCGTTGTGTCATCATCAGGTGTTACACAATACCTCTGTTATGACCTTTTAGGTGTAATTTTGAACCATGTTTAGGGCTATGTTTTACTTTGTGTAACCAGATAAATTGCTCCGCGTACTGAAGTCCCAGAAGTTTGATAACAGAAGAAACATTGTATCACATCGTAGCGTCAAACGTTAATATCTGTCATAGATAAAGATATTTGATATTTGCTCTTTTTATGCGATATATCATGCGCCCGATCATTGTTTCCGAGGAGGTTAATCGTTCGGAGACCGGTTATACCAATTTAGGCCGAGATTGTCGACCTAGGGAACATGAAAAGAGGCTATAAACAGCCTAAGCCGTGTGTAGTTCCTGCAAGTATAGCCTGGTTGCAGAAAAGTCAACTATCTCAGAACTTCTGAGCAGCAACACTATTTAGTGCGACGTGTTCTTTGAGTACTGTGTTTCGACACAAAACTTCTGTAATGATTCTCTTAAGTGTTAATAATAATAATTATCTTTCTACAGTGCAAAATTTGACATTGACTTCTAAGTGTAGGTCTAAAGCACTTTTCAACGCAGATTTTTCAGCTTACAGGTTGTCCAGGGAATTCTTGAAGGAGTTGATGGAGTCACTATAAACACTTGAGTAGGAAGGGCGTTTCCTTCTGTTTTCAAGTTCCCAGTGTCTTAAGTTAAACACCAATTTGCCATCCATAAATCGTGTCTCAGCATACCGTTCTGTATTTAGTGTTACTGTTTCTAGTATCTCACAGTAGTTTTCTGAAAGGAGTATAGTTGATTTAGGAATGGTTTTGTTTTATAATTTATATATTGTACTCCTCAGTTTTGGGGGAAAAAAATGGATAAATAAATAAATAAATAAAATAACTTTGCCTCCAGGATGCGGAAACGTGTGTTATCTGTTATCAAACTTCTGGCATTGTAAGATAGGCTGTGCACCACCATCCACGCTTCCAGTAGTTCTCGAAAAGGCATGGTCGCGGTACAAGCGCTAATTTAGCCTCAATCGGCTACATCGTATGCAATTTAAGGATTCGGGAACGAATGATTCTCAGTTCCAGAAGGACTGTTCCTGGAGTATATTTCTAGAAATTGTAATGTAAATATAGGGTTATTTTTTTCCCTTCCTGTTGATCTTTAGTGAAGACTAAGGGGGGGGGGGGCTGCCACACACTCACCTTGACGCAAGGGTCTTCTGGTTTTAAGAATGGGCTAAATCGCAGTCAGGGATCAATTTACCAGTATTACATGTGATGGATCTATTTTATATTTACTTTTTCCAGCCGATTGTGAATCGACTTGCGTCAGTATTGGCAGCGCGGGATTGCGCTAAGAAGGGGAGGAATGAAGAAAACGCTCTGCTGTGTGACGACGCTCATAAACTTCTGAAGCAGCAAGCCGAACTGGAGCAGAAGTTAAAGTTGCCCATGATTGGCCTGTCGCTATGTGATACCCTCCGTAACCTTTGGTCGCGAGGAGAAGGAAAGCAGGCGGATGAAATGGCCCGCGTCTTTAGGTTATCGGAAAAGCGGTAGGAGAATGAAGGTTGTTCGAAGTTAAAGCACACCTCGTCCTATTTGTTGTTTATGTTCCAGTATTCAAAACTATCTGAATACTCTAAAGCTTGGCTGTGCCTTCAACAAATTATCTACGGCCTCGTATGTTCTAAGCCTTTTCCCACGCTCTGCAAAATCTAGGCAAAATTCAGATAACGGGTTTTACGCACCAATAGCATAAGATCCGAACATTCGTCCGGAGCATAATGCTCATGGAAACTCGTGAATCGCGGCCAGTGTGAGCATTTCATTAGCGGGTTTAGAATGTAACAAATAAATTTGGGTCTCGAGGTTTAAAATGACTTAATGCAATTACGGAAGTAGGTTGCTTTGGTATAATAGGTAAGACGGGTCCTATAAGGAAGGGCCATTTCCTTGTAGTACATTCTTACCCCATAAACGACAACTGAGCTATATTCAATATGTCCCTTGTTTCGCTATTGGTGCGTGTCGTGATCCCGACGAGCTTACCAGAAGCTCAGTTGTAAAAACAAGACCATATAGGCTTCGATGGAATCCCAAAAATTCAATATTTGATCCAGACAATTGGGGCCTGTCTTTGTCAGATCCAGTCTTCGCGCTCCTTGGACATTCTTACTATTAAAATTTAGGAACAGATTAAGGCCAAATGGCTACTTATCTGTGAAAACTAAGTTTAGATATCTATTTTGCTAATTTGATTGAAACTTCCTGCATTACTTGTGTCAAATTTCCGGTTTCTGCCCAATTCCGGGTGAACTACTTGTCCGGCAAAAATATAAAGCTCAAAAACGAATTCAGCGTATCTCCTTACCTCTAATATCGAACATCTAATCAACTTTAAATAATACTTTAACTTGTAACAAGTTTTCCGGTTTCAGCCGTTCCGGGAGAACTACAAATCCGGGTAAAAAGTGACTGGCATATACGGATTCAGCATCTCTTCTTTCTTGCCCCTAAATCGGACATCTAATCAACTTCAAACAAAACTTGCTATTTACAGGTTTCTGGCTTTGTTCAGATTCCGGGCGAACTACCTACCCCTACTTGTCCGGGTAGAAAATTATTTTAACATGAGTATTCAAGAAGTCAACGGGGCTGAACAAAGGCTGAAACAGCCAAAGCGGTGGGTAATTTGTTGAAAGCAGAGTATGATTTTAAATTATGCAGCCATTATATCGTCCTGTACTCAAAGAGTAAACATTGTGAAGGGTTCATCAGAGGTATTGATTGGCCTCAGAAGGCCACCTGATCGTTTGAGTTGCGTATTGATAACGATTTTTATCGCTGGAGACGAGAGTGAAGTCTAAATGAGTTGATGGACATGGTGAGAAGCATACGTGAGCTTATTGGTATCCTAGACTAAACTCCCAAACACTTTTTGAGCAACAGATTCATCCTCTTCCCATCTCATTCAACGCTTGAATGCTCAAATTGTGGCTTAATTTTAGCTCTTTCTGTTTTCTCTTTGATGTCCTTTTGGGGACTATTTTCAATGCACATGCTCGTGTACTGAGAAATAGTTCAACGGGATCATCCGACGCTCCTAAAATCAGCAACTTCATGTAGTTAGGCTATTCATGACAATGTAGAGGGAAATGCTTCTGACCTATTTAGTGAATTTGCCACTGTTATTTTCTGCCTGTCTGTAATTTTTAACAACGTTATTCTTTTATTAGGCTATGGTGGTTGAAAGTTCAGTGCTTGTCAGATCTTGGTGAGTGGTCAGAACTGGAAAAGCTCTCACGTTCAAAGAAATCTCCGATTGGCTATGAGCCTTTCGTCGATGCCTGCTTGAAAAGTGGAAACCGAGACGAGTGCATCAAATACCTTCCTAAAGTAAAAGAAGAGAACAAAATCGATTACTTCCTCAAAGCCGAGTAAGTAGATCTAATATTTTTGGTTCAGCGTTTTCCTGGGTTATAATCTTCTAACCGAAAATCAGATTTTACACAGTAGGCTATGTTTGACTCGGAATGCACTTCTTCCATATGGAAAAGAATCCCCTCTTTCACCCATTTTTATTAATTTCATTGTGGTTGCGTTTGCGTGACAACTATTGCGTTTTAGCAATCCTGTTTCAGCAATCTATTCCCTCCCTTAGTTGTGAAATTCGGAAGTTAAAAGCAGTCCTTTTAGGCTCTACGAAGACGTCATTCAACTTGCTTATGAGCGGAGGGACGGTGAGCTTCTTCTTTACGTTCAGTCTCTGGTCTCCTCTAGTCGGCAACTCGTAGAAAAGATTAATGCCCTGAAGACCCAGCTTGATTCGAGGAGGTAATTCGGTCGTCGAGTGATTTGTTTTCTTGAACTCGATTTTTTCAGTTTCGTTTTATTTTTTTCGTATGTTTCACAGGTAATCTGTCTCGCTAGTCACGACTTCATGTGGGATTAAATATTTTTTCACATGTCTTTCTGTGAGCGACTTCAAAGCGAACGATTGGATGGGTTAGATTGAAATTTATTTTCATGTCTGCAGTCCTTGCATATTTCATGGGGATCACATCATCACTGCTAGACCGTTTTACCTTATACTTACCATCGAGGAGATATCCTTTGTTCGCTTCTAAGCGGCCTCTCACACCATTGATTGTCCCTAGAACGCGTCATAAATGTAAACGCGCTCGGCTCTATATATCGTCGGTCGGATATCAAATTAACGTATCTCCATTTTTTCAACTTTACAGGAGACGAAAAAAACTTCACCAGTTCTTAAAAAGTTTAAAGAAAAATCTACAAAAATCATTTTGCCCTATTTCAGGGGTTAGAATTCCGTTTCCGGTGGTAGATTTCACGTCCAAAGTAACAGAATCGAAAGGCAGGAGATAACTTGTTTTGAATCCATGGTTCTAGCATGAAACTTGCAGATACGTCAAATAGAACGGTTCATACATTTTAATTCTTCTGTTTCATTTATATAAAAAACAGTATAAAAATTAAGAATTTGTCAATAATAGAGCAAATCATCACTAGTCAACTTCCAGAAATAAATAAAAGCGTGCAAGTCGCCACCAGAGTAGTTAAATTCCATCCATGAGCGACTGATAAAATGGCCAAACCTCTTCTGGCATGATCTGAAGGAGCTCTTTGCGATGTTCCTGTTTCAGTGGGTGGAGCGGAATTTTTGTATTGTAGACTCGAGCAAGCACCTTCACCTCAACATTTTTCACTCTTCGGGGTTAAACTGACCATTCATCATTGAATGAAAGCTTGTAGATGATGGTTCGACCACAAAACTTCAGACCTCGAATGTCCCTTACTTCCGGACTTCCGGATCACCTGCCTTTTTGCCTGGACGGATTGAGTCAACATAGTTAAGTTGCTTGAAGTCTTTGAAAAACTTATGATCAAGCAAACTACAGACGTAAGGCTGAGATGGTCGTGCAGACTGAATCTGATTGAGAAGCTCAAACGGGACGAACAGGGACTGGTTTTATTCTATGATGGAGTGCATCGAGTCGCAATCCATCTGTAAATGCCCCACAACAAGATACTTTTGATAGATAATAGCATATTGTTCAACACTAAGTTGTAGCAGAGCGTTGGCGAGAACAGCATTGCGGTTCTGATAACCGCAACCGTCAGACCAAAGGATAAGCGTCTTCTTGCCTTTGTCTATTTCTTTTCTAAGAAAGTCAGTAATGGTGCTGGCATACTCGTTAGAGGTCAAATCTCCCTCCGTCTCATTCCACAGGTAACTATAGCCTTCTTTTGATCCCAGGTCGAAGAAAGTAAAGTTATGCACATTTAACTTTGATTTGTAATACATCATGCTCGCCTGACTCTTCGGTAGCTGGATCAAAGCCTGTTGATCCATGGTATAGACACCGACGTCGTTGCAAGAGAGCTCTTTATCAACAGACTTCATGAGACGGGCTTCGTCTTTTAGCTGCCTGTGTACAAGTCAAGCCTCCTCGGTAATATTCTTTTGTTCATATCGAACGCACGTGTCACACTAATCTTTCTTAGGTTGGTATGATTATACCAATGTTCTGAGCTTCAAGGACATTGCTGAAGTACCGCATTGACAAGAGTGCCTTCACTTTTTCTTCACAGTATTTTTTGTACTGTGAATACACATCTGCTTTGTTCCTAAAAACAGGCTCAAGATACTGCTTGCTACTAGTCGAACGGAAGTAGTGACTAGGAAGCTTCGGAAGTTCATGGATAAATTTAGGAGGCATTCTTTGTCGTCTTCAGCTACCCTTGCTTTGCCACCGCTACTGCCTCGACGTTTCGAGGAGTCGCCTCCAGGCTGAGAAGTACCATGGGAACCTTTGCTCTCAGAGAGCCATCTTAAGACTCTTCCTTCCCGCAGTCCGTGAGTATCCATACCCTCATACCCTCAAGAGCTTGCAGTCCGAGCTTCTTACCCTACATATTACCCTACATTACCCTACATAGTATTCATACCCTACATACCCTCAAGAGCTTGCATTCCGAGCTTCTTAGGTGATAGAAGTACGATGAAGATCGCCGCGAGTCAACTTCAACACCGCTCCTACATCTCGCAGTTCTTGTAGACTGTACTATCGAGTTGACGTATACGGCTTTCTGACCATCATCCATCTCCCAGAAACACTGGAACATTTGAGCTCTTTCTTCATCAGATAGAGTAGAACAAAAGAAAAGTTTTCTTTTCTTGCATTTTTCGGAAGCACAAGTCGGTTTCTGCACATCGGCAGGCCGTTCTACTAGCTCCCACTTGTCACTGCTTTTCTGGTAAAATTTATGGGCTTTGCCATGAGTTTTCAGTCTCTTGTTCTTACACTAAATCCAGTTTTCCCGGCCGACTACTTTCCGCTTGCCAGAAGGTGGGTCAGATCCGTCTGTCTTTCTCTGATTGCTGGCACCCTTTGGCTGATCACTTGCAGAAGCTCGGCATTCAACTCCGGCATCTGAAGTTGACGGCGAAGTTGTCTGATTGCCGAAGTCCTCTGATGTTCGGCGTTCAACTCCTGCATTCGGAAATGATAACTCACTTCTCTTCAGTTTCGTTTCGTCTTCCGATTCGGAAGGGATATAACTTGAATCCATGTCGTCGTCACTATTGCTTAAATCAGGTAGGACATCGTTTTCGTCTGAGCTGGATTCTCCAGTGACGATACTTGCTGCTGCACGTGCGCTGATGACGTAGCTCCAGCTATGGAGCGCAGAAGCAGTTCAATTTTACGTATCTGCAGATACGTATTTTTGATATCCGGGCTGAAGCGCTACCTATGATACGTGTTTTCTAATTTCTCGGATAGATGGCACTCCTGCATAAGCATGATGATATTACGAAAATTGAAAGATACGTAATTTTGAACGGAGAATTTGATTCTATTAAAACATGAAACTCGCGTTTTTTGGAGATACGTAAATTTGATATCCGACCGACGATATGTAGCAGCCAATCAAAAACAGTTTAAGAGGCCGCTTTGAACCGGACAAAGGGTATCTCCCTGGATGGTAAGAATAAGGTGGGAATCGGGGTTCGCTATAAGGGCATGTAATAAAGAGAATTTAGAACTAAATTTACATTACCTGAATTTGCGAATAAAATACTGTACCTTATCTCCTAAATACTTTGTGTAACACAGGACACAATTGCATAAACGGAAATTTTCCTACGTACAATTATGAATATCATTAACTTGACTGTGTTCAGTCGAGTTTGTGGGTTGTCTTACTAGTTTCTGGGAAGCAGCGTTAATGTGTTTGTCGCGTGTTGGGCCCGATACTTGGGATTAAATATTTTTTCACATGTCTTTCTGTGACCGACTTCAAAGCGAACGATTGGATGGGTTAGATTGAAATTTATTTTCGTGTCTCCAGTCCTTGCATATTTCATGGGGTTCACTGCTAGACAGTGAACACGGCTGGTCTCTGGAATCGGGTTTCGCTATAAGGGCATGGAATAAAGAGAAGTTAGAACTGAATTTAAGTTGCCTGAATTTTTAAATAAAATACTGTACTTCATTTCCTAAATACTTTGTATTTTACATGCTAGCCTTGGATCATCATTTACCAAATAACACACGACACAATTGCATAAACGGAAATTTTCCTACGCACAGTACTTAAGATTTCAAATAGTCTTCAGTCGAGTTTATGGGATGTCTTACTAGTTTCTGGGAAGCAGCGTTCATGTGTTTTTCGCGTTTTGGGCCCGATACTTGTTAGGTTTTCAGAATCATATAAAATGGCACGTTGCGATGCCAGACGTTGCCTCCCAACTCTACGTGGGAACTTCACCTAAGGTTATCGTCAATCAACCAACCGAGGAGTGTATCTGTTGTTTTGGATTCTAGATCCTCAGTCTCAGGAAGGTCCCGTTTTAAGAAAGAAACTCTTGAGTACTACACTCCTTGTACGGCTTACCCAAAGTAAAACTTATGATAGGTCACGCTGTTAAATTTGGTGCTGCGCTGTTGAATTAAATGTCGGTGCGTCTGGGTGGAATAGTACTGGAGTGTCGGTACTGCAGGACGTTCGTTCTGCTCTTCACGCCTTTAATGAGTCGCGGCTTTTTGGGGGAGGTGTTTGGAATATCGGGGATAGATCTCCGAAATACGTGGGGGCTTTGGATAAAAATGTTTATTTAACCCTTCGGAGTACGTCATTGCTGTCGAACGGAAGGTCTCTGAAAAACTGGACTCTTTCGCGAATTGGAACTGGACCAGGATACAGCTTTTGCAATTTGCATGACCCAGCTGACTTCTTCGCTGAAGCTTTCCCCCTTCTCGACCTCCTGATTGTTTCAATCATCTTGATGTCTTCAGCTGCCCAGCTGGTCCGAACACTAATCATGTCAGGCAATGTGTAATCAACTTTCAACACTCGGATTTCTGTGAAGTTCACTTTAACCCCGTTGATATCGACATTAAAATTATCACTGGTCTCTTTACATAGCTTATCAAGATCATAGAAATCAGATATTCCCATTTCCTTTACTTTGTAAGGACTCTTCAAACATGCACTTCTTGCAATCTGAAACCACCGAGAAGGCACATACACTGTTTGGTTCTTAGCAAATCTCTCGATGACAGCATGGACCGAATCGTTTGGATTTTCCGTGTGCCCGGTTTCAAGATACACGTGAGTAATCACTATCTTAAATTTACTGGCACAGTGTAAATAAAGGGAAACAAGGTTCTTGTTCTTGTTTTGTCCTCCGCAGTTGTCACTTATGAAAACGAATTCTTTTGCTCCTTTCTCTACCATGCTCACAATAAAGCTGTAAACACAACTCCCGATTTCTGACGAGCCTCTTGTAGCAGTGCCTGCATGCCACAGCAGTTTCCTTCGCGAGTATTGCAGTTATAGATACTGAGATTGTAAAAGTCAAGTTTCGACTTATAGTAATAAGAAGAAACTTCTCCACGCGGACACTGTAGGACCTTTTGCAAGTCAAAGCACGCTACGATAATCCTTTCAGGGTCCATCTTTCCTCTCTCTTGTTCCTCTGCCATAAACTTTCTACTTTCTTCCTTATTTCTGATGTGCTCACTGTGCTGTATAGTCAACTGTTCTTTCATCTAAGGGCTAGTATTTTCCATCGCAACACACTTGTCACATTGGTCTTTTTTGGGATGGAAAAAGCGAAGATTGAACTCATGCTGAAAAATTTCTCTGTATTTGTCGGATCTTGCAGCTCGTCTATTGTTTTCCAGGCACCACTCTCGATAGAGTCTATAAAGCTGAGCATGACTTGATCCCATCTTCCAAATACTGAGATTTAGATCTAGCTCTGCAGTAATGGCTCGGGGATTTTTTCAGAAGTTTTATATGCTCCCTGCATGGATTAAGTTCTCTCATATCGGTGAATCTGAGGGATTCCTCTTCTCGACCTCTTTCATCCCTTTTCGCAGCTCCCGTACCAGGCACTTTTTTCTTCAACGCAGTTTTCACCATCTGTCCAGAAATTCCTAGCGTATTTACGAAAAACAATCGACAGACTTTCTCAGGTTCCTCATCGATGCACAAGGAATACGCTACTGAAAACACCCTCCTTCCTGCTTTCTCAGTGTCACTGTTCTGTCCCTCTGTTCCTTCTTCATGATTATCATTATCGTTCTTACGTATCCTAGAACGTTTTTTTTGGCTTGACTAACTTGCTGAAGTATGTAGTCTCTTTGTCTATTAATAACACTCAATTCCCAGTAAGACCTGAAAATGGTTATTCGAGTCTCTTCCGGAATTCTTTCATAACACTTCATCCTGCACTTACAAGGCCCTTTCATAGTCCTTTCTGGCACAGTCTTTCCTTTGCTACTAATGTGTTTCATGCCAGCATTCAACATCTTCTTTGCTATGTATCTTTTCCAGCTGGAAGGTCTTCTCTTCCTCTTCTTTCCCTGGGCAGTAGGACTTTCTTCTGTTACACTAAGTTCACCAGCAGACGCACTCATTTTCCTCTATTCCACCAAGTTCATTAGCAGAGATATTCCCATTCTCTTCTATTCCACTAAGTTCATTAGCCAGAGGTATTCCCATTCTCTTCTATTCCACTAAGTTCATTAGCAGATGTATTCCCATTCTCTTCTATTCCACTACGTTCATTAGCAGAGGTATTCCCATTCTCTTCTATTCCACTAAGTTCAAAAGCAGATCCAGCACCAGTAATGCCTAGCTCACAAAAACTCTCAGATTCATCCTGAATGGTAGTTTCGCTTGCACCTAAGGCAGAATTGTTATGCACATAGAGATCTGCACTAGAGTCTTGCTCATTAGTTTGAAAGAACACGTCAAGATTCAGAATAGGAGTGTCTGACACATGAGGAGCGGCAGGAATGCACTGCATCATATCAGACCAAGACTAGTCTTAACCGTCAAATGCGAATCTGCACGGGTTTCATTCGTTTCAAACGAGCTGCCAGCTTCTGTGGTCATGGCCCATAGCATTCCTCCCAACTCTCCTGAGTAAATTACTGAGGTTTCTGGGTGACTCAAATAATTTGTGTTTGGGTTGCAGTCAGATTTGTTGCCAGTGGTTGTTGTCACAGCCGAACCTGGAAAAAAAGAAATTGTTACAGCAGTGTCATACATAAGTACTGTTTTTTAGGGCAGTCAAATCTTATGTTGAAGCCCTGATAACTGCAGCAACAGGGAGTTAAATAAATTGAGTTTTTTATGTTGTTTAAGTTGTTGCCAGATTTAAAGGTTGCCTCGTTAGATGTTTAGAGAAAATCTGATGTCACTGAATCACAGGTGTTGACAATACTGTATTGCTTTATGTTTACTATTTATTTGCTGCAAATATTCAGCCTATTCAGTTCAGTTCACTTAATAATACCAAACTCTATAAAATAAACGGGCAGTATCCAGGAAGTCTAGAAGTCTTGTAAACTACTAATGGACTTGTAAACCTATAAATCCTACTCAAAAAAATATTTAGACTGAAGTTGTTACAGCTACAAGCTACAATCTCACTCTCTTTTACAACATCCCATCCGCTACAGTAAGCGAGCAATTATGGCTCATTTGAACCTATTAACGCCACTGTCCACCAGTAATCCAGGTTGTCCGGCACCTTTTAGTAGTCACATCGACCATTTCATATTCCCCAATGTAGTGCTAGTGAACAGGCAGAAGGGATGATGTAAAGTTTGACCTAAGAGATGGTATGTAACCAGTAAGACCTTATCAGTATTAGTGGAAGGGTCAGATAATACTGTAATACCAGATCGGATGTTGTAAAATAGAATCCCTCAGTTCCAGTGGGCACAGTGCCAGTGCTGGGGGTAGCTAGGGGATGGCAGCTACCAAACATTTAGGTACTCTACCCCAGTCTGCCACAAATCCCTGATTTTTGGATACCCTTTGCAAAACGTTGGATATATCCATCATTTGGCATAGCCTATGCCTAAGGCTGGATACCCTATGCCAAGCGCTGGATACCTGTTGCCAATAAAGTATTGATGATGTGACTGAAGCTCAAAAATCAACCAATCAGAATTCACCCATGGTGAGATAGGTCAGGGTTAGAGTGCCAACAGGTATCCAACGTTTGGCATAGGGCGTTAGGCATAGGCTATGCCAAATGATAGATATATCTAGCGTCTGGCATAGGGTATCCAAAAATCAGGGTTTTTTGGTTGACTGCTCTACCCAGGAATGAGCTGACGTGACTGGCCAGTTTGCACCAGATGGGACCTGAAGAAATCCACAATATCAAAGGAAAGAACAATACCTAAATGTTGCCACGATTCAAAGCTGAATGAATTAGCGCGCGCCCTAAGGAGGTCTGTATCGGAGCTAAGCTAGGTGTATTCTGACAAATAACAGGTAAACCAAAGTCGAAGTAAACATATTCATTCAAACTGATGTTTTCACGACATATCCATTCTCTTCTTCTCTCTCTTCCTAGGCTTGTTCTAATGGGTCTGGTTCCATGGCGTCTCCAAACAGGTCTCCAAACAGGTCGAACACGGGGCTGTCCAGGTTGTCCAACTCGACGAATTCTGGAATCGGATCGGGGTTCTCAGCCGGGGCTGGATCTGGATCCGGAATCTTCCTCTAGAGCTGGTTAGGTGACGAGCGACTGGCTAGCGTTTGAGTGGCTGGCGATATTTTCGGTTGCGACCGGGTGGTTGTTGATCTTGGAGTAGGCCTCTCTGGCCGTTGTTCCCGCACCTGCGGTATGTTACATCCACAACTTCTGACATAACTGTTGACCTCGTGATGTAGGCGGGGCCAAAAGTTCTTTTCCATTATTTTTTGGATGGTGTCACGACTCAAATTGTGGTTTCCGTTCACCTTAATATGGGCTTCCACAATAATCGCGGTTCGGTACCTTGCCGGTACTAGAATCTGAGCTTCGGACTTGTTATGTTTGCGAAACAGAAGACCGTCAAGTCTAAAATACCGAGCGCCAAATTCGTCTTTCTCGTCTCGTTGCTCTAATGCAAAAGCTCTTTTAGCGTTGCGTCCGCTGACTGTCGAAATCTGAACTCTTTAAGTGCGATCTCCCGCCATTCCGCGTCTTTTCGTTCTTCGTCTAACTTGAGTACGAACGTCTTCTGAACTCGGACGGCGTGGTCCATCTAAGAAGAAAATGTAGTTACATACTATTTACACACAGTTGTTAACGTTTGCTTTAAACGTTAACGAGACGTGACAACGTGTCCGCATTGGCGTTGCGTGACCCAGCTCTAGCGGTGATAGTGAAATTATACCCTTGAAGGATCAACGCCCAACGTGCGACTCTAGGATTTTGGTCCTACTCTGTTGAGAATTTTCCTCAGTTCCTGGCGCGGCAGATATAGGCTGTTACAGTACAGTGGTGACCTGAGTAACTGCGATCCCTATGATAGTATTTACAAAAACAACTGTGACCACAGTTTCGGTTCCCCGCCTCTCTTCGCGTTCGTCCCTTCTGCCATTCTCCTCCCTCCTTTGATCCATATTCCCACCTTCACCCCTTCTATACTCTCTCCTTCCACTCCCTTCCCTCCTCCTTCCAGCCTCTTTCTTTGCTTTTTGTTTTTGCTGCCTCTTCTTTCTTCTTCGCTCTCACTGTTCAGCCTGTTCTTTTTTTTGATGCTGCGTTTTAGATAGGTCGCGTAGTCTCGCAGATCCTCCTGAAAAGGAAAGGGAATACGATAAAGTCAGTTATTAACTGTTTGTGTTCCTCATCCTCATTATTAGCCTAATAATAAATACGCAACGAAAGGCACCAGTTTATGAGCTAAACTTATCGGATGAACTAAGTCAGTTATTAACTGTTTGTGATTTACTTAACGAGACGTTTTCATTTTTTAAGCTAGTGGTTCTGTTAAGAAAAAAAATATAAGTAATTTCGAAATATCGAGCTGTCGCCTAGTGTTGTCACTCGACAACACTGCTGAGCATTCTTGGGGAATATAATACTCACAAAAGGATCATAGGGTTTGTCCAAGATAGTCTGGACAACTCTCATTTAGAGCCTTCACGAAGGCCAATTTGTCACGATTATTGGCTTATTTTTAACCCCCATGGAATATTCTGAACTTGCTTCAGGTTTCCAGCAGGAATACCCTTTTCCCTGACGGCTGTTTAGATACGATTTGGACTTTCCTCTGGCGCGGCAGATATAGGCCGTTACAGTGCAGCGGTGATTTGAGTAACTGCGATCCCTATGATAGCTGCAAAGCTGCTTAGCATTCTCAGGGAATATAATACTCGCAAAAGGATCATAGGGTTTGTCCAAGATAGTTCGGACAATTGTCATTTATACCCTTCACGGAGGCCAATTTGTCACGATTATTGGCTTATTTTTAACCCCCATGGAATATTCTGAACTTGCTTCAGGTTTCCAACCGGAATACCCTTTTCCCTGACGGCTGTTTTATGGATTCGGACTTTCCTCTGACTCGGCAGGTATGTCCGACAGTCCAGCCCACACGAAGGAGCTTTAGATGACTCATAACAATGACCTACAATCCAGATATAAACATCGGTTCATAGGATTTATCCAAGATAGTCTAGGCAACTAATATTTAGAGCCTTCACGGAGGCCAGTTCTTCACGATTATTGGCGTACTGTTAACCCCCATGTAATATTCTGAACTTGCTTCAGGTCTCCAACAGGAATATACTTTTTCCTGACAGCTGTCAAGATACGATTTTGACTTTTCTTCGGCGCGGCAGATACAGTCTCTTTGAGATGGATCAGAGCACTAGGGTGTGTCTCAGGAAGGGCCTAGTGGCCTTGTTACCCTTCCCATAGTTGTTTGAAAAAGATAAGTTGAGAGGACCTATTCTGTCCAAATACAGTCCTGAAGAGTTTGATCACATTATCTTTGAACCAGTACCTCCCACGTTTGAAAATTGTGTCCACAGATGCAGTGACCTGAGTAACTCTGCGAACCGTATGATAGCAACTTTCATTTAGAGTTCTTACAGAGGAAAATCTTCGCGATTATTAGCTACATAAAACAGCCATATAATATTCTGAACTTCTTGGATCCCAGACAGGATCATCGTTTCCGCTGACACCTGTTGAGAGCTCGTGCGGAGCAGATACAGTCTCCTTGAGATAGATTGGCCTTGATACCTTTCGTAGGCATTTGTGAAACAGCTATATATATTATATTTCTGCCTTCTTCTTTTTATTTATTGTTTCTTGACGTACTCGATGTATCTTCGCAGGTCCTCCGTGTCGTATGGTCGTACTCTGTTGAGGATTTTCCTCAGTTCCTGGCGCGGCAGATATAGGCTGTTACAGTACAGCGGTGACCTGAGTAACTGCGATCCCTATGATAGCTGCGAAGCTGCTTAGCATTCTTCGGGCATATAATACTCGCAAAAGGATCATAGAGTTTGTCCAAGATCGTCTGGACAACTGTCATTTAGACCCTTCACGGAGGCCAATTTGTCACGATTATGGTTTCCAACAGAGAAACCCTTTTCCCTGACGGCTGTTTAGATACGATTTGGACTTTCCTCTGGCTCGTACGATTTGGACTTTCCTATAGGCCGTTACAGTCCAGCCGACACAAAGGAGCTTTAAATGACCCATAACAATGACCTACAATCCGGATATAAACATAGGATCATCAGATTTCCCCAAGATAGTCTGGGTAACTAACATTTAGAGCCTTCACGGAGGCCAGTTCGTCACGATTATTGGCTAACTGTTAACCCCCATGTAATATTCTGTACTTGCTTCAGGTCTCCAACAGGACTTTTCGCTGACAGCTGTCAAGATACGATTTTGACTTTTCTTTGGCGCGGCAGATACAGACTCCTTGAGATGGATCAGAGCGCTAGGGTGTGTTCTTGTTACCATTCCCATGATTGTTTGAAAAAGATAAGTTGAGAGGACCTATTTGTCCAGACACATTCCTGAATGGCTTGATCACATTGTCTTTGGACCAGTACCTTCCACGTTTGAAAATTGTGTCCACCGACGCGATGACCTGAGTAACTTTGCGATCCGTATAATAGTTGCGAAACTTCTTACCATTCTCACTGAAGAAACAGTACTGATAAAAGGATTATAATTTCTATAAGTCGTGGCAACTGTCATTTAGAGCCCTCACAGAGGAAAATCTTCGCGATTATTAGCTACCTTAAACAGTCATGTAATATTCTGAACTTACTTGGATCCCTGACAGGAACATCGTTTCCGCATGCACCTGCTGAGATCTCGTGCGCAGCGGATACAGTCTCTTTGAGATAGATTGGCCTTGATACCTTTCGCAGGCATGTGTGAAACAGCTATATGTTTATATTTGTTATATTTCTGCCTTCTTCTTTTTATCTACCATTTCTTGACGTACTCCATGTATCTTCGCAGGTCCTCCTTGTCATATTGTCGTACTCTGTCGAGGACTTTCCTCAGGTTCTTTTGTTGGTTCGTGGCCCCATGTTGATTGGTGGTATATTGGCGAACCACAGCTCTCATATTGTAAGTATTGCTCACGATAATGCTGCTCACGCGGGATCCAGCTAAAGACAAATTTATACTTGGCCTGCATGGGTCGTATTGACATAGTAGGAGTTCTGAGTTATACTCATGTACAGCGTTTCATTCTGAACTACTTTGCTCAAGTATTTTGATGACCTTATTACTTAAAGATCATCTTTTTGATAGTGCATAAAGGCTCTTACTCATGAATACACTCAGATACACTTTGGTAGCGGTGAATTTTAAATCTGTAACTGCAGGAACAGTAGTAGTAGTCTTGTCAGCAGATTCTGCAATCTTTACCTGCAGGAACAGAGTGCAGAGCCGCGGATGGTCCCTATACATGATGGCTCTTTCAAATAAATCGGACTTCTGTTGCGATTTAGTTTCGGTGATTCTGTTGTAGGGGTGAACTTTCCATATATATATCATATGAAATAATTAACGACCTAGACTTGTTGTATTGACGGAGCTTGTAGAGGACATGTGCCTTATTTTTGCATTATATTATTATTATTATTATTATTAATAGAAAAATTAAACGAGTTTAAAACAAAAAATGTTCCGGGATAGACTCGTGTACCCCAAAACAGTAGCAGCAATATAATATCGTGAAACAGAAGGTACAGCTAATGGATGCCCCTACTTTTTTACATCTAGCTTTCTCTGTGAAGTTCTCATACCCCTGTATATGATGGATCTTGCTCATGAATCAGACTTCTCTTGCGATATAGTTAAGTGACACTGCGGCAGCGGCGAACTATACATTTGAACAGTCGCAGTAAAACTATATCGGGAAGCATTGCTCTTCAAGCCATTTACTTCACTGTCATTGAAGACTAACGAAGGAAGCTGTTTCAGGAATCGGAAGATAACCTCGTCAATGGTTTTGGCAGTTTGCATAGGAATCACAGATTCGTGAGGAACGACACAAGCCGTTCCATAATTTGACTGTGCAACAGTGCATCTTTTGAGTAATGAACAGCAACTGATAAGAAAAGCATTGGGTTTGTAATCAGTCTCTTCACGAACAAACACGGCAGTTAATTTACATTTGGTGTTGGAAAGTTGTGTCCACAGTCGTGGTGACCTGAGTTACTGCGATCCGCATGATAGCTGCGAAGCTGCTTGGCATTCTCAGGGAATATAACAGAATGATCATAGGATTTCTCCGGGATAGTCTGGACAACTGTCATTTAGAGCCTTCACGGAGGCCAATTTGTCACGATTATTGTGACAAAACAATAATAGGATTTCTCCAAGATAGTCTGGATATTGTCATTTAGACCCTTTACGGAGGTCAATTTGTCACACGAACTAGCTTTAAATGACTCATAACAATGACATAACATCAGGATATAAACATCGGATCGTAGGATTTATCCAAGATAGTCTGGGCAACTAATATTTAGAGCCTTCACGGAGGCCAGTTCGTCACGATTATTGGCTTACTGTTAACCCCCATGTAATATTGTGAACTTGCTTCAGGTCTCCAACAGGAATATACTTTTCCCTGACTGCTGTCAAGACACGATTTTGACATTTCTTCGGCGCGGTAGATACAGTCTCTTTGAGATGGATCAGAGCAGTATGGTGTGTTCTCAGGAAGAGCCTAGTGGCCTTGTTACCCTTCCCAAAATCTTACCTTGATCACATTGTCTTTGAACCAGCACCTTCCACATTTGAAAATTGTGTCGACGGACGCGATGACCTGAGTAACTCTGCGATCCGTATGATAGTTGCGAAACTCCTTACCATTCTCAGAGAAGAAACAGTTCTCATAAAAGGATTGTAAGTTCTATAAGTCGTGGCAACTGTCGTTTAGAGTCCTCTCAGAGGAAAATCTTCGCGATTATTAGCTACATTAAACAGCCATATAATATTCTGAGCTTACTTGAATCCCAGACAGGAATATCGTTTCCGCTGATATCTGTTGAGAGCTCTTGCGCAGCAGATACAGTCTCCTTGAGATAGATTTGCCTTGATACCTTTCGTAGGCTTCTTCTCCTTTTTATTTTCTGATTCTTGACGTACTCCATGTATCGTCGTAGGTCCTCCGTGTCGTATGGTCCTACTCTGTTGAAAATTTTCCTCAGTTCCTGGCGCGGCAGATATAGGCTGTTCAGTACAGTGGTGACCTGAGTAACTGCGATCCCTATGATAGTATTTACAAAGACAACTGTGACCACTGTTTCCGTTCCCCGCCTCTCTTAGCGTTCGTCCCTTCTGCCATTATCCTCCCTCCTTTGATCAATATTCCCACATTCACCCCTTCTATACTTTCTCCTTCCGCTCCCTTCCCTCCTCTTTCCCTCCTCTTTCTTTGCTTTTTGTCTTTGCTTCCTCTTCTTTCTTTTTCGCTCTCTCTGTTCAGCTGTTCTTTTTTTTTATGCTGCGTTTTTAGATAGGTCGCGTAGTCTCGCATATCCTCCTGAAAAGGAAAGGGAATACGATAAAGTCAGTTATTAACTGTTTGTGTTCCTCATTATTAGCCTAATAATAAATACGCAACGAAAGGCAACAGTTTATGAGCTAAACTTATCGGATAAACTAAGTCAGTTATTAACTGTTGTGACTTACTTAACGAGACGTTTTCATTTTTTAAGCTAGTGGTTCTAAAAAAAAATATAAGTAATTTCCAAATATCGAGCTATCGCCTAGTGTTGTCACTCGACAACACTGCTGAGCATTCTTGGGGAATATAATACTCACAAAAGGATCATAGGGTTTGTCCAAGATAGTCTGGACAACTCTCATTTAGAGCCTTCACGAAGGCCAATTTGTCACGATTATTGGCTTATTTTTAACCCCCATGGAATATTCTGAACTTGCTTCAGGTTTCCAGCAGGAATACCCTTTTCCCTGACGGCTGTTTAGATACGATTTGGACTTTCCTCTGGCGCGGCAGATATAGGCCGTTACAGTGCAGCGGTGACTTGAGTAACTGCGATCCCTATGATAGCTGCGAAGCTGCTTAGCATTCTCAGGGAATACGATTTTGACATTTCTTCGGCGCGGCAGATACAGTCTCTTTGAGATGGATCAGAGCACTATGGTGTGTTCTCAAGAAGAGCCTAGTGGCCTTGTTACCCTTCCCAAAATCGTATCTTGATCACATTGTCTTTGAACCAGTACCTTCCACGTTTGAAAATTGTGTCCACGGACGCGATGACCTGATTTACTCTGCGATCCGTATGATAGTTTCGAAACTCCTTACCATTCTCAGAGGAGAAACAGCTCTCATAAAAGGATTATAATTTCTATAAGTCGTGGCAACTGTCGTTTAGAGTCCTCTCAGAGGAAAATCTTCGCGATTATTAGCTACGTTAAACAGCCATATCATATTCTGAACTTACTTGAATCCCAGACAGGAACATCGTTTCCGCTGAACTCTGTTGAGAGCTCTTGCGCAGCAGATACAGTCTCCTTGAGATAGATTGGCCTTGATACCTTTCGTAGGCTTCTTCTTCTTTTTATTTACTGATTCTTGACGTACTCCATGTATCGTCGCAGGTCCTCAGTGTCGTATGGTCCTACTCTGTTGAGAATTTTCCTCAGTTCCTGGCGCGGCAGATATAGGCTGTTACAGTACAGTGATGACCTGAGTAACTGCTATCCCTATGATAGTATTTACAAAAACAACTGTGACCACAGTTTCGGTTCCCCGCCTCTCTTCGCGTTCGTCCCTTCTGCCATTCTCCTCCCTCCTTTGATCCATATTCCCACCTTCACCCCTTCTATACTCTCTCCTTCCACTCCCTTCTCTCCTCCTTCCAGCCTCTTTCTTTGCTTTTTGTTTTTGACTAAGTCAGTTATTAACTGTTTGTGATTTACTTAAAGAGACATTTTCATTTTTTAAGCTAGTGGTTCTGTTAAGAAAAAAAATATAAGTAATTTCGAAATATCGAGCTGTCGCCTAGTGTTGTCACTCGACAACACTGCTGAGCATTCTTGGGGATATAATACTCACAAAAGGATCATAGGGTTTGTCCAAGATAGTCTGGAAACTCTCATTTAGAGCCTTCACGAAGGCCAATTTGTCACGATTATTGGCTTATTTTTAACCCCCATGGAATATTCTGAACTTGCTTCAGGTTTCCAGCAGGACTTTTCGTTGACAGCTGTCAAGATACGATTTTGACTTTTCTTCGGCGCGGCAAATACAGTCTCCTTCAGATGGATCAGAGCACTAGGGTGTGTTCTTGTTACCATTCCCACGATTGTTTGAAAAAGATAAGTTGAGAGGACCTATTCTGTCCAAACACATTCCTGAATGGCTTGATCACATTGTCTTTGAACCAGTACCTTCCACGTTTGAAAATTGTGTCCACCGACGCGATGACCTGAGTAATTCTGCGATCCGTATTATAGTTGCGAAACTTCTTACCATTCTCAGGGAAGAAACAGTACTGATAAAAGGATTATAATTTCTATAAGTCGTGGCAACTGTCATTTAGAGTCCTCAGAGGAAAATTTCTGCCTTCTTCTTTTTATCTACCGTTTCTTGACGTACTCCGTGTACCTTCGCAGGTCCTCCTTGTCATATTGTCGTACTCTGTCGAGGACTTTCCTCAGGTTCTTTTGTTGGTTCGTGGCCCCATGTTGATTGGTGGTATATTGGCGAACCACAGCTCTCATATTGTAAGTATTGCTCACGAGGGATCCAGCTAAAGACAAATTTATACTTGGCATGCATGGGTCGTATTGACATAGTTTAATAGGAAAATGTAGAGTTAAAAGTAAAAAAGGAGTTCTGAGTTATACTCATGTACAGCGTTTCATTCTGAACTACTTTGCTCAAGTATTTTGATGACCTTATTACTTAAAGATCATCTTTTTGATAGTGCATAAAGGCTCTTACTCATGAATACACTCAGATACACTTTGGTAGCGGTGAATTTTAAATCTGTAACTGCAGGAACAGTAGTAGTAGTCTTGTCAGCAGATTCTGCAATCTTTACCTGCAGGAACAGAGTGCAGAGTAGCGGATGGTCCCTATACATGATGGCTCTTTCAAATAAATCGGACTTCTGTTGCGATTTAGTTTCGGTGATTCTGTTGTAGGGGTGAACTTTCCATATATATGTCATATGAAATGATTAATGACCTAGACTTGTTGTATTGACGGAGCTTAATAGAAAAATGAAAAGAGTTTAAAACAAAAAAAGTTCCGGGATAGACTCGTGTACCCCAAAACAGTAGCAGCAGTATAATATCGTGAAACAGAAGGTACAGCTAATGGAGCGGATGCAATAGTGCATCTTTTGAGTAATGAACAGCAACTGATAAGAAAAGCATTGGGTTTGTAATCAGCCTCTTCACGAACAGACACGGCAGTTAATTTACATTTGGTGTTGGAAAGTTGTGTCCACAGTCGTGGTGACCTGAGTTACTGCGATCCGCATGATAGCTGCTGTTATGAGGATAGACGAGTGGTCGGCGAGGATAGTGAAGTTAAGGCTCCTGGGGTGTGGGCTGAAGACATTCTGACACCTTAGGTGCCCACTAGCCCCAGGACCAGTCAGGAAACCAGACATAATAGACGAGAAGAAGTCTCGGGGAATTCTATAGTTCAGCCGCAGTCAATCCAGATATCCCTAATCAAGCTGGTTCACACATCCTAGCGAAGCTGGAATTCACATATCCAGTCAAGCCCGAGGCCTACTAGCCGAGATGGACCATAACCATATTAATTAATTTACTCGTGTAAAACCATCGACAAGAGTGAAGAACATAATAGGTATAAATACACCAATGGGTCCCTAACTAAATATATAAATATATCTCACCGTAAATATAACTGTGTAGATAGGTCCTGCTCGGACCAGGAATGAAATAGAACTGTTTTGGCTATGGACTCATTCCATAGCCGAAATACTTAGAATGGGTCAAAATCTCACCTTGGATTAGCATAGCAGCTAACTGGAGCTTGGGGATAAAGACTGAGTGACCTATTGCCACGATGCCGGGAAATTAATGATGGTGGTGAAAACCGAAGAGATATATAGAAAAGTAGGTTATAGAGGGAGGAAATAACTAGGAGGACAATCACAGCAAAGTGCTATGGGATGTCTCCATAACACTGTGAAGCTGCTTAGCATTCTCAGGGAATATAACAGAATGATCATAGGATTTCTCCAGGATAGTCTGGGCAACTGTCATTTAGAGCCTTCACGGAGGCCAATTTGTCACGATTATTGTGACAAAACAATAATAGGATTTCTCCAAAATAGTCTGGATATTGTCATTTAGACCCTTCACGGAGGTCAATTTGTCACACGAACTAGCTTTAAATGACTCATAACAATGACATACAATCCGGATATAAACATCGGATCGTAGGATTTATCCAAGATAGTCTGGGCAACTAATATTTAGAGCCTTCACGGAGGCCAGTTCGTCACGATTATTGGCTTACTGTTAACCCCCATGTAATATTGTGAACTCGCTTCAGGTCTCCAACAGGAATATATTTTTCCCTGACTGCTGTCAAGATATGATTTTGACATTTCTTCGGCGCGGCAGATACAGTCTCTTTGAGATAGATCAGAGCACTATGGTGTGTTCTCAAGGAGAGCCTAGTGGGCTTGTTACCCTTCCCAAAATCGTATCTTGATCACATTGTCTTTGAACCAGTACCTTCCACGTTTGAAAATTGTGTCCACGGACGCGATGACCTGAGTAACTCTGCGATCCGTATGATAGTTGCGAAACTCCTTACCATTCTCCGAGAAGAAACAGTTCTCATAAAAGGATTATAATTTCTATAAGTCGTGGCAACTGTCGTTTAGAGTCCTCTCAGAGGAAAATCTTCGCGATTATTAGCTACGTTAAACAGCCATATAATATTCTGAACTTACTTGAATCCCAGACAGGAACATCGTTTCCGCTGAACTCTGTTGAGAGCTCTTCCGCAGCAGATACAGTCTCCTTGAGATAGATTGGCCTTGATACCTTTCGTAGGCTTCTTCTTTTTATTTACTGATTCTTGACGTACTCCATGTATCGTCGCAGGTCCTCAGTGTCGTATGGTCCTACTCTGTTGAGAATTTTCCTCAGTTCCTGGCGCGGCAGATATAGGCTGTTACAGTACAGTGGTGACCTGAGTAACTGCGATCCCTATGATAGTATTTATAAAAACAACTGTGACCACAGTTTCGGTTCCCCGCCTCTCTTCGCGTTCGTCCCTTCTGCCATTCTCCTTTGATCCATATTCCCACCTTCACCCCTTCTATACTCTCTCCTTCCACTCCCTTCCCTCCTCCTTCCAGCCTCTTTCTTTGCTTTTTGTTTTTGCTGCCTCTTCTTTCTTCTTCGCTCTCACTGTTCAGCCTGTTCTTTTTTTTGATGTTGCGTTTTTAGATAGGTCGCGTAGTCTCGCAGATCCTCCTGAAAAGGAAAAGGAATACGATAAAGTCAGTTATTAAAGCACAACTCTTACTAGAAATGATCTTTTCTCTATGAAATGGATCAGAAAAAAACGTTTTCGAAAATACCATTACTTTTCACCTGAAATTAGCGATTTTCTTGTTAGCGCTTGTCGACTATGTCCAGCCTTCCTCCTCTCCGACGCGGCGGCTGGACGCAAACCATTTGAAAACTGAACGCACCGTGGTTAAAAAGTGGGAAATTAAGCAAATAAAAGAAGTAATAAACAGAAGCTTCTCAGATCCGCATCTGTGAAGGAGTTGTCAGCGGACAATGAAGATTCCGGCAAACCTTTCGTTGTGTGACGGGTAAAATTCGGCAAGGCAAAAAAAGCGCTAAATTTCGTAGGCACAAAACGAAACAACGGAGAAAGGTGGGGATTTTAGAAGCTTATAATTCTGTATGGGAGCTAGATATATTATAAAAAACAGAATAAGCAAGAGGGGTCCTTTAACTGTTTGTGTTCCTCATCCTCATTATTAGCTTAATAATAAATACGCAACGAAAGGCACCAGTTTATGAGCTAAACTTATCGGATAAACTAAGTCAGTTATTAACTGTTTTGTGATTTACTTAACGAGACGTTTTCATTTTTTAAGCTAGTGGTTCTGTTAAGAAAAAAAATATAAGTAATTTCGAAATATCGAGCTGTCGCCTAGTGTTGTCACTCGACAACACTGCTGAGCATTCTTGGGGAATATAATACTCACAAAAGGATCATAGGGTTTGTCCAAGATAGTCTGGACAACTCTCATTTAGAGCCTTCACGACGGCCAATTTGTCACGATTATTGGCTTATTTTTAACCCCCATGGAATATTCTGAACTTGCTTCAGGTTTCCAGCAGGAATACCCTTTTCCCTGACGGCTGTTTAGATACGATTTGGACTTTCCTCTGGCGCGGCAGATATAGGCCGTTACAGTGCAGCGGTGACTTGAGTAACTGCGATCCCTATGATAGCTGCGAAGCTGCTTAGCATTCTCAGGGAATATAATACTTGCAAAAGGATCATAGGGTTTGTCCAAGATAGTTTGGACAATTGTCATTTAGACCCTTCACGGAGGCCAATTTGTCACGATTATTGGCTTATTTTTAACCCCCATGAAATATTCTGAACTTGCTTCAGGTTTCCAACCGGAATACCCTTTTCGCTGACGGCTGTTTTATCGATTTGGACTTTCCTCTGACTCGGCAGGTATAGGCCGTTACAGTCCAGCCCATACGAAGGAGCTTTAGATGACTCATAACAATGACCTACAATCCGGATATAAACATCGGTTCATAGGATTTATCCAAGATAGTCTAGGCAACTAATATTTAGAGACTTCACGGAGGCCAGTTCTTCACGATTATTGGCGTACTGTTAACCCCCATGTAATATTCTGAACTTGCTTCAGGTCTCCAACAGGAATATACTTTTTCCTGACAGCTATCAAGATACGAATTTGACTTTTCTTCGGCGCGGCAGATACAGTCTCTTTGAGATGGATCAGAGCACTAGGGTGTGTCTCAGGAAGGGCCTAGTGGCCTTGTTACCCTTCCCATAGTTGTTTGAAAAAGATAAGTTGAGAGGACCTATTCTGTCCAAATACAGTCCTGAAGGGCTTGATCACATTATCTTTGAACCAGTACCTCCCACGTTTGAAAATTGTGTCCACAGATGCAGTGACCTGAGTAACTCTGCGAACCGTATGATAGAAACTTTCATTTAGAGTTCTTACAGAGGAAAATCTTCGCGATTATTAGCTACATAAAACAGCCATATAATATTCTGAACTTCTTGGATCCCTTCGGAAAATCTTCGCGAATATTAGCTACATAAAACAGCCATATAATATTCTGAACTTCTTGGATCCCAGACAGGATCATCGTTTCCGCAGACACCTGTTGAGAGCTCGTGCGGAGCAGATACAGTCTCCTTGAGATAGATTGGCCTTGATACCTTTCGTAGGCATTTGTGAAACAGCTATATATATTATATTTCTGCCTTCTTCTTTTTATTTATTGTTTCTTGACGTACTCGATATATCTTCGCAGGTCCTCCGTGTCGTATGGTCGTACTCTGTTGAGGATTTTCCTCAGTTCCTCGCGCGGCAGATATAGGCTGTTACAGTACAGCGGTGACCTGAGTAACTGCGATCCCTATGATAGCTGCGAAGCTGCTTAGCATTCTTCGGGCATATAATACTCACATAAGGATCATAGAGTGTGTCCAAGATAGTCTGGACAACTGTCATTTAGACTCTTCACGGAGGCCAATTTGTCACGATTATGGTTTCCAACAGAGAAACCCTTTTCCCTGACGGCTGTTTAGATACGATTTGGACTTTCCTCTGGCTCGTACGATTTGGACTTTCCTATAGGCCGTTACAGTCCAGCCGACACACAGGAGCTTTAAATGACCCATAACAATGACCTACAATCCGGATATAAACATAGGATCATTAGACTTCTCCAAGATAGTCTGGGTAACTAACATTTAGAGCCTTCACGGTGGCCAGTTCGTCACGATTATTGGCTAACTGTTAACCCCCATGTAATATTCTGTACTTGCTTCAGGTCTCCAACAGGACTTTTCGCTGACAGCTGTCAAGATACGATTTTGACTTTTCTTCGGCGCGGCAGATACAGTCTCTTTGAGATGGATCAGAGCACTAGGGTGTGTTCTTGTTACCATTCCCACAATTGTTTGAAAAAGATAAGTTGAGAGGACCTATTCTGTCCAAACACATTCCTGAATTGCATGATCACATTGTCTTTGAACCAGTACCTTCCACGTTTGAAAATTGTGTCCACCGGCACGATGACCTGAGTAACTCTGCGATCCTTATGATAGTTGCGAAACTTCTTACCATTCTCAGGGAAGAAACAGTACTGATAAGAGGATTATAATTTCTATAAGTCGTGGCAACTGTCATTTAGAGTCCTCACAGAGGAAAATCTTCGCGATTATTAGCTACCTTAAACAGTCATGTAATATTCTGAACTTACTTGGATCCCTGACAGGAACATCGTTTCCGCATGCACCTGCTGAGAGCTCCTGCGCAGCAGATCTCTCTTTGAGATAGATTGGCCTTGATACCTTTCGAAGGCATGTGTGAAACAGCCATATTTTTATATTTGTTATATTTCTGCCTTCTTCTTTTTATCTACCGTTTCTTGACGTACTCCATGTATCTTCGCAGGTCCTCCTTGTCATATTGTCGTACTCTGTCGAGGACTTTCCTCAGGTTCTTTTGTTGTTTTGTGGCCCCATGTTGATTGGTGGTATATTGGTGAACCACAGTTCTCATATTGTATGTATTGCTCACGATAATGCTGCTCACGCGGGATCCAGCTAAAGACAAATTTATACTTGGCCTGCATGGGTCGTATTGACATAGTCTAATAGGAAAATGGAGAGTTAAAAATAAAAAAGGAGTTCTGAGTTATACTCATGTACAGCGTTTCATTCTGAACTACTTTGCTCAAGTATTTTGATGACCTTATTACTTAAAGATCATCTTTTTGATAGTGCATAAAGGCTCTTACTCATGAATACACTCAGATACACTTTGGTAGCGGTGAATTTTTAATCTGTAACTGCAGGAACAGTAGTAGTAGTCTTGTCAGCAGATTCTGCAATCTTTACCTGCAGGAACAGAGTGCAGAGCAGCGGATGGTCCCTATACATGATGGCTCTTTCAAATGAATCGGACTTCTGTTGCGATTTAGTTTCGGTGATTCTGTTGCAGGGGTGAACTTTCCATATATATATCATATGAAATAATTAACGACCTAGACTTGTTGTATTGACGGAGCTTAATAGAAAAATGAAAAGAGTTTAAAACAAAAAAAGTTCCGGGATAGACTCGTGTACCCCAAAACAGTAGCAGCAACATAATATCGTGAAACAGAAGGTACAGCTAATGGATGCCCCTACTTTTTTACATCTAGCTTTCTCTGTGAAGTTCTCATACCCCTGTATATGATGGATCTTGCTCATGAAACAGACTTCTCTTGCGATATAGCTTCAGTGACACTGCGGCAGCGGCGAACTATAACTTTGAACAGTCGCAGTAAAACTATATCGGGAAGCATTGCTCTTCAAACCATTTACTTCTCTGTCATTGAAGACAAACGAAGGAAGCTGTTTCAGGAACCGGAAGATAACCTCATCAATGGTTTTGGCAGTTTGCATAGGAATCACAGATTCGTGAGGAACGACACAAGCCGTTCCATAATTTGACTGTGCAACAGTGCATCTTTTGAGTAATGAACAGCAACTGATAAGAAAAGCATTGGGTTTGTAATCAGTCTCTTCACGAACAGACACGGCAGTTAATTTACATTTGGTGTTGGAAAGTTGTGTCCACAGTCGTGGTGACCTCAGTTACTGCGATCCGTATGATAGCTGCGAAGGTGCTTAGCATTCTCAGGGAATATAACAGAATGATCATAGGATTTCTCCAGGATAGTCTGGACAACTAAGATAGTCTGGATATTGTCATTTAGACCCTTCACGGAGGTCAATTTGTCACACGAACTAGCTTTAAATGACTCATAACAATGACATACAATCCGGATATAAACATCGGTTCGTAGGATTTATCCAAGATAGTCTGGGCAACTAATATTTAGAGCCTTCACGGAGGCCAGTTCGTCACGATTATTGGCTTACTGTTAACCCCCATGTAATATTGTGAACTTGCTTCAGGTCTCCAACAGGAACATACTTTTCCCTGACTGCTGTCAATATACGATTTTGACATTTCTTCGGCGCGGCAGATACAGTCTCTTTGAGATGGATCAGAGCACTATGGTGTGTTCTCAGGAAGAGCCTAGTGCCCTTGTTACCCGCCCCAAAATCGTATCTCTCAAGATACGATTTTGACTTTTCTTCGGCGCGGCAGATACAGGCTCTTTGAGATGGATCAGAGCACTAGGGTGTGTTCTCAGGAAGGGCCTAGTGCCCTTGTTACCCTTCCCATAATTGTGTGAAAAAGATAAGTTGAGAGGACCTATTCTGTCCAAATACATTCCTGAAGGGCTTGATCACATTGTCTTTGAATCAGTACCTTCCACGTTTGAAAATTGTATCCAGGGACGCGATGACCTTAGTAACTCTGCGATCCGTATGATAGTTGCGAAACTTCTTACCATTCTCAGGGAAGAAACAGTACTGATAAAAGGATTATAATTTCTATAAGTCGTGGCAACTGTCATTTAGAGTCCTCACAGAGGAAAATCTTCGCGATTATTAGCTACCTTAAACAGTCATGTAATATTCTGAACTTGCTTGGATCCCGGACAGGAACATCGTTTCCGCATGCACCTGCTGAGATCTCCTGCGCAGCAGATACAGTCTCTTTGAGATAGATTGGCCTTGATACCTTTCGCAGGCATGTGTGAAACAGCTATATGTTTATATTTGTTATATTTCTGCCTTCTTCTTTTTATCTACCGTTTCTTGACGTACTCCATGTATCTTCGCAGGTCCTCCTTGTCATATTGTCGTACTCTGTCGAGGACTTTCCTTAGGTTCTTTTGTTGGTTCGTGGCCCCATGTTGATTGGTGGTATATTGGCGAACCACAGCTCACATATTGTAAGTATTGCTCACGATAATGCTGCTAACGCGGGATCCAGCTAAAGACAAATTTATACTTGGCCTGCATGGGTCGTATTGACATAGTCTAATAGGAAAATGGAGAGTTAAAAGTAAAAAAGGAGTTCTGAGTTATACTCATGTACAGCGTTTCATTCTGAACTACTTTGCTCAAGTATTTTGATGACCTTATTACTTAAAGATCATCTTTTTGATAGTGCATAAAGGCTCATACTCATGAATACACTCAGATACACTTTGGTAGCGGTGAATTTTAAATCTGTAACTGCAGGAACAGTAGTAGTAGTCTTGTCAGCAGATTCTGCAATCTTTACCTGCAGGAACAGAGTGCAGAGCAGCGGATGGTCCCTCTACATGATGGCTCTTTCAAATGAATCGGACTTTTGTTGCGATTTAGTTTCGGTGATTCTGTTGCAGGGGTGAACTTTCCATATATGTATCATATGAAATAATTAACGACCTAGACTTGTTCTATTGACGGAGCTTAATAGAAAAATGAAAAGAGTTTAAAAAAAAAAGTTCCGGGATAGACTCGTGTACCCCAAAACAGTAGCAGCAATATAATATCGTGAAACAGAAGGTACAGCTAATGGATGCCCCTACTTTTTTATATCTAGCTTTCTCTGTGAAGTTCTAATACCCCTGTATATGATGGATCTTGCTCATGAATCAGACTTCTCTTGCGATATAGCTTCAGTGACACTGCGGCAGCGGCGAACTATACATTTGAACAGTCGCAGTAAAACTATATCGGGAAGCATTGCTGTTCAAGCCATTTACTTCTCTGTCATTGAAGACAAACGAAGGAAGCTGTTTCAGGAACCGGAAGATAACCTCGTCAATGGTTTTGGCAGTTCGCATAGGAATCACAGATTCGTGAGGAACGATACAAGCCGTTCCATAATTTGACTGTGCAACAGTGCATCTTTTGAGTAATGAACAGCAACTGATAAGAAAAGCATTGGGTTTGTAATCAGTCCCTTCACGAACAGACACGGCAGTTAATTTACATTTGGTTTTGGAAAGTTGTGTCCACAGTCGTGGTGACCTCAGTTACTGCGATCCGTATGATAGCTGCGAAGGTGCTTAGCATTCTCAGGATATATAACAGAATGATCATAGGATTTCTCCAGGATAGTCTGGACAACTGTCATTTAGAGCCTTCACGGAGGCCAATTTGTCACGATTATTGTGACAAAACAATAATAGGATTTCTCCAAGTTAGTCTGGATATTGTCATTTGGACCCTTCACGGAGGTCAATTTGTCACACGAACTAGCTTTAAATGACTCATAACAATGACATACAATCCGGTTATAAACATCGGATCGTAGGATTTATCCAAGATAGTCTGGGCAACTAATATTTAGAGCCTTCACGGAGGCCAGTTCGTCACGATTATTGGCTTACTGTTAACCCCCATGTAATATTGTGAACTTGCTTCAGGTCTCCAACAGGAATATACTTTTCCCTGACTGCTGTCAAGATACGATTTTGACATTTCTTCGGCGTGGCAGATACAGTCTCTTTGAGATGGATCAGAGCACTATGGTGTGTTCTAAGAAGAGCCTAGTGGCCTTGTTACCCTTCCCAAAATCGTATCTTGACCACATTGTCTTTGAACCAGTACCTTCCACGTTTGAAAATTGTGTCCACGGACGCGATGACCTGAGTAACTCTGCGATCCGTATGACAGTTGTGAAACTCCTTACCATTCTCAGAGAAGAAACAGTTCTCATAAAAGGATTATAATTTCTATAAGTCGTGGCAACTGTCGTTTAGAGTCCTCTCAGAGGAAAATCTTCGCGATTATTAGCTACGTTAAACAGCCATATAATATTCTGAACTTACTTGAATCCCAGACAGGAACATCGTTTCCGCTGAACTCTGTTGAGAGCTCTTGCGCAGCAGATACAGTCTCCTTGAGATAGATTGGCCTTGATACCTTTCGTAGGCTTCTTCTTCTTTTTATTTACTGATTCTTGACGTACTCCATGTATCGTCGCAGGTCCTCAGTGTCGTATGGTCCTACTCTGTTGAGAATTTTCCTCAGTTCCTGGCGCGGCAGATATAGGCTGTTACAGTACAGTGGTGACCTGAGTAACTGCGATCCCTATGATAGTATTTACAAAAACAACTGTGACCACAGTTTTGGTTCCCCGCCTTTCTTCGCGTTCGTCCCTTCTGCCATTCTCCTCCCTCCTTTGATCCATATTCCCACCTTCACCCCTTCTATACTCTCTCCTTCCACTCCCTTCCCTCCTCCTTCCAGCCTCTTTCTTTGCTTTTTGTTTTTGCTGCCTCTTCTTTCTTCTTCGCTCTCACTGTTCAGCCTGTTCTTTTTTTTGATGCTGCGTTTTTAGATAGGTCGCGTAGTCTCGCAGATCCTCCTGAAAAGGAAAGGGAATACGATAAAGTCAGTTATTAACTGTTTGTGTTCCTCATCCTCATTATTAGCCTAATAATAAATACGCAACGAAAGGCACCAGTTTATGAGCTAAACTTATCGGATAAACTAAGTCAGTTATTAACTGTTTGTGATTTACTTAACGAGACGTTTTCATTTTAGTGGTTCTGTTAAGAAAAAAAATATAAGAAATTTCGAAATATCGAGCTGTCGCCTAGTGTTGTCACTCGACAACACTGCTGAGCATTCTTGGGGAATATAATACTCACAAAAGGATCATAGGGTTTGTCCAAGATAGTCTGGACAACTCTCATTTAGAGCCTTCACGACGGCCAATTTGTCACGATTATTGGCTTATTTTTAACCCCCATGGAATATTCTGAACTTGCTTCAGGTTTCCAGCAGGAATACCCTTTTCCCTGACGGCTGTTTAGATACGATTTGGACTTTCCTCTGGCGCGGCAGATATAGGCCGTTACAGTGCAGCGGTGACTTGAGTAACTGCGATCCCTATGATAGCTG
Source organism: Branchinecta lindahli (assembly GCA_023053555.1). Classification (NCBI taxonomy): domain Eukaryota; kingdom Metazoa; phylum Arthropoda; class Branchiopoda; order Anostraca; family Branchinectidae; genus Branchinecta; species Branchinecta lindahli. The sequence continues at coordinate 23,137,632 of JAKZAO010000006.1, forward strand.
CGAAGCTGCTTAGCATTCTCAGGGAATATAATACTTGCAAAAGGATCATAGGGTTTGTCCAAGATAGTTTGGACAATTGTCATTTAGACCCTTCACGGAGGCCAATTTGTCACGATTATTGGCTTATTTTTAACCCCCATGAAATATTCTGAACTTGCTTCAGGTTTCCAACCGGAATACCCTTTTCGCTGACGGCTGTTTTATCGATTTGGACTTTCCTCTGACTCGGCAGGTATAGGCCGTTACAGTCCAGCCCATACGAAGGAGCTTTAGATGACTCATAACAATGACCTACAATCCGGATATAAACATCGGTTCATAGGATTTATCCAAGATAGTCTAGGCAACTAATATTTAGAGACTTCACGGAGGCCAGTTCTTCACGATTATTGGCGTACTGTTAACCCCCATGTAATATTCTGAACTTGCTTCAGGTCTCCAACAGGAATATACTTTTTCCTGACAGCTATCAAGATACGAATTTGACTTTTCTTCGGCGCGGCAGATACAGTCTCTTTGAGATGGATCAGAGCACTAGGGTGTGTCTCAGGAAGGGCCTAGTGGCCTTGTTACCCTTCCCATAGTTGTTTGAAAAAGATAAGTTGAGAGGACCTATTCTGTCCAAATACAGTCCTGAAGGGCTTGATCACATTATCTTTGAACCAGTACCTCCCACGTTTGAAAATTGTGTCCACAGATGCAGTGACCTGAGTAACTCTGCGAACCGTATGATAGAAACTTTCATTTAGAGTTCTTACAGAGGAAAATCTTCGCGATTATTAGCTACATAAAACAGCCATATAATATTCTGAACTTCTTGGATCCCTTCGGAAAATCTTCGCGAATATTAGCTACATAAAACAGCCATATAATATTCTGAACTTCTTGGATCCCAGACAGGATCATCGTTTCCGCAGACACCTGTTGAGAGCTCGTGCGGAGCAGATACAGTCTCCTTGAGATAGATTGGCCTTGATACCTTTCGTAGGCATTTGTGAAACAGCTATATATATTATATTTCTGCCTTCTTCTTTTTATTTATTGTTTCTTGACGTACTCGATGTATCTTCGCAGGTCCTCAGTGTCGTATGGTCCTACTCTGTTGAGAATTTTCCTCAGTTCCTGGCGCGGCAGATATAGGCTGTTACAGTACAGTGGTGACCTGAGTAACTGCGATCCCTATGATAGCTGCGAAGCTGCTTAGCATTCTTCGGGCATATAATACTCGCAAAAGGATCATAGAGTTTGTCCAAGATCGTCTGGACAACTGTCATTTAGACCCTTCACGGAGGCCAATTTGTAACGATTATGGTTTCCAACAGAGAAACCCTTTTCCCTGACGGCTGTTTAGATACGATTTAGACTTTCCTCTGGCTCGTACGATTTGGACTTTCCTATAGGCCGTTACAGTCCAGCCGACACAAAGGAGCTTTAAATGACCCATAACAATGACCTACAATCCGGATATAAACATAGGATCATTAGATTTCCCCAAGATACTCTGGGTAACTAACATTTAGAGCCTTCACGGAGGCCAGTTCGTCACGATTATTGGCTAACTGTTAACCCCCATGTAATATTCTGTACTTGCTTCAGGTCTCCAACAGGACTTTTCGCTGACAGCTGTCAAGATACGATTTTGACTTTTCTTCGGCGCGGCAGATACAGTCTCCTTGAGATGGATCAGAGCACTAGGGTGTGTTCTTGTTACCATTCCCATGATTGTTTGAAAAAGATAAGTTTAGAGGACCTATTCTGTCCAAACACATTCCTGAATGGCTTGATCACATTGTCTTTGAACGAGTACCTTCCACGTTTGAAAATTGTTTCCACCGACGCGATGACCTGAGTAACTCTGCGATCCGTATTATAGTTGCGAAACTTCTTACCATTCTCAGGGAAGAAACAGTACTGATAAAAGGATTATAATTTCTATAAGTCGTGGCAACTGTCATTTAGAGTCCTCACAGAGGAAAATCTTCGCGATTACTAGCTACCTTAAACAGTCATGTAATATTCTGAACTTACTTGGATCCCTGACAGGAACATCGTTCCCGCATGCACCTGCTGAGATCTCCTGCGCAGCAGATACAGTCTGTTTGATATAGATTGGCCTTGATACCTTTCGCAGGCATGTGTGAAATAGCTATATGTTTATATTTGTTATATTTCTGCCTTCTTCTTTTTATCTACCGTTTCTTGACGTACTCCATGTATCTTCGCAGGTCCTCCTTGTCATATTGTCGTACTCTGTCGAGGACTTTCCTCAGGTTCTTTTGTTTGTTCGTGGCCCCATGTTGGTTGGTGGTATACTGGCGAACCACAGCTCGCATATTGTAAGTATTGCTCACGATAATGCTGCTCACGCTGGATCCAGCTAAAGACAAATTTATACTTGGCCTGCATGGGTCGTACTGACATAGTCTAATAGGAAAATGTAGAGTTAAAAGTAAAAAAGGAGTTCTGAGTTATACTCATGTACAGCGTTTCATTCTGAAATACTTTGCTCAAGTATTTTGATGACCTTATTACTTAAAAATCATCTTTTTGATAGTGCATAAAGGCCCTTACTCATGAATACACTCAGATACACTTTGGTAGCGGTGAATTTTAAATCTGTAACTGCAGGAACAGTAGTAGTAGTCTTGTCAGCAGATTCTGCAATCTTTACCTGCAGGAACAGAGTGCAGAGCAACGGATGGTCCCTCTACACGATGGCTCTTTCAAATAAATCGGACTTCTGTTGCGATTTAGTTTCGGTGATTCTGTTGTAGGGGTGAACTTTCCATATATATATCATATGAAATAATTAACGACCTAGACTTGTTGTATTGACGGAGCTTAATAGAAAAATTAAAAGAGTTCAAAACAAAAAAAGTTCCGGGATAGACTCGTGTACCCAAAAACAGTAGCAGCAATATAATATCGTGAAACAGAAGGTACAGCTAATGGATGCCCCTACTTTTTTACATCTAGCTTTCTCTGTGAAGTTCTCATATCCCTGTATATGATGGATCTTGCTCATGAATCAGACTTCTCTTGCGATATAGCTTCAGTGACACTGCGGCAGCGGCGAACTATACATTTGAACAGTCGCAGTAAAACTATATCGGGAAGCATTGCTCTTCAAGCCATTTACTTCTCTGTCATTGAAGACAAACGAAGGAAGCTGTTTCAGGAACCGGAAGATAACCTCGTCAATGGTTTTGGCAGTTTGCACAGGAATCACAGATTCGTGAGGAACGACACAAGCCGTTCCATAATTTGACTGTGCAACAGTGCATCTTTTGAGTAATGAACAGCAATTGATAAGAAAAGCATTGGGTTTGTAATCAGTCTCTTCACGAACAGACACGGCAGTTAATTTACATTTGGTGTTGGAAAGTTGTGTCCACAGTCCTGGTGACCTGAGTTACTGCGATCCGCATGATAGCTGCTGTTATGAGGATGGACGAGTGGTCGGCGAGGATAGTGAAGTTAAGGCTCCTGGGGTGTGGGCTGAAGACATTCTGACACCTTAGGTGCCCACTAGCCCCAGGACTAGTCAGGAAACCGGACATAATAGACGACAAGAAGTCTCGGGGAATTCTATAGTTCAGCCGCAGTCAATCCAGATATCCCTAATCAAGCTGGTTCACACATCCTAGCGAAGCTGGAATTCACATATCCAGTCAAGCCCGAGGCCTACTAGCCGAGATGGACCATAACCATATTAATTAATTTACTCGTGTAAAACCATTGACAAGAGTGAAGAACATAAATACACTAATGGGTCCCTAACTAAATATATAAATATATCTCACCGTAAATATAACTGTGTAGATAGGTCCTGCTCGGACCAGGAATGAAATAGAACTGTTTCGGCTATCGACTGATTCCATAGCCGAAATACTTAGAATGGGTCAAAATCTCACCTTGGATTAGCATAGCAGCTAACTGGAGCTTGGGGATAAAGACCGAGTGACCTATTGCCACGATGCCGGGAAATTAATGATGGTGGTGAAAACCGAAGAGATATATGGAAAAGTAGGTGATAGAGGGAGGAAATAACTAGGAGGACTATTACAGAGCAAAGTGCTATGGGATGTCTCCATAACACTGCGAAGCTGCTTAGCATTCTCAGGGAATATAACAGAATGATCATAGGATTTCTCCAGGATAGTCTGGGCAACTGTCATTTAGAGCCTTCACGGATGCCAATTTATCACGATTATTGTGACAAAACAATAATAGGATTTCTCCAAGATAGTCTGGATATTGTCATTTAGACCCTTCACGGAGGTCAATTTGTCACACGAACTAGCTTTAAATGACTCATAACAATGACATACAATCCGGATATAAACATCGGATCGTAGGATTTATCCAAGATAGATTTATCCAAGATAGATTTATCCAAGATACACTTTGGTAGCGGTGAATTTTAAATCTGTAACTGCAGGAACAGTAGTAGTAGTCTTGTCAGCAGATTCTGCAATCTTTACCTGCAGGAACAGAGTGCAGACCAGCGGATGGTCCCTATACATGATGGCTCTTTCAAATGAATCGGACTTCTGTTGCGATTTAGTTTCAGTGATTCTGTTGCAGGGGTGAACTTTCCATAGATATATCATATGAAATAATTAACGACCTAGACTTGTTGTATTGACGGAGCTTAATAGAAAAATGAAAAGAGTTTAAAACAAAAAAAGTTCCGGGATAGACTCGTGTACCCCAAAACAGTAGCAGCAATATAATATCGTGAAACAGAAGGTACTGCTAATGGATGCCCCTACTTTTTTACATCTAGCTTTCTCTGTCAAGTTCTCATACCCCTGTATATCATATTAAATAATTAACGACCTAGACTTGTTGTATTGACGGAGCTTAATAGAAAATTGAAAAGAGTTTAAAACAAAAAAGTTCCGGGATAGACTCGTGTACCCCAAAACAGTAGCAGCAGTATAATATCGTGAAACAGAAGGTACAGCTAATGGATGCCCCTACTTTTTTATATCTAGCTTTCTCTGTGAAGTTCTCATACCCCTGTATATGATGGATCTTGCTCATGAATCAGACTTCTCTTGCGATATAGCTTCAGTGACACTGCGGCAGCGGCGAACTATACATTTGAACAGTCGCAGTAAAACTATATCGGGAAGCATTGCTGTTCAAGCCATTTACTTCTCTGTCATTGAAGACAAACGAAGGAAGCTGTTTCAGGAACCGGAAGATAACCTCGTCAATGGTTTTGGCAGTTTGCATAGGAATCACAGATTCGTGAGAAACGTCACAAGCCGTTCCATAATTTGACTGTGCAACAGTGCATCTTTTGAGTAATGAACAGTAACTGATAAGAAAAGCATTGGGTTTGTAATCAGTCTCTTCACGAACAGACACGGCAGTTAATTTACATTTGGTGTTGGAAAGTTGTGTCCACAGTCGTGGTGACCTCAGTTACTGCGATCCGTATGATAGCTGCAAAGGTGCTTAGCATTCTCAGGGGTTATAACAGAATGATCATAGGATTTCTCCAGGATAGTCTGGACAACTGTCATTTACAGCCATCACGGAGGCCAATTTGTCACGATTATTGTGACAAAACAATAGTAGGATTTCTCCAAGATAGTCTGGATATTGTCATTTAGACCCTTCACGGAGGTCAATTTGTCACACGAACTAGCTTTAAATGACTCATAACAATGACATACAATCCGGATATAAATATCGGTTCGTAGGATTTATCCAAGATAGTCTGGGCAACTAATATTTAGAGCCTTCACGGAGGCCAGTTCGTCACGATTATTGGCTTACTGTTAACCCCCATGTAATATTGTGAACTTGCTTCAGGTCTCCAACAGGAATATACTTTTCCCTGACTGCTGTCAATATACGATTTTGACATTACTTCGGCGCGGCAGATACAGTCTCTTTGAGATGGATCAGAGCACTATGGTGTGTTCTCAGGAAGAGCCTAGTGCCCTTGTTACCCTTCCCAAAATCGTATCTCTCAAGATACGATTTTGACTTTTCTTCGGCGCGGCAGATACAGGCTCTTTGAGATGGATCAGAGCACTAGGGTGTATTCTCAGGAAGGGCCTAGTGCCCTTGTTACCCTTCCCATAATTGTGTGAAAAAGATAAGTTGAGAGGACCTATTCTGTCCAAATACATTCCAGAAGGGCTTGATCACATTGTCTTCGAATCAGTACCTTCCACGTTTGAAAATTGTGTCCAAGGACGCGATGACCTGAGTAACTCTGCGATCTGCGATCTCTGCGAGTAGTTTTGAAAAATGGCTTCTCCTTTTTCCGGTGGTATCCAAGCGCTAAGCAATGGAGTTCTGACTGATGAGAGACAACCAATAGTTTTGATACTTTGAAGAAGTCGCTGCCTTCAGGTCTCGCAAAATAGCTCCGTCTCCTTGTCATTCAAGAGTGCTCACTGCTGTGCAGTGTCCCGCCATTCAATTCAATTCAATTCATTTATTTCCTCCAGAAATCGGAGAGTAAAAAATATAATAAACGCATACATAACTGGCCAAAAATATAAAACGATAACTATGACATAACAAGGCCGTATCACATAAACAAATCAACAGACAAATATCCAAATTAAAAAAAAATAAAACGTATGCTTAAAAACTCAACCATCAGCTACAGCCTCAGCGAGGTTGTGGAGTTCTATGACACCCATATATGAAGTATAATCTTCGCCGATTTCATCGGCTTCGACACCTAGGAATGATCCGACAGCAGCAGTTTCTTCCAACGCGTCGAATTTTGCATTTTTTTTCGGTCCAAGAAGCTGCATCCCCCTCAGTTCGCCGTACACCAGAACTGACCAAGATCGATTCAGCTTTGATTGCTATGGAAATCCTTTGATGGTATTTGGTTACCGAGAGGAGCACCCTGTGTGCCCTTAACAAGGGTGAAAAGGTTGCCCAGGGCGCCTTCGAAAATGAATGTGGAGGTTCTAGTCAAGGCCCCTGTTCTTCTCACCATGTTGGGCAATTGGGGTAGCAGATGATTGTTGAGAGTGCAGTTCTTCCATAAAGCTGCTCGGAGTCACGAATAGCTGTTGTCAAGGCTACATCGCATGCATAGAATTCGTCAGTAGTCACTTCGTCTTGTTGGAGGAGAGCAACAGACGTCGAAATCAGCATGAAGTTGCGGTAAAACCGAGCAGGGAGTACGATTTTCAATAGGTTTGGAAAATATAGTAGCATTATGACACGTAGCTCACTGCCCTTTAGTTCGGCTCTAAGGCTGAGACTCCTGACATTGCGTTTCATCACAAGGGGGCGTCGGATCTTCAGGAACTCTTTGTCTAGTTCGTCCATTCTTCTGTTCAAATAGAAAGGACTCGAATGGTTCTTGGTGTCGAACCACAAGTTCATCCGACTTCTGAAATATCCCATAAATGTGCTGTGTAGGTCGTCCGGGACGTTGAACTCGACAAAGTCCATGTATTTGAAAAGGAACAACGGGGAACATCCCTTGAAGCCCAGAACTGCATGTTCCGAGCTCGACCGAACAGCAGCACGGAGACTCTGATTGTGCGTACGACTGGCTATTCCTGGTCGGGATGGGAACACACGAACGCTACCTTCCCCTTTCTTTACCCGCCGTCCAGGCTCAAGGCATTGCCAACAAGTGTACTTCCCGTTAAAACACGTGGTCATCCACATAATAGACCTAGCGGGAAGGTCTGCTGAGCAAAATAATGTCAAAACTAGATAAACCTGGTCATCTATGACGAACCCGTCAGTCTCTAGCACTTGACCTTCTCGAACCCAAGGTTCGAAAAACGTATGCGGATTTGGCGCTCTATCACCGAACCAGATTCCTGTCACTAATGAATATTTCTTCACGTGTCTGCTAGGTATCTCATTTGGGGACAGTTGCAAAATCCAAACTTGAAAGTCTGAGTGTTCGAAGACGGGTAACCGGTCTATACTCGCAGTGACTGTCAGTACGCGAGCTCCTGGATTGGCTTTGAGAGCTTTAAGGACTTTCTGCAGATGCTAGGTCGTCTACAAATTCTTTAGTAACAAGTAAACGACGAAACTGATTCTCGACAGGGTAGTAAAGAAAAAGTTGTCGTCTCGTAAGTTCGTATTTTTCCGGACCTCAGTAGCACAATTTGTAAAGCAAACCAGTCTAGGTCGCCAAAGGTCGTGTTTGCATAATTTACAGTAGAAATGTTGTTCGAATGAGCTTCGGTTTATTCCAAGATCCTTCAAGATGTGATGAACAGACGGGGGAATTTCAGCGTCAACCGGAAGATGTAGCTTAGTAAGACGAATCACGTCTTCTAGCGCTGCTCTTGTTAACCCGTACTTATTCTTGAAGGCTTGAAGGCCGAGTATTGACTCTTCGACTGTCAGGGGGCACCCAGGAAACATGCTTGTTCTCTGCTTAAACTTCAGTACAAGTTGCATGCAGAGCACTTTTGATACTTTCCCGGTTTCACCTTGGTAAGTTCGATTCCCGATTCTCTATTTACTAAATTACGTCTACGATAATATATCGAATTTTCTTTCATTTCCTTTTCATTGTTGTATGCGACGGAAATTTAATAGCGCTTCAGCTATTATGGCTATTTTTTGCTTGACGTACGTTACGACTCACCTGGTCTTCTCTAGAGTTGTTCGTAGGGGGGTCATTTGACTCGTCCACTGCGGCGTTATCGTCGGTATTGTTGTTATCTCGATCATGATCCACTACCGCATCTTCAGAACTCAGTAGAGACGTTATTGCCATCCAGATCGGCCGAGGTGTTACTGCACGATGAAGCGAGCTGTCCAGGTTCGCTTAGAGCATGACTTCCGCCTGCAGAAGTGGAAGGCAGGGCAGTTGTTGTGGAACCGTCTAAAGCTAAGTTCCCACTGCCCAGTTTGCTGTTCCCACTGCCTAGTTACTGGCCAGTTTTATTTGCTGGCCAGCTTTTTTCTCCCGATTTTCGTTTTCTGCACAGTTTTTCTGATCAAACTGAGTTTGATATTTACTGGCCAGCGAAAGACGCTGGCCAGTTTTCTTTCGGCGTTCTGAGTAAATTTCAATTCACTGACTTGGATGGCACTGAGAATAAATTTGAATTCATTAGTTTGCATTGACCTGAGAATAAAATTAACTCAGTTTGGAATTTATTCTCAGGTTACGGAGTACATGCGTAAGTTTAGATAGTGGCTCCAAGCAAATAAGGTCTCAAATGGCTCATGACTTGGTTTCAAGAAGGTTGATTGTGACTTATCGTTTTACCTATGAATTTAATAGTGTTGTTCAATTTATTTAGTCTAATAGTGTTGTTTTACGTGTTTCGAAGGCAAGCAGTATTTTGATGAGTATCTATAGTACCTGGGGAGCTCTACGAAAAATGGATCGAACATTTTCTAATTAGGAAATGACATCTATATAGGTTCATAGAGTGAAACCAGAGTAGGAATTTAGGAACCGTATGTACCAGGAATAATTCGTTATTTCGGACAATACAAATAAACGCATGTACTTAATAAGAGAGTCGCTATCGCATATTTTGTGTACCAAAGATCGACGGAAGAAACTGCACATTTTAAGCTATTTTTCCTTTCTTCCAAGCTCAATAAGCTGTCGGCTCTTATCAAGAATCAACATATACAATATTCATTATTTAAAAAAACAGAGCCTTACTTTTCCGTTCAGTATGTTTTGCACCAATGGCAAGCGGGTAGATCTTAAAAACATAAGAACTTCCTCAAAAATAGTTCGAGAAATCGATTTAGAAATTTACTATCGCCTTCCGGGAAAACCACATGTTTTGCAAACCAAAAGTCAGAAGTGAACCAACAAAATACCCATCGGTCCATCATAACAAGCTTATCCGACCATCAAAACTTCACAAGAATTGGCCTCCAACTATAGTCGCTATTGCTAGAACACTAGAACCGCGACTCCGAAATTTGCTGAAACTATTAAATAAATTTACTATAGCCTGCCCGGAATAAACATTCATTTTGCAAACCAAAAGCCATAGCTTTTGCTACGTAACTACTCTACTTTTCCGTAACTACTCTAATTTTTGACACGACTAAATAGAACCAAATAGAACAGAACTTTATTTTTTGTTTTCGCAAAACTCTTATTATTTCTCACCTGTAAAATGTGATAGCTAGGGTGATGTGGACACCAACTGCTCTTGTGATGACCTGCAATTTACCTGCGGCCTGTCGGTATTTTCCGACGTGAAGACGACACCACTGCTCTCCGCACTTATTTTCTTGTTCACGGTTGAAATCACCGTCGGTAAATCCATTGACCTTTTCCGGCCCTTTTGGTAGACATTCTGCGTCTCTATCAATAATCTCTTGGCTTTCATCCGTTACACCGTCTGGACTCTCTAAAATAACCACACTTTCGTGTTACTAGCCTTCTAGTTACTTTCGTTCTTCACTAGCATGCATCCAGCTTTAACAATTCTTGCATGAAAGGTCTGGCTGGATTTGTCTTGAATTTGACACACTTGAGCGCGTTTTATTCAGATCAGAGGTGTCACTACTAGGTCACTACAATCGATTTTTCTAAAAAACAGTCGGTTTTTCTTGAAAATAGTCTTTTTTCTTAAAAACAAGCTGATTTTTCGTCAACACAGTCGTTTTTTTCTCAATATTAAAGTAAACAAGATCCGTCTAGAAGATATTGATTTATTGTCCCAAGTCACGAAAGTGAAGTTGGATGTTAAAGCACAGAGGACAGTATTTACGACTTAATTCATGTAAATACCTCAAGAATAAAGAGTTTCCAAATGGCACGCGCCGTCGCTGCCGAATTTGTGGTTTTCGAGTTCTTGCAGAACCTGAGTAGCTCGGTGTACGATGGAGATCGACGTTCCCGACAAACCAAAATATTCAAAATTGCTTGGGTGCATGTGTTCTGAGACGTGAATTCCAAATCTTCAAGAAAGTGCGATTTATGTGATTGTTGCCAGAGGTTTCTTCAGTTTCACACCAATTACACCCTTTATTGCGTGGCTGTATTATGTCAGAGTTGTCTTTGAATCCTCTGGTATTTTGCATCTGCATTATGATGGGTTAATTTTCATCTCAAGCAGTCAAGGAGGTTATTGGCCCCTGCAGCCTTGAAGTATGTATCAAACTATAGAAATAACACTTGTGAGGTAAGGTGTCTTACTGGCTTCAGTGTTACCACTTCTCATGGTTTTACTTGAGATCTCATGTTTTTTTCCGGTTTCATTATTTTTTTCTGATCTCACGATATAACAGTGACAATAATCTCATTATGGCAGCTTTGAGTTGGGTTAACAGTTATATTTCGTTAGTTGATGGAAATTTTTGGGATACCAATGGTGCCATTTTGGCACCCTTCTTATGACAGATGCTTTCGAAATTTTTTGCCAGAGGGGTTTTGTAACAGTTTTTATTGGTGGACGGGTGCATCATTTATGCTGGGCATTAGGCTCGACATTTTAGCCATACTAAAAGCTAGAACTTGTATGGGAGGAAGTTGGAAGTTTGCCAAAAAATGGGAAGTTACAAAAAAAAAATTGCCTGAGGCGCTCTGGTTACTTCTGTCTTGAGCACTGCTAGCATCAAGCTGCTGCTGCTGGGCATCACTGAGGAACAAACTGAAATGAAGGCCCTTCTTGGTCGCATTGCATTGCTGTTATCAACAACCTTTTGCTTTACTACACTCTAACAAGTGTGCAAGCGCTCAGACATAGAGTATAAACATTGGATTGTAAGATTGAATTTCTCGTAACGTTTAATATTGGTATGGCATAGTTATCCGTGACACCAACAGTTGAGCTCTCAGAGAATCTCCAAACATGGCTCAGGCTCAGGCTCAAACACCCTAATGTCAAAATTGGCGGTAATGTCTAAAATTTTTCACCTGTAGCGCCATATTTCTCATCTAAAGCTCCAAGTCAACAACCTCAGCAAGATGTGATAATAATGGAGCTAACCCTGAAGACATGAAGCTATATGTCAGGACTAAGGTGGTCCATCTGCCGCACAAATTCATGATCTTTAGCTAATTGGGGTATACCATCAGCTTCAAATAGCCTCCGCCTACTCCTGTTACCCTGTGCTGGCTAACCCCGTCGACTAAAAGTAATTTTGAATGGTTGTTCTATGGATTTCAGTCAAATTGTCAATACATTCTAGACTCAGAGTTGTAAGAAGCATACCCTACCCACAATTTTTGGGGATAGTGCTTCAACGTGAGCTTCGGGCATGCCACACCCGCAAGATATGATAAATGGTATGGTGGAGCAAGGGTAAGGGCACAGTAGCCTACAAGTCTACCACAAACCTTGATTTTGTATATCGCATGCCATATGCTGGGTATATCTAGCATTTGGCAATTAGCACACTCTTTTTCTAATTCATGGTGCCCCAGCGTGTGACCACCAGTGCTCATACCTTGGGGCATACCCTGATTTTGGAGCACTGTGCCAAAAGAAAGTATACTAGTGTATGACTGGTCAAATTACTCTGTATTTGACACAAGTTATTCCAGACTGTGGGTAGGCTATACACAAATGTTTGAGCGAGCATATCTCAAAACCATTGATTTTAGGCAGCATGCATATTCTGTTTCTGTAACTTGAGGATCCTATCTTGGAACAGAACCCTGAATTCAGATTTAACCCTATACAAATGAAAAAAAAAAATGCTATTCCAGTTCTATTCTATGCTTGAACAGCTCCCAGAACTTCAATATTTCTTCAGATGTAACATAAGTAGAAGAAGAGGGCTGGAGTGCAGCAGAGAAATTGCTTGCTTTATTGTAATTTACCTTTTTACCATGTGCACTTTTAGATGCATCACTAATATATAGGCTATGGTATATCCTTCTATTCTATCAGAAGTTCATGCTCCTTTCGTATGTTGGAACCATGTGGTGGGGGGCTTTTACTGGAAATGTCAGGGTGTCATTTCGAAAAATATCACTGTTGAGATAAAATTAATATAATCCAAAGCTAATCTCGGCCAGCACGGACTTTGCTCCTACATGAATTGCATCTCAGCATGAATGGGACTCTTTCACATCACAATTTGAATTACCTAAGGGAGCTAATTGATCCAGGGATTGTCCCAAAGTCGAGAAGGTGTCATTGTCCATATCATCCATATTTACTAGGTCTCAATCTAATTTTTTGTATGTCTTTTTTGCGATCTAGATGAAAGAAATGAGCGTGTTCGACCCTACTTACCGTAGTTACTACACAAGACGTCACGAATTTTGGCTTCTTGGCGTCAAGGCTGGAACACATTTTTCTATTTTCGGCTGAATACCATGCTACGCGCTAATCGGGCCAATCGGCAATCACGTTACAGGGATCCGTAGTTACCACGCTCCCGAGCATGGTAAGCAAATTGTTACTATTAGCAAGAACAAATAATCCGATAGAACTTCTGTCTTTAGTCGCATGCAGCGACTATGAAAACCCCGACCAAACTGAGCGGACCTAGATGTATTTACTCTAGCTTTGAGCTGATGTTAATACTCGTTTTCTCCTCTTCCGTCTTCGCCGTTGCTTATAGCACAAGAAATAGTGAAGGAGGCTGGCAGGAGGCGTAGCCTACTCCCAGCGCTGGAGCGCGTCCATAGAACCAATCAGCTTGACTCCTACTTTTCCTCACCAGCGACTTAAACAGCGATTTAGCTATTTGTACAGGTAACGAAACGTGATGTGGCGCGAAGCTAGTAACCTCCGCTCGTTCGTAGCAGACAAGGTATGGGGAAATATTCAACTCCGCATAGACATATTACAGAGATAGAGAGACGGAGGTTCTGTCAGATTACTTGTTCTTTCTATGAGTTTTTATTTCGAGAAGGTTGAAACGGTCAGCGTAGTAACTTTCACGAAGGGTGGAGCACACTCAATGAGTTCTACAGAGTAACTTCCAATTTCACAGGCAAAGTTTCTTCACGATAGGCTATGTAAAAATAAATCTGTGTACTTCACAATCATTCAAAAATTCTTAATCTTTCAATCAACACAAAATCTATTCCTTTTCCTGGGAGTGGTGAAGCTGGTAAAACTGGTGATGCCAATGCAGCTGCTGCCTAGAAAAAAAACCCTATGAAGTGTCTATCTAAAGTCACAGCAAAGACAGAAAGTTGATTAGGCCTGTTCGTTTCTTGTCCTTGGTATTAAGCTTGGACAATTTAAGGCAATTAGCTGGCAAACTGTAATCAAAGAATTACCATGTTTTGTTTCTAATTTGTACTCTCTACTCAAAACTTAGTTCATACCATTTTCTCGTGTCAGAAGGACTATCGGCGATCAGAAGAACTATCGCCAATAATTACTCTAGGACAGGCACCGCGTAGGCTCCACCCCCGGGCAAAAAGGTATCTAGCATGATTCAAGACTTCTCAATTCTTCCCTTATTTATTCTTGACCGCATCTAGGTGGTGAGCAGAGGGGCTAGACAGTTGCAAGTAAAAACCTAAAGAAATTGAAAGTATGTGCAGTTTACTTTCAGTGTTAATGGTACTTTCATGGTCTCAGTAAACCTATCACCTAGAATTATTAAACAAGACCAAAGGTTCCGATGGGATCCCGAAAATTCAATATTTGATCCAGACAATTAGGTTTTGTCTTAGCCAGATCCAGTCTTCGCCGGGCCAAACAGCTACTCATTAAGAAATCCAAGCCCAGATTATGGATTCAGCATGTGCATTTACCTCTATAAGCCGATCGAAACGATCCTAGCTTACTTTTGTGAATTTTGCGGTTTTGACAAAATTCAAGAACTAATTGTCCGGCGAAAAGCTAAAGCTCAAAAACGGATTCAGCGTATCTCCTTACCCCTATATCCAACATCTAATCAGTACTTCAAATAAAAATTTAGCTTCTAACAAATTTTCCGGTTTTGGCCGGATTCCGGGCGAACTACTTGTCTGGCGATAAAATAGTTTTCGTATTCTTGTTCAACATGCCTTCTTACCCCTACATCAAACATCTAATCAACTTCAGATAAAACTTTAACTTCTAACAAACTTCCCGGTTTTGGCCGGATTCCGGGCGAACTGCTTGTCCGGCGAGAAAATGGTTTTCATATTCGTGTTCAGCATGCCTTCTTACCCCAAAATCAAACATCTAATCAACCTCAAACAAAACTTTTACTTTTAACAAACTTTCCGGTTTTGGCCGGATTCCGGACGAACTACTAGTCCGGCGAGAAAATGGTTTTCATATTCGTGTTCAGCGTGTCTTCTTACCCCATACTCGACTATCACATTAGCTGTTTAAAAAAATGTTGCTTGCCCCTTAATTTAAACCCCCTCCCTCACCCCTAAATGTGAAGCTACAGGGCCCATCTACGAACTCGGCCTTACTCTTGACCCAAACAATCCCCACAGCAACTTTCATCAAAATATCTCACTGCCTTCGAGATTTATCGTCCTTACAGACAGACGGACAGACGGACAACTTTTGCGATGTCATAGGTATCCCTCCACTTACGTTTTTGGATCCCAAAAACAAATATCACAATCTATATTTCAAGGATAAACACTCACCTATTTACTAAAGCTCTCTGTGGAACCAGTCAGCGGGGTTTAGCAAACATGGCTGTTGTTGTGAGTGTACAAATCTTGATACAATGCTGTGATGCATAGGGCCACTACAGGTCAGAATCCTGGGCTGCACTTGGTAGATCACATTATGAATTATGTGCGTCTATCGGCCAGACATCATGTTTTCTTTATTCGCATCTGTAAAAATTAAAGCATTTCAATCAACTCTCCAGTGTTGTTCTGTATTGCAGAGTGCTTAAAGTTTAACCGAAAAGGACTGAGATAGGACAATCTAGTTACCCATCACTTATTCACTTAAATTGGCTTGAAGACCCGCTGAAAATGCGTTACTTGGTTGTTCCGCTATTCAGGAATAATCGATTTTCAAATAGTGGAATTTCCGTGTGATTTTTGGTACCTTTGTTGTATGCCTTACCCTTTTACCCTCATGCCTTTTTGTTCAGGCACTAAGCAATCTTCACCAATATCGCCACTGCCCACTGAAAAGCCTTGTTTGTGTTTAGATAAAAATTTCCCACGTCATAGTAGAATTTTCGCTGTGGGGACGGCCGCAGTTATTCTGAACATCATAACTAGGGCAGATGTTGGAAAACAAAAAAATCCCTTTGCAGAATCCAAATAATTCAGTGTAATTAACTAAATGACACAAAAATGTTGACTTTTCAGTTAAACTTTAAGCTTCCTCATTGCTGTCAGATGATTCCTATTTATGCTACTTTCAAAACAGAACTGACACAGTCTTGACAGAAAGGCAGCCAGACCACACAGACTTAGTGCACTTGGCTGGCCATACCCAAGTTCTCTGTTAATCAGTCTGCTTGTTTGTCGGTCAAGCTATGTCAGCGTGAAGCTATGTTCTGTGGATTGCATACAAATAGGATTCAAAAGAAGTGTAGCCTGCCATTTGAAGACCCTGACAAGCTAAAAAAAAATGGTTCTCTTAGTCTACCCTACTCTACCCAACTCTGTGTTATTTGAACTGGTTGCTGGTCTGTCAGACTACATCAGTCACCAGTGTTCTGAGGATTGTATAAATAATTGTTAATGGCAGGGTAGTATTATCTGATTTAACTTTAACCATCAATATTGTGTGGTGTTATGGGGTGCTCAAGCTTTTCTCATAGTCTATCCCACGTTACTCAAGTATGAGCTGACCAGTTTGGTTGTCTGTATGTCCGGTTGTGTCAGCAATAATTTTCTGGTCAGGGACTTGCACACAAAAATGATTCTAAAGGAAGGGTATAGTTTGCGACAAGTTGCCTGGTCCCAACTGACAAGCTAAAAAATATTTATCGCATGCAGATATTTTTTATTGGCTCAAACAATCAATACTGTGTCATGTTACTGGAGTGCTCAAGCTTTTTGTACAGATTACCTTACTGTAATTCGTCTAGCTGTCTGTCTGTCAGATTTAATCAGCTTGAACTGGGGTCTCTTTTTTTTAGGATTGTATATAGCCTTAGTTAGTACAAATAAGAATGTAAGAGTTCTCAAGCTTTTCCCAACAATTTTAAAAATACGTAAAATAGTCCAGGTAAACAACCCAAAACAACCTCCAAGGCTTTGTACAAAGCACAAGCTTTGCAGCACAAAATAGTCCAGGTAAACAACCCAAAACAACCTCCAAGGCTTTGTACAAAGCACAAGCTTTGCAGCACTTTTCAACCTAGTAACAGATTTTGGCGGCTAGATGCATGAAATCACAGCAATTCTTAATTTATTAGGATTTCCCACTATAAGCCATTTACTTCCCTCAGTTAGCAGACATAAATCCTTATAAGCCCTTTTTTGCCACCATTTTTCTTGGACTGAGGATCGAGCTCCCTCCAACCAAGCAAATTCGAACTGTTCATGTTGAGTGCAAAATAAGGCGGTTTTTTGTCACCGGCAAACTGGATGGGATGCCGAAAAACAATGGATGATGGAGAGTCGGCAAAAAATGTAACTACTGTTCTCACTTGACTAAGAGCAAAATAATGATAATCATACCAGAAGTAGACCCCGGCGCCGCGCCGAATACTAAAATCAGCTGCGTCGCCGGAAAAAGTATCGGCGTTCGGCGGCGCGCCAGCGCCGCCGAAAATTTTTCGGCGGCGGCGCCACCGATACGAAATCGGCGCCGCCGCCGGCGGAGGTCGGCGTTTCCGAAAATAAATGCGACCAATATAGAAAAACACTAAAAAATGGTAAATTTTGGTCGTGTTAGAATACTGGTTCTTCCGGAACGCGCAGCTTCACTTACGAACGAATAGCCACACCATAAGTGCCATCTCTAAGTACGTAAGCCCGAGAAGGTGTACGTAAGCCCGAGAAAGTCTGAAGAAGTGTGTTATTTTTGCTAATAAAATTTCTTTGTAACTAGCTAGATCCTGAGGTTATTATCTTCCTCAGCATGGCTCATCAGATCAGAGCTGAATCACAATAATAAAAATTTCGTTTATTATGGCGAGCTTGCGAAAATGCGAAGACCACTCTTCAGTTCTTTTGCTGAAAGAAATCTCACCGGTTCCCAGCGCGGCTGCTTGGGACCGTACGCGTGCAGTACTTGAAGATGGCACTGTCCTTGCCATCTTGGGAATTGCAGTGCCTAGGATATTCTAGAAAAGGCATTTTTTTTCTTATTTTTTAATCAACTAAAATGGGCAATCTCTGCAAAGTGACCAAATAAATATTGACACTGATGTACTATCGCCGACACAAAAAACTGACACTTGAAATTCCATAAGGAGGAAATTGGCTCTCGTTAACACTATGGTGTATGCCTTTTCGGAACTTACAAAGATATCGTTTATGCATACAGACCAGTTCGCTTATTGTTTACCTGTTTTCCCAAACAGGTAAACTCTGAGGTTCTGAGAGCATTTTCAAGGAGATTTACTTTTTCCTTGTGGGATTTCAAGTGTCCGTTTTTTATGGCGGCGACAGTACTACCCCACGAGATCAACAAACAAAGTCTGCCAACGCACAGGTCTGAAGTTCTGAAAAACAAATATCTCCTGAAACACAAGAGCCTGACTGTAAATTATGATAGCACACGGGTTTCGTGTGTGAGAGTTCGTGAGTTGAACAGACATTCGTTCGTTTCATACTTTTCCGTTCGAGCCTATGAGATGTTTGAGCTAATCTTAATAATCGCTCTGACTTCGAAGGTAAGTAAAACAAAGAAAAAAGGAATCGACTTCGATTCTACAGATAGCAACTCGACTCTCAACCCCGCGTCCGGACGTGCCCATTCGCAATTTGAGTCCAAAAAGAAACAAAAACTAAAAGTAACCTTTGCTGTAAAACTGACAAACTAGAAAACTTATTCAGCTTCAACTACGCGGTAGTGGCTTACACACAAAAGCTCAAATCAAGCCCCAGATTCATTCAGGGCCAAAGACTATTACTACTGATCACAATGATACCATCACAGTGCACAAGATCCAGATTGCACAAATCAGACTGACCAAAAATCAACACAAAAAAAAGCCCTCGACTTTAGTTCTGTGGCAATGGTAAGTGAGTAAGGAAATATTCAGATCATCGATCGGATCCCTTCACGGAGAAGGATCGCGGTTTTCACAGATAGCTACGGTATTTGAGGATCTTCGAGCGATTTGCAGAGATCATAATTATCATGTACAAACTGGATGAAGTTGACCCTGTGAGGAGCAATTATCGCTCGTTTATGACTCAAAATGATGCCCGTGATTGAAAAAGATCTTTCCGCACTGGCACTTGTGGCAGAAAGGGACAACTTTTTGCGAGCTAGTGCGGCAATCCAAGGGATTTGGCCAGAGTATGTCCTCCAAAATTCGAGTGCGCTCCAGGGTTTGCTTCTTGCGCTTTCACTTGCAAGCGTCAGGTACAGATCGATTTGGCGCCGAATTATTTCATCATGAGCGTCGGAGTCAGACGACGCAGCTGACGCAAACCTCTTGGCAAGGGTTCTTACCCTACTCTGTCGTGGTTTCTTGGAACAGGGGTCATCAGTTTCAGAGGCGCAATCTTCGTCACTATTCGGTTCAACATTGGCAACTACAACTTGTTTGGCTTCAGGACTTTCGTCACAGAACACAGCAATATCACAGGCTTTAACATTATTTTTCACAGCATGGTAGAGGAACTCTCGCTTCGAGATATCTTTCACACTAAGATGTTCATCTATTTCTTTAATCTGAAACACCTGAAAGTCTAGAAGAGCGGCTAAAACCATGTCATCGTCACGCGGCATTCGGTATTCATATTTTGTCGCTAAACATCTTTTCAGCTCCTGGATAGGAAAGCTGTCGTCATCGGAAATCTCGAGCTTTTCTCTAAGTACAGCCCTGAACAGAAGAGCAAGACTAAGCGTTGGATACTGCTCACCTTCCAGAGTTTCAACCGCTTCAGCAAAGCTGCCTAGCAGCTTGTTGAGTTCTGTGAGAAGGTTAAGTTCGTCGTCGTCAAATATTAGCTCGCGTTTTCCCAATCTACCAAGGAGGATGTTGACAGCAGATATGTGGCTTTTCAAGCTTTTCAGCATCAGGTAAGTGGCACTCCAACGTGTTGGCAAATCACGGGACAAACTTCGCGGCTGAATAAACGTTGGAGGCGGTGTGCTTTGAAGCTCAGACGCTACCTGATAAACTGGGATGCTTTCGTCAGCTTCTAAAATCTCTGCAACTTGCGAAATAGATTCAACTACAAAAAAGTCTTCTGACCTCAAATCAGCAATCTCTTTTCCAAGTTCTGCTCCTCTGTACACAAGGCTTTTGACGATTTCTCGACTTTTGATTACAAGGTTCTGAACCTCCGCAACCTTGGAAATCCCATCCACTGTTATAAGGTTGTGGAGACCATGGGCCAAACAATCCCTCGAACCTGACTCGTTTCTGTCAAGGTAGCATGCCTTCACAATATTTGCACCTCTGTCGTGAACCAGAGTAAGATGCTTGCCTGCAGAAAAAACATAAAAATAAAATAAACAATGCTGATCCCCGCTAGTTATGGTCTCTCTTTAATAGTTTTTCGACCTTTGCAGAATTACAGAAGAACTGCAACTAGCTTACTGCTAGTGATTTACTGTCAAATAGCCAGAAGAAAAACAACAACTCAAAACTGCAGGCAAAATGTTGCGCCTCTCTAGATGAAGAGGAGACAGGTAGAGACAGATACCACAAACAGTATGTCCCAGACTCCCGGTTACTGTACTGTGCCGAAGACTTCACAAAAAGCTAAAAATCTACATTCTGTTTATCAAAATATAACACAATTCTATATAATACATTGTACAGATTAGGTTGTTCTGTACAAGTTTTAGCTTAGCCTCCCATGTGTTAACTACCTGATGGGCTAAGAAAAGGATTAGGCGACAGTTTTGTTATAAATAAAGACCCTTGAAACTTAAATATTTTCTGGTTCTGATTCTGAAAAATCTTTGTAGAGGTGCTTGAGGCAATCTGACATGTGCATGAAGCAGGTGCAGAGGTAGAAGCTCATCTGAATTTAACATGGGCTTTCATGGTTAAACTGGTATGCTCACCCCATTACTTTCCAGATTGCCTCAAGCACTTGAACTAACTAGTTATGCCCTGGTTTTTTCACTTTGTCTAAGAAGAACAGGTAAGCGAATCCTTTAGGCTATTAACTCAAAATCAATCATTAACTGATGATCAAGTGATGTGATAAGCTCTGGATTAACTAATATGATACTTTTGTAGTTTTTTTTTTCAGAAAAAGTTCAGCTAAAATGGCAGAGCTTGTGTATTCAGAATTACAAATAAAATATGAGTACATACCTTCTATTCCGAAAAGCTTCATGCATGCTCTGAATTCTTTTCTAATATTTTCTGCTGTATGTTTCTCTGCATTCAGACATGATGTTGTCAGAGTCACACCTTTAATTTGAAACTTCGAATCCAGGTACACAAGTCTGTGACATTGGTATCCAAGGCGCCTGTGGCCATCAGTCCAAATATCAATAGCTAAAGTTCCTGCTCCATCCATGATCTCTTTGGGATCAGTAACCAGATTTTTAATCAGAGAGAAAGATTTATCATAAATGTCCTGTAGGGCACTTTTCGCCAGTGTTCTTTCAGATGGAATATCATTTTTGCCATTTCCGATAACATCATATTTCTGAAGAAAATCTCTGAAGCCAGGCTGGTTGACTATCCCAAATGGCTGCAGATCCCTACAGCAAAAAAGAGCAATATCTCGTCCAAAGAGGTGCTTTTCAGATGTAGACATCTGAAGAGAAGAGCGTTGCCTCTTTTTTGGAACAAAAAAATCAGACACTTTTGAATTCTCTGTCTTAGCTGGGACTTTGCTTCCACTCTCTTTGTCTTTAACTTGAGCTGCTTGCTCCTTTTCCAGGTAAAAAGTTTTCTGGACTGTCTCTTCGTTGGCATGGGCAGCTTTTAGATGCAAAACCATATTTGTTGTGCTGACAGAGTTTTTGGAACGTATGATACACGAATACACTTTTTTAAGGGGAGCATTTTTGTCCACTTTTTGCGACTGATGGAGACACAGTTTGCAATATACAAAGCCAGAGTCAACTACCTTGAGTTCTGCACCCACACTGCACTGCAGATCTCCAAAAAATTTCCATGCATGGCTTTTCCTTGCACTGTTTGTACTGACTTTGAACTTTTCAATTGGCTGATGCCCGAAATCCTTCACAGAAAAGCTCATATCCACTTGATCTAAACTGTGTCTGAATGAAACTAAGCCACAGGTGGGAGAACTTTTGAATTTTAGCGAGAAACAGTCTTTCAACATGAAGCTTTATCCCTACTGTATGTTCTCAAATCCCTAAAACCCGAACTCGGAAGTAAAAAAAAAAAAGCTATACGCCGATAAAGCTGTCGGCGGCGTAGTCACGCCGACACCGCGGCGGCGTGTTCGGCGCGCCACTGGATTTTCGGCGGCGGCGCCGCCGAGGTCAAATCGGCGGCGTCGCGGTCGTTTTCGGCGCGGCGCCGGGGTCTAACCAGAAGGCGGCAGCTAGAATTCCTGCATGTTATTTAGTTTTCAAGCCAACTTTATTAGGTCCTTTCAGAAGCTTTTTATTGGCATAAAAAGTTTAGTTTTTATAAAATTTGGAAAAAAACAATTTTCGCCAATTTTACTTTGATTTAATGCTCACAAATTTCAGAGAAAACAAATAAAAAGTTTTGGGCCAAAGTTTCACTTCTATCTTCCAGCCCAAAAACTAGTTCCTTCCATTAATTTTTACAGTATCATTTTAAGTAGCTACTGTAATCTCTGAGTATATCATGCTAACAAATCCTTTTCAAATTACATCCATAATTCATCTGTTACAGTCGCTACACTCCAAGCCAAACATGGTACACCATAATTCCGGATTCTGTTGAAAGAACCATACCTCTACACTACAGTAACTTACTATACTTTACTGCCACTGGTAGCCTAATCTACTATGGTACAGTAACCTGTCAAGTACATACCAGTTTGAAGGATCTTCATCATTCTTTCGTGGTGGGCCTAATGGCTCAACTCTCATTGAAGTTTGTGAAGATGAGGACACTTCTTGAGGAGCAACTGGCTGGTACAAATATCCACCACAGTGCTGCCCTGTTCTTCCGGGAGAAAATCCTCCTCACTAGTTGCACTGGTCTCACTACTGCTAGGGCTGCTACTGCTAGACATTTCTACAAATACACAACTTTCTTTCTACAAATACACAAAGCCGACTTGATACAGCGCTTGGCCAATTTGAAATATTACGACGCACCAACGACGAATTCTCCGAAACATAAGTAGCGGCAATGCAGAAATTCGTGTCAATGCTTGGCAACCCCGCAATGTGACGTTCAGCCTGAAAAGCGGCCGAAGACAGCTAAATCCGAGATGGAAGAATGTTAATTGGAAAGGGTTTCGGAAGTAAGCAGGTCTATTGGGGAGAGGGATGGAGTGTAAAATAGCGTATTAGAGTCCTCTGTGCTTTAAGCATCAAACAATACCCCGTATTTAAACACTGTACAAATTTTGGTCTCTAAGAAGTTTCCTGCAATTTCGGTTGCGCCAGAAGAAATTGATGTATTACGAGTTGCTCTCACGTCGTCTCTGGACCTTTAATTGTCTATCTTTAGTCTATAAGCACATGTGACTGAAAAAAAGAAGTGAAAATGGAGACAGTGCGTGTTCATCGTCGTTCTGCAATCGTATGGTACAAATATATATGGCACAAATACACATGAATAAAGGTACTAAAGACGATCTTTATTCTTAATCCGGACAAAAATCCCGAAGTCCAAAGAAAAAACCCGGAATCCTGGAGTAAAATCATGGAAATCCCCATCAAAACCCCATCGCAAAATTAACAAGAGCTGGAAGCTGATATGGCACTTGCAAGGCTGGGTCAGAGGATGAAAGTAGGAATTCGTCAATTCGTGGGTTTCTTTTGATCATTTGTAAGCAAAACCCTTGAGATAAGAATGATCATGGGTCCTTGGAAATCACGAGACTGTATCGTTTGGCAATGCATTTGGCTGTGCGCACTTTAAGGGCGCTAGAAAATCATCTGTAATCAAAACTCTAGAAGCAAAAAAGATGATCACCAGCAGCACGAAAATGTATATTTTACTCAAAAGTACTGTTTGTACTTTAACGAACTTAGTTGTAAGAAAATCCTTGAGGCAAAAATGATCATGGGCTCATAGGGATAACGAAAATGTATATATTGCTTAAAAGTATTTTTTAGATTGGTCGGATCTGGGAACTAACTGTTTCTTAGCCAATCATGTCAAGTCTCTAATTTTCAAGCCAAGTTTCATCGTCCTAGCATGTCTGGAAGAACCTTAACTTGCGATCACCGGAATTCCGGACCCCCCTAACTCCCCCACAATACCCGAATTCGGTCCGGTTTTGTCATTGATCTACATAGAGCTTCTGCTTGTTCTTCCCACCAAGTTTCATTCCGATCGCTCCACTCCAAGCATGTCACAAGGTTTCCGGACCCCCCCAGCTTCATCGGATCCGGTCCGGAATTGAAATGGGACATCCGAGACATGTGGTCTTTCTACATATTAAGATTCATTATGATCCGATCACCCGTTCGGAAGTTATACATACCTCAAGAGTCCGGATTCCCCCTCCCTCAACTCCCCCCACGATGGTCAGATCGGGAAGCTGACTGTTTCCAGGTTAATCTGGTCGTGTCCCTGATTTGCCTGCCAAGTTTCATCGTCCTAGCCCACCTGGAAGTATCTTAACTCCGTATGACCGGAATTCCGGTCCGGTTCTGTCAATGATGTACCTAGGGGTTGTGCTTGTTCCTCCCACCAAGTTTCATCCCGATCACTCCACTCTAAGCGTTTAACATGATTTCCGGTTCCCCCCTCCGACCCACCCACATTCATCGGATTCGGTCCGGACTTGAGCTGGGACATGTGAGACATGATGTCTTTCCAAATATCAAGTTTCATTAAGATCAGATAACCCGTTCGAAAGTTATGCATGTCACTAAATTCCGGATTCCGGATCCCCTCACGCCCCCCCCCCCGATGGTCGGATCGGCTAAGTGACGGTTTCCAAGTTAGTCTGTTCGGGGCCCTAATACGCCTGCCAAGTTTAATCGTCCTAGCACATCTGGAAGTACCCTAACTCGCGATGACCGGACTGACCGACCGACGGAAAAGTGATCGGTACATGGCACTTGGCCGGAAGGCAAGTGCCATAAAAACCGGAATTCCGGGATAAATCCCCACCCGTGGCAACACTGAGTGCTTCCACTCCTATCGATTTATCGTGAGATCTCACGATTTTTCTGAAAATCTCACGATCAGAAATAAAATTTACCGATCTCACGATAATCCACCGACAAATGGAAATACTCCGATTTGTGGCCGATTACGAACGAATTTTGAATAGATAATTTCAGAAACTCTATTTTCTTAGTACTGTCTCCAGGGGCGTCGCGACACCTTCCTGATAGGGGGGGGTGCGGCTTCGGAATTTTACCGGAATTTTTCGGGATTTTACCGGAATTTTTCAAGATTTTACCGAAAATTTTCCTTAGTGAATATCTCTGCAGGCACAGGCGTCACTACTAGGGGGGGGGGGTCGACACCCCAAATGTTTTCGGCCAGTCGGTAAAAATAGCCTTTGCCTTTGCGCCGCGATTTTGAGTAAAAACACAGTCATTTTTTTCTCTTAGAAATAATCGTTTTTTCTTAAAAACGGGCTTTTTTTTCTTAAAAATAGTCGTTTTTTCTTAAAATCAGCCGATTTTTCGTCAACACAGTCGTTTTTTTCTCAATAATAGTCGTTTTTATCTGCAAAAACAGTCGGTAAAAATGACCAGCCAGTCGGTAAATACCTTGCCCCCCTCAAACATTTTGGCTAGTAACGCCTCTGTCTGCAGGAACTCTAGAATACTGTTGTGTTCTGACTTGGACTGTGTGTTACAAACAATGGTAAACAAAGACAGGCTCGTTGAAGTTTAACTGCAAAGGCAAAGCTTATTTTTACTTCTGTTATTTGAAAACACTGAAATATTCTGACTCTTTCATAAGTAATACAAAAATTGAGCAAATGAATTGAGAAATGAATCTTATACTTTCTTTTAATTTTCGGCTATGGGTTTCATTATTTTCTAGTTGGTAAATATTTCAAGCGTAGAGGGACAACCGCACAGAGGTACCACAAATCTGTAAGTTTTGACAGCCTTCTCGACTCAAAAGTTAGCCTTATTCCGACATGATCTCGGAAGTCCCCAGGACAGCCTCGAAACAAACAAAAAGTTTGAAGATATATATTCGAAGATGTAAGTCTTTCGTGAACTGAACGATGTCTTACCACTAGTATGGAAAGCGTTAAATCTGGCTAAGACAATCTCTGTTAGCTCAGCAAAAGGCGAAATAAATTTTCGGATAGTAAGCCGAAACTGGTGATGCTGTGTTCAATAGAGGCCGACCATCGTCTTGAGAGTCTGTTACTAATCGCATGTGAAATCGATCTAGTTGACGAACGTTAAATTTTAACTAAAATTCACGAAAGATTTCGAATACCATATTTCTTCAAACTTTATTTTGTTCCGAGGCTGTCCTGGGGCCTTCCGAGATCATGTCGGAACAAGGCTAACTTGTGAGTCGAGAAGGCTGTCGAATCTAGAGTAGACTGTACTGTGATTTTATTCCTGGAACAATATTTGTAGCTGGAAATGGTGTAAATTTTGGTAGGTTGCCTAATTTTTGAAAGCTACAGACATTTTGGAGATTACCGGAATTACCCAGTGAATGTCCAGTGTCCGTCTGCACGATTCACTCTGATAAGTTGTGCTTCGGGGTCATCCCTATAAGCGGTAAGCAGCAAAATTCCGGTAGATTCCCTGAGCCGAATTTTTGAAGATTCCGCGGGGCATATAGATCCCCTGAAACACGTTCCAACAGATTCCCTAAGTCAAGTTCCGGTAGATTCCTTGTGAAAGGTTTCAGTAGATTCCCTGAGCGAAATCCGGTAGGTTCCCTGAACAATAATCCGGTAGATTCCCTAAAAATCGTCAAGTTCAGGTGAATTGTCAAATTTTAACTGGCGCGGCTTCGCCGCACCAGTCAAAATTTACCGGAATTTTTTCCCACGGGCCTTCTGGGGGGGGGGGTGCAGCACCCCCCCACACCCCCCCTCGCGACGCCCCTGACTGTCTCTGTCATTTCGTTTTGTTACTTAGGTATATGCTTCAACAAATTCAACCGAATACTCTTTTAGAATATCACTTTGCTGTTTTGTCGACAAACGATTTCACAGCTTGTACTCGTGGCCTGCTGCTTTAGGCTGAATAAGTAAAGAATTATAAATATCGATCATATTAAATACACCGTTCCTGTTCACGTCCGACGGCAATGGAGACGATCACCCCCCCCCCCTCGAAATGGCAGGAGAAGGATTTTGAGCAGGAAAAGAAGTGTCACGATGATACAAATTAAGAAGATTAGTGGAAATTCTCTTCACTTGTTCAAAGTTGAGCAATAGATCTCAGAAACCGTTTTTAAGTCGTAATGTGCCTGATTACAAGATTAATTTTTGTTCGTAATTTCTTACCTCTCCCTTCCGGTACACCATACTGGCTCTCAGGAGTTTGTAGCACGCACGGGTCCTGCATCCCAAGCACGTACGAGTCCTGTTGAGGCTGCCATCCATGTCCATTATAATCGTTGCAGCTTCCATAGCCCTTTTGGAATTTATTCTCAGACCATTTTTCACCGTGACGCAAGTAAAAAACTGGTTTCGACAACTCGGTGTAGCGACGTAGATCATATTCATGGTTTATCGGTTGCCTCCAAACCGTGAAAAGGGAAATCATATCCTCCGCTAAGAAACAGCTGCTATTTTCAAGAAGTCTGCTTACAACTTGAAAGAGAAAACTATCTTAAAGGACGTCTTCACAAAGAAACCAAACTTTACGGAGGGCCCTCTACCGACGAAGATGAAACGAAAATACGACAGAGGATACAAAAAACTGAAAATCCGACGTTGGATTTTCAAATTTTCGGTCAGTTCATGGGATGAGGATGACAATAAATATTTAGTATCTCAACTAATAAAGATTTACTGTAGGCAACCGAAAACTCCTCTCTCCCCTCGAGTCTGGCATACCCACTGATAAGATTTATCCCATCCTAAATATCAGTTTGAAAAGCGCGCACAAAAAACTTGTCAAAACAACACTATTTTCGTACTAGACCTCAACAAATTCTCGGACTGACGGCCAAAAATGGACTTCCATCATCCAGGTTTTGGCGAAACGCCTCCATTCCGCCACAATGCATGGAAACTGGAGAATAGTTAATTACAAGTTATTAGAACAAGAGCTGGAAGCTCATATGGCACTTGCATGGGTTGAGATGTAGTGTTTGATCAAAAGTACTTTTAAGGTTACCTTTGCGGTTCAGATGCGCAATTTAAGGGAGCTAAAGAAAAAGTATTTTGTTTTAGAACTTGGCTGTTTTGGCACACTTTATAGGCGCTAGAAATTTATCTGTATGAGGAAACTATTGAGACAAAACGATTACAGGCTCTTAGGGATCATTGATATATACCGTGTGGCAAAAAGTATTTTTTTTTACTTTTCGGTTAAAATGCACACTTTGAGGGTAATAAAATTAATTTTTAAGCATAACCCTTGTGGCACAAATGATCATGGGTTGAGATTTATCGTTTGATCAAAAAAAGTAGTTTTCGATCTTTCGGTTCAGTTGTGCACTTTAAGGGAGCTAAAACTTCATTTGTAAGCAAAACCCTTGAGGAAAAAATGATAATGGGCTCATGGGGATCATGAAAATGTATAATTTGCTTAAAAGTATTTTTTTTAATTTGCGGCCAAGATTGGTACTTTAAGGAATGTCGGATTTGGAAAGTTCATCCTTCTACTAAATTTTCAAACTCTTCTGGTTGTGTCTTTTTACTTTCCTCGAATGAAAAGAGCAGTATTTCGTGAATAATTGGAAGAAAAAAATCTATAATAGGCTAAAAGATTAAAGTGCCGAATATTTGCATAACCTATAGATGCTATATAGTGTGTCGTAATCAAAGAGGTTTTTACTTTCAGTACGAGAGAAGTAAAGTACTATCCCGCTCCATGGTGTCGAAAATAAACGGGCATAAAAGTAAATCCGAAATAGAGTAGAAGCGATCGAATCGCCGTATTTTTACTTTTAAGTGCGCTATCTTTGAAACGAGAAGCTCGTTGGGTTCCTAGTTCGTTGGATATTGATTTACTTTTACGCCGTCGCCACGCTTCGTTTCTTTTGGATACCTTTTCAGCCGACTTTTCTTCTCTTGTTCTGTAAGTTATTTTATCTCTATGGTCGTAATATGCTTTGCCCCTCCATGGAATTGGCTAGCTACTCCACTGAAGTATTACATTACCATTTTAAGCAATTGTTGGTAGCCTGTGACGGAGTCATCACCGCCTCGCAGCCGCAGACCCCTTGCCATTCAACAGATCGCTGAGCTGATTGCGCATTCCGTTTCATTTCATGTATTCGATTTTTGTATTAGTCGTCAACTGGGAGTCGGAGAATAAACATCATTTCGTTTACTGTACACCGTAGAACCATTAGACTCGGCTAGGCTATCACATCTGGTGGAACAGCGGTAGGGTTAGAGCACGGTCAAAGTGAACGTGTTCTATCAAGAAATCCTCCAAGAAGATTCAACGAGTTTCTACGGTAATAAGCCAATAATTCGAAAATCATAACCTGCCCGTCTCGTTAAGATTTTTTTCGAGTTCGAATTATTTCAGCATTGGCTAGTAATTATTGATGTAAATTAACTAATTAAAGCCGATTGAGGCTGATTAAAGTTAAAAGAATTTGGGAAAGAAAAGTTTTTGGGAAAATTAATCTTTGTAGATTTCTGTATCGTTGGGTATTTCTGAGAAAGGGAATTTACTGCGGAACCCTGGATGCCTGGTCCCGAGACACGTCAGGGACGCTCTCGATCCCCACATCCCCAGCCGTTCGTTAAATTGCCAGACGGTCTGTCCGACGGAGCTAAATCAATCCCTGCGAGCAGGAAGCCTACAACTACCACCAATAGTTCTCGTTCGGAAGAAAAAGTTTCGACCGAATTCAAACCCAACGTAATACCAAGCACACGTTCAGAAGGAAAAGTTTCTTCTGGGCCCCAAGTCAACGTCCCCCCAAGTTCAACCTCTAATTCTACGTCAGCTGAATCCCAGTTACGCTTAGAAGGAAAAGTTCCTTTTGAGAATCTCGCGATGGATCCAGCACAGTTTAAGCAACTCTTAGAAGTTTTGGTAACCTCTCAAGATAAGCAAGAACAGCGTTTTGGTCAACTAATGGGTACATTGGTTTCTGATCTCACCCAAGGGCTATCGCGAATTACACCTGCAAATGCCGTGGTTTCTGCTCAAAGTACGGCGCAACCGAAGCTGATGAAATTCAACGAATCAGACGATATTGATGCGTTTTTGTCGATGTTCGAAAATACTGCAACGACATGCGGTTGGGCGAGAGATCAATGGGCATCGCATCTTTATCCAGTTTTGAGCGGAAGAGCGCTTGAGGCAATGGCAAGTTTATCAAGCGAAATGGTTACGAATTACGACGAAGTAAAAGCGTGCATACTTGAAAAGTATGAAATTACGAAGGAGTCATATCGAATTAAGTTCCGTGAATTGAGGAAGACCGAAGGAGAGTCGTACTCGGAATACGGGCGGAAATTACGTCATAATCTCTCTAGATGGCTCGGATTGCATGAGATGCGCGAGCAAATTCGGATTATTCCTGCGGATCCAGCAAACAACGTTCCGGAGTGGAAAGGGGTTCCCCTGAAAACGGTTGAGTCGATCATTGAACTTCTTCTGGTAGAGCAGTTTACAAGCGCCGCCCCCTATGGAATTCAAGTAACTCTGAGGGAAAAGCAACTGGCATTGTTGAAAGAGTCAACAGAAGTAGCTGACGCGTGCGCTCTGGCGAGAAAAACTGCAAGTGCCGGTTTTGGGAACCAGCACAACGAACACAAGGGAGAGGACAAAGGAGAAGTTCTCGCTAGGAAAGCGGGCTACACAGCAGATGGCAGCAGTGACAAATCCCGTGACGGCCAAAGTGGCTCAAGTCTGAGGGGTAAAGGATCAGAGACTCCTAGCAAAAGAGGATGTTTTCACTGTGGCGACTTAGACCATAGGATTGCAGCATGCCCAAAGATGAAATCGGAGAAAAAAGCAGCTCGCAATGTGGAAATGGCCGAGAGTCCCGACAGAGAAGTCGCATACGCTAGCGCTACTATTAGAGGGCTTGTAGACGATGAAGAGGTCGACATGCTGGTAGATAGCGGTGCTGACATGTCAATGATACATCAAAGCTTACTACCTCAGATCGAAGAAACGCTAACCACAGCGCGTGTCCCGTGCGTTCATGGCGATATTCACCATTATCCAACTAAGGTAGTTGAAGTCGAAGTAACGCGACCTGACGGAGTTAAAGCAAAGGGTGCCTTAACCGTAGCTGTTACAGACAAAGGGCCTAAGAGGTTCCTTATCGGAAGAGACGTTCCTGAATTTGACTGCCTTCAACAGAAGAATGCAAACATTCTGGTCTTAACAAGAGCACAAGCGCTCAAAAAGACTAGTGAAACTTCGAGTTCGACCGAAGCCGAACCAGAAGAAAACGGGAGCCGTTTTCCTCTGCAACTTTCCGAGCGTAGCGAGGCGCAGCAGTCGGATCAAAGATGTCATCAAGTCGAATCAGAAGAAAACGGAAGCCGTTTTCCTCTGCAACTTTCCGAGCGTAGCGAGGCGCAGCAGTCGGATCAAAGATGTCATCAAGTCGAACCAGAAGAAAACGGAAGCCGTTTTCCTCTGCAACTTTCCGAGCGTAGCGAGCCGCAGCAGCCGTATCATGGATGTCGTCAAATCGAACCAGAGGATAACGAGAGCCGTTTTCCTACTGAGC
The DNA here is from genome assembly GCA_023053555.1 of Branchinecta lindahli. Classification (NCBI taxonomy): domain Eukaryota; kingdom Metazoa; phylum Arthropoda; class Branchiopoda; order Anostraca; family Branchinectidae; genus Branchinecta; species Branchinecta lindahli. The sequence goes on from JAKZAO010000006.1 coordinate 23,169,567, forward strand.
CAGAATTCAACTTCGACGATGATTTCTTCATTCCACCTCCTAAGCCTCAAACCACCTTAATCGACAACGATGCGTCGAATCCACAAGCAGACAGCGTTGCTAGCTCAACTTCAAAAACTGAATTTGAAGCAGAGCAGAAAAAGGATGCAACTCTAGCTAATGCTTGGGAAGCATCCAAGGTGGCAGAGCAGACGGGAAAGTCTCGTTACGAAGTAAAAAGAGGACTACTATACCGAGTAGTGCTTGACAATGCGGCAGAGAAGGAAACATGGCAACTCGTCGTACCAGAGAGTCAGCGGAACAAGATTCTGAAGCTCGCTCATACTGAACCTATGGGAGGTCACATGGGACGTCAGCGCACCACCGATCGACTACTGGAACGATTCTTCTGGCCGAATATCTACAGCGATATAGAGGAATACATCCAACATTGCCACGATTGTCAGATGACAGCACGCAAACGTCGGTTCGAGAAGGTCCCCCTCAAGCCAATGCCAGTTATTACTACCCCATTCGAAAGAGTCGCTATAGACCTGGTTGGTCCGGTCTACAAGAGCCAGCGTGGATTCAAATGGCTTCTGGTAATAACAGATTACAGCACTAGGTACCCCGAGGCGATACCACTGAGGAGCACAAATTCAGCAAAAATTGCAGAAGAATTGGTGAAGTTTTTCAGCAGAGTGGGCCTACCGAAGGAAGTTGTATCAGACAACGGAAGTAACCTCATTTCAGAAACAATGAAGAAAGTCTATGCTGCTTTGGGCATCAAGAATCTTAGAGCCAGCGTGTACAGGCCAGAGACGAACGGCCTCGTCGAGCGCCTAAATGGAACGATTGTGCAGATGCTAAAGAAATTTGTGCGAGATGAGCCTAAGCAGTGGGACTTCTATCTCCCTTTCGTTCTGTTCGCATACAGAGAGACCAAGCAATCATCTCTAGGATTCTCTCCCTTCGAACTGATGTACGGTCACATGCCGAGAGGTCCACTAGATGTCACCAAGGAAGATTGGGAAGATGATACCAAACCGAAGTCACAGAGCATAGTGTCACACGTCGTCGAGATGAGAGAAAGATTAGCAATATACTGTGATCTAGCTAAGGAAAATATGGAGCTATCAGCGAGAAAGAAGAAGGAATGGTACGACACATACACCAAGGAACGCAGTTTTGATCCTGGCGATGAGGTCCTTGTACTACTTCCTGTGGGGTCGTCGAAACTAGAGGTACAGTGGCAAGGCCCTTTTCAGGTGATAAGCAGAATTGGCACGCACGGCTACGAGATAAACTCTCCAGCGGAAGGAAGGAAAACTCGGATTCTACATGTCAACCTCCTGAGGAAATACAAGAGAGCAGAAATACGAGAGATTTCTTTCCTGCAAGGAGAAGTCACTTTGGACAAGGCAGTAGAAGAGATAGCCACATACTACACAGGTCCCCACAAACTCATTGATTTAGAAGAGATTCGGGAATCAGTGGATCAGCGTCTGCCTCCCGAAGAAACCGAAGAGTTAATTCGAGCCCTAAAGGAGGTCTCTCACATATTTACCGAAAAACCTGGCAGAACAGAAGCAGTTCTTCATGAGATCGAAACTGTCAACGATGAACCAGTCAGAGTAAAGCCATACAGGATACCCCAAGCCAAGAGGCAGCTAATGGAAGCCGAAATCGAGAAGATGCTGGAAGATGGGACCATCCGCCCTTCAAATAGCGATTACTCTTCCCCAGTAGTCCTCGTCCCCAAGCGCGACGGAAGCCTCCGATTCTGTGTTGACTATCGAACGCTGAACAGTCGATCAAAGAAGAACAGCTATCCATTCCCAGGAATAGACGACATGTTGGAGTCCCTGGGAAAGGCAAAGTACCTGTCAGTTGGTTTTCCGTCATGGCAAACCGTAACGAGAAGTTAGCCCGATGGGCCCTTCAACTTCAATCGTACGAATTCACAGTACGTAGCAGACCTGGCGCTGAGAACGCGAACGCGGATGCGCTCTCCAGAGTTTGGAGCGCCGTGTCTTTTGTAAATATTGTAAAGATGTCAGCGCCGACCCACAACAGCTTAAGTGTCCAAGATCCCCAAGAAGAAGATCAATAAAAACCAGAAGTAGGAGGAACTGTGACGGAGTCATCACCGCCTCGCAGCCGCAGACCCCTTGCCATTCAACAGATCGCTGAGCTGATTGCGCATTCCGTTTCATTTCATGTATTCGATTTTTGTATTAGTCGTCAACTGGGAGTCGGAGAATAAACATCATTTCGTTTACTGTACACCGTAGAACCATAGACTCGGCTAGGCTATCACATAGCCCACTAATTATATTGCTTGCCAATAATTAAACTTACTTGCAATTTTTAACTGAAACATACTGGCAGCCACCACCTCGAACTTTTGATGGTCCTGGCCACCAGAAACTATTTCGAACTTATGTTGCTCCATCTTAGAAGTGCAACTGCAAAAGAAACAAGACCAAAGGTTTCGATAGGATCCCAGAAATTCAATAGTTGATCCAGACAATTAGGTTTTGTCTTCGCCAGATCCAGTCTTCGCCAGACTCCTTTATCCAAGACCACTTTATCCAACATCTTATCCAGACCCCTTTATCCAACATCTAATCAACTTCAAATAAAAATTTAACTAATAAAAAAAATTCCAGTTTCAATCGGATTCCGGACGAACTATATGTCCGGCTAAAAAATGATTGTCATATTATACGGACTCACCATCTGCTTTTAACAAATTTTCCGATTTGGGCCGGATTCCGGGCGAATACTTGTCCGGGTGGAAAATAATTTTCACATAAGTAGCCAGCATGCATTCTTACCCCTAAATCAAACATCTAATCAACTTGAAAAAAAATTATACTTTTAACAAACTTTCCGGTTTTGGCCGAATTCCGGGCGAGCTACTTTTCTTGCGAGAAAATGGTTTTCATCATCGTTTTCAGCATGTCTTCCTACCGCATTATCGAGGGGAGAGTGGGGTACCGTGAACCACGGGGTACCACAAACCAGCAGCATATCACCCACTTCAAGTTTACAGAATCGATTGCCCTTGTCACCCAGTATTGCCCATACATGCATCTAGGTCCCAATGTACTTTGGCTAAGCTAGGTTCAAAGCTGCGAATCCTACACACGAAAAACATTTTGACGGTGGTTTTGTAATTTTCTCATGTCACACTAATTTTCTACTTATCCATGTAAAGATCAGCACAATCGGGCTGGCTATTCTTTAAGTGGCATACATATTTATGAATTCGGTTTTAGGTTTGATCTAAGTTTACTATTTTTTGCTTTATAAAAATTAAAGGCATTTTTCTGCTATTGGAGAACGATGAACCATCGGCCATAGGGACCTCTAAAAAGCTTGGCAAAAGCCTTGACACAAATTCAAAACACAAACGTGGTCCATGGTGCCCCACTCTCCCCTAATGCTGGTAACATGAAGCAACATTTTCAAAAACTACAGACAAAGCACATTATTTTCTCCAGAAACATTGGATTACCACACACTAAATTTCCTACATCAGTAAAATTCAAGCACACTTCTGGTTTTCACAATTGTCGAGCTATAGAAGTTTTTTTTTTTAATTACCACTGACATATTGAAAGAACCGTTGAAAAATGACTGAAAAACCTGGAAAAATTTCCCAGACTGCCAATAAATTTTGGAAAAATACTATCACAAATTAGAGAAATCAAAGACAATCCTTTACACATTTTTCACTACAAAAACATAACGTCCTGGCTGATGATGGAAATGAAAAACCTGACAGGCCCCTATCTAGTTTCCATGGAGAGTTTCCAAGAGCCAATATTCCAGTACTAGGTAGAACAATAGCTGAGGCACAGGACATTTTGCATGCAAAATATGTAGACAGGAAATGAGGTTTTTCATCTCCATCATCAGCCAGGATGTTATGTTTTGTAAAGAAAAATATGTAAAGGATATACATATAAAAAAGTTGAAAAATAAGATGCTGAGCTAGATCCGGATCACACGCTAATTCGGATCTCGGGATAACAATCCCCTTAGATCTCAATCTAGACACTAGGAAATGTTACCCAAACCTAATCTAGGTCATGTTTTACAAACCTGTCACCTTCAAACATTGTCTAAATTAGTCGTTATTTCCACGATAGACAGAGATCCGAAATAGTGTGTCATCCGAATTACTTCCACTACTTGTAGTAGAAACATTTCAAGGTTTTCTACAATTAAAACCTCAACATTTTGATTCTAATTTCACGGCTCTAGCTTGACTGGAAGTATTGTTTGCAATTTGTAACGATGTACATTACCAAAACTTTTTGGAATTGTTGGACTGGCAACACTGTGTTGTCTCCAAGGACTTATTGAAGAAAAGCTTAGAATTTTTTTGTAGAATAAACAGGAATAGACTGACACCAAAATGAACCAGGATGGACATGGAGATGGAGATCCCTTACAGCACATAAGTACATCAACCACTATCACACTGCAAGAGCAGTCCCAACTAAGTCTAAGGTAAGGTAAAACGTGAAATATTAAATATGACTGAATAACTGAATCCGTCTTACTATTTGTCTCTATTGCACAACTAGTCCTACACAATGTATCATACAAAGACCAGTAGGATGCTGCTGACATAATTCAGTGATTTAGTACCTACTATAGGCTAGGCAAAGTTAGTTTTAACAGTAAACGAGACCTCGAACTTATACAACTTGCAAAGTTGGTGCAGAGGAGAGCTTCTACATTCTAGATGATTATTTGAACTATTGTTTGTGATTTGTGATATTTCTTTGCTTGGCTTACACTGGGCCTACACAAGAAGCTTAAAACACAAAGCTGCCTTGAATGTTGGACAACAGACTGATACTTCCTGGATACTTCTATTATTAGCCTAGACTACCAGAGGTTGCTGAGGTCTCCAGCCAAGACTTACTTAAACAACTTATAGATTATCATTAACAAGAAATGGCATGGATTAGCTGCTTGTCGCGTAGCCTATAGGCTGTATGATAGAACAGTAGCCTAAGTCCAAAATCTAAGTTCATAAACTTGCCAGGTGGAGGCATGCATGATTACGCGATGATAGGTGGCGCTTCGAACGTTTAATCAAAATAACCACAAGCTGTCGTTATATGACAAGAATAAATGGATTCTAAGTAGAAAAGCCATAGGCTTCCGATACGTTTGTTTAGTTATTCAGTCCATAAGCAATTTGACAGACAAAAATTGGATTAAAACTGCATGTTTTACATCTTTCCTTTGGGAATCTTTTCTTCAATTCTATAGGCCATCTGACTAAAACATGCATGAGTAGGTCGAAGACGGCGAGATTGCAATTCGCAATTTATCGATCAGGGCCGAATCTGGATTAATTTGTTTTGTGGGGGATTCCTGGTGGGGTCTTGTCGGGTCAGGCCTCGGGTGTATAGTTCCTGACGACGCCAAAGCCTCGAAAAAACATTTGCTTCGGACATTTTGGGGATGTCGGGAGATATAGGGGGCAACGGAATGTAGGCCTAACAGAGAATGAAAAAAAAGATAAAGTTTTCTTTCAGGTTGATGTTTCCTCTGCAACAGTCCAGTCATATTCGTGTCCGATCTGCAAGTCCGAAATAGATCTCCTTGACAAAATCGTGCCGCACTTTAAAGATCATATTCGAAAAAACGAAGAGGTTCCTTGTCCTTTTCATAACTGTCTCCGATACAAGAACGGATTTGGAAAAGTATCCAGTTTTAGAGCACATCTCGCTCGATATCACAGATCCCCTGAAACAATGCAATGGTTTGAAGTACTCGGCGAAAGTGGAAAAATGGAAGAAGTGAACGATGTAGCAATACAGCCGCCAGTTCACGAACATAGTCCGTATGCCCATTCCAATGACCAGGACTCGTCTGGCTTTGAAGAGCCTGACCAACTAGAAGATTTTAACCTGCCAGAAGAGACTGAACCGTCGGAAGAGCAGAGTGTGAGCGAGGATGATATCATCAGTGATTGTACAATGCTGTATCTACGCTTGCAGGCTGATTTTTTCTTATCTGCCACTGTTATTCAAACTGTAATTTCGACCTACTCGAACATTTTAATGATGAGCAAGGAGTTCGTCTGGGGAGTGATTTCTAAAGTCCTGCAAGAAAACGCAATATCCCCTGGCGTAAATGACAAAATTCTGCAAGTTCTTCGCGATGATCCTTTGTTTAAAGTTCACAATATTTCAAGTGGAGCACTGAGGTCCGATTATATCAGAAAAAAGACTTTCAGAGAAAAATTCAATTTCGTTGAACCGTTAGCAAGGATTGCTAGAAGTGGTGAGGTGGAATACGAATATCATTATGTATTCATTATAAATGAATAATAACGAATGATAATGATAACGAATATCATTATATACCATATGCGGACTGTTTCGTGATAAATCGTTTGTTGAAATGCATGATAAACCCAGAAGTTCAAAAGAAAATATCTTCCAGGACGGACAATTATTTAAGGAAGACACGAGGCTGATCGGAACAAGAAACGTGGGGATCATTCTTTATACGGATTCGTTCGAGATTTGCAACCCACTTTCGCAATCAAAGACACAGATTTTTGCAGTATATTACAGTCTGACGAACATGTACCCGGAAACTAGAAGTCAACTGAAGAACATTTTTCTGTGCATGCTCTGTAAGGAAAAATACATGAAAGTATGTGGAGTAGGTGAAATTCTAAGACCTCTTATTGAAGAACTCAACGAACTCGGCTCTAAAAGCATTTCTCCCGAAAATGAGTTGCCGGTCTTTTGCTATCTATGGGCTATTTTGGGCGACAATTTAGGAAACCATGTTATTGGAGGATACACAGAAGGATTCGGAAGTGCGGAGTTTTTCTGTCGGTTCTGCGAGATTAGCAGAAAAGATTGGCCGAGAATCTTGGACTCGCACTCCATGTTTAGAACCCCAGAATCGTATCAGGAGGCTTTGAAGGACGAGTCGTGCAAAAAAGGGGTGAAAACAAACTCGCCATTGAACCAAGTGGAAGGATTTCACGTTGTCCCGAGGCCACTCCTGTGCATGGCACACGACTTTAGTGAGGGTGTTGCTCAGTATGACATTTGCACTTTCCTCAAATACTTTGTCCTTGACAAAAAAATGTTTACACTTGGCCAGCTGAATGCCAATATCAATAAGCTGAAGTTGGTAAGGCAAGACGCCCACAACCCGCCAGTACTATCCAGGCTTTGTCAAGAAAAACGATTCGAGTTCAAGGCTCAGCAGCTCAGACCCGAACACTGCTTCGTTTTCTTCCTCTGTTGCTACAGGAACTAGTTCCTGACAAACGTGACCCAGTTTTGAAACTTCTGCTTTCTCTTCGCGAGGTTAATGAACTCCTTTCCGCCTTCAAGCTGTCCAGAGGACAGATTTCGCTGCTCAAGGAGGTAGTTGAAGACTACCTTCAAGATCTAACAATTTTGTTTCCAGGGATTAAGCTGAAATCAAAGCACCATTTCCTAACGCACTACTGGTATTTTGTCCTACTGTATGGACTACCAATGAGGATCTCGACTCTAAGGTTCGAAAGCAACCATGCACTGAATAAACGATCCATCCGAATGTCGAATAATTTCGTCAACCCGACTTTGACCCTCTCGTATCGTCACCAGCTGAACCAGTGCTACCAGTACTTTTGAAAGCAGGTTTATGCAGCGCTTCACTTCGTCTGGCGGGTGCAAAATCTCAAAGAGTCTTTTAAGCAGTTACATTCTATCAGCATTCACTAAATGTGACATTAACGTGACTAGCGTGTTGTTTCACGACAAAGTGACAATGGAAGGCCTTTTATATGAGACATTTCTTTTTGTGCCATGTAAAAGAGACAGTATCGTAAGTGTTCAGTTTGGAAAGATCCACCAAATTTGTAGTCGGGGAGAAGAAGTATTTCTCGTCGCTGAGCCGTATGATGGCAGACTAGACGAGTGCCTGAATTTTTATTCTGAGCGAAGTGAGGTCGGTTTCGGGTGGGAAACAGTACAACATTCAAAAGTTTGACAATATAGATTGATAAGTGAAAAGCATTTATTTCTCATCGACAGTCTTAGCAAATACGTGTGGTTGTGAAATTAAAACAGACTGACCGGGGCCACCCTCTAACTATCTTTTTCATCAAGTCAGCGCTCTGTAACAATATCGCCCCTTTTCTTGCAGCAGAATGCAAAACTGGAGCGTGATAAAGCCCTTTTCCTAGTTCGGCAATGGGGAAACTGCTACAAGACATTAGAAATGTTCTTTATCTTTCAGATTGGATTAACGACTTCATCGTTCTGCTGCCAGCGAGCTTGAGTATCGGAAGTAACCCTTCTGATCCCGCAAAAGAACACTGTTAGTGCACATGATCGTTCAAGAGGCACGCGCCAGGAAAGGAGCCAACCTACTCGCAAGTGAATACCGAATTTTGGCGAAGAGAATGATCAAGGAGAGCTCAGCAAAGACAAAAATTATGGATAATAAGTATGCTCGAGCCGAACACGGCGCTCATCGTAACGTGCACGAAGCCGCCAATTATTTTCCGAGCTCCCCTGCTAAACACCAGGCATCCCAGTCCCGAGAATAGATGCAACTTCTTCTCAGTTCAGGAAAGCCCGTAAGCAAGGAGCTAATGAAAAGCAGCTTCAACCTTCAGAGGACTCTCATCGCTTCTGCTCCTGCAATAACTGACATCAACAGACTTTCCGTACCTTTTCCAGAAAGAAGGCTTGCTGATCTATTTTGAGTTGCTCACCAACAAGGATATCGAGGTACAAGCAACGAAAGTGAAGCTCCTTGAAATAAAATCAAGGTTGTTCCAAGTTGCTTCACTGTGAGACATCAATACCGACGGACTTGGAGGAGACATGAAGGACATCATGACTGTTACGGCCAGGCTATTGTTTGAGCGTTTCGAAGACTATGAAATAGTTTACATCGAACTAACCGTAAGTAATATGAACTTTCACTATTCTGAAACAACCTTTCAGTGTAGATTGCAAAGTTCGGAAATTCTTTGCTGTATGTCACACATCGAGAGGCGCAGCTTGCCTTTCCTCTAAATTGTATTGAAGGTCGACGGGTATGAAGAAACTAAGAATTAAGCCTGTTTCACTTTAGGCCTGTCGTCGGTAGGAGTTTTCCGTCTTTGCTTGGAAGGCATGCATGTGTCGTATGATATGGCGCAATCCGGTCGGGCTGGAATGGTGCGATATATGGCGTATACGACTCGCGGCGTAATACGGTCCTGACGCTCGTATTGCCATTTCCAGCCGGAGAAAAAAAAAACGACACGAAGCGACTAAAAATAAGTGAACGACCCAGTGAATGATACGCCTTTAACCGGTAACATGCGCACTTCCTTTACGATCCACCATAATTTCTTTGAGAACACACTTCATTACGTTAAAGTTTAACCGAAAAGGTGTGTAATAGCAGAATCTAGGTACCCATGACTTATTCACTTAAAGAGTCTTGAAGACCCGATAAAAATAAGTCACTTCGTTCTTTAGCTATTCACGAATAATCGATTTTCAAATAGTGGAATTCCCTATGATTTGTGATTCCTCTATCTACTTGTGTCTGTCTTGTATGCTTAACGAAAACTATTTACGAAAAACAAGTGTTCAAGCAGTGAGCCACCTTCCTCGAGCTGATTACTGACCACTGAAAAGCCGCGTTTGTATTGAGATTCCGTTTTTCTGCGTCATAGTAGAATTTTGCAATGTGAGGACGGCCGTAGATATTCTGAACATCATACTAGAGCAAATAGTGAAAATAAAAAAAATCCCTAACACAAACAAAATAATGCAGTGTAGTCAGTTATGATACAAAAATAAGTTGGCTTTTCAATAAAACTTTAACAGATGTGCCTTAACAATTCCCTGTTAGATCCAAGAAATGTTTTTCCCCTGCCCGCCCTCGTAAAATGACTCGTTAGCTATCACTGTTGGCAAGAACCGTGACAGCGATTATAAAAAAAAATAGTGTAATTAGATCTGTGAAGTCGTATCTTCTCTTGGCGTTTTACGGTCCAATCGAAACGTCTGCGTCAAGTTGAGCAGACCTTTTTAGTACTTGTAGTATGTTTAATGTAAGAGGACTCAGTGCCGATTTAACTAACTAGTAAATAAAAGATACCCGCATTCCAAATCGGGCGGAGATTACCAAGTTTAACACATTCCTTCCAGCAAATCATTTAAAGGACCCCTCGCACTACATAGTGTTTCTGCCAAGATGTTCAGAGATAGTTGATGACTTTAAAACTTGTCCTTGCAGCGTTTATCTTTTTTCCATGTCACTTGCCTTGGATGGGAAACGTGTCAAAATTTGCTTAACCTGTCTGCTTCCCAATAAGCTTCTCGGAAACAAAGATCGAGAGCCTGATACGTCACGTAAGGAGAACAAACGTGGCAAGCGTGATAATCAAGTGTAGAATCTCGGGAACGAGAAGGAACGGAAATGCTACTGAAGTAGAATGAATTAGTATCATAGGTACGACGTGTCCTTTCACTATTACTGGGAGTTTTAAGCTTCACTCGGAAAACCCAGCCGCCCAGTGAAGACCATATGAACCGTCGGCGCTGTATTATGCACGAGTGCAAGTATACGATTGGATGAGTGAGTGACAAAGGCTATTTGATTAGTAAGTGTCAGCTGAGTAATAAAACGAGACTTCCCTGATTCCACTTGTCATCCTAGTTGTCCCACCTCGGAAAAAATACGTTTTTCTTCCAGGATGAAATAACCCCAGACTTGCTTCGTAGCCATCCTGAGCTGGCTGGATCCCGCCACCCAAGGGTGGTCAGGATGGGAGATGCCGTAGCAGTCTACATCGATGGTTGCCTCCTTCTGGTAGAGGAAGACTGGACTGACTTCGTGTGCAGGATTGCCTGCGCCTTCGTCTTCAATTACAAGTACGACAAGAAGGCGTCAGCTTTTTATGGCACTTGCAGCTCCGCTCAAGTGCCATATACCGATCGCTTTTCGGTCGGTCGGTCGGTCGGTCTGTCGGTCGGTCGGTCGGTCGGGCGGTCCACTGTTTTCGAGTTAGGGTACTTCCAGATGTCCTAGGACGATGAAACTTGGCAGGCATATCAGGGACCCGATATAACTAACCTGGAAATAATCAGTTTCACTATCCGACCATCTGGGGGGGAGTGGTGGGCCGCGGAATTCTGAGAATTTAGTAGTTTTTGTAAAACCCCTACCCCTTTCTTCTCACTAGTAGGTCTGCGCGCGGCGTGACGTCACTCTTTGCATCGGATCACTCTGTTAACAGCGGAAAGAGCTAGTGCATTCGAGGGTCAAAGGGGTTTGTATATGTGATTCAGTGCGGGGGAATATGGAAAATTGAGTGTTGTGTAACTTTCGAACAGGTGATCGGATTGGGACGAAACTTAATACCTGAATGAATGACATATCTCTGATCTTCCATTTGAAGTCCGAACCGGATTCGACAGCTATGGGGAGTTGGGGGGGGGGGAAGACCGGAAATCTCGAGATACGGTTATAGTGGAGGGATTGGAGTAAAACTTGCTGGGAAGAACAAGAATCTGCTCCATATAAATCGTTTACAGGTTTGGACTGGACCCGGACACTTGGGGGGGGGAGGGTGGAAGGGAGTTTCCCGGAATTCTGGTGATGACAGTTTTTGGGATTTTCACGACGAAACTTGGGAGGCGTATCAGGGACCCGATCAAACTAACTTGTAATTAAAAATTCACTCGATCCGATAGTCGTGGGGGGATCGGAGGGAGGGGGAATCCGGAATATTTAGCCATGCGTAACTTTGGAACGGGTGATCGGATTCGAGTGAAATTTAATAACTGAACAGAGGGCCTGTGGTGATCTTTTTCATGTCCGGACCGGATCCGACAACAATTGGGGGGGGAATACGTAACCGGATTGGACTGGAGAGATCGGGGTGGAACTTTGTGGGAATAACAAACAAGTCCAAAACCGAACCGGATTGGCTCCGGCGACTGTGGGGGGAGTTTGAGGGGCGGGTCCGGAATTCCGGTGATCGCGAGGTAAGAGATGTGCTAGGACGATGAAGTTTGGCTGGAATATTAGAAATTCGACAAGATTGGCTTAGAAATCGCCACTTTTCAAATCCGACCATTCCCTAAAGTACCAATCATGACCGCAAATTAAGAAAAATGCTTTTAAGCAAAATATGCATTTCCATGATCCCCATGAGTCCATGATCATTTTTGCCTCAAGGGTTTTGCTTACAAATGAAGTTCTAGCTCCCTTAAAGTGTACATCTTAACCGCAAGGTCGAAAAGTACTTTTTATCAAACGATACATCTCAACCTATGATCATTTGTGCCACAAGGGTTTTGCAAAAAAAAAAAATTCTAGCACCCTTAAAGTGCGCATTTTACCCGCATTAGCGGAAAAAAAATACTTTTGATCATACGTATATATCAATGATCCCTAAGAGCCTGATATCGTTTTTGCCTCAAGGGTCTTCCTTACAGATGAATTTCTAGTGCCTTTAAAGTGCGCATCATTACAGCCAAGTTCTGCGATAAAATACTTTTTCTCTAGCTTCCTTAAAGTGCGCATCTGAACCGCGCAGTCGAAAATTACTTTTAATCAAATAATACATCTCAACCCATGCAAGTGCCATATGAGCTTACAGCTCTTGTTATTTGAAGATAGAGTTTTTTTCACCGTATTTTGGTAATTTGAAATAATATAGGTTTTCATCTTCGAACCGAAGTTCCGGGCTAACGAACAATTCATCGCTGAAGCCTTCGCCAGAATCGTTCTGATTTTTATGGCACTTGCCCTCGGTAAAGTGCCATATAGCGATCGCAGTTTCTGTCCGTCCGTTGGTCTGTCGGTCCGGGTTTAGCTATTTCGGGCATTTTCACATAAGCTAGGATGATGAGACTTGGCAGGCGTACCAGGAACCCAAAAATATTAAGTTGAAACTAGTCACTTCCCCGATCCGAGCATCGTGGGGGGAGTGAAGGGAGGGGGAATCCGGAATCTTGAGGTAATTATAACTTTTGAACGGGTGATCGGATCTTAATGAAACTTGATATTTGGAAAGACTTAGTGTCTCATCCGGGCCAGATCCGGTGACTTCGAGGGGAATTGTAGGGGGAACCGGAAATCTTGGAAACACTTAGAGTGGAGGGATCGGGATGAAACTTTGTGGGAAGAGCCAGCACAAATCCTAGATACATCGTTGACAGAACCGAACCGGATTCGGGCACTGTGGGGGCAGTTGAAGGGGGTCCGGAATTCTCGTGATCCCGGGTTCGGTAGGCTGCTTCCTTATAAGCTAGGACGATGAAACTTGGCAGGCGTATCAGGGACCCGACTGGAATGACTTGAAGATAGTTATTTCTCCGATTCAACCATTGTGGGGGGAGTCGAGGGATGGGGAGTCTGGAATCTAGTGGCATACGCAGAACTTTCGAACGGGTGGTCGGATGTGAATAAAACTTGGCAATTGGAAAGAGCTGTCGTCTCAGATGTTCCATTTCAAGTCCAGACCGCATCCGATACTTGTTGGGGGAGTTGAGGGAAAGGGAATCCGGAAAATACTAACTTGTGTAAGTTGTGAACGGGTTGTCCGATTCGAGTGAAACTTTATGGGTTGTAAGGACTGATGACCTAGATATGCAAAAAACACGTGTCCAAACCACATGCGGCCACGGTTGGGGGATTTGGAGGGGTTTCCGGAAATTTTTAACATGCACAAGAGGCAAACAGATAGACCGATTGCGATGAAAGTTGGCCAGTACCAAGTTTATGTGGCCACGTTGGGGGGAGATGAAGGGGGTACTGAAAATTGTATATGCTCCGATTTGATTCAAATTTGATGGGTGCGAAGAGGAGATGTCAGAGATGCGATATTTATGTGTCCGGGTCGTATTCGGTTACAGTGGGGGAAGTTCGAGGGGGAGTCCCGGAAATATTGTGGCTCACAGAGGGGTCAAACAAGTGGAGCGATTTCAATCAATATCAATATATTTTGATTCGTAACATTATACAGTCTTCGGTACAGACGATAAAAATGCCCGGAACGACAATCCTCGTTCTGGTGAACAGCCTGCAGGAGTGGGTTTCGAGTCCGATCAAGGCGCGTTACAAAATTAACCATCGCTTTCCGCCTCATAATATTAAACGACTATCTCATTATCCAAAAACATCTGACTAGCAGAGTAACGTCGATTATACGAAAACAACTGTCGGAACGCGCTATTAAAACAAACTTTCAGCATACTCAATGTCGATTCCAGGTAATTGTCAAACAGTGAAAGACAGTACGACTGCGTGCAATATGTTTTAAATAAAAGAATCTTCACTGGGTGACTACAACATTTAAAATTACGGATCAAATGGTTTGCACGCACGCAAAGGCCACGATATTGACTGGACATGGCTGAATCATCGTACAGATCATCATCTAAAACATATCCTAGGTACTTGACTTTGTGAACTTGAGTTAAAACAGTACCGCCAAGCCGTATCGCAGGGAATATCAAAGATTTAAAATATTTCGGAATAAAAATCATATAATTACATTTTGCAGAGTTAAAAATAATATCATGACAACCAGCATACTCAGAACAAATGCTTAAAAGGCGGTTTAGGGCGTTTGTCGACGGTGCAAGTAAAACCATATCATCTGTATACGCTATCGAATTCAAAAATACACCAGAAATATTGCAACCTACGCGACTCTCCAAAGATCATCAATAAACACATTAAATAATAGGGGCGAAATTACTCCTCCTTGTTTTACCCCATTACCAATATGGAAAGAAGACGATAATTTGGAAACCCACTTCACGCGGAACTCTTGCTGAGCATACCATGTCGAAAGAAAATCCACAAGCATCCGAGGCATACCCCGTTTACGTAATTTTTCAAATAATATAGTATGATTAACACGGTCAAATGCTTTACGTATGTCCAGAAAACAAGCAAAGACAGGACTACCAAACCGTAGATAATGACTAACTGTTTGTTTAAAAGTAAAAATACAAAAGTCAGTACCATGATGCTTTTTAAAACCCAACTGATTAAAAGACGTTTCTAAAAATTCAACCGTTCGGTGCATCAGTAAATGCTCAAGTTATTTTGGAAATACGGTCGTAATAGCAATAGGGCGGTAGTTATCAACACTCGTCAAATCACCGCATTTATTCTTAATCAGGGGTATAAGAGTAACCTTCATAAGATCAGGCGCTAGGCATGTATGAGCAATTGCATAAGTAAAATACACCGACAGTAGAGCACAAAGGCGCTGCCTATTGCTGTATTTCACATGCTCGGCTGTCAGACCGTCATCACCCGGGGCTTTATTAGCTTTCAACTCCTTCGTAATCACCTGATCAATTTCATCACTGCTAAACCCTATTTTATCTGTGATACAATCGCAATCATGAGCACAATTGGTAGGTTGATCATTACTGGGCACCGAATTAAGAAGGTCACCAAAATGCGAACGCCATCTTTTGACTATATTCGACTCACGAGATCTGCAAATTCAATTAAGGGAAGGCGATTTTGCCGGGTTGAACGAGCTGGCTTCGGCTGCCAAGAAATATGCGCTGGCCAGGAAGCCACAATTCAGTACCAGACAATCCGTTAATCCAGATTGGGGTTCTAAGGAGTCTGGTACTTCAAAGCTTTCTGAAGATAAACGGAAAACAGAAAGTGAAATTGCAGCGTCCAGAACTCAGCGTAAATGCTTTAACTGCAAAGGTCCTTGGTTCAGAGAACACAAGTGCCCGAAAAAAGCGGGGCATGTGAAGACTGCCAAGGATACAAAAAACTCGAAGTTCTGTTTAACAGGAACTTTAGAGGACCAAAGCGTGACAGTCTTGCTTGACAGTGGTGCGACAGTCTCTATGGTTCATAAGAGACTTGTGGGCGACTGTTCTAATGCTAAAGACTTCGTCCGAATTCTAGGAGTTCATGGTGATACCAAGAACTACCCTGTGAAGAGCTTATCACTGGAACTGGAAGACGGATCGATAATCCGGAACCAGTTCTGTGTTGCTGAAAGCCTTCCAGAAGACGTTATTTTGGGAATAGATGTTCCTATTTTTGACCATCTTATGAGGCCATTGTACATAAAAGCTAACAGGCCAAGTGGCAAGGTGTCCGGAGTTGACAAGCCTTTGTCGACCCAGCCTTGGCTTGAGGATTTCAAAAGTATGAATGAAAGCTTGTTTGCTAGCAGCTTTAAAATGAGAAAGTCTCGCCGGGATCGCAGGACAGCTAAGACAGAGCACAAGGCTTCAGACACAGCGCCCTGTGGTTGAATTAGAGTCTGTTAACGCGGACCTATGCTCGAAATTGCAGCTCAAAGATGCGACGCTTGACAGTTACCGTAACAATGTCAATGAGCCTGACTCCGGTTACTTGATACGAAATGACCTGTTATATAGAAGACTGACTGACAGATGTGGCATATCCCGTGACCTTCTGGTTTTACCAAAAGAGTTACGGGAACTAACAATTGCCATAGCTCACGATATACCCTTCTCTGGTCACATGGGAGCCCGACGCACATTAGCTCGCATACGACACCGATTTATATGGCCTGGAATGAATAAAGAGGTAAAAGCCTATTGCAAGTCGTGCAAAGTGTGTCAGAAAACAGCACGAGTGCTACGGACCGACAGAGCACCCCTCATACCGATGCCAGTCGAGACGGTGCCCTTCCGGCTAGTTGCGGCAGACATTGTTGGTCCTTTGCCCAAGTCATCATCAGGAAACCAATATATACTTGTCATTTGTGACTACGCTACTCGCTATGCATAGGCAGTGCCTCTGCGCTCTACTACGAGTGCTAAGATAGCGGAGGCAATGTTAAGTATCTTCTCACGGGTGGGGTGGCCTGAAAAGCTGCTTACCGACCAAGGCACAAACTTCATCTCCGCGAGTATGAAGCAGCTATACGAGCAGCTGTCAATTAAAGGACTGAAAACGGCAGCCTACCATCCGCAATGTGATGGGCTGGTGGAGCGTTTTAACGGTACCGTGGTCTCGATGTTGAGGAAATTTGCGATAGAAGAACCAAAGAAGTGTGACAAAATGCTTCCCTTCGTGCTTTTTGCATACCGCGAGGTTCCTCAAGAATCTACGGGTTATTCCCCCTTTGAGCTTTTGCTCGGGCGGAACCCAAGAGGACCTTTGGATCTGTCTAAAGAGGCTTGGTCGGGAGAGGTTGACCCTAGCGTCAACACGTCGGTGCTCGACTTGAGGAACGATTAACCCGCTATCGTTCCCTAGCGTCTGAAAATCAGACGCAGCAGCAAACCAGAAGTGGCGTTACGACAAAGCATCTTCGCAAAGATCTTTCGAAGTCGGCGAGCGGGTTCTGATTCTCCTACCAGAGGGCCAAAGTAAACTTGACCTCCACTGGAGAGGTCCGTACAAGGTGTCTAAGGTATTAGGCAGTGTCGACTACGAAATCGAACTTCCCGATTCACGGCAAAAATGTCAAGTTTTTCACATAAATACAAATTTGACATTGTGATAGCCCAGAAGACCGCTCAACTTAAGAAGTGGGTGGAACGTGATACCGTAGTATTGGTGGCGACAGACGTACCGACCGATATCAGTGAACCAGTTGAGTCGGCAAGGGGGCAAGCACTAAACGCGCAAAGTTACGACGCTGTAAGCCATATCCCCGATGACCTCGACGACACCGATGACTTGATGCACCCGCCTAAAATTACTCAGTGTTCTGAGGCTATCGAGGCGGACCTATCGCATCTCAGCGAAGCCGAATCTCGTCCAATCTATGAGATATTGCAGAAACACAGCTCTGTTTTCTCGGAGATTCCAGGGAAGTCGGCACACGCTATACATGAGATGATTACCACGGGAGGTCCGTTTCGGGAAAAACCTCGTAGAGTGCTACAGGCGTACAACGAGACGTTTAAAAGGGAAGTGCAGGAAATGCTTGAACTGGATATCATCGGGCCTTCAAAAAGTCCATGGGCGTCTAATGCGGTACTGGTTCGCAAGAAAGATGGCACCATAAGAGTATGCATTGACTATCGCGGGGTCAACAAATTGACAAAGTTTGACGCATATCCTTTGCCCAGGATAGACGACATTTTGGACCGTGTGGCATCCATGAGTTGTATCACTACCTTGGATGCACGCAAGGGTTATTGGCAAATTCCGTTACACGAGGAGTCGGTAGAGAAAACTGCCTTCCATACACCTCTCGGATTCATGGAATTGAATGTCATGGGGTTCGGGTTAACCGGGGCACCAGCCACATACCAACGTATGATGGATGACCTCGTACCTGAAAGTCACGACCATGCCGATTCTGTTCTTGACGATTTGACCGTTTTTTCTAGCGACACTGGAAACCACGTGCAACATCTTGGATGATGTGCTAGGAAAAGTTGACAAAGAAAATTTAACAATGCGGCTGGTTAAATGCCAGTTTGCCAAGCCTTACGTCAAGCTTTTAGGACATATCGTGGGGTCGGGGAAGATATTGCCCGACCCTGAGAAAATTGAGGCATTGAAGCAAATGTCTCTGCCAGAATCCAAGAAGCAAGTCCAGTCCTTTTTGGGGTTCTCCGGCTATTACAGATCGTTCATCAAAGACTATTCGAACATCGCCATGCCACTGTTGCGTTGACCAAAAAAGACTCCCCAATAAAAGTCATCTGGTCATGCGAGACAAGGCAAGCTTTCCAGACATTGAAAGAATCTTTGAGTTCGGACTCAGTTTTAAGAGCATCGGACTATACAAAGCCTTTTTACTACAAACCGATGCCTCAGCAATAGGCATCGGGGCCGCATTGAGCCAGGTGTTTGAGGACGGGGAGCACCCTGTTCGATTCTTGTCAAGGAAGCTGAAAGGACCGGAGCTCCGATACTCCGTCATCGACCAAGAATGTTTGGCAATACGGTGGGCCATCGGTAAATGCCATCACTACCTGGCCGGGAGACAGTTTACTGTTGTAACGGATCACAACCCGTTAGTGTACCTCCAATAGTACGCATTTACGAGTAGTACGCATTTACTGTTGTAGCTAAAAAGGAGAAGGAGAATGCAAATGCAGATGGTCTGTCCAGGCTATTTTAGTTTTGAGAAACTCCGAGTCTTTTGTATATAGATGTAAATTCTTTTTTTTTCTCTAGATGGACGAAGAAATTCTGTACAATGCAGAAGGATACACACTAGACGAAGAGATGCCGGTGCAACCGATGAACAGCGACGCGAGCGAAAACCAGGCGAGGGACCCGACGAACATGGAGTCCGACGCCCAGAGCCGAAGGGGGAACCGTCAAAGGCGAAATCCTCGTAGGCGCGCATCCAGGGGAACAAGCCTTGCGACACAAGCGGGGTTGCAGAGCGACGCTGCTGTAAACATCAACCCGTGTGACAAGGCTAGCGCCGAGGTTACCAAGAGGACGTGACACACCCAGAAGTCCTAGTCCACCGTGGTCCCAGAGCAGGTCGCTCAGCGCATCGCCTGGACCACGGAGGTTGCTCCTTGTAGCTGGCAGAAGGCCATTCTACGCAACGATCCCTACAATTCCGTTGTCGCCGACAGACCCTTCAGTTGTGTTGATCGACCCACGGTTGCGTAAGCTAGCACCGTTGGTCAGAAATACTTAAATATTGTTCTTTGGGCCGAGAGAAGAGGGGGACAGACTCCCCCGCGGCCAGAAGAAGCCAGAGAAGTCCCACGGAAGATGCCGGGACGGAAGACGCCGCCCCATCACCTGGGAGTTTCAGTGGATACGTGGATATATTAGAGAAAATGAAGTTGAAAGTTTAAGTTGTCATTTTGTTAAACAGTGAAGGAAGACTTTAAGTTATAACTTGTTATAAGTGATGAATTTAAAGCAAAGATAAGGCAGTCGCCTCCTTCAGAGGGAAGATATGTCACGGACTTATGCAGAACGGCAATAAGCCGTGAGTGATTTTACAAGACAGTGTCAGAAAAGTGTGGAAAATCAATAATAACTAATAAATAGTTAAGTTTGGGTTAAAATTAAATTATGCACAAGAAAGTAGAAAGTGAATAACACTAGAAAAGATAAGTATGAAATTGTTATCTTTAGTAGCAAATTGTGTATGGGAAAGATAGTGTTCCGTTGGTATTTGTACCGAGTTAACTAGTTGTGAGTATAAAGTATTGAAGTAATGTATATATGGTGTGATCAATCAAAGTAATAAAATACCTTGTTTTGTAACCCTTGGTACTTCAGGGTACCTCGAGGCTTAGGCCGTATTTTTTGGAGTGTTTAACGGGACGGCGTCGGAGACGCCAGTAGGCTAGAGAGCTCCACCGTGACGTCAGGTTGTGTTGCCTAAATCGGCGACCCTTGACCTTCACAAGTCCTAGTTCTCTTAGTGCTTTCTCGAAAGTTCTTACGCACGAGTGCAATACAAGGGCTTCCGGCTACCCCCCCCCCCCCCCCCAGTACCAAACACCCCCCGGCGAGAAAACCCCCGAATCCTTAGACAGTCACACATATGTAGAATGGGATTTACTGGAGGTCCGGGTTTTTGTTAGCCTAGACCCAAATCAGGGATAACTAAAGAGGAATCAGGCAAGGGGAGAGCAATTGGCTGACTGTTCAAAGCGCGTGATGGCCCTTCACATTGCACGAATGGGCGGGATCCTAACTGCAGCTTCCTCACCAAGATGGGAAAGAATTTGTTGGAGGGATCGTTACACTGAGTGGCACTGGTTTTTATTTGATCTTTCACTTTTAACATCTCATTGACAACAGCTTCAGTCGGATACGGGTGTTTGTAGAACACCTCCAGCCAGCACGTTTTGCTTTACACACACATACCCTTTGTGCTTAGCCTATTCTTACACTTGTTACTTGATACCCACTGTACTTCAGACATTATTGTAGAGTCAAGTAAAGAAGTTTATTCTACTCTTACTCTCTACCGACCAGTTACTCTACCCTGACATACCCGTCTTTTTCTTTATGCGGGGTGGGGTTGGTACCGTTTTTTTTTTAGCCTAGACCCCAATACAAGCTCAGCGCTCGAGGGAGTACAGGTTTCATATGGACAGTTGCGAACCCCTCGACTAGTATAGCGATGACAGGAAAATGGCTTTGGAAGCTCTGTTATTTCGTAGCTTTGGGGATAGCCTCATCTGCAGTGATATGTGAAACTCAATTTCTATACTAATAGTATTCGGTCGACCTTACTGTTTATTTGAGGCAAAAAGAAAGTCAAAGAGCTTGTAATGGGCGGTTTTCTTGAATGTAAATGATGCCTTAAGCGGTAGCTAACTCTTGCAGTGCTCTTCTCATCTTTTTTTCTCAGCTTGGGCGAAAACCAAGTTCCCAGAAGAGCGTCACAGCCAGAATCACGGATGCTTGTCGCCGCTGAATTTCCATGAATACTTACCTACGATAATTGGAAAAGAGATTAGGCCAGTGATTTGCCTTGATGAAAAGGATCAAAGGCCAGTGATTTGCCTTGATGAAAAGGATCTAAAGACCAACAAATTAATTGCCGTACGTTGTCCTGATACTCGGCTAAAATAAATCATTGATGAAGATTTACTGTTTTGTAGTGGTATAGTGGTAATTAGCTTCACAGATATTATTCAAAATCCGGGGTAAAGATCTCCAGGAATTCCGTACCAGCCGGGAATTCCTGGTACAGGATTTCCGTGACGTTCACATTTCGCGCTTACGAAATGCTGTTTTAATTTTTGCGGGCTATGTTATCCGGGCACCTTTTTTCCCTACGGGTACTACGGGTAGAGTCACTTCTTCTTCTTGTTAATTAGCGGGAGTATTGAAGGTCATCTGTAGCGTAAGCAGGGATTTTCTATCCACGGATGGATTGCAGCAATGGTGGCGTCATTTTCAAAACAGTGGCCACACCAGAAGTAGTTGCTTGAAGAATTTTCTAGAATTGAAGGATAGTGGACTGTAGATCCAAACTTGCACTTTGTCAATGCCAGTTTGAGTTATCGAAAAAAAAATTATATGTCTATTTCTAGAAAACCTGTTACATCCTAACCAAAACACTGAAGAAGCAAAGACGATAAATCAGACAAATGTCACAAAGTCCAAATATCGAGGTTGGTGAGTGAATACAACATGAGGATCATTTCCCATAGTCCTGGCCACCCAATCACCGACAAATCCTCAGCTTTTTCGACACAATGGTCTAACATTAAGGCATACCTAAGCAGTGACGTCACTAGCCTTTTACCTTTCGGTTTAGGTAGAACCAATTCTAGCTTTTAATGTGCTACACACCCCCAGAATTTCAAGCTTAAAATGCCAACTAAATGAATTACCGTTCTTCCAAACAGATAATACTAGGAATACGCCACAAGCAAAGTTTTGTGGAAATGCAGTAAAGCCGAGTGCCCTTTTGCGATCAAAAATAAAAGTAAGGCTAACTGTGAAATCACAGATTTTTCCGTTCAATCTTGACACCAAGGAATAGAATGGAACGAAAAAGTGCTTGACGAACCCGACAAAAGCTTACAGAATTTGATTTATTACGTGTAATAAATTTCCGATCTGCCGACGAGACCTGAAACTTTCCTGTGCGCCCGAGTAAAGTTTGCAGAATTTAATTTATAATGCATAAAAAAGAACCTGATGTGCCAACAAGGAATATGTAAGCCCAATAAAACCATTCAGAATTCGATTTTTTCTGTGTTTTGCCCGACAAGACTGTAAAGCACTTCATTTCGTATGTGTGAACAGAAGCCGATGCCTCGACGAAACTGCGCCCGATGAGCATTTACAGAATTAGATTTCATATGTGAAAAAAAACACCTTATTTGCCGTCGAGAATACCAACGCCCGACAAAACCATATAGCATTTGATTTTTTCTGTCTTGTGCCCGACAAGACTGTACAGAACTTGATATTTTGCGTATAAAAAGAACCCGATGTGCCGACGAATCGATCGACACCCGACAAAAGCATACAAAACTGCATTTCCTTTGTATTCTTACGTTTAAAACGAACCCGCAGTGCCGACGAGAACACCCGAGGGCAGTATCTATCGTTCCCCTATCTGGGAATCGGTACTCCACACGCTATTGTTCCCCGTTTGTCGGGGATTCGATGTGTCAGGAGCTAATGTTCCCCGCGATGTCGGGGAATCGATAGGCCCAGGGCTAATCTTCCCCGCAATGTCGGGGAATCGATAGGCCCTGGGCTAACATTCCCCGACTACTCGGGGAATCGAAGTGTCCAGAGCTAATGTTCCCTCATAAACAAATAATCGATTTTGAGATCGGGGAATCGAAGTATCAGGGGCTAAGGTTCCAAGACATCGTGATGATGATTTTATTGAGTTAAGGTCGGGGAATCCAAATGCCAGGAGCTAATGTTCCCTCATAATCAAATAATCGATTTTGAGGTCGGGGAATCCAAGTGCCAGGAGCTAATGTTCCCCGATAAGCAGTTATGGCTTTTGAGGGCGGGGAATCGAAGTGTCCAGAGCTAATGTTCCCTCATAGTTAAATAATAATCGATTTTGAGATCGGGGAATCGAAGTGTGAAGGGCTAATGTTCCCCGACATGCAAATATTTAGTTTGTTGAGTTGAGGTCGGGGAATCCAAATGCCAGAGGCTAATGTTCCCACATCAAATAATCGATTTTGATATCGGGGAATCGATGTGTGAGGGGCTAGTGTTCCCCGACATGCAAATATTGAGTTGTTGAGTTCAGGTCGGGGAATCCAAATGCCAGGGGCTAATATTCCCTCATACATCAAATAATCAATTTTGAGATCGGGGAATCGAATTGTGAGGGGCTAATGTTCCTCGACATGCAAATATTTATTTTGTTGAGTTGAGGTCGGGGAATCCAAATGCCAGGGGCTAATGTTCCCTCATAAACAAATAATCGATTTTGAGATCGGGGAATCGAAATGTCAGGGGCTAATGTTCCCCGACATCGTGATGATGATTTTATTGAGTTAAGGTCGGGGAATCCAAATGCCAGGAGCTAATGTTCCCTCATAAACAAATAATCGATTTTGAGATCGGGGAATCAAAGTGACAGGGGCTAATCTTCCCCGACATCGTGATGATGATTTTATTGAGTTAAGGTCGGGGAATCCAAATGCCAGGAGCTAATGTTCCCTCATAATCAAACAATCAATTTTGAGGTCGGGGAATCCAACTGCCAGGAGCTAATGTTCCCCGGGAAGCAATAATGGTTTTTGAGGTCGGGGAATGAAAGTGTCCAGAGCCAATGTCAATATTTGTATGAGCTAAAATCAATATTTGTATGTCGGGGAACATTAGCCCCTCACACTTCGGTTCCCCGATCTCAAAATCGATTATTTGTTTATGAGGGAACATTAGCCCCTGGCATTTGGATTCCCCGACCTCAACTCAACAAATTCAATATTTGCATGTCGGGGAACATTAGCCCCTCACACTTCGATTCCCCGATATAAAAATCGATTATTTGATGTATGAGGGAACATCAGCCCCTGGCATTTGGGTTCCCCGACCTCAACTCAACAAACTCAATATTTGCAAGTCGGGGAACATTAGCCCCTCACACTTCGATTCCCCGATCTCAAAATCGATTATTTGATGTATGAGGGAACATTAGCCCCTGGCATTTGGATTCCCCGACCTCAACTCAACAAAATAAATATTTGCAGGTCGGGGAACATTAGCCCCTCACAATTCGATTCCCCGATCTCAAAATTGATTATTTGATTTATGAGGGAAAATTAGCCCCTGATATTTGGATTCCCCGACCTCAACTCAACAAACTCAATATTTGCATGTCGGGGAACATTAGCCCCTCACACTTCGATTCCCCGATCTCGAAATCGATTATTTGATGTACGAGGGAACATTAGCCCCTGGCATTTGGATTCCCCGACCTCAACTCAACATACTCAATATTTGCATGTCGGGGAACATTAGCTCCTCACACTTCGATTCCCCGATCTCAAAATCGATTATTTGTTTATGAGGGAACATTAGCTCTGGACACTTCGATTCCCCGAGTAGTCGGGGAATGTTAGCCCAGGGCCTATCGGTTCCCCGACATTGCGGGGAAGATTAGCCCTGGGCCTATCGATTCCCCGACATCGCGGGGAACATTAGCTCCTGACACATCGAATCCCCGACAAACGGGGAACAATAGCGTGTGGAGTACCGATTCCCAGATAGGGGAACGATAGACACTGCCACACCCGAGGCCCAACAAAAGCGTACAATATTCGATTTATTCTTGTATTTTGCTCAGAGAATGTTGGCAGGATCCAATTTTTTGCGTGCAAAAAGAATCTGATGTGCTGACGAGTCGACTGATGCCCGAAAAAAGTATATAGATTCGATTTCTTCTGTCTCGTGCCCGAGAAGAATGTAAAGAACTTGATTTTTTACGTACAAAAATAACCCGATGTGCCGACGAGTCGACCGACACCCGGCAAAAGCATACAAAACTATATACCTTTGTATTTCTTAGGTATAAAAAGAACCTTAAGTGCTGACGAGAACACCCGAGGCCCGACAAAAAAATATAAACTTGGATTTATTATTGTGTTTTACCCAGGGAATGCTTGCAGGACCCGATTTCTTGCGTGTAAAAAGAACCCGATGTGCCGATAAGTCCACCGACGTCCGACTAAAGAATACTAGATTTTTTATTTTCTGTGTTTGCCGGACGGAAGTACTTTCCTTTGCCCCACAGTGACTCCCCTGTAACTAAGGAACCAAGGAATATCAACAAATTTGTTATAGCTGAATGTATCTTATACTGAATTTATTTGAATTTAGCCTATATGTAATATAATTATAATATAAAATAGCTTGGATATTTTACTACTGGCTTGATTAGATAGATAATTTAGTTTTGAATGTAGTAAAAAAAAAGCAAACTTTCGCATGCAAACCGATTAGGGTTCGCGTAGCGCAGGTGCCGATCTCCTGATTCTCTGCCCTCGGCCGGGGTGCACTGCGTGGTTGGGGGCAAGTCATCCGACGCTTTCCCGTGCTTTTCCCTAGATTTCTCTAGGTACCCATTTGAAGCTGGGTGGACTTTTGGCTTGTCTTACGGGGAAACGCCACTAACCCTCGCCCTAAACCAAACGGTCGGAACAACCGAGACTCGAACCAGAACCCTTCGCTCGTGAGTTCGGCGCCATAACCATTCGGCCACGGACGGATGTCCGTGAATGTAGGACGGATGTCCGGAATGTAGTGGTGTTCGTTTTAGATAGACAAAAACGGAAAAATAGATAAGACCGATTTGCTAGTTGCCAAAGTGTTTAATTTTTAAACAGATAGTCCCCCCCCCTCCCCCCTCAGTGACGCCCCTGTACCTAAGGACCAAGGAATATCAACAAATTTGTATAGGCAAGTTCAGTTAGTATTTTTTTTATAGCAGGATATATCTGATATAACCTACATGTAATACAATTATAATATGAAATAGCCTGAACATTTTACCACTGGCTTGATTAGATAGACAATTTAGTTTTGAATGGAGTGGAGTGGTGCAAAATAGAAAAATAGATAAGAAAAATTTGCTGTAGGCTAATACCAGCAAATTCGCGCTACTTTCCAAATTACTTTTTTTGGCTACCCTATCAACACCTATCTGTTTGAAAATTAAACACTTTGGCCGCTTTCCAATGCTGCACATGAACTTTATAGAAATATTTTCTTTCTCAGTAGATAACATTCAAATAAAAATATGTATCTTATCCGAATATCTTTACCTCCCTATTAGATATTTCAAAATAGCAAATGGAAGAAGGAGAAGTATTAAGAATTCTAAGAAATTACGAAACACAACTCTCCCAGATTTTTTGTTACCTTTTTGTATGACTGAATTATAAGCAAAAGTATGGAAAATCTGAGAACGTACTCTGCCCAACTGCTCATGCTCCAGGCAATACTCCAATGTCGGAGGCACTGTGCCGA
The DNA here is from genome assembly GCA_023053555.1 of Branchinecta lindahli. Lineage (NCBI taxonomy): Eukaryota > Metazoa > Arthropoda > Branchiopoda > Anostraca > Branchinectidae > Branchinecta > Branchinecta lindahli. The sequence continues at coordinate 23,196,483 of JAKZAO010000006.1, forward strand.
AAATTCTGGATTTCTATTTGCCTGTGGCATCAGCCCTAATTGTGGCCATCACATGCTCTGTGAACCAAAGGCCTAAAAAAGAAGACAATTCCTCTTAGCCAAGGACACAGTTGGGCTGTTGATGTTTGATATTCACAGACATATTAGACCAGAACCAGCAGGTGAAAAGGATCCCCCCTAGCCAATCACTTTCCATAAGCCCTGAACATTAGCCAAATAGTCCAAGGAAAAGTTCCCATGATCGATCTAGGGTACTAATGAATGACTGGCTTTTGAATAAATAGAGTATAATGAATTGTTGGAGTCTACATGATAGGGTACCAGACAAGTAGCCGATCAGAAATACCAACCTTGTTGTTTTTCAGGCTGAAAGCCAAATCGCAACCTGGTTATCAACCACTGTTCATTTTTATGATAAATTCTGGCCTGTCAGAGGGAAGTATTAATATTCTAATACCACCTTAATTTAATTGTTATGTTGGATTGCATTGTGTCTACCGGGATTGTTTACTGGTTGCGCAGATGGTTAAAATATTGGTTAGAGATATAATTTTTTTTTTTTTACAAAACAAAATAGCCTTTGCATGCGTTTTGTGGACTTGCACTCATTTTTGCAGAGTACAACAGAACTTTCAAATGAAATTCTAAAGTGGTCAATTTATTTACTCTTTTGGTTGGACAGTAGATTAGTGTGATCCTTCTATGACAGTGATGTTATCCCACAGCTTGTATTAGCAAAGTATTGGCTCTCTCTAATACTTATCAGATTTGCTGTATATAAAATGATTAGACAAATTAAAGTTTTCTAAAATATGTAAGTAAACACAGTATTGATCCTTCACCAACGTGGTACATCTCAGCAATAGAGTCAAGGTACAATAATTAGTATTCAGTAGGATTAAAAAGTATGTATGGTTTGCTGTTTAATACGAAGGCCGTCGACTGGGGAAACTGTAAGGCTGATGCTCGGAATTTGCAGATTGTCTTACATCATCTGCACCATTTCCCTCGTTTGGATCCCAAAATGTTAGTGACGGGATACATGGGACTTGGTCTGTCCTGTCGTCTCTTGGCAGAAGAACTCTCGAAAGTCGTCCAGGGTACAGGACAAGTTTGTAGATCGGCCCTGTGGCCCTGTGTACAGGGGTTGGGTCTTCAAATAAAGGAGTGTCAGATGTATTTAAACTTATAAGACAGTCGATTTATGGTTAAGGAGACATGGTAAATTTATAACTTAAACTTGGCGTTTCGCCGGTCAAGCAATTCGTACGGAATCCGGCTAAAACCAATAAACTTTATTCTGATGGCGATAAGATCTTCGGTGGAGAGACAGATAATTTGTGAAGAGGTGAAATCTCTTGCTTTACTCTTTTAAATAACTCATAATGAAAAGTCTTTTATTTATCGTGTCGAAAAAGGGGTAATTTACTGCAAATTTATTGGAAAATTTATTGCTCTAGTATGCGAACTTTATAGCCAGATAGATTTTTCTCTGAAGGAAAGGACAAGAGGGACATTTGATGGTTGGTAGATATAAGGGACAATACTCTATAACCAGGGACCCATAAATTTCCTTTACAGGGGGCTTGTTATTTCCTATGCTTCTATGTTGCTATGTTGCCCGACCCTTGCCTATAGGGCCTACTTTCCAAAAATCTCACTTGGGTCGAATCGGCATTCGGCAATTTTGTCTATCCGGCCTTGGACGTGATTGGAGCGTGGGTATTTCTCGAACTATCTTCCGGTCGGTCAACATAGCATCAGAAATCTCTTATTGACAAGCCCCCTGAATGGCGAGGCATTACAGGAAATGTATTGGTCCCTGATATAACCAAGTCTAAAACACGCCACTGATCCTCAGGAAGAACGAAAAAAACCTCTCACTACCGAATCAAACTCGACAGTCAAATCCTGTATCGACCAATCACGGCGATTGTTGGGCACAGCTGTGGTGTCGCTTCCTGCTCTTCCGCTAGATACCCCGCGATTTTGCATCGACAAGGAGAGTTAGTCGGCAAGATTATTGCCAGATTCTTCTTGAAGTTAGCTTTTGTAGCCGACCTTTGAAAGAAGTACCATAAACTGGTTCGTGCTTTGCATATTTGTTATTCGGCTAATAAGGGGGATAATAAGTATGAAGCAAACAGTTAAAGGACACCTGAACAATGAAACCATACTTGAACACACCATGGAGAATGCATTTACAGAAATGGCGACGGAGACCATTCTTCTCCTGAGCGTGGCGTTTACAAAATATAGATGTTCGTTTCTGGAGGTTTGCACATGGTCCAAGACAAAAAGCGCAATTCATTCAAATCTTTTAGAGCGTTGGCCGGGTCGTATTGGAATTTCTTCTAGATATGCGTTTGAGCTTAACTGGTTAAAAATATCCCAGAAGAAGGGTTGATTGGAGACATTTGTTCATTTTGAAAATTGTTCGGTACTGAAATAAGGACAGATGCAAAACGGAGCAAAAATCATAGCTTGGAAACACTATTTCGTATTCGGATCGGGTTTTCTGCAGGCAATGTTAACGGAAGTCATACAGATAGGGTGATACTTGGTACTCTTCATTCAGGTGTCCTAACTGACTTTATTTGATTCCGTTTGCGTTTCAGGAGGACCTGCCAGAAGAATTCGAGTGGAAGGAGGCGAGTGGAAAGAGGGAGAAGAAAGGAAGAAGGGGGGGTTGGTTGGAGGAGTATTTGTGTAGACAAAATTTCACAATATATCTTGTGCTCTTGATCTGGTCTCCCTGAGATGCGTGCCGGATCAAATTCAATTGGATGCGTGCTCGTTCAAATTTAATTGATACAAAGTACTAAGAGCTAGCCAACAATTCTTAACCTATTCTAGTTTCGATTTTTTTTTAATACTGTTCAAATTCTACTCAGTGACGTTTTTTATGGATACACTAAACATAGGAAAATACTGCATATTACCTTATTTCGCCCTTCGGAGCGGACCAAGGTCCATGATGGATCTGTTATGCTCCGCTTCTTGTTGCTTTTCTGGGTGGATGGTCAAAATAAGCAAGGAGAAAACACGGGTCCTGCCCCTCTAGCTCAAAACAAAAATAACATTGTTCTTGCCGAGGTTAACTGTTGTGTTTCGGACTAAGACATGAAGAATATTATGTTCATAGTGTACGGGATTGTTTACCGATGACTCAGGAAAAGTCACACTGTAGAACCTCCTATATTAGTGAAAATACGCTCGAGTAATAAAAAGGCGCGCCAGAAAACGGATCCTGAAAAAAGGCGCGTTATAGAACCCCATTTTTACTTCAAAGAAGTTCGGGTTCTAAGATGAGGCACGCCAGAAAAGGGTCCTCAAGGGTCACCTTTTATAATCCAAAGATGTCGAGTACTAAAAAAGGGTCCTAAAAAGGCACGTTAGAGAATCACATTTTATAACCCAAAGAAGTCGTTATAGAATCTCGGGCAAAAGGATCTTAAAAAGGCACACCAGAAAAGGGTCCTAAAAAGATACGCCAGACAAGGGTCCTTAAAAGGGACGCCAGAAAAGGGTCCTAAAAGGGCACGCCAGACGAGGGTCCTTAAAAGGCACCCCAGAAAAGGATCTTAAAAACGCATGTTATGGAATCACCTTTTATAACCCAAAGAAGTCGAGTATTAAAAAGAGGCACGCCAGCAAATGGTCCTAAAAAGGTACGCCAGAAAAGGGTCCTAAAAAGGCACGCCAGAAAACGAGTACTCAAGAGAGGCACACCAGAAAACGGTCGCAGGGTCAGTGCTCTAGGGTAAAAAAAAAAGGCACGTTATAGAACCCGTTTTTTACTGCAAAGACATTCGGGTACTAAAAAGAAAACGGTTCCTAAAAAAAGGCACAGACGGTGCATGCCTCCTAGTGCAGGCACGCCTTCTTTTAGTATGCCGTGCCTCTTTTTACTACCTGTGCCTCTTTTTAGTAGGCGTGCCTCCTGCACCATGCCGTGCCTCTTTTAGTCGATCCCGGTACATTGGCAAGTGCTAATCCCGAACAATTTTCGCGAAAGGTTATTCAAAGCCAGCCACAAGCTGCCAGACCGAAACGGCCAGTTTTGCCATCGTGGCCGCAATATTACGGCAAAAATGTTACTCACGTACATCTATTGGCCCGGGGATTCAATAGGACATTAAGAAAAGGCTTGACAACTGCAGCTGTAGGAAGCCCAAGCCTTTCTTTGGCGGAAGGAGAGGGCAGTTAAAAGAAAATAAGTAGTGAACACCCATCCGAGGGGGGCTTTGACTTTTGGGGGTAGGAATGTAGTGAACGTCAACGATTGTTAACCCCTGGTTAAGTGTTGTATGTTCAACCTCAATTAGCAAAGTAGCACTTTCATTGTTTGTTAGGTATATGTATCCGGGTGGGTCTGTTGTGTTAGTATATATATGTATATAGGTGTTTTCTATAGTAACGGGGGGGGGAGTGATTCTAGGAAAGGAAACGTTTGAGTAGCAAAAATAATAAGGATGTTTAAGAAGCGTGTATTGAATGAGTCCGATAGCTCGAACGTTTTATTATGTAAACCTGCCATTTTAAGGAGATCCGGGCATATTACTCTTCTCTCGGCTCCGAGATGCGATCGTCTGGGAACTACAACGAGGTGGTCGACCACAAGAATAGGTTCCCAGCATTTGCCTCTGAAGCCGCAGGAAAGACAGAAAGTGTTTTATTCTATCCGTCTCTGAATCGGCAAGAAGCCACATCATTAGGCACGTTCAGCATCATAAATGAAAACATCTCAATGTAGCAAAATCTCTTCTGTTTCGTATGTTGTTCAAGATGAAAATCCGGCTCAGCATAGTGTTGTTAAAAACATGTTCGGAAAATTTCGATGGGAGAAGCATATCCCACAATCATTGGGGTCCGCACAACCGGTCCCATTTTAGTGTACGGGAAACTTTAAGCAACTTCAACAAACCGGCTTAAGTACAGGAAGGACGCAAACTCAAACCAGAATGAAATATAGGATGAAATAAGGTTCCGTCATGTCTCCTTTGGAGGGAGGGGGGTTGCTCCTCTGCCCCACCCTGTGCCTAAGGTGCCGATACTTGGGACCATTCGTGTAGCCCATATGGGGTCTGTCAAAGTGCGGCCTGCTGTCATATATTAAAGCTTAACGGAAAATGGCTAAGACAGTTTAGTTACACATCACGTATTCAATTAAATAGGCTTGAAACCTGCTGAAGATGCGTTACTCCGTTTGTCCGCTGTCCACAGATAAAGAATTGAATGAACCTAATCTTTCGGATTTGTGGTATGGTACCCCTATGCGCTTGTTCCCAACATTGCTTGAAACTTTAACGAAAGATACAAAGATATAAGCCGTTGCCGGAAAATGAACTATAAATGGCCGATTCCTTGCTATGCAAGACACCATTCTCTGACCGACGGTTAAGGTCTACGCTGTGATCTTTCCGCGCCAGCGTGCAAATGCAGGCTTTTTAGAAATACAAAATCTAGTTGTCTGCATGAAATCTGCGTTGTCACGGCATTCTGGACCTCTTTCTCTATATACTCGGGACAAAAATAAACGATGGATCAAAATGTTCAGAGTATTCAGATATCAAATTTAAAATATGCTGCCTTCTCTTCAGCTATAGCATGATACATCAACACCGGGTGTGAACTAACTTTCTTTTTTAGCTACTTGTCTCGACGAAAGGTGTCCTTATGACCGTCAATCGTCAGCACCGGTGGAGGTTCGGCCACAACGATGCCGAAGTGGGAACGCCGAAACCTGTGCGAGGTAACGGAAGCAGCGCACATTGTCTTTCTCTATATACTCGGGACAAAAATAAAAGATGGGTCAAAATGTTTCAGTGTATTCAGATATCAAATTTAAATATGCTTCCTTCTTTCAGTTATAGCATGATACATCAATTCTGGCTGTGAACTAACTTTCTTTTTTAGCTAATTGTCTCGACGAAAGGTCTCCTTATGACCAGAGGCGTCACTACTGGGGGGGGAGGGGAGGACGCTCCCCCAATGTCTTCGGCCAGTCGGTAAAAAAAACGAGTCGGTAAAATCGTGGCGCGAAGCGCTGCGATTTTTTTTCATACACAATTTTCTGTTCGGTTGTATAGAAAAGATGACATGAATATACGAAATCTCATTCGGTAAATGCAGCTTTTATACCGATTAGAAACGATAGACAATATTATGCAAACCCCAGTCGGTACCTCTTTTTCGGTACCTTTTTTCATACACAATTATCTGTTCGGTTGTATAGAAAAGATGACATGAATATACGAAATCTCAGTCGGTAAATGCAGCTTTTATACCGATTAGAAACGACAGTCAATATTATGCAAACCCCGAGGCAAACCCTAATCGGTACCTCTTTTTTGGTACCTTTTTTCATTACAGTTTTCTGTTCGGTTGTATAGAAAAGATGACATGAATATATACGAAATCTCAGTCGGTAAATGCAAGCTTTTCTACCGATTAAAAACGACATACAATATTATGCAAAACCCAGTCGGTACCTCTTTTTCGTTGCCTTTTTTTCATACACAATTTTCTGTTCGGTTGTATAGAAAAGATGACATGAATATACGAAATCTCAGTCGGCAAATGCAGCTTTTATACCGATTAGAAACGACAGACAATATAATGCAAACCCCAGTCGGTACCTCTTTTTTGGTACCTTTTTTTCATCACAGTTTTCTGTTTGGTTATATAGAAAAGATGACATGAATATATACGAAATCTTAGTTGGTAAATGCGGCTTTTCTACTGATTAAAAACGACGGACAATATCATGCAAACCCCAGTCGGTACCTCTTTTTTGGTACCTTTTTTCATACACAATTTCTTTTCGGTTGTATGGAAAAGATGACATGAATATACACGAAATCTCGGTTGGTAAATGCAGCTTTTCTACCGATTAAACACGACAGACAATATTATGCAAACCCCAGTCGGTACCTCTTTTTTGGTACCTTTTTTCATACACAATTGTATGTACACGATCCACGACAACTCGTCTTTCCTGGAGCCAGCCTATCGCAGTGTCTTGGGTAAAATGGACGAGAGCTATGAAAGCCTTTCTAACCTTACGAAGATGTTTCCGGGAAGAGGCAGGCATAGATCCCATGGAGCTCATGCTAGAGCTAAAGGCCTTGAAACGCTTTTTGGACAGGACTGAGGAAGAGGGCAACAAAAACAAAGCCATTGATCGTGGGGTCTTTGAGGCTGTTTTCCGTGAAATCTACACCGTCAAGTCGATTTTCCCGACGCTCTTGTCAGTTTACCAGTGGGTTGCGACGGCACCACCGACTGAGGCAACGGCAGAAAGACGTTTCAGCAAAATTAAACTGGTAGTGACACGTTTGCGCACAACGATGGACGACGACCGCCTGGATCACCTCGTCAGTATGTGCTGCGAGAGTGACGTTGCTGACGCTTTGAATCTGGATGAACTGCTCAAAGTTTGGTTGTCTGCCAAGCCAAGAAAATTGACCTTTTAGTTCGTGTTTTCTTTTTCTTTTTTTCAGAAGTATACACGAGGTTGTGATTTACCTGTATATGTTATTTGAAGTTGTTAATTTTTCAAGAATGTTCGCATATAAGTCGCATTTTGTACTTCTCATTTGTTATTTCGTTCCGGCAAAGGTAGAATAATAGCTCGTTCCCTAACAAAGGATAGTATTTGCTCCATTTAAATCAGAAAAATTGTTCAGTTTTATGACTGAAAAATTCGGCGGGTACCGTATTTAATTGCTTATTAAAAGCAATTAAAAGCGCTACACTGTGTGATCAACTACTTGCCACTTGCTTCTTGTTGAAAAGCGACATAGAATCTTCGGATTATCTATTGTTTGCGCTAGATTGCTTCTTTGAATCTCGTCAAAGACGGAATTTTTTTTTCGTTCCGAAAAGTAGTCGGAGTAGTCGGTAAAAATTACCTGCCAGTCGGTAAACGGTACCTTGCCCCCCCCCAAACATTTTGGCTAATAACGCCTCTGCTTATGACCGTCAATCGTCAGCACCGGTGGAGGTTCAGCCACAACGATGCCGAAGTGGGAACGCCGAAACCTGTGCAAGTTCCCAGAGGGAAAAGACCGGCTGAAACCCCTGCCGAAAAAGTCCAAGCCCTGGAAACAATCACTTTCAGTGCTAGTCAGAAACTGCCTTTGTCTGAAGAAATTAAGCTTGCCATGGATTCAACTAGAGACCTCAGGATCGGAAAGGATAACGGTTTCATGTTTAACTTATGGAACACCTGCGCAGAAAACAGGAAATAACAATTTTCTGTCCTTCAATCTTTCCCTTTGTGACTTACAGTTTTAGTAGCCAGAGGTAGTTCTACTTCCAGTATATAGTTGATATAGTTTCACTCCTCTGTACCTTCAGCCTTCAGAAATAGTGCTCCGCCATCTCCTAAAAAGAGATCTGGAAAAGCACATCGCCATTTGTTCAAGTGGAAGGCTTCGGACCAATTTACAGGTGCTAAGTTTAATTTTGAACCCAATGATAAAGATCATGGACCAGCTGCTCGAATCAACTTGAAGCCGCACCAATATTTCCTGCCATACTTTTATGACCAGTTTTTTTAACAGATTGCTTTCTCGATGAACTACCACTACCAAAAAACGTTTGATATAACTCTTGTTGCGACGAAATCTGAAGTAGTTTTTGGGATTACTATCCTGATGAGAAATTTAAAATACCCGAGGATCAGAATGTTCTGGGGCAAAAGATACCTTAAGCTCCGGAACAACTTGAAGTTTGTGGTAGACAAAAAAGACCAGAACGCCAGGGCTTCTGTCGTACGGTGGTGCCGCGCGAGGAGGCCTTTCAGTATTAATTTGAATGGCTAAGCAAGAACACTGTATCTTTTAACAAGGATCGCTTTAAAAATAAGAGAATAGGTAAGTAACAACTGGACAAAAAAAGGCATTGAAGAGCGAGAGCAGTTTACTGCTCCGGTTGAAAATGGATTGGTGATTTATCTAGTAATGAGAGCAGAGCCCTGCTCCGGTAGTAAAGAGAGCATAATCCTGCTCCTGTAATAAAGAGAGCAGAATCCTGCTCCTGTAATAAAGAGAGCAGAATCCTGTAGTAAAGAGAGCAGAATCCTGCTCCTGTAGTAAAGAGAGCAGAATCCTGCTCCTGTAGTAAAGAGAGCAGAACCCTGCTCCTGTAGTAAAGACTAAAGAGAGCAAAAATCATGCCCCGTAGTAAAGAGAGCAAAACCCTGCTCCTGTAGTAAAGAAAGCAGAATCCTGCTCCTGCAGTTGGCCCAAAAAGAATAGAGTCCTGGTCTAAGGGAGAATTTCGGTTCTATACTAAAAAAGGCAGAAATGAAAAAAAAAGAGTATGACTAGGGGTAGCTCTGCGTTGCTTTTCTGAGTGAAAGGTTGGAAGAGAAAGGTAGTAAATATTGTTGTGGAATTATCAAGGTTTTGGTGAGAGCAATTTATTTGTTGGATGTAGTTGTCAAGTTTTGGTGAGAGCCGGCAAATAAGCCAGCCTCACCATAGTTCAATTTGGAAAGTAAAAAAAAAAAAAAAAAAAAAAAAAAAGGGTTTAGGATGGGCGAGGACTAGCTAATAAGCTGGCCCCACCACATCGGTCATTTACATCAATTTTTCTTTGTATGCTTTGATAGTATTTTTATACGAGAATTTTTAAAAATTCTGTTGCTGCTTTTCTTATTGTGCTGGAGCAGAGCAGATTAACACTATCCAGTAACGATAAGAGCTATTTTTCCCATGTTGCAGAAATGGGCCTTACTCATAGTGCCGGACACTATGCTCGAGGCTTTTGAAGCAACAGAAGCCAGTGCTGGTCAGAGCCAGCGCTGCTTAACCATTGATCGAGTTTTGTGTGTCACTTTTTTTTTAAGTTGTGACGGTACTCGATAGTGTTAATCTGCTGTGCTGGAGTAATGTCACGGAGAATGGGAACCCCAGTTTATAGCAAGGGTGGTGTTCTGCGAAATAGGGTGGAAACCAACGTTGATGTGAGAGATCAAGGGGGTTTGAGAAAAGTTGTTCGCATTGTTTCTTTGTGAGAAGAAAGGAAAAGTCGCATGATAATTTTTGGTGATTGAGTTTTTCGTGCAGTGTTTCGGTAAGTCTTTGGGTTATAAGTAAAAAGAAGTATACGTGTTGTGGGGTTGCCGACCTGTTAGTCTGGATTGTTGTAAGGGCGGTTTGCTGTTCTGGTAAATTTCTGTTACAGTATTTAAATGGGCCTTTTCATCCTTAGGGTGCGTTTTGTTGGATGTAGTTTCGTTGTGGTTTCACTGTGGTTTGGCGTGCTCTTGTTTCGGTTATGAAAGTACAGTATGTCTACCGTTTTATTTGTCCATTCCACATACTTTATTTTAGTACCTGGGGCAGGGGTGCGTCGGACTGCAGTGGGGCTACACCGAGACTGCATCCAATGAAACGCACCTTTAATGATGGAAAATTCGAACCATGACTCTTCAAGGTGTTTTGGCGAACCGCACAGATAAACACATTTCAAAAAAAAAAAAAAAAAATGGGGGAAAAGTCAGCTGTTGGCTATCTACCGGAAAGTGCTATACCCCAGTATCTTAGGGTGTTTTAGAGATATCCCCTGGTTACTATTATAGTTTATGTGGAAGTTATTTTGGGGTTTTGGGCGCTGGCAGGTTTAACCGAAAAGGGACGAGATAGGACAGTCCAGTGACCCATCACTTATTCACTAACAGAGGCTTGAAGACCCGAAAAAATGCGTTACTTCGTTGCTCCGCTATTCACGAATAAACAGTTTCATATTGTGGAATTTCCCTGTCGGACTTGTGGTACCTCTATACGCTTGCACCTGTGTTGTATGCTTGACGAAAACGATTTTCGAAAAATAAGTGTTCAAGCGGTGGTTTTCTTTCTGCAAGCTGATCACTGGCCACTGAAAAGCCGTGTTTGTATTGAGATTCAAATTTTCCGCGTCATAGTACAATTTACGTTGTGGAGACGGCCCTAGATATTCTAAACATCACAACTAGAGCAGATAGTGAAAAATCAAAGAATTCTTTACAAGAATCGAAATAATTCAGTGTTTTTTATTAAATGATACAAAAATAAGTTGGCCTTTCAGTTAAACTTAAAATTGAAACGAGAGTGTATATCTTTGACAAGTAAAACCGTATTTTTGTCTAAGGGAACAACGTATTCCTGAAACATTTTTTTTTTGTATTCTAGATGATGAATATAACCCAAAAGTCTTCGCTCAAAGGGAGGAGCTACGCTTTGGCGGTCGCCAACTGGAAGGCTAAGAAATCGGCAAATGTGACATCTTGTAAAGTAGACGGGAAATCAGTCACAGAAGCATCGCTGGATGACATATGGAAAGCGGTTCACTGGGTCACGGGTGACGAAAAGGAGGTTGTAGCCTCTCTGATGCCCGAAGGAGCTCCCGACGATCTAGATGCCATGAGGGAGTTTCTTCTGCATCTCGTCTCTCTAGTTCAGACCAAGAGCCAAAAGATTTCGCCACCGCAGCCAGGGGGAGCTATTACAGCGACAGCGCCGGTCGTCGTGACACATCAGTCGCAGCCGTCTACATCGGCAGGAGCTGCTGACGCGGCGGTACTCTTGTCTCAGAATCAACTGAGCACCATAACTGCGTCGATACTGTCGCAGATCGGGGCTACTCCAGTCGCCCGAGCCAGGCGGGAAGTCATGGAAATGGCAAGGGCTGATCAAACGACTTTCAACGGGTCAATTTTTTTGGACAGGATCCAAAAGTTAGCCCAGTTGGCAAAGGTGGCCGACGACCCTGACGCATCCAAGTACGCGTCAGCGTTCGATACGCTGCATTCGTTCGGAAGTTTCCCGAGGGAGGAGCTGGTGATGGTCAATATTTTCGGGACACAGGAAGAAAAAGCATCATTCGCAGAGGTGAGGACTTCGCTAATTTCCTCTAGAAGAGACACTCAAAGGTATATCGAGTAATCTTAAAAATACAGATGGGTGGAATGAAAAATAATTAAGGACTTACTGGCTTGAATTTCGTTCTGGTGCAACGTATAGTTGACTTGTATGTACAACTACTTTTTTTCCAAACTACTTTTATACCCGTATCCCATAAGTCATTATTTCCCTCAACAGTGCGTAGAAAAAAAAGGGTCATTACAAAAAAGGGTCATTACATGAAAGGGTCATTACATGAACAAGCTAAAAGCTTCACGTCAAGTTTTATTTCACGTCATTTCATTAGGTAAGATAATGTTACATTTTCTTTTAGACACAGAAGTGAGCGGAAAAGTTGATGGCATGTTAAGTCATTTATCTACCAAACCAATCAAATAGTAAATGTTAAAATAATCTGTACTTCGAAAAAGAAAGAAAAAGAAAAGTGGTAATGATTTGTTATTAGGTTCTAATATCAGAATTTCTCTTGGGCTGTGTCATTCATTTCGAAACCGAGGCATGTTATAAAATAATAATTGTCAACGAATAGGCCGCGGAATCAAGTGCTTGCTCAATTCGTGAATACTGAGGGATAGCTGACTCATTTGATGAGTGTACATCTTCTTACGCTATAGCCTAATGCCCTTTTTTCAAGACATTCGTAGACATATGTATCCAGAGGTAAGAAACTAAACTTCGGTATTCTTAAGCATTCTGTCTTCCCAGCTGACTAAGAATCTGACTTCACAGCGATACACGGCTAAGTCATCTGGGATTCGGTATGATGATGAACTAGAATGATTCTCTTACGAACTTTCAATATAGTATTACTTATAGATGCATAGTCATTGTTTTTTTGTTTTGTTTTTTAGCAAGCAATTGAATAATGAACTCTTTATTTGTTGTAAAATGCTGGCAAAAGCGTTAAAGAGTCCAGAACATTTACAATGGGTCAACATTTGTTCATATTTCAATATCATCGCTACGTCTGCCCAGACGAAGACACCTGTGAGCTCCATGGGTTCAATGGCCATAGGGAGCTACGCTCAGCCACTTAATGGAGGGCGGTGTAGCACCAAGAAAAGGGGGTTGTATCGGACACCCCTCAAGAACGGGGAACGGGCGAGTGCCTTTTGCCATGTAAACGGTAAGACGGGTTTTAAAGATCATATTTCCCACCGAAAGAATAGCTCAGGAGAAAGTTTCAAGTTCATGACAGTGTTCTACCATTTACAAAGCCTCCCCCCAGATGTTAAACGCAAATGACGAAGGGTGGGCTAGGAATTCAAAAAGGTAGAATAAGAGGAATCCTTTAAACATCATAACAGGATGGTAAACCAAGGATATCAATTACACTCAGGTAATTCTAGAGCTGGTAATGTAAGTTGAATTTCAATCTTGATCTTCCTATTCTCTACGATTCTGCGGACTGCACAAATTTTCTGCGCACCAGCGCTTCTGCTGGGATCACAGTAGCTACACCTGTTCCGGTGGCAATGAGGGGATGCAGTCGGAGTGTAGAGCATTACCGCGAAATTGAGGAATTAGAGACGCCTAAAGCAGGGCTGCTACCGACTCCATCAGCCCCAATGGCAGCAGCAACAGCTGCTATGAACTACCTGCCAGCAACATCGACTACAGCATGGCCAAGCTCCAGCACCTCAACGAACTTAGGAAGCGGTCAACAGCCTCAGGTAGGCTTGACTAGGCCAAACAAAATAAGGCTTGTGGTTAGCAATAAGAAGGTTGGGGAAAAGAGGAAAGATGATGAAGAGTTTGCTTTGTATTTAAAAAAAAAAATGTTTTAATTTTATTTTACAATAAAATGTGACTATTTTCTTGCAGTTATGTTGTAAAAGACGGCAAGGAAATAATAATATACTGCACCCTCCCTTCTTAGACACATATGCCGCAACAAACACGCGCATCCACAGAGTGTAAATCATTCATCAGGGCCATGAACATCAGTATGAACCAGCTCAGGTAGCATCTCAAATTTAGGGAGCATCTATCAGCCTCAGCTAGCTGGACAAGCAAGCAGACAAGAGAAACTATAAGATGACCTGGCACATTCTTTTAAGAAACAAAAAAAGGTTAAGGAGATGTTATACCACACCATCTCCTCTTCTAACAACATATTCACAAACATAAACGGAGTAGCACATACAGCTTTTATAATGCAAGCCACAGAGCTATACAAAACAAGAAAACTTTAGCAGTGGTGATGCTCATTTACTTGTTAATTTTTTCCGAATCATAGAATTTGCCACCCCAATACTTACAATACACTACAATACAAGGGTTATAAAGGACAGTAAACAAGCTTAAAAATGGTCTTGGCTCCTCAAAGTATGCAGAGCTCAGTACAAAAATTAAAGTGACACAATGCACACATTTGTGCCAGTAACCCTTTCTCAATGGTGAACCAACAGTGCTGAACCAAGACCCAGTTTATTGTTTGCTCATCACACACCTACTAGACAAAACAAAGTGTAGGGATGCACTGTCACGTTCACACTGCTGCTTCGTATGCTAGTTTTTTACTTTGATGTTCCGACGTGCGACAGAATCGAATGAACCTTTCCACCAACAAGCAGACGCAAAAAGAAAACAATATTGTTCGTCAAGATTAGTCTGCACAAGGACAAAGAAGCCCTAGGGCAAACGACCACTGAAGATGCTGGGAGATAGCCCATCTGAATGCCATCCACTACTAGGAGTCATCTTGTTCAAACCAGGTCTAATACAAGTTTATTCAGAAGCTATTTTGCATTCAGCCCTCCTAGGTCAGACTTTTTTTTCCTAAAATAATCGCATGCGTTATGTCGCATCAGCTGAAATATTTCAACTTATCCGACACTGCGACAAAACGCAAAGTTCTGCGTTGCTTGTCGCATGACGCAATTCCATTGCTTCGTTATCAGAGATGTCCCGAGTTTCGGTTACCGTAGCCCGTAGGATGGAGGTATAGACGGTTTTGTATCTCTTCTCAAGAGATTTTTCTATCAGAATCAAAAGGATTTGCAAGTTGCTGGCGATAATGATTAAGTGTTGAAGCTGTGGTTACAAAGCAGTGTATCTATTTGCAGTCTATCCAGTGAAGCCGACATATTGCTGCAATCAGGTGACGCTGAGTGATCGACAACGAGAAGCACAGCTCTCTGTTTCTAATCGTAAGACTTACTGTTATACTGGCAATGAAAAAAAAAGATGGCTATATTTTGCTCTGTTTATTTCCGGGAAGTTTTCAAGAGCTTTTTGCAGTGGAAAGTAGAACATGTGCTGTCAGGTCCAAAGGAATCATCCGCGGGTAGAAAAAGAATCTTTGCATATCAGACGAGATTCTACTTGCGTTAATTTGTTTTCGACAAGGTGATGATTTAAAAAAGTCTCAGTTAATACAGCCAGCTGTACTTTCAGTTGCTGAAATGTCCGACCAAACCAACCAGCTAGGTTCCAGAAGAATTACTTAGTTTGCTGACGTGTCCGTTCTACCATTTACAAAGGACGAACCCGAATGCCTAGAAATGAAACAGAGAGAACAAAAGAAATTGCACAAATACGCATCCACGTTGAGAGAGCTATAGGAAGACTAACGAATTTCAGTATTCTTCGACATGTTCCTTTTTCAGTGTTACCGATACTGGACAAGTTAGTGAAGGTGATTTCGGGGCGAGCAACTCTCGGAATACACTAGTCGAATGAACCTGTTTCACAGTCCTGCTCTACTTGTCAGTGTACTCAAATGTTTTTGAGAATTGTTAGGTTGTGCATTAGTTTGAATGATAGTTCACTATCATACTGACTGATACAATGGTGAACGGGAACACAGTTCTCAGGAGGTCTACATTAGCTATTTTGGCTGGCTGGTACTTGGCCACAGTAGACGCTATATAAAAATTTAACAATCCTACTGTTAGGAAGGTTTATTCTGTCATCGACTATTGGGCTTGGGCATTTTAATGGTGGTTAAACTTAAAATCGAATAGCTGAAACCCCGTCGGTTAAGCGAACTGTTCCGGAAAGTTTTGACATCGATTTTTTTGCATCGAGACTTAAGTTTTCGTTAAAACGATCCGGGTGCTTCGCATGTTGATGCCTTTAAACTTACCTGAAAAAGAAATGTATTTAGCATGAGCACGAAATAACGCAATTTTAGCACAGAAGCAGCGACAGGGCTGAGGACCGTACCAAATTTCACGACACAGCCTTGGTATGTGCTTCTTCTGAAGACTGGCGGCCTCTGAAGTGGATCTACCAAGCACCTAACATTCGTTAATACTGCCCCAGCTCCAGGAAATCTCAGTGATTCTGATCGAGCCTCAAATTATTGACTTGTATTGGGTCTGGAGATCCTTGAAGGAAAGAGGACTCAATGGTGCAGCAAGTGAAAATACTGACTGGAATATGGACAAAACGCACATCAAAACAATGTGGAAATCATCTTGTGAATCCACAGATGTGTTGTAATCAACAAGGAATTAATCCCTTTGGAAGTACCACTGCAGGTCAGATAATGTGAATTTTCGAACATTCTAGTGGAAAGAATTTGAGTTTTTGTTTTGTAAATACCGCACGATCGGCAATAAGTGACAACAATCAAGGACTAGATGACGACTCCTGGGAATTCCTATGGGACAGTTCTTTTTCACCCTTGGTAGGAGACAAAGGTGGTGGCGTTATGGCTTTTGTGCATGGAATTTGAAGCCCAGAGTTGTTGACGTACCGGGTTCGGAATTGGATGATGAAATTACTTGGATCACAGTCCATCCTAAACGGCTTCCTAGACCTTTATCGGGAATCGCAGTATGCGTGTTTTACTTCTCACCGGGGCAGCCCGTATCTGCTCGAACTGCTTTTTGGGAAAAGCTCCAAGAGTCTGCTGACTTTATCCAAAGGAAAAACCCACTTTTTGCACTGGCAATGTTGGGCGATGCAAACGATTTAAATACTAGATCCCTAGCGTCGTCACTTAGTTTTAAAAATGTTATTAATTTCCCTACTACGAAAGGGGGTACACAGCTTGATGTTATCCTTATTGATCTGAATAAGTGTTACCAAACCCCTAGTGAATTGGCCCCACTGGGGGGGGGGGAGTTACCACTATATGGTCCAATGGAATCTGTTAGATAAAATAAAAATAGCCTATTCAGTGACGGAAATTACCAGCAGGCCAATCACGGATGCTGGTCTCCTCTCTTTTGGTGATTGGATTACTTCCGAGGCTTGGACTGATGTGTTACATATTGAAGATGTTGATGTCAAAACTGAGTACATGCATAGAAAACTGATAACACAGTTTGAATCTTCTTTTCCTGAACGGAAAAGAAAGGTTTGTTCTTCTGACAAACCCTACTTAAATTCAGAAACAAAAAAAAATATAAAGAAGAAATTAAAACTTTTTAGAGAAGGTAAGCGTGAAGAAGCCAACAAGCTGAGAAATGAAACAGAAAAAAATTAAGAAAGCCCAAGCTGATTTTTATTCGAAAGAAGTTGATCATCTTTTAGCTTCTAAGCCGGCGAAGTTCTTTCAAGAAATAAAAAAGCTGGCTGGTAAAAATCCTTCACCTGTTGATTTTAAGAAAGATGAACTGCCTGTCAAAACAGCCAACGATTTAAATGCCCATTCTGCCGCAATTGTTCAGTCCTACCCACCACTTTCTCCAAAGACCCCTTCGGTTAATGGGCCCTTTATTTCCCAAGAACATAGTAATCCGCCTCAAGACCTCCCTGGAATTAATATCCCTGAAATAATGATATCCGAGGTGAAATTTAAGCTGTCTAAGCTAAAACGAACTGCAGTTACGCCTTTTGATATCCAAGTGACGTTAATTAAGGCTTTTGCAGCCGAATTGGCCCTTCCGCTGACTAACATTTATAATAAAATATCACGAAGTGGCCAGTACCCTAAGAAGTGGAAAGTGGGATTTATTACAACAAAAAAGGGTGGTGCTAATGATTTTGCTGGTGTAAGGCCAATTTCTGTGACTTCAATTTTTAGCCGCGTGTATGAAGGTTTTGTTGCTGCTTGGTTGAAAAAATATTTGGCATCAATTATTGACCAGCATCAATACGGAAACGTCCCGAAGGCTTCTACAACACATTATTTAGTAGGGCTTATAGACTTTATCCTAAAGAATCTGGATACCCCAGATAAGTGGATTAACCTTTTAGCTATCGACTTTAAGAAGGCTTTTGATCTTGTGGACCACCAAATACTGTTAAATAAGTTAACTGAGAATAATGTACCTGAATTTATTGTAAATATAGTACGGGGGTATTTAACGGATAGATTACAAATTGTAAAATACAAACAGTGCATGTCAGATGCGCTTCCAGTTTTTTGTGGGGTGCCCCAGGGAACTGTGCTTGGTCCTTTGTGTTTTCTTATTATGATAAATGATACTGCTCAGGATACTGATGAGCGATGGAAATTCGTAGACGATTTATCACTGGCAGAAGTTGTGGGAGAGAATTTAAAAAGTCAATCTTTGGAAATAATTCAGGATATTGCTACAGAAGCTTCTCGGTCGAATATGGTAGTGAACAGTGACAAATCTACAATACTAACAATTTCATTTCTTAAAACTCTTCCACAATTCCACCCTCCCATTCCTGATAACCTAACTTCTGACCAAATTACACTCCTTGGCATTATTATATCTTCTGATATGTCTTGGGAGGAAAATACCAAGCATATTTTAAAGAAAAAAGAAATTCAAAGTCCCTAAAGAAAGAATGAAAGAGTTGTATTGTATGTTTGTCCGTTCACTACTTGAATATGTCTGTCCAGCATGGCATTATGGACTTACAAAGAGTGATTCAGATAAGTTGGAAATAATCCAAAAACGTGCAGTCCAAATTATAATCGATGGTTATAAAATGCCGTACTCGTATCTTCTAAAGGAGTGTAAGCTGGAACCCCTTTCTATACGTAGAGAACAGCTGTGTCAACGTTTTGGAACAAAGTTGTTATCCCACCCTATTTACCGAAACATCCTTCCTCCACCCTTTAAACCGGAAAGAACCAGACCTTCAAGAGAAGCAGCTATGAAAGTACCAAAACTCACACCTGTCGCCTGTAAAACTGAAAGGTACCGTAATAGCTGTGTGCCTCAGTTTACCTTGTATCATAACAACCTAACCTGAATTAGTGTATTTATTGTATGACAATTGTATATATGTTTTAGTTGTAGGTTAGTGACAAGTGCCAATGAATTTGCTCGCGCATGAAATGTTGTGCCGCATTTATTTGAAATTAAATTAAATTAAATTAAACTAAAAAGACAAAAGACAAAAGACATAAAAGACAAAAAGAGAGAAAGAGAGAAATATGCCAAGGGGCATGCAAATCAACGCAAGAACAAAAAAAAAGTATTTTCATACTTTTTCCAGTAAGTGGCTCAAAGATCTACGTTTAAAGGATTGGATATCAAAAGACCCCAAAGAGCCTACTGTAAGTATTGTTCAAAGGCTTTAAAGGGGAGCAAAACTGCCAGGATACGCCACGCAAGTAGGGACCCTGAATCAAGTCACTGGCAAGCATATCACTGGCAAGCAGTTCAAGCCAAAAAGAGACAACTTTCTGTTGATGACCCATGTGCTGTTTCAGAAATTGTCCGGGAGAAGGAGCTGTACAAAGATCAGTCAACCCGACTCGAGCTAGCCCTAGCAGCATGGGTTGCCAAGGAAAATCTTCCAATATCTGTAATGGACTCTCTTCCTCAGATCCTAAAGAAATACGTGAAAGACTTGCCAGCTGTTAATCTTATGGCCTCGCCAAGGACAAAGACAGCGGTTTAAGAAAGAATGTCGTCATTCATCAGCGATCGAATGCGGATGCATCCGATCGATAACTCTGGCCACAGACCTTTAGTTGTAATTTGGTTCAAGAGTGAGAAATCAAGAGAAGAAAAAGTGTCCGGCAGTTACGCTATTCGACGCTTCGCTAAGTATTCGTTCCGTGTGCGCTCAGTGGTGGAGTAGCGAGCAAAGCATAACCTGCCGGATTACAAGAGAAGTTCCATAAGATGACAGAGGCTACGCAATCACAGGTGCTACCTGCGCAATTGACAGATCCGATAGTGATGGCGCAGATCATCGGTGAAATGAACTTTAAACTGGACCTGATTCCCCGCTGTCGTCGAGTTTAGCCTCCATAGTAAGTAACATGGAAGGGATCACGCAGGAGATTAACGGAAATAAGACCTCAATACAGGTTGTTAGCGGAGACGTTGCCTCACTGCAGCGACGGTTAGCTGATTCGAACCGTCGCACAAACGCACTTGAGGCCGAGCTCAAACGATCCAATATTATGTTATATAACCTTCAGCCCATGAATCCTCCCCGCGGATCACTAAACGAGGAAGTGATTACTTACCTGAACTGGCGGCTACCCTTCCTGGAACTGAATCGTGGCAATGTTAAAGACGTGTTCAGGCTAAGATCAGGCCCCGTTCTACTCAAGCTAAATGAAACAGAGACTCGCGACGTTATTTTGAAAAGCGGAGCTCAACTTAAACAAGACGGAGTCTCCGTAGCGCCTGATTATACCGCAGCGCAACGCGAAGCAAGAAACCACCTGAAGCCCTTTATGAACCGGGCAATTGAAGATCGTCGTTTGGTTCGCTTGCGAGGTGAGAAACTGTTCATCGATGGAAGGCTTTTCATGTATAACGAAGAAGAACAACGTGTTCAGGAGATACCAGATAATGGAAACAGGAACCCCAGGCAGAGTCAGCCACCCCCCCCTCCAACGTCAGCGTTCAGTAAGGAACAATTGCGCAAGTCTTCCGCAGAGAGTAGACGATGCTATGGCCGACACCGAAGAATCTGGAGGAGATAGCGATACAAATACCGCGGCTGAGCTTGTACGAAGGCCCCCACTCCAGAATCATGCACCTATCATCGCACCTACAGAACCGACGTTCGCGAGCATCACGGCAGACAACGGACTACAAAAGCGCACCCGAAAGCATGCTGAAATTATTAGCCCTCTGGATAGCTCCCAATCAGGCTTTCGCAACGTGCGAAATTTGAGGTACCATGCTCGAGGAGATGGACGTTACCCATCGAGATCGCCAGGAGCCACTCGAGCACCAAGTCGGGATCTCGGATCAAGTTTTTACCAAACCGATTTCGCCCCCGAAGCCGCTGAAGAAACTTTGAGACCCCCGTTTAACCCTGATGATGTAGTTAGGACGTCAGAAACCCTTCAATATTATCGGGAGATAAAAAGAGTGTACGAGTCAGAGTTTTATTTTAAGTTAAACCTCCCATCACATTATCTTACATACTGGATACAGTTGAGGGCAAATTGTCTATCACTTCGGGGAAGAAAAAATATCTTTGATAAATGGAAGAATCCAAGAAGCAGGCGACCTTGCCCTTTTTGCGAGATTGAAGATGATGGTTTAGACCATTTTCTTACTAGGTGCCATACGCTTTCAGGTTTGAGGGAGGATACGTTTCGGGGAATTAGTGTTGCCCTCCCTGGTATCTTATTAAGTACTTCTGCGCAGGTAATTTGTAAAGTAGGGCGATACATTGATGGTGCATTAAAACTTGGATTTTGTTAGGAGATTCATTGATTTGTTTAAGTTTGTGTACGTACATATATGTAATGTGTTTGTGTATATGGCCTTCGGTTTTTTTCTGAATACACACTACTATAGGAAAAGCAGGTGAAGACGAGATCGTTGCAGCATTGAAAGTGACCAAGTTCTCAATCATCGTTGATGAATCAACCGACAGGACAACAATGAAATTCCTTGTAAAAATCGTTCGTTATTATTCTCTGGAAGAGGGGAAACCGATCGAAGAATTTTGTTCAATGCCAGTTCTGTCTCATGCAACAGCTAAAGGGTTGAAGGACTTTATTGTGAACGAATTTTGTTCAAGAAAAAAACCACTGAAAAAAACATTGTTGGCTTTGCTTCTGACAATGCGAGTGGGCTTGGCGAAAAATGGCTTGGCAAAGCTTTTGAAGGATTCTCTTCCGTGGCTTGCAATTTTCGGCTGTATCTGCCGTTCATTTGCCCTTTGCTCAGCTGCTAAACGTGATGTCTTAGACCCGTGTGCTGTGCATTCCAGTCATGATATTTATAACTTTGTTGCATTTACCCCAAAATGGAATTTGGACAGTGCCAGGTATTTGCTGATATAGCTGAGCACTGTCTGCTTTATCCTAGCAAAACGGGATGGCTAGCGATGGAGAGTGTGGCTCAACGTCTCCTGGAGCAATGGGGGGCACTCACCCTTTATTTTCAATCCCAGCTTGCAGATAACATACCTTCAGCAACTTCCCTTTACAACGCACTTATTAGTGATGATATTAAACTGAATTACATGTTTCTTGGTTACATTCTACCAGTGGTGATCCGACTTAATGTAGAATTTCAGAGTGAAGAGATACGGGTTCATTTACTTCTTAGTAAGGTGGAAAGCTGCTTGAAGGAAATTCTGTCAAATTTCATGAATGCAGATGCTGTGGCTCGCACCAGCCCATTTTCTATAGACATTGCAAATCCCGATAATCTGAAAAACTTCAAAGAGGTGTATTTCGGAGCAAAATTTGAAGCGCAGAGGCTTTGGCAGATGCACGTTTTGAACAACGTACAGTGTAAATGCATCAAGTTCTACCAAAAGCTGTGTTTGCAATTAAGTCACGAATCAATGCCAGTGATCGTCTGCTGAATCAGCTCAAATGTATCGATCCGACTACTGCCATTTCTGGTATGATTCCCTCTATTACTTTGGTGTGCAGTAGATTTTCAGCAACTTCAGATTTTGATGAGGAGTTTCTGAACACCGAGTGGAGAATGCTTCCACATGTTAATGATGAAATCAGAAAAAAACAGCAAACTAGATGGTCGTTTTGGGGGGTTTGTAAGGTAAAAAGTAAAAAAAAAATAAACTAGCCTTGACAGGCCAAGCTGGCGGTGCTGATCTCTGATTCTCGCCCCTCAGCCAGGAAGTGCAATGGGGGTTCGGGGGCCAGCCATCCTGTGCTTTCGCACACCCTAATGATTTCTCCAGGTACCCATTTGAAGCTCGGTGGACTTTGGCTTGTCTTACAGGGTTACGCCACTAGCCCCCGCTCAAGACCAAACAGCAGGCACAACCGAGACTCGAACAAGGGACCCTTCCCTTGCGAGTTCGGCGCCGCTAACCATTCGGCCACCGACATCCTTTCTTTGTAAGGATGGCAGTGGAAATTTGTTGTTCCCGACCCTCCCCAGATTCATGGCAGTATTGATGTCCCTTCCCCATTCCAGTGCCTCAGCAGTGAGACAATTTTCTCTACTCAAGCTCATTAAGAGCCCCCTAAGAAACAAGTTGAACCCCAGCACCATCTCTTCTCTCATGCATGGACATAGGTTTGTGAAGGGTGTATAATGGGACATATCAGATGCACTTGTCTCAAAAGCAAGAAAATGGAAGTTAGAAGCTGAAAAGGGTTAACAGTTGTTACTTAGATAACCCAACCATCTGTTTTGTACACTTAAAAGAATTCATAGTTATATGTTGTTTTCAGTTCAAAAGTCATAGTTGACAAAAGTCACGTCCTATTTCGGGTTGATGTCATCCTCTGGAAATACTTCGCCCCGTTAAACCTTCCCTATTTTCTTCCATGAAAAAGAAATGACGTCTGGGAGATGATCCAGGAATCTGCTCCTTATTCATTTATTGTTTTGGTACAAAAAGATAGGAAAGGTTTAAAGGAATTGTTCTCAGAAAATTATTATTTCTCCATTCGAACCTTGACTACCCAATATACCAGACACCATACCTTGATCACTTCAATCTATTTCCAATTTCAAACATAATTATTTTTATTCTATATTGTGCCTAGCTTTTGAACACAAGCCGATAGCTTCCATGAGACCGACATGCGTTTCGATACGATCTGTTGGGCGAAATCGAAAATTTTCTTAGTAGATTGATTTCAACATGGTGCCATGCGATGTTGTAACGTCCGAAGCCATCGGCATGAAATCAAAAGTGAGGCGCAGTGTGGAATAAATATAATTTGTTTTGACAATGGAAATAGGTTGAAGTGATCAAGGTATGGAGTCTGGTCTAATGGGTAGTCAAGATTTTAATGGAGAAATACAATTTTTCTCCGAACATTTCCTTTAGTGGGGGAGAGTATTTTCATTGGTAAACATAAACACGTGATAGGTCCATTTTCAGTTCTTTTTCGATAAAGTGTTTACAATTCGTTTTAGCTGAAAAGTACCAGTATTGAAATCTGCATTTGTTAAATTCGAATAAACCTTATTTTATCATTCTGAAGTACCGTCTAAATTTAGGTGAATTTCACATAGAAATTGCTGTGAAAATCACCAAACTACTAAATTTTTGTGATTTTTACATTAAAAATGCTGTGAAAATCACCAAATTTTCGAAAAAACACCAAACTTTCAAAAAAATTCCCGCCTTCGGCCGGATGTACCAGCTTCGCCGCTAATTAGTCTTTTGGTGTTTTTTGGGTGATTTTCGAAAACAAAAGGTGATTAATTTTTGACTTGCGTGGCAACCCTGTTAGTAGCTGTTTTGACCTCCGACAGGAGATCACTGAATACGTAATGATCAATTTGAAGAGTGAATTGTGTTCAAGTAATTTGTGGGTAATGTGAGGTGAGGATAATGATACCGTGAGGATTTTGAAGAAAACAAAGGGAAGATCGTGTTTGTAAAAATCTGACCCATAGAAAAATGGTGGTGTCTGCCACCTTCTCCGACCACATGAATCAAACTCTTTAAATTTCAAAACAGATTCATCAATGTGCCACACCATGTCCATCGTACGTCATTCCAGTTAGAACTTTATCAATATTTAGACATCTGTTTCAACTGTGTTTCAATCTGAAAACTGACATAACCGAGCAGACCGGAAATACCAGACATCTCATGAGCTTCACCTTGGGAAAATACCAGACATCTCAAGAGCTCCACCTTGGGAAAACCAAACACTCACGACTAGTGAAATTCGTAATCCCATCAAATCGAATCACATGTTTTCCGCTATCGTAATCAATTCTATGGCACTCAAGGAAATCAAACCAACTCAAGAAGTCATGAAAACGAACTAACAGTGAGTGAATCGAAATAGAACAGAACTGAACTGAGCAAAGAATTGAAAGAGTGCACAAAAACGAATCTTCATTTGATTTGCAATGCCTGGCGCCTGCAAAATCCGGATTGGTTGTAGTTGAACATGAGCTCGATTGGACCAGCTGATCACCAGATTGTTGGACTGGCTAAAAGCCCTACGGGTGCCACGTGTGAATTAACTAATTTTACACAGGGAAAAGGCCGATGCCAATGAAGCTATAAGCCAGAGTATCTACTATTTAACCTTTCGAAGCCGAGGGCAGGGCACCAGCTCAGGTTAATCAAAGGTTAGCGACTGACATGTCATTAAAGCAAAACGAAGCATCGACTGCGAAAGCCTTAAGGTCCCTTCACACTGAAAAAAAAACTCTTACATACTCCCTTCACACTGAGACGGATGTTACGTCGACGTACGAAGCCTACATAGTTCTCCGTAACGTAAAAGTTTTCCTTCGTAACGTAAAAATCACTAGTTGAAATTTGTTCAACTTAAGAAACGTAACAAGGTATTAGATATGATTTAGTGATTTAGATATCATTGTCATCTTTTCCCTGTCTTATTCTTCATCAAAACCGACGAAAAATTCATAAAATAAAATAAATTCTTCAATTTTATTCTTACGTCAGTCTGAAGGGGTCCTCTAGAGGTGTGAAAGAGTAGATGTAACGTAAGAGATTACGGAACCGTAACGTAAAACGTCATTCTGCAGGCACCTTTACCGTCTATGTGTAAAGGCAACGTAAAATGCGCGGGTTTAGGCGAGCCTGCCACACCGGGCGGAATTTCTTAGGGTACCAGAAAACCCCTGGCGTACCCCCTCCCCCACGCCAGATGCAAATATTATAATGGGAAATCAGAATGTCTTAAAAGAAACTTGCAGTTAAGACTGCAAGCACAAGGATCTTTACGCGTGATGGCGGCTCGCTGGCCGCTCGCCTCTATATATAATTTTCCTTAATAATTTTAGTACATTTTTGGGATCCCAAAACGTAAGTGGAGGGATACCTATGACATCGCAAAAGTTGTCCGTCCGTCCGTCCGTCCGTCCGTCTGTCCGTCTGTCCGTCTGTCCGTCCGTCTGTAAGCACGATAACTCTCGAAGGGAATGAGATATTTTGATGAAACTTGGTGTGAGCATTCTTTGGGTCAAGAGTAAGGTCGAGTTCGTAGATGGGCCCTGTAGCCCTACATTTAGGGGTGGGGGAGGGGGTTCAAATTAAGGGACAAGCAAAATATTTTTAAACAGCAAATGTGATAGTCGATTATGGGGTAAGAAGGCATGCTGAACACGAATATGAAAACCATTTTCTCGCCGGACAATTAGTTCACCCGGAATCCGGCCAAAACCGGAAAGTTTGTTAAAAGTAAAAGTTTTATTTGAAGTCGATTAGATGTTGGATCTAGGGATAAGAAAGCATGCTGAACACGAATATGAAAACCATTTTCTCGCCGGACAACTAGTTCGCCCGGAATCCGGCCAAAACCGGAAAGTTTGTTAAAAGTAAAAATTTTTTCTGAAGTTGATTAGATGTTCGATGTAGGGGTAAGAAGGTATGCTGAACAATAGTACGAAAAATGTTTTCTCGCCAGACAATTAGTTAGCCCGGAATCCGGCCAAAACCGGAAAATTTGTTAAGAGTAAAAGTTTTATTTGAAGTTGATTAGATGATAGATCTAGGGGTGAGAAAAGATGCTGAATCCGTATGACAATCATTTTTTAGCCGGACACGTAGTTCTTCAGGAATCCGGTTGAAACCGGAAAATTTGTTAGAAGTTAAATTTTTCTTTGAAGTTGGGATGTTGGATGTAGGGGTAAAGAGATGCGCTGAATTCGTTTTTGAGCTTTAGTTATCGCCGGACAAGTAGTTCTTTAATTTCGCCAAAACCGCAAAATTCACAGAAGTAGGTTAGGATCGTTTCGATCGGCTTATTCTGAATCCATATCTGAACTTGGTTTTCTTAATGATTAGCTGTTTGGCCTGGCGAAGAAAAAACCTTACTGTCTGGATCAGATATTGAATCTTTTGGGATCCCATCGGAACCTTTGGTCTTGTTATTATTGCACAAGTCTAGATATGTCCGATACGGCAATACTGACTGTGTGGGAGAGGGTTCACCGGGGGATGGGGGGTCGTCAGGTTTTTGGGATCCCAAAACGTAAGTGGAGGGATACCTATGACATCGCAAAAGTTGTCCGTCTGTCCGTCCGTCCGTCTGTCCGTCTGTCTGTCTGTAAGCACGATAACTCTCGAAGGCAGTGAGATATTTTGATGAAACTTGGTGTGGGGATTCTTTGGGTCAAGAGTAAGGTCGAGTTCGTAGACGGGCCCTGTAGCTTTACATTTAGGGGTGGGGGAGGGGGTTTAAATTAAGGGGCAAGCAAATTTTTTTTAAACAGATAATGTGACAGTCGATTATGGGGTAAGAAGACACGCTGAACACGAATATGAAAACCATTTTCTCGCCGGACAAGTAGTTCGTCCGCAATCCGGCCAGAACCGGAAAGTTTGTTGAAAGTTGAAGTCTTATTTGAAGTTGATTAGATGGTCGATATAGGGGTAAGAAGGCATGCTGAACAAGAATATGAAAACCGTTTTCTCGCCGGACAAGTAGTTCGTCCGCAATCCGGCCAGAACCGGAAAGTTTGTTAAAAGTAGAAGTCTTATTTGAAGTTGACTAGATGTTCGATATAGGGTAAGAAGGCATGCTGAACACGAATATGAAAGTTATTTTTCGCCAGACAAGTAGTTCGCCTGGAATCCGGCCGAAACCGGAAAGTTTGTTAAAAGTAAAAGTTTTATTTGAAGTTGACTAGATGTTCGATCTAGGGGTAAGAAGAGATGCTGAATCCGTATATGACCATCATTTTTTTGCCAGACAAGTAGTTCGTCCGGAATCCGGCCAAAACCAAAAAGTTTGTTAAAAGTAGAAGTTTTATTTGAAGTTGATTAGATGTTCGTTTCAGGGGTAAGAAGACATGCTGAATCCTTATATGAAAAGCATTTTCTACTCGGACAAGTGTTTATCGTTACATAAGCGATTACATTTGTTTTTACCATGATGTATGAAATTCGTGTTCTTAATGATTAATTTTTTCTCCTTAAATCCTTTCCAAAGTTCATCAGTAAAAATCTTCAAGAAGTCTAGCGGACACTGGAGAAGACAAAACCGATTTGTCTGGATCAAATATTCGGTTTTTGGGATCCCATCGGAACCTTTGGTCTTGTTTTGCGGGAACCCAACATGCGCATATTTCGGAAAACGCACGCTCGGGTTCATGCCAAGTATGATTCCGTTGCTATGTGTCTTCTGTATTGGCAGGATTCGCGTCAGGTTATGGAATGACTTTTATTAAAACTCTTGACGAAATATTCAAAATAAACACAGGAGTAAGTAAGCAGAAGGGCTGCCAAGCCAACTACGAAGCTCGGAGAAAGCGCCCCCACCCCTCACTTAACAGAAATATTAAAAACAAGTTTCATAACAATTACGTGAAGCTACATTGCTTTAAGCGGCATGACGACGGACTCCGATGCGAATTGGATTCCGGATAACTTTTGTTTGCGGTTTTTATGAACACACAGAAACACTTCAAATCTACAGTTTCCCTTCCGAAAAGTAAAGGGAGAAAACAGGGGAGACTTTCGGTAGGAGGAAGATGAGACAACAGTCGCCTACACGATACTCCGAATTGACGACTGAAACTCTTCGCCAAAGCTAGGATTTCTGACTTTTAAGCTACGGTTATACTCTTAATGACTAACTCTCTGTGGGCCGTGTAACTAGCGGAAGAGCCGGAAGCGTCACCACAGCCGTCTCCAACGAACAACGGGATTGGTTGACACAGGATTTAAGTACTTGAGTTCTAGTCGTTCTTCCCGAGGTTCACTGGCGTGTTTTGGACTTAAGTCATACCAGGGACCCATAAATTTCCTTACAGGGGGCCTGTCATTTCCTATGCTTCTGTATATTGATGTGATGACCGAGCCATCCAGTTTCCAAAAATCCCCGCTTGAGTCGATCGGCATTCTTGTTTGCCTCACTGGACGTGCTAGCCAAAGAGACTCCTCCCTCAAGGCGCCAGCAGCCAATCCCAAATTTTGTCTATCTGGTCTTGAACGTCATTGGACCGTGGGTGGCTACATTCCGTGCGCACAAGATAGCATCAGAAATCTCTTATTGACGTAAAGGAAATTTATGGGTCCCTGGTCATACAGAGTATTGCCATTTATTCAGTAAATGATTCCAAAGTGTTCTTCTATGTAGCTCTGGCACGGTACGAATCATTTGAGCAGTTTGTTGATTTTCAATCTTGTTCTTGTGACGGGTTTCATGCGTCAACTCGGAATAGTGTTTCTAACACACTAGGCTACTTTAAGAGCGCTGAGCTAGAAAAGGACGAATCGTTCGAACTGAAAGCTTTAGCTATTGGTGCTGCGACAGAACCAGTCATACACAAATCCTCAATTTTTGGGAATGGTACCCCAACGCCTTGGCATGTCCCAACGCATGGGCATGGTGCTCATACATTGGGGCGCCATGCCCTGCAGCAACGGCATGGTAACATCATGGTACCCCGATAAAATCTGTTTGAGAAGAAAATTTGCATTTCAGATTCTCATCAGCTCAACAGATTCTCAGCTTGCTGCAGGGTATGGTGCCCCAACGCACGAACACATGCTATGCCCCAAATTTTAGGATTTGTGCATAACTGCACAGGACCCGGTCCAATGCCGATTCCCAGACCTTGTCCTTAACCACAACAGGTATTGATAATGAGCCCTTGGGAGAATGTTCACCTATCGCAAGCATAATTGCATGACTGCTTCTCTCCTACAACGGACAAACCTTTCCAAATTTTTCTTTGTTCTTAACTTAACGTTCTTTGTTCTTAACTTTGTTATTCATGAAAGTCGTATCTATCCATGAATGGAGCAATCTTCCCCCTTTTTTAGGGACAGAATTTTCCACTACCAGATACAGCGCTGACAGGCACCTATTCTGGTCAAACAAAATTAAAAGTAAGTGCTTGTACGACATTGATAGACTGATAAGGGGCGTGTTCCACCCCTCTACCAATAGTAACTATTAGTTACTATTTCCGTTCCAGCCTCACGAAAAGTTACTACGCTGACCGTTCCAACTGTCTCAAAATAGTAACTAATATTAACTATTTGCTTACCAAGCTCGGGAGCGTAGTAACTACACATCTCTGTAACGTGATTGGTCGGATCACCCCGCGGCCTGATATGTGACCGAAAAATTAAAAAAGCGTTCCAGCCTAGCGTAGTAACTACGGTAACTAGCGTAGTAAACTACGGTAAGTAGGGTGGAACACGCTCAAGGTCCCTGAAGGTAACTTCGACCAACAAAGAAAATTTTCTTTGGTTATATGCTTCTGTTTTTCCTTTCCTTTTTTTTTATTTTTTTTCGCGTAAATTAATTATTATTGTTATATAACATCAATATTTATAGCTAAAAGTCTATTTGGTCCTGAATCAATTTTCTACCCATACAAAGCAGAGCGTTAAAGACCGCCACGATTTTTGGTTGTAAATGTTTCGTATGAAGATTGTATCCACAGAATGCGTTTTGTTCCGCTTACGAACTGAGATGCCACATGAATAAAATTCAACTTGGGAGTTGAAACGGTAGGCCGCAAATTTTGTTGCCTGACGCCGCGGATTCTTTCCTCTGGCGATGCCAAAATCGCCTACCTGAGACGAGCTCGCGTTCTGTGGGCACCTAGCTCAACTCTGACAGCATTCTCTAATTGTAAGCTATTTGGCTAAATATTAATTGATCGATAAACTGATGTCGTACCTACCGGAAACCAAAGAGACGTATAAACAGGGAGGAAGATAGCCGAGTGACACCAATAAAAAGGCCGTTGGTACTATAAATAATATTTCACTGGCCCTTCGTAACATATTTGACAGTGCGGATCCGTCAGCTTCATTCATACTTAAGCTAGAATCTTTCGTTGTTTTTCCAGAAGCTCATTTTCTAGCTTGAGCCTGAAGAGGGTCCTTGACAAGAAGTGCCGAAATATAGATCTAATGCAGCTGACGTATCCGTTTGTCACTGTCAAACATGAATCGCAGTCAGCTTGGGCTGAAGGAAATATTTATCTTTGGTAACAATCATTATACCGTACGACCCGGGAGGCAGGGAGGGATATTATGTCAACGCTAGCTGAACATTCCCCAAAGACATAATTATCTTTTTTACACACGTTACCGTAAGTTCACAAACCTGCGCCACAAACAAGTTATACTATCACGTCACTATAGCAAAAACGTCTATCATATGTGGCAGCAAAACGACTGGTTCTGCGAACACACAGATCCGTCTTTAAAGCAAATCGATTTAAACTTCCACTGGCGTGAGCGGAATACGCCAGTTCTCCCTTTATATGCTCTGTTGAAACTAGCTACGAAATCGATAAATAGAGACTACTTAGCGGAGGGGACTAGCACCCAGGGAGATAGGTGGTGACGTCATCGAAGAAAGGCTTGTCATACTGCCATAGCCCATCGAGCCGGAAGAGATGGAGCCAACCTTGTCCGTTTCCATGTCCAGCTGGTTTTGACGGAATTCTTGGAGGGTGGTGGCGAAGCGTGACCATTCGTCGGGCCGAGGAATTGCAAGTTGCTAAAAGACATGAGATTCAGCAAGGGCCTATGATTATTCGGTCATCGCTCGCGTGCTAATACATGTTATAGTATGCAAATATAGTTTCACATTCTAAAACATTTTGTCCGAAAACACTGGAGGAGCGCAGAAAGGAGCTAAGCATCGACTTCGGTTCAGCCATGGTATCTCACCGTCTCCATTACCAAATCTTAAAACGACAGAAATCGACAACAACGAATGGCAAGTTTTGGGGTAGGCTACCCAAACTCTGTCCTCTACCTACAAAACATGTCAGAAAGTTTCATCCCGAATTCGTAATCTTTCTTAAGGGCATTTACCTTGATTGCCTCAGATACTGTAAATATTTTTGATGACAATAATCTTCTTATTTGTTGAAAATAATCTTCTTCTTTAATATTTTTAAATGATTGATCCTGTTTGTTTTCTGTGTGGTTGCTTTGACCAGTGGCCAAATATCTAGATACTGTTTCTAAATCTTAAAGCACCCACGAGGCCACGACATGTTTGTGTGTTTTTCAGATGCTTTACACACTCGC
Source organism: Branchinecta lindahli (assembly GCA_023053555.1). Lineage (NCBI taxonomy): Eukaryota > Metazoa > Arthropoda > Branchiopoda > Anostraca > Branchinectidae > Branchinecta > Branchinecta lindahli. Next base: position 23,228,690 of record JAKZAO010000006.1, read on the forward strand.
CCTTCAGTCACCCAGCACACGAAAGTAGGCAGTCCATATAGTAATGCTTTTTGTCAGTTAACCACGTGTACGTCACAGAAACGCAGAAAGTCGATCTTTGCACGAAAAAAAAAAAATCAGCCAAAACTCGTTGGGGCGGATTGGACACCTCATACGAAACTAAAGCGTCGGGGAAGTAATGGATGGATGAATTATGGAAGAAATCGGATCAGTATTTCAAGCACAGCTAACCCTTCTTTTTACAGTGTGGCAACTATTCTTCCACTTTCTATCTTGAATCTTTACTTCAAAAACGTATTCTGTTCTTATCCACATTTTCTCAATTTAGTTTTTCTTCCAGAATTCTACGGATATCACCCACTGAATTTTCATTAAGCACAACGTCGACGGCCAATGATGATCAAAAACGCAATTATTCTCACTTGAATCTCAACCATTTAAAAACGCGGCGATCCAAGCAAGTCAAGATCGCGAGGTCTGGAGCTTTAAAGGATCTGTCGTACCTCCTGATACTAATCCACTCTACTTCCACAATCTTTCCATTCATTCTTATTACCGAGAATCCGGGCTTCATGGATTAGACCATCCCTCCTTTTGATGTTATAGCGATTTTTACGCGTGCCATGTTTTCTCTTTATGAGCTATATCAGGATCTCTAAGCATTTCCGATACGCTTATTGGTCAGAGGCTATGCTAGTTCCTACGCATTTGTCATCCAAGCCAATGAGTCTAAAAAGGGGCAAAGAAAAAGTAAAAGCACTGAGTAACTTGCAGAGAAAAGTTCCTACGTGGTCGATTATCAGAGAAAACCTTAGCAAAAACTCTACCTGGTACCAGGTCTTCTTTAACGGAGAAAATCCGAGAACGACTCACCTCTCCGACGTCATACACCCAGATTTTTCCTGTGTCATCACCAACTGTGACGTGCAGACCAGACTGCGTCCAAGAGACTTTGTTCAGGGCGTTATTCCCTTCTACAACAACACTTGCAGCCGGGACCTGCAAAAAATGAACGTTTTAAGCAGATATGACAGGAATACCGTTTTCTACTATTTTTTTACTTTAAATTCCCTTAAATTGACCTTAATTCAGTTTAGCAATCAAAGCGGAGTAGTCTATGTTTGTCCGCCCTTGCCTCACTAGCATAAGTCACTAGCGATAGTAAAATCGATCCGGTATCAAAACAAATGAGAAGCTTTCACTTTTTGAACTGAAAGCAGTGCATAACTGAAGAGCTGAGCGCATAAAGGTGAAAACTCACTTTTTGCTACTTTCGAGATAATCGTGTTTAAAGGACACCTGAACAATGAAACCATACTTGAACACACCATGGAGAATGCATTTACAGACATGGCCACGGAGAGCATTCTTCTCCTGAGCGTGACGTTTTCAAAATAGGGATGTTCGTTTCTGGAAGGTTTGCACATGCAGACTCCAAGACAAAAAGCACAACTCATTCAAATCTTGTACAGCGCTGGCTGGATCGTATTGAAATTTCTTCTAGATATACGTTTGGGCTTAACTGGTTAAAAAATATCACACAAGAAGGGTTGATTGGGGACATTTGTTCATTTCTAAAATTGTTCGGTACTGAAATAAGGACAGATGCAAAATGGAGCAAAAGTCATAGCTTGGAAACACTATTTCGTATTTGGATTGGGTTTTCTGCAGGCAATGTTAACGGAAGTCATACAGATAGGGATGATACTTGATATTCTTCATTCAAGTGTCCTTTAAAGTTTTGGAACCTTTGTCCTCTGAGTATCTCAATAGGGACAAGATTCTGACGGCAAAGGGAGAAAGAGCGCAAAAATGTGTACCAGGTGTTGCTCCTAACTCAATTTGCCAAAAAAGGTCCGTTATCACCTTTTCGCGCTCACCTCTTCAATTATCATCGTCAGGGAGATTTGCACATTTTTTTTTTTGCTATGAGAATAAAATTAAACCCCTATCCTAGTGGATTTTTAGTTGAAGATCAATGATAATGCTGATCAAAGGAGGACTGTTAAAAGCTAGACCGTATGGCGCTCGAACTGGAATCTGGAGAACTGCACTTGTGGGCAATGAGGATGTAATATCCCGATAAGCAGCTTGCAACTGATGATGTCACTAAATCAGTTATCGAATCTGCGGCTTTCTCTGTGGCAGCAGGTTGACCATTCTAGGGTAAGCCTGAAAAGTACCCCTTGCCAAGAAGAGCAGAAATATCGCCAGTCGTCTGTAAATATTAGCAATGACATATTTGTTAATTTCAGGTAAGAACTTGTAAACATTTAATATTTCGAATGTCTTCTTTTTCTATCTTGGTCAAAATAAAAGACACTGGTCTAAAACAGTGGTTCCCAACCGGGGGTACGCGTACCCAAAGGGGTACGCAAGACCCTTGCAAGGGGTACGCGAAGGAACCAAAATGTTTTAATTCGTAACTTCAAAATCTCGCCTTACTCATTTTTCATTGCCGAAAGCCTAATATTGCCAGCAGAGCCATCACTAGCCAAAACGTTTTGAGGGACAAGATATTTTTACCGACTGTTCTTCCAAAAAAATATCTGTTTTTACGAAAAATCGCGGCGCTTCGCGCCGACTCGTTTCTTTTTAACCGTCTGGACGACCACTTTGGGGAAGGGGTGTTGCCAACAAGTGCGTGACGCCCCTGACTACAGCTAGCCTACTGCCGTAAATTCTGTTCCTGTGTCTAACAATATTGTTTCAAGAAGAATCGAAGACATAACAAGGGAGGGATATTGCCATTCAGGTTACGAATTAAGCGAACGAAAACGTTTGCGATGCAGTTCGATGAAAGCAGGGAGAACACCAAAACCAAACACAGAAACAGTCTGACTGTAAAAAAAATATTGCCTTAAATGACGTCGAGCCGAGATTTCATAAAATTTTAGCTAAAAAGCAGCTTCAAGTGTCTCGTTGATTTTGTATAGAATTCTAAACATGTATACCCTATCAGTATGATAATAAATATCGTCTTTTTAACGTTCTGGAAAAGGGGGTACGCAACATTTTCAAACCTTGATTAGGGGTACGCGGTATGGAAAAGGTTGGGAATCACTGGTCTAAAAGACATGCACTTCTGGGCATGAAACCTTAGCTGCGTTTTTGCAGACACCATAGTATCTGATACCACGGTCAAAAGTCGTTATCCCAGATACCGTGGTATTTGATACCACGGTCAAAAGACGTTTTTGCAGTTACCTTGGTATCTGGGAAGGTACCTTGATATCTGATATTCATATACCACGGTCGGACCGTGGTATCTGAAAAATTCATCTCACTTTCATCATCACTAACACAAGCGTCTAGTTTTTTGTCAAATTAGTGAGAAAGAGATTACGTCACTCTGGATGTCAGTGGATATCAGTGTTTCTTTTTGGATGATTCTTAAAAGCGCATATCCGGCAATTGTCGTTTGTGTAGAGCAACCGCAGTACCAGATATCACAGTAACTGCAAAAAATTACAACTGCAGATCAATTTACCATGGCAACAGATACGTATCTGCAAAAACGCAACCTTTGTTTCGTTCTGGCTGTGAGCCAAATAGAATCTGGATCTGGACGAAGCAAACCTGATATCCTAAACTGATTAGCTGAATGAATTATGTTTTAAGGCGCAGATTCAGTAAAATCTTCACTAGCCCAGCTAAGGAAAAATGGAAGAACAGAAGTACCTCGGTGTCCTGGTTCAGATTCCAGAGGTCAAGACGACCTGTTCCATCTACCGTGGCGAACAAAGCTGGATGGACAGGCGACCAGGCGACATCGTAGATGTAGTCGCCATTGTCTTCGAAGGAATACACTGGCCGGTTTTCCTAGAAAAAGAAGACAAGAAAAGAATAAGGCGTATTCACAATAAGTTTTAAGCAGGTTCGATTCACCTACAGTCATCCATATACATTATCCTAATATTGTTTGTAGTCATCTCCTTCACAAATAATAGACGTCACTGTCGATGCGAATTTTATTTTTCGTAGAGCGAATCGCAGACGAACAGGTTTCATTAGGTTCGCTACAATTTCGGCAGAAATCCCAAAACGAAAAAAAATTCCCGACGGAATTTAGAGATATTAACCGACTGTTTTGTAGAAACGACAAACACAGCCACGCCGCAGTTCAATAAAACGGGCATCTAGGGCTGGTCGTAGACAGTCATAGATAATCGAATCGAATGCGGCTTTACCTAGCGCCCGTTCCCAGTCAGTTCTGAAAGTTATTCTGATACTTTGTTTCCGCCCGGGTTTTGCCATTCCCAATCATAACTGGCCTGCGTGACCCAAGCTGAGCCTGAGACCCAAGTTTGAAAGGAAGAAGTAGAAGGAGGCAATTATCGTCTTTACTTTTTCCTCAACTCTGCTTTATCCCTAGCCCGCCTCCGCTATAGTGACCAGACATTCCCGCTAACTAAACGGCCATGTCAGACGTATAATTTTCCGATGCAGTCCAAGAGAAAAGGCAAAAAACAGGTGCCCATTTGGATAAAGAGTTTCAGAGATAAACGGCAATCATGTAGGCTACGCGAGATTTTCTATGTCTGACATTCGCTGCTGACGCACGTCCCATCGATCCGTTAACTTTGCGTCCCCAATCGTTCCAGTCTCATTCCCGGGATTTCTAACTTCTTATGTGATATTTTTCCACGCTAACGGCCTTTAAAATGGATTCTTGTATTCACCTTATTCGGCACATCAGCCTCCCGCGCATCGCTTCCAAGGAGCTGATTGGTCAGCAATACCGGTTATGCGAAATTCTCCGATATCTCAGCGAAAAAACGGGGCTGCGCAAGGTTGAATACAGCCACGACGGGTTTGTGATCTTTGGGAAAACTAGCATAGTTTTAACGGCGTCGCGTCGCGTGTCTTAGAACAAGCCATGAACCAACTGCGACTTGGTGCTTTGAATATTACCTTCTGACTCCATAGCTTCACAGTCCAATCGAAAGACGACGTTAGAAATAGATGCGAAAAGTCGAGAGGTCCAGCAGCTGAGTGACTTCGAATACCGGTGACGGGACCATAGTGCCCATCGTAGAGCTCCATCACACCAGACTTATTCCCATGTCTGCAATGGCAAACCAAAGTTAACCAAATATCAAAGAAAACGAACTCGTGCAAAGAGCCTTCAAACTACAGCCTGCCTATTTGCCCGGCGACTGTCTCACGTGAGTCTCAATATCGGCTGTTTGTACTCTAAACCAACTTGTCCCTTTATTTCCTGCTACCTGCAACATTTTCCTTCCGCGATAGTACAATGAACTACAGTTGCGTTTTTGCAGATACCACGGTATCTGATAGCTGTTACCGTGGTATCTGGCCAGTTACCCTGGTACCTGATATTCGACCGTGGTAACTGATCGTGGTATCTGAAAAAATCCATCTCACTTTCATCATCACCAACACAATAGCCTAGGTTTTTGTCAAATTGATGGGAAAGAAGTTTGGCACTTGTGATGTGAGTGGATAGAATTACCAGCGGATGACGTCAGCTACTGTTTGCGCCTTTTGGATAACACAAAAAGAATTGAGTTCCCCGTTTCTTTCCTCCTTGCTCTGTTCGATATCTTGGTCTCAATCTTTGTAGTGAACTTGGATTCTGATAAACCAAGAGGTGCAATAGCCTTATTCGATCGATGCATGAGTCTATTTACTTTTATATTAGGCTAGTATTATTATTTACTATCCCTCGAAACATGCAAGAGGAGCACACCATATGCGATAAACTTTGATCACAAACAATCTAGACGAAAGCGTAAGACTCCAAAGCGCAACCAAGCATTCAAAGATACAAAAAAAAGGATGAATTCATCGTTGTTTAAAAAAAGGGGATAGGTAATAACAAAGGTGAAAGACGGTGAAGATCCCAGAAGAGATAAACAAAGTAGGTGTACAATTTAAACAGGCTGCCTTGGCCATTTTTAAGCCAGCAACTGAATTGTTAATAATAATAAGATGCCGTGGTCGTGAGGAATACAATACGTCTTGCTAACCTGCAAGCGCTGTAGACGGCGCCATCTTCCGATCCCACGAGGAACGTATTCACATCCGCTTGTGGTTGAGGGAACGTCATGCAGGTGGCAGCAACGGACTTTCCAGATCGATGGTGGAGCTCTAAAGTTTCTTGCGGGGAGGACAACATGTCCAAACTCCAGGAGCAGAGTTTGCCGTCCGTCGAGATAGAGACGAGACTATGCGCGTTTGGGGTACCGACCACACTTATGCAGTAAACTGGGTGCTGCAAAAAAGGAATCGACTGGGTGTATTGTCCATATTCAAGCTCAGAACCACCAAGCAGGACTTCCTTTCAGTCCCCAATGATACCCCCCCCCCCTCCCCATCTAAGTCAACCTAGAACTCTGTCAGGATATAAACATTCCTTCAGCTCAGGCTGACTGCAAATCATGTTTGACAGTGCAAAACGGATACGTCAGCTAACTTTTATTAGAGCTGCATTTGAGCCATTCTTGGCAAGGGTCCTCTTCAGATTCAAGCCGCTCAAACTGAACAAGACCAAAGGTTTCGATGGGATCCCAAAAATTTTATATTTGATCCAAAAAACTAGGTCTTGACTTCGCCAGATTCAGTCTTCGCCAGGCTTATCATCTGAGAAAACCAAGTTCAGATATACCTGTATAAGCCATAGGCCTATCTATTTTGACGATACTGAACGAAACTTCCTGCTTTACTTCTGCCAAATTTCCGGTTTCGGCCGAATTACTCGCCCAGCAAAAAAAAAGATAGTTCAGAAACGAATTCAGCGTATCTCCTTATCCCTATAAAGAACATCTAATCAACTTAAAAAAAAAATTTAACTTCTAAAAAGAAATCCGGATTCCGGACGAACTATATGTCCGGATAAAAAATGATTGTCATATACAGATTCGGCGTCTTTTCTTACCCTCAACTCTATCACCTAATCAACTTCAAATAAAAAGTTTGCTTTTAACAAATTTTCCGGTTCTGGCCGGATTCCGGACGAACTACTTGTCCGGCGAGAAAATGGTTTTCACCATCGTGTTCAGCATGTCTTCTTACTCCTAAATCGAACATCTAATCAACTTAAAATAAAAATTTAGCTTTTAACAAATTTTCCGGTTTTCGCTGGATTCCGGGCGAACTACTTGTCCGGCAAGAAAATGGTTTTCACCATCGTGTTCAGCATGTCTTCTTACCCCTAAATCAAACATCTAATCAACCTCAAAGAAAACTTTTACTTTTAACATTGCAAACTTTCCGGTTTTGGCCAGATTCCAGGCGAACTACTTGTCCGGGGTTCCGGCTAAAACCCCCCCGGTGAAACCCCCCCCGGACAAAAAACCCCCGCCAACCCCCCCCCCCCCCCCCCCCGACCAAAACCCCCCCGGTACCAAACCCCCCCCCCGATACCAAAACTCCCCGGTACCAAACCGCCCCCGCATAAAAAAGACGGGTATGCAAGAGTAGAGTAACTGGTAGGTAGAGAGTAAGAATAGAATAACCTTCTTTCGCAAACTTGATAATAATGCTGAAGTACAGTGGGTATCAGAACAATGATAAACAAAGGGAGTGTAAGGCGAAGGTGAAGGTTGATGGTGACAGACTAATTGCTGAAGTCACCAAACACGCGCATTCAACTGAAACTGTTGTCAGTGAGGTTTCGAAGCCAGTTCCACTCAGTGTAACGATCCCCCCAACAAATCCTTTCCCAATGCCTTCCCCCTCTTGGCGAGGAAGCTGCAGTTAGGATGCCACCCATTGGTGCAATGTGAAGCTCCCTTTGCCTGATTGCTCTTTAGTTATTGTCATACCAGAAACTCGAAGATGGGCAGGAAGTGGAGGGATACCTATGCACCGCAAAAGTTGTCCTGCTTTCCATCTGTGAGCAGGATAAGTCTCGAAGGGAATGAGATATTTTGATGAGACTTGATGCGAGGATCCTTTGGGTCAAGGGAAAGGTTGAGCTCGTTTGATAGCACTTTCAAGATAGTCGCAGAAATATTCTACCAGCTCTTCACCTTACTTGTGCTTGTCACATGGTTGTTCGTTTTGTTGCCCAGTAAATCCCAGTCTAAATATGTGTGAGTGTCTAAGGATTCGGGGCGGGGTTCGCCGGGGGGGGGGGTACCCGGGTGATTTTCTATTCTTCTCTTACTCTCTACCTACCAGTTACTCTACTCTTACATACCCATCTTTTTTATGCGGGGGGGTTTTGGTACCCGGGGGGTTTTGGTCGGGGGGGGTTTGGTACCGGGGGGGGGGTTGGTCGGGGGGTTTTGGTAACGGGGGGTTTTTAGCCGGGGGGGGGGGGGGGTTTGGCGGGGGGTTTTTAGCCGGGGGGGGGTTTGTCCGGGGGGGTTTCGCCGGGGGGGTTTCGCCGGGGTTTTTTTTCGCCTAGACCCACTTGTCCGGCGAGAAAATAACTTTCATATTCGGATTCCGCGTGTCTCCTTACCCCTAAATCAAGTATCTAAAAAGCTTTCAAAAAATATTTTGTTTGCCCCTTAATTTAAAACCCCAACCCCTACCCCACCTTCAAATATACGGCTACACAGCCCATCTTCGAACTTGACTTGTACTTTGACCCAAAGGATCCTCCCACCAAGTTTCATCAAAATATCCCAATCCCTTCGAGAGTTATCGTACTTGCAGACGGACAGACGGACAGGCAGACGGACAACTTTTGCGATGTCATAGGTATCCCGCCACTTACGTTATGGGAACCCCCCCCCCTTGAGGCCTGAGGAGGACCCTTGCCAAGAAGGACCGAAATATAACTGAAATAAAATATAGCTGACGTACCCGTTTTGCACTTTCTGACAGGATACGTGTTTAATTCCAAATCCCAACTCGTGTTCCGTTGTCAGCGCTCGTACACAGATATAGTAAAATAAATTCACACGTTGACGAGTATATAGAAAATCTGCAATCTGCTTCCCGAGCAACGGAAGTTTTGCACCGTCTTTTGTTTAGAAAGTGAAAGCTATTAATTGCTGATCATCCCCTCTTGGATCCATATTACTACTTGATCTTTTTCAGAAGTGTCGATAATAGTTGCGTTTTTGCAGATACCATGGTATCTGATATACGGTCTAAAGTCGTTTTTGCAGATATCGTGGTATCTGATACAGTGATACCACGGTCGAAAGGCGTTTTTGCAGTTGTCGTGGTATCTGGCCAGTTACCGTGGTAACTGATATTCAGATATCACGGTTCCGACCGTGGTATCTGGTCGTGGTAGGCTATCTGAAAAGTCATCTCACTTTCATCAAATTTTGTCAAACTGGTGAGAAAGAAGTTGAGCAGTTAGTGATGTAACTGGATATCAGTTTTTCTTTTGGGATGACTTCCAAAAGTGCAATTTCGGCAAAAGTCGTTTTTGCAGTGGACCGTATCAGATACCACGGTAACTGCAAAAACGACTGATTGCAGACCCAGTTAACGTAGTAAAAGATACCATGGTATCTGCAAAAACGCAACTAATGAAACAATGGGGGATTTTCAAAACTGGTCCACTTGGAGCGCAGAACTGGAAAAAATATTCCTTCAGCAGAAGAAAAAAAAAAGGTAAGAACCTCTCTTACTATGGGACTTTGGCGCTACACTTTCAGAAGCTTCATAACAGGTAACACAAGGACAACGCGGTTTCAACAGACATCACTCGACAGAGAACACTTGCGATGTAGTCTGTTGTAACGACAAAAGTTATGCACGAAGTGTTATTCACAACAAGCATTGCGGCAGAGCCGAAAAACCACCCAAAAAGCATCTGCTGAATTTTCCGATATCATGACGACAAACAAAAGTCAACAGATGTTTTTTTGACGGTTTTTCGGCTCTTCCTGGCAATGCTTGTTATGCATAACTTTTGTCGCGACAACAGGTTAAATCCCGGGTGTTGTCGGTTGAAGCCGCGCATCCTTGTGTTATCTGTTATGAAACTTCTGACAGTGTACCCTTCATTTTTAGCAGTGAAAGCTTTTCTATCCTGTTCATAAACCTATGGAGCTTTTACTTATCACTGAGTTTTGGATGCTGATAATGAAGAGAGAGGAGACTAATCCCCTTGGTACGCTCAACTGGAAGAATCCACCCAATTATCTTTCTTTTTGGCAAGACAAATTTTCAGATAGCCCTACAAGGTTTTCGTAAGAGAAAATTTCCTAATGTATAATTCAAGAGACTTTGAGCAGAAAACTTATCGGCTCTAAGCAGTATTACTTCTTTCGTCACCCGCGAAAACAGATTAGCGCAAGCCAAACGTTGAGATGGCTTGGCTTTCGGTCATGTTTTGGCGATTTCGAAGCGAAATAAGCTAATTCTTGGACAAATGGCATGAAAAGTTAAGTCAACCCGTTAATATCTACATTTAACCCTACGACGCTCGTACAGCGTCCCGGTTTGAAATCCGACTTTGCTGGGGGGATCTACACATTGCAAATGCTAGAATGCTTCTGATTTAACTAATTCCTCTATTCAGTGCTCAGCTTACCGTATGAGTTCCAGCGGTAAGAGGACTGCGCTGTACTGGCGTTTTCTTCTGCGAGCGATTATCCCAAAGAACCAGTTGACCCGAGTAAGTTCCTCCAAGGACCAAATTCGGGTGGAACTTCGCAAACGTCGCCGACGTTACTGGCGACTGACAGTGAAAGACGTATTCTGGGGTTGTTTTCTTGAAGCGGGTGTTCCAAATGAGACAGGCACCGTCGGGTTCGTTCGGGGCGTCTTCTCGACTGTGGTAGGCGGCTAGAAGGAGCTCCGGGTGCTGGGGGGACCAATCTGAAAAGAAGGTGTTCAGGCACAAATGATACAAAATGTTATTTTCTTCACTTCCTTACACGAGGATTTACTGGCTGATGCTTGTTTGAGGTTAAATCCTCACCACCGCCTTATTAGGTTATTTTAGTCTTTTTTGTTAACGTATTTTGTCTTTTTCTTTCTTATTTTTCTCCTTATTTACTCCACTGTTTGTTTTTGTCAAAACTTTAGTGGGTTATAAATATACTTACTTACTTACTTTACTGTGTCTTTGAAACCTAGAAACACCATCAAAAGCTGGTATGTCCCATTTCAATTCAATTCAATTTATTTTATTCATTAAAGTTTAACCGAAAAGGACTGGGATAGGACAATCTAGTCAACCATCACTTATTCACTTAAATTGGCTTGAAGACCCGCTGAAAATGCGTTACTTGGTTGTTCCGCTATTCAGGAATAATTGATTTTCAAATAGTGGAATTTCCGTGTGATTTGTGGTACCTCTAATTTGTTGTATGCCTTACAAGAAAGATTTATGACTTTTTTTTGTTCAGGCACTAAGCAATCTTCACTAATATCGCCACTGCCCACTGCAAAGCCTTGTTTGTGTTTAGATAAAAATTTCCCGCGTCATAGTAGAATTTTTGCTGTGGGGACAGCCGCAGATATTCTGAACGTCATAACTAGAGCTGATAGTGGAAAACCAAAAAATCCTTTTGCAGAATCCAAATAATTCAGTGTATTCAACTAAATGACACAAAAATAAGTTGGCTTTTCAGTTAAACTTTAAAAAACTTGAAACGGCGGTAGGCCGACTAGTTGATTTTACGTCAGCAACATATAAACTAAAATTATAATATCTGAAACTGCATAACCTATATCGAGCTAAATCACATGTCACACTATGGCCTATAACTGGTCATTTGTCTGTCAGGTCACACAACTTGTGAATAAAATTACAATGATTAATATCACAATCTTAGTGTCAAAACTCATGATATTTACAATTAACAACAATTAACCAAACCATAAATGACCTTAAATCTAAGGAAAATATTAGGAATCAACTGTAAATCCATTGTTAAAAAAAACATGCCGAAAGAAGGGACAAAACTATTTAGGTACCGGTTGCGAGATTTGCTAATTTCACTCGACCCACAGGTTGAAACTCGCGAAAACGTGGTTTGTCTCTTTTATTGCGGTAATCTCAAATGCCCGAAAGAAAATAGTCCACAGAAGATCGGGATTACGCCTTACGGTCCTCAGTCATTCGGCCATCTGCTTCGAACACATATCTAATTTTATTAATTAAACTGGAATTCGTTTCCAGATCTGAATTCCGCGCCACAAAATCGAAAATCCCCTCGAGGATTCCCCGAAACAAAACAGACTTCTGAAATTCTTAACGAAATAGACTTCTGTGCACACAAACGATCGTGTAAACACTGCCGTCGACAGTGCTAAACGGACACGTCAGCTGACCTTTATTAGAGCTATATTTCGGCCCTTCTTGGCAAGGGTCCTCTTCAGGCTCAAGCTGGAAAATGAACTTGGGCTGAAGGAATATTTCCTTTAGTCGAGGCACAGCCTCTTTGTGGTAACGCGGTTGAGAAACTGCAGAGTAAAACAACACTAGGGAGTAGCGCCAAGACCTATGCTTTCCGTGCTTCGCAAACGGGCCATACTCATAGCGCAGTCAACTACGCTTGCGACATTTAAGGCAAGACAAACTTGCGGGTTTAGAAATTTCAAGCAAATCTAAGATGCGGTCTTCCCACATCAAGAAATCAGTGGGGGTTTTATCTTTTTTTTGCTGTGTTTATAATATGAAGTTATTGGAGCCAGCGCTGATGCACGACTTATTGAGTTTCAGTAGGTACGTTCACTAGCGCTAGTGGTGCTAGTATCGCTGCTGTTCGAGTGTGTGTCACTTTACCTAAGTCTTGGCGCTACTCCCTAGCGTTATTTTGCTCTGAGAAACTGCAGGCTCGGCAGCGGACTTTGAAAAGATACTCCTAGAACTCACTTACCTAAGCAGGTGACACAACGATTTTTCGACCATTTCTCATCGCAGAAATATCGATTAAGTGACAGCTTGTTGCCAGACTTGTCGTCCCTAGAAGAAGTTGAACAAAAATTATGTTAGCAAAACAAAGTGAAAGTAGAGGGAAAAATCAAGAAGAGCAAATAGGCTAAATCCGTTCTTTCGCTTTTGAAAGTGAATTTCAGTTATCCAAATTTCCATTTTTTCCGGATTTCTGGACGAAATGCTATATATTTTTGTCTGTCAAGGCTATGTTACTATCAGCATAATACTCTTACCCTATATCGAGCCTGTCACTGACTTCAGAATTCTTTTTACTTCATGTCTTCTTGCATCTAAATCGCTCTCATGTCAGCTTAAAGCAGATATTTTTTCCATCCCCTAATTTAAGTTTCCCTCCCCACCATTGAAATATAGGGCTATGGGGCACATCTACGAACTTGACACCAAGGGATCCTAACAATAAGTTTGAACATTACGTATCAACCCTTCGAAAGTTGTCGTGCTAGTCAGAAAGACTCACGACAGAATCAACTTTACGACGTCACAGGTATCCCGTCACTAAAGTTTTGGGACCACAAACAGACACTTAAGCAGCCCCCTTCCCCCACCAGATAATACACGGCCTACATTCAAAAGATTACTTCTCAAAAGATGTAATACAAGTTAGGGAAATATCCCACAGACAGGCAATAAACAATTCAACAGTAGAGAGACGACTGATCCCCCCTTCCCCGCCAATCATCAGATTCGGATATCTCAAATTCCAATGTAATCCAAAACTAAGTATTGGGTTCGGCATACAAAGTGGGATTGTCGACAAGCGGTGAACATCGAATATCTAGTTTCATATACAATCAGACGGATATGTGAACCTCGGAAGAGTCACATAAATGTAGGCTGGGAATGTGTGTCGAAAAAAAACAGGGGGATTTATCATAAAACGGTGAGTTCAAGCAAGAACAAATAACGAGCCAGAACTGCTGTCTCCCTATATCGGTCATACAAACATGCTGAGTCGAGTAAAATACGGCCGACTCCCGACGCAAATGAGCGGAGTTGACTAGCTTCGCGCCACATCATGTTTCGTTATCTCTACAAATAGCCAGATCGCTGTGAAGCGCCTGATGAGGAAAAGTAGCATTCAAACCTGATTGGACGTGCTCCGGAGCGGGCCAGCGCGAGGAGTACGCCTCCTGCAAGCAATCTTTCACTAGTTTTTCCGCAAGATGCGACGGCGAAGACAAAGAGGAGTAAACGGGCATCAGCATCAGCTCACAGCTAGAGTATATACCTCTATCTCCGCTCATTTCTGTCGGGGTATTCATAGTCGCTGCATGTGACTGAACACAGTAGTTCTATCCGATTATTTGTTCTTGGTTCAAGTGACACTAGAGATCTAGTTGCAGATACAATCAGACGGATATGCGAAGCCCAGAAGAATTGCCCAAAGTGTGTCCGGCGTGAGGCCGAGCAATATAGAATCCACCACACATGTTGCGTTTTCGGCGTCCTGCATTGCCAACGATGTCCAACACGTGCAGTGTGAGCAGAACACTAATTACTCAAAGCACAACTCTTACTGGCATGATCTTTTCCCTACGTGGCTCAGAAATGACGTATTTCGAAATACCATTACTTTCCACGTACAATCTTGTTACGTGCAGGCCACGTGCAGTCTTCTTGTTAGCGCTTGTCAACTCTATCCAGCCTACCCGGTCTCCGACGCGGCGGCTAGACGCAAAATATTTGAAAACTGAAGGCTCAGAAATGTCGTATTTCGAAATACAATTACTTTCCACTTGCAATTAGCGATCTACTTGTTAGCGCTTGTCAACTCTATCCAGCCTACCCGGTCTCCGGCGCGGCGGCGGCTAGACGCAAAATATTTGAAAACTGAACGCTATGTGATTAAAATGTGGGAAAAGCCAGGAAAACTAATGAGTTCCAAAACAGGAGACAGACGTGATGGTCTGCAAGTTCAGTTCAGTTCAGTTAATTTTTATTCATAAAAATAAAAAGCACCATTAACTCATTATGACCCCACAATAAGGGTTAACATAAGGCCTGGCAACGGGCGGGGCTTATTCTTTGTTCATATAATCTTAAGGGAAACGAATCAAACAAGTCTACAAAAAGAATGACAGAAAAAAGAATAAAGACAACTGTCAAGAAAATCCGTTAACGGACGATCTTTCGTCAACAAAGCGCCCTTGCCCCCCCCCCCCCAAAAAAAAAGGAAAAAATAGATAAAGGAAGGAAATTATGTTTTTGACAAGAAAAAGGACTTGCTGGCCTGTGACTTGAAAGCTGAAAGGGTATATCTTTCCAATATCTTCCAATATCTTTCCAAATGAAAAACAACACTTTAAAACCACATGTCCTTAGGTGTGAAAGAGTTGTCGGCGGGCCGTGAAGCTTTGGACGAAGTTTGCGTTGGCAAAAGTCGGCTCGGCCGAAGAATCGCTAAAAAATCGCAGCTACAAAACGGAACAATGGCAAAAGGCGGGGATTTCAGAAGCTTGTGATTTCATAATGGAGCCATGGTTAATACAAAAAGCAGAATAACCAAGAGAGTTTTCCAAGAAAAAATTCAGATATCTAAATTAAACTTAGGCGCGAATAACAGAAGAACAAAACCACTGTTGCCCCTGGTTCACACTGCTGCGTTATCCGCAACACTTTTGCCAAATAGCGTGGCAAGATAGAATTTGGGTTGACGTTCATTAAGCAGCTTTTCGTTCCAATTTCCAACTGCAAGCATACAGTTGCTGAATTCAAAACGAATCAGTTTCTATACATTAACTATCGCAGTATCTCAACATCTACCAATTACAATATTGATTACAACCACCGACAAAAGTTGTTTCTGATTGATCTACACTGCTCTTGCCCCATCTGTACATCAGAAACGACGAGAGAGGCGGAACTTAATTGTGAAAAAACTCTCTCTGGGAAGATTGAGTTTGGCTAGACCAAAAAGCATGAAAACAACTGTGAAAGGAAAATCGAAAACAGAAGGACTGGCGATAGCGGTTGTTATTGAGAAGGAAATAACGGAATAGTTTCAGATTTCAGTTCTGCTTTAAAAGAGTTAAAGGCTTACATGCCATCGTCGGTCTCAGATCCACCAGCGTAGTCGGTGAAAATGTCGACGTTCTCCGAAAGCGCACGCTCCACGACGCGAGTGCTGTTGTCGAAAAATCGCTGGAATTCCTCGGACAGCACTAACATCTGCTTCTCTTCTTCGCTCAGATCTTTGACTGCAAAGTAGAATTAATTGGTGAGAATCAGCTTATTCTACGTTGCCAGCCCGATTGCGCGTCAACTAGACTTCAAAACGGGCTTCACCACATCACAAATAGGCGTCATTTAGCCTTTCTGGTAAAAAAAAAACCCGCTGTCGGAGATCACCGAGCGAAAAATTTAATACTGCGAAGATTTTAGGGTTCGGACGCTTTAAGGCACGTGCACAATCAATCCGATTTTTGCAGTCGGATGCGAATTTTCTTTCGCTCCAGAATTTCGACGCATCGAAAGCAGGTTTCCCCATATATAGGGGCTTTGGCGGGGGGGGGGGGGGTATGTCCGGGTTGGCCGAAACCCATTAATATCTTTGATTTCCGCATGATTTTATTTTGTTCAGCTGTCAAAGTATCTGTCAAAGTATTTGCAAATCGGTCTTGTTTGGTGGAAGATCCTCTATGCACTTTGTGAATTAAAGGAACAGTAAACTTGACTACACAACTTTCGGCCATCGAATCACCCGGGGGGCTTGGATAAATATACAGGGTCTTATTGTCGACAGGCCCCCCCCTTCTTTGTCATCTCGAACCCCCTCCTTAGTGTTCCCAAAGCTAGCTGGCAGGCCCTTATGCACTGGCAGGCCCTTATGCACTGTAATTATGCACTCATGTACTGTAAAAGTTCGCCTTTTTACATGTAGACTACAGAGTAACGACCTCCCCGACTAGACGGCCGGGGTTCGATTCCTAGTCGCGGCACACAAACCTTTGCTTTTGCAAACCTTTTGCTCAAAAGTCGAATTCTCGGAAACTGCCCGGAAACTGCAATGGTCGTAACGAGAATTTTTCTTACTCTCAATATCGACTCAGGGTACATTCTTGATATGTTAGCTAGCTCCCCGAGTCAAGTTTGAGTCAAGTTTTCTGTTCCTTTAAAGTTTAACTGAAAAGCCAACTTATTTGTGTGTCATTTAATGGGATACACTGAATTATTTGGATTCTGCAAAGTGATTTTTTGATTTTACACTATCTGCTCCAGTTGTGAGGCTCAGAATATCTCCGGCCGTCCCCACAGCGTAAATTCTACTATGACGCGGGAAATTTAAATCTCAACACAAATGCGGCTTTTCAGTAGGCAGTGGTGAGATTGGTGAAGATTGCTTAGTGCCTGAACAAAAAAAAATGATAAATCTTTCTCGTAAAGCATACAACAAAAATTCAGTACTACAAATCACAAGGAAATTCCACTATTTGAAAATCCATTATTCGTGAACAGTGGAACAACGAAGTAAAGCATTTTCAGCGGGTCTTCAAGACAATTTAAGTGAATAAGTGATGGATAACTAGATTGTCCTATCCCAGCCCTTTTCGGTTAAACTTTAAGGGATACTGTTTTGGTTCTGATATCCACACCACTGACTGTTTTTGCTCAGTTGTTATCTTTTACAATATTTACAAATCCATTTAGTTCGGCGGCACTTAGGGCTAACGCCACGTGTCTATACCCTGACACGCCATGCCAAGAAGAGAAAACGTTCTCAGGAAACATAACTGCAATGTTTCCGTTCAGACATAGACTTCCAGACATCTTTCTACCAAAATTACAAAGGAAAATCTGAATGAGCTTGAAGTGGGAAAGAAAAAAATTGCTGAGGAAACCCAGATTAGTTGGTAAGTTTTTCTTCTGCCCAAGCTGATCTCCAATCATATTTGATTGCGCTATATTTAGGTCCTCCTTGGCAAGGGTCCTCTTCAGGCTAAAGGTGGAAAGGGCCCTTGCCAAGAACGGCAGAACTATCGCCAGAATAAATATAAGCTTGCTTACCTGTCTAGCGCAGTCAAAGACAGAATAATCAGAGACCGGGTTAGGACTAGTATGCCCATGTATTGATATCGAGTTTAACTGAATACAAGTTCTTCCTGCTAGCAAAACCGAAATATTACTAATGATAATCGTAAACAAATAAAATACAAAAAAAAACTTACATGGTTTCACTGGTTCCTGCTTCGCCAACTTCTCGACATCCGTCACCGCCGGTTTGACGTCCTTCGCCTGGGGCATACCAGGGGGTAGTATACCTGGGGGTAGCATGTTGGAGCGGCTTCCCAAACCTCCATCGGGGGGGAGGGAGCTGTCTTCGTCGTGATCGTCGAAAGTAAGAACTGAATGGTTAATATAAAAGCAGCTCATCGTAACTAAGCAGAAGAAGAGAGGGGAAACAGACAAGGGATAGGGGGGAGGTGGATACATATCAATCTACGGTTTCTTAAAAGTAAAATGAAGGGCTAAGGAGTATTACTTCAGCAATTCAGACAACTTTTTCGAAAATAACAAATTTAGAACTTAAAAACAGTAAAACTTGGGAGTCGCTCAAATATTCTTGTGTTCTTTTAATGTAAAACAGCCGTTAGGTATACTTTCAAATAACGAAATATGGCGCGTTACAATCTCTATTTCCGATACCGCAAAAATGTATTTGATCATAACATTTGCTAATGAAATAAAACTAGTCCAGGTCATAGGTAGGGCATACTTTCAGATCTTAACCTGATAAACCTGGATTCTTGACAGTTTCAGAACACAAAACTATACTAGAATCGGTAAAAAAAAAAATCATGATAAAAAAGCAAAGCGCATGCGCGTCAATCTACTACAGACCTACGATCTATCTACAAACAAAACAAAACATTTCGACGCATCTTTCTGAATTCAGATGAAACATAAAACGGCTAACTTCTAAATTTTGAAATAAAGCCATGCTTTCCATAAAATTATATTGCATTAAAAAGGCTAGATCAACAATGACCCCTTTTTCGGATTACTGAAGAAGGCTCCCTCCCACACGCCCTAATTAGGCAGTACGAGCAGTAAGAGGAAAGTAAGAGGTAATAGGCAAGGGGTTGTTCGGTTGTCGCTCCTACTGTACTAGCCCTAATAACTTACTAACTTGAAATAGTTTTCAAATGAATTTTAAAGTCTAGGAATCGAACGTCAAGCCTCGAGGACAGTCGATGGTATAGTGGCAGAATGGCCCAGGCTGACTGCAAATCACGAACCACTAAAGACGCTCAGCAGGTTACCGCGTCGCTCTAGTGAAGCGAAGTTCGCGTGTAACAAATCCTTCCAGAGGAACACTTTTTACAAGTAGCACAAGATAGGAAATGGTCAGTTTTTTTTTTTTATAGGCGATTACCCCCCGTAAAAGTCAAATTAACAAGTTGTCATGCCTGTGGGAATGTTTGTTCGCAGGGCGGAGCCTACTCAGGATTCGTCAGGAGTAGACCCCTCCCTCAGACCCGCGTCCAAGAAACAACGAAGGCCATGAAATGCCAGAAAAGTAAGAGAAGATATGGTAGCGAAAGAGTGAGGAAATGAAGCCGAGGGATTGGAAAAATCGATAAGAGCAGAAACGTGAAGCTTAGTTTATGTTTTTCTTTCTTATTTTCTGTTTGTCTGAAACTGTCTGTAACACATGAATGAAGGGGCTGTTTGATTCCATGTTCCTCTGTTCGGACTTATTTTTAACATACCCTAACGAACGGACGATAACCAACGCCAATGACGAACAGACGATAACCAACGCCAATGAAAATGAGGTAAAAAGCGCGAGAAAAACAAAAAGGTGGGCGGGGCCAAAACAGTGACTGGGCGGGGCCAAAACAGTGACTGGGCGGGGCTAAAACGGTGAAAAGGCTGAGCGTGCTGGAAAGCAAACCTACCTGGGAACTCGTCATCCCACTCTAAGCCCGGGTTCAGATTGTACGCATCTTGGGAGAGAAAAAGGTACTTTAGTGAGGTCCGAAGGACAATAATTAACTACTAAGTTCATTATTAGCATCGACTAACTACCAGCAGAAGACGTGCAAGCCCCCCCTCCCCCTTCTCTTTTTCAAGACAGGACTCCAATATAAACACAGGGTGGAAAGCACAAAACCCTTGAAGTACCGGGGTCACAAACTCTTCTTATAAAAATAAGAATATTAGGAAGTTCAAGGGAATAGGGTGTTCTAATGAACCAGTCTAGAACAAGGAAGTTTGAAGATGTATAAAACGAATTCCAGGGCTGCTTATGTCAGCCTTAAAGTATTTTGGCTTGAGAATAGATTGGTTGATTGACTCGTGTGTACTGAACAGAATAACATGAAATTAGTGTACCCGGTACTTTAAACGGGGTCTAACCGCCATTGTGATAGGACCTCAAAAACATGCTGTTGTTTTATGGTTTCCCGAAGATGTCTGCAGCATTATTTTTGCCACCTTCAAACTTGTGATTACGCGTACTTAACAGAAGACTAAGCCACCCCCACGGCAGGACCTCAGAGGGTAGTAACCAGTTTGTGCTCATAACTGCCCCCAAAGCTCCTTGCAAGGTGAAAGCCCCAGAAAGAAATAAAATCCCAGAGGGTTGTTGTCGACATTTTTCAAAAGTTAGCACCAAATAATAGTAAATCACATCCTTCGATTCAGAAAGAGGCATGTTCCAAACTTATTCAGAATACACAACTGCGACCTAATTCTACTTGCATCAGATCTTTAAGGACACTGTAATGTATCTTCTTCCGTTCCTTCTTTTTTTCTGTATGTGTATATACTACAGTTAAGTCTAACTGCTTCCAAGTGAGAAACAAACAAACAATGTAATTAGAGGGAGTGGACTTGGATAATAAAAGCAGACAAGGCAAAGTACTACTTCTCTTCCATTATACAAAGGGATGACCATGATCGATTTCTCAAAAAATTAAAACCACGGGTTCAGCTAAAGTTTCGCTAAACGTAAAAGTCAATCAAATGTCCTTAGAGTCGATTATAAATATATTCTCTGTCGTGAAGACTACTTCACAAATAGCACCGTTCGCACCATCATGGTACAAGAAGACCAAGGAAGCAGGACTTCGATTGTGGAAACACACCAGCGTTGATATTCATTATTAAAAAAAGGGCAAGTTTTTGTGACAAGAAACGCCTAATTCGGTGAATACATTGTTGAAGTTTAAACGAAAAGGGCTGAGACAGGACAATCTATTTACACATCTCTTAGTCGCTTAAGGAGGCTTGAAAACCCGATGAAAATGCGTTACTTCGTTGCTCCGCTGTTCACGAATAAGCGATTTTCTTATAGTGGAATTTCCCTATCGGATTTGTGGTCCCTCTTTGCGCTTGTACCTGTGTTGTATGCTTGATAAAACCGATTTACGAAATCTAAGTGTTGACGCGCTCAGCTACCTTCCGCAAGATTATCGCTGGCCACTGAAAAGCCGCGTTTGTATTTAGATTCAAATTTTCCGCGTCATAGTAGAAATTTGCGTTGCGAGGACAGCCGTAGATGTTGTGAACGTCATACTAGAAGAAATAGTGAAAAAAATTAAAACAATCCAAATAATGCAGTGTATTTAGTTAAATGATCCAAAAATAAACTGGCTTTTCAGTAATACTTTAAAGTTTATTCTTTAAGAAATCATCACCAGTTCGACAGGAATCCAACGAGTGTTCCCAAACATTCAAACCTTGCAACCCGAGTGAACACACTTATTCGTTTAACTAGCCGCTAGATGGACCTAAGTCGTGCACAGAATTTCGCCCTTACGAAAGATCTGTTCCCAAAAAAGCGCGGTACAGTATAGTTTCTTTGTAAGAAAACGTAATGAAATGAAACGTTGCGCAACGTAATGAAATGGGCATGTTTCCACAAAACGAAGCCTTGGAAGTAACACTCGTAGATATCCTATAAGGAAGCATCCTGCCAAGCAAGCAAAGAAGAAAACACTGCACTCACCGTAGTAGTCGAAACCGTGGGCTGAAATTGAAAAAAAAAAGATTAAAAAAAGACACTAACCAATCCCGACTCAGTCATATCAAAACGAACAAAGTTTAATCTTTTTCCTTTTTAGTACAACAGATCGGTAAAAGTTTGCAGCTATTAGTGATACAAGCATGAGAATTGGTGGAGTTATAAGTACTGATATTCTGAACCGACCAACCAATCAATTCATCACGGCAAAATCGCTTATAGCTAGAAAAAGCAGTCGAAGATCATCGTCGAGGGATCCTCCAGCGTAGCCCAAGCATCGAGATTAACGCCTGGATTCCTTTTGTCAGACACATAATATATCCTTCCTCAAGTGAAGCCCGTAAGAACACCGAGGTTAAAGTTTAACTGAAAAGCTAACTTCTTTTTACATCCTGAATTCGAATCAAAATAAGGCTACTTCAAGAGGGGCGTTTTCAATAAAACATGCAGGAGTATAGCGCTATGGAATGAAATACCACTGTGTATAAGAAATGCAACAACTCTTCAGTCTTTTAAAAAACAACTGAAAGAGTCATTTTCAAGTGTTAGTAGTTGCGAGTTAGTATTTGTAACTGTATTTAAACAATATTGTTTCTTCTTATGTTTTTTTAAAAAGAAGTATTATCGAATGAGCTCCTTATTTGTATGTTTGCTCCCATAGGCCGCATTGCTTTTTTTAGGCGGACATGCAGTTTGTTCCTGGATTTATATTATTTTTTGTGTTAATAAATAATCTGAATCAGAAAAAAAAATCCAGTGAATTATAATAAATGTCTAAGGGATTTTTATTTTTTCATCTCTGGCTCTAGTACTGACAGCTGCTTGCACGACAAGTCAAAATTCATGCAGAAGCGGCGGATTTGAATGTCGGCAAAAGCGTGGATTTCAATAGCCAATAGAGAGAAGCTTATGATAACGTAGCACATGATCAAGGCGAGAAACGAGGGCGTCTGAGGACTGAAACTAAAATATTCTACAGAGACGTAGAGGTACGACAAGTAAGTAAGAATAAGTTCAATTGATAAAAATCGATTATTCAGAAACAGCAAAGTAACGCATCGGCCCTTCAAGCCTATTTAAGTGACTTGATGGATAACTAGACTGCCGTATCTCAGACCTTTCGGTTGAACTTCAATTATTTTCTGGATTTCAACATTGCACATTTTCTGATCATGGAGCCAAGCATGCGCCACAGCCCTTTTTAAACCACATTTCCATGAAATAGGATCCTTTCTAAATCCCACTGTGGGCCTTTTCTTAGAGATTCCCGGATTTCCCGGTTCCAGTGTATTTTGTGTGTCAAACACTTGCACTCAACCAGATTTCGACAAATTTGGCTTTTACCATGATAGTTCGAAAAGAATAAAAGCGATATCCATCGATCTACCACATGGACCACCATACGCTCTATCCCTTCCACCATCCAGAAGACAAGGTTAGCCCATGACGCCCGACGACAATTGCTGTATGTCCTCGTTTGCGGTATCAAGTCTAACAATTTTCGCGTGTGTATCACTATTAGCTCAAAACTGTTACGTTAGCCCATGACGCCCGACGACAATTGCTGTATGTCCTCGTTTGCGATATCAAGTCTAACAATTTTCGCGTGTGTATCACTATTAGCTCAAAACTGTTACGAAGTCGCTAAGTACCTTACGGTCAAGTGTCAACTGTCGAACTATAAGTAAGAAAGCGTGGTGACTTTTACCCCCCATTCCAAGGGGGGTAAGCCCAATGGTGGAAAGTCTCAGCCAAGCCTCGTAGTCCAAATTTGATTTTTTTTTTTTTTTTTTTTTTTTTTCAAAACATCTAGTCTTTGGTTCGCAGACCAGATTTGCCCTTTTCAAGGTCTCGCAACGCAAAACTGCCCAAGGAGACAGGCGAGCCTGCCAGGGAGGAAAAGGTTTAAGGGTAAAAGGCAAAGGCTAAGGAAAAGGTTTTTGGTTCTCTCTTAGTAGACGGCATAAGTAGTATCCCGTATGTGAGTGCTAAGTGCTTTAGGGAATCGAGAGCTGGCAAGTCAAGGACAAATCGTTGTACTGGAGAGGGAAAGAGAGTGGAAATACTCTGAGCGGAATTTCGCAATTTAGTCTAAGCACGGTCACACGCTAGACTTAAAAGTTAGACAAGAATTAGCCTACATCAGTGCAACTTCAAGCAACAAATCAAATAACTCAGTCAGAAATAATAACCCTCCCTGAAGATGGAGTCCTAAAATGGATCTCCCTAAACACGGGTTTCACAAAACTGGAAAGAAAACTGTTCAGACTGTTGGTAGCCGATTAGCCTATTTGGTTAGCTGGACTCCTTTCAATTATGGAGTGTTCCAACACCATATCAACTGTTACTATTTGCTACCAAAACAATATCAGCTGGCGAGTTTTCATGAGACAAGCCACATTTGACAATCAATAGGTCCTCAAAAAAACGGGCACGAGGAAGGACAGTCCCCTGCCTCACTATATTCTTGCTATCAATCAGGCGGAAATTAAGCCATCGGCAATCCAACGGTGGTGTTCAATCGATACGGGTAACCCTTGAAAGTGGGAATGATACTGATATAATCGATATGAAGGACCGAGTTTTAAGTGACTTCCAGCAAATGAAGACGATTCTAAATAGCTTTCAATCGCACGAAGATCCAAGCACCCTGATCCAAGCTATCGCAGCTTTAAGAGTCGTCAATCATGACAAGATGAAGAAACCTATTGAGAAGAACCGGAAGCTTGCAGGGGTTAAAATAATCACTTAGTGCCTCCTCGATGACAGCAAAAGACTTCTTAGACCGGTCGGCAGTTTCCAGGACTTGTCCTGCTATATCTTATGTAAATAAATTTTGGATTTGTTTTATAACAACGTGTGAGAGATGAGGAAGAGATAGGTACTTCACTACGAAATGAACTTACAAGACTAGACTGCCGAACTTGACATCTTGTCAGGTACATTGCAAATAACATTATGCGGCAACATTAATGGTCTCAAACACTAAAGGGAATATATTCGCCATGGTTCAAGATTTCAACGAAAGCTGGCACAAACCTCTTTCTTTAGCTTTCGGCTCTCGTATTGATGGGGCTAAAACTGGGGCTAAGAACCGGGACTTTCTGTGCTTTAATTCAAGGTAATCGAGTATTTGTTTTATTTATTATCACCAAAAAGAGGTAAGTCGTCAAGACTTGTAATCGGCATGGGCAATACGGAGCTGGAAAAGGTGTTGAAAACGTGGTTTTGAACTTAAATTATTTCTGAAGTTGGCACGAAGAGCAACACGTGGGGCTGCTAAGGCTGAGAGGCGAAACTCTTTGCCTAACTTGTCAATCGGAAACTTGTCTCTCGGGGGACTTGTCTTGTCTTGTGACAACTTGTCTAGCGATATCTCTCTATCGAGTCCATCAAGAACTTGCAAAACGACAGGTAGCCGGTAGGAGCCGGTAGAACACACCCTCAGCATCGTTTTACCAATCGAAAAAAATGGCCAAATCAATCATAAATCAAAATTATCCATACCGCGGGGAGGGGCCTCTAAAGGAATTAAGCTTAAGAAAACATGTACAGATCATTCATGCGCAATCTTCGTGCAACCCCCACCGGCTGGTGGTGGCTATGAAGCGACACATTCTCAATAAGGGGTCAGATACCTTTTCGGGGACGCCACCACTCGTCAAACACTTCGCATGGAAAAGTAAGGGGTCACAATTAGTAACTGGTTACAAAGCAAGGTTTCACCTTCCAGATTACCAAACTTCTCACTGGTTGGCAATTAGCCTAGGCTGATGGGTCTAATTCGGCTCTCAAAGGTCAGGGCTCAATAGGCTCAGAGGAATCTTATCTCTTAAAGCACCACCCGCACTGTCTACTGTTTATGTTCCAGTATTTTATAGCTGTTGAACTAGGCACTGCTTTCGACAAATTCCCCACAGCTTTAGCTGTTATAAGTCTTTGTCCAGCCCCGTGGACTTCTAGCAAAAACAGGGCAAAATTTACGTAACCGTTTTTTTCGAATGCGGAGCTACTCGGAAACACACGTCGGGTGCACGATACGGATCGCAAAAAGCGAAACAAGGAAAGTGTTAAAACCAATGAGTTGTCGTTAGGGGGGTTAGAAAGTACCGTATGAAATTCGGGTCTCCGGGTAGAAGATTTGATGGACCGATTACGGAAGTCGGTTGTATTGGCATTGTAGGTAGCCGGGTCCTCGAACGGGTAGGGGTAGAGGGTGGCCAAAGGGTTAAGGGTTTCACGATTCTGATACTCAAGACAATTTGGGTATACTGTACTGTGCCCATGCTCCCGCAAGTTCCTATGTGGGGTTCTCGACACTATTACAGGTAGAGTAATCAGAGTGTCTGGAAGGGTCGATCATCAAAAAGACGACGCTACTAACGGGGGTCGCAAAATGTCACCAAAATTTGCACAAGCCTGCCACGGTGTAATCCGGTGAGTCTGCATAGTAAAGCCACGAAAATGATGATAGTTAATTTCGCTGTTGTTCAACATCTCCTAGCTGTCCCTTACCCATGTCTTATGGGCCCATTTTCCCTACCCCATTCATTTGCATTTACGATGTGTCTATCAACTGTGTCTACGGCCCCCTTCCAGATTCCGGAATGTGGGGGGTTTCAAGACCACGGACTCTCAAGACGTTTTTGGTCTCGTCCCAACGTCCGGGGCGGATCAACCTCAGCGAAAACGACCCCTTTCTCCTCAAGTCCGCATAAAAATACATGTCCGGTACAAGGAGGCGAACGGCTGAATCTTAAATATGCATGCAAGTATTCCGTTTTCATCATCTGAGACGCTTGCTATTCCCCGCAAAGGGTATTTAGTGAGTGGGCTGGGGTGGGGGCAGGCCCGTATCCAGGAATTTATTTCGGGGGTGTTTTGCCCGCGGAATTTATTTCGGGGGGGGGGGGGTTGCCCACGGGTCGGACCAAAAAGTACAAAAATTACATAGATCTGAGGTTAAAGCCTACAAAAAACTATTACTTTTGTGGGTTTCGGGGGGGGTCGAACCCCCTAGCCCCCCTGGATACGGCCCTGGGTGGGGGGTATTTTAGTTTCTAAGTAGATCGTTCCATGGCCTTGCTTTTCCTCTTCTCGTCTGACTGAAGAATATACACAATCGAAATATAAAATCGAACAGCATATTTAAAAGTTAGATTGGGTAAGGGTTTGGACTTACCATCTCTGACAGGGCCTCCTGCGGAAGTTGTCTGCGTCTGCTTGGCGTAAGTGACAAGCTCTTTGGGAGGGACATCTGTGGTTTGAACGACAGCTGTTACAAGGTTTGCCTTTTTCCTATAAGAAACAATCTGATGTTGATGGATAAAAATATCATTTGCAAAACTACTAACAAATCTTATCTCTTAACAACCTACGAAATAATAACCTAGAGTGGCGATTCGATAATAAATTAACTAAAGACGTTTAATCCGCCAAAATGACGAGACAAAGAAAATAATAAACAAACAGCAGCTTATACGCTCATGGTGCATATGTTGACATTTCCTATTCTTAAGACATACAAGTCTATATCATTGAATAACAGAGTATCGAATTATCAACGGAAAGGTGAAAACTAAACTAACCTTCTCGAAACGACAGTTGTAACAGATTGGGGTGACGTGTGTGCTTGAAGGCTTGAATCAGGCGTTCCCTGGATACTGGCATCAGATGCAACGCTGTTGATGCTGTTCAGTACGTCTAAAATATAATAATTTGATAAACCCTATAACGTGATTTGCGTTTTCAGCTATTAGCGTGTTGGACTTGAATCCTAACACGTTGCGCTGTCACCCGATTTCAGTGCCCTGGTTCTCTATAAGAGAACCAGGACAGGATTTAGTTTCCGTTTGTGTTTGGGTTCGGTGCTGAACTCGAAAGAAACACGGGAGCTAAAAACACTTGAAGCCACAAAACACGGAACCCGTGTTAGGATGCGTACTGGATGTGCTCCGTAAAAAACGACTTGTGACGAACACGGGTTAAGAATCGCGAGCCTCAACTATGGTTTCCTGTAGCATATTTACTTTTTAAAGAATCGTCAGATTCGGGCTCCGTGTCTGCCTACTTATTTTCGAGCCTACGAAATGAAATTTACAATCTAGAAGACCCTATGGAGCCAACTGAGGACTTAAAAGTACAAGAGTGCAGAACTGTAAATGAATGATGCTTCTTCTAATGGAATGGTGAGACTTCTTATAGCCTCTTTCTGTGCTTATTTTGTCAATCCACATGGAACTGAAGTGTCAAAAGACGTATATTCGCCGTTCACCGAGGACTCTCGAGGAATCGAGGGGGACTGTGAGAATATTTGTAGTCACTCGCGCGTGGACTCCGCGGACGGAAAACAACGAGAACATGGGAAATGCCTCCAAAGTGGATTTTGTTTGACAAAAAGAAATATTCAGGTGATCGAATCAGTCTGTAAATGTCATGGATGCACTTTATTTTCACTTTTTGTTTGTTCTGATTGTTTCTAGCCTACTTAATTTTACATTTTTATCATTCAGTTTTTATCTTTCATTTTTATCATTTATCATTTTTTGCAGGGAGAGAAGCTTCGGCTTAACCTCTTTTTTCTATTAATAAATAAAAAATTTAAAAAAACAACAAAAATGAAATACATGCCTTTTTCTGAAAATAGTTGAACTTACGACTGATCTCAGAAATTCTCATTAACCATCCCAACATCTGTTTTTCATAAACCAACACCGACTCCCCACCGAATCTGAAAAGGAGTCCTTTACTGATGATAGTGTGGACAATCGGAGCATTCCCCGTGCGTGGGGACTCGCAAGAATATGGGGATCCCTGGGACAATAAAACACGCGGGGACTTCTCAAAAGGAGTCCTCGGGGAACGGCGAGAATAGGCCTAAAGTCATGAAACATTTGCTAATAGTCACCTGAGACAGGTGCAACTCCCAATGAGGTCAACAGAGCATCAATCTCTTTATGCTGGTCGGCTGATCCTGTTGTTCGAGAAGAGAAGTCATCAGTCTGAAAAGAAAGAAACTAATTTGTCTATGCTATTAATGCAAGCATACTTTACTATTTTGTCATGTTCACACATGCAATATTTCACCTGACAAGACAGAAAAGTGTTTCAAGATTCTTTTCATTTCGAACTCGAACAACGTAAAAAGCATAAATAGTACAGTAACGGTACCGAAGAATACCAGCCAAACATTTGGGTCCTAATCATAATAGATGACTGTCAAGTTTAAAAAGATGCAAATGGATTTGTCACTAAGTACAAAACCAGCCAATGGAGTCCTAATGAACTAGTATGTTAAGAAAAAAGCTTGTTTGTTTTCACTTCACCTTGAGTGCAGTGAATGTGGACTTTAATAGAATTTACATTTAGTTTGTTTTGATTTCAATTTGATTGCAAAACCAAAAAGAAGATTTAAGTTCTCCAGATCACCCCAATCATTTACCAGAGCCATCACAGCCATTTTTCCGAGAAACCTAACACAACGTTCGTTATTTAATTTGAGTGCAAGCTTGAAAATATTTCACTGTTCCATCTGCACAAGAGTATGCATTATAAATGAACACAGAATCGAAACTGTTAAACTAACCTCTTTCTTCTCTCGCTCAACACGCTTTCTTTCTTTCTCCTCTCGTAGAGCTTGCAGCCTTGCCTTTTTCTTCTCCAACTCTGCCTTCCGATCAGCCATCATTCAGAAAATATTCTGAGAGACTACAAGAGAAGAAGTAATTACATGTCTGACCAGCATAGGATTTTATTTTTCAATGAATTTGAAAACCAAATTTCTGCACACTGCCACCTTTGGGCTGTTTTTTTTTTGCAAAAAAAAATATTTTAATTTTAGTTCCACGAGCCTGGAACAGGACCATTTTTGCCTAGACTGGACTCAGTTTGCAGCTTAGTTGCAAGAACGTAGTGTGGTATACCCTTACACTAGGCCACTAGAGTATATGTCAAGTTCAAAGGATTATCTGAGCACTTCTCCAAACTGAGATGTTTTTTCACCTCCAAAGCAGTCACAAGTGCATAATAAATTATGAATTTACAATCACCAGTTAAGAGCCATCAACTGTTTTCTTTTGACCCAGAGAATGAAATCACACCCTTTTAGCCTACTCTAATTTCTTCTCAGATACTTTTGGCTATGAAAAAAATACAAACTGTTACAATTTAACTTGCTGGAATTTAACGTAAAAAAGTGCAAGGTAATACACACTGGGTCCAAGAACCCACTTCAAGAGTACACCATGCTAACCACAAATGGACAAAGGTTGACTCTCGAGTCTACAATCGAAGAGCGATACCTTGGCCTCGTTGTCGATAACAACATGAAGTTCAGTAACAATTGCCAGAAAGCAGCAGCTAGCTCAAATCAAATGCTGGGCATTATCAAGCGAAGTTTCGTAACCCGAAAACCCGAAGTAATTACCAAGCTGTATAAGGCTATAGTTAGACCAAGAGTGGAATTCGGGATGATAGTCGCAAGTCCCTTCTTCAAGAAGGATAAGGAAATCCTGGAAAAAGTGCAAAGAAGAGCGACAAAGATCATCAGCACAGTTAAACACCTTCCATACGAGGAACGGCTAAAGCGCCTGAAACTCCCGACACTAGTCTACCGAAGAAAATGAGGAGACGTAATCCAGGCGTTTAAGCTACTGAGCAACGACACTCTTCCCCAACTCTTCA
Source organism: Branchinecta lindahli (assembly GCA_023053555.1). NCBI lineage: Eukaryota > Metazoa > Arthropoda > Branchiopoda > Anostraca > Branchinectidae > Branchinecta > Branchinecta lindahli. The sequence goes on from JAKZAO010000006.1 coordinate 23,259,187, forward strand.
CACACGACGAATCAAGGAGAACCCGTGGACACTCAAGACGTCTGGAGAAGCCACAAGAACCTGGAGTCATTTCTTCCGGAACCGAGTCATCTCACTTTGGAACGAGCTGTCAGAAGAGTCTGTTACATCCAAGACCGTAGATGCCTTCAAACGGTCTGTGGACAAGGAATGGGAAACAAAACCCTGGAAGCTGTACTGGGATGCGCAAGAAATAGACGAAACCAATTACCAGAATCAACACCCGTAGGAGCATCGCATCAGGATTATATCTTAGATTGTTCCAAAGTGCAATTTAAGGTAAGGTAATTTAAGGTAATTCTTTTAACAGGTTACAACCTGATGCCACTGGGAGAAAAGGGGGCAGAACAGAACAAGGAAAAGGATTCTAGAGTCACTGTAAGTTTGACTTTGTTTTACTCAGGCTAAATTATCATTTGCAATCAGTACTGTGAATAATTATTTGCTAGGCTTGCACTGCATCCATCATATTCTTTGGAGCACTAGAGCCATTCTAAGTTACACTTCCAAGGTGTTTTACTCGGATCCCATACAGTGTTTGTGGCTTGGTTGTCGCTAGAAAAGAGTGTAATCATACAAAGGATAAAAACGGAAATGTCGGCCATAATGCTTTGGTAGCAATATTTCAGCCCTTCTTGGCAGGGTCCTTGGCAGGCTGTTGAACGTCAGGGACAACGTTGGGGAACGAAGAAACAAGCCTGAAACAATGGCCTATGGCACATCTTTGAGACCATAAGCTGGTACTACATTTAACATAGGCCTATGCACACGCCATACATTGTGGCAGAACACATAAATGCATAATGTTCCACTTAAAGTTGATAGCAGGTTTGTTTCTTCCGTTCCCCATTGTTGTCCCTGAGGTTTGACAGCCTGACTAGAACCCTTGCCAAGAAGGGACGAAATATCGCTGCCAAAGCATTAAAGCTGACGTTTCCGTTTGTATCCACTGTTTGATTATAGGTTTCCAAGTCAGATTTGGCTCAAGGAGTATTTAGAAAAGAGTGTTTCTGCAGTGTCTTCGTGGCACACACATGTGTTTCCGCAACCAACAAGATTTTTTGGCCTTAAATACGAGAAACAACTGTTGAGCTGATTTCAGATTTTGCAGCTCGAATTTGGCAGGTACAGTAGGCAAATTAAAATTTAGCAACAAAATAAAGTCTAATAAAATTAACTAATATGTCAAGCATATATGCATAAAACTGAGGATCCTTTTTAAACAGAATGGTAAGTAAGTCTGAAATTTGTTTTTTTGAAATTTTTTCTGAATTTTATATTTGTTTTCCGACATTTGAAATTACCACCTTTTAAACTACTGTGAATCTGGACAGGGGCAGGATAGGGATTTACTAAAATGCAGTTCAATTCATTGTAATTTTATCAATCTTTAAACAAACAGAAAACATACATAACACTCCGAAGAAGGGCACAACCCTGTCCTGTGCAGGAGTGCACAACTTTCACTCACCCATTACAAATGACAACATATTTCTTGTCTTAACCTTTCACAATTCTTTTTCTTTACCCCCCCCCCACCCAGCCAACCCTGAATCACTAATAATAAACTATTCACCTTAAATAAATATCCCACATTTATCTAACTATCCAAAAAAATATTTTTCAATCTGTTTTAGACAAAAACTGGATTGATAATAATATAGAGACTCAGGTACAGGAAGGGTATCCAACCTCCAACTCTTAGTCTTACAACCACAAACTTGGCCTAAAAAGGTTAAGAGGAAAGATCAATGCAGTCATAACAAGGTCCTAACTGCCTCCTAACTGTGAAGAAAGGCACCCTGAATGACCTAGGATAAATTTAGGACAGCACAGAAGTTTGCTTGTAATATTTTCAGGCCAAGTTCAGAGTTATCTAAATTTGAGGTGGGATACCCCTGCTGTAGTGGCCAGAGGCATCACTACTGGGGGGGGGAGGGGGGGATGCCCCCCCCAGATGTTGTCGGCCATTCGGTAAAAAAGAGATTTTTTGTAAAAACAGTCTATTTTTTACTTAGAAGTAGTTGTTTTTTTTCTTAAACATAATAGATTTTTCATAAAAACAGTCGTTTTTGTAAAAAAGTCTTTTTTCTTAAAAATAGTATTTTTTACTTAAAATCAGCAGATTTTTTGTCAACAGTTGTTTTTTTCTCAATAGCCTAATAGTCATTTTTATCCGCAAAAACAGTCAGTAATAATAACCAGCCAGGCGGTAAATACCTTGGTCCTTGCCCCCCTGCCCCCCCCAAACATTTTGGCTAGTAAAGCCTCTGGTAGTGGCTGTATCAAGGCTGGCCTATCAAGTGATCATTCCATTCCATTTTGAAGGAGATTTTGCCCCCCCCCCCCAATGTTGTTGGCCATTCGGTAAAAAATAGCCGAGTCTGAGATTTTTAGTAAAAACAGCCGATTTTTTACTTAGAAGTAGTTGTTTTTTTCTTAAACATAATAGATTTTTCATAAAAACAGTCATTTTCGTAAAAAAAAAGTATTTTTTCTTAAAATCAGCCGATGTTTCGTCAACAGTTGTTTTTTTCTCAATAGCCTAATAGTAATAGTCGTTTTTATCCGCAAAAACAGTCAGTAATAATAACCAGCCAGGCGGTAAATACCTTGGTCTTTGCCCCCCCCCCCCAAACATTTTGGCTAGTGAAGCCTCGCTCTGGTAGTGGCTGTATCAAGGCTGGCCTATCAAGTGATCATTCCATTCCATTTTGAAGGAGATTTAGAGACTGATATGAAACTGAGCACAGACAGAAAAGGTCCCACTAGAAGGGACCTAGGGAAGCCCAGATCAAATCTATAAAACTCACCCAAATGGAACTTGTTAGGCTAGAACAAAGAATATATGCACCTAGGTGTAAATAGTCTTTGGGCTAGAAGTACTAACTTGTGATGATGGCGATGAATCTCTAATTAAGCTTATTCTGTTTCTTCTAGAAGGTTTTCGCCTTGAAAACGTCGCACCTTTATAAGAGCAACAAAATGCAGCATTGGGCAAAAGCAAGGAAGGTACAGACTACTACATAGAGTCCCACCAGTACAGCCAGAAGAGCATAGTTTGTGTCTGGTTTGATCCTTAAGAACTATGCCTTCAGATAAACTAAAAGCCAGGCTTCAACTTCCAGATTCCCCGATGTCCGGGGCTTTCGCATAGTCAAGACGCAAGCCGATCCTTCCAGGCTTTCACGATAATGATGACAGCTAGTTTTGCTATCCTTCAAAATTCCCTTGATATCCCCTTCGTATTTTAAATATATTTTGCATACAAGTCACAACTGTCAGTCGCTCTCCCTTTTCTTCCTACATTCGCATGTCTATTTTTATCCACGTTCGGTTTACCCTTGTCTTAGTCCTGTCAGCCAAATGCCGTCTTATTCAACTGCCTTGTCCGCTTAGTCCCGTTTTATTTGTCCTGTCAGCTGACAATAATAATTGTCAGCGTCCTGTCAGACAGGACGCCGTGAATGATGACATGAAGCGTATTCTCGCCGTTCCCCGAGGACTCCACTTGAGGAGTCCTCGCGTTTTTGTTTGTCCTGGGGACTCACTCCCCGTATTCTCGCGAGTCCCCACGGACAGGGAATGCTCCCATTATCATCACCATCATCAAAAAGGAATCCCTTTCAGATTCGGAGGGGAATCAACTTTTGATGGTGTTGGTGCATTGTAAAACTGATTAAAAATAATCAGAATAAGCAAAACAAAAATAAAGTGGATCCAGACTAATTTCGTCAACTGTATATTTTTTTTCGAACAAAATCCATTTTAAAAGCATTCCCCCTGTTCTCGCTGTTTTCCGATTATCATCACCATCATCAAAAAGGAACCCCTTTCAGATTCGGAGGGGCATCAACTTTTGATGGTGTTGGTGCATTGTAAAACTGATTAAAAATAATCAGGATAAGCAAAACAAAAATAAAGTGGATCCAGACTAATTTCGTCAACTGCATATTTTTTTTTCGAACAAAATCCATTTTAAAAGCATTCCCCCTGTTCTCGCTGTTTTCCACACGCGGAGTCCGCGTGGAGTGACTCCCTCTATTCTCGCCGTTCCCTTCGATTCCCCGAGGAGTCCTCGGGGAACGGCGAGAATACGCCTCTTGGATCTGTAGTGTCCAACAACCCAGACTTCCAGACGTTTTTGGCCTGGTTTCACCTTCCAGATGTGTTTCGACAAAAACGGCTGTCTGCATGATGTTATATTAGGTCTCTCGTGATACCTTGGTATTAAATTGTAGTACGCATTATCCGATATACGTACACCTGAAAAGGCACAACTAGACCCAAATGCCAATATTTGTACCAAGTTTTCGAACTACTTGTCCGGCGAGAAAATAAGTTTCAGAGATGGATTTAGTATGTCTCTTTACCCCTGCATCGAACCTCTAATAAAGTTCAGATAAAAGTTTCTTTTTTCAAATTTCCCCGGTTTTGGCCGGATTTCGGACGAACTAGTTGTCCGGCGAGAAAATAAGTTTCAGATTTTGATTCAGCACGTCTCCTCCCCTCATTATTGGCTTTTTAAACCTAATTTTTTCGTCCCTTAATTTGAAACCCCTCCACCACCCCTAAATATCCAGCTATGGGAACCATCTACGAACTTGACCTGTACTTTGACACAAAGGATCCTCACACCAAGTTTGAACAAATTTGTTTAATCCCCTTGAGAGCAGTGTTTCCACTTCGAGGGATTTATCCCTTTTTGAGGGATTTCCAGGCCTTCCTCGGGATTTTTTTTTTCTAAAGAGGGATAAGGGATTTTTCAGGGATAATTGAGATATTTAGCGATTTCAATGTTAGATTGGAGATTTTTGAAATTTTTGAGTCTCAAGGAAAAAATCGATCAACCACAATAACTGTAGGGGCACTTTTGAAGCGCGTTTCGTTCGCTTTTCTCCTCATTTCTTATCTTTTGTTTTCTCCTTTCTGGTAAACGTGTCGAAGTTTGCTCTCTATGTTTTGAGCTTGCCCGATTTACATAAAGGCAGCTACAAAGTACAAACAGTGAATTTCGCCCGCAAATCACATACTTCTAGTCGTTTAGTTACGAATAGAGGTTCTTGTGTAATGAAAATGATGTGTAAAAAAAAGGCGGATTTGAAAATTTTCGCCTGCGGCGCTCAGTTTAAAATGATCTTGTGTGCAGTCGTTTAAAGCTACTGCTCGAGCTTGGCTATCCAACCTCGTGTTTTTAGGTCGTCACCCCCCTCCCCCCCCGACACACACAGACGGGCGTAATTATCGAGTATTGCAGGACGCAGGAGAGGGATTTATCAAGGGGTTATTCTTTGAAGAAAAAGGGATTTTTAGGGATTTTTCCACCTGAATTTGAGATTTTTCAAAAAGAGAAGTGGAAACACTGCTTGAGAGCTATCGTGCTAACAGGCAGACGGAACAGACGGGCGATTCACTTACGTTTTGGGATTTCAGAAAGCCAACTTGCAACTGCAATGGGCAAGTCGGCAAATGGGCAGTCACATTGCTGTGACTCACTAGAAGGAAAATGGCTTGAGCAGAAACCAGCCTACAACGATTCAGCAAGGTGAGGAACGGTTCCTGCTCAGGGAATTTGAACTAAACATTTCGTGTCGTTACAGTGGAATCCGGAAGAAAAATCTGGAAGGTGAAGCCTTACCTTAACCGAAGGCTGGAAGAAAATTTTATTTCCAACTTCAAGCCAATTCTACTCGACAAAGATCACATTTTCTTAAAAAAAAAACTTGTTCGTCACCATGCTTTGATGCCTTCCTTGACATAGGAGTTTTGGGATCCCAAAACGTAATACCTATAACTTCGTTGTCCGCCCGCCTGATAGATCTTCATTTCCTTCTTGGCCCTCCACGATACTGCCGGTAGTGTATATTTCCAGATTTCAGGAAAATGCGGTTTTGAGTTTTTGCATCTTTTTTCCTCAGTCCGTTTGTTGTATGTTTTCCCGTCCGTCCGTATGTACGTTTGTTTGTCCGTCCGTCCGTCTGTCTGTGTGTTAGCACGATATTTTGTTCAAACTTGTTGTGAAGATTTTTTTGGTTAAAGTAAAAGTTTAGGTCGTAGGGGATTAAAATAAAGGTCAAGTTCCGTAGCCCTACATATAGGGATGGGTATTTTCTTGCCGCACAAGTAGTTTGTCGGGAATTCGGCCGAAACCGGACATATGGTAGAAGGAAAAGTTTTTTTTTTCTGAAGTCAATTATAGCGATTCGATATCGGTTCGGTATAGGGGTAAGAAGACATACTGAATCATTTTTTGGGATCTTCGTAAAGTTTGTCCGTCCGTCTGTCTGTCTGTCTGTTAACACGACAACTCTCGAAGTGGTACAAATAATATGTCCAAACTTGGTGCGGGGCAAGTTTGTAGATGGGGCCCGTAGTCCTATATTTAGGGGTGTGGGAGGGGATTCCAAATTAAAGGACGAACAAATATTTTTTTAAACCAAATGATAACGTCGATTCATGCTTGTCTATAGAGACAAGCTGAATCTATATCTGGAACTTAGTTTCTCACCCGACAAGTCAATCAAGACAACCACGCTCACCGTGCAATCAAATCCATTAAAGTTTAACCGAAAAGGACTGGGATAGGACAATCTAGTTACCCATCACTTATTCACTTAGATTGGCTTGAAGACCCGCTGAAAATGCGTTACTTGGTTGTTCGCTATTCAGGAATAATCAATTTTCAAATAGTGGAATTTCCGTGTGATTTGTGGTACCTCTAATTTGTTGTATGCCTTACAAGAAAGATTTATGACTTTTTTTTTGGTCAGGCACTAAGCAATCTTCACCAATATGGCCACTGCCCACTGAAAAGCCTTGTTTGTGTTTAGATAAAAATTTCCCGCGTCATAGTAGAATTTTCGCTGTGGGGACAGCCGTAGATATTCTGAACGTCATAACTAGAGCAGATAGTGGAAAACAAAAAAATCCGTTTGCAGAATCCAAATAATTCAGTGTATTCAACTAAATGACACAAAAAGAAGTTGGCTTTTCAGTTAAACTCTAAGCAAAAAAAATTGATTAGAACTTTTATTTTTCACTGTCTCTCGGTCCATTTATTCATCCGAGGGGCCATTTAAATTCCCATCAGTTTGTCTTTTCACCCAAAATAAGCTCAGCCGTGACACATTTTCAATCCCTCCTCCAACCACCACAGTTTGAGACTCTAAGCCCATGACCAGACTCGACTTCGTTCTTGACCTAACGTATCCACGTACCGCTTTCCTTATTTATTTATTAATACATGGACGTCAAGCTTTTAGCTTGTCGCTATAAATTTCGTTGTCATTATCTGAGATCATCTCAATTAATTCGTACTTATCATGCTATCAAGCAGACGGACGGACGAGTAGATTTACGATCTCTTAGATTAGACAACCCTTATTTCCATTTAGGATCCCAAAAATGAGGTCCGTTGCAAACACTCTTTTTGTATCTTTCGATGCTCCGATGTTCTTCACTAGAACAAGAGCGGCAAAATGCAAGGAGACACGTTCAAGTGCCAATCAAGAAACTGTGAAGGTGACTAGTACAAGCGAACATATCTCAATTAAGCCCGCGGCTAAATGTTTTCATGTCTTACTACCATTAGCCAGGGTTCTTAAGAGTCTAAAGGAGTTTTGGTGTTGCACCTTTCCCATGCAATATAGCCAATATACCGTAGCTCGGATTACCTCAAAGTGTAATATAAGCACGCAAAGCTGAGACAAGACCAATACAGACACGCAAAAGCGAGACTTGGGGTGGAGGGTGGAAGTATATAAGAAAATTTCAGGTAAGATGAACTCACTTTAGATCAGGGCAGTGCTCACTACAGTGCTGCAGAATGAATTTGTTAGTTTTTCTTAGTTCAACAATTGGATTTGTTTGGTGCCGCACCGAAGGTATGATTTAAATTTATTTATCAGATGTAGATATGAACATAAAATGCAAAAAAAATATTCATACAGGAACGTCTCTTACGCACCTTCAAGGATTCGTCGTCTTTACCCTACTCATTCGCTACGGTAGACGTCTCTATTCGTTCCATCTATCCCATTTCTGAATTTTTCAAATTTCGTACGTAAATTATATCCTACCTTGCTAGCCTTATAAGTTTTAGGTTTAACTCTTTTTGACGGACCATCAGCCAGGCTACGGGCCTCCAAAGAACAATAACAGGTCTATATTACTTTCATGGCCGTTCGAAGTATCTCAACAGAAGAAAATGATCATTTGAAACAACTAATCACAGGGAATCGTTTTCGTTTCATTCTTTATGGTAAAAGAAGGCTCCGGCACTTGGCTCTTAGCTGACATCAATTTTTTTTAATATATTTCCACCCTTCTAACAACAGTAACTATTGTTTACTATTTCCGTTCCAACTTCACGAAAAGTTACTACGCTGACCGTTCAACCTTCTCGAAATAGTAACTAACAGTCACTATTTGCTTACCATGCTCGGGAGCGTAGGAAGCGCGGTACGTTTCTCTGTAACGAGATTTGGCTGGATTACCCCGTAGTGTGAGTTTCCCGAGGATTATAAAAATGCATTCCAGCCTTGACGCCAAGGTCATGCGTAGTGACTACGGTAAGTAGGGTGGAACACGCTCTTAGAAATGGTCTTTGCTCCTGCTCTACGCTGTAAAACAAACTCTCCGCTTTCAGAATTTTTAATCTGCAGTATTTTGCATTCTAGCATTTTTAATCATCCATCGGGTTTTAACTCTCCGAATTCGGAATAAAATTCTCCGAAAACGGTGCTGTACTACTAAAAAAGTTCGATGTTGGAAAGACTTTTTACAGTGTACACTCTAAAAAGTTTCTCCGAATAAGGATGCAGTATTTGCTACTGGGATTAATCTTATCTCTACTGGGATAAGATTAATCCGAATTCGGGATAATCTTATCTCAATAAAGACAAGAGTAATCCCAGTAGCAAATACTGCAGGATTTTTTTTTACAGTGTATCTCTGGTGATCCCGAGGAGACTATGTGAATTTTTGTGTTCGATTTCCATGAACAAGTTTTGAGTTGCTCCATAGAAATACAAAAGACGAGGCGCTGCTCGGCAGCCATTTAAAATCAGTTGGTGTTTGTCCAGGTGGGACCATAACAAAGGTCCTTTTTCGTTTGAAGTGTTTTAACTATAAAGTTAATTTTTATCCATAATTCAAAGTTTATTTTAAGTATGCAGTTAACATTTGCTTTGCACTTCTATTTTTGTTCCTTTGGGCTTCCCGCGTGCAAGACATACATACATATACAGAACCAAGGTGGTCTGAAATTTAAATTTGTATCCAAAGAAGCATTTTCCAATGCGATCGATTAAAAAGAGGCACGGCACGACGCTTGAGGCACGAGTAATAACAAGACCAAAGGTTCCGATGGGATCTCAAAAATGCAATATTAGATCCAGACAATTAGGTTTTTTCTTCGCCAGGTCCAGTCTTCGCCAGACTCCTTGAACAGTTTTACTCTTAAAATTTAGAAACAGATCAAGGCCAAATAGCTAATCATCTAAGAAAACCAAGTTCAGATATGAATTCAGCATGTGTGTTTACCCCTAAAAGCCGATCGAAACGACTCTGCCTTACTTCTGCGAATTTTCTAGTTTCAGTGAAATTCCGGAACTACACTGTCAGAAGTTTCATAACAGATCGCGCATAACACTTTCAAGAATAACACCTTTTCACTTAGAAATAGTGTGTTATGACCAATTAAGTTTACAATATTTCGTGCCTAGATCTCCAACAACACCTTCAATTGGTAAACATACTACACTGTCAGAAGTTACATAACGACAACAAAAGGATGCCCGGTTTCAACAGATAACACTTTGGGATGTTATCTGTTATGTTTCTTTCGTTCCCGTTAGTATTTTTGCCCATTGAAGGTGTTGTTGGAGATCTAGGCACGAAATAGTGTAAACTTAATTGGTCATAACACTTTATTTCTAAGTGAAAAGGTGTTATTCTTGAAAGTGTTATGCGCTCTCTGTTATGAAACTTCTGACAGTGTACTTGTCGGGCGAAAAAATTAAGCTCAAAAACGAATTCAGCGTACTTCTGCTTTTAACAAATTTTCCAGTTTGGGCCGGATTCCAACCTAACTACTTGTCGGAGTAGAAAGTGCTTTTCGCATAAGTGTTCAGCATGTCTTCTTACGAGTTCTTACCCCTAAATCGAACATCTAATCAACTTCAAATAAAACTTTAACTTATAAAAAAAAAATCCGGTTTCAACCGGATTCCGGACGAATTATATGTCGGGTAAAAAAAGGGTTGTCAATTACAGATTCAGCGTCTCTTCTTACCATTAAATCTATCATCTAATCAACTTCAAATAAAAATTTTGCTTAACAAATTTTCCGGTTTTGGCCGGATTCCGGGCGAACTACTTGTCCAGCAAGAATCGTGTTCAGCATGTCTTCTTACCCCATAATCGACTATCACACTGACTGTTTCAAAATATTTTGTTTGCCCCTTAATTTAACCCCCACACCTAAATTTAGGGCTACAGAGCCCATCTACGAACTCGACCTTACTCTTGACCAAAAGAATCCTCACACCACGTTTCATCAAAATATCTCATTCCCTTCGAGAGTTCTCGTGCTCACAGATGGACGGACGGATGGACAACTTTTGCGATGTCATATGTATCCGTCACTAACGTTTTGGGATCCTAAAATGATATTAGCAAGTAGTAGAAGTAGACAAGTAAGTGAGAGTTCGTAACTCCAGAGCCTAAAAGAAGGCACGTCGGTGCATTGTTCCTGCCCCTCATGGTGCGAACACGCGATCAGGATCGGGAGCTCCATGACTGGAGTTCCTGCCCCGATTTACAGCACTATCATCACTTCCATACGAAAGAGTTGACATTTTTCAACTTGACGATGAAAGTGCAGGAAATCCGACCGGGAAATCCTTATTGTGTGTTCCAACTATCAATCTGAAGTATTTATCGGAGGCTTTGGAACGGTGCTACAGGGACAACGTGAAAACAGGATTGTGATCGCCGTTGAAATTGCAGGTTTCTACGGTGAAAAGCGACTGGCCTCTCTTATACCCTTTCCGCGGATGGGGCGGTCAGATCCAGAGATGTCCGAGTTCCTACCTATCAACATCGCACCAGGATCCCCTAATTGGTGGCAATACCTCAGTCAACGTAAGTTCCTTTATTTCTTTTAAACCATGAAATCACCAGCTTGTCTGAATGATTACTTCAAGATTAAAATAAATTTTTTAAGTTTTTTTACTTTTCAAGTCGAATTTTGTTTGCGTCTTTTAGTAAATCCTCTTACCCCCAACTTCACTTCAGTAAGTAATAGCAACTTTCTCTACAAATCGTCAAAATCTCTTTATTAAAGCCTCAATTGCAGCAACACTCGAAAAGTTTGGAATCCTCTTCCTCCCCTCCCCCTAACCTATAGAGATAGCCAGGTTTGGGGGTATTCTCGAGTGAATCCGGTCGAGACCCCCAAAATGTGTGCCCGATTTCGGTTTCGAAGCTCACTTTCCAATGGTTTTCGTGATTCTCCCGGAAGTGGCCGAACTTTCCGCACCGGTGTTCGCGCTTTTAAAACCGAGGCAGCTTTCTCTGAAAGTGGTTCCAGAAATCTAATGGAAAGCTCCGCCGAAAGTTGATTGTGCTTTGACCGAGTGTGGAAAAAAACGGCAAGCGTTATCAAGATGACTTCGTTGGAATGTATGAGAACTGAAGAAATGTCCAGCGGACCATATCTATTCTAAACAAGACCAAAGGTTCCGATGGGATCCCAGAATTCAATATTTGATCCAGACAATTAGGTTTTGTCTTCGCCGGATCCAGTCTTCGCCAGGCCAAACAGCTAATCATTAAGAAATCCAAGCTCAGATATGGATTCAGCATGTGCGTTTACCTCTATAAGCCGATCGAAACGATCCTAGCTTACTTCTGTAAATTTTGCGGTTCTGACGAAATTCAAGAACTACTTGTTCGGCGAAAAACTAAAGCTCAAAAACGGATTCACCGTATCTCATTACCCCTATATCCAACATCTAATCAACTTGAAATAAAAATTTAACTTTTAACAAATTTTCCGGTTTTGGCCGGATTCCGGGCGAACTACTTGTCCGGCAATAAAAATGGTTTTCGTATTCTTGTTCAGCATGCCTTTTTACCCCTACATCAAATATCTAATCAACTTCAGATAAAACTTAACTTCTAACAAACTTTCCGGCTTTGGCCGGATTCCGGACGAACTACTTGTCCGGCGAGAAAACGGTTTTCATATTCTTGTTCAGCATGCCTTCTTACCCCTATATCGAACATCTAATCAACTTCAAATAAGACTTCTACTTTTAACAAACTTTCCGGTTTTGGCCGGATTCTGGACGAACTACTTGTCCGGCGAGCAAATGGTTTTCATATTCGTGTTCAGCGTGTCTTTTTACCCCATAATCGACTATCACATTAGCTGTTTAAATTTTTTTTGCTTGCCCCTTAATTTAAACCCCCACCCCTAAATGTAAAGCTACAGGGCCCATCTACGAACTCGACCTTTTTCTTGACCCAAAGAATCCCCACACCAAGTTTCATCAAAATATCTCACTGCCTTCGAGAGTTATCGTGCTTACAGACAGACAGACGGACAGACGGACGGACGGACAGACGGACAACTTTTGCGATGTCATAGGTATCCTCCACTTACGTTTTGGGATCCCAAAAAAATTCAGAACTAAAGATTTTCTTGGCAAGTTCGGCTTTACGCGTGTTCCAACGGGAAAGTGGAAAGCGATAGAATCGAATTCCTACAGTTTTCGCGGTGTGCTTCATTCGCCGGAAAATGATTCCGCAACCTCGCAAAAACTATATTTAGCCCGTCATCGCTGTCCGGCCTGCCATTTTCGGGGGTAATCGTGGTGGCGATGGATATTTTCCCAGAAGGAACCAGAATATTCAATTTCATTTGTAGATGATATTTATTATGAACACAAGCGTACCCTTTTGAATCAGTGAGTGAAACGATGATTTTAAATATTGCAAAATGAGTCTTTCTCACACTCCGAAAAGACTCCTCCGTGGATTTCTGTCAATCCAAATGCGTCCGAAGATCTTTTGCACTCTAAATCTACAAATTTCCACTGGGTATACCCAGTGGAAATTTGTAACAGAAGAAGGGAAAGCTTTTCAGCACGTTATTTTATTCTCTGGAATGAAATGGGTGCACATTATAGCAAGAACAAATAAGTCAATAGAACCTCCGTCTTTGGTCCCCATGCAGCGACAAAACTGAGCTAGAGGTATTTACTGAGCTTCGAGTTGATGTCCGTCTACTGCCCTCTTCGCCGTTGCGCATATCAGAAGAAAAAGTGACACTTGACCCGCTCTGCAGAGCGTCTAGACAACCAATAGGCCTAAGCTTTTACTTTGAAAATTCTTCTCCGGACTGCGATATAATTGTTTGTAGAGGTAGCGAATTGTGATGTTCGTTGGAGCCCTTCCCCTCCGCTCGTTTGCATCCCGCAGCGTATAGGAATCTCTTCGACTCCGCATGGTCATATCACAAGTATCACTCTATATGAGTATCACTCTATATGACTAAGTCCAAAACACGCCAGTGATCCTCAGGAAGAAGGAGTAAGCGCGTCCGTAACGACTCGAACTCAACGACTCACATCCTGTGTCAAGCAATCACGACGATCTTTGAGAGCAGCTGTGACACCACTTCTGCCTTTCTTCCGCTATAGATACCCGGAGAGGCCGGAGATTTCGCAGCGGCAAGGAAAGATAGTCATAAAGTGTTACACACTGGTACTTATTGTACTTACTGGACTGGTACTTATTTGTTCTTGAGTGTACGCACAGTTAATGAACTTTAAGCAAGTGAGCAAAATGAGTATGAGAAACAGACAGAAGAGTATACTTTTAGCAAGTGTGCTCTAACCATTTTTCGTATCCACTAATATTTGCATATTTCTGTTTGCAGACCAAGCGAAAAGACAGGGATTAATCCCTTTCCCACGGATCGGGAAAAGGCAGTCTTTAATTCCCTTCCCTAGAGTGGGACGAGCGGGCCCAGCAATTATTCGACACGATGATGATTATGATGGTGAAAATGGATTAGTGGGAGGATATATGGATTATAACGAGGGGCCAAAAGTAAGAGTCCGAAGATCGAGTAGCTGGATCCCGAAGGTAAGTGTGGTGGCCAAAAAGAACAAAAATAACAGCCTGAGGTTTCGAAGGGATTTCTAGATTCACTCAACACCGATTTTGCCACGATATAGGAAGGAAGTTCACAGCATACACGGCTGCCGTGAGCAGACTTAGCATGTCTTTTAGCTTGGCTATACCTGCAAATGCAATTACTCGATCGAGAAATATATTGCTCCACCAAGTTTCCGGTTCCGGTCGAACTAGTTTCTTCACGGATCCCAGCCGAAGCTACCAACCCAAACAGAAAACTAGTGGCATATAAATGTTTTTCCTTATCTGCCATTCCTTAGTCAATCTTCTCAACCAACTTGGTCCGTTCTCAAGTTCGTACGATATTTTCTTGTATGAAATTTCGGCCAAATTTAATGATCGGTTGCGAATAAAGCGAGGCAAAGATTTTATTTATTTTACATTAGTTGCGTTTTTGCGGATCCATGAGTTGAGTTTTCGCAGATACCATGGTATCTGTTACCACGGTAACTGGTATCTGATATCCGGTCCATTGCAAAAACATCACTAATTGCTGAACTTCTTTCCCACCAGTTTGACAAAATTTGATGAAAGTGAGATGACTTTTCAGATACCACGACCAGCAGGGGCGTCGTAAGTGCATTTTCGGTGGGGGGGGGGGGGGGTGCAGAGCCAAAATTTTACCGAATCTCTCAAAAATTCTACCGAATCCTAGAAACTCAAAATTCGAGCTTTAAACTAGACCTCCGTTGCCTGTGCAACGGGAAGTGTTGCAGCAACTGTGCCCTGTTCCTTAGGGCACAGTTGCGGAGCAACACGTGCAACTGTGCCCTACGGGACACAGTTGCGGAGCAACAGTCTCCATTATGTCCTTCAGAGGACATTTCTCCTACTAAACTGAGTTTGGTAAAATGTTTAGCTGGAGTTTTATGCTTCAGCTCTCGAAGAGGTCTGTAAAAGTTCTTCATGGATTCAGCATTAATTTATTTCTAAAACGTTTACTTCCGAAGCTAGGGCCATCTTAACTTGACGCCAATTCGAAGTTTTATGTTTCGAGACACACATTTCGGGAATTATTTCCGGGAAATCTGAAAGAGATACGGAAAAAAACAAAATAAAGTTTTCTGCTTAACTTCTGATGGACTAAGCTAGGAAAATATAAAACAAACAAAAATTGGCAAAAATTGGAAATTGCTCCGAGGACATGACAAAACTTCTAAATAGAAAACCTACAGAAGGAATTTTATATCCGGAAAACTATTGCAAGTTCCAGTCTTATGGGATCGAGATCTGTCGAACCGCGTTGGAAAAAAAATTATAGCTGGCCCAGAACCGAAGTTACCTCTAGAACGTCGAAACTTCGGAAATTATTTCTAAGAGAACGAAGCAACTTGGTATAAAGAACACTTCACTTCTTCTTGCATAACTTTCATAGCACTACTCGATACAAATAAAATAGACATCAAAATCGAAAATTTAAGAAAATTCCAAAAAATCGGAACGAGATGGACTTTTCCGGAATTATTTCCGGGAAATCTGTAAGAGCTACGGAATTTCATCCTTCAGTTCTCGAAAAGATCAATAAAAGTTCTATATGAGTTCATAATTATTTTATCTCTAAAACGTTTACTTCCGAAACTAGGGCCGTCTTAACTTGACGCCAATTCGAAGTATTATGTTTCGAGAGGCACATTTCGGGAATTATTTCCGGGAAATCTGAAAGAGATACGGAAATAACGTCTTATAGTTTTCTGCTTAACTTTTGATGGTCTAAGCTAGGAAAATATAAAACAAACCAAATTCACCAAAAAATTTAAATTGCCCCGAGGGCATGACAAAACTTCCAAATAGAAAAACCCAAAGAAGGAATTTTATTTCGGAGAAACTATTGTAAGCTTCAGTTGTTAGGAGATCGAGACCTGTCGAACCGCGTTGGAAAAAAAATTCTAGCTGGTCCAGAACAGAAGTTACCTCTAGAACGTCGAAACTTCGGAAATTATTTCTTAGAGAACGAAGCAACTTGGTATATAGAACACTTCACTTCTTCTTGCATACTTTTCATAGCACTACTCGATAAAAATATAAGAAACATCAAAATCGAAAATTTGAGAAAATTCAAAAAAAATCGGAACGAGATGGACTTTTCCGGAATTATTTCCGGGAAATCTGTAAGAGCTACGGAATTTTGTGCTCCGGTTCTCGAAGAGACAAATGAAAGTTCTACATGAGTTCAGCATAACTGTATTTCTAACAAGTTTATTTCCGAAGCTAGGGTCGTCTTAACTTGACGCCAAACATCGAACGCAGAGTTTCTAAGAAAAAAACGGTTTTATTTTTTTTTCTGGAAAACTGTTAGAAATTTTAGCAACTTCTCTGGAACTTTTTTACTCTGTTTCACGTTTCCCTTCCCTCTGAAAAATCTCAAATTTTTAACTCTTACCACTTCGGAGCTACAGGTCGCTGATCACGGTGAAAAAAAAACAAACAAAAAAAACTACGAAAGCAGTAGTGTTGCTCCGCAACACAATTATGGAACAGAAAGGACTACGTGGGAAGAGTGGCATTAAAGGGCAGCCTAATAGACCATAAGCCAACTATTAAGCGGCGTTTCGGTGAAGGCCACTTGGAGAATATATTGCCGGGTACGATTGCAGTAACAGCTTCTATCTATTATACCCAGGAGAAAAATAAATCGAGCGCCGCAGGCGAATTTTCAAAATCCTTTTTTGTCCTGTAGGCTAAAATTTAACTGCTTATCTTACAAATTCTATCATTACCGTGCATTAAATACCGATGCTCTTAGAAGTTCCAGAAACCGGATGGAGCAACGTTCCGGCAGCAGCAGCTACTGTAGTATAGTCAATACTATCCATGGTCACATAAAAGCAGGGGAAATTTTTTTAAAGTTAGCTTTTTCCTGCCAAATTTAACTATTTCCATCCAGATTCTAGCTTTTAATATATCAAAATCCCGATCCTAAAACTGTCTTAAAACCCCAGTCAAATGACGCGCCCTTCCGCAAAATAGAGAATATTACAAAAAGCGCCGCAGGTGGAATAAATTATTGAATCCCAATTATGATACCGAATAATTCTGGACCGATACCTTATTCAGGATTCTGTTTAACTGCTGAATCTCCATAAATATACCGAATAGTTCTGGCGTCGAAAAATTACCAAATAATTTCAGTAAATTCTCTCCCCGAATTCGTGATAACTACCGAATACTGGCAATTATACCGAATCCCAATCATTATACCGAAGAGATTTGTGCCAATAGCCTATTTGGTATTCTGTATAACTACCGAATCCCCGTAAATATACCGAATAGTTCTGATATCGAAAAAATACCGAACAATTTTAGTGAAATTTTGGGACTCCAGCCAAAATTCTACCGAATCTCAAAACGGGGGGGGGGGGGGGTGCTGCCCCCCCCTTGCGACGCCCCTGACGACCAGATACCATGGTCGGACCGTGATATCTGAATATCAGCTACCACGGTAACTGGCCAGATAACACGACAACTGTAAAAACGCCTTTTGACCGTGGTATCAGATACCATGATAACTGCAAAAACGACTTTAGACCGTACATCAGAGACCATGGTATCTGCAAAAACGCAACTATAGTTTCTGTTACCACGGTAGCTGGATCTGCAATTAGTCGTTTTTGCAGTTACCGTGGTATCTGATATAAAGTTGCTCTGCAAAAACGACAATTGCCAAAATTGCAGTTTTCGAAGTCATCCCAAAAGAAAAACTGATATCCAGTCACATATATCACTAAGTGCCAAACTTCTTCCCACCAATTTAATTTGACAAAAATTGGAGGAAAGGGAGATGACTTTTTCATAGATACCACGATCAGTTACCACAGTCGGACCGTGGTATCTGAATATCAGATAACACGGTAACTGGTCAGATACCACGATAACTACAAAAATGCCTTTTGACCGTAGTATCAGATACCATGATAACTGCAAAAACGACTTTAGACCGTGGCATCAGATACCATGGTATCTCCAAAACGCAACTATTATCCATCTTTTTTAGGTAACAGAACACACGGTGCCCAGAGCCAGTCACGACGCAGTCCCGTCCTCAAACGATGAATACGACTCATAGGACCGGACAAGGATGGATATCGGAGCTCGACTGTGATTTCAGAACCTTAGGTTAAATTATCAATATTCTATTTTTATGATTATCCAGCATGCCCATTACAACGAATTGTTGTTATTGCTGCTGACGAGGAACGATAGCTCTCATTCAGATGCCCTTGTCTCAGTTGACAGCAAGGGTATCATATGGATTTTAAAAAGAGATTACACCCTACCCGACGAAAACGGATAGTTCTGTACGATCATCGCAAGGAGATAAAACTGATTTAAAATTGCAAGGCATAGGACTTCGACTAAATTACTGGCGTTTACGACGTGCAACAAGACCAAAGGTTTCGATGGGATATCAAAATGTAATATTTGATCCAGACAATTGGGTCTTATCTTCGCAAGATCCATTCTACGCCAGGCTAATCATCCGAGAAAACCAAGTTCAGATTTACCTCTATAAGCCATATCCATTTTGACGATACTGACCGAAACTTCCTGCTTTACTTCTGCCAAATTTCCGGTTTCGGCCGAATTCCGAGGAACTACTTGTCCAGCAAAAAAAGAAAATTCAGAAACGAGTTATCCCTATAAAGAACATCTAATCAACTTCAAATAAAACTTTGACTCATACATTTTTTCCGGTTTCAACTGGCCTCTGGACGAATTATATGTCCGGTTAAAGAATTATTGTCAGATACAGATTCAGCGTCTCTTCTTACCCCTATATCTGTTACCTTATACCCTTCAAATAAAACTTTTGCTTTTAACAAATTTTCCGGTTTTGGCCGAATTCCGGGCGACCTAGTTGTCGGGTTGGAAAATTCTTTAACATAAGTGTTCAGCATGTCTTCTTACCCCTATATCGAACATCTAATCAACTTCAAATAAAACTTTTGATTCTAACAAACTCTCCGATTTTTGCCAGATTCCGGACGAACTACTTGTCCGGCGAGAAAACGGTTTTCATCATCGTGTTCAGCATGTCTTTGTCGCCCAGCCCAAGAACAAATGTCGCCCAGCCCAAGAACAAACGGAAAGTTGTTTTGCCTTCCCAGCTTCTCAATGACTTGCCGAGAGCACTTTCCGCTCGCGTAGTGGATTCACTTTCCACGTCATCGTTTATTAAATAGGCTAGCTAGCACCACCTTCAATACTCTGACTCCAATTAGTAGCTATACTATAGGTCGAGTACGAAAAGCTGCTGGGACGTCAGATAGCCTTCTTCACCTATTAATTTATTAGGTCACGAACTAATAGCTACCAACACCTTCTATACCATTACTATAAGAAGTACGTGACCTACCAACCAATCTTGTATACGTCCCTCATAAAATCCAATGACGAATTGACGCCAGATGCGCTAGAGAAACGATAACAATCACACGTGAGATCGAGGGATAAGTTATCTGAAGGGTGAATAAGCGATCAGGCTTTCGCTTCATACCGAGTCGCGCATTAGCCCCGTTGAAAAGTCAACTAGCGCTCAGCACTGAAGTCGGAAGCCAGGATTGACAACTTGATTAAGTTTGACATAACAGAGTTGGGTAGAGCAGAAATAGAGGCAGAAGCATTTTAAACAGTTTCAAACATGGCTGGGCCTAAGAGGAATTGAAAATAGCCAAGCAAACCTGGATAAACGTACACCCCGAAGTAACGTGTCATTGCTTATTTTATGCTAGCGCATCTAGCGGCAAAAAAAGAACTACTCCAAGAATTTTATGAACGGCGTATAGGTCGAGTATTTATAGCCGTCACCGCCTTGAGTACTTAACCTCATATCAGTAATAAAAGGTCGAGTATGATTAGCTGCTGGGACGTCAAATACGCGACCCGTCTATCCCCCATTTTAGGTCGAATACTAACAGCTACCACTGCTATGAATAATATGGTCTGAGTTTTATTAGTCGCCAGGAGGTTGGTTACTTGACCTTACAACTTTACAGGTTTCTTTTGTAAGGTCGAGAGCAGGTAGCTTCTATGGTAGAAATTACTCGACCTGTTCCTTTCTGGCTCAAGTTCTATGGTCAAGTAGGCTTACTTTTAGCTTCCCAAGACACACGTACTCGACCAGTCTAGTAGTAATAGCGGCTGGACGTGCGATTCTTCGACTGGTTGAGTACTGATAGCTCCCATGACCCTTGTTACTCGACTGGTCGAGTACTCTAATCTTAGCATCTGAGGTGTCAGATCCACCAGAAGTGGACCACAAACATATAAGGGCTGAATACTCTATATGAATAAGTCCAAAACACGCAAGTGATCCGCAGGAAGAAGGAGTCAGCGCGTCCGTAACAGCTCATACTCAACGACTCACATCCTGTGTCAAGCAATCACGACGATCTTTGGGAGCAGCTGTGACACCACTTCTGCCTTTCTTCCGCTAGATACCCGGAGAGGCCGGAGATTTCGCAGCGGCAAGGAGAGATAGTCATAAAGTGTAATAAGAACTCTCTAACTTGTCCGTTTAGCGCTGCCAACCCAAAGAAATGAAGCACATTTTCAAATGTACACAAATATTTTAATCCAAGAACATGCAAAATTAACAAATCCATCACAGGATGCCTGTAATTGCACGTGTGTGTACGTTATATAAAATTCACAAAAGCACAGAATCACGGAATAACGAAAAAGAAAAAGTCCGCACTAATCGGATATTTAGGGAATACAGGGATGGTGGGAAACAATGTTTATCGACAGCCCCAAGCGAGCAGGTCTTCAAGGGACATGGCGTAGTGAAGAGTTTTACGCTTCTTCTCAAATTTTCCGATGGACATGGCTTCACTGCAAAAGCTGGAAATCTTCCTACAAAGACCTATCTCTGAATCCCGTTGTCAGGCAATTAGCTGAGACATTCAAATAAACCAACGGAAGTTACAAAAACTTTGAAGTGACCTATATCACAAAATTCAACATGAACCGACGTCAAAGGCATTTTTCCGTGACAATCCAGATTGACGATTCACAATCCGCATTCTCCAAAATGCGTTTTTTCTGACAATCCAGATTGTGAAAAATCGTTTTCTGTGACAATCTGACAATCCGGATTCTTGCTTGGATTGTCGATTCGAGAATCTTGCAACGGAGCAAGATCGTCAGATCGTCGTTTGTAGAATCTGGGATTGTCGATTCACCGTTTCTCTGACGAATCAGCTATCTAGGATTATAATCCGGGATTGTCGCGGAAAAACGCCTCAAAGGGGGATGGGGGTTCAAGTTAGCAAAATAACGTTTCCGCAAGGATGCGCAAAAGTGGACATAGCACTTGCGGTTGACGCCTCTCTACCTGGAGACGTCAGCGTATCGGTACTATAAGTACGGTATTGCCTCCAAGGGGCGGGGAGAGGGGGGGGGATTCACTAGACTTTAGTTATGTTCTCAGGAGGGTTTTCTCGAGCTGAACAGCAAAGTCGGAATCACTTTCAAACTGTTTTCGCGCTGCTTCGGCGAGTTGCAGAACTTGTCGAATCGGTGTTCAAGAAGCTTTCCCGGAAAGTGATTCTAGAAAGCTAGTGGAAAGCTCCGCCGAAATTTGAATCCTTCGGCAGGCAAGCGTCATTGAGGCTGATTTTGTTGGATCATATGAGAATGGACGAAACGTCCAATGAACAATGCGTCGATTGATTTCTTCTAAAAGAAATTCATTATTTTCTCGGCGGTTTCAGCTTCCCATAAGTTTTTGCGACCATTCCCGCGAGAAATGGAAAGAAATTCCAGGTTTCGTATTTCCCAGTTTTCGCGATGTGCTTTGCTCGCTTGAAAGCGATTCCGGAATCTCACAAAAGCCCTCCTGTAGCCTAAACATGTATGTTACCACCGAAACAGTTTTAAACTTACCCTACACTAAGAAGACCCATGGCCTAAATCACTAATAACCGTGAACACAGGACATCACTACTGCATCGACACGAAAAGGCACGCAGTACAAAAACGCGTATCACAAAAAAATAAAAGCGAGAGAACTTTAATTGAACATTTGTTCGGCAAAGCCATAGTAGGAAATTTCCGCGGACCGGGTAAAGAATGAGGGGCTAATCCCGCGAGGAAAAAAAAAATATTACAGGAAAAAGAATTTATGATCCTCAATATCTGTCTTCTCAATATCGTAAAGCAACTACGCCGGATCAACGGTCCATGATTTAATGTCTTCACGGTATGTGGATTATAGGGCCAACATCGGCCTGGAGTCTATGAGCGTGTTCCATCCTTCTTACAATGTTAACTATTGGTTACTATTTCCATTCCAGCCTCGTGAAAAGTTACTACGCTGATACGCTGACCGTTCCAAATAGTAACTATTTGCTTACCATGCTCGGGAGCATAGTAAGCGCGGTGACTACGATCTCTGTGACGCGATTGGCGCATGGCGCGATGTCCTGCCGAAACTACAAAATTCGTTCCAGCCTTGACGCGAAGAAGCCAGACGCCATGACGGCATGTGTACTTACTATGGTAAGTCGGGGGAACACGACCTATGTCGTAGGTAAAAGTATAATAGTTGCAAAAAGCAGATGGCATAATCACCATATTATGGACCATCGCTTGGAACCTCCTAGAGTACCGCCATTAATTCTCACAAAATATGGTAAAAAGCGACAAACAAATGACAAAGGGTGTGTTCAAACTACCTGGCAACGGTCAACAAAAGCTGAACCTTTAGGCCACAACGCTGGTAGCTTCCGCTAACTATTGATAGGATGTTGGAACACATCCCGAGTTGCCTCTTCTCTGAAAGATGACCTCGACCAGGGAGGTAACCGAGTTGGACAGGGATTAATAGCGCACTCACTCGCTCAAAAAGTTCATAGTAAAGGACCGGACCAAAGTCGGAAATTCTACAATAAATTCTGCCTAGTAGGCCTAAGGATATTGACAAAGATATATAGGGATACGCACTCAACTCAACCGCTTGCCTACTGATAGGTGCCCCCTTAAAATTAAAAAGGAATGAAGAGCGAACAACTCCAGGAAGTATAGATGTCAATTCACTCGATCTTTGGTTACTCTTGAAGTTGAACGTAGTTGGCAGGGAAGAGACCGTATCGGCCGTTGCATTCGCCTCGCCACCAGCCTTCGTCAATCTACGAGGAAAAGAAGATAATTAGGGTGTGATTCAGCCTTGTATCAGACAAACAAAACTCGCTGACGTAGTCCCTTCATTCTCGAGTTCACTCAGAGTAGATCATATACCGATATTTTTACAATAAGGCTAACTGAAGTCATAAATCAGTAAATAATTAGAAGGGAAGTAAGTACTTTTACTTTTAAGTGACTACCACAGCACTACCGCTGAATTTGACCTTTTAGTCTTAATATTTAGTAGGTAACTTAAGTTACCTTGCAATTTCTCCAACTGGACTAATTGAATCTTTTAAAAGGAAACCTATCTAATATTTTAATATCTTTTTTCCTTCAACTAATTCAGTAACTACTATAAAATATGTAAGCTTGGGTTTTCCAAGGGATGATACCAATATCAGAAACAAGCCTGCTGAATATTCAACTGGATACCAGGGACTGCTATTATTTCAAGCTTTACCCGCCTATTTTTAAAACTGATGGTTGTCCGGGTTTGCCTGATACAGATAATGTGTCTTTCCCTTGAATAACTTTTGTCAGCCTAATTTCTGCTAGCTCAGAATTCTTTTCTTAACACCTTCCATGTTCAAATTTCCGGGCGAACGACTGAGAAAAGATGTTTAAATACTGATGCAGCTCTAATCGACTAAAATAAGTATGACCGGCACTAAACAGGTAAGTCAGCTGAGATTTGTTCTATCGATACTTCGGACCTTCTTGGCAAAATACTCAATCCATCCCTGATCTCCCTTAGGGTCCTCATCAGACTGTAGCCAGAATAGGTAATGCAAGTTGGGCTGCAAGTACGTTTTTGGTCCCGAAATCACGTAAAGTGGTGACTGCGAAACTGCGCCTCGCAAAATAATAGTATTTTAAAGCTGTCGTAGGTTATCTACATTATTGATTTACTTTAGGTCCCTACAGCTTCATAACAGATAACACAAGGATGCGCAGTTTCATCAGACAATACTTGGGATGTAGCATAATCTGTTGTGATTTTGAAACCGTTCTGCAATAAATGTTATGCGTAACAAGCATTAGTGGCGTTTTTGATTGCAGATGAAATTTCCCCGGTAGACGAAGGAAGTTTGCCGATTCGTGCTTATTTACTGTTTTCGATAGCCGATAGCCGTTGGAGGCAACGGCTATCGCCTATCGGCGAGTCCGAGGCCGATAGGCGATGTACAGGAATTTAGGCGATAGACGTTAGCCGTTGAGCACAAAAACAGAACAACGGCTATCGGCCATCGGCTATCGGCTTCCGGCGAACGTCAAAAACGCCAAAAAGTCAAACGGCTACGCTATCGCCGAACTCATCGGCAATCAAAAACGCCACTATTGTCAGGAGGGGCCGAAAACCGCCGAAAAAACATCTGCTGACTTTTTGTTTGTCGTCATGATATCGGAAAGTCACCAGATGCTTTTTATACCAGTTTTCCGGCTCTTCCTGGTAATGCTTATTATGAATAACATTTAATGCAAACGTTTCCAAAATCAAAACAGATCACATCCCACGTACTGTCTGTTGAAACTGCGCATGCTTGTGTTATCAATGACACTTCTGACAGTGTAATCGTTCCATCTATTCTCACTGTCATATTTCGAACTTTCGATGTTGTTTTATCCACCCTAACGGTACTACACCGATATTCGCATCTGCTCTTTTCGACGCGGATCAGGCTCCCACTTACTGCTTACAAGAAGTTCATTGGTCAGAGATACCGTGTTTGTCATCAAAACCAAGGGGGCCGCGAGTGGCTGAAACAGCCAGAACAGGTCTGCAATTTTTTAAAATATAGCACAGTTTCAAATGAGTCAGGTACGTTAGAATAGGTACTGGACCATAAACTATACCTACTATTTGTGCTTTAAAAACTAAACAGGGTACTAAAGACTTACCATATCTACATTCGTTATGACTTCATCAGGATCAAAGGAAAGCTCATCCTCGGCGGCTAAAAAAAACATGAAAATCAACTTTCAGAAACGAGAGATGTTGTCTTACAGTTTTTGCGACTACGCCTTATTGTTTTGCGCTCTCTACGTCCTCCACTGATCTTGGTTTCCCCATATCTTGAGTGGATCTCAACAAATAGAACATCAGGCTTACACCCTAAGTATTTTGTACTCGACGGTCCTCAGTTTTATGTCTATATACCTATTAGAGTAAATTATTTTATTCTTTGGAGCATAATTTGCCGCTAAATTTGAATTTTCCGCAAAATTGTGGCCACAAAATCGAAAATCACCTCGAGCGTGTTCCACCCCTCTACCAATTCCGTTCCAGCCTCACGAAAAGTTACTAGGCTGACCAAGCACGTACGCAGGAATTTTTTTCGGTGGGGGCCCAAATCCTTCAAAACAGTATATAAAAGGCGCATTATATTATGTAACATCTACAAAAAACAAAAGCTGGTGCTGGTGACCCTATTGGGTAATTACAGGCCGAAAAATCATCGAAAACGGTTAACAAATTCTGTCTAGATCAGTAATTAACCACTATCCCTTATTCTGTGTGAAGGATCAGAAAATTATGCGAAAAAAAATCGATTTCGGGGGGGGGGGGCACGTGCCTGACGCTGACCGTTCCAACCTTCTCAAAATCGTAACTAACAGTAACTATTTGCTTACCACGCCCGGGAGCGTAGTAACTAAGCATCTCTGTAACGTGATTGTTCGGACCAGCCCGCGGCCTGATATTTGACCGAAAAATAAAAAACCCTTCCAAATCAAAAATCAAAATCAAAATCGGTTTTAATCTCCACAATAGCATACAGCTAGCCTCGGATTGTCAACAATACCACGGATTAAAATCATAATAAAATACATTCAAAGATTTGTCGAGTTAAAATGCTTAATAAAATAAGGGACAAATGCATTCAGGTACCTCTCGGATGATTTTGTTGGCGGGGGCTTAAGTTTTTGAAGACCCAAGGACTTTGTCTGCCCCCTTGTACCGGGTCGCACACACTTCCCATTTTCGAACTCCGGTAAAATATCCCGATGTTTTTCTGAGCTGAGGCATTTCAAACCAAAATCCATGGTCAGCTTATGCCTTCGCTCAATCAAGGTCGTCAGAGACAAAGTCCTTAGGCCTTCTTCATAAGACGTATAGCAATTCCCGAGGATAATTCGAATAGCCCTTTTCTGGATTAATTCCAACTTATCAGATTGCGATGCTGATAGTCCAGGATGCCAAACTGGACATGCGTATTCTGCATTAGGTCTGATATATGTACAATAAATAGACCTCATTATTTTTGTAGGCAGCGCAAATCGGCGGAGAACTGAAAACGAACGAAGAAGTAAAGAACACTTGTAAATAATCTGGACAACATGAGAGTGCCATCTTAGCTTATCATCGATCGTGACGCCGAGTATTTTCGCTACGTTCCGTACACATAGACCAACATCTTCAAGGTCTGGCAATTTTCTCTTCAGAAACGACAATCGCATAATAAAACTCTTAGGGCGACTGACAGCTAATTTAACCTCATCAAGGTCATGTGCTAAAATACTGAAAATTTGTGAAATAGATAAATCCTCAGAATATGGGTTCAAATTCCTCAAAGCAACACCACTCAAATCGTCGGCGAACTTATAACGGTTCAAAATTTCAATTAAAACACGATTAAAAACAATGATAAAAAGAAGAATCGGCCCGAGTTTCGTTCCCTGTGGTGCACCACAAAAAATTCGAACAAACTCGGAAATTTTGTCTTTTGTGAGCATAACACTTTGTTTCCGGCCAGACAGAAAGCTTGCAATCATCCGGAGAATAAATGTACTGGCACCCATCTCTTTTGCTTCACGAATTGCAACTTTATGATGTAAACTGTCAAACGCTTTAATTATATCACTCAATAAAATTTCAGCATATGAATCTGGTAACTAGCCTAGCGTAGTAACTACGGTGACCAGCGTAGTAACTACGGTAAGTACGGTGGAACACGCTCTATAATTTGCCGCTAAATTTGAATTTTCCGCAAAACTGTGGCCATGAAATCGAAAATCACCTCAAGAGTTGTTCGTCGAATTTGGGCCACAGTGCGAGCCACACGAATGATCGCGGAAACACTCTTTTTGGGCCGCAGCCTTAAGAAGTTGAAAGATATGGCGGAAAATGGGTGAGAAAGTAGCATTAAGTAGGAACAATTGTTATGAACGCGACTAAACAGTCTTCAAAAAAGTATGAAAACATCTCCTCTGCTGGCACGGCGCGGTAGGACGCACCGAGGGGTTACTCACACCTGGTAACCGGGTCTAATTCAAATCAGGTACCTCGCCGAGCACTCATTACACGGGCGGCACCGACACAAAATCGAGTGGACACCGATTGAGGGCCTACCGAAAATCCACGGGAAACCGGGTGTAAGGACTCTTTAAGCAACCCCTCGAGACTAAGTGACCCAAAAAAGGCACCACTGGGATTCGAACCCAGGATCTCCTGCTTACTAGGCAGGCGCTTTAACCAACTAAGCTATGGCGCCTTGGGGTAGAATGTCCTAATTTACTGTAATAGTTACTTCTGCAACATCGTAACATCAGCCAACATTACTGAAAAACACAGAAAATAACACAGAGACATAACAAAATGTCAGTCTATCTCTCTCAATACTAATCACAATGTATAAGTCAAATTGCATTGGCCTAGCTCAGGGGACGAAGAACCTTAACAAATTACTGAAAGAAACAGATAATGCCAAATTTAGCTACTTTTATTTTTACTTTTTATTGAAATATTGAAGCTAATTTTTGAGATCCCAAAACGTAAGTGAGGGATACCTATGACATCGCAAAAGTTGTCTGTCTGTCCGTCCGTCCGTCTGTAAGCACGATAACTCTCGAAGGGAATGAGATATTTTGATGAAACTTGGTGTGAGGATTCTTTGTGTCAAGAGTAAGGTCGAGTTCGTAGATGGGCTTTGTAGCCCTACATTTAGGGGTGGGAGAGGGGGTTTAAATTAAGAGGCAAACAAAATATTTTGAAACAGCTAATGTGATAGTCGATTATGGGGTAAGAAGACATGCTGACGATGGTGAAAACCATTCTCTCGCCGGACAAGTAGTTCGCCCGGAATCCGGCCAAAACCGGAAAGTTTGTTAAAGGTAAAAGTTTTATTTGAAGTTGACTAGATGTTCGATTTAGGGGATGTTTCTAGATGTTTCGATTTACAAGTAGTTCGCCCGGAATCCGGCCAAAACCGGAAAATTTGTTACAAGCAAAAGTTTTATTTGAAGTTGACTAAATGTTTGATTTAGGGGTAAGAAGACATGCTGACGATGGTGAAAACCATTCTCTCACCGGACAAGTAGTTAGCCCGGAATCCGGCCAAAACCGGAAAGTTTGTTAAAAGTAAAAGTTTTATTTGAAGTTGACTAGATGTTTGATTTAGGGGTAAGAAGACATGCTGACGATGGTGAAAACCATTCTCTCGCCGGACAAGTAGTTCGCCCGGAATCCGGCCAAAACCGGAAAGTTTGTTAAAAGTAAAAGTTTTATTTGAAGTTGACTAGATGTTCGATTTAGGGGTAAGAAGACATGCTGAACACGATGGTGAAAACAATTTTCTCACCAGACAAGTAGTTCACCCGGAAGCCGGCCAAAACCGGAAAGTTTGTCAAAAGTAAAAGTTTTATTTTAAGTTGACTAGATGTTTGATTTAGGGGTAAGAAGACATGCTGAACACAATGGTGAAAACCATTTTCTCGCCGGACAAGTAGTTCGCCCGGAATCCAGCCAAAACCGGAAAATTTGCCAAAACCGGAAAATTTGTTACAAGCAAAAGTTTTATTTGAAGTTGATTAGATGTTCTATATAGGGATAAGGAGATACGCTGAATTCGTTTCTGAACTTTCTTTTTTTTTGCTGGACAAGTAGTTCGCTAGGAATTCGGCCGAAACCGGAAATTTGGCAGAAGTAAAGCAGGAAGTTTCGATCAGTATCTTCAAAATAGATATGGCTTATACAGGTTATATCAGATGATTAGCCTGGCGAAGAATGGATCTGGCGAAGACAAGACCTAGTTGTCTGGGTCAAATATTAAATTTTTGGGACCCCATCGAAACCTTTGGTCTTTTTTGTTAAGGTTTACGCCCAGAATCTTCACGTTTGTAATTTTTACAAACGTTTGTAATTTCTGCAGTTGTGACGTGGAACTATTTGGAATCGAATGTTTATATTAATTGTCAAAAAGAAAACGACACATACCGGCTTGGTAATCATACAAAGCTATAGCTGTAACTCCAGTCTGGGGCACGGAATCCTCCCACTCTGATTGGTCTACTCCCTCCGCCTCCTCATTAATACAACTGGCGGGATCCAATAAGGGGCTTTGAAGGGCACCACTGGGGGTGGTCATCACAGGTTCGTATTCTTGATCCTCCAGGGTGGGTGGGAGATCGTAGCGGTGGTTCTGGAAGAAAAACACATTCTTTCAAATCCTAACACCACAATTAACGTCATCATATGGAATTGCCTTTCAGAGATTAGCAACGTCCGCTATAGATAGTGAGCGTGTTTCACCCCTCTACCAATAGTAACAATTAGTTACTATTTCCGTTCCAGCCTCACGAAAAGTTACTACGCTGACCGTTCCAACCTTCTCGAAATAGTAACTAATAGTAACTATTTACTTACCACGCTCGGGAGCGTAGTAACTACGCATCTCTGCAACGTGATTGGTCCGATCAGCCCGCGGCCTGATATTTGACCGAAAAAATAAAAAAGCGTTCCAACCTAGCGTAGTAACTACGGTAACTAGCGTAGTAACTACGGTAAGTAGGGTGGAACACGCTCAGTATGTGACGGTTACCCCTCTTTACTCGTCCTAACATCTTGTGTGACCAAATCCCTCAAACCAGCAACAACCACAGGAGTACCATCCAGCTTTGTCGCTGGACCAGCGAATTTAAGGTAATTATCTTTTCTTTGAATAACTAGGGATACACTCGATAAGATTTTCAGTTCAAGCAGAGTCATCATTTTCTTAAAGATCAACGATTAGAATGCTCTTCCGGAATTCACCATGTCACTCCTGATACTTTCAAGAAGTCACTGGATATCGAGTGGTCATGTAAGAACTGGAAATACTGCTGGGACGATCCAGACCAGTAATAGATGTCAGCCATCATCACCCATCACAGATCCATTGGACCATAACCGATCCGAAGTGAAAACTAAGGTGATCTAGTTAGGTACTCGCATCAGATGCGTCACTTTTTGTAAGCGTCAGCTAAGAAAAATGCGGTTTTGCCAGGTCATCGACGACCTAGTCCACGGTCACATCCGACAAAGCACGTCTCTGTAAGTCGAGGATTTCAAATGTTTCATGTAGGCTAAAGTTTAACTGAAAAGCCAACTCATTTGTGTGTCATTTAATTGGATACACTAAATTATTTGGATTCTGCAAAGGGATTTTTTTATTTTCCACTATCTGCTCTAGTTACGAGGCTCAGAATATCTCCAGCCGTCCCCACAGCGTAAATTCTACTATGACGCGGGAAATTTTACTCTCAACACAGATGCGGCTTTTCAGTGGGCAGTGGCGAGATTGGTGAAGATTGCTTAGTGCCTGACCCAAAAAAAAAACTGATAAATCTTTCTCGTAAGGCATACAGCAAAAATACAAGCGCATAGAGGCACCACAAATCACACGGAAATTCCACTATTTGAAAATCGGTTATTAGTGAATAGCGGAAAAACGAAGTAACTAATTTTCAGCGGGTCTTCAAGCCAATTTAAGTGAAAAAGTGATGGGTAACTAGATTGTCCTAGCCCTTTTCGGTTAAACTTTAACGCTGTAAATAACTTGTGATTTTTAACATTTTAATGATTGACTAATAGTGATTATAGTTGTTAATGAAAAGACCGGTGCTATTTGTCATTTGTAACGAAAGATATCTGGTCCTTAAACTGAATCTGACTTTGAATAGGCCTATATTTGAATGTTAATACCGCTGTTACTAGTAATAACTGGCTTGTTTAAGAGTCTACATTCCTCACAATCCGTAGCACGCAGAGGAGGCGAAAGCGTAGGGGTGGGGTGTAGGCTAAACGAAAACATTTTAAACTGAACACTAATGAACCTAAAAGGATAACTACCTACATTCTTTGCATAGACTTCATTTTCATACAGGTTGGTCTCATACTCAGGCACATCTTCATAGTAACTTGACTCTAGCGCAGGAGCTTTAACTAGTTCAACCACCTTGACTGGTTCCGGCTCTCTGATTGGCTCCCGGACTTGATCGACGATTTGCCTCACTGGTTCCGGCTCTCTGATTGGTTCCCGGGCTTGCGCGACGATTTGTCTCATTGGTTCTGGGTCTCTGATAGGCTCGACAATTTGCCTGACTGGCCCTGGCTCTCTGATTGGCTCCTTCACCGGTGTGATTACTTGTTTGACAGGTTCCACTTTTCTGACTGGTTCTGGTTGTCGCGCTGGTTCTTCTTGTTTCATAATAGGACGAGAAGGTTCTTGTGCCTAAGGTACGGGGTAAAACAAATTAACACAAAACAAATAAAGTGGAAAACATGCCGGCGTGAAATGGATGATAATGAGGGTAAGTGTGCAAAAGAATTACAGGGGAAAAGGAAGAAAAGAACAAGGGAAAATAGGGAAATAGTGATATTTAAAGAAAATAAACCTCAGCTGAGTGGGGTTGGGTAAAACGAATAATATTTGGTCGGGCTGCAAGTACTCATGCAGCAGCCAAGTCGATTGCGAGTCAATCTTGATGGTGTTTACTGTCAATTATTATTATTGTTATTATAGTAGTCTATATTTATACTCAAACAATGCATAAAACGGATACGCCAGCTACGATACTTTGGCAGCGATGTTTCGGGCACATATTCAAACAATGCATAAAACGGATACGTCTTCTACGATCGTAGCTGACTGACGTATCTGTTTTATGCATTGTTTGAATATATGTTCCCCAGTCAGCTTAGGCTCAAGGAGTATCTGTCGTTCATATTCCTTTGAATTACACTACTAATTAAGTAAGTAGGCCTAACGTATTTATGTCGGAAAATAAATGAAATTGCAGGTTCGTTTCTTCTAGCAATGGCCTGACGAGGACCTTTGCGAAGGAGAGCCTAAATATTGTTAGAAAAAATCTCAGCTGACAGCCGTTTAGCGCCATCAAATCGTGAACATGATCATCATACGGAGTGGTACAAGAGTTCGTTCGCTTTTCGCGTCTTTCTCCTTAAACAAGCTCTGACGAAGTTGAGTATTTCATATATATCATCGGAACAGATCTATTATTCCACATATGTTGGATAAATTACAAAGGCTACACAGGAAGCTGTCAGGATCAGCCGACCAGTTTTCCGTGTGCTAGTACATTTTTATGGCTAATTACAGTTATTTTTTTATTTTCTTCCTTTCTTTTTCTTTTTTGTACTCCACTTTGTTTTCCTTTGGAATTTGCGAGGTGAGGTAAGATAATGAGGAATAAATGCATATAATTACTGTTATTTATAGGTAGTGACGCCCGCAAGACCTGTGACGCCAATCTTAACTAACCTGAACTGCCACCCTGGGTGATGGTTGACTCAATTTCGCAGGATGGGACGGCTGTACATGTTCTACTGAAGTTGCTTCTTCCTGTTTCGACTTCTCTTGTGTTTTCCTCTTCAGCTCATTTTCCTTATCCTCTTTGTCTTTCTGTTCTCGTCTTTTCTTCTCTTCATCTGTTCGTCTTTGGTTCTCTTCCTCTGCATCTTTGGCAAAATTTTCAAACCGGGATCGTAACGAGGAGGCCTTTACGCTACCTAGAAGAGTTTACAAATAGTGAACTGAAAGACAAAAATGCTCCTGAGCCGTGATTTGAACCCAGGACCTTTTGCTTACAAGGCACCGCTCTACCAATTGATCGACCAAGGGGCTTGTGAATAATAATTCGCAAACTACTACAATGTGTGTCCTGTACTCCTGGTATGTCTACGTGGCCCTGGAGTCCTCGACTTCTAAATTGCAATTCAAAAATTGGCTTCTGGTTTATTTGACACAGTACAAGTCCCTTGAATAAAGCGTCATCTATGTATCCTATAAGACCTAGAAAAGCACATAGAACGTCAGAATAGCCACACATCGGAAAGAGGCAGCATGACTGAATGAAAACGTACCAAAAGAAGCCGTTAGGATTTTCAACTGCAAAGCAAAGGTCCTGTCTATTAAAATAAGTTCCAGCTCACTTCTTTGGAAGAAAGAAGAACTACTCGGTTCGGTTCAAGAAACCCTTTCAATCCCCCCCCCACTACGTAATGTATCCCCGAAAAAAATTCGCCCCTACGTTTTAGTCCAAAGCGTCAAAAGTTACCAAAAGTCCCAGAGTTAACTCCGCTTGCTCCAACACATAAAAGGTACAGTAAGAGCTTTGTTCAATCAACCGACTACCAAAAGTTGCCAAAAAGTCCTAAAGTTAACTCCAATTGCTCCAACACATTAAAGGTAAAAGTAAGAGCTTTGTTCCGTCTTTTGTGGAGCTCTAACAAACTAACAGCCATACCCTAATTACTTTTTTATCTTTTCAAATTTCGAAGATATACGAGAAGCATTTTGTACATATTTAGGCTAGCGAGTATATTTATGTTGACGACAAAGTCGAATTCGGTGTCTTCGCTGTAATAGCTTTTTTATGAATAAAGTATCCTATAAATTCCAAATTCTAAAATTCTGCAGGAGAGCGATAAAGCCTATTGCTTACAAACAGACATTTTTTGTGCTTTTTCCGTAGGCTTATTATTTGGTTGGCAAAAACCAAGGGAAGCGTCGAACTCGTTTTAGGGGGCGGTGGGGGGTGGTGTTGGTGGAAAAAAAAAACAACTGCTGATAGGCTATCGAACTTACTTGGCACTGAAGGTTTGGCTTTTTCGTACTGCGTTCCAATTTTACCCTGATCCTCATCGAACGCGTGTGCCATTTTATCTACTCGGTCCGTCTGAACACCAAATTTGCCACCGAAGCCCTGCAAAACAAATAACTTACCAAATTTGAATGACGTCACACCAAGAACAAATAATCCGACAGAACCTCCATCCCCCTATCTGTGTAATATGACAATGCGGAGTCGAATATTTCCACATACCCTGTCCGCTACGAACGAGCGGATATTACTAGCTTCGCGCCACATCACGTTTCGTAACCTCTACAAATAGCTAAATCGCTGTCAACCCGCGTTGGAGGAAAAGTAGGAGTCAAAGCCGATTGGTTCTATGGACGCGCTCCAGAGCGGGTCAGCGCGCAGAGTACGCCTCCTGCCAGCATCCTTCACCATTTCTTGTGCCATAAGCAACGGCGAAGACGGAAGAGGAGTAAACGGGTATCAACATCAGCTCAAAGCTAGAGTAAATACCTCTAGGTCCGCTCAATTTTGTCGCGGTTTTCATAGTTGATGCACGTGACTAAAGACAGTGATTCTATCTGATTATTTGTTCTTGGTCAAATTGACTCACTGACAGAAGTTTCATAACATTTACACAAGGAGCCAAATTTTAACAGATATGAGATAAGACACTAGTTGCGTTTTTGTTCGCCTTCTCACTCGCCGGTTTTGATGGCTTTTTACTTGTAATCAATATCAGCTCAAAGCTAGAGCAAATACCTCTAGGTCCGCTCAGTTTTGTCGGGGTTTGCCTAGTCGCTGTCTGCGACTAAAGACAGAGGTTCTATCTGATTATTTGTTCTTGGTCACATCAGGGACCCATAGTTTCCTTACAGGGGGCCTGTCATTTCCTATGCTTCTATACTGATATGATGACCGAACCATCCAGTTTCCAAAAATCCCCGCTTGAGTCGATCGGCATTCATGTTTGCCTCATTGGACGTATGCGCCAAAGAGACTCCTTCCTCAAGGCGCCAGCAGCCAATCCCAAATTTCGTCTATCTGGTCTTGAACGTTATTGGACAGTGGGTATTTCTCGAACTATATCCCGTGCGCTCCAGATAGCATCAGAAATCTCTTATTGACAGGCTTATTTATGGGTCCCTGGTCACATTGACTTTACAGAATCCTACACTGACAGAAGTTTCTTAACATTTACACAAGGAGGCGCAATTTTAACACATACGAGATAAGACACTAGTTGCGTTTTTGTTCGCCTTCTCACTCGCCGATTCTGATGGCTTTTTACTTGCTTTGCGTTTTCGTAAAATAATCCTAAGTAGGATACTGTTTGACGATTTCCCGTTTTTGTTAAAAGGCAAAGTGATAATCAGTGTTTGGAGACTGTCTTTAAAGACGACAAATTTACAGTACAATTAAAATACAAGTAAAATGGAGTTGGTCAAAATTGCGGTTTTATCCAAGAAAAGTCCTCATAGTAATGGCAACTAGAATAAGACCGAAGTTTTCGATGGGATCCCAAAAATTTACTATCTGACCCAGACAACTAGGTCTTGTCTACGCCAGATCCAGTCTTCGCCAGGCTAATCATCTGAAAAAATCAAGTTCAGATATACCTGTATAAGCCATATCTATTTTGACGATACTGATCGAAACTTCCGCCAAACTTCCTGTTTCGGCCGAATTGCGAGCGAACTACTTGTCCAGCCAAGAAAAGATAGTTCAGAAACTAATTCATCGCATCTCCTTATCCCTATAAAGAACATCTAATCAACTTCAAATAAAACTTTAACTTATAAAAAATCCGATTTCAACCGGATTCCGGACGAACTATATGTCCGGGTAAAAAATGATTGTCATATACAGATTCAGCGTCTCTTCTTACCCTTAAATCTGCCATCTAATCAAATTCAAATACAAATTTTACTTTTAACAAATTTTCCGGTTTCGGCCGAATTCCGGGCGAACTACTTGTCCGGCGAGAAAATGGTTTTCACCATCGTATTCAGCATGTCTTCTTACCCCTAAATCGAACATCTAATCAACTTCAAGTAATACTTTTGCTTTTAACAAATTTTCCGATTTCGGCCGGATTCCGGGCTAACTACTTGTCCGACGAGAAATCACCATCGTGTTCAGCATGTATTGTTACCCCTAAATCGAACATCTAATCAACTTCAAATACAAATTTTGCTTTTAACAAATTTTCCGGTTTTCGCCGGATTCCGGGCGAACTACTTGTCCGGCCAGAAATAACTTTCATATTCGGATTCAGCGTGTCTCCTTACCCCTATATCAACTATCAAAAAAGCTTTAAAAAAATATTTTTTTTGCCCCTTAATTTGAAACCCCTCCCCCACCCTCAAATATAGGGCTACAGAGCCCATCTTCGAACTTCACCTGTACTTTGACCCATCCAATCCAAGTTTCATCAAAATATCTCAATCCCTTCGAGAGTTATCGTGCTTACAGACAGACGGACATTTTTTGCGATGTCATAGGTATCCGTCACTAACGTTTTGGGATCCCAAAAACGCAAAAGTCATCAAAAAGCCTAAAAGGGAAAGGCAAAAGCCGAACAAAAACGCAATTACTATCTATTGACGTTACTCCATAATTCTGTTACGACCTTTTAAGAGTTAGTTTTATTTATTCAAAATAAATAACACAATTAGTTTTTATCTCGCATCTTATAGTGAAATCGCACATATCTATGTAGCATAATGTTATAAAAAGTTATGAAAGTAGTAAGAAAAAAAAACTCGAATAACACACACATTTTGGCTACTGAGTCGTACACGTAGGTATAGAACCCCGGACTGCAAGAACCCGACTCGAATGTCATCAGACTGGATCCGGAAATTAATCCGAGATTCC
This sequence comes from Branchinecta lindahli, assembly GCA_023053555.1. NCBI lineage: Eukaryota > Metazoa > Arthropoda > Branchiopoda > Anostraca > Branchinectidae > Branchinecta > Branchinecta lindahli. Next base: position 23,296,273 of record JAKZAO010000006.1, read on the forward strand.
AACCTTCTGGTGTTCCATGTAGGTATAGCACCACTTGAAGACTAAGAACACGAAGATTCGACCCTTTTCGCCCATTTCATGTCCAGGATTCAACCTTCCCGGTGAGATTCCAAGCAGAGATGGGCGAATCCGAAACCGGACTCGTCGGATTCGAATCCGGGATTCGTCCTTTTGTTCGGATTCGAATCCACTTCTTGTCAGGCTGGATTCAGATTCGGATTTCAAACCCTCAATCTTACGGACCCGCTCAAATTTCTAATCCACATCCTTCCAGTCTTCGTTTTCCTAATTTTTACAGGCTGCTTAGGCAATCCAACTTTTTGGTCTCCATCACCAACCATCACCAACCATCCTGAGTAGTCTATCACGTTATATGATTACCGTACCATAGATATCATTGGTTTTTGTCACCTCTGATTTTTAAACTATATAACTTATGTAACTTATGTTTGTTACGGTCGGATCCGATTCCGGATTCGAATCAGAACAAGAAGGTGGATTTGGATTCGTACCTATCCCTGGATTCGGATACGAATCCTTCCATGATCGGAGTCGCCCGTCCCTGATTCCAAGTCGGATCCGCGGCTATACACTGGATTCGGGTTCGAATCCGCACAGACTCGGCCTTGGATCCGAATCCCTTCAGAAACGGATCCGTCCGTCTATGGTTAAGAAATAAATTTTAAAGGGACGACCGTGGTTACAGAAAAATCAAAATGAGCAGATTGATTAACAACGACTAACCTTCGAGTGGTCTGTCTGTGATTCGTGTTTCGCTACTTTCTCGACGTGATCCCATCCGGCAGCTGATTTGTCAACGCGGTCAGTTTGAACACCGTATTTTCCGCCAAATCCGTGAGCATAATCTACAACAAAGACAAACCATAAGTGCTTACAGCAATAGGGCATAATTATCACAATCTGCTCGGACAGAAGCATTTGGCCCAAAGCGCTTAGCAGAATTCAAAATCTGTTCAATATCCAAACAGGAGAATGCTTTCGCTGCAGGTCATATTGTATGCAATCATTTAAAAAGTGTTTGCAATTTAAAAATTGGACAAACAGGGCTTTACCTTGGAACTTTTAATATCATATCTAAGGTTAAAGAGTAAATGACTGGAAAGAGAATCCGCTACGAAACACGACAAGGTCGACGACCGAAAACGAAATCCAAAAACAATGACGGTTTACAACGACTAGTGCTAAGCCGTAGTTGACTAAAACGGCATCTAAGGCTGGTCGTCGACAGAAATAGATAACTGTTGGCGAATCGAATGTAGCTCTTCTACACCATCTCTGAATGGTGCCGCAGGGTTAGTGTATTTAGCGTTGCAGGGATGTGAGAGAGCAGAAGTTTCTGGTGCAAAGAAATGCACAGTCGGAGGAAGGATGCCAGCTAATTAGCCACAACGGAACCGTAGATATCCGTACGACTGGCAACGTTCTATGTATCTGTACGATTGCCTTCCAATTCGCTGCAACCATGGAATTCCGACTAGGTTTAGGTGTCGACTAAATCCAGTCGGAATTCCATTAGTTCGACGTCATCGGTTTGAGGAGCTAGATAAGGTTTGATTGTCCCTAGAACAATCCACAAACGTAAACACGCCGTGCGCCTCTCTGACCGATCGGCTCTAGATATATATTCAAATACGTATTCAATAGTTGCGTTTTTGCAGATACCATGGTATCTGATACCACGGTCTAAAGTCGTTTTTGCAGTTATCGTGGTATCCGATACCACGGTCTAAAGTCGGTTTTGCATTAATCGTGGTATCTGATACCACGGACAAAAGGCGTTTTTGCAGTTATCGTTGTATCTGATAGTCAAATACCGCGGTCCGATCGTGGTAACTGATCGTGGTATCTGAAAAAGTGGTCTCACTTTCATCAATTTTTGTCAAATTGTTGGGAAAGAAGTCTGGCACTTAGTGATGTGACTGAATAGCCTACCAGTTTTTATTTTGGGATGACTTTGAAAAGCAGAATTTGGCAATTGTCGTTTTTACAGAGCAACCGTATATCATATACCCCGGTAACTGCAAAAACGACTAACTGCAGATTCAGTTACCGGGGAACAGATACCAAGGTATCTGCAAACACGTAACTAATAATATATATAAATTAGAATTTCTCACCTACTGACATCCTTCCTTTTACTTCTTTGGCATCTACCTAACCGGAAGGCAATCATACAAATGCGTAGAACGCTCCCAGTCGTAGGAATATCTACGATTCCAATGTGGCGAATAAGCTGAGGATCGCTGAGGATGCATCGCGAGAAAGTAAAGACGAATGTTCTACCTAGTATTTTAAGCTGTTCCTTATACGGACGAGTTAGCACAAAGAGCAGTGGCAATGACATACCTGTTTGGGAAGCATGCTTATCAACCTTCTCTACATGGTCCCATCCGAGCGCTGCTTTATCTACTCTGTCCTGCTGTACTCCAAACTTGCCGCCAAAACCATGGGAATAATCTGCAAGCAAAATAAAGAAGCTAAAGGCGCAGCGTCAGCGGGAGGGGGGGGGGGCAAAAATGGGGCGGGCGCTTCAGGCGATAACAGAAGCGTTAAATCCATCACTAGCGTTTAATGTCTCCTTTAGTTTTTGGTCTCACCCCCTCCTCGTGACTTCACTAGAACCTGCCCCATGACCCGGTTCTGGTGAATGCCTTTTAGTTGGAGGCAGAAGCAGAAGGTTTCCTTTCATAAACTGAATCCAGAAATGGGATACAACACTAGGGAGAAATCGCCTGCGAATCCGATAAAAAAGATTTGCAGGAAAAAACAGAGACCACCAGCGAGTAGTCCGGCGACAGAGAACGCAGCAAAAAGAGCTAAATGCGCAACGTTAGCGAGGACAGAGAAACGGAGCGGATGCTTCAGGCAATAATAATGACATTTAGGCTTAGCTTCGTGAGATGATGCGAACACGACTGTCAACTTCTCAAACGGTGCACCTCCCCTGCAGCCCCCGTTTTTTAAAACAAACCTCAAAAAGGTTCCGAAGATCGAAATTTGTCAAGGAAGAATAATAATAAATATCTACGAACAGGTCTTAAGGAAGAAAAGTAAGAAAATCAGAACATTGGACCTGCCTCCATCGTTTTTCCCAGGTCCTTTAAAAAAAGAGATCGCAGCTAGTCTTTGTAGCTTGGGTCTAAAGAAGACCTTGCCAAGACGGACCACTACTCACGAATAGCTATAGATCAGATCTCTGCCAAAATATAAATAAACAACAAAAATAAAATTAAATGAATCCGGACCATACCAGAACGTGCAAACACAATTTCGAAGCATTCCTTTTTACCTTTCTGAGACGCGTGCTTCTCCACCTTTTCTAGATGATCCCACGACAGTGCGGATTTATCAACTCTGTCCGTCTGAACTCCGAACTTCCCACCGAATCCTTTCGCATAATCCTTCTGTGATTCGTGCTTGTCCACCTTCTCGATATGGTCCCACCCGAGGGCGGATTTGTCCACTCGGTCAGTCTGGACTCCAAATTTGCCACCAAAACCTTGCGAGTAGTCCTTTTGGGAATCGTGTTTTACCACCTTTTCGACATGGTCCCAACCAACCGCACTCTGAAAAATATTAAGAATAAAAATTTTTCACATGTTCCATTTTTTTTCATCTTGAGCGGCTTTGAGCCTGAAGAGGTCCCTTGCTAAAAAGGGGCCGAAATATAGCTCTAATAAATTTCAGCTGACGTATCCGTTTTGCACTGTCAAATATGATTCGCAGTCAGCTTGGGCTGACGGCGGAACACACCAGGTCAAGCCCACCTGAAATTGGCACAGTTAACAGTTTTTTCTTCTGCAAATATTTTATGCCGACTTTTCAACTTGTTGTGCATCCCAAAAATGTCATTGTAACGGCTTAAAACAACTTGTCTGAACACAAACTTCAAAATCGAACAGAGAGCATCGAAGTTACAATCAAAATATCCGGAACAACTGAGACAACGTCCCAGCCATACTTTCAGAATTTTTCGAATGATGGCTCGCCTTTAAAATAAAAAAGACGAACCTGGGCCCTGCCGATCGTGGCCCCTTCTCCCCTACTCTATTTCAAGGCGTAGCAACGCCACGTACCTTATCAACTCGATCGCTCTGTACCCCAAACTTGCCGCCGAAACCCGTTGCGTAATCTTTCTGTGATGCATGCTTTTCCAACTTCTCCAAGTAGTCGTGGCCGACGGCTGACTTGTCCATCCTGAAAAATACTAATAAAACAGGAACATATCGTCGCTGTCACGAATTCAGTGTTGCCAAGTGTGACACTTTTGGCGATTTTTTTAAACTTTTTGCCTTGGGTGACACCATGACACTTTTTCTCTGAAAATTACACCGTTTCATACAAATGACGGGCCAGAAAAAGTACCTTTTCATGTACCTAACTAAAGTTGCCGATTATCGCCCCAAAAACATTTAGTTTACCGTAAAATGCCCTAACAAGGAACACTGCCAAACAAGGGACAAAAAACCTGGAAAAGTTTAAAAAAATTCTGTATAAAATTAAGTAGACCACTTAATTCTATATTCATTACAGTTTTTGATAGCTGAGAAAAAGCTGAATCCAAAGGTGTAATCACCTTTTTGATAAGTCTCATACCTTTCCTTGAGGATTTTTTTTTGCTGAAGTGCTGAAAAACAGTTTTTTTCATAGACAAAAATCTTGATCTGGCCTCAGGAACCTACGGCTCCCACAAGCAAGAACAATATGTTAGTTTAAAGGCCTGTTCTTTGTCAGTGTCGACACCAATTTTCAGCTCATTATCTTCATTATTTTATTTACTACGATTTTTTTTTTAATTTTCGATCTTTTCACGTGTTTGAGTGCCCTAACTAGGAACAGTGAAAAAAATGTACAAAAATGGAAATAAGTTGACAAAAGAAAGCTGGCTATTGCTCTTAAAGCTGTGAATGATGATATTTTATACCATGAGACAGTTTGGAATTCCAAAAACTGTACTATTTTGACACAGAAAAGGCCAATAACAAAACTACGAGGCTAGAAAAATGGGGTGGCACCCAGTCATTGATGAAATAGATGAACTTGGCCTTAAAGGATCATACTGTGTAGTGCGTGGGCTTATCCCAAGACATCATTTGACCTGAAGTATTTCAATAAATATCCTCTAGACACGATAGGCCATCCTTCGCACAGATTCAAAGACAAATATCCCTAGATCAGAGTTGGCAAAAATTTCTTAAAACATCATAAACATGAGCTTTCTGTTAGAATAGCAAATTATTATAGTCTATCAGTCAGGTCTTAAGATCCAGTAATTTATCTAACGTCCATTGTGTGCAAGTGCCTTTTATTTTACGTTTTAAGTTATTTTTTACCTCTTAAAGTAGTAAAGTAGTGATATCTGAGCCATTTTTACACTTTTTTCAAAAATTTCTTTACCAATAGCTGAATAAAGCATTTTTTAAAACATTGGTACTGTCCCTCGATCAATTTAGGCTTCCGAACATGGTTCAAAAGTGCATTAAAGGTCACTGTCCCTAGATAGGAACCCGCTGCCAAACAAGGGACACCCTCTAAAAAAAATATATAAAAAAAACTGATCACAGGAAAAATCTGAAACTTGGGGAACTTGTTCAACTAGCTAAGACCCATGTTTGAGCCAAATTTGAAGTTTCTGCGACTTTCAGAGCTGAAGTTATTCGAAAAAAACATGAAAAACTGTCCCTAGAATGGGCATTTTACGGTACTTTGATTTAGTACACAAAAACAGTGTGAAGCCTGAATGTAGCTGACTTGTCCGTTTTGCTTTGTCAAAAAAGTTTGAAGCCTAATATAAAACTTATTTCCGATTAAGTTTTGTTTCAAAAATGTGATGTAACATTTAAAAACGTTTTGAACATTGTTCATACAAACTGAGAATAATTACCAATTTTTGTGCTTTTTGTGCATTGCGCATCGGAATGCGCAAAGAAATTTCGAGGTATCAGAACATTTTTGTCAGGAATATGGAAACTCTTACGAGTCGAGCTGTTGGCAACCCTAGCTGCACGCATTCAGTGTCAATCCAGGAGAAGAAAAAACGTTTGAAGACTCTACTTTTCAACGATTTCGTGTCGCTTAGCTCTTTATGACCGTTCTTGTGGCGGTCAGATGTTTTGAGCAACTCATGTATCTCGGGAACGGCTTGTCATAGGGAAGTAGGAACAAATTTGTAAGAGCTAAGATCCATAGTCCTAGTATCTATAACTCATTTTCACAAAAACTGTCGTTTCTCCTATTAATGCGTGACAGCAACGATACGAGCCACTAGAAGCAGAGGCGTTACTATGCAAAATGTTCGGGGGGGGGGGGGGGGGGGCAAGGCATTTACCGACTGGCTGGTAATTTTTAACGGCCGTTTATGCAGAAAAACGACTGTAAAAGACAGTTTAAAAAAAATGACTGATTTTAAAAAAAAACGACTGTTTTCATGAACAAATCAACTGTTTTGACGTAAAATCGTGGCGTTACGTGTCTGTAAAACGTAGTTTGAATTTTTTTTTTTTTTTTTTAGAAAAAATACCCGTTAAAAATGTCATGAAGCAAATAGTATGTAACGTCAACAGATGCTGTTATATCTAGACAGACATTCTTGTGCTAAACTTTATGATAATATATCTCTTATGACCTTTTCTAATGTTATCTTTTCGCGAACAATAACACTTATTAGGGCCATAACGTTTTCTTTGCGCATTCCGATGCGCAATGCACAAAAAGCGAATAATTGGTAATTATTCTCAGTTTGTATGAACAATGTTTGGCCATAACGTTTAACTTGAAGGTTGATAAGCATGCTTCACAAACAGGTATGTCATCGCCACGGCTCTTTTTGCTAACGCGTCCGTATAAGAAACAGCTTAAAATACTAGGTAAAACACCCGTCTTTACTTTCTCGCGACTCACCTCAACTTATTAGCCGCACTGGAATCGTAGATACTCCTACGAAATGGAGCGTTCTACGTATTTGCACGATTGCCTTCCAGTTAGGTAGTTGCTGAAGAAGTAGAAGGAAGGGTGTCCGTGGGTGAGAAACCGAATTTATATACATTATTGTTGCGTTTTTGCAGATACCATAGTATCTTTTACCACGGTAACTGAATCTGCAATTAGTCGTTTTTGCAGTTACCTTGGTACTTGGTAGGCTATATATCTGATATACGGTTGCTCTGCAAAAACGATAATTGCCGAAACTGCGCATTTCGAAGTCATCCCAAAAGAAAACTGATACCCAGTCACATCACTACGTGACAAACTTCTTTCCCACCAATTTGACAAAAAATTGATGAAATTGAGATGACTTTTTGATACCACGATCAGTTACCACGGTCGGACCATGGTATCTGAATATCAGATACCACGATAACTGGCCAGATACCTCGGTAACTGCAAAAATTACTTTAGACCTTGGTATCAGAAGCCATGGTATCTGCAAAAAGCAACTATTGTAATTCACAAGAAAACTGGTGTTCGGAATGCCCGTAAATATGTTCGAAGATAAAACAGAACTGAGCTTACCTATCTGCTTCTACTCCGAACTTTCCACCATAGCCGTGGGAAGCTCTGCCAGTCTCATCCAGTTGCTTCTGCTTGGTTTTTGAGTCATCTTTTTGCGTATCTTCTCTAAGTCTGTTCATACTGTAAAAAAAAATCAATCGTCAGGAAGTTCTCACAAATAACGACAGACGGAGAGGGTGTGGGTGGGTTTTGGAGTCATATCTTGATACTTGATCAATCGTTGGGTTTTCTTAAAAGAGATACATTTTGATAAACATTCCTTCAGCCCCAACTGACGGTGAACCATACTTGACAGTGCAAAACGAATAGCCTATTTCAGCAGAATTTAATACAGCTATATTTCGGCCCTTCTTGGCAAGGGTCCTCTTAACTTGTGGGAAAACCACTAAAGATTGTGGCTTAAAGGACCCCTCTTGCTTATTCTGCTTTTTATAATATATCTAGCTCCCATACTGAATTATAAACTTCTAAAAGCCCCACCTTTTTCCATTGTTTCGTTTTGTGCCTACGAAATTTTAGCTCTTTTTTGGCCTTGCCGAGTTTTGCCCGTCACACAACGAAATGTTCGCCGGGATCACCAACGTCTGCTGACAACTCTTTCCCACATAAGGATCTGAGAAGCTTTTGTTTATTACTTCTTTTATTTGCTTAGTTCTCACACTTTTGAACGACGACGCGATCAGTTTTCAAAAGTTTTGCGCCCAGCCGCCGCGTCGGAGAGCAGGAAGGCTGGACATAGTCGACAGGCGCTAACAAGAAAATCGCTAATTTCAGATGGAAAGTCATGGTAATTTCGAAAAAAAAAATTTCTGACCCATTTCGTAGGGAAAATATTATTTCTAGTAAGAGTTGTGCTTTAAGTGTCTGATTTTGTGAATTTCTTCGTGAAAGTTGCTTGGAGCTAAAGCTTGTGCTGCGATTTCATTTTCGACACAGCTGCTGTCTTTGCTGCTCGACTGGGTCAAATGTGATTTGCAGTCAGCTTGGGCTGAAGGAATATTTATTGCCGAAAAGTATCAATCAAGCTTGAAACAAATTTAGCTCTAATAAAAGTCCGCTGATGTGTCAGTTTTGTACTTTCAAATGTGATGCATTTTACAGAAGTTTATATTTAAATACTAAAAAAATTAGCTGAGAAGAGAAAGTCCCAGTCACGGTTCCTTGTTTTTTTTTTAAAGCGGAACGTTTCGCATTTACATCATCTTAACACGGTTCATGGCGTGTGTAAATGCAATTTAGCTTACACTATTGATTTATGGCCCCTTTAAAGGCCCCCTCTTGTTTATTTCACCTCTTGCGTTATACCTAGCTCCACTATGAAACTTTAAGCTTCTGAAATCCTCGCCTTTCACCACTGTTTCGTTTTGTACCTACGAATTTCCAGCGTTTTTCGGCCAAGCCTATTTTGGCCAGTCACGCAACACAATCTTCACCAAAAGCTTCAAGGTCTGCCAGCAACTCTTTCACACATAAGGACATGGGATGCTTGTTGCTTTCCATTTTGAGAGACATGGTCAATCTCCTTTTTCTTACTTCGTTTGATTTGCTCGGCTTTTCCACTTTTTATCCAATCCAATCCAAATAATAACTTCCGTTTCCTTCCTTCAAAATATGGCGTTGGGTTCCACAGTTCTGTAGCTCCCTTTCCGCCTTCCTGTTGCTTGATTGGTTTACAGCTTTCCCTTTAAAGGGCTTGGATTGGTCGAAGACGCGGCCTGTAGCGTTCAGTTTTTAAATATTTTGCGTCCAGCCGCCGCGTCGAAGAGCGGGAAGGCTAGACAGAATCGACAAGCGACAACAAGAAATTCGCTAATGTCACACGGAAAGCGATATTTCTTGAGCCACTTCATCGCGAACTCATTTCTAGTAAGAGTTGGGCTTTTGGACTCAAATACGGGTGCAGCCGTCAAATTCCTGTAGAATTTTCATCGAATTCATCACTTCCGAACGGCAAAGCGGATATTTTTTCACCTTTATCAGCCGGAATCAATGAAAACGGAGAAAATCCTCGCTGAAAAGATAACCGTGGATCGGTCCCATAAGTCTAGCCGTGTCAAGAATTCTGCACACTTCTAGTTTTGACTGTTTTACTACATTATCTTCTGTCAATACTGCTGCACTGTCAGAAGTTTCATAACAGACAACACAAGGATGCGCAGTTTCAAGAGCCTAAAAATGTCAAAACGCATCTGCTGAATTTTCCGATATCACGATAGACAAACAAAAAAGCCAGCAGATTCGTTTTCAGCATTTTTTTGGCTCTTCGGCAATGCTTCTTATGCATAAAATTTCATGCATAACGTTTCCAAATCACAACAGATTACATACTTACTCAAATTGTGTATACTCTGTATTTTGTGTCTTACACTTTACCGGTAATAAAATTCACTCATTCTTTCATTCATTGTGCCAACTCACTCAATCGTGCCAACCGTTCGTCCGGAACCTTCAACAGTTTTCGATCCCCATCTTTGCTCTTGCTCTGAAACATCATTAACGAAATCTGGATCCGTGTCCCAGTCGTCTACATCCTTGCTGTCAAAAGACGGACCTGAGATTTTTGGCTTGGGTGCGATGGTTGGAGGATTCCTCCCGATCTGAGACTTCCACATTTCTACTGGTTCCTGAAAAAAAAGAGGATTAAGGTTAGATGAACGGCCTTTAGTTAGGTGCTGTGTTACGCAATTTAGCTGAATGAGGTAGGAACGAAGTATGGAGAGGCGAACAGGCCAATTATAAATCTCGACCTTGGCCAGAGCGTTCAGCATAGTCGCAAAGCGAAAACGACCAGAAACCAAGAACAAATAATCTGATAGAACGTCCGTCTCCCTATCTCTGTGATGCGACTATGCAGATTCGAATCTATTCTGATACGCTACCCGATGCAAACGATCGGGTAGGAGCTACGCAGAACATCATAACTGTTATGTCTACAAACAGCTGTATCGCTATACAACTCCGCAGAGGAATCCGAACACCGTCTGAGTCGTCCTTTACATTTGATTAGTTGTCTGCCATACTGACGTCATGTGTGCAATTGAAACTGTTGCTATCTTCAGCCAATCTGAGAGGAGCTTTAACTTCTGAGAAGCAAATGTTTTGACAGTACTGGAAAGCATTACGACTCTTAAACTGAATCTGTGAAAAGCATGAAAGATAATGCATGGAGAATGATTCCATGACAACTCGCCATACAGACAACTGGCAACCAACAAGTCGCCACAACGACGACTCGCCACACGGACAACTCGCCATACTGATAACTTACCACAGCGTCATTTCGCCACAGGGACGACTCGCCACGGAGACGACTTGCCATACGACCAACTGGCCACATGGAAAACTCGTCACTAAAATATTTTTTAGGAAAAAAAAAAAAAAAGAGTTTTAGACACATAGACCCAAGGGAGTTTTTAGTCCGCAATAATAATCCAATATCGCAACCACATCTGTCAAGTAATATCTTTTTCATTTATGCCACAGCATCTTTCGTCACGTTCAAGCAGACCCGCAGATCTACCAGAACTACGTCACTGACGAATAATATGCTACGCAACTTCGCAGGTTACCGGCCCTTGCTTTTGTTCCACCACTCGATGTCGAAGACGTCTTCGAGGAGTTGCTGGCGATACTTCCAAGCAGAAACGTCCCCCGCCACAGATTGTTCTGAAGACAACTACATCGGGAGAGTACGTGGGAATGCTCGACAACCGGCTCGTATCCCACCTTCTCTTTTGAACATGAACGATCGAGTAGCTGGTCTCTTCCACGAACCAAGAACATCATAGAAGGTTGGCATCTTAGCTTTAACCAGCTCATAGGATCAAGCCACCCAAGACATTGGCATTGCCTGACATGTTTCAAGACCGAAGAAAATTTGCGAAAGGCCGACGTGGACTGGATCAAGGCAGGATGTTCTCCGCCAGAGAATCGAAAGAATTGTCAGTAGGTATAACCGTGGCAGTGCACTTGATTTATTGAGAGGCATTGCCCATAATTATCTGCTCCATTAAAAATGTTGTTCGAATAAGTAGTAATTGAATAAGGTGCATTATGCTACAAATATTGCGAGATGTCGCACTGTGGCAAGATGTCTGTGTGTCAGCTTGTCGCTGTGGCAAGTTGTCGGTGTGGCGAGCTATCGGTGTGGCGGGCTGTTGCTATGGCAAGATGTAACTGTGGCGAGATATCGGAGTGGCGAATGGTCGGTTCCCAGTTCTCGCCGTGGCGAGTTGTCTTGTGGCGAGATGTCCCGACGACGATGGAGAATAGTTCTGTGACACAATATGAGTGTGTTTGTAATATGAAATAGTGATTTCAAGGTGAAAATCATGAAAGATAATGCACGGACTAACGTTAGCGACGATACTGAACTTCTTGGAAACTCATTATCAGCTAACTGTAAAGAAGAAGGCTATCGAGAATCAGACAGCTGACCACATCTTTTACCCAGTTATTGAAACAACTGAACTTCTTGGAAACTCATTATCAGCTAACTATAAAGAAGAAGGCTATCGAGAATCAGACAGCTGACCGCATCTTTTACCCAGTTATTGAAACAAGGACTATAGATACAGAGTTTGATGTAGAAAACTAAATATGTGATTTTCAGTCAAGCGTTACCGGGCAACCAACTCGGGACTACCAGTGACGAATTCACTAATTTACACTGTCCATCAAGACAAGAAGCCACTAACATGACAAAGGCAGAGCAACCCAAGGTAGACATTATCATTCTACCCCAAGAAGAAATATTTCCGGCCAAAGAATCTGGTGGAGCAGAGAACATGCTTCATAAAATGAACTGAGACCTTTTCAACTCGGGGAAAACAAAATTCAAAGAATGATGGAAAAGAAGAAGTTAGACTAGCTGAAAGACCATGTGGCGGCCATGTGTCAACTGGGAGTTGACAGCCAAGGTAAGCGGATGTGTCTGGTTGTGGGGTTTGTGTTGTTGTTGTTTTGTTTTGATGTAGAGCATTAGAATATGGTTTTTCACCAGATTCAAATTAATGAATTGAACTGATTCACGGGTAGACCTATAACACAAGAAATGCGGAACTACTGGCAAGCCAAGCGAGACACAAAACACTACACGTTCAAGATTCGTCATAAGGCATATGCGAATTGCAGTTTGAAATTCGATTCCTTGTGAAATTCAGAATGCGGTAAGTTTACCTCAGTTCAACGACCGACTAAAGACAAATTTCTTGACAGACCACCATTGACGAGTAAAAGTTCATTTCATTTGTTTCGTTGATTGGTTGATTTTGGTACTACGGCATGGTTTCCCACTTACTGTTTCTTTTCTTTGCTTTCTTCCTTCTTTTCTTTTTTCTTCCTCTTTCAGTTTCCTTCTCTTTATTGAAAAAGTGTGTGAAAATTAGTACAAGTGAAGTTGTTTTTCACCGTCCCCACAGGCCCATTCGGGCTTCCTTGCAGTCAGAGGTATCGACTAGGAGTTCCGTTTTATCAAGAACAAATAAGACAGAACTGCTGTCTCCCTATCTCGGTCATAAAAACATGCTGAGTCGAGTAAAATACGACCGACTTCCGATGCAAACGAGCGGCTTCGCGCCACATCACGTTTCATTACCTCTACAAATAGCTAGATCGCCGGTAAGTTGCTAAAGAGGAAATCTAGAAGTCAACGCTGATTGGTTCTATGGAGGCGCTCCGAGCGGATCAGCGCGCGGAGTACGCCTCCTGCTTGCCTCTTTCGATATTTCTTGTGCGATAGGCAACGGTGAAGACAGAAGAGAAGTAACTGGGTATCAACATCAGCTCAAAGCTATAGTAAATACCTCCAGCTCCGCTGAGATTTGTCGGGGTTTTCATTGTCGCTGCATGCGACTAAAGACAAAAGTTCTTACTGATTATTTGTTCTTGGTTTTATCCTTTGACGAGTGAACATCAAACCTCTCTGTGATGGTAGAGGCAGAACCTCGGCAAAATGACAATCGACATATTATATAGTTCTCTCAAGATGTAGACTAAGTGATTTGGCCCATAATCCGATTGATTCTAGATATAGCCTACTTTACTAATTTTGGATGTTAGTTTCGCTTTTCATATTGATAAAATCCATTGCCGGTGATCGGGATACTTAGTCCAAAGGGGTCTAGGCTAAAGCCCCCCCGGCGAAAACCCCCCGCCAAAAACCCCAGGCTAAAACCCCCCCGTGACCAAACCCCCCCCGACCAAAACCCCCCCGTGACCAAAACCCCCCCGGTACCAAAAACCCCCCGACCAAAACCCCCCCAGTACCAAAACCCCCCCGACCAAACCCCCCCCCCGCATAAAAAAGACGGGTATAAGTAGAGTAACTGGTAGTTAGAGAGTAAGAGTAAATAAACTTCTTTCACAAACTTGACTCTACAATAATGTCTGAAGTACAGTGGGTATCAGAACAATGATAAACAAAGAGAGTGTAAGGCGAAGGTGAAGGTTGATGGTTTTGCTGAAGTCACCAAACACCCGCATTCATTAACTGAAGCTGTTGTCAGTGAGGTGTTAAATGTGAATGATCAAATCAGAGCCAGTTCCACTCTGTGTATCGATCCCCCCAACAAATCCTTTCCCAATGCCTCCTCCTTCTTGGCAAGGAAGCTGCAGTTAGGATGCCACCCATTGGTGCAATGTGAAGCTCCCTTTGCCTGATTGCTCTTTAGTTATCCCTGATTCATACCAGAAACTCAAAGATGGGCAGTAAGCGGAGGAAAACCTATGACACCGCAAAAGTTGTCCTACTTATTCCGTCTGTGAGCAGGATAACTTTCGAAGGGAATGAGATATTTTGATGAGACTTAATGGGAGGATCCTTTGGGTCAAGGGAAATGTTGAGCTCGTTTTGTGATAGCACTTTCAAGATAGTCCCAGAAATATTCTATCAGCGCTTCACCTTCGTGCTTGTCAATGGTAAAACTGTCACATGGTTGTTCGTTTTGTTGCCCAGTAAATGCCAGTCTAAATATGTGTGAGTGTCTACGGATTCGGGGGGGGGGGGGGTACCGGGGGGGGGGGGTCTATTCTTCTCTTACTCTCTACCTAACAGTTACTTTACTCATACATACCCGTCTTTTTTTATGCGGGGGGGTTTTGGTACCGGGGGGGTTTTGGTCGGGGGGGTTTTGGTCGGGGGGTTTTGGTCACGGGGGGGTTTTAGCCGGGGGGGTTTTGGCAGGGGGGTTTTGTCCGGGGGGGTTTTCGCCGGGGGCGTTTTAGCCGGAACCCAGTCCAAAGTACCATCCTCCCTAGAGACATCTGACCACGAATTTTCAGAATCTGTTACGGTCATGTCGCAGTGCTGCTAGAAATGTCTAAGGACGTAACTGGATCATTCGACCTCGGTGGCAAATTCAACGCCTCCCAAATATGCAGCAGGATTCAATATCTTCACCAGCGAACAGTCGAAGAGAACATTGAACTCCTCCGAACCAAGAACTCTCGTATGAACGAAGTTGTAAATCTAAAAAAAAAAAACAGCTTGACCGGATGACATCTCAAAATAATGGACAGGTTTGTGTACCAGCTCCCCAGCAGGGGTCTTATGCCCAAGCGCTTAAAGGTCCTGAGACATTTTTGTGACTTTGGAGCCTGTATCTGCGGATAAACGAAATCGTATAAATTTTGACGAAGCCATGCAAGTTATAATTTTTTTTTTTTAAGTATGTTTGATAATGGAATTCACCTTGTGTAGGATAGTATTTAGTGTAAATGATGTGATTTGTAGTTTACTTCAGATGTTTAGTTTTGTTCCCTTTTTAGTTGTGAAATGCCGTTATGCTAAATCACGTACTCACGCCCTGGATGCAGTACCAATCACTATTTAGTCAAGCTTCTCGAGAAGTTCTTTCACACCTGGAAAATAACGGAGCTTTCGTCAACACCATTATTGCTGATTTTTGAAAGCGTTCGAACTCTTGGACCACAAAACTATTCTACAAGAAGCGGCTAAAATGGGAGCAAGTCAGCACTCATTGGGCATGCTGGTTGGTTTTCTCTCTGGCCGCTCCCAAAGAGTCATACTAAAGAACGTCATCTCGGAGGTGAAACCGATAACTTGCGGAGCGCCTCAAGGAACTAAGCTAGGACCACTGGTCTTCCTGACCGTGATCAACCGACTCCTTCAAGACATCAAAAACAAATACAAATTTGCTGATGATCTTTTAATCAATGTACTCCGCAAGTTAAGCGACCCGACAGGCGAAGATCCTCTGGTTTCGACGATTGAAACACTAACAAGTCAACAAGTGATGCCGAGGATGTCAAGCTAACGCTCAGCACAGAGAAGAGCTCCATCCTCAGGTTGTGCTTCCTGAAAAGAGAAGTACCGTGTATCCAGAGCCTTGGTCTATCTACAGTAAAGTCGTAAAGATCCTTGGCATTCACATTGACAGCGACTTGAGCTGGAAAACCCAAGTAAACAATATAATCAAGAAAGGAGGGTTATTTCTTCAATTATTTGCGGTGGTTCGGCGGTTCTCCCAGGACCAGAAAGTTCTCTTAACAGTGTAAAAGACACACATTCGGCCCAACCTTGAATATGCCTGTCCGGTATGGCATGCAGCATTATCACAGGATCAGACGGACAAGCTTGAAGCACTACAAAACAGGGTCTGCAAGATCATCTTGGGTAGCCAGTATAATGACTACGAGTCAAGTCAGGAAACGCTAAGACTGCAAACGCTTTCCAGCCGCAGGCACTGCCTGCTGATGGACTTTGGCAAGAAATGTCTTGCTTCCCCGTTGCATCGAAGCATTCTGCCAGACTTCATGGACAAAGTAGTGACAAGAAGTCGCCCAAATACAAGGCTGAAATCAAAGCTGAGTGAAGTGGAGCAGCTACAAACGCCTCCCTGCAGGACAAGCCGCTATGAGAAGTCGTTTGTGCCTTATTTCGTTCGGAATTTTAATGAAGACAAGCTTAGAGAAACTGACTACTGACTGAATTAAATTGTAAATATAAGATTTGAGTAATTGTAAATATATTTTTGATTTAGTTTATTTATTTCATACTGTCAATATTGCTGCTTAATCTCAATTGTGCGTGTTGTTTGTTTTGTATTATTGTCTTCTTTGTGACGCGTCCAAACTATCTTTATGATGATATTGCAAAGACATAAACTGATTGATTGATTGATTCATCAGGTGTGTTCATGTCTGTAAAAGTTGATTTGTATTATAAAGTGTATTAAACTAAAACGCATATGTTCAAGCCTCATAGCCTTTCTTACGCAAAGTTTGTACATCTTAACTGTAGGCCAACATTTTGACATTTTGATCTCGTGTGTACTGCAATTATAGCTAGGAATTAACGAACGAGATATTTATTTTGTTACCATCGAATAAACTATAGCCACTGAAACACATCTTTATTTTCAGAAATAACGAATCGGCGCCTTACTCTGTCAAACTGGTACGGCTGGTATAGAGGTCGAGTAATTTTGCTCACTGACGAGAAAATTTCATTTCTCACGTAGGAACAAGCCCTAGTTCATCCTCGAACCTTTGGCTGAGGTCTAAGTTGTGGAATAGGCCTATACGGTTCACTTTTGAACCCTTTCTTTTCCTAAATCCTGCCACGTCATTTCTAACCTGAACGAGTACAGCGAGTCCCCAAGATGGCCTTTCCTCTCCAGCCGCACCGAGAGGCACTGTAATAGATATAGGATTAGAACAGTTTTAATGTACGTGTTGTAAATGCTTTAACCTTTAACCTTTTTCTAGTCTCGTCATTTTGGTAGAATAAAAGCATTCCATTCATTCATATTCCTAAATTATTTCACGCTTTCAATAGTGAGTTTTAGTTTGTTTCCTGTGTCTATGTTGTTTAAACCCTTTTATTTTCGATTATTTCATGTTTATTTTATGTTTATGACATATTAGCTACTACCATAGACGCATGTGTCCGTCAATGAGGAAGAAGTACAAAGTTTCGATCCTTGATTCTTGTGTTTGTTTTAGTTATTAACTATCTTGTCCTAAAATTCTAGTGTTGATGTGTGTTATTTATTTTTTTGTTTTTTATAATGCCTTAGGCTAGGATTTTATTAATAATTTTCACAAATAAATCAGAATTAGTGAAGCGTCGTTTTTTATGCTACTGGCATGTCTGATACATCTGTCGTTCATACGAAAACATCCTTGTTGACACACTTCTGAGCTACAACAAAGACAGCCCCCGTGGAAAAAAAATTCGAGATTTTGCTTATCCAAAGAAATTGCTGTGTTTCTTAGCACAAGCAATGTGTCCGTCAATGAGGAAGAAGTACAAGGTTTCGATCCTTGATTCTTGTGTTTGTTTTAGTTATTAACTATCTTGTCCTAAAATTCTAGTGTTGATGTGTGTTATTTTTTATTACTGGTCAGACAACCGTCTTCAATCACACCAAACATCTGTCGTTCATACGAAAACATCCTTGTTGACACACTTCTGAGCTACAACAAAGACGGCCCCCGTGGAAAATAAATTCGAGCTTTTGTGTATCCAAAGAAATTGCTGTGTTTCTTAGCACAAGGCCCCCGTAGAAAACAAATTCGAGCTTTTGTTCATCCAAAGAAATTGCTGTGTTTCTTAGCACAAGTAACAGTGAAGTGCACGATCTGGCATACAACGCAGTGAAAATTGCCTTGAGAAAGGAAACTGGGAAATAAATACGAGCTTTTGTTTGTCCAAAGAAATTGCTGTGTTTCTTAACACAAGTAACAGTGAAGTGCACGATCTGGCATACAACGCAGTGAAAATTACCTTGAGAAAGGAAACTGGAATCGAGGAGGGAAGGGAAAGTTCGACCCTTGTCATAGCCCACGTGTACGTCAAAGGACATCGCTGTCTGCCTCAGCATAAGTAACAGCGAAGTAAACGATCTGGTGTACAACGCTGTGATAATAGCCTTGAGAAAAGGAAGCTGATATGGAGAAGAGTAGGAAAAGTTCGACCCTTGCTATTGTCCATGCGTATAGGTAAATTCGAGCTATTGTTTTTTATATCGAAAAGACAGTGTTGTCTTGGCACAATAACAGCGAAGTAAACGATCTAGCATACAATGCAGTGACAACTGAAAGGAAGCTGGAATGGAGTAGGGAAGACAAGTTCAACCCTTGCTAAAATAGTCAGTAAAGGAGCTGGATTGCTGAGATCATTCGCTCACTTGAAGCGATTTGTTTTTTCCAACCAGGTACTGATTAACGGTTTAAAGACCTACATCCTACCTGTCGTAGAATATGGGTGCCAGGTCTGGAATCCAGGACTAACTAAAGCATAGGAAAAGAGGATTGAGAAAATACAAAAACGGGCTTGCCCGATCATTCTCGGACAAAATCACACCTCGTACGAGAACAGTCTTAGCACACTTGGGCTCAAGACACTATCTGAACGAAGGCATGAAGCAGCTATGAGGTTTGGGAACCAGTGTCTTGCTTCCGAAAGGCAAAGGCAGGTCCTACCCGACTTTGCGGCGCCTACGGTCGATGGTCCTGTGACTAGAGTAAAGCAGCCTCAAAAGTCACCCTAAAGCAACCACCTGCAAACTCCAGCGAGCGATACAATTCATCTTTTGTCCCCTTCTTTGTTCAGCACTACAATGCCAGATAATGTGCGTCTTGTTTTTGTGTGTGTGCTCATTTAAACTGTTTTTTCAACTATGTCTTGACAATGCCACTGCTATTTTGTAAAATATTCTGGCAAATTACAACGATTGATTGATTGATTGCTATTCCGCATTCGTAGACATAAATTCGAGCTCTTATTCAAAAGGCAGAGAATTTAAATTCAACGCAAGCATGGTAGTTCAGTTTGATCTTGAAGATCGAATGATGTTGAATTCCCTTATTACGAACTAAGCCCAGATGGGTCATAAAAATTGTTCAAGGATTTATCAGAGCTAATGGAGTACATGTGCACAGGATGCAGATAATAAAGTCAATGCAAAGAAGCACGCCTGACTTGCTAGTAGCTCGCTGCCAGCAATTGCTAAGGAGGAGGATTTACCAGATCAGTGGGCCACACTAGTACACCTCGATGGTAACCATTAGCTTGTCAGGGCTGGGATTATTATTCATGGACTTACTGATGGCTATTCGAGATAAATGCTTTTTCTTGAAGCCTCTACAAACAATAAGGCGTCAACATTACCTAAACATTTTGTGTATGTTGTTTTTGCAACATGGACTGCCGAAACGTGTCAGGGAGTACCAATGATGCTACTGCATCAGTCTAACGGAAGTATCCAGCCCCTCCTCCCTTCGACCCTAAGAGGCCATTGATGTTACAAAAGCGACAAAGTACAACAGTTCTTACAGGCCAGCTACCAATAACAGTCGTAATATGTATGCTGTTCCAGGAGGCAGTACTGTTGTTGGAGCTCCCAAGATCAAGATAACAAACAGTGCTGCCATAAGCAGCCAGTACAGCCAAGTGAGCCGTCCAGGATACCATGCTTCTGTCCTGCCACGCCCTTACCATCTTTGTGAAAACTACCTATATTGCTAGTTAAGGCGTTGAAAACTGTGAATACGTGTTCGCCTGCTTTTATTAAAGAAAACCAAACGATAAGTGATGCTTACACGTGTAAGATTGTGATTCCAAAACTGCAAAAGAAACACAAATACGGAAAGAATACCTGCATGTGAATGATGCCATGTCAACGAGCATTCTTGGTTCGAATCGGAATAAACTTGAGAATGCAGTGGGAAAAGGGAAAGAAACCAGATTGCCTACGCCCTTGCAATAAAATGTTTTTAAAATGTACATGAAATAATTAGATCAACTGGAAATCTTAGTTCCGTAGAAACTGTAATAATTAATGTAGCAACTATAAAATAGGTTTGTATAGTAAACAACGGATTATTTTGTGTCTTCTAAGGTTTTATTTTGTGTCTTCTAAGGATTATTTGAATTATTTTGATGTCTTCTAAGGTGCCGCCTTTCTCAGCAAAGTAACAACGCCTGGGGTTCGAGTCCATGTAGTAAGATGCCGACGGGCAGTGACTCGAAGGCACGTTTTTTTTTTTCCAAACCAGTTGACCAGTATAACCCGAATGTGCGGAACAGTTACTGTTGTTGGTGAAAACATGACAGACAGCCCAGAAATACACGGGTATGAATCTGAGAAATCCAGGGGCCGACAACGGCGTCGTACCAGAGCATTTGACCCCTCGGTCAAATGCTTCTTTTGGCTCACGGAGCCCTTATCGCTCATGTAGCCCTATTTACCACCATTAGTGGAAAACAAGACTTGTAAAAAGAGGAGGGGGCACGTCCGCTTCCATGGTGGCACGAATTGAACAAGCACAGTTCGACCAGGTAAAACTTGGTATGCCGATCGAAAAGAACTTGGCGGGA
This sequence comes from Branchinecta lindahli, assembly GCA_023053555.1. Taxonomy (NCBI): domain Eukaryota; kingdom Metazoa; phylum Arthropoda; class Branchiopoda; order Anostraca; family Branchinectidae; genus Branchinecta; species Branchinecta lindahli. Next base: position 23,317,151 of record JAKZAO010000006.1, read on the forward strand.
TTTGTGAACAGAAGGATCATGCGGGCCCAACTACGGACACACCTGTTCGTAATTCGGTTGTTATCTTTTCAAGTAACAGCGAAGTAAACGATCTGGCATACAAAACCAAGGCGCGGTTGCTGGTCCAACAGACAATAAGCCGGCTGGAGAAACCTGAGCTGGCAGCTCAGGATAACAAGGTGCCGTCCTCAAGAGCAACCCTTTTCGACGGAGACAGAAAACAAAACTGAAAGAAGACGTCCAACAGTAGCAGGCATTAACTCTTTCCAAGTTCATATCTAGGAATCATGCCTTGCCTAGACTATGCCTAATTGCCAATAAGGAAATTTAAGAATCGACATCACCTGAAATAGGTGAAAAGCGACGAGCAAAGGGGTAAGAGCCTCTGCAATTAACAACTGAAGGAAGAGAATGTAACCGCAATATCGGAGTAGACCAATAAGACAATGAATTCAAAGATTTGCAGTCTTTGTCGTATGTGATATACATTCCCTCTCTCTACCATCTCATGTTGCAATTGGTTCTGCAGGTATGGTTGGTACTAGTGTTTCTTTTTTCTTTTTTTTTTACTCCATCGCTGATGTTGTTACATTATTCATGGTGGGCAATACTTATAATCATAACATAATATAGTCACCAATTTGCTAGTGAACTGCCAAATATCCTTGTGATGGTAAATATGGTGTAGCCTTGCAAAAACCCACCCAGGGAGGTGTTGCTTATCAATTTCACCAGTTAACAGGGTGCTAAATTTTGCTAACATATAATCTGGTAACAGCTCGACCATCCGTTTGTCCATGCTCTGGAATGGGACGAGGGATATCGGAACTAGGTTGAAAGCAGTAAACGTCTAACAGTTTTCTTATGTGTATTAGGGTGTTACAGTAAATGAATACAGTTATATTCTGAAGTCCTGCGAGATCCTTATCACAGAGGCAAACTCAAGCTAAGCCTAAGTAAACAGTCAAAAGATTTCCAATACAATCTGAATAATAGAGAGCTAAAGGTGTACAACTTCTAAGTGCTGGTGAAGGGCCGTACTATCCGGTATCTGAACTTTAATGTATCATAATCTACAGACATAATTAAAAAAAGTTTAATGTCTTTCGGAAATTGTTGAACTGTTCTCAGATGTTGAGCCATCCGAGTCTGATGGAGAAGTCAGCGGTGATGCTAAGATAATAAGTGACCAAGCATTTAATTGGTGACCCGCGAATTTGCAAAAAGTCAATCCGAAGAATTAGCTGGGATTCTGAACCCTTAGGGAGTGATCGGCAAATTAGTGTCATGAAGTGTTCCTCGTCCCTCTCCTTAGCTACGGCTTGATTCGGTTGAATGTGTGTGATTTTGACGGACATAGGTAGTTGCTGTTTACCGGCTGGACCAACGACAGTCTGTTTGTTTTCTTAATTCTTTTGTGCTGAAAAGTTAATAAAAGTGACATTTTGTTTTGTATTAGTTTATGTCGAAGGGAGAAGACAAGACATAAAGTGGTATCAGAAGTGGGCCTTTGTAGTTTCGCCCTTGTAAACAAAAGTCAAGTCTCATTGCCTTCCTTAGCTGGAAGTTGCCACCGGCGGAACATAAGTACTCAACTGTGGAAAATGAGGCACTAGCCTTAAAATGGGGAATTGAAAGACTTGACTTTTATTTACAAGGGAGAAAGTTTAAGGCGGAGACTGACCATAATCCACTACCCGTAAAACGGTAAAACTTCGCCCACGTGTGTGACTTTGGCCCAAACCTGGAAAAATAGTGTTTGCCGTTTCACAGGTAACGAATTATACCTTCCTTTTTCACAGGTTGAACATTAACTATCATGGAAAAGAATGGTCTTACGCACTGAATAACAGCTCGTGAAGTACGCCTCTGAAAAATAAATATATGTACAGAGGACTTTCCTGTAGTTTTTAAACTCTCTGAAAATTTGTCTGGTGACAAGCACTGGGTAAAAGCTTTAAAGTTTCTTCTTTTACAGGTACACGGAGAAATCAACAGAGACTACAACGCCGTATCGCATTCCTTCGATGCCACCAAGGAGCAGCTCCAGTTCAAATTTCCCAGAAACCGGACCAAAAAAAAAATAGGCTACGGGGTGAAACTGACCCACATATTTTAGTAGAGAAGAAGGCGATTTGACTACTGTTTTTCATGATCAGTGGACACTAACTTTTTTTTTTTTTCAGGTTCCAAACAAATGAGAAGATGCTGAGATCATACGTAAGCGAGAACCTGGAGCCCGATGTACAGGTACTACGGTGACCAAAAATTACGAGATGCTCTATCAGCTATCAGAAGTGGTCGAATGACACAAAGAGAGGCAGAGGAGACATTCCAAATGCCCAGAAGCACTTTGAAAAACAAACTGACCAAGTCTCACCCCTTTAGCCCCCGGGGGGATCACAGTGCCGAGTGAGGAGGAAGAGGGCTTGATAGCACACGCTGCAACTAAATTGCCCGAGTTTGGTTTCCCATTGGATTTATTTGAAATGAAGAAGTTGGTTCAGTCTTATCTCAACAGTCATGGACGAACTGTTGTGAAATTCTCAAACAACCTTCCTGGGGATGACTGGTTCCGGTTGTTTCTTTCAAGGAACAGAGTCCTAAGTGAGAGATTCGCCAGCAATATTGAACGATCTAGAGCAGCTATCGGACCAGAAGATGTTAACAAATACTTCGATCATTTGCAGCGGGAAGTTGATGGAGTACCACCTGAGAATGTGTGGAACTACGACAAAACTAACCTTAAGGATGACCCAGGGAATAAAAAGTAGTGACGAAACGTGACAGTAAGTACCCTGAGAGAATACTGAACTCAACGAAATCTGCTATTTCCGTAATTCTGACGTGCTCCTGACGCTGGAGCAGTCGGGTTGTCTTGAGAGAATCCAGTACCGAGCCTTGCTTGTAATTTCAAAGTCCCCCAAAGTCCCATACCTAAGCCTCCTCCAAGAATTTAAATTAGAAACCCTATCCACCCGCCGCCTTAAGTTGTCCCTTAAATTTGGTAAAAGTATCCTAGCGAACCCCATCCACCGAGATATCATCCAACCAGAACATCAACCTACACGGGTTCGTCCACAACCAGCTGTGGCTGAGATGGTACTACGCCTTGCACCAACAAGGGTTTCTCACTCGCGATACGAGCGTAGTTTCGTACCTTCGTTCGTCAAGTTTTTTAATGCCCATGACAAATTATTGTGAATATGACCACTGAATTGTACGTTTGAGTTTTAAATTGTTATAGTTATGGTCAAATTGACGATTGTGTTTTATTGTATAGGCCATTGACGATAATACTGCTATTCGGCATGTCCGTGGAAAGTATTTTGAAATTAAATCGAACTGAATAATGTTTGCTGGTAACGCAGCAGGGGAAGTGCTGCCTCCTTATGTGGTGTACAAAAGCGAGAAACTTTGGAATACTTGGGTCCAAGGAGGGCCCAAAGGTTGTAGATTCAACAGATCCAAGTCCGGCTGGTTCGAGGCTGCTTCCTTTCAAGTTTAACCGAAAAGGAATGTAATAGCACAATCTAGGTACCCATGACTTATTCACTTAAAGAGGCTTGAAGACCCGATGAAAATGCGTTACTTCGTTCTTTAGCTATTCACGAATAAAACAGTGGAATTTCCTTGTGATTTGAAGTACCTCTATCTGCTTGTGTCTGTGTTGTATGCTTCGCAAAAAGGATTTACGAAAGCTAAGTGTTCACGCAGTGAGCCCCCTTCCTCGAGCTGATCACTGACCACTGAAAAGCCGCGTTTGTATTGAGATTCGGTTTTTCTGCGACATAGTAGAATTTTGCGTTGTGAGGACGGCCGTAGATGTTCTGAACATCATACTAGAGCAAATGGTGGAAATAAAAAATCCCTTAACAGAACAGAATCAAAATAATGCAGTGTAGTCAGTTAAATGATACAAAAATAAACTGGATTTTCAGTTAAACTTTCATGATTGGTTCACACTCAGTCTGTTGCCCCGGTTGAAGAAGCTCCCTGGGAAAAAGGTGGTAATCGGCAACATTTTGTCCTCGCATTTCGACGTGGACATTGTCAGACAGTGTGAACAAGAAACATTAGCTTTGTAGCATTGATCCCGAACTCCACTCATCTAACTCAGCCGCTCGATGTGGCCTTCTTTCGGCCTATGAAAGTGAAGTGGATTCAAGACACGTGGTGAAGTCGAAAAGAAGTTCCGTTGCCTAAAAAGCATTTTCCTAGGCTTTTGAAGGAGCTGACAGAGTCGCTGATGGATGCAAATGGGGCACAAGACCTGGTCTCTGGCTTTGCTAAAAGTGGAATCGTACCTTTGGACAGAATTAAGGTTCTCAGTCGTTTGCCTTCGGCATCATCAACGTCAACATCAAGCCAAGCTAGTACTATACTTCATGATATAGCAGACCAAGCATCGTCACAAAACATGATTGTTAATCCGTATAAATCCGCAGTAATTACTTTTTATTTTTTAAAGACAGCACCAGCTTTTCACCTTCCCTTTGATAGTAAGCTCCACACTAAAGAAATAACCCTTTTGGGTGTTGTGCTTTCCTCGGACCTGTCTTGGAAAAAGAACACATCGTTGCTTGTTCAAAAAGCTAATTCTTCGATGGTTATTCTTAAAACACTGACGAAATTTAAATTTCCGAAAGATAAACTGGTTCGACTTTATTGTATGTTTGTCCGCAGTGTTTTGAGATATGCATGTCCTGTTTGGCACTACTGATTAACTAAAGAGGAACTAACCTGCCTTATTCTTACCTCCTTTCTACCTTTAAACTCGAAACCCTGGCAAAACGAAGAGAAAAAATGTGTCAAAGTTTCGGTCTTAAGCTCCTTAAAGGCACAGAAAACTTACCTACGGTACTTTCGGCCATCAAACCGACCTGGGGGGCTTAGATAAATGTACAGGGACTTATTGTCGACAGGACCCCGTGAAACCCCTCCTTATTATTCCCAGAGCTAGCTGGCAGGGCCTTGCTCCTTATGCACTCATACACTGTAAAAGTTCGGCTTTTTCTGTGTTCACAACATACAGGGTTGCCACTTTACTAAAATAAATGCACTGGCCAAAAAGAAACAAGACCAAAGGTTCCGATGGGATCCCAAAATTTCAATATTTGATCCACACAATTAGGTTTTGTCTTCGCCAGATCCAGTCTTCGCCAGGCCAAACAGCTAATCATTAATAAATCCAAGCTCAGATATGGATTCGCATGTGCGTTTACCTCTATAAGCCGATTGAAACGATCCTAGCTTACTTCTGTGAATTTTGCGGTTTTGGCGAAATTCAAGAACTACTTGTCCGGCGAAAAACTAAAGCTCAAAAACGGATTCAGCGTATCTCCTTACCCCTATATCCAACATCTAATCAACTTCAAATACAACTTTAACTTCTAACAAATTTTCCGGTTTCAGCCGGATTCCGGACGAACCATATTTCCGGCTAAAGAGTGATTGTCATATACGGATTCTCCACCTCCTCTTACCCCTAAATCTATCGTCTAATCAACTTCAAATAAAACTTTTACTTTTAACAAATTTTCCGGTTTTGGCCGGATTCCGGGCGAAATACTTGTCCGGCGATAAAATGGTTTTCGTATTCTTGTTCAGCATGCCTTCTTACCCCTACATCAAACATCTAATCAACTTCAGATAAAACTTTAACTTCTAACAAACTTTAAGGTCTTGGCCGGATTCCGGGCGAACTAATTGTCCGGCGAGAAAATGGTTTTCATATTCGTATTCAGCATGGTTTCTTACCCCAAAATCAAACATCTAATCAACTTCAAATAAAACTTTTACTTTTAACAAACTTTGCGGTTTCGGGCGGATTCCGGGCGAACTACTTGTCCGGCGCGGAAATGGTTTTCATATTCGTGTTCAGCATGTCTTCTTACCCCATAATCGACTATCACATTAGCTGTTTAAAAATATTTTGTTTGTCCCTTAATTTGAACCCCCTCCCCCACCCCTAAATGTAGGGCTACAGGGCCCATCTACGAACTCGACCTTACTCTTGACCCAAAGAATGCTCACACCAAGCTTCATCAAAATATCTCATTCCCTTCGAGAGTTATCGTGCTCACAGACGGACGGACGGACGGACGGACAGACAGACGGACGGACGGACGGACAGACAGACGGACGGACGGACGGACGGACGGACAGACGGACGGACGGACAGACAGACAACTTTTGCGATGTCATAGGTATCCGTCACTAACGTTTTGGGATCCCAAAAAGTACTACCAGAGAAGAAAAGTACTCAGATCGTGATGCTGGGCCATAGTCACCCTGAATATAAAGGGTGCAACTACCTGACAACTACTTTTTTTTTAAATCTGCTGCAAAAGTAAAAAGAAAGTCCTATAATGAGTACAATTGTACTACCGGCGGCAACCCTGCTAACATACTGGTATCAAAATGGTCGTGGATTCAAAAGGTCGTAGGTTCGAGTCCTACTCCCGGCACACAAACCTTTTGCTTTTTTTTTTGTCTACTAACTCAAAAATCGAATTCTCGGAAATTGCCCGGAAACTGCAATGGTCGTAACGAGAATTTTTCTAACTCTCAATATCGACCCAGGGTACATTCTTCATATGTCAGCTAGCTTCCCGAGTCAAGTTTGAGTCATGTTTTCTGTTCCTTTAATAACCCTAAACTCCGGTGAATCCTCCCTCCCGATTATGTACCGGAACGACCCCGATTAGCAAGACAGTCAGCCATGAAGATTCCCAAACTCGAACCCGTTAAGTATAACCATGAAAGGTATCGGAGAAGTTTTGTCCTTCAGTTTGTTGAGTTCTACAATAATGTTTTCTCGCCGTGACTATCAAATCTTGATTGGATATACTATTAATCTGTGCTTTATTTACGTATTTGTTTGACAAAGGGCAAAGAATTTAATCGAAAGATCACGGCAATTTTGTACCTGATTTTTAAATAAATAATAATAATAATAATGCTTCAGCAGATGTCCTCAGTAAGACAGTTATTTTGACATGCTGACAGACATGCGCGGAACCAACGAGCCAAAAAGAAAAGCAAAAAAGAAACGACTTGATGTTCCTGCTGGCAAAAGCTACTCTGTTGAAGACTTCCGTTGCGAAGCTTCAGGAAGCAATGATCCTGATCTGGAAACAGAAGAAGCCGAGACAAGGATGTTTGAGGACGGAATTCCCCCTGATGAAGTAAGACTGAAAAGAAAGAGAAACAGTGCATCCCTTCCTATGAAAAAGAAAGCTGTTGCCCAAAAAGGAAAGAAGATTGCTCCCAAAAGGGCAACATGGGATCCACATATAATTATTCGAGTGGTTGATAACAGTGAATTAGCCAGTCACAAGCTCTAAAATTGACCAAAAAAGTTACATGAGTGAACCCAAGAACGGAGTTGTCATGATGAAATCAAAGCTAAGTCACTCTAATCACTAAATGTACTAAAATGTACTAAAATTCCCGAAATTGTGTATACCATCTAGCGTCAAAAGCCGGAACTCGTCTTTTGGCGTGGCAACACTGCCTCACCTTGTTTAACCTTGTGTACGTGGTATAATTTGAATCTCGCGCGTGAATTTTGAAGCTTCGCCATCTAGTGACGAAAATTTAAGCGTGAGTGTTTAATAGATACAAGATATCACTGATTGTAGAGGTAGAAATTAGTAGAAATGAGTATTTTGAGAAAGGATAAACCTTGAAAGAAAGTGTTGACGTTATTCAACGCAAAAAGTTAGTCCGACGATAGAGTACGGCTGGGGATTCCGAACGGCAAAAGTTCTCCCTAGCAACGCTCGGGGTCGAGCATTAGTCGCTCCCTTTTCCGACGATAGAGCACGGCTGGGGATTTCGAACGGCAAAAGTTCTCCCTAGCAACGCTCGGGGTCGAGTGTTAGTCACTCCCTTTTCCGACGATAGAGCACGGCTGGGGATTCCGAACGGCAAAAGTTCTCCCTAGCAACGCTCGGGGTCGAGCATTAGTCGCTCCCTTTTCCGACGATAGAGCACGGCTGGGGATTTCGAACGGCAAAAGTTCTCCCTAGCAACGCTCGGGGTCGAGTGTTAGTCGCTCCCTTTTCCGACGATAGAGCACGGCTGGGGATTTCGAACGGCAAAAGTTCTCCCTAGCAACGCTCGGGGTCGAGTGTTAGTCGCTCCCTTTTCCGACGATAGAGCACGGCTGGGGATTCCAAACGGCAAAAGATCTCCCTAGCACCGCTCGGGGTCGAGCGTTAATCGCTCCCCTTTCCGACGATAGAGCACGGCTGGGGATTCCGAACGGCAAAAGTTCTCCCTGGCAACGCTCGGGGTCGAGCGTTGGTCGCTCCCCTTTCCAACGATAGAGCACGGCTGGGGATTCCGAACGGAAAAAGTTCTCCATAGCAACGCTCGGGGTCGAGCGTTAGTCGCTCCCCTTTCCGACGATAGAGCACGGTTGGGGATTTCGAACGGCAAAAGTTCTCCCTAGCAACGCTCGGGGCAGAGCGTTAGTCGCTCCCTTTTCCGACGATAGAGCACGGCTGGGGATTCCGAACGGCAAAAGTTCTCCCTAGCAACGCTCGGGGTCAAGCGTTAGTCGCTCCCCTTCTGGGACGAGAAATCTCAACCAAAGCCGAAGCAAAGTGGGATCAGATTTAGCTGCACTGTATGTCAAAAATATGTGACATCTAATTCAGTATACTGCCAAAAGTGTAAGCAATGGGTGCACAGGAAATGCTCTGATGTGACAGCCGATGAGTTTAAAAGGATGCAAACCACTATGAACCCTAGTTGGCACTGCCCACCCTGCTCCCAGCCAAGACTGTTGCAAAATGTCAACGCAGATGTTTCAAAAGACTGCACTAATTGCGTTGACCTCTGTGACACGGCACTAAAACCTGGTGGCGCTACAATTGTGAATCTCAGACTATTTGAACGTCAGATGATCCCTTGCATGACATATGTCACCCCTGATGCGACTGGAAACAGCTATTCACATCACACAACCCACGAAGCTAAGGAGGCTACTGCATGCAGCAACCAAGTTTCCAGTCCAGCACTGTCCAACCATCCCCCGACACAGCAAATGAGATACACCACTCCTGTCTAGATACCCACTCTATGACGGAAAAATCAAGTGCAACATCAGAGTAGGTACTCCTTCCTACTTGACCCGAAAGAGTGGGCGACCGATTTCTTGAACAGAAGAATGACGTCTTCTCCCATCAAAATTAACGCCGTAGCAGAAGGAAACTGCCACACCGTTGCGAAAACCCTCGAATGGGATTTAGTAGGTACCACACCGCACAACGTTCTCCAACAGCACCGGCCAAGAGAAATACCGCCAGTGCCGACTGAAGAGAGCCCCGACGCAAAATAATACTTGGATATGAATATGTTGATTATGAAACAAGCCGAGAAAAACTCGGATTACAACTCCTATCAGAACGGCGCCATGACTTAGTCATGAAATTCGGAAGGAAGTGCTTGTCAACAGAAAAGCACAGGGGTATTTTGCCAGACTACGCAGTAAAGAACAGTAAGCAAGCATGCACCAGAACGGCAAATAAAGTGACGCTACAAAACCCACATAGTCACTCTTCTGATAGATTCCTTAAGTCATTTGTGCCATATTTTGTGAAGTTTTTTAACAAGTGAAGACACGTATAATGGGTTGACAATTAACCTAGTATTACATATTTTATATTTTTATGTTTGACATACCGTTTAATTATGTTACATAATTTGAAGTCGTGTAAATTTTAAAATGAATTGTATATATCAACTATATTTTGTTTAAATTGACAGTCCTATGTTATCATGTTCTAAAACAGATATTCAGGAATAAATACGATGAATGAATGAATGAATAACTCTGCTCAGTACGACTATTCCCAATTTCTTCGAGACATGTAGAGGCGAAAGCCTTTTATGATTTGTCACGGTGTGACCATCAGAGTCGCAAACCCCTCTCCGCATCACTGCACCTGAGTGAATGAATTAGTCATAGTGATACCTTTTTGTTTGATTTTTGTCAGAATATATCTGGACTCGTTAGAGTGAACACCTTGGAGAGTTTTACCGTGGATTAGGTCGTCACAACTGGTGATCAGCGGAGGGATTAGTTTGACAGTGACAGTACAATTTCGAGCAAACGAAGGTAAGATTGTGAAGGCGAAATTTTGTACAGACCTAAGCGGTTTTTGGGATCCCAAAACGTTAGTGACGGATACCCATGACATCGCAAAAGTTGTCCGTCTGTCCGTCCGTCCGTCCGTCTGTGAGCACGATAACTCTCGAAGGGAATGAGATATTTTGATGAAACTTGGTGTGAGGATTCTTTGGGTCAAGAGTAAGGTCAAGTTCGTAGATGGGCACTGTAGCCCTACATTTAGGGGTGGGGGAGGGGGTTTAAATTAAGGGACAAACAAAATATTTTGAAACAGCTAATGTGATAGTCGATTATGGGGTAAGAAGACATGCTGAATACGATAGTGAAAACCATTTTCTCGCCGGACAAGTAGTTCGCCCGGAATCCGGCCAAAACCGGAAAGTTTCTTAAAAGTAAAAGTTTTATTTGAAGTTAATTAGATGTTCGATTTAGGGGTAAGGAGACATGCTGAACACGATGGTGAAAACCATTTTTTGACCGGACAAGTAGTTAGCCCGGAATCCGGCGGAAACCGGAAAATTTGTTCAAAGCAAAAGTTTTATTTGAAGTTGATTAGACGTTCGATTTAGGGGTAAGAAGACATGCTGAACACGATGGTGAAAACCATTTTCTCGACGGACTAGTAGTTAGCCCGGAATCCGGCCGAAACCGGAAAATTTGTTAAAAGCAAAAGTTTTATTTGACGTTGATTAGATGTTAAGTTTAGGGGTAAGAAGACATGCTGAACACGATGGTGAAAACCATTTTCTCGCCGGACTAGTAGTTCGCCCGGAATCTGGCCGAAACCGGAAAATTTGTTAAAAGTAAAATTTGTATTTGAAGTTGATTAGATGATAGATTCAAGGGTGAGAAGAGACGCTGAATCTGTATATGACAATCGTTTTTTACCCTGACATATACTTCGTCCGGAATCCGGTTGAAACCGGATTTTTTTTATAAGTTAAAATTTTATTTGAAGTTGATTAGACGTTCTTTATAGGGATAAGGAGATGCGCTGAATTCGTTTCTGAACTATCTTTTTTTGGCTGGACAAGTAGTTCGCTCGGAATTCGGCCGAAAACGGAAATTCGGCAGAAGTAAAGCAGGTAGTTTCGATCAGTATCGTCAAAATAAATATGGCTTATACAGGTATATCTGAAATTAATTTTCTCAGATGATTAGCCTGGCGAAGACTGGATCTGGCGTAGACAAGACGTAGTCAGGACGTAGTTGTCTGAGTCAAATATTAAATTTTTGGGATCCCATCGAAATCTTTGATCTTGTTGAGTAAAGGCTCTAAGCGAGAACTAAGTTATTCTCAGGAAGTGGTAGGACTACTTTCAAGTGAATAGTTAAGTCGTGTAGGTTACTGAATTAGAAGGCCCAGATTAAGCTCCGGGAAATCCAGTAAGCCTAACGTTTAATGAACTATTAAGACTGGGAAAATTGTGTCGACTAGGCAAGAAGCGAAGGCTCAAGGGACTAGTCACCAGCAACTGGTACCCGATGGTCGTTCAGTCCGAGCAGAGACGGTAGAGGGTGATCCAAAAAATACGGTAGACATAGTTAGAACGGAAAAAATTAAAAACATGAACGAAAATATCGGCGAATTAGTTACTCAGTTCAAGGACATGTTCAAGCTTATGCAAGAACAGAAAGCGGCAGACGACGCACGTCACGAGAGAGAGAGACGGGAGTTGTTAGAAAAAATGGCGAAGCCGCGAGAGCCGACTCTACAGAAAATGTCAGACGGGGATGACGTAGATTGTTTTTTAACAGCTTTCGAAAATACAGCTGCGCTATGCGCGTGGGACGGCCCGACAAAAGCTTTACGCCTAATTCCACTACTCACAGGGAAAGCTTTAGAAGCCATTTCGGGAATGAATCAAACGCAATTACGCAACTTTTCAGCGGTAAAAGAAAGTATTTTGAAAAAATACTGTATTTCGCCCGAAACGTATCGCATAAAGTTTCGCAGTTTACGCATGGCAGAAGCCACGTCATTCCAAGAACACGCTGACAAATTAGAGTCATATTGTGCTAAGTGGTTGAAAGTAACCGAAACCGACGTTAGCAGCACATCAGACTTACGTGCAGCTAAGATAAAGCAGATCATGACAGAACTGACGCTAGAACAGTTCGTTAACAGTATTTCCTTTCCAGGTCTAGTTATACACCTCAAGCAGTTAGCCCCATCTACTATGGCCGAAGCAGTCAGACACGCAGAAAACTACGCTGAAGCTAACAAAGGGGCCAAATCACAGACGCGATTCCGAGCTGGAGGAGGAGATACTGCTGCTGAACCAAGCCGCCAAGCAGATAAACGGCCAAGTAAGTACAACGCCGCTGCAGAAATCAAATGTTTTAAGTGCAACCTGTTCGGGCATTACGCCAGGGATTGTACCGAGACAAAGCCAGACAGACGCACAGACATGAAGCCGAAAGCCAAATACGTTAAAAGCGCATACGTTCGTACTTCGAAAGTATCGGGTTCGCACCGCCCACTTGACGGAATTTTGCTACACGACTGTAAGTCAGAAAGTAACCCTGCACACATAGTCGTAGGCGACATAAATGGAGTAGAAACCGAGATGCTTATTGACAGCGGAAGCGACATAACTCTAGTACGAAGGGAGCTAGTAAAAAACGTTTCACTGAATGAATCGGTAGTTTTCAAAGTAGGTTGCGTTCACGCAGATATTAAGACCTTACCATCAGCGACTGTTCAGCTATCGTACAACGATAAAGTATTCGGAAAACGCACCGAAAAGATCAACGTGGCAGTCTCAGACAGACTGCCGTACCCGGTTATTATCGGAAGAGATTGTTTCATTTTTGCATCCATCCTAGGAAACCGTCCCGAAAGTGAAGAAAGCAGCGATGCCACTTTGTCGGGCGGAGAGTCACCTGTTTTAGACTGCTATTTGGCAGAAGAGTTCAATTTCGAGGATGATTACTTCGGAGGCGCACCAGATGAAGAACGAAAGTCTAAGCGACAGAAACGCCAGGAAAAAGCACATCACAACGAGGTTTGCACAACAATGGCACCAGCAGACCCATCAGAGACTTTCGCGAACATCCAAGCGAGGGACCCATCACTCAAGTCTCCGTGGGAAAAGCTCCGAGAATCCGAAGCCGAAAACAAACAGCTAAAAGAGGAGGTTAGCAAGGTACGTTTTTTCAAGAAAAATGACATTCTTTTCCGACTGGTTAAAGCACCAGACACAGGTCTAGACAGATTACAGTTAGTTTTGCCAAAGCCCTACAGAAAGAAAGTCCTCGAATTAGCTCACGACGTACCTTTGGGTGGACATTTAGGTAGACGAAAAACAGCAGATAAAATTTCTCGACACTTTTACTGGCCAGGGTTACATAGAGATGTTTCGCAACATCTCCGAGAGTGTCGCGAATGCCAGATGATTGCTAGAGTAACCAAGCACGATAAAGTACCGATGGTTAAGTTCGAGGCAGCTACCAAACCATTCGAAAGAATAGCCTTAGATCTGATTGGACCTCTCAAACGGAGTTCAAGAGGGAACCAGTGGCTACTAGTTGTTGTTGATTACTACACGAAATGGCCGGAAGCTTTCGCACTACGTTCTAGCACAACCGAGAAGATTGTAGCCATCCTGCGGGATTATTTCTCTAGACACGGGGTACCCAAGTTTCTTGTGAATGATCAAGGACCGAACCTGTTAGCTAAACAGATGCGCGATTTCCTTAAAGAGTTAGGGATCCAGCAAAACAGAACCTCTATCTACCACCCACAGTCGGATGGTCTTTGCGAGCGCTTTAACGGGACGTTAGTTCAAATGTTACGAAAATTTACGCTAGAAGAACCGAAAAAATGGGATGAATTCCTACCGTCAGTGCTGTTTGCATACCGCGAAGCAACCCAAGAGTCCACAGGCGTTTCCCCGTTTGAAGCTTTGTACGGAAAAAATCCTAGAGGACCTCTTGAGGTATTCAAAGACCAGTTGTTAGGAGACAGAGCACCATACACAGGCGATGTTATAGCCGAAGACGTAAACTCTTGTCCATTACAGCTGAAAGACCGCTTGGCAGAAATCCAGCGTGCTGTCTTGAGGGAAAACGCAACGGCGACATCCAAACAGAAAAGTCATTACGACGGTAAGACATCCGGGGCGGCAAAAGACCTGAAGCCAGTCGACCAAGCTCTCGTCCTACTACAAACACCAGGCTCGAAGCTGGAGCGACGTTGGCAAGGCCCAGTATCTGTCGTCAGGAAGATAGGTGAGTGCAACTACGAAGTTACTGGTTTTTGGGATCCCAAAACGTAAGTGGAGGGATACCTATGACATCGCAAAAGTTGTCCGTCCGTCCGTCCGTCCGTCCGTCTGTCCGTCTGTGAGCACGATAAATCTCGAAGGGAATGAGATATTTTGATGAAACTTGGTGTGAGCATTCTTTGGGTCAAGAGTAAGGTCGAGTTCGTAGATGGGCCCTGTAACCCTACATTTAGGGGTGGGGGAGGGGGTTCAAATTAAGGGGCAAGCAAAATTGTTTTAAACAGCTAATGTGATAGTCGATTACGGGGTAAGAAGACACGCTGAACACGAATATGAAAACCATTTTCTCGCCGGACAAGTAGTTCGTCCGGAATCCGGCCAAAACCGGAAAGTTTGTTAAAAGTAAAAGTTTTGTTTAAAGTTGATTAGATGTTTGATTTAGGGGTAAGAAGGCACGTTGAACACGAATATGAAAACCGTTTTCTTGCCGGACAAGTAGTTCGCCCGGAATCCGGCCAAAACCGGAAAGTTTGTTAAAAGTGGAAGTCTTATTTGAAGTTGATTAGACGTTCGATACAGGGGTAAGAAGGCATGCTCAACACGAATATGAAAACCGTTTTTTCGCCAGACAAGAAGTTCGCCCGGAATCCGGCCAAAACCGGAAAGTTTGTTAAAAGTAAAAGTTTTATTTGAAGTTGATTAGATGTCCGATTTAGGGGTAAGACGAGATGCTGAATCCGTATATGACAATATTTTTTTTGCCTGACATATAGCTCGTCCGGAATCCGGTTGAAACCGGAAAATTTGTGATAAGTTAAATTTTTATTTGAAGTTGATTAGATGTTGGAAATAAGGGTAACTGATACGCTGAATTCGTTTTTGAGCTTTAGTTTTTCGTCGGACAAGTAGTTCTGGAATTCCGCCAGAAACCGGAAAATTCGCAGAAGTAAGCCAGAATCGTTTCAATCGACTTATATGGGTAAACACACAAGCTGAATCCATATCAGAACTTGGTTTTCTTAATGATTAGCTGTTTGGCCTTAATCTGTTTCTAAATTTCAAGAGTATAAATGTTCATGGAGTCTGGCGAAGACCGGATCTGACGAAGACAAAACCTAATTGTCTGGATCAAATATCGAAGTTTTGGGATCCCATCGGAACCTTTGGTCTTGTTCAAGTAGGAATCGTAAGAAAGTACTGCACGCGAATTTGCTTAGAAAATTTCACGCACCATGTTCTGCTCTGTTTTCAACTGTGTTAGGTTTACCTGAAGAAGGAGAAAAAGATGCACCTGCAAGAATAGTGACTTTTGAATCCCCTGATACCGATAACTTAGGAAAAGTCATAATTAACCCGAAATTGTCGAAAGAACAGAGAACACAGTTAGAGAAATTACTAAGCAAATACGAGTGCGTGTTTAGCGAAACACCAGGGTTAACCGATCTTGTCAAGCATAGCATTGATACTGGTACAACTAAGCCGGTAAGGAAAAGTCCTTACCGGATACCGCAGAGCCGACAAGCGGCGGTCGACAAAGAGATCAAACGAATGCTCGAATACGGAATAATTAGTAAGTCAAAAAGCGCATTCGCAGCCCCAGTCGTTGTTGTCCCAAAGTCCGACGGGTCATTACGTATTTGCTGCGATTACCGCGCCTTGAATTCGATCACAAAGAGCCCTGACCCTTTCCCAATGCCAAGAGTAGACGAATTAGTAGCAAAAGTTGGCAATGCTTGTTGGCTTTCCATTTTTTATATGACCAAAGGGTATTTCCAGATCCCGATGGAAGAAGAGAGTATAGACAAAACAGCCTTTGTTACACACAACGGTCACTTCGAAATCGGACTTCGAGACGCAGGCGCAAGTTTCATGCAACTTATGCAGGAAGTACTAGAAAATGCAGAGAAACACGCAGGCGCATATTACGACGACGTCATATCGTTCACTTTCAGCAATTGGCAGTCGCATTTAGAGCACATTGAGGACGTACTAGGCAGACTAAAAAAGGCAGGTCTAACAGCGAACCCGAAAAAGTGCCGATTAGGGTTTAACGAAGTAGAATACCTAGGTTTCGTTGTTGGAAGTGGGAAGATCCAAGTCTCTGAGCACAAAGCAGCTGCTGTCCAAAACTTTCCCAGACCGAAAACGAAAAAAGACGTGAAAGCCTTTCTAGGCCTAGTAAGCTACTACCAAACATTCGTTGAAAATCGCGCAAAGCTAGCAAGGCCGCTCGTAGACCTGACCCTGAAGTCACAACCAACCATCGTCGTTTGGACGGATCAATGTCAAAATTCCTTCGAAGAACTTAAAGCACAACTAACAAGCTCAAAAATCATGCGTTGTCCAAATTTTGATCGGGAATTTATTTTGCAAGTCGACGCTTCGGGAGAAGGCATATAGGCACTGTACTTTCACAAATATTTGACGGAAAAGAGCATCCGGTAGCTTATCTTAGCAGATCTTTGACGAAAGCAGAAAGGAACTTTGCGGCAGTCGAGCGCGAATGTCTATCCATTGTTTGGGCAGTTCAGAAGCTGTATTATTACTTAGAAGGCCGTCAATTCCAAGTACAAACAGACCATGCCCCTTTAAAGTACCTCGATACCATGAAAAATGGAAATCCTAGATTAATGCGTTGGGCCATGATCCTACAAAGTTTCAACATCCAATTTGTAGCTCGATCAGGTACGTCTAACGGAAATGCTGATGCCCTTTCCAGAGGTACCAATTAGACAAAAGGCTCCGTTGTATATAGTCAATGTACATAAGTTATTTTTTTCAGAAGCTTCTACAAACGACAAAGCACAAGCCACCATCACCAGGTTCGAGAACCTACTACCAAGCTACCCACTAGAAAAAGCAGAAGCAAGGTTCTACGAAGAAATGAAGCAGGACCAAAGGTTGCGCACCTTCGTCCTCACACACCAAGAGAATCCACGGCCAGACATCGCATTTGCAAGCCTCGGAGACTACCTGTTCAGGATTTGGAAAGGACAAGAGATAACCCTGATACTCCCATGCACCTTCAGAGGCAAAGCCATAAAAGCAGCCCACTTAAGCCCAAGAAGCCCAGCCATACCCCACTCCAATTTGGCAGAAACCATCCAACGTGTCAGACAACATTTCTACTGGCCCCAGCTAGAGCGAGACGTGGAGCTGATCGTCAAGACCTGCAACAACTGTAGGAGGTCTGAGGAGGGGAGTTGAATTTTCGGAAGGGGTATTGTCACGGTGTGACCATCAGAGTCGCAAACCCCTCTCCGCATCATTGCACCTGAGTGAATGAATTAGTCATAGTGATACCTTTTTGTTTGATTTTTGTCAGAATATATCTGGACTCGTTAGAGTGAACACCTTGGAGAGTTTTACCGTGGATTAGGTCGTCACATGATTCAATATAAGAAGCTATAAAAAGACTGGTTTCTTCTTAAGTTACAAAATGTCTTCGATATGTTTATAACAATCTCCGTGCCAAAACGAACGACCAGTTTAATGTGTTAAAGGGCTCCTAGCCCTGTTCAATAATGCAGTCCTTCCAGCTCAGAAATCTGTCGAGAGCACATATATTTACAGTGGTTTAGATTTGTCTTTGTTTACAAATTGTGACGATATCCTGAATCCGGTTGTTACAGCACGATTAACAGCAGATTGAGTTTCAATATATTTAAAACCACAGCTATCAGTTCTGACCTAAAGGACAATTCAGATAAGCGACAAACTCGCCAAGATCTCTAATGCCCTTTCCGAAAGTCTTCTTCACCACGGTACCGCCATTGGAAAACCAATGAAGGAAACCTTCCGGCTTTAAAACTATCAACTGAATACCACTCCTCCGTTGTGTGTTCTCGCAGAAGACGAGGAGCACCATGATGAGTGACTGTTTATCACCCTCATTAGCTTCGTATGAAAAATCAGTGACCCCAGTTTAAAAGAAGAATAAGTGAAGGAAATCAACGACATTCTATGGATGCAATTTCATCCCAGTCAGCGGTTGTGGACGCTGCTAAAAATACCAAAGATACAGCAAAGGTAGGCTTAGCTACAACAATACCAGCCCAAGAAACAATGCTGAAAATCTGACAGCAACAGACGGATCCAAATTTGATCCGAAATCAAGCAAAAACTTTGAGCTGAAATCTTCAAAAGACTGAGAACCGATTTTGAAATACACATTCTGATTTCAGAACATACTTCAGCAGTCAAGCTGATTGCTTCAGCGAACACGACCATACTCCTACAGAAGAAGTTCATCACACTAGCCACTGAAAATAAAGACTTTCCATCAGCACGTAGTATATGGAATCGACCCACCCATCGAGTTAAAACAGAAATGATAGATGAGCCCTCGGCAGGGAAAAACTTCAAGTGGAATCACTGGTGAGATTAAAGCAACAAAAAGCGATGGCCCTTTACCCAACCAGCCTGTCGGTCCCTGGAAACCCCTCGGCAACGATTCCAGACAGTGTCTTTCTATATGGTGAGAGAAAACTGCAGAGAGAGTACAAATCAAAACCCCTACGGTGCTTGAAATGTTCCACTCAATGCGATTCAGAAACCGAAGTCCACAGTCCAAACAACAACGTGAAGAAGGCACTGACACAGGCCATGATGCAGAAAACTGCACATCGGATCATGGCAGAAAATGCAGATAAAAGGGGTACTCCGCTCTGCAGAAAGGAAAATGCGCTACTCATAAGACGAGAGATACTAAGCATATCTTTCATCACGGGGTCATCAACTCAAGGTTCCAAATTCTGGAGCAAGAAACCAGAAATTAAAACCAGTCCCTCATCCCCACTGAAGCAACAAAACCACGAAGGAAAAGCTGTTCTAGTATACCCTATGCATGCAGAGCAGACTAACTTCAAGATAAATAACTAATAGGAGAGTTGTCTGAGTCATCACACAGCCCCTTGGACACGACGACCATAGTAAGAATAAGAAAAGATCATGAGACATACTCACAGAGCAAATCGGTACTGACATAATGAACTGAGCATGCCAGAACATACATCAATCTGTATAATCAAGGTGTGAAATGAACTTTAAACCATACAGGAAAAAAACACTGCAGCGCCGAAAATGCCTTGGGTATGGGCAAACCCATAACCAATGCATCCAGTATGTGAACAGGCAACTGCATATAATCCCATCCACTCTGCAAAAACTGCAAAAGCACTAACTATTCATTATTGGAAAAAGCAAGTGTAGGCTAGCATCTTTAAAGAGTTATAGGGGTCAGATTTACGAAACCAAATGGTCAGCCAAAACAAATCCAGAAACACATGGTGGCGGCAAACACCAGCGGGCCTACCATGGCTGATTCCAAAAACAAAAGTACAATCAACTTGCCTGGAGCCCCACAAACCGAATATCACATTGGACATGGCAAAAGAGCAGTTTTCAAAAATAGTGGCATAAGCTTATGCAGACCACCAACACATATGTGTACAGTATGTGTACAGTCAGCTCAAAATCGGAATCATCCTTCAGAAGCGGAGTGTGTTTCAAAGGCTGGAATCCTACAGCAACGGAAAAGTTGCGACAACATGTTTCAACCTTGACGTATGAGACCAATGCATATTTTTGGACTCGCTTTCAGCCCTCCAAACGCTACAACAACGAAACTTCTCATCCAGCGACATCGAACTCCAGAATTTTCAGTTCCAAAATAACCCCCACATCAACGAAGGGGACACAGACATCTTCTCGGTAGGCTACATTCCCAGCCACGTCAGGATTGAGGGCAACGAGATCGCTAACCAAACAGCAAACCTGGCACAATAAATCTAACTGATCAACCAATCAACAAAAATAAACGCGGTAAAAGATCCCAAACCACAGCCCCAACCCACAATTCAGAGAAAAAAACGTGAGTATGTGGTCTCACCAACTGAGACAAGCAATTGCAAACTTGACCTGCAGCATTCCTACACAAGTAAAAAGTACCTGGGGGCTCCATAGTACCGTACAGTTTACAAGCTGCAGATACAGTAAGGTGGGAAGTGAAACATTAGACCACCTCATCTTTGCATGCAAAACGCAGTCGAATTTTTCGTTTTACATATAGCAGCTAGCTAGCCAAGTTATGGCTACAAAATATTTCCTTTTGACAGTTTAACAATTTTGAGGGTGTCGACTAAATCGTAATGGATTTCCATACTGCCGCGACCTATTTAGTGACGTCAGATGATTGTGGCCCTAACATAGCATTTTATTGTCCCTAGGCCGTTTCATAAATGTAAACGAGACCGGCGCCTCGCTGGCCGCTCGGCTCTATATATATACATTTAAATATACAGTAGAGGTACAGGAGGGGTATCGAACCTCGTTTTTACACTACCTCAATTTTTGCCGCGAAAATATTAAAATGAAATGTACAAGCTGTTCTGACAGTCAAGAGGGAAAATATGACTTTTTTCAAAGTCATGTGTCCAAAAATATCCAAATTCTGTGCCTTTTTCTCCCTTTTATAACTATTTTGAAATCCTGTTTTCTGGCTATTGACTTTGCTAACTCTACCTTTTTCATCATTTTAAGTCCAAGTGAGGTAAGGTAAATAAAGTAATCTTGTTTGAAAAGAAAAATAAGTTTAACTAGGAATACTGAAGCAATAATTATCAATCCAATATGTAAACCATTGAACTAGCTTCAATCTAGTATTTTTGTCATATTTGTTGGTTCCTTTTTAAGCCAGATGGATTATTCTGCAGGAAGGACTTCTCTGGAAATTTGAAATCTTGTCTGAGGTTGGATACCCTCCTGTATACAGTAGAGGTATGCTTATGTGAACGTTTGTTGACTTCGGATTTTGCCATTTTCATGCACTTGCTGTGTCTAAAGCTAACTATCAGTTAGCCAAAGACACCAAAGTAGGTAAGAAGGGCGGCTGAAAACACCTGTACAGGTATTTTGGATCTTCAATCTACCATTTAGCCCAAAACTGCAGTGTTCACATTAAAGTAACTGTTCACATAAGCATACCTCTACTGTACTTATCTGAACGTTTGTTGAGCTCAGACTTTGCCATTTTCATGCAATTGCTGTGTCTAAAGCTAACTACCAATTAGCCAAAGTAGGAAAGAAGGGCAGCTGAAGACACCTGTACAAGTATTTTGGATCTTCAGTCTACCATTTAGCTCAAAACTGCAGTGTTCACATTAAATTTCAAGTAACTGTTCACATAAGCATACCTCTACTGTATATTCACCGATAGGATAGGAAGAAACTACAATTTTTCATTAGTTGCGTTTTTTGTCTTCATCCGTCATCCTTGTTCGACGAACCAAGTTCGTTAATTTTGCTTAAAGAGCGTTTTTTTTGTCTGGTCCGCGTAAACGTGGTTAGCGTCGAACCGAACTGACAGATGAGATTTTCGGCTCAGTT
Source organism: Branchinecta lindahli (assembly GCA_023053555.1). Classification (NCBI taxonomy): domain Eukaryota; kingdom Metazoa; phylum Arthropoda; class Branchiopoda; order Anostraca; family Branchinectidae; genus Branchinecta; species Branchinecta lindahli. Next base: position 23,338,910 of record JAKZAO010000006.1, read on the forward strand.
CGTCATCCGACAAACCATGGAGAAACCTGGTCCGACGAATGAGGGAAAAACGCTCTATAAGAGAATTCGTCGGACGGACGTGAGAAGGAAAACGCTTATACTATAAGCGTTTTCCTTCTCACGTCCGACGATAGTGCCGACGAAGGAGACGGATGAGGACAAAAAATGCAACTATTTTCTGAGGTAAAATAGACAAAATGGGTGTGACATCACACTTGTATAGTCTATACAAGTGTGACGTGACAATGATCTGACCAGTGTTTCTATACTATAGAATTCCATTAACCTACAATTTAGTCTCAGTTAGACCTTTTTGTCTTTTGAGGCCAATTGGGTACCTCTCATGTAGCCTATTGCCCAGAATTTCACTTTATACATAAAACCGACTGTTTCACACTTACCTAACAATACAAACGTATTCAGTCTACTTTCAGGCGGCTTATTTCTCTTATTTGGGATAGGCTAGCCCAAAAAGTTCAAAACAGACCAATTTTTGTCTACAAGTTAATGTCGTCAACTGAACACATGTTTCTGACAGAGAAAGGCGTTGTTCCGTTCCTACGAAATTTGGAGCATAGAGAAGAAATTCTGGAAGCTCCATTAAACAACACAAACAACAACAGCGGTCCAGGGGCGTCGTATTCAAAAAGACGAAGACATGCCTTATTTTATTGGTAAAAACTTTGAAAGTAAAGATTTCACTTTGATTGTGGTGAGTTCGAGTTTTTGACATGCAGTGCAGATTAATAATTGCCATTTTTGATGAGGATAGTGTGCACAAGGTTGACATATTGTTCTGGCCATTGTTGGTTGATTTTCTTTTTTGATAGACAAATTCACAAAATGAATTTTTCCATGGCATTGCAACACATTTCTGTTTGATTTTCATGGAATTGTGTGCCACATATTGGATCCACAAGATGAACCTCGCAGAGATTCTTCACCTTGTCTTTTTTGGCCGTAATTGCAAATGTCTGATAATAATTTAAATAATCCAGATAAATTATCTCTGAGTCTGAGTTGAACTTCCAGGTGACGTCCTTACCATTTTGCAGCCTTCTAGAAGGATCACGAGTTTTTTTCCTATCTGCTTGCAGAAGTAGCTAGGCCAATTAACAATTTTATTATTTGGACATAAATTTGCTGCTAAATTAGAATTTCCTGCTAGACTAGAGCAAGAGACAGTGAAGCAGCAAAATAAAACACCACCTCAACAGTTGTTCGTAAAAATTCAGGCCACAAAGCAAGTCACAAAAACCCTGTTGGTCATGAAAACACACTGGTGGGCAACAGAAACATCCCAGGAAACACTCTTCCCTTTTCTAGTTTTTATGGCACTTGCAGCTTCGCTCAAGTGCCATATACCGATCACTTTTCCGTCGGTCGGTCTGTCGGTCGGTCACTCCGGTGATCGCGAGTTAGGGTACTTGCAGATGTGCTAGGACGATGAAACTTGGCAGGCATATCGGGGACCCGACCAAACTAACTTGCAAATAATCACTTCCCCGATCCGACCACCGTGGAGGGAGTAGAGGGCGGGGGAATCCGGAAAATTTAGTAGTTTTTGTAAAACCCCTACCCCTATCTTTACACTAGTAGGTCTGCGCGCGGCGTGACGTCACTCTTTGCATCGGATCACTCTGTTAACATTGGAAAGAGCTAGTGCATTCGAGGGTCAAAGGGGTTTGTATCTGTGGTGCAGTGCGGGGGAATATGGAAAATTGAGTGTTGTGTAACTTTCGAACGGGTGATCGGATTGGGACGAAACTTAATATCTGAATGAATGACATATCTCTGATGTTCCATTTGAAGTCCGAACCGGATTCGACAGCTATGGGGGAATTGGGGTGTGGTAAGACCGGAAATCTCGAGAAACGGTTATAATGGAGGGATCGGAGTAAAGCTTGCTGGGAAGAACAAGAATCTGCTCCAGATAATTTGTTTACACGTTTGGACAGGACCCGGACACTTGGGGGGGGGGTGGAGGAGAGTTTCTGGGAATTCTGGTGATGACAGTTTTTGGGATTTTCACGACGAAACTTGGGAGGTGTATCAGGGACCCGATCAAACTGACTTGTCAATAAAAATTCACTCGATCCGATAGTCGTGGGGGGATCGGAGGGAGGGTGAATCCGGAATATTTAGCCATGCGTAACTTTGGAACGGGTGATCGGATTCGAGTGAAATTTAATAACTGAACAGAGGGCGTGCCTGTGGTGATCTTTTTCATGTCCGGACCGGATCCGACAACAATTGGGGGGGGGGGAATACGTGACCGGATTAGACTGGAGAGATCGGGATGGAACTTTGTGGGAATAACAAACAAGTCCAAACTGAACCGGATTGGCTCCGGCGACTGTGGGGGGAGTTTGAGGGGCGGGTTCGGAATTGGGGTGATCGCGAGTTAAGGTACTTCCAGATGTGCTAGGACGATGAAATTTGGCTGGAATATTAGAAATTCGACAAGATTGGCTTAGAAATCGCCACTTTTCAAATTCTACCATTCCCTAAAGTACCAATCATGACCGCAAATTAAGAAAAATACTTTTAAGCAAAATATGCATTTCCATGATCCCCATGAGATCATGATCATTTTTGCCTCAAGGGTTTTGCTTACAAATGAAGTTCTAGCTCCCTTAAAGTGTGCATCTTAACCGCAAGGTCGAAAAGTACTTTTTATCAAACGATACATCTGAACCCATGATCAGTTGTCCCACAAGGGTTTTGCAAAAAAAAATAATTTCTTGCACCCTTAAAGTGCGCAAATTAGTGGGAAAAAAAATACTTCTGATCATACGTATATATCAATGATCCCTAAGAGCCTGCTATCGTTTTTGCCTCAAGGGTCTTCCTTACAGATGAATTTCTAGTGCCTTTAAAGTGCGCATCATTACAGCCAAGTTCAACGATAATATACTTTTTCTCTAGCTCCCTTAAAGTGCGCATCTGAACCGCACAGTCGAAAATTACTTTTGATCAAATAATACATCTCAACCCTTGCAAGTGCCATATGAGCTTACAGCTCTTGTTAGCCTGAGAAGGACCCTTGCCAGGAATGGCTAAAATATGCTGAGATAAATTCAGCTGACGTTTGTGTTTGGTGCAGTTAACTACTTTATGGAATTGCTGAAAAATGCCTTATTTGTTCCTGTATTGTCAGATTGCTAAGCACGAAAGGGCTGGGAAACAATGCTGATAGTCTTATAACAATGGGCTAACAAATATTGTCTGGATTGTACAGTTATACAGAAGCTGAGCTGCTCCTGCTGTATTGTGGGGTCTTCTCTTATTTTTTTTTTTAGCCCTCTCTGTCTATTGGCAATGTTGGTCAGCTTGCTGTTGATCTGCTTATTGAGACATTTGTGAAAGATGCTGAGGCAGTTGGCTATATCGACCATCCTTCATTACTGCCCTTGGCTGGGTACAATCCATTCTCTCTAGCCTCAGATAAAGTAGCCTTAGGATGTGAAGGTACAGTAGATATAATACAGTCTTCTTACAGAATCTAGCACTTAATTCAGTCATGGGCACATTCATTCAGTTGTGCTTGCCCTGTAGCCTAGTTAGTATCATATTATGGTTCTTGTTGCAGGTGCTCTATTGATTGGGTCTGGGCAAAATAACAGAAAAAGAAAACCCTCTTGCTTATTATTTTCTTAAATTGCAACTCAGGATACTAACACCCAACTCCTTGCCACTTACTTTTATTCCATGTCAGTACTCAATACAGCTGGAGAATATAATGTGGAGACAAGGGATCCTTAGGAGGGTATCTACAGTCAGTCGAGTCTGGCGTTGGAAGGAGTTGGGTTTGCTATTCAGGTATTTTTCTTTGCTTCCCTTCAGCGGTAGCTGTAAAAGTTAGCCTATGCAAAATAAAATCATGGAATCTTAAGTTTCCGAGAAATTTAGGCTACCTGGGAATTTGGGATGAGGATCACCTCTGTGTACTCAGATCAGAAGAATGGACATGGGAAATGGCTAACCGTTTTTTCCTAAATTCGTCACCACTTCCAAGCTAGGTTACACAGGATGATCCAGAGGTCCAGTTTAGAAACTGCCTTGTCGTGCCGTTTTGCTATGTTGATAAATGCAGGGTTTGGCTGACTCCTGAAAATGTTTTGTGAAGAAATGCTAAAAGCGAAAAGAATGCTAAGATTGTTTAGCGAAAAGAATACCAAGATTGTTTAGCGAAAAGAATGCTAAGATCGTTTAGTGAAAAGAATGCTAAGGTCGTTTAGCGAAAATAATGCTAAGAATGTTTAGCGAAAAGAATGCTAACAATTGACTGACTCTTCGGAACAGTTTCGGGCCTAACTGAAGCTGCTTTGGGAGTGTCTTGATTAGAACGTCAGACTCCTCCTCGAATGCGAGGTTTTCGTTAGGGAAAATGCGGAGTTCTCTTTCGTAAAAAGATTAGTGATGTATCTACATACTGCCTTCCTTCTTCCAGTTTTTGTGGTCCGGCCAAAGAAGCTAATCATTGTACAGATCAGATCCTTATTAACTAAGGTAAGACGCGGTCTACTTCTTTTCCTTTTTTGCTTGGCAGCTGAATTAGGTGAAACTTATAACTTGAAACTTCTCTAAGGATCAGAGCGCCTATCATTTGGCATACACAGTACCATGGCAAACGTTAGGTGTGGGCATTGCCAAACTCCTGCGTTTAAAGGTGGACTGCCACCACCATACGAAAAGACACCTCAGTTTTCAAGGACTCCGATGTGTGCCCTCATGATTTTCCCCAAGACGATGTATGAAACTAACCATAGTTCCCTCCTGCAATTTCAGAAACCCTTTTGGTCCCCATAAAGATTAGGTAGTCAAATTTTCCCGGCCGGATTTGCTGCACTTTCATCATGAATTGAAAAAAAAATCTGAACTTTCTGGATGAAAATGGTGATGGTGCTGAAAATCCTTGCAGAAATTCGCAGCATAAGATTAGCTGACGAACCGTCTTGCCACTGACGAGAACATTCGCACTGAACCAGATCGAAAAGCCCTACTTGCGGCGAAAAATGTTCTTCGGTTGCTGTATTGATCTTGATCCCTCCGGTCGCCGCTGAAGGAGAGTGGTTTTTGTTACGCTGTTTCTGCTTACCAGCTTTAATATCTATTACGGACACCTCTAACTTTCCATTCCACAAAAGCATCACATATTATGGCACAACCGTGAATCCGTTTCCTTCCTTCAGTTGTTAATTGCAGAGTCTTGCGCATCGCTTGTCACTCATTTTGAACGATTAAGTGATGTTGGGATTCCTAAGTTCCCACCATGAACAGTAAAAATGATCTGTGAATAAGTAGCAATGGTACGCTTATGATTTTTGGGATCCCAAAACGTTAGTGACGGATACCTATGACATCGCAAAAGTTGTCCGTCTGTCCGTCCGTCCGTCCGTCCGTCCGTCCGTCCGTCTGTCTGTCTGTAAGCACGATAACTCTCGAAGGGAATGAGATATTTTGATGAAACTTGGTGTGAGTATTCTTTGGGTCAAGAGTAAGGTCAAGTTCGTAGATGGGCACTGTAGCCCTACATTTAGGGGTGGGGGAGGGGGTTTAAATTAAGGGACAAACAAAATATTTTGAAACAGCTAATGTGATAGTCGATTATGGGGTAAGAAGACATGCTGATCACGATAGTGAAAACCATTTTCTCGCCGGACAAGTAGTTCGCCCGGAATCCGGCCAAAACCGGAAAGTTTGTTAAAAGTAAAAGTTTTATTTGAAGTTAATTAGATGTTCGATCTAGGGGTAAGAAGACATGCTGAACACGACAGTGAAAACCATTTTTTGACCGGACAAGTAGTTAGTCCGGAATCCGGCCGAAACCGGAAAATTTGTTCAAAGCAAAAGTTTTATTTGAAGTTGATTAGATGTTCGATTTAGGGGTAAGAAGACATGCTGAACACGATGGTGCAAACCATTTTCTCGACGGACTAGTAGTTATCCCGGAATCCGGCCGAAACCGGAAAATTTGTTAAAAGCAAAAGTTTTATTTGAAGTTGATTAGATGTTCGATTTAGGGGTAAGAAGACATGCTGAACACGATGGTGAAAACCATTTTATCGCCGGACAAGTAGTTCGCCCGGAATCCGGCCGAAACCGGAAAATTTGTTAAAAGTAAAATTTGTATTTGAAGTTGATTAGATGATAGATTTAAGGGTAAGAAGAGACGCTGAATCTGTATATGACAATCATTTTTTATCCGGACATATAGTTCGTCCGGAATCCGGTTGAAACCGGATTTTTTTAGAAGTTAAAGTTTTATTTGAAGTTGATTAGACGTTCTTTATAGGGATACGGCGATGCGCTGAATTCGTTTCTGAACTATCTTTTTTTGGCTGGACAAGTAGTTCGCTCGGAATTCGGCCGAAAACGGAAATTCGGCAGAAGTAAAGCAGGAAGTTTCGATCAGTATCGTCAAAATAAATATGGCTTATACAGGTATATCTGAACTTAATTTTCTCAGATGATTAGCCTGGCGAAGACTGGATCTGGCGTAGTCAAGACGTAGTTGTCTGGGTCAAATATTAAATTTTTGGGATCCCATCGAAACCTTTGGTCTTGTTAGATATGATCTTGTAAACAATTGATGCTTGCTAAAATTGGGGATGTGTTCTTTCTTTTTTGTTTTCTGTCTTCATCGAATTGGGTTGTTATTGAGGATAATAATAATGTATTTAAAGCCTTAGGGCCATATACAAAACAACAAAATATAAATCTTCATGATAAACTCTTACAGCACACTGCATAATCTAAACTACACTCGTCCGATCAACTTTTAATGTAATACTACTCACTACAAATTTACATAACGCACTAATTACTGCTGGTGATGTGCTCTTCAGGATATCAGGAAACAGTATCTCCCTTTCCCCCCAGCAAGATTCCCTTAACCTCGAGAGTTCGCGACACCGTGCAACCAAGTGGGCTAGGTCATCCTCACCATCCCCGCAAAGGGGACAGAGGCTGTACGCTCTGGCTGAACCTCTATTTTTTTTTATCAAACTTACTTTTCCCATGTACTGGTAGACAGTTCGCTCGCAACTGGATCCAGAGCGTGAGGTAAGTTTTTGGTAGGTTCAGCTTCAGGTAAAATTCGGGCCCGAAAATCTCTTTAACCGTTTTATAATTTGCTAGTGTTTCCGATTCATTAACAATACCTGCCCATTTCTGTATTTCTTGGTTTTCTATTATACGTAACATTTCTTTTAACAGAGATGATGGTTCCGATGTGGGCCCTAAGCCATTGTTCCAAGCACTCGATAGTCCCACCGAGTCTAGGAGGGCTTTGACTTGGAATGGCCATGACCTTTTTTTTCCCATTAGAAGAAGCTCATTATAAGCACATTTGAGCAGTCTCTCTTCAGGCAGATGGATAAGTTTTAGCCAAAATTGTATGATTTGGCCTAATCTTTGTTTTCTCATTGAGAATAGCCCAAGGTCCCCTTTTAATGCTTGTGAATGGGTTGTGGGATGAAGCCTGTAAACTCTTTTGTAATACTGTAGCTGAAGGGTTTCAATCTGTGGAGCCGCCTCGAAACCCCATAATTCCGCACCATAGTGGAATACCGGCATTATTTTCGAAGTAAAAATATGTCTGTGGATCTTTAATGTTTTTATTCCCATCAATGTCTGATTTTGAAATATTGCTGCTGATGCTACTCGCCCCCGTGTCACCATTTCTTTCACATGTGTAGTCCAACTTCCATTAGGGGTCAGTATAAAACCAAGATATTTAAATTTTTTCGTCGTTTTCAGTTTATCTCCTTTGAACTTAAATTCGTGAATTTCCTCGTTACTTACCCTTGATGTAAAAATAACTATCTCAGTTTTACTACTGTTAAGGACTAATTTTTTCATATCTATATATTCAGCCACCAAATCTAACAGGATTTGTAGGTCATTAGCTGATTTCGCCACCAGCGCTGTATCATCGGCGAATAGAAGCACTGAAAACGCCTTATTGCCTAGGGTTACTGTCGGGGCCCATTTTTTTTCCAAGAACTCTATCAAATCATTAATAAAAATCCCGAACAGCTTTGGGGATAAAATGCCCCCTTGTTTCACACCTTTACTATTCTCGAAACTACGTGATATTCCTTTATCTACTATTTTAACTATCCCCTTCGTTGACGACTACATACTAACTAACAATTTCACAAATATTTCCGGTAGACCTATTTTTAATAACTCCCTTCCAAGCAATAGCCTGTCCACTGTATCAAAAGCTTTTTGTAAATCTAAAAATGCTACGAAAAATTTCTTGTTTCCCTTTCCATATTTTTCTATCAATGTTTTCAAAACGAACATCCGGTCAGACGTACTATAACTTCTTCTAAATCCCCCTTGTTCTTCTTGTATTACCTTATAAAAATCAAGCCATCTCCCTAATCTTTTATCTATTATTTTTTCAAACACCTTGCTTAATGCCGACATTATCGCTATCGGTCTGTAATGTTTGATACCTGAAATCTTGCCTCGCGCTGATGGTGACCCATACACAACAAACGGTGTATTTTAGCAAGAACAAATAATCTGATAGAGCCTCAATCTTTGGTCCCATGCAACGACTATGAATAGCCTACCCCGACAAAACTGCTAGAGGTACTTGCTTGATACCCGTCTGCTTCCGTCTTCGCCGTTGCTCATAGTATCGGAAGAAGTGCGGTAGGCACGCTGACCCGCTCCGGAGCGCGTCCAGAGAACCATTCGGCTTTTTCTTTGAAAGTTTCTTCTACGCGGCTTCACAGCGATGTAGGCTAGCCATTTGTAGAGGTAGCGAAACGTTATGTGTCGCGTAGCTCCTAACACCCGCTCGTTTAGATCAGGCAGGGTATGGGGAAATATTTGACTCGCGTGGTCGTATTACAGTGATAGCGAGACGGAGGTGCTACCAGATTAGTTGTTCTCGATTTGAGTGAAGCAAAAGCTGAAGATTAGTTGGGATTAAGAAAGTCAATGTTTGTGCACGGCATTTAATGTAATTTAAGCTAGTGCTTTTCCGTAGGCAAGACGCTCGGACTTCATTAGGAAACTTGTTTCTTGGAGCAAAGAACTCCAGGTTCAAGAGGTGTTAGTCCTTGGAAGCTCTTCAGCAAGAGAACGTCAGGATTACCAGCTGGAAGGACCGCAATTCAGGATTCTAAGAAACCCCTTCAGCAAACTGAAAAACCCTGAGTAAGTTGATAATCGTGAGGACATCCTTTACTATAATTAGTAGCTCATAATTGTCCGCGAATCCCTTCTAATTGTGGGCTGTTACGTACGTTCGGAACTGATTGTTTATTCTACGTTGTTTTTTGTCGGGATTTTTTCTTAATATTTGTTTCTCTTTTGTTTCTGATAATTGGTAAATGTTCGACGGTCTGTATGGGAAAATTGTTAAATGGAGGATGTGGAAAAACTAGATTCAGCTTAGTTTTGATTTTTGTGAATTGTAAAATTCAACACCAACCCACAACCCAGTCTCCACGTGCTTCTCCTACCAGATACAAAACCAGTAATTCGACGACAACTGTAGTCCAACCGTACACGGCTTGAGACGCACAGGAGGTAGACTGCACACAAGATGAAGATACGTCATACGTGGGCGGCAGGTGAAAATATCACCGACCCCTAGGACGCCCTGTACCAGCGCAAGAACGCCGCATCTGTTACTCCTGATGACTAATTCTTCGTACCGATGCAGGATCACCGGGTGCCCAGCGAAGAGCCAGAAACGTCATGAGAACAAACGTCGTTGATTGGTTTACAGAGGATCTGAACCACTTTTTAGGGATTGTTTGGGAGACATTTCTTGTTCTTCCAAAGGTTCACTGACGTGTTTCGGACTGAGTCGTATAGAGTATTGAGGCAGCTGACTAAACCTGACCCTACTTCATTCTATGCTGGAGATGTGTCCCGGCTACAGCCTTAAGTCAAAAGTCATGAGTAATTAAAGAAGAATGGGTTTCTTCCTTAACTTATGGTCTGATTAATTCAGCATGCAGGCCGTCCATCCCCTTTACAATATTGTCCCGCAACTGATTGTTTGTATTTTAGGTCGGGGGATTGGAGAGAATATGAGCGACGATCGAATATACCCTCACTCTCAGACGAGGAAGACCACGAGGAGAAAGTGCTTTTCATTCCTTTCGGTGGTGTCGCGAAAGCCATATATCAATCAAGGTAGACTTTCACTGTCACAGCATTTTATTTCCCTGCAATGCAGTCTACCACAAACCCCTGATTTCTGGATACCTTGTACCAAATGCTGTAGACCCTAACTCAGTTAAAAATTGGTGATGTGAGTGAAGCTCAGAAATCAACCAATTCCTTTGTAGCGGAGTAGGTAAGGGTTAGAGTATCAACAGGTATCCAGTGTGTGACTTAGGGTATCCAGCGCTAGGCATAGGGTATGCCAAATGCTCATATATCCAGCGTTTGGCATAGGGTTTAAAAAAAATCGGAGGTTTGTGGTAGACTACGAGTCCGAGCTAAATCTCAGAAATGAGAACGCATGCAGCGATTAAAGAGTTGAGGGAAAGAGTGTACGACTGGCTTTTAAATAATAAGATTCTTCTAACACAGCCTTTACGTTTACTGGTAACCCTGTAAATCTGTACCTGTACCATACTAGAGGAATTAGTTCGTCTTGCAGTTTACAGTCTTCATATCGGAATCCACCGAAACCTCGAATGATTTTATCTTGACAGTGAATGAATGTATGTAATCCCTAAAAAGCCATTGGGCCATGACGGGAAAAAAATAATCACTCCACCTGTACCACTCCAAATGTTCAGCACTCAAAAGGGATTGGACAAAGGGAAGGGACAAATGGGATTCTTGGCCTCAGCAAGTTAAAAAATATTGGATGATTGTGGTTATGGTGGTTTGTGGTGTGATGGAATGGGACCAGGTTACCCCCTAGGTAAGGTAGCTAAGTTAGTGAAAGATAGGCTAAGAGATCAAGAGATTCAGAGGTGGCATGGGGGCGTATCAGAGCACCACTCTCTGAAGTTGTATGGTATGGCTAAAGAGACATGGGGAGAAGAATTATATTTCAAGTTGGGATTGGGGGGGGGCAGAACTGAGGTGGATGGTGAGTCTTAGGGCGGACGCTCTTCCAGTGGGGATGCGGAGAAAGTATATTGGTGGAGAGAGGAAAGGTACTGGTCCTTATTTTTGTCTGATGTGTGGTGTTGAGGGGGAGGGTGCGGTACATTTGATGTGTTATTGCGAGGAGCTGAAAGGATTAAGAAAGGAATTGTTTGGCCGGGAGGTTTGGGATGAAAGGGAATTGATTTCAATTATGGGTAGTAAGTGTTTTGGTGATCTCCGAAGGCTGGGTAGATTCCTGAAGATAGCTATGACCCACCTTGAACTATTTTTATAGAAGTTGATTTTTGGTTTGTTTTGGAGTGTATGTTTTTTGTTATTGTTGCATGTTTCCCGCCATGGCCCTTGGGCTTTTTTGGGATTAAATTCATTCATTCATAATAATTTATATTATTTACTATCCCTAACTCACAACCTGCAATAAAACATTCACGGTGCTTCATGGCAACTTCCAGTCTACCTAACCGCCCGAAAAAGTCAGGATCCCTGTTCTTTTGTTGTTCTTCTTCCTTAAGTCAGGATCCCTGTTCTGAGCTAGGATCCCTGTTTTGACATTAAATTCGTCAACTAACCCAGCTCCGATATACTCCCTATGTACTCTCTATACAATGCTGTCCGAGAGGGTCTGTTCCATAATAGCAAAGCTAGATGGGTGATAAGGTTTTTCTCTTCTAGTCAGGAAGCCGAAGTGCCGATGAGCGCGATTCTCTCCTTTTCTTCTGAAGGAAACAATATTCCCGATGCTCTTTTGGTTGTCGAGAAACTCAACCAGCTACTCAATCTTTCGGTGGTAAGCTTTTTTACTTTCTTCGAAACGTTCTTGTCCAGCGTTCGTGTTTGCATATGGATGGCGAACTTTCTCCTCCTCCACCCCATCCCCTCCACACACACAATTGTTGCGGTCCCGGTCCATACTTGAATGCATCCAACGCATCTGTCTCACTTCGATCATTCGTCGTCAAATCAACAGACTCTCTACGATGGCTTGGCATAACATTCAAATCTTCACTGTCAAAATTTTGCTCTTCGGTTGTTCAAGATGTTTTGTATAGCACTTTCTGCGCTCCTTCTATACTATTTCGTTCTGGTATCATTCATGTTCTGAGAAAGGAGATGAAAAAGATGAGATCATGTTATTTCAAGTATGCAAAGCACCTACTCCACCTGTCAAAATTATGTCACAACCGTACATTGACGGAGAAATTCAAAATTCAAGATGCAACTTGAATTGCAACCCTTTTGGATGTTTCCTCGTCGCTATCAAAGATTATTGACAACAGAGCCCAACCAGCGCACGACCTTCTACACTGCTTCCTTGCTGAAGATTGAAAATTAGTGTCTTTTTCTGTGTTTTTATATGTTATATTTATTTTCTTTCATTTACTCCGCTTTTTCAAATGGCGGGTTACAAATAAATTACTTACTTACTTACTTGAAATGGAACATCTGAGACTTGCTCTTGCCAATTATCAAGTTTCACTCAGATCTTACCACCCGTTCGAGCCTAAAGATTCCAAATTTCCCCTCTCATGGTCGGTTCCGGGCAAGATTAATTTCTAAGTCAATCTAGTCCGTTCATGACGTGTCATGATAGGTTAAAGTTGTAGTTTAGGGTAAGTGGTTGGTGGATAGTTAAAGTTTGTTTGTGAGTTATTTAGTTATTTTAGTTACGAGTGGAATATTTGTAATGGTACAATTGGAGTGGAGTGTTCATTTATTTTTTGTATTTTTGTCCCGCCATGGCCCTAAGGGCTTTTTTTGGGAATATATTCATTCATTCATATACCTGCTAAGTTGCATCGTCCTAGCCAATCTGGAAGTACAGTAGACTTGACTTACTGACTTAAGTCCCATCCGGCCTTGGTGGCCATCTCGGGGCCTCTCTCCTCGCGAGCGAATGTATACGCCGCCTATACTGCTCTCTGCTGTGTGACAATCTGAGAAGACTAGGGAGGTTGTACTCGGAGAAATTTTCCTTCCAGCGCTTCGGAGGGTGACCTCGAGGGCGAGAACCATTGATGTGACCTTCGAAAGCAATCTTCGGCAGTTGGTCGTTGGCCATGCGCTGGACGTGGCCGAGCCATCTGAGCTGTTGGAGGCGGACTCTTTCCAGGATGGTAGTCTTGTACTGAAGTCTTTCGAGTAGGTCGGCATTTGAGACTCGATCTACGTGTGTTATGCCGGCGATTCGACGCAGCAGCTTTGTCTCAAATGCGGCGAGTCGTCTTGAATCATCTACTCTGATTGTCCACGTTTCACAGCCGTACATTGCTATAGGGATGATGATGGAGCAGAATAGTTTAAGTTTTAGCTTCACGGAGATTCGTTTTTGCTTCCAGATTGGCATTAGAGCTTTGAAGCCGGCGCTACCAAGAGCGAGTCGTCTTTTGATGTCTACTGACTGATTGTTATCGCTCGTGATCTGGCTCCCCAGATAAGTGAAGCTGTCTACCCATTCTATTTCCGCTCCATTAAGCTTAATTTTTGGTGGGGGTGGATTCGTGAATCTTGACACGCGCATGGCTTTCGTTTTCTCCTCGTTGATTTTCATTCCGAAGGTTCGGGTAACTAGTTCCAGGTTATCTGCTTCGGTTTGCAGTTCATCGACGGATCCGGCGAGCTTGTCGATGTCGTCTGCGTATGCCAGCTTGTCGATTACAATCCCTCCTATCATTGCCCCATCAGTTGCTTCAACATGCGACATGACACAGTGGAGGAAAAGATTAAACATGTGGGGTGAGAGGATGCATCCTTGCAAAACACCAGCAGAAGTTTGGAATCCTTCGGTCGTTCCCTCAACTGTTTGTACTTGGCTTCTGAATTGATCGTACATGTTACGAATGAGTGAGACGATGTTTGACGGGACGCCGTAGTGCAGTAGTATATGCCAGAGGCCTTCTCTCCAAATTAAGTCGAAAGCTTGCTTGAAGTCGATGAAGAGTTGATAGAGGTCCAGACCATATTCAAGGTATTTTTCCATTACTTGACGGATGACAAAGATCTGGTCTATCGTTGAGCGGTTCGCTCGGAAACCCGCCTGATACTCAGGGATGATGTGGCTGGTTAATGCTTTTATTCTGTCCAGTAGTATCATAGTCAACACTTTGGCAGGTTGGCTTGTCAGGCTGATTGGACGGTAATTGTCACATTCGGCTTTGGACCCTTTTTTATGTAGTGGAACTATAGTAGCGGAACACCATGTTTTCGGGAAATATTCCTTGTGCCAGGCAGCTGTGTAGAGGTATGCTTATTTGAACAGTTAGGTAGGTATGCTTATTTGAACAGTTACTTAAATGTGAACAGTGCAATTTTTGGATAAATGGTAGAATGAAGATCCAAAATACCTATTCAGGTTTTTTCAGAGACCCAATTACCTACTTCTGCTAACTTTAGTCACAGCAAGTGCATTAAAATGGCAAAGTTCTAAGTCAACAAACGTTCAAATAAGCATACCTCTACTGTAGCCTAACTCGCGATTACCGGACAGACCGACGGAAAAGCAATCGGTATATGGCACTGTAGAAGCGAAGGCTAGAAGTGCCATAAAAAACAACTTATCAGCCATGACAAATTGAATAGTTTTAATTCAGTTTAGAAGTCGAGTATCGGAGCCTCGCCGACAGTGCTTGGCCTAATGGCAGAGACTTTAATACACTTAAATCCTTCCTTAATGAAAAATCCTTAATGACTTAAATCCAAACAAAACTAGAGACTTAATTTGAAGGCGAGGAAGGGCCTTGCAATGGGAATTGAACTGGGGAAAGGGGATGGGTGCTGAGCTGTGATGAGTGAGTTTGTAGTTGGTCGTATTGAACGGAAGTATGATTTGGAACAGCTTAAATCCGATCGCATAAATCCAGTGTATCATTTTGGACTGGAAGAATAGAATCCAATTCATAGAATAGTCCAGTTCATATTGGACTGGAAGAATAGAAAAGATACTACGTGGTTTAAAAAAAAAAGAAAAGACTTTCGTAACTAAAAAGAGTTATGCTAGGTACATCCGTATGGGTATGGCACATCGTGAACCATTTATGTGGTGGTAGTCTTTGCGCATTTCGTACGGGCATTTTTGCCCGAAATGTTTTTTGTGATTAAATAATCATAATCATATCATGAATATGCCATAGTTAGTTATAGGACCAGTAGCGTGATCTCTCGGCGATCTTCTGTCCTCCTTGTGATTGTCCTTGATGCCGCTAAATGACGCCTAACTACGGCAAACAACTGATAGTCCACTCTGCTTTAGAGGAGTATTGAATATGTACAATCTTAGTGAAAACCAACAAAAAAGTTACTCTTCTTAGTTTTATCTTACAAAATGGTCTTCAATGCCGTCCGTGTAAAATAGAGGGCTAGACTGACTCGAAAAATCGGGGAAGGAGACGGCTTCTTCCTTTGGAGTATAGGTAGCGGAATGGAAACCCGTCATTTACCCCCCCCCCCCCTTAAGTTTCCCCGTCCATCAGTTCAGTCACTCCAAAATCCGAGAATTCGCCCACCCACAAGTATTCATCCCCGTAAGTTCGCCCACTCCGACCCGGTGGGACCCCCTTGTCGATAACAAAGTTATGATCAACTTATTACTGAGCTCTTTTTACACTATCTAGTATTATGAAACGTTTGCATAGGGAAGCGCAATTTCAACAGATATGAAATATTATCTGATGAGATAACAGAATGCTTCCGCTTTCCGGTATGACCTTCTAAGTGTTATTTTTTTCTGTAAAAGTTATGTTGCAACCATGCTTGAACTAAGCAACAAAATTTAAAGCCTCATAACACAAATTTCTGTAACATTAACAGATAGTGTGTTATCTCGTATCTGTTAAATTGCGCATCCTTGTGTATATGTTATCCTCTGACAGTTTTGCAACCAAGACGAGATCGAGGCAAAACAAGACCAAAGTTTTCGATGGGATCCCAAAAATTTGATATTTGATCCAGACAATTAGGTTTTGTCTTCGCCAGATCCAGTCTTCGCCAGACTCCTTGGAATATTTTTACTATCAAAATTGAGAAACAGATTAAGGCCAAATAGCTAATCACCTGAGAAGACCAAGTTCAGATATAGATTCAGCATGTGTGTTTTTACCCCTATAGGTCATATTTGTTTTGCCGAAACCGATCGGAACGATCCTGCAATTAGTTTTCTTCTGCCAATTTTCCGGTTTCGGCGCAATTCCGGAACTACTTGTTCGGCGAAAAAATAAAGCTCGAAAACGAATTCAGCGTATCTCCTTACCCCTTTATCCAATATCTAATCAACAAATTTAACTTATAAAAAAAATTCCGGCTTCAGCCGGATTCCGGACGAACTATATGTCCGGCTATAAAATGATTGTCATATATGGATTCAGCATCTCTGCTTACCACACAATCGAACATCTAACCCACTTCAAATAAAACTTTTACTTTTAACAAACTTTCCGGTTTTTGCCGGATTCCGAGCGAACTACTTATCCGGCGAAAAAATGGTTTTCACCGTCGTGTTCACCATGTCTTCTTACCCCATAATCGACTATCACAGTCGCTGTTTAAAAATATTTTGTTTGCCCCTTAATTTAACCCCCCTCCCCACCCCTCAGTGTAGGGCTACAGAGCCCATCTACGAACTCGACCGTACTCTTGACCCAAAGAATCCCCACACCAGTTTCACCAAAATATTTCATTCCCTTCGAGAGTTATCATGCTCATAGACAGACGGACGGGTGGACGGACGGACAGACGGACAACTTTTGCGATGTCATAGGTCCACTTACGTTTTGGGATCCCAAAAAAGGACCACCGGCAGCATCTTAAAAACACCGTGTTTTCAGATAACGAACAGATTTTGGCCCGTGATAGCAGCTAAGAATAGATGGACACAGCAAATTTAAGCGTTTGAAACGTACTAAAAGGTTATTCTGTACGAAGTGGTTCATCAACCTATACTATACACTCATATTTTCAGGATAAAATCAATTGGGCATTCCCTCCCTCCTGGAGTCACCTGTTCGGCCCGCCTGCTCCGAGATCCCTCTACTGAAATCCCTCTGCTTTCGGATAAAACTCCTGGATAACGGTAAGCGGGGTAACAAAGCTGTACATAGCCTACCTCTGTCCTGATGAGCGGAGAGTATAGTTGACTGCCCATGTGAGTTTAGATTTTTTATAACGTTGAGGAAGCAAGTAAAATAAGCTGCAAATTGTTTTTAAAGTTTAACCGAAAAGGCCTAGGATAGGACAATCTAGTTACCCATCACTTATTCACTTAAATTGGCTTGAAGACCCGCTGAAAATGCGTTACTTGGTTGTTCCGCTATTCAGGAATAATCGATTTTCAAATAGTGGAATTTCCGTGTGATTTGTGGTACCTCTAATTTGTTGTATGCCTTACAAGAAAGATTTATGACTTTTTTTTGTTCAGGCACTAAGCAATCGTCACCAATATCGCCACTGCCCACTGAAAAGCTTTGTTTGTGTTTAGATAAACATTTCCCGCGTCATAGTAGAATTTTCGCTGTGGGGACAGCCGCAGACATTCTGAACGTCATAACTAGTGCAGATAGTGGAAAACAAAAAAATCCCTTTGCAGAATCGAAATAACTCAGTGTATTCAACTAAATGACACAAAAATAAGTTTGCTTTTCAGTTAAACTTTAAGGGAAAGATTGATGTTACGTTTATGTTCCTTAGTTGAACAGAAGGGTTACGATAACGTTCCAGTTTAGTCAGTGGAAGGCGAACACTAAATATTCGAGTCATGAAACATATAGGCCTGTTTACAGTGGACACCGAGGCCAATCATTGGCATCTGTCCGGAAAGCTTGTCTGGTTGCAACTAATAACAAACCGAAAGGAATTAGACTGACTGGTCTATTTGACCTTGACTCTAAAACAGTGAGCTACGATAGCGAAGGGTTAAGGTTCCTTATCCCTTCACACCACAGCTTACGTATCTAGGCAGTTCTGCAAACTCGATTTATTTCTGGGACACAGTAGCGCGGGAGCAACAACCATGCGAAGTGCAGTGGCGTCGTGAATAGGTCGGTAAGTTGAAGCAGCCAAACAAAATTGCGTTCCCGCCTATGGTCTTGTAGTCAGATCTACGCGTTAGGAACACAGTGGCGCGGGAGCAACAGCCATGCAAGGGCAGTGACGTCGTGAATAGATAGGTAAGTTGAAGCAGCCAAACCAAATTGCGTTCCCGCCTATGGTGTTGGGGTACGATCTACACGTCGAGCACGGGCTCGGAGGAGGCGCCTAAGTCCAGAGCTGTGTACCAAAAGCTTCTCATGGGGAAGATAGGAGCTTGCTTAACTGCCTAGATACATAAGCTGTGCTTCACACCTAGACCCTTACGGCCGCTATGTCAACGTTAAAAGCTTACTTAGTTCTCCGTAAATTCTGCTTTGAAATTTGTTCAACTCAGAAACTCAGACGTAAGGCAAGATAAGAAGCAGAAATTAAATAAAATGGATTTGTTAAATTAGAAAATTTGCCAGTTTGGGGAGACTTTGGATTTGTGAGAGAAAACATAATAACTGGCCTTTGGTGAAAAATTGAGAAGAAAAAAGAGATTCCGCAATTTTTTCGCCTATGCCAGTCTGAATGGGACCACTGCAGGTTTGAAAGAGTTCACGTAACGTGGGGTTACGGTAGAATAACGCAAGTTTTTGCGTATCGGTCTGAAGCGACCTTTAATAATACCTTCTGCATAATCGCCGTAAGAAGAAAGGATTTGCTGGGCGTGGGAATGTTAAAGATGACGGAATGGTTGACCACGACAAATTAACTTGAAATGATTTTAAATTGAGCTTTGAGTTCTGGGAGTCCAGTGTTGGGCCCTCATAGCCAGTACCAGGACCCTACTGACATAGCTGCATTGAGAAATCTGGACAGATTAAAGGACTTAACTTTGAAGATGGGGAGGGCCGTCTTTTAGTTAGATCGATGTATTAGATGAGTTTTTGCAGATAACATGGTATTTTGCAGTTACCGTGGTATCTGATACTACGGTTGCTCTGCAAAAACGACAATTGCCAAAATTGCACTTTTCGAAGTCATCCTAAAAAAAAGCTGAAATCCAGTTACACTACTAAGTGCTAAACTTCTTTCTCGCCAATTTGACAAAATTTGATAAAAGTGAGATTACTTTTCAGATACCACGATCAGTTACCACGATAACTGCAAAAACGACTTTAGACCGTGGTATCAGATACCATGGTATCTGCAAAAACGCAATCCATGTTCACTTCAGTTGGTTACTGTGTTCCCAGTAGTCGACTCGTTTGCGAATGCAGTAGAGGTGACAGCGTCCCGTTCGTGTGTGGGACGAACACAACGACTGAGATAGAAGGGGTAGAAAAACGTCTGACGGGGGTTGGATGATTGCACAGCTGGGGCACAAAGTGAGGGCGCGGGCAGTATAGGAAAAACAATCAGATGTATCTAATTCTAGTTAAGTTGATGAAGGATTAGTCAGTCAAAAGTTTGCGTCCTCTTCCCTTCCCTGTGTTTCCACTAGAAAAGACCGAAGGTTTCGATTGTATACCAAAGGGGAATATTGCTTAATCTTTCTAATACAGACAATCGGGTCTTGCAGGTGTTCGGTCTTTGCCAGATCTCGCAGATATCTGATTATCACCGTAACAAACGACATAACCTGCAGTTTCAATAGGCAGTACTTTCTAACAAAAAGAATACCAGACAATCAGGTTAGTTCGTAAACAGCCGGTTTTGAGTAGATTCCTACCGGACTATCCACCCTTAGCGAGAACAAATAGTATTTACCGATTCACCGTGTCTTTTTCGGGTACACCGACCTTTTCCAACCAATTTGATCGAGATCGTTTTTTTTTATTTTTTTTACGGGTTAAATTTCGGGTTACTGCTGGATTTCGGGCGAACTAGGCTACTAACTCAGCAAGAAAATAAGGTTTAATATGGATTCGGCATGTAATTTTTCCCTAATATTAATGTTCCGATCGACTTTTACTAAGGTCATAATTTTTACTTCTAACAAATTTCCGTTTTTTGACGGATTCCGGGCGAACTACTTGTCCGGTGAGAAAAAGAAGTTAAGATAATGCGATTCAGTTAAGATATTGATTGTGTTCTTACCCCTAAATCGACTGTAACATTAGCTTGAAATATTGTGTTGATCCGTTGATCTGAAACCCCCTCTCCACCCCTCATCTGCAAACTTGACCCGTACTTCGACCAAACGGGACACCAAGTTTCAACAAAATATTTCAAACCCTTCGCGAGTTATCGTGCTAACAGAGGGACGCACGGACAGACGGGCGGACAAACTTTTAAATCGACTGTCTTGAAATATTTTGTTGATCCCTTGAGCTGGAACACCTCCCCATCTCTAAATATAGGGCTACCGGGCTCATCTGCGACCCTGATCTGTACCTAGACCAAACGGAACACCAAGTTTGAACAAAATATCTCAAACCCTTCGAGAGTTATCGTGCTAACATAGGGACGCACGGACAGTCGGTAAGGCGGACGGACAAACTTTTACGTTCTGTATCTTTCCCCCTTCTGGACAATCTTCAGTAACGAAAATCTTCGTCAAATTCGTCCCATTTTCTTTCGGTTTTCCAAATATTTGCTACGCCTCCCCCCATGGACAAGGAATAGCCATCTCATCGAAAAGTTCTGTATAGCTGATCCGTCTGCGGCTGTCCTAAGATCCATCAAGAGGATGAAGGACAGTTGTAACCACCCATGGAGCTCCATGATGTTCCGGTTTACTGAAGATTAATTGTTTTGGTTGCTGTTGTTGTTTGTTTCTCTCTTTTCTTCATCTTTTACCATACTCCGTCTTTACCCAGACGGGTTATAAATAAAATTTAATTTAATTTAAATCAAATTAGCTTGAAATATTTTGTTGATCTCTTGATCTGAAACCCCTCACACCTAAATATAGTGTTACACGAACCTGCCCTGTACTTTGACCAAACGGAACACCAAGTTTGAACAAAATATCAGACTGTCAGCGGGACGGACAAACTTTACGAAGTCATCAGTATCCCGTCACTGACGTTTTGGGATCCCCAAAAGAAGATGAATAAATCGAAACGGCGTGGGAAAAATATAACCTACGCTGAAAAGGCGTAAAAATTCTTTTTTTTTTGCCTGCACCCATTTTCTTACGTGTTATTAACAAAGTATATTTTGATTGAAACCCAAGCTGCTGTTTCGTATTTGAACAGATGGTTGCATGCAGTGTGCATGACAGACAGATTGAGCATAAATAATTTAAAATGGAATTCAGGTGACCTAAACTCTCTCCGCCCCACATACGTCTCAATCTTCTCGACATAGTATGATACCGAAGTACCGCTACTACTGCTTTCTTGCGGGAGCATCTTTCACTTTCTGAAATAATGCGACAGTGAGAGTGATAGAGGTCCCTTGAAGGACAAAGGAGGCTAAATATTTTTCAGCAAGGTCTTCAGGCCCTTTAAAACTGGCTCAGTCATACCCCCTCCCCTGCCCCCCGAAAAACTCATCTTTAAAAAATCATCTGTGGACCCATGTAGAAAAATTCCGCTTTGTAGAAATCCTACCTCTTGTCTCCTTACCAAGGACTCTCGCCTAGACCCCCACCTTACCAGAACCCAAGGATGGCCAGTGGCCTAAAAAACAGACTATGTGACAAAGGTAAAATTATGGTGCTTTCAAACCTTGGGATTTTTTTTTACTTGGATCATTAATTAGAACATATCTCGGCTTTTCCATACAAAAATGATGACCGTGTCAAAATTCTGTCAAGAATTTTCGCCCGCAACCGCCCGTCCCTGATCATGGTGGGTCGCCGACCTCGAATCACCTAACCTCCAAATCGGCGTAAAAAATGAGAAAATGAATTTCCGTGCATTCCAATTTAGGTCCTATAAGGTTATTCAGATGTTGCTTCTTGACAGTTAGACCGAGCACAAGACAGCAGAAGACCATACAACCAGAAGCGGAGCATAACAGATCCATCATTGAACTTGGTCAGTCCCAACTGCGGAATAAGGTGATGTAGATGTAAGGTAGTTAAGACTGCAAAGAAGTTTCCTTAACATTTGAAGGCGAACTTCGAAGTTGGGTAACACTTCTGTATGCCTTAATAACTAGCTGCATGGGCAAACAGGAGAACTCGCAAGAAGAGCTTTATTGGGGATGAAGTGTTTGTACCCGTTCTTCGATTGTTGTGTAATGTAATCCGTAATTGCAAAAGTAGGCTATTTGTTGGTCACGTGCTTTAGTCTGGTATTTCGTAATCACGTGGAATAGTCGTGTAGAAGTGCCTCGGGGGTGAATCGAGATATGGCGGATCTCGTTCATTGATTCGTATTTCAGTTGGTATGCAGTCGGAGTCCGAGTCAGATCAGAGCAGAATAACACTAGGGAGAAGCGCCAAGACCTATCATTTCCATGCTTCGCAAACGGGCCATAGTCGTAGCGCCGCCCATAACGCTTGCGGGATTTAAAGCGAGACAAACTTGTGGATTTGGAAATTTCTAGTAAAGCTAGCGGTCTGCACACATTTTGGAAACCGGGGAGGTTGTATCTTTTTGTTGCTGTGTTCAGAATATGAAGTTATTGGAGCCAGCGCTGGTGCACGACTGATTGAGTTTGAGTAGGGACGTTCAGTATCGCTAGTGGTGTTAGTGTCGCCGCTATTCGAGTGTGTGTCACTTTTTTCAAGTCTTGGCGCTACTCTCTACTGTTATTTTGCTCTGAGTCAGATGTTTTGTATTTCGAGCGTGTAAATAAACGGTTGGTTAGATCGACTGAAGAAATATAACAGGGGATAACATTTGCAAAGCCCTTTAACAAACATTGAGAACTACAGTAAAGGCATGCTTCGCTGAACTTTAAATACTTTGAAAAGTGCCATGTTGCATTCACTGGCTGTGAGAAAAGTCTACTTCCAAAGCAGCTATTCAAAGTTTAAGTGAAAATCCAACCTATTTTTGTATCATTTAACTGACTACACGGCATAATTTGGATTGCAATAAGGGATTGTTTTATTTTTCACTATTTGCTCTAGTATGACGTTCATAATATCTACGGCCGTCCTCACAACGGAAAATTCTACTAGGACGCGGAAATTTGAATCTCAGTATAAACGCGGCTTTTCAGTGGCCAGTGATCAGCTCGCGGAAGATAGCTCACTGCGTGACCACCTATTTTTCGTAAATCGTGTTGGTCAAGCGTACAACACCGGTACAAGCGCAGATAGGTACCGCAAATCCGACATGAAATTCCACTATATTAAAATCAATCATTCGTGAATCGTGAATAGCGGAGCAACGCAGTAACGCATTTTCATCGGATCTTCGAGCCTCATTAAGTGAATAAGCGATGGGTAACTAGATTGTCCATTCTTAGCCCTTTTTCGGTTAAACTTCTAGGCTTCTAAGGACGCTCCTGCTAAACTCTACCAAAAAAAAACCAAAAAACTGACACCTTTTTTGAAAACGCTATCCGGATCTGAGAAAATTTAAAAAGACTGTCAACAGAACACCCGCAGAGCTACCGGAAAAGATTAAAATTGAATATGCGAGCTCAGACTAGCCATCTGCCCGGGGCTGTGGTATTCGTTTGGCATGAATTAGCTTGATCATGCATTAATTACAGTAGTATTTATACTTTTCATTATTTCATCATTAGGTATAGAAAATTGGGCGTACTCGACGAGTATTTAAATGCTGGGATAGGAGCCCCTGCTCTCCTTGACGTCGGTGTACTATCAAAATACCCTCACGAACTGAAAACTGGGCGCAATCAAGAACTTGAAGGGATTTGTAATTCTTTGGGATAATCGATTGGTATTTAAATACGGGGCAGGAGCTCCCGCGTTCCATGAAGCAGGTGTACCGTAGTGCCAGATGCTGGGCAGAAGCAGCTCGACAGAAGCAAACTGTTCTTTTTTTGGTAAACCAGTAGGCTACACGAATAATAGTTTCTCTCTTCCACCAGTCATTGTCGTTCCAAAAAGTTAACATATCCTACACTATCAGATAAAACTTACGCCAATTTGATCCTAGATTTTATTTGCGCGAGCTTTGCTTGACTTTTGGCCAGCCAAATTTGATACGTAAAATTTCGACACACCTAGAAATGTGGGTAAAAAAAATGTGACTGTTCACTTCGCTTTGTTGGTTGCGTCAGAGATCAGACTAATATTTAAGCGTAAGTGAGTTTTTATTGTTTTCACACTCAACTCAACGTTTCTCACTCTTTTAGAACCATACCTGAACCGCGTAAATCGCAATCGATTTTTTTTTTTTGTATCAGCAGTTGTGTTCCAAGGAAGTTATCATGAGTTATGATGATGAAGGAGCTGTGGTAGTTGTTATCCTCTCGAGAGCGAAAAAAATAGTAGTGCGGACACGCGATGCAGATTCCTCCCGTCCTGACGGGAATTTCTGCAGAATAGATAGTTATTATCACCAAAAACAAATAAGCCAATAGAACCGTATCGTCTTTGGTCCCATAGTGTCGGGATACTCCGACAAAACTAAGCTGATCAGGTACTTGCTGAGCTTTGAGTTGATACCGTCTAGTTCCCTGCGCATATCAGAGGAAAAGTGCAGCAGACGTGCTGACCCACTCTGCAGTGCGTCACATGTGACGTCACAGTGATAGACAACCAATCAGCTTTTATGTTAGAAATTTCATCTCCGGGCTTTACTGCGATATAGCTGTTTGTAGAGGTACTGAATAGTGAGGTTCCGTGTAGCTCCTACCCTCCGCTGGGAATCTATTCGACTCCGCATGGTCGTATAACAGAGATAGGAAGACGGAGGTTCCTGTGCTTATTTGTTCTTGCTATCACTTATGATACTCACGACCATCGTAAACAAATTCTAACGATGGCATATTTTGTGGAACGAAAATGATAAGAGGGAGGAGCTAATTTTCTTATCATGCCGGAGTGTGGAACGAAAGCAACAATATGACTAACGATGGTAAATGGTAATAAGTCTGCGGAATGCAACCTCAACCATCTTTCGCCTTTCAGCAGCCGGTGGGAAATTTTTGGGTTGATTTTGCCCCGTCCAGGAGGTTGAAAAACCCCGCGATTGGCAATACTGTAGTCGATCTCGCAAAATAAGTCTTGGGTACAAGCACACCTTCAGTGTTTATGGAACTCGATGCGGATTTTCATTCGACGCAGGGCCGAGAGATACAGGTACTTATCATTGATTGATTGATTGTTTATAGCCCGTAATATTGGCTAACAAACATTAGGGAAATAAAGTAAAGAAAACGAGGAACTCGAAAGCACTAAAGTAGGCTACAAAGAAACTCACCAAGGTTCTTATATTATTATCGGTTTTTTCCAAAGGAGACTTCCTAATGGCCTGGCAAAGACCAACTCTGTAGAAGACACCTTAAAGATCAGGCCTGAAGACCCGCGTGCCACAATAGAGAGATTGCCCCTTATCGGATTGATCGGATAAGGTGCAATCTCGGACGAATTAGTGCATTTTCGTTGACGAAAACGGTCATTTCCGCACAATCATCAGGGGAGCATAACAAAGTAATATACCATTGGGAGGTATAGGACTTTCGACTTTGAAATTAAATTATCGGCGTTTGGTCACCATTCTGTGCCTGAGACTTGCTGGAAAAATAAATTGGACTATTCCTTAGTCGTATAATTTCATTTTGGCAAAAGAGTTTCCATGGGAGTAAGAGCTTGAAGGCTTCGAAGTTTGAAAGCAAAAACGGAGATTCAAATCCTATTGGTCGGTTATGACGTGCCGTCAAAAAGCAACCAATCGGAAGCAGGATTCGTTTTTGTAGTGAAAGTTTGAAGCCGTCAAGCTGTCATATCTGATTAAACTTTTCTATAAAGCTGTGATTATAGCCTACAATTAATTAAGAAAAAGCCAAGAAATTATTTCCAGCTATAAAACATGGATATAATTCGTCTCAAAGTCGAAAGTCTTTCTTACTCCACAATGTTAAATTGCTCTTTTTCTACTCCCATCCGTTTTCATTGGACAGGCTGCAATCTTTCTACTGAACGAGGTCAAGCGGGATGTCATCCCTTTGTGGCGTCCTTGCCCCCCCGTTTATGTAACTCACCGTTTTCTCGTCTAGCCTTCCAAACAGATTAAATAATTTTACTTCAGAATTACTGTTATGAGACCGCGAATTGGGTTGATAAATCCCTGCTGGTCACCTGATTACTTGTCTGTGGCGGCTCGATCGTTAAAAAGGCCGTCCACCTGTCGGTAAACCCCTTCTGCTTTTCGAGAGATTATCACACGGTACTTAAAAGAAACTCGACGAAGTCATCGGGTTTTCTGATCGAAATTTCCGAGTAATAGTGCTGATAGGAAGGTCGAAAAACTGGTTTCGAGCGAATAGGCATAGCTTGTTTCAAGTGGTCATTTGTGACTGCTTCAGTATGTTTGCTTCCATGCGTCAAAATATCATGTAGCAAGGGCTCGCAGTATATTGGTACTCGTTCACTATTTTCATGTCAGGTCTTGTGATGCTAAAATTTTTCGCATGAATTAAATATGGAAAAGGTCACCTAAACCATCACCCTAAAAAGATACACTAGGGAACTGGCAGTATCAGTTTTGCTGATCTACGGTCATTGACAGATCTGATGTCAGTGGGCTTTTAACGACAGGCCAGTTTTCCCCCATGTCGATCCTATCCTATGTATTAATATTAACCATATATCTGTGACTGCTAAACGTAGAGCACAAAAATAGACATGCAGAAAAAAATTTAACGAACTGGGTCATAAAAGAAAAAAATCAAGGACAAAAAAAAACAAAAAACAATGTGGCTACTTTTATGCGAGCTATTGTGTACTGTTAGTGTTATTGCATGTGGCTGACAAAGCTTTATTTTCTATTAATTTGTTTACTTATACTTCGAGGGAGTCACAGTAGAAGAGCACATTATTTCCGTACTTTTTCTATACTTTTCTGCTAATATAGGTAAATAATAATGTGTTATTTGTTATTGTGGCTGAAAAACCTTCCTAATGCATTAATTTATTCACCTATACTTCAAGGGAGTCATAATGGAAGATGATGACATTTCTAAACTTTATCTGCTAGCATCCGCTATATTAGCCTACACGTTGCATACTTGTACGTGTTAGTGTTATTGTGGTCCATGACGCTGCAGATACGTAGTCCTATATCCACATGTAATTTATATACTTCAAGGGAGTCATCATAGAAGAGCACAACGTTCCTGTGCTTTTCTGCTGGTAGGTTCAGGTTCAGATTTTTTAAATAATAAATTAATTTGGGAGTCACAGTAGCACGACATTTCTGAACTTTATCTGCTGCTAGTTATTATAGCCCATGAGGAAGCTGATACATTTATCTTCGGGTATATACTTCAAGGGGATCGTCGTAGACCGTAATATTTCTGTTCTTTCCTGCTAGTAGGTAGACCATTATTTAGGCCTACTGTCTGTTGAACGATTTATTTCTTTTTGAACAATCTGAACAGTTTTTTGATAGTTTAGTATGGGGCCGAGCCAAGGAGCTTGTATCCCTGCCGGTATTATTGTCAAGTGCGTTGTAAATTAAAGAACCGGAAAAGTGTTATTGTGTAGCCTAGGCTAAGATAAAGTTCGGACATCTATGAATGAATGAACGAATCTTTTTATTTTACCCACTTCTGTAAAATAGAAATAGTGGAGTACACAGGGAGTACACAGAGAAAAGAAAAGAACACAGCTTAAATTATAATACAAATTTATTACACTTTACACTGTTCGTAGATTTATGTGGCCCTTGTCGGCCGTTGATTCAGAGCACAACTCTTACTAGAAATAATCTTTTCCCTTTGAAATGAATCAGAAATAAATATTCTCAAAAATACCATTACTTTCCATCTGAAATTACCGATTTTCTTGTTAGCGCCTGTCGACATGTCCAGCCTTCCTGCTCTCCGACGCGGCGGCAGGGCGCAAAACATTTGAAAACTGATCGCGCCGTGGTTAAAAAGTGTGAAAACTAAGCAAATAAAAGAAGTAATAAACAAAAGTTTCTCATATCCTTATGTGTGAGAGAGTTGTCAGCGGACGTTGATGATCCCGGCAAACGTTGGCGACCCCGGCGACGGGCAAAACTCGGCAAGGCCAAAAAAGCGCTAAAATTTCGTAGGCACAAAACGAAACAATGGAGAAAGGTGGGGATTTTAGAAGCCTATAATTCTATATGGGAGCTAGATATATTATAAAAAGCAGAATAAGCAAGAGGGGTCCTTTAAATAAATAAATAAATAAACGAACAAGACCGTGATGCGGAGAGAGCGCCGCGACCGACAGATTTCTTTGCAGCTCGTTAAGTTGAATAGTTATATTTGTGATTGAAAATTTATTTGTCATTTTTCGGTTTTTTATACCAATTTGGCAAGTAGAGGAGGAATTTACAGTATCGGAAGTATGATATATGTCACTAAGCTGCTACCTATACTTGAGGAAAGTCATCATAAAAGAGTTGCGGCTCCTCGTTTTGACGAAACAATTCGCCTGAGGATTGGTGCGGGTCAGTGACTGAGCAAGTGCCAAGATGATGCTGGTATGAGAAAATACCTTAGTCGCAACATGGTGGTGGTAATTGCATCGTGAAAATAGACAAAAAGACACGGTGAAACTAGAAATTGGAACTGGGGACAGTAGGAAGATAAACGATAACAAAGAAAAAGTTAAGCAAATGGAGACACCGAAACTGTGAAACAGGAAAGAAAGAAGGAGCAGAGGAAAAGGAAAGGACCATAGATTAGTAGTAGTATAAAGTGATATCAGAACAATCAGTTAGATTAGAAATATTGAACTATAGGACATTGTGAAACTTAATAGTGGATATGTCGAAACCGCAAAAGTGCATAAATTAGAGCTAGAGAAAAAACAAGTGAAGTGAAATAGCGGGGACTACAGAAAGTGTGAAACGAAAACAAGAAATGGATAAGCGTAAACGAGAATCAGTGGATAGTGGAGATCCCCGGACACCCATGGCATGGCAACATAGAGATAAGAAGTATCATGAGACTGGAGGACTTGTCCCAGCCAATTCATTTCGGGAAAGATATCCAGGTAAGCTAATAGGCTACTTTTTGCCTAATTCAAACCCGCATAGCATCGTTTATGTTTTGCTGTCCTATTCTGGATAATGACATTTGTGTTCCTTTGTTAAGGAGTTAGATCGAAAGTATTCTAGAATTTGTAATCTAGCCAAGTCGCAAATTCAAATCACGACTCGGTTCGATCGTGGGATCATCCCGATTTGGAACTAAACAAAAGCTTATGCCTAAAAATAAATCTGAAGAAGCAGGTGAGACTAACAATTTAAACATATTTAGCTGGTAGATATGAATGAAATGCCCTTCTGAATGTTTTGCAGTGTTTATTTGTTGGAATAATTTATTATGAGGATTTAATGTTATTTCTGTCTAACATCAGCCAAATTTTCAAGAATAAAAGTGTCCGCTAAGCTAGTATCAGCGGACGTACTTGACGGACACGTTGTCATAAAGACCAGTCTATTCTTATTTCTGTTAGAGAATGTTGGCTATTGTTAGGATTTTGCCGAAAGAAATGGAACATTAGTGTTCACAATAATTAGGCTATTCTTGCCGACTGGTAACGGATGTTCATTGCTCCTTGTATTCCAAATATTAGAAATAAATGAACTTCGGTCTCTTCGTGGAGGAGGGCAGGCACTTGATAGCCAGAAGAAAACAACGACACATATAAGTTAAAGCACACCTCTCACTATTTACTGTTTATGTTCCGATGTTCAAAACTATCTGAATACTGTAGAATTAAGCTCTGCTTTTCACATATTATCCACGACTTTGGCTGTCTTAAGCCTTTTCCCAGACCCATAGGCGAAAAAATCGGCAAAAATTCAGATAACCGGTTTTACGCAGCAGTAGCAGGGTACACGAACACTAGTCAGGAGGAAAATGCGCATGGAAAATCGTGAATCGTGGTATGTGCAAAGGTTAGTGTGGTATTGTTAGCGCGTTTAGGAGGTAACGTATGAAATCTGAATCTCCAGGTTTAAGAATTAATGACTGCAATTCGGAACTAGGATGCATTGTCATTACAGGTACTACGGGACCTTTAAGGTTCGACATTCTCAAACGGATGCAATAAAAGTAACCGCCATTCTGCTCCAAGAACGGGGAAAACCAGCAAGTTAACTTTTAAAAAAACGACGAGACAACCATCAAACCATCGATACTGAAATTAATAACCACAAAATATCCTAGACACTATTTAGCACTTGATGTTATTTTATCAAATGACCGTCCTAAGGCAGTGCCAGGAGTTCTCTTTCTAGGACAGGGAGGAGAGGCACACTCACTGGCGTCTTTTACCTCGACGACCTGTAAAACCCAAAAATTATTGGTGGTTATGTCTGTCATTGCTTATTACAAAGTGCGATTACTGTAAATTATTTTTTTTTTTGCTCCTTGTTAGTGGCAGAAGTTCGACACCTATTCATCAATTTTTTCTTTTAACCTTTTTTTCCTCGAATTTTTCTCTACTTTTTTTCAGCAAATAAAAATATTAAAGAAAAATGAAAGAAAAGCATTCAGAATTTTTTTAAGGTGAAAACTTTTTGTGCTTGAGACAGCGTCGAAGGCCAGTCTCAGAGTTCCCATAGAATTCAGCAACTGGAAACGAAACCATTTTATGTGCCATTTCCAATTGGGTTGATTGACACCGAAGGGCAAATACTGCAATTTTAATAGTGGGAACTGCGGTTACTCGTTGTCTCGTGTTCGTTTTTCAAAATCTATCAATCAGTAGTTGCAGAGTTTCTGGTGCTTATTGTTTAAAACAATGTTCTTTGGATGTTGGATATGAGTGAAAAGGATGCCGCGGTCGAAGGTTGAATTTTAATTTCTAGTAATTCTCCCTAGGCTGCCGTGTTTTGTTATCTAAAAATATTTCCAATCGCCAACTAATTGTCACCTTCTAAATTAGATAAAGTTAGAAGATACTATGATGACCTTATTGACCCGAGACTATACAATAGAAGCATAATTCAGAAACCGAACCCGGGAACCTCGTGGGAAAATACAATTAAGCATCACAGGGCTGGGACTCCCTTAGCTAAGACAACAAGGATATGAACGGAAAAGCAAAATACCCAAGTTGGATTTAACCCACCATCCCGCTTTAATTCTGCTTTCTTCGATTAATCAGTTTATTGCAACCCTAATAGCCATGGCAAGTATGTGCAGAAATTTAACTGTTCAGCTAACATACTTCCAGCATCGTCGACCTTCCAGCACGCAGTAGATGTATTTAAATTCTAATATTCTAACTAGACCTTTACATTTCTAACTAGATCCTTTAAATTTCTGCCGTTTTTGGGATCCCAAAACGTTAGTGACAGAGACCTATGACATCGCAAAAGTTGTCCGTCCGTCCGTCTGTCCGTATGTGAGCACGATAACTCTCGAAGGGAATGAGATATTTTGGTGGGTCTGAGGATTCTTTGGGTCAAGAGTAAGGTCGAGTTCGTAGATGGGCTCTGTAGTCCTAAATTTAGGGGTGGGGGAGGGGGTTTAAATTAAGGGGCAAACAAAATATTTTGAAACAGCTCATGTGATAGTCGATTATGGGGTAAAAAGACATGCTGACCACGATGGTGAAAACCGTTTTCTCGCCGGACAAGTAGTTCGCCCGGAATCCGGTCAAAACCGGAAAGTTTGTTAAAAGTAAAAGTTTTATTTGAAGTTGATTAGATGTTCGATTTAGGGGTAAGAAGACATCCTGAACACGACAGTGAAAACCACGTTCTCGCCGGACAACTAGTTAGCCCGGAATCCGGCCGAAACCGGAAAATTTGGTAAAGGCAAAAGTTTTATTTGAAGTTGATTAGATGTTCGATTTAAGAGTAAGAAAACATGCTGAACACGACGGTGAAAACCATTTTCTCGCCGGACAAGTAGTTCGCCCGGAATCCGGCTGAAACTGGAAATGTTAAAAGTAAAATTTGAATTTGAAGTTGATTAGATGACAGATTTAAGGGTAAGAAGATACGTTTAATCTGTATATGGCAATCATTTTTAACCCGGACATATAGTTCGTCCGGAATCCGGTTGAAACCGGATTTTTTTTTAAGTTAAAGTTTTATTTGAAGTTGATTAGATGTTCTTTATAGGGATAAGGAGATACGCTGAATTCGTTTCTGAACTATCTTTTTTTTGCTGGACAAGTAGTTCGCTCGGAATTCGGCCGAAACCGGAAATTTGGCAGAAAAAGCAGAAAGTTTCGATCAGTTTCGTCAAAATAGATATGGCTTATACAGGTACATCTGAACTTGATTTTCTCGATGATTAGCCTGGCGAAGACTGGATCTGGCGAAGACAAGACCTAGTTGTCTGGGTCAAATATTAAGTTTTTGGGATCCCATCGAAACCTTTGGTCTTGTTGTTGAAGATTACAAACCCGTAGCGGGTGTTTTTAGCCTCACTGCCTCACTCGGTATGGGGACTCTGTACGAGAAACACAGAAAACACGCAAAACCTTGCATAACCGGTATTTCTGACCAATGATCTCCTCGGGAGAGTTAAGCGGGAGCTCGATGCGAGTAAAAAAGAGCAAAAAGAATCACATCGGATGTTCGGAATCTCGGAAGAGACGTTGATTAGATTTGTAATTTAGTTACGACGGGTGTTAGTTAGCGTACTGGACTCGTAAACGCAGGGGCGTTGGTTCGATTCGAGTCTCGGTGGTTCCGCCGGTTTTTTTTTGGGGGGGGGATGGGTAGTGGCGTGAACCTGTAAGACAAGACAAAGTCCAGCCAGCTACAAATGGGAACCTGGGGAATGTCACAGCAAGGGTGTGCGAAAGCACGTGGATGGGTTGCCCCCAACCACCCATTGCACTTCCTCGCTGAAAACAGAGAAATGGAGATCAGCACCGCCAGTTTCGCCTGTCAAAGCTAGTGCTGATACCTTTAACTTTCTGTACCATATCACGGACTTTCCTTTAGCTGGAAATCGTTGTCCCAAAATTCGATCAATCCAGGATTCGTAACCAGGGCTTTCACATCGAGTAGACATCTAGAAAGAATATTATTATTACGAGCTTAAACGTGTACCCCCTGGGGTACACGTTTACATTTGGTGGTTTACATTTGTAATGTCTAGATCTTTGCGCAAGTTCAAGGGAGGACTCTGTATGACCATTGAATATCAGCATGGTGGCACGATTTGGACGCATGCGACTGAACAGGCTGCATATAGATTGTAACAAGGATATCACACAGAAAAAAAATGCAGCCGGTATATAATACAAATAAAAAATACCTA
The DNA here is from genome assembly GCA_023053555.1 of Branchinecta lindahli. Lineage (NCBI taxonomy): Eukaryota > Metazoa > Arthropoda > Branchiopoda > Anostraca > Branchinectidae > Branchinecta > Branchinecta lindahli. Next base: position 23,372,330 of record JAKZAO010000006.1, read on the forward strand.
AATATTTGCAAGCATCTAATTCTTCCAGTGAATTTATTTTGAGGATGTTATGTAGTCTCTACCTGAGAGGTACACATATTCAAGAAGATAAGTTGTGTCGCCAAAGTGCGAGGAGTATTTGTTCTTTTAAATGAGTTCATTTATTCCTTCAGCCCAAGCTGACTGCGAATCATATTCGACAGTGCAAAACAAAAAGCTTTTTTCACGAGTTCATTTTCCAGTGTGAGCGGCTTGAGCCTGAAGAGGACCCTTGCCAAGAAGGGCCGAAATATAGCTCTAATAAAATTCAGCTGACGTAGCCTACGCGTTTTGCACTGTCAATATAGGTCAGTAGGTCAAATTGCACTGACTTGCTTAGCGGACACACCCTTTCTTCTTGAATATTTGGCGGATTGTTAGGCAGAAATTACAATAAAATCTCAAAACGAATTACTGAAAGAAATAGGTACTGCCAAATCGCACCATTTTTTGCTTCGCTAACCTTGGGCATATATCCCGGATTTTCCAGAAGATAGAGACCATGTAGGTTTTAAAAAAGACGTGCTGATCGCGTCAGAAATTTGCACCACACCCCATGACGAAGCCTAAAGCTCACCTTAAATACTACATTTTTTAAAGACATTTATTTAAAAACTACATTTTAAATTCGTGGAAAATAATCGGAACTGTAATTGTCAAAAAATGAAAAAAGGCTGCGAACTGTTCTTCCGAGTCATATTTTCCCTCCACTTGAACACGATCCTTTCAGCAACCTTAATGTAATGTAATGCCCATTAAATTGATCACCCACCATTAACTGAAAAAAATAATTACAGAATGAGAGAAACAAGACCAAAGTTTCGATGAGGTCCCAAAAGTTCAATATTGATTGGATTACCTGATCAAAACAGTCAATCTTGTTGATTTCCGATCTTCGCCAGGATCCTTTAACTGTTACTTTTTAACCCTAACCAACCGTTTCAAAATCTACAAGCTTTATACCGTGGTAGTGTCTTTTTACACATTACGGCTAATCAGCCGAGAAAACAAAGTTCAGATCTGGATTCAGCATGTAAGTTTACCCCCTAAATCTCATGTCTAATCAACTGCGATCAGAACAGTCTTTCCTTCGAAAAAAATCCTTATTTTACTGTATCCCAGGCTTCTCCGATAGAAAAAATGGACTTCAAACCGAACTCAGCATGTCTCTTTACCGCTATCTTGGTCTTCTGGCCAACTTCAGAAAGAATTTTACTAAATGTTCCTGACTTGGAGACATATATTCAAATAACGCATAAAACGGATACGTCAGCTACGATGCTTTGACAGCGATATTTCGGCTCTTCTTGGCAAGGGCCCTCTTCAGTGATATTTCGACCCTTCTTGGCAAGGGTCCTCGTCACGAGGACCCTTGCCAAGAAGGGCAGAAATATCGCAATCATCTTAGCTGACGTATCCGTTTTATGCTTTATTTAAATATAAGAATTTTACTGTGACCAAACTTCAGGTTTTGTCCAGACTCCGAGCAAACTCTTTGTCCGACAGGAAGATAAAGTTCAGATATGGATCCAGCATGTGTTTTTACCAATATGTCAAATGTTTGAATCGACGCCTAAGTAGCTAAAAAAAAATTTGCAAAATGTATGCAGACCCAAAGAGCTGGTGACACCGAGAACAAATGAATGAATGATTTTATTACATGCAGCCTATTTAAGGCATTTGCAAAACTTAACAAAACTAAACGAGAGGTTAACCAAGAACCTTATTTGACAAGTGAATGTAAGACACTGGTTTGACCAGTAAATGGGTTTAGAGATTGGTTTATCACGCGTTCTTACACCGGATGTGAGCCTGTAATCGACTTAAGAATGAACTTTTATTTTAACGCAAAAATAAAAGTTCATTAGGTTGTTACGTACCAAGCGTCCGGTTTCGGACGGATACGGACGCACTACTTGTCCGGCAAGAAAATATAGTTCAGAAACGAATGCAGCATGTCTCCTTACCCCTGCGTCGAACCTCTAATTAACTTCATATAAAATTCTTACTTTCAACAACTTTCCGATTTTGGCCGGGTTCCGGACGAACTATTTTGTCCGAGGATAAAATAATGCTCATATACGGATTCAACATGTCTCCGTACCCCTACTTCAAACCTCTAATGAGCCTCAGAAAATAAGTATTCCGGTTTTAGCCGGATTCCGGGCAAACTATTTGTCCGGCGAGAAAATAATTTTCATATTCGGATTTATCATGTCTCCTTACCCTTGGATCGGCTATCTCATTAGCTTTAAATAATATGTATATAGTTTGCTCGCCCCTTAATTGGAACCCCCAACCCTAAATATAGAACTGCGGATCCCATCTACGAACTTGGACCTGTCTTGTGACCCAAAGAATCTTCACGCAAGTTCGAACATTATATCCTATTCGCTTCGAGGGTTATCGTGCTTACGGACGGACGGACAGACTGACAACTTTTACGATGTCATAGGTATCCCTTCACTGTGCCTCCACCTACGTTTTGGGATCCCAAACACAGCTGTACGCGATTGAAATCGTCATAAACAGGTCTGCAAAACCTTTTCAAAAGAAATCAGTAGAGTTAAATAGCCTTACATCCAAATCGTCAAGTTCAACAATCGTAGCTATGCTGTATTTTTTCCTTACGTGTGTAAGAAACTTCGACTCCATGCTATTTCGTTGGCCATGTTTTGTAGCTCACATAAGTCACCAGTCATGATATTACGGTTTTTTCGGGTATCGTCCTCACGCTTTGTTCCACATTTCGTTCCAGATTTCATTCAAAATCTCTGATCCATGTCATATATCCTTTCAGAGTGTGTCTTCCTTGCATGCACAATAATGATATTCTCATAAGCATTGTCGTGGTTATGGTTGAATTGCCGTAACATAATAGTCACGGAAATACTTCCTCATAAAGTCCTGGACGGGTATCGTCAACAGTATTCTAGATTAGTAGGTTATACGGAAACTAGATAGCTGATTCGCTTGTCTTTGGGTCTAAGTTTCAGAAGAACGTTACCCTATACTCTCAGTGTCTGGAATGAAGGTTTAAATAATTAAAAGACTTGACGAAGGCCTCTGATGGTGATGTGAACTTATTAGATGAATTGTCGTTCTAGCTGGATCACTGTTCCTATGGCCGGCTTCTATCTGACTATTGTAGTAGTTCGCGAACTGTTCACAAGCCTTGTCGGTAGCTTAATTGGTAAAGCGGTCGCATTGTAGGTGGAGGTTCCTGGGTTCAAATCCCAGCTGAAGAGCACTTTTGTCTCTCAGTTCACTATTTGTGAACGTATCCATCCCAAGGGCGTCTTCCCCATTTTATTTGGTGTCCTGGTTTGTCTACGTGGCTCCGACATTTGAGTCCTAGACTTCTAAACTCAATTCAAATTTTTTTCTATAAAGTGCCATCTCCGTACACGTCAGACTTGTTCGAAACACGTTTCTGCATTAAACCGGTAATAAGACTGAACTGGGAAGAAGGCTTTTGTGGGTTAGAGGCGTTGCATAGTCGACACCATTTTACTCAGTTGCTTTTGTATCCTGAAAATGTGATTACTTTTGTAGTGCGTCAGTTTGTATATGTACGACATATATGTAATCCGTTTGTATTTGTGTAGTGTGGCGACAATCGGTGAAATTTTATAGGGTCTAGTGCATATTTTCCCAGCCCTCAAACTTTTCTAATGTTTTGTCTTTTCCCAGTTGGAACCGTCTCCTCTTCTGACAAGCTTTCGTCACACCGAAGCGCCGGCTCCAGGCAGACTGTATCAACAAGACCCCTGCTTCAAACGGTAAGGCTATTAAGGGGCGCTGTTCTATCAAGAGGGGGAGGGGGGGTATTCTGTGTTCTCCCAGGCCGTGGTAGTCCTCCCAAGATTCCTAGGGTCTAGTTTTTTCGTCTGGCTTTTTGTTTCCAAGAAGATCATCAATAAGATCCCTGCCTCAAAACCTTGCGTGAAAAAAGTAAACAAATATAACCTTCGCAGCTCTCAGCTCAAAAGAAATACAGGGACAGCAGTACTGATCCACTCTTCTTTCTTCGTAGTTGAATTAATTTTTTCCTGAAGCTTTGCATTTTGTACGATCTACAGAGCCATCCGAATGAAGTTTGACTAATCTTTGTTATCAGTTTTCCAGAGATCTTGTCTCTTGTGCCAGGCGTATCTTCAAAGCCATACGCGGAGAAACCAGATTGTCATTTTTTCCCACAGGGGAAAATACTCTGTATGACCAGGGACCAACTAATTCCATTTGGGTCGAATCGGCGTTCTTGCTTGCCTCATTGGACGCGAGGCCGAAGAGACTCCTCCCTCAACGCGGAAGCTCTTCTCCAGCAGCCCATCCCAAATTTTGTCTATCTGGAAAGTCGGGTGTTCTATCCCCGTGGGTATTTCTCGAACTATCTTACGTCCGGTCAAGAGCGAATCATAAATATCTTATTGACAAGCCCCCTGAATGGCGAGTCATTACAGGGAATTTATGGGTCCCTGATATGACTAAGGCCGAAACACGGCGGTGATCCTGGGGAAGAACAAGAAAACGAATCCTCTAAATTGATTCAAATCCTATCATTCAACAACGTTTGTTGTGGATGTTGCTGGTTCTTCGCTAGCCAGACGCGACTCTTCGTTGACCCGAAGAAATAGTAATCAAGACCGTAGAATCGTAATGTTGATACTAGAGATGAAGAGGGATGTGTTATACTTTTTGAAGAATAATAAGAGGAGAGGAAAACATGTCAGAAATTTCGGAAAGAAACGATGTCTAGTGTTGCATTACCTTCAAGTGTTCCATATTAACCGTCACGATTACGCAAACACAACCCAGATCTGGAATTCTGTCAAAAGCGCGAATTTGGATCAGCAAGTCCAAAAATACGACGTATACAATAGCTACTATCGAACAAGGTGTAACGAAAGAGCAGCGTTTCATGGCTAGTCTGTTTTCTTGCTCTGGTCATTATTTGGGCTCGGTCGGGCACAGATAGTTAGTACCATAGTTCTCTAGGCAGGGAAAGTCTTCTTCGAGTTCACAAGGTGTTAGTTTGCAACTAACAAGTGTGGTACGGTACCTTGAACGTATCGAAGTCTGTTATCGAAGTCGTTCCGCAATTTAAAAAACGGTTAAAGAAACACCTCCTGGAGGGAGTGTTGTAAACGGTAAAATTGGTCACGGTAAAATTCGGTATTTTACGTATTTTACCGTAATTTTACGGACCCCCGTAAAATTGGTATTTTACCACTTTATCTAATTTACGTATTCTACCAGTACTTTAAAAATTTTATCCGTATTTTACTGATAGTTTCCAGGATCAGAAGCAGGTAAAAAAAAAATTCAGAAACATTTTACCTATAATTTACTCATATTTTACTGACAACCTAATACTTCTTGTCACACAGAATAAACCAGGGAATCAAGGGACCAGGGAGGCACCCGGAAAGTTTGAAAATGTCTTCAGATTTTCAAAGGAATGAGAGGTGAATGATTAAGAAAGCGAATATGTTGCTAAGTTAGTGTGGGTCTGCCGTGATAGGTTTTGTCGACAACTGCTATATTGTTGATTATTTCAGCTGTGAATTAGTGCTACTATGCCTACGCAGGTGTGGCTGTAAAGCCCGGTTGTGTGTTTCAACTTATCCAGCGATAAGAAAATAATGCGGTGAAAATTTTGCCAAGTACAGCTTATGCTTCTTTCGTCGTGCTATTACCGAAGGTCGAAGGGATTCCCGAAGGGAATCTCTACAGATCAATCGCACCAGCTTCCAAAAAATTTGAAAAATGTGTCAAACTATTTTAGCTACTCTGAAATACCAATCTCACATTATATTCTCCGTGAAATACTTATTTTACTATATTTTACCAATTTGACCAATTTTAGCTTATTTTACCAATTTTACGAATTTTACTTACCGACTTTTTATTTTACGGTAATTTTACAACACTACCTGGAGGGTAGTTGGTGAGTGGAGGGTTTGGAAGACGAGAGAGGACAAATAAATAAACTAATTAATTTTTCGTTTATTTTAGTGAAGGTTTGATTAGTGGTGGTAAATATGATATGCTTATATGGTAGTAAATGTGTACTGGTTGCGTTTTTCAAGCACGTATGTGCTTTGTTTGTAACCGGTCGTCAAGCCGGCATGAATTTTTTTTAGTAAAGTTGTTGAATCCTATTTCTTTAAGTTAGGATACCGGAATTGTCGTCATAACCTCTGACGAAATAAATTCCAGACGCATCGTAACATGACCCGCAAGAATAACTTGAGAAGGAAACAGGGGGTAAACTTACATGCTAAATCCAGATCTGAACTTGGTTTTCTTAGCTGATTAGCCGTTTGGTCTTAACCTGTCAAAAACATCACTACGCGCGGTATTGTTTTCGTACATTTTCAAGCGGTTTGTTAGGTAGAAAGAGGGGCCTGGCGAAGACCGGAGAACATGAAAGATGTATGGATTAGGAACTCCAGGAAACGTTGAGTTATTGGTATCACATCGAAAACTTTGGTCTTGTTTACCAGGGGCGCATAGATAGGTAGACCATCGATATACTCGGCTAAGTTTGTTATAAATACCTAGATAGGACACACGCCTATCCCGCAATGTTAAACTTTCGGACAAATCTAAAATTCCAAAAGCCGAAAAACACGAAAAGTGGCGTTTCTCCATAAGCCGTAATGTTAATGTTCGGTATTGTAGCTTAGGCCTATGACGTCGGAAATTAGTTCCGACAGCGGCAACAGGTAGCCCCGAACCTCCGACAAAATGACAGTGGACACAAAAAGTGACCTGACCCCGATCAGGACCAGGCCAGGGGGGGAAGTGGGGGTAGGTCAAAAACACCCGGGGAATCCCCTCAGGCACGCAAAACGAAAAACGTGTTTCCAAAGGGAAAATTGCGAAAGGAGACGAAATTCATTTGTCGCTGATAGGGTTTTCAGACACGGGGAATGCGAATACGGAGTTGGTTTTCGTCCCCGAATTTCCCTTGACCCTTCACGGTCCTAGGGTCTAGACCCTAAATAATGAAATTGCTGTATCGGCCAAGAAACACACGTTTTAGGGGTATTTCAAACATCCTGAATGCGAAAATGACACTTTTTTTCACTTTCGACCTACCCCTGACCCGTTTCCCTAGGGTCTAGACCCTAAAAATGAAATTGCTGTATCAGCCAAGAGACACATGTTTTAGGGGTATTTCAAACATTCTGAATCAGAAAATGGCATTGTTTTTTACTTTAGACCTACCCCTGACCCGTTTCCCTAGGGTCTAGACCCTAAAAATGAAATTGCTGTATCAGCCAAGAAACACATGTTTTAGGGGTATTTCAAACATTCTGAATTCGAAAATGACATTTTTTTTCACTTTAGACCTACCCCTGACCCATTTCCCTAGGGTCGAAACCCTAATAAATCAAATTGCCGTATTAGCCAAGAAACATACGTTTTAGGGGTATTTCGAACATTCTGGATCAGAAAATGACATTTTTTTTCACTTTGGACCTATCCCTGGCCCGTTTCCTTAGGGTCTAGACCCTAAAAATGATATTGCTGTATAAGCCAAGAAACACATGTTTTAGGGGTATTTCAAACATCCTGAATGCGAAAATGACACTTTTTTTTCACTTTAGACCTACCCCTGACCCGTTTCCCTAGGGTCTAGACCCTAAAAATGAAATTGCTGTATCAGGCAAGAAACACATGTTTTAGGGGTATTTCAAACATTCTGAATTCGAAAATGACATTTTTTTTCACTTTAGACCTACCCCTGACCCATTTCCCTAGGGTCGAGACCCTAATAAATCAAATTGCCGTATTAGCCAAGAAACATACGTTTTAGGGGTATTTCAAACATTCTGTATTAAAAAATGGCATTTTTTTTTCCTTTAGACCTACCCCTGACCCGTTTCCCTAGGGTCTAGACCCTAAAATTAAATTGCTGTATCAGCCAAGAAACACATGTTTTAGGGGTATTTCAAACATTTTGAATCCGAAAATGACATTTTTTTTCACTTTAGACCTACCCCTGACCCATTTCCCTAGGGTCGAGACCCTAATAAATCAAATTGCCGTATTAGCCAAGAAACATACGTTTTAGGGGTATTTCGAACATTCTGGATCAGAAAATGACATTTTTTTTTCACTTTGGACCTATCCCTGGCCCGTTTCCTTAGGATCTAGACCCTAAAAATGATATTGCTGTATAAGCCAAGAAACACAAGTTTTAGGGGCATTTCGAACGTTCTGAATCCGAAAATGACACTTTTTTTTTCACTTTAGACCTACCCCTGACCCATTTCCCTAGGGTCGAGACCCTAATAAATCAAATTGCCGTATTAGCCAAGAAACATACGTTTTAGGGGTATTTCGAACATTCTGGATCAGAAAATGACATTTTTTTTCACTTTGGACCTATCCCTGGCCCGTTTCCCTAGGGTCTAGACCCTAAAAATGAAATTGCTGTATAAGCCAAGAAACACAAGTTTTAGGGGCATTTCGAACGTTCTGAATCCGAAAATGACACTTCCTTCACTTTAGACCTCTCCCTGACCTACTTTCCTAGGGCCCTAATAAAGAAAATTACCGTTTTAGCCAAGAAACACGCGTTTTGGGGGTATTTCGAACATTCTGAATCAGAAAGTTACACTTGTTTTCACTTTCGACCTACCCCTGGCCCGTTTCCCTAGGGTCTAGACCCTACAAATTAAATTTCCATTTCAGCCAAGAAAAGCACGTTTTGGGGGTAGGTATTTCGAACATTCTGAATCAGAAAATGACACTTATTCTACTGTAGACCTACATCTGACCCGTTTCCCTAGGGTAGACCCAACAAATAAAATTGCCGTTTTATTTCATTTCGAACATTCTGAATCATCAATTTCATTATTTAGGGTCTAGACCCTAGGACCGTGAAGGGTCAAGGGAAATTCGGGGACGAAAACCAACTCCGTATTCGCATTCCCCGTGTCTGAAAACCCTATCAGCGACAAATGAATTTCGTCTCCTTTCGCAATTTTCCCTTTGGAAACACGTTTTTCGTTTTGCGTGCCTGAGGGGATTCCCCGGGTGTTTTTGACCTACCCCCACTTCCCCCCCTGGCCTGGTCCTGATCGGGGTCAGGTCACTTTTTGTGTCCACTGTTATTTTGTCGGAGGTTCGGGGCTACCTGTTGCCGCTGTCGGAACTAATTTCCGACGTCATAGGCCTAAGCTACAATACCGAACATTAACATTACGGCTTATGGAGAAACGCCACTTTTCGTGTTTTTCGGCTTTTGGAATTTTAGATTTGTCCGAAAGTTTAACATTGCGGGATAGGCGTGTGTCCTATCTAGGTATTTATAACAAACTTAGCCGAGTATATCGATGAGGTAGACTGATAAATCTGTTTATTCCCCGAAAGTCTGTCGTGGCTTACGTCAACTTTCTTTGCTAACATCAAAGAACTAACAAACATAACTAACTGGTCACAACTCTCAGCATACGCCTCGTTATTGACCGTCACAAAAAGAAGGTACAAAAATCTTCGCAAACCTCTGGTTGGCACTCGTATCGGGGGTGATTTCTTGATCGCAGCAGCCACCTTTTATTGCGGAGAAGCCTTTTTTGCCAGCTTTTCAGCAGGGATATTTTTGAAAGTTTATCGCCAAACTCTTAAGGCGTTTTTCCGTGCACCTACAAACAGGTTGTGGGTCGATTGTGGCTCGAAAAGATCGTTTCCGCGGCCTTTCGTGCGGCCCACAAGTGTGTTTCCGCGACCAACAAGATTTTCGTGGCTCGCTTTGTGGCTCAAAAACGACAAATGCCGAGGTGATTATCGATTTTGTGGTTCGATTTAGGCGGGAAATTCAAATTTGGCAGCAAATAACGTCAAAACAATAAAATAAAAAACTTTTTCAAGTATGTGAACATAAAACCGAAGATCTTTATTGCACTGAATGGTAAGGACGAAAGCCTGGAGTTATTTTTTTATTTTTATTTATATTAGTAGACATTTGAATTTACCGCCCAAAAAATAGACGCAACGGCGTTTCCGCGAGTTTCAACTTGTGGCTCAACTGTGTGGCACACAATCGTGTTTTCGCGAAAAACACTCAGAAGTGTGTGGCCCACAATTGTGTCGCGGAAAAACGCCTTTAGTACGGCTATCGGTCGAGATTTGAATCGGTTACTTATATATTTATGTCCCCTAATGGGTTCCAGTATTGCAATGTATCAGCCTTATCCGCGAAGTTTTCTTACGGCTAGTGAAAAATCCCTTCAGTTTTGACGACTTACGAGAGGTGTTTTTTACACATTTAGGCTAGCGAGTATGTTTGTGTTGACAACAAATCTAAACTCTGTGTCTTTGCTGTGGAAATTACTTTTTGGATCAATTCTGTTCTTTATATTTTTTTTAACTCGACAAAAGGCTCCCACAAAAAATTTCCCGCAAACATTTTGCAGTTCAACTCGGTTTCACGCGCGTTATCACTTGGATAAAACACGGAGTTTTGCGTTACAGATTTGGTGATAAGTCTTCAAGACAGAATAGCTTACACTTGGACACCTCTATTGCCAGCAGGGTTTGTTATTGTGTATTTAAACTTATTTGTGGGGTATTACCATTGCTTCAGATTTGGTGATAAGTCTTCAAGACAGAATAGCTTACACTTGGACACCTCTATTGCCAGCAGGGTTTGTTATTGTGTATTTAAACTTATTTGTGGGGTATTACCATTGCTTCATATTGTCTTTTCTGGTCAAAGGTTTTCACTAAACTGGTTTCTGCAATTCCGTAGCGGTTTGTACTTGCTGTCTTGCGGGCCCCCTGCCCCGTATATGGGAAAGTATGAGGGTGGGTTAAAATAAAGCCTTACGCTCTAGACTTGAAATGTGCCTGTATCTCAGTTTGACAAACAGCTCGCTCGGCTAGGTTCAGTAAAGGGTAACTTGAGCCAAGTTGCCGATACATGAAGGGTTGATCCGCTAGCAGCATCAGTAACTCAGTACAGCAATTTTCATCATACTTGCCCATGAAATCAACCAGGAAGGGGGGGGGGGGAACAAAGGAAACCCAAAAACATGCTATAGGCCTGCAGGATGGGTATCCAACCTCACACAAGATTTCAAATTTCCAGAGAAGTCTTTCCTTCAGAATAATCCATCTGGCTTAAAAAGGAACCAACAAATATGACAAAAATACAAGATTTAAGCTAGTTGAATGGTTTACATATTGGATTAATAATTATTGCTTCAGTATTTCTAGTTAAACTTATTTTTCTTTTCAAACAAGATTACTTTATTCTAACGGCCTACCTCGATTCACTTAAGAATGAAAAAAGGAAGAGTTAGCAACGTCAATAGCCAGAAAACAGGATTTCAAAATAGCTCCAAATGGAGAAAAAGGCACAGAATTTCAATATTTTTGGACACATGACTTTGAAAAAAGTCATATTTTGCCTCTTGACTGTCAGGACAGCTTGTTTGGACATTTCATTTTAAGATTTTTGCGGCAAAAATCGAGGTAGTGTAAAAACAAGGTTGGATACCCCTCCTGTAGCCTATTTGGGACGTTTTTTTTTTATGGTGGTGGTGGTTGGGGACGTTTTGTCCCTCTTTTGGAACTTTCCGCTAGGAAACGTTTTAGAAGTAGAACTCAGTAGACACGCCTATAACAGCAAACGAAGACAAAAAATCATGGAACCTTGATACTTGCGCCCTTTTTTGCGGGAAGGTCGACTGCGTCTGCTTGGTGACCATACTCATGTCTTGTCCGTTTTATTGATGGTAGATCGAACAGTTACCGCTTTGGATCCGCCTAGCTTGCGTGAATCTGCGCCTTAACGGCATGGTAATTAGCTGAGCTCATAACTGTTATGAAAATAATGCGACGTGCGAACTGGAGGCTAGCCGAACAACGTGACACTGCAGTCCAAGTCCTTCGCTGAAAACCTTGAGGGAGCAAATTACTCCTTTCCGGTAACGATCGCTGAAACTCCATTCAGGTTTAACTGAAAAGCCAACTTGGATTCGAATACACTGAATTATTTTGACTCTTGTAAGGGATTTTTTTTTTTCATCTCAGACTCTAGTACACTGTCGGAAGTTTCATAACAGATAGCGCATAACAGTTTCAAGAATAACACCTTTTCACTAACGGGAACGGGGAAAATACTAACGGGAGCGAAAGAAACATAACAGATAACATCCCAAAGTGTTATCTGTTGAAACCGGGCATCCTTCTGTTGTCGTTCTGTATCTTCTGGCAGTGTAGTATTTTTACCAATTGAAGGTGTTGTTGGAGATCTAGGCACGAAATAGTGTAAACGTAATTGGTCATAACACATTATTTCTAAGTGAAAAGGTGTTATTTTTGAAAGTATTATGCGCGATCTGTTGTGAAACTTCTGACAGTGTAGTGAAGTTCAGAATATGCGCTGCTTGCACGACAAGCCAACATTCATCCAGTCGCGGCGAATTTGAATGTCAGCAAAAGTGTTGGTTTCAATTGCCAACAAAGTGAAGCTCATCACGTCTGAGAGATGATGAAGTGGTGCAGAATCGCGCATGAGGAACGCTCTCAGTTTCGAGGACTCAAAGTTGCTAAATATTTTCAGCATAGGGGTACAAGCACACCGATAAGAATAAGTTCATTCGATAAAATCGACTACTCGGAAACAGTGAATTGCCTTCAAGCATGTTTAAGTGAACCAGATGATGGTTAACTGCACTGTCGTATCTCAGCCCTTTCGGTTAAACTTTAAGTCGATCTAATTTGTTTATTTTCTCTTAGAACATGGGAAGGAGTGCAGAGCCTCCACTGCCATACAGAACATCATCCGTTTCACCTCCGAAGGACCAAAGGTCAACTGACGAGACATCCACCGGAACAGTTTCAGACACGGAATCAGAGCCAGCTACAAGGTAAGCCAAAAAGATAGCAAGCCAAGATCCGGGCTGTGATGGTGTTTTCTGAGACTGACTGGGTAGCGTGGGTGGCTCCATTGGCCCACTTTGCACAGCAACACACACGGGCTTAGAGATGGTACGGTATGCTTCGGATGGTACGGTATGCTTCGGTCGGAGTTGGGCTGTAGGGCTATACCAGGGCTACTACTTGTAGGGCTTTAATTTGGAAATTCGAATAAATTGAAATTTTAATAAGAAATTCCAGTTTATCGTATTTTGAAAGCTGTGCACCTTTCTAAGAGAAATCTGTCATATGTTGAACATTTTCGGTATATAGGGTTCAGTTTTCAGTCTAACCTTTGGGATGATTTACATGCTCAACATGTATGATGGGTAGCCTATATTTTAACTCCTAAGTTTCATATTGCTGATGTTGCTGCTAAGACGCGACTATTTCAGACATACTACTATAGTTTTCTTGCACTTGGTATGTGATTAACCTTACTTCTAAGGCCGTGCAGAATATTAAAGTGTGCTTAAAACAATGCTTATCGTCGGTTCTTTCGGCTTCCGCGTATTTGCAATGTTATCTCTTCGCAAGCATCGAATTACTGTTACACGTTCACCGAAATTCGCCGTATAGCAAAAGTGTCTCTATTGTCACGTCTTAAAATGTGTGATAGCCTAATGAGCTAATCGTGCTTGCCTCTAAGCCTACATTTGTCTTTATCTACTCATTTGGCGGTTAATTGTCAAACTGCAATTCGTATGTTCTCTAGTATTTTTCTTTGTTTCTTCTTTTCTGTTTTTTATGGCATTTATGGTGAAATAAAGCTAATTGACTGATTGATAGCTAAAGTGAAAAACGTCTCGTCAACTCCTTGTTAATGTTACTATTACAAAATTAAAGTTTTAAAAAAGAATGACCAGTAACAGGTCGAAGCTATGTGTAAACAATCTTGGAGGTTAGCTGAGGTCAGCGCCCCATTTTCTCACCATGGATCTACAGTTGTTGAATTCCAGTTCAATTCTCCGGGAGGAAAATGAAATCCTATTCCCTAACTCTCGCAATTAGTCGTAATGTCTCTCCACTGTGAGTGCACACAACCTATAGTGGCGTTTTTGATTGCCGATGAGTTCGGCGATAGCGTAGCCGTTTGACTTTTTGGCGTTTTTGACGTTCGCCGGAAGCCGATAGCCGATGGCCGATAGCCGTTGTTCTGTTTTTGTGCTCAACGGCTAACGTCTATCGCCTAAATTCCTGTACATCGCCTATCGGCCTCGGACTCGCCGATAGGCGATAGACGTTGCCTCCAACGGCTATCGGCTATCGGCTATCGAAAACAGTAAATAAGCACGAATCGGCAAACTTCCTTCGTCTACCGGGGAAATTTCATCGGCAATCAAAAACGCCATTTATTACTCGCACTCTTCATGGACATAGAAAACGAACGTCGTCTGTGATTGGTTTGCACAGTTCGTACCTCCGGCTGACCCAATCAGAACGACGCGATAGGTGGGTTTGGTTGTGAAAAGACTGACAATAGATTACCTAGAGAGCAAAATCATGAAAACAACTTTGGTAAGATAATAGGCATATATTATGGCGCTTGGCATTGTGGAGAAAAATAATGACACAATATCAAGTTTCAGTTCTGCTTTAATAATAACACTAAACTATTCCTTCAACCCAAGCTGACTGCGAATCATATTTGACAGTGCAAAAACGGATACGTCAGCTAAATTTTAATTTAAATTTTTAATCAAGAAGGGCCGAAATATAGCTCGAATAAAATTTAGCTGACGTATCCGTTTTTGCACTGTCAAATATAACACTAAACTCGTGTTTTGCTCGGAGAAAAAAGGAATAAATAACGTAGATGCAAAATGTAAAAAAAAAAAAATGCAAATTCTTCGCACAATGCAATAAATGTTCATGCAGTACAAGACTGACATCTGAGCTAAACCACATGTCAATTTGATCGATATGCTCCACATATTTCACGTCGATCGGCCTTGCCAAACAATAACCTCATTAATGGTCGATTTTTCAGATTATCCGAGCGATTGGAACAGGCGACCTCGTCCTTCTACTCCGCTTTTGTTTGCCGGTCTTTTTAATTAATTAACAATAATACTAGTTGCGTTTTTGCTGATACCATGGTATCTGTTACCACGGTAACTGGATCTGCAATTAGTCGTTTTGCAGTTACCGTGGTATCTGATATATGGTCCACTGCAAAAACGACTATTGCCGATATTGCACTTTTTCGAAGTCATCCCAAAAGAAAAACTGATATCCAGTTACATCACTAAGTGTTGAACTTCTTTCTCACCAATTTGACAAAATTTGATGAAAGTGAGATGACTTTTCAGATACCACGACCAGATACCACGGTCGGACCGTGATATCTGAATATCTGTTACCACGGTAACTGGCAAGATACCACGACAACTGCAAAAACGCCTTTTGACCGTGGTATCAGATACCGCGATAACTGCAAAAACGACTTTAGACCGTATATCAAATACCATGGTATCAGCGAAAACGCAACTTTGATTGCATTAAGAAAGATTTCGCGTCTACATATCACGAAGATAATTGAGAATGTTCGTTAAGCTAAAAATCTGCAATAGATCGATGTAGCGAGTGACTGCATCTTCGGTAAGCAGTCTTATAGACTACTGATCTTCGATTAAATTTAATTAACGTGAGAGAGGGTTACGCGCCCTACATTGTTGGTTGACGGAATTTGTACTTAGCACGCAATCGATTGGAAATGCTACTCCGAATTGACGCCTAAGACTCTTCGCAAAGCTTGCGATTCTGGTTCTGATGTTACTGTTATCGTTATTTATTTTTCCATTAGATGATTACCATAAGCTTGCCATAGTTTTCTAGTAATTCGAGTTTTACCAATCGTCTAGGCAGAGAGAGCTGGGAGATGGGTAGCCTACATTTTGAAACTATCGTAGCATAACTAAATTTAGTTTCTTACACATAAATACATAGATGGCGCTTTATATAAGGGACTTGTACCGTGACCAATGAACCAGAAACAATTTTTGAATTTAATTTTAGAAGTCCAGGACTCCAATGTCGGAGCCACGAAGACATAATCCCGGCCGCGGAACATTTTTGTCTTTCAGTTCACTACTTATAAATAACCTTATAATTCAACACTGAACACCGAAGTGAATAAGGGCACAAACGAGTTGATTCGTCTCGATTTTTTCGGACTTCAGGGGGGTTGAAGTTTATTTTGTAGCCGGATTCGATGATTGGGAGGGGCTGTTGACCGGTTGTGACCTGTTGTTAGTAGTGCGAGGACAGAGTAGCCAAATTGCATTACCCTGCGTTCCAACCGAACTCTTGTTCTGGTGATGAGTTTTACACTTAAATGGGGCCGAGGTAACGAGCCGTATCCCTGCCGGCCCCCATTGAGCGATATATACTGTTATGAAGTATTTTTTAAATTAAAGAACCTGAACGTGTAGCGCTGAATTGGAATATAGCGAATCGGTTTCACGGAAACAGAAGCAAGAACACACTTGGAACATTAGTCCTTTTCTTCTTGCTTTTTTTTACCATTTGCCATCATTTCCTTTCTTAAGCAGTTATAATATTTATTCACTGTCACCATCAGTGGGTTAACAACATTCCTTCAGCCCAAGCTGACTGCGAATCATATTTCACAGTGCAAAACGGATACGTCAGCTGAACTTTATTAGAGCTATACCCGATGAAAAATATCCGAGAATTAGTCGTATGAAGTAATACGAAAAAGTAGCATGCAGTAGTAACTGTTGCTACTACATGCTAATACTAGCAAACTGGATGCTATCGGATACTACTACATAAGATTAACACAGTCGGAGGCATGTTTATCAAAGTATTCCATACTACCACTAATCAAACTACCCCATACTACTACATACCATTCCATGCAACTTTTTCGTACAACTACCATACTACTACACAGTCAAAGAATTTTTCCTCGGGTATTTCGGCTCTTCTTGGCAAGGGCCCTCTTCAGGCTCAAGCCGCTCAGAAAAAATATGTTTTTTTCCGTTTTGCGTTTTGCACTGTCAAATATGGGTTAGCAACACTTCCTCTTGCGACTGTACCTCTTCAAAAGCAACGCATTTCAGACCACTCTCTTTACAGGAAAGGACCAAGCCGACCTGAGACGCGTGGCACCATGCGTTCCATGGCCTCCATGCCCCTCTTGGCACCAGTTGCACCGACCCCATACGGCCAAATGATCTACGGCCCTCCACCTACGTGGGATGGTGAGCCCTGCCCCGTCCACGGAGCTTCGTCACTACCGCCGGTGCCAAACATGCCATTGTACCACAACCCTCCGTTTGCTCCGACGCCCTACCCCCCCATGTACCATCCACAGATGGCCATGCGGAGGGCCGCATCGATACATGATTTCAATCTTTACGGCCCCGGGCCATATGGGGGCCCATACATGCCCTACCCAATGCCGACCCCGGGGGGAACCCGAGCCCCCTCCGTCCGGGGCTCCGTCATTATGATGCCTCATAAAGCGCCGTCCCTACCACCTATGCCACCACCGAACTTGCTACCACCTATGCAGAGGCCAAGGGGGCCACAGGTGGATAAATCGGAAAAGGAGCAACCGCCCCTCCCTCCTAAACGACCTCCACCCTCTGTTATAAGCAAGAAGCCCCAGCCCCAGCTGATATCATACAAGAATTGCTGTAAAGGGAATGTTTTGGTTTTGTGGTCTATTTTGGCCGTTATTGCGTTTGGTGTAGTTTTGGGAATAGTGCTCAGTTATACAGTGCGTTGACATGTAACCACAGGTTTGGTTCTCATACTAAGTGCCAGAGGATTTGTCAGTGAAAAATGTGGCGATCATCGGACCGGAAATTCATTTTCGTGTCAAAACACAGATTGAAAATGTACAATCCCGTTATGTGAAATGACCGTTTACGAATATTAGCCAGGAGAATGCTAAATTGAACTGGAAATAAATATTGATGCGATGCGGTTGCCGTTGACTTGGAGGACCTTGAAAATAATTTCTATACTCGTCACTTCCAAGCTGCAAGTTCTATAAGTGGCGGAATTTGTGACGAGACAGTTTTCAGTCTCGATCAATCCATAGCCTACTCAAAATCGTCCTGTGTATCACGACGAAATTTGTCAAAACCTACACTACAAGCTTCAAATGACGAACTAACAAGACTCAGTTTCCGACCGAAATGTTCCAGGTGTACACTGACAAACTGGATCGATGCTACAGACAGAGAGCATCTACCAATAGGTGTAAGCAAGCAAACTCAAGCAGCAGAAAACTAGGATGGCGTGCCACGACAAGAAGGACATAATCTACGACGCACAGTGGCGAACGAACAGGCTTACGCAAGCAACTGCAGTGAAGTAGTGAACCCATAATGGAACTAGAGCTGACAAGCAGGCGAAGATGGGATAGACTCCATACAATCGTCTAAAGAACGCACGCACTTCATCCACATATCACGCTTGATACGACGACCTGGTTGTATGTAAATGCTCCTTACGCAATTTGGTGTACATGATCAAACTGAAGACCAAAAGAGATACCGTAATAGCGACCTAAGTCTGAAACGACGCAGCCGAAAATGAGTTGGACTTGATTTTGCACGATCAGACAAAGAACGGGCGGAAGTTCATCAACGTACTCGCTTGATACGACGACCTGGTTGTAGTAAATGCTCCGGACATAGTTTGGTGTACATGTTCAAACTGAAGACCAGAAGAGTTGCCGTACTATAGCGACCTAAGTCTAAACGACGCAGCCGAAAATGAGTTGGACTTGATTTTGCACAATCAGACAAAGAACGGGCGGACGTTCCTCCACGTATCACACTTGACACGACGACCCGGTTGGAGTACAAGCTCCGGGCACAGTTTGGTGTACATGAACAAACTGAAGACTTGGGGAGTTACCCTGTCAGTGGCTCAAGTCTGGACCAGCCGCAAATGAATTCGACAGGATGGTGTAAACTCATCCGAAGAACGAACCGAGGTTCCTACCGGATACGATCCCGCGGGTGCAACACGTGCTCAGGATACAGTTCGGTGTACTTGAACAAACTGAAGACCAGAAGAGTTACCAAAGTCTAAAGGAGCAGGCGAAAATGAGCTAGACCATCCACGTTTGCGTACGTGATACGATTGCCCGGTGGGTACAAGACACAACAAATACTCTTCCGTATATCAACTAAAAGACGAGAAGGGTTGCCCAGTCAGCGAACCAAGACTGAACGAAGCTTCACCTGACTCTTTGAACAAGGCTGCAATCGCAAATGACTGCCGCAACGGAGGAAGTGTCGTCGCGGCACGTTATTTTTAACCACAAAAAATCGGCTGTGTCAAAACTATGCCGCCTTCACCAGCTGGCGTAGGCTAGATCGTCAAGGTGGCTGGTGACCCGGACGATGCCCAGTCGCCTTTTCATGACTGCTAAACGACTATCCATAGAAAATCCAGCGGTTCATTGATAACCACGTGTGTACGTTCGCCAACGATGTATATGTACACGGAGCAGTGGAATTTATTGAGATGAAGCGTACCATACGATTAAACATATCCCTTATAAACAAATAGTGTGAAAGTATGGTTTCTTGGAGACTTACCGATTGCACGTGACGTGAGATGAAGTGTACGCTACGATTAAACACACCTCTTCCAGACAAACAAGTGTGATAGTTTTGGGGACTGATCGATCACGCGACTTCCAAAATGCCCTAAAATGCTTGCTCATTTCAACTTGAGTTTCGCGTGTTGTTTGTTGGCGACGATGGTAAAGTGTATTTAGGTTGTGAATTCTTTATCAGAGTAAAAAAAAAATATAAAAAAAATCAATTCGCAATTTTTCAATTGAGCGCTTCTAGCGATAAGTCTCTGCTTGTTCCCTCACCTCATTATCAGAATCCATCACATGGAGATAGTATTAGGTCAATAAAGTTAACGAACAAAAAACAGAAGCTTTCACTATTTAAAGTGAACTGTGTAAAGCTGTCGTTGTCATTCTTCAGGGAAGTTCGCACCTTTTTCCTACTGAAGGAGTACGACAGTAAACACATTTCCCATCAGAGTTTTAGTTAAACATTAATGATGGTGATGATGATTGGGGGACTAATAGAAACTAAGCCTCATGGTGGCTCTGGGATAGGGAGGATTAACATATTATTATACACCTTATTCCTGTACAGTTGGTTAGAATTGGCAGGGTTTACAATTCAAGCATTGCAGGATTGGAAGTTCGTTCCTCCAGCTATAACCTGAATAAGGCACTTGCCAAGAAGGGTCGAAGTATTGTTTACGGATATTCTAGCCGACTTATCTGTTTTGAGTAATTTTTGTACGAAGGAATACAACATTCAGGACGACCTACACTGTATTCATTCATTCATTCAATATTTATTTCCCTCAAAATTATACAAGAGGAGTATAAAAATAAATAAATAAAATACACATATCATGTGTTAGCCGGTTTGAGGAACACGAAGGTTACCTGCACATTTGCAACTGCAGGCGAGTAGGATTTCTCCTAATGTACGCCTACATTGGCGTACATTAGGAGACTGAAGCGACTGAACAGCTATTGGTTCTATGTTTCAGGAACACACTTGACAGCAATAGTTGCGTTTTTGCCGATACCACGGTATCTGTTACCACGGTCTAACGACGTTTTCGCAGTTACCGTGGTATCGTTTGTTAGGCGAGTGAACAGCTCTTGGTTCTACGTTTCAGGTTCTTTAATTTACAACACACTTGACAGCAATAGTTGCGTTTTTGCGGATACCATGGTATCTGATTATCTACCGTGGTATCTGATACCACGGTCAAAAAGCGTTTCTGCAGTTATTGTGGGTAAGCTATCTGGCCAGTTACCGTGGTGTCTAATATCAAGAACAAATAACGAGACAAAACTGCTGTCTCCCTATCTCGGTCATACACACATGCTGAGTCGAGTAAAATACGACTGACTCCCAATGCAAACGAGCGGCTTCGTGCCACATCACGTTTCGTTACCTCTACAAATAGCTAGATCTAAAGAGGAAATCTAGAAGTCAATGCTGATTGGTTCTATGGAGGCGCTCCAGAGAGGATCAGCGCGCGGAGTACGCCTCCTGCTCCCCTCTTTCGATATTTCTTGTGCGATAGGCAACGGTGAAGACGGAAGAGAAGTAAACGGGTATCAACATCAGCTCAAAGCTAGAGTAAGCTTTCGCTTACTCTAGCCTCCAGCTCCGCTCAGATTTGTCGGGGTTTTCATAGTCGCTGCATGCGACTAAAGACAGAAGTTCTTACTGATTATTTGTTCTTGCTAATACTCAGATACCACGGTCCGACCGTGGTATCTGAAAAAGTCATCTCACTTTCATCATCAACAATAGAGAGAAAAAGTCATCTCACTTTCATCATCACAACAATAGCGCCTAGGATTTTGTCAAATTGGTGGGAAAGAAGTTTGGCACTTAGTGGTGTGACTGGAATCAGTTTTTCTTTTGGGATAACTTCGAAAAGCGCAGCAACCGCAGTATCAGATACCACGGTAACTTCAAAAACGGCAAAATGCAAATCGAGTTACCGTGGTATCAGATACCATGGTATCTGCAAAAACGCAACTAATATACATCAACCCATTGGGGGCCGGCATGGATACAAGCTCGTTAGCTCAGCCCCATGCTAAACGCAATCACATTAAGTCTATAAAATGAATGAGTCGTTCCTCTGTAATACCCCATTCCGTATACGTACACACGTCACACCAAACTTTCCATACGAAAAAAAAAGCGACACAACTGATTTTTTGGGGTCTGTTCAGACAAGGATGACCAGTCGGCTGGCCCTAAACAACATTCAGCTATCTAATGTCATTATGAGTATAATGACGCAATGTGTTCACGGTCAATTTAAACAAACGACGTCCGCAACTAGGCTAGAATAATTAGCAAGATTACCGTCGGTGAACAGTATTATACCGTAAGGATGCAACAGCTTCGTCCCAAAAAATAGCTAATGAGAAAAATAATTACTTCCGATTCTTATTCGAAAGTGAAAGTATTATCAGGAGGTCTGGCAGCTTAGTAATAATATATGACACTTGCCAAATCGTCGTCGTTTGACAATAAAAAATATGGGTTTGTTGTGTTTTAGGCTAATTATTGTAATATCTTGCATCAAAAGGCTTTCGCCTCTACATAACTCGAAGAAACTGGGAGTCGTCATAACCTTAAGTAAAAATCTTTTCAAACTGAAAGTAGGGACCCATAAATTTCCTTTACAGGGGGCTTGTCATTTCCTATGCTTCTATGTTGACCGAACCAGTCCTACTTTCCAAAAATCCCACTAGGGTCGAATCTGCATTCTTGTTTGCACCATTGGACGTGTGCGCCAAAGAGACTCCTCCCTCAAGCGCCAGCAGCCAATACCAAATTTTGTCTATCTGGTCTTGAACGTGATTGGACCGTGGGTATTTCTCGAACTATCTTCCGTGCGGTCAACATAGCATCATAAATCTCTTATTGACAAGCCCTAAAGGAAATTTATGGATCCCTGCTGAAAGTCAGATAAGTACGAAGGGCCCTTTAACGGATTGTGTTCGAGCTGTGTCAATAGGCAACTCTAGATGTCGAACTAACTCTTCGTGGCGATGAAGAATCGCCGTGTGCCTAGCGAAGAGCAGGAAACGTCACCACACTTGTTTCCACCAAACGCTGTTGATTGGGTGACATAGGATTTGAATCGTCGTTCAGGTGACGTTTCTCGTTCTTCCCGAGCACTTAGTCATATAGAGTATGTCTATCTCTTGGGGCTCCCCATAGTCAAAGAAGAGGACGACGGGGCCTTCTGAATGTGTAACTGGTCAACGAAATTCCTACAATCAAGTCAGCGGATTGACAATGCTATGGCACGAAAACGACTGTTAACGACAACGACACTAGGCTAGCCCGCGCTGGTTTCCGCGAAATAAGACGATTAATTAATGTGAATTGCAATCACACTATCAAAAACAGACTATGATCTTTGTAACAATAACCACCAGACATAACCACAACCCGACGATTGTCGCAAATAAAACCATGGGAAACATGAAGACGGAACTCCAGTCTAAGACCTTCAAAACCACGACGCACCAATTACTGTTCTGAATTTTCTCTAAAAAAGAAACATACGCTAATTGAGTTCCCTCTATAATTATTATTCATTATAATACGTCCGGTGGCAAAGATCAATACAGAGGTCCCAAAAGGTCACAACTTTAGAGGCCAGCCAGCTCCAGTCATACGCAATCTTTGTTGAGATTGCCAAAAAAGCTGCTTCTGATTTCTTGTCAGTTTTGCAGACACTTAAAGTTCGACTGAAAGGTCATTTTTCGTATCTGGCATTTGAACTTGTCGAATCACTTTGATGCTCCGAGAGACTTCAGATTTTTCACAATTAAGCTAGGTGCCCACAGAACGCGAATCTTTTCAGCCACGCGGCGCGAAACAAATTCGACTTTGAGTTGAAACGGCGGGGCGCGAATTTTTTCCGCTCGCAACGTCAAATTCGCCCAGGCGAACGCGAATTCGCGTTCTGTGGGCACTTAGACTTAGCCTCTCATAATGAGATTCAGAACACAGATGGCGTCCCGACAAGACGCGAAACTCACAGACAGACCACGAATGTTGAATTCGTCGGAAAAAGTTTTTTTTTCCGTCCGCTAAATAACGAGTGATCGAAGACACAACAGTATCCTTAACTGTAGAAGAAGCTGAGAAGAGTGCAAGTGGTGTAGGTTACACCAAACTTGTAGCTTTGTTATCTGTGAAAGGCAATTTGATACTGTTGTTGGTGCCAAATATTTCAAATAACATATCGGACGGATGAACAAATCGCTTTTATTTTGAACAGACGATCAGGATCGAGAGCACGCGGACTGGAAACCCTGCCCGGATTTTCAGCACCATCATCAGTTCTATATGGAAAAGTTGAGTTTTTTCGACTTGACGATGAAAGTGCAGAAAATCCGGCCGGTTCGCACTATTACTCGGGAACGTAGAGCAACGGAGTAACACAGTTTCATCTGGTTTTCCAAATGATTCATAAATAGGCATTAAGCCCTAGTCAGTGAACCTTTAAAGGGGTTTATTCTGTCGAGTGGAGTTTATTGCCGGTCTTTATTCTTACCGCCAGTTCTTATCTGAGCCTCTCTGGCGTGTTCTTGCAAGTGGCGTGGAATCTTTGCTTTCGAATTTGATGAAAAGATAAAAGGCAATTTCTAAAGAGCTTAGTGACAAAAGAGCTTCTAAATAAATGTTCTGCTTCAAGAAAAAGTTCTCCACGCCAATACTTCTTCCATCACATTTAGAACAACCAGGCATAACGAGCCAATCCAGTGGTTGGTTGGCATTCTGCTTCCCCCGGTTCCATGAACGGTGTCACGGGTTATCATGCCCGCTGTTTTCACTTGTTTGGGCTCAGTTCAGAACATGGCGAGAGGTATGACATGAAATGACAGTTGAACTGAAAACAAAACAACTGATAGACTTGGTTTGTTGAGGAGCGTATCTTCTGTAAGATTTCTGAGCCCTTCACAATAAACGTTCACCATTTTACAAATGGTTGCCAGACATGGTTTGGAAACTTCCACTGAACAAACAATAGTTTGTCCCATACACCCTTCATAAAATTCCTTCCAGATTAGCTATTTTTGGCCGCCCGGTGCGCTAGCATAAAGTAAACAATGACACGTTGCTTCTTGGCTTACATTTATCCAGTTTTTTTTTTATATTTTCAATTTCTCTTAGGCCTAGCCATGTCTAAAACTGTTCAACATATTTTTGCTTCTATTTGTGCCCTATCTGTTCAAACTTCATTAAGTTTGTCAATTCTGGCTTCCGACTTCAGTGCTGAGTGCGGGTTGACTTTTCCATGGGGCTAATGCGCGACTCGGTACGAAACGAAAGCCTAATCGCTTATTCGCCCTTCAGGTAACTTATAGCAAGATATCACGTGTGATTCTTGTTGTTTCTCTATCCCATCTGGCGAAATTCGTCATTGGATTTTATGAGGGGCGTATAGGAGAGTTTTAGCGGCATCCGTAATTTTCGCCGCTAGGGTAGGCGGCACCCTGAGGTTTCGACCCGTCCTAGACGCAACTGTGTTGTTTACCTGAACATTAATGGGATTGCTGACCTACGATTTCTTGCCACTCTCATCACTCAATAAATAATCCAATTAGCCGAGTCGTCCAACAATTTTATTAAAATCGAGTTTTTGTATTCGTCATCGTCACTTCTTCGCAGACTCATTTCCGAGTCGTCACTTTGCTCCAAGTTGTAAGCATCAAGGTCCCCCTTAGCTCGCAAAACCGCTCTTGCCCTGACGAGAATCTTGGAACTAGTTTATGGCGAAAGCTGAATAAAAAGTTAATAATAAAAAAATATAGTCCTTGTTATCGCAAGTCTTTGGCTTGGATTTGGAATTTTGGATTTTGAATATTTCTTGGATTTGGAATGTATAAGCCGTAATTTCTCTGCAGCTCGTAGTTTTATTGATAACCATCTTTATCAAACAGAATTTTTTTTTAGAATGATCAGTCATTAAGTCAGCAGTTTCTATTTTATTGCTTGTTACGAGCCAATCCTCAGTAGCGAGGAGTGACACAAAATCTCCCTGAAAATCTATCACCAATCCCACCTCTCTTCTATGATCTGTTCGTATCTTCTTTACCTGTTGCGTCACCTGCAGTGGCAAAAAACACACGGGCAGAAAATCGCAGTGGCACTAACATACGCATCCTGTTTGTCCAGGGAACAGCCAAAACCTAGATTTTTTGCGCCGTTTCACTCTTGACTTCAATTCCATCTCCTTGTACACACACAGCAAAAGTTATTCCACCAAGTCATTGTAAACGCGGTGCACATCCAAAAGTTTTTACCAACCACGCTGACTTCCGGCATAAAGCCAAGATCAAATTTGCCTTATTCCAGTTCAATGCTTCACGCGGGCTAGTTTCTGAAAGTCCCCCATTGTCTCATGATCAACACTTGTGACAGAGAGACTGTAAAATATGGATATGTAAGGTAATGAGCAGAACATAACAGCTTTCCATTTCTACTTCAAAGACTTCAATTTGCACTAATTACGGATGATCTGTATGAAGGAGTACATCGGGTCAAAACGATAATTAAAATTAAAATTAGAATTGCCGTAAACCTAACATACGACTTGATTGTCCCTAGGACGGTTTATAAATGTAAACGCGACCGGCGCCTCGCTGGCCGCTCGGCTCTATATATATAGAATCATCGAGCCCTATGTTAGGTTTACGGCAATTCTAATATTAATTTTAATTTTCGTTTTGACCCGATTTACCCCTTCATAGATCTGGAAGCAGGTTGCGGATTTTCTACTCATCGACCTGTTGATCTGTTTTATCTTGTGTCAGAAGTATTGACAATGACACAATTGGGGACTTTCAGAAACTATATAGTCCGCTTGGAAGCGATGAACTGGAATATGAGTTGCGTTTTTGCAGATACCATGGTATCTGATACCACGGTCTAAAGTCGTTTAGCCAGTTACCGTGGTATCTGATACCATGGTCAAAAGGCGTTTTGCAAGCTACCGTGGTATCTGGCAAGGTACCGTGGTAAATGATCGTGGTATCTGAAAAATTCATCTCACTTTCATAATCAGTAAGGCATGAGTCTAGTTTTTTGTCAGATTGGTGGGAGAGAAGTTATGTCTATCAGTGGATATTAGTATTTCTTTTTGGATGATTTTTAAAAGTGCAAATCCGGCAATTGTCGCTTTCGCAGAGCAACCGTAGTATCAGATACCACGGTAACTGCAAAACGACTAGTTGCAGATCCAGTAATCGTGGTAACAGATACCATGGTATCTGCAAGAACACAACTGTGGTGATTTTACTCGAGTGAGAATACAGAGAGGTGGAAATCAAGAGAGGCTGTGCTGTAAAGCCTACGACAGAATGGTATGAAAGTGCCTGAAGGTTCTTGTCCGGAAGCCAAAACTACTTTGTTTTTTCAATTTATAATTGACGGCGTACGCTTAATTTCAAGATTCCATTGGATGGATTTATTTTGTGACCAGCAATGCACCATGAGACCAGGAAAATAAATAGAAAGACGAACTCGTCTTGGTTTATTGAAGCCTCACTTTTTCTTCTGTTTCTTCTGCTCCAGCTCGTCGATCGGGGCTGGTCGAACAAATGGGATTTCATCCTTGTACACTGAAACAAAAATTAATGAAAACATGCTCTAAAGAACGGATTTCGGCAGAACTTCGCTTTAGAAGGACTTTCCCCGACTTCTCCCGATAACATTTCAGGA
Source organism: Branchinecta lindahli (assembly GCA_023053555.1). Lineage (NCBI taxonomy): Eukaryota > Metazoa > Arthropoda > Branchiopoda > Anostraca > Branchinectidae > Branchinecta > Branchinecta lindahli. Next base: position 23,399,596 of record JAKZAO010000006.1, read on the forward strand.
AGAAAGAAGCGCAGTCTGAGATCCCATGGGATCTCAGACTGCGAAGGTGAGCCGCGAGCCACGAAATTTGTCCGTCTTACAAGCACGCCAACTCCACGAACCGATTGAAAAACTCTAACACAACTTGGCACATACATTTTTCACGTCATACAATAAGTTCAAGTGCTTAGATGAGCTTTGTCTCTGAATTCAGGGGTGGGTTTGTGGACAGAATAAGTAGCCTAAATGTCATGTCTGGCGCTTTTTTCAGAGAAATATTGTACCTTACCTTACCTTAGCACGCGTTAGATGCAAGATGAAAAGGATGGGAAGACTTAATGTTTAAGGTGTTATGGAGACATCCCATAGCACTTTGCTGTGCAATAGTCCTCCTAGTCCATTTCCTCCCTCTATCACCTACTTTTCTATATATCTTTTCAGTTTTAATCACCTTCCCGGCATCGTGACATAGGTCACTCGGTCTTAATCCCCCAGCTCCAATCAGCTGCTGTGCTAATCCAAGATCAGGCTTCGATGCATTTCATTTAAAGTGTTTAGGCTACGGAATGAGAGTCCCTAGCCTGCGATAGTTCTATTTCATCGTTTGTCCGAGCAGGACCTCTGTTATACCAGACTTTACGGAAAGAGCATCGAATATTTTGCTATCACCTATGTATGTTGTCCACTCCTGTAACTGGTATCTACTCGCTAGCTCGCTCGGTAGCTAATCACCTACCACTCGCCCATCCTGTTAACAAAGGTACAAAGGAACGCAAGATTGACGCTGAAGAAGTTCAAAAGGTGCTCATCTCCACCCATCACGATTTAATCGATTCGGCCATTTCCAGTTGACCCCCCCCCCTAAGCTCGGATGCAGTTCGGAAAGCCATAGGGCATTAGCTCCTACCGCCCTTCAAGTTTCCCTCGAATCGGATCACCCATTACCAACTTACGCGTGTCAAAAGGTCCCGGATTCTCCCGTCAATGGATGGTCAGATCCAACAAAGGAAGGTTTCCCACAGCACTGGGTAGGGTCCTATGTATACCTACCAAGTTCGGGCACTTCCACATAAGCTAGGACGATGAAACTTGGTAGGCATACACAGGAGCCAAGGCATACACAGGATCCCCATTATCTGTCTGTCCAACAGATAGACAAGCATTACGACCGCTATGTGGCACTTGAACCGATTGCTGCAAGTGCGACACAAACAACAGTTGCGTTTTTGAAGATACCATGGTATCTGGTATCACAGTAACTGGATCTGCAATTAGTGAATTTTGCGGTTACCGTGGTATCTGACTCACGGCTGCTCTACAAAAACGACTACTGCCGACATTGCACTTTTCCAAGTCCTCCCAAAAGAAAACTTCTTTCTCACCAATTTAAAAAAAAAACTGAAGAAAGAGAGATGACTTTTCAGGTACCACGAATACTGGCCAGATACCACGATAACTGCAAAAACGCTTTTTGACCGTGGTATCAGATACCATTGTAACTGCGAAAACGACTTTAGACCGTGGTATCAGATACCATGGTATCTGCAAAACGCAACTAACGAATACTTACTGTCCGGCATGAAGGGTTTGAGGACCTCAGGGACAGTGATACCGGTCTCGGTCTGGTACAGCTCAAGGATGGCACAAATCACACGAGTTGTGGCACACATGGTGGCGTTCAACATATGGACGTACTCGGTCTAAAAGAAACAGGAAACATATTACTAGGTGTATACGGCGTTGTCCTGAAGTGCTTTTCCAACCCGAGTCTCTCGAACTCCATCGGTAGACGGACCGAGGACGTACTAGCTTATCAGAGTCAGAGTAGTCGCCATTACTCAAACATACGTGGCTCCTTCGAAACTATCGACTGTTTTCATCCTCGCGAAGCCCCCTCGATTTTGAGAAACCGGGAGAAACTTGAATAACCACTGTTTCCAACCAACGAGCTCATCAGAAGCGAAACGTTTCCGATCAGATCCACGTCGAAAAGCGGAGAATGCAAGAATCAGTCTAGCGCTAGGGTGGCTAAACATTAAGTCTAATAGATCAAATCAAATCGTTTATTCATTAGGAATCTTACTCACGGCGTGTACTAACTGATTCCAACGTCAACATACAATACACATCAATATATAGCGTAACTGCCGAGTCAACTGCTATTTCAGTTTGCGTCAAAACAACAGATTTTTTTTTAAAATAATTACACTATACTAAACAGTCAAACTTAAGTGCTTAAAAACCAACATAAAATCATGTGGGCTCTTTAATGGTGGATGAAGCGTTAAACAGTAACAAATGCTGAGACAAAGCTGTTACTGTATCTTACGTGGACGCATTGGACAGGCTGCACTTTTGGAATTGGGTTCTCAACTAGTCTTGGAGGACTTGGCCGTTCTATTTCAAAATTAGGAGGGAGGATTTTACGGAGGATTGGGTGTTTAAGGGTTTTTAAACCAAAATGTACCGAAAAATTTTTCACGACGACTCGCTAATGTACTAAGATTGAGAGTTTTTAAAAGGTTGATATAAGGGACTTTAGGCGATTTAGATTAACAGCCACCTTTCAGATTACTCCGTATTTAGTTATTCCGTACTGTCAGGACCGCTCTTCTGGATACTATGAAAAAGATGAGGGCTAACTCCCAAAATTTCGTATGTCACTTTGACTCATCTCTTGCCTCCCATCGCGTCTCTCAATCACTCTCCCCATTCCCTTGCCCTATACGTTTGCATGTTCACATGTTGCCTCCAAGACAACCTTCCAGATTCCTAATGTGCGGTGGTCAGCGCCTCGGACTTCCCGACGATTATGGTCTGGCTCCTTCTCCCGGATCTACTTTGACGAAAATGGATATCTGGAATCCCGAAGAACAAGACCAAAGGTTTCGATGGGATCCCAAAAATTTAATATTTGATCCAGACAACCATGTCTTGTCTTCGCCAGGCCACTTACGTTTTGGGATCCCAAAAACCTTGAAGGCGAACCCTTGCTTTTACTGCATTCTTGGCTCCTAGTAAGAGCAATAGAAGAGGGAAGCTTGCTCTTGTAACTTGAACCTAAGAGTGCGTTCCCGGAGGTTAATACAAGCAGGGACCCATACATTTCCTGTAATGCCTCGCCATTCAGGAGGCTTGTCAATAAGATATTTCTGATGCGCTCTTTACCGACCGTCCGGTAGTTCGAGAAATACCTACGAGGACAGAATACGCGCCTATCCAGATGGACAAAACTTGGGATGGGCTGCTGGCGCCTTGCGGGAGGAGTCTCTTTGGCGCTCACGTCCAATGAGGCAAACAAGAACGCCGATTCGACCCAAGCGAAATTTTTTGAAAGTAGGAGAGGGTCGGGCAACATAGCAACACAGAAGTATAGGAAATGACAAGCCCACTGAATGGCGAGGCATTACAGGAAATTTATGGGTCCCTAATACAAGTTAGGATGATACGACGAGGAGCCAGCTCTTTATTGTGGCAGTTACAACGCTCCCTGGAACGAATATAATAACAGCGTGGACATAAGTCATCACTTTTACGGGAGTTCTGCTGAACCGATAGTTATTATCACTATTGACGCTCTCAACCATCGTAGGTAAACTGTACCGATCGTAACGACCGTAAAACGAAAATAATAACAAGAATCGCAGTGTTTATAACTAATAGTAGCTCGTGGAATTATACCTAAGAAAACACTGCGGATCAGAATAGAAATCAACACTTGCCTGTGCGTTCATCTTTTTGGTTTGTCCATATCGGATTTGCAATCGTCTTGATTGGTAGTCCAAACAATTACTGCACGAGACTAGTTCACGGAATGCACCTATTAAAATAAATTCAAATTCACATGAATAAGTAAACTTTACTGCCTTTCAATAAAACTGAATTTGAAGGCTTCGTGCTTCCATCTCCATTTTCTTTTTTTTTACTCTTTTTGCTGTGTTTTCTTTTAATCTAAAGGGAGAGAACAGTGTCAGAAAAGGAAGGTAAGAACACTGTTAGAAGTTTGATAATTGTGGTGTCGGGAACCGGAAGGCCATGATGTCAGTTTACAGGGAAATAAATGTAACGCCTGCCGCTGGATTACGCGATTTTTATACGTTGGTTTTCATTTATAAGTATTATAATGAAAGTCTTCCGGATTGTTTTGCAGGAATATTTTGTGAGAGGTCAGATTTCCACCAACACAAGACTCGGATACGAGGAAATATGTGGTTCCTCGGCTAGTTTCAAGTGGTCTTCCTTCTCAAGCTGTGGAATAAACTGTTCGAAAAGGTTTTAAGGAAATAGGTAATTTTAACCAGTTCAAGTCTGATTGTTGCTCGGTTGGTGGAGTTGCTAGGCAGGTATACCTTCGAAACAGATTAAATAAGTTTTTTTTTCCAGGTTGTTTTCTCTTTATTATTGGGATCCCAAAACGTTAGTGACGGATACCTATGACATCGCAAAAGTTGTCCGTCTGTCCGTCCGTCCGTCCGTCTGTCAGCACGATAACTCTCGAAGGGAATGAGATATTTTGATGAAACTTGGTGTGAGGATTCTTTGGGTCAAGAGTAAGGTCAAGTTCGTAGATGGGCACTGTAGCCCTACATTTAGGGGTGGGGGAGGGGGTTTAAATTAAGGGGCAAACAAAATATTTTGAAACAGCTAATGTGATAGTCGATTATGGGGTAAGAAGACATGCTGAACACGATGGTGAAAACCATTTTCTCGCCGGACAAGTAGTTCGCCCGGAATCCGGCCAAAACCGGAAAGTTTGATAAAAAGTAAAAGTTTTATTTGAAGTTAATTAGATGTTCGATTTAGGGGTAAGAAGACATGCTGAACACGATGGTGAAACTCATTTTTTGGCCGGACAAGTAGTTAGCCCGGAATCCGGCCGAAACCGGAAAATTTGTTAAAAGCAAAGGTTTTATTTGAAGTTGATTAGATGTTCGATTTAGGGGTAAGAAGACATGCTGAACACGACAATGAAAACCATTTTCTCGCCGGACAAGTAGTTCGCCTGGAATCCGGCCGAAACCGGAAAATTTGTTAAAAGCAAAAGTTTTATTTGAAGTTGATTAGATGATAGATTTTAGGGTAAGAAGAGACGCTGAATCTGTATATGACAATAATTTTTTACCCGGGCATATAGTTCGTCCGGAATCCGGTTGAAACCGGATTTTGTTATAAGTTAAAGTTTTATGTTGATTAGATGTTCTTTATAGGGATAAGGAGATGCGCCGAATTCGTTTCTGAACTATCTTTTTTTGGCTGGACAAGTAGTTCGCTCGGAATTCGGCCGAAACCAATTTGGCAGAAGTAAAGCAGGAAGTTTCGATCAGTTTTGTCGAAATAAATATGGCTTATACAGGTATATCTGAACTTAATTTTCTCAGATGATTAGCCTGGCGAAGACTGGAACTGGCGTAGTCAAGACGTAAAAATATTAAATTTTTGGGATCCCATCGAAACCTTTGGTCTTGTTTATGTAATTATCGTTTGTTGCTTTTTGTTGTTCGGGGGTCACGCAAGACGCAAGGTAATGTTTTTGTGAATTGTAAAAAAAAAAAAAAAAAGGATGCGCAGTTTGAAAACACTTGGGATGTTAGAATGTTATGCATACAAGACGAACCGAAACTCCGCCGGAAAAACATCCGCTGACTTTTCGGTTTATCATCATGATATCGGAAAAGTCAGCAGATGCTGTTCGGCTCTTCTAGGCAATTCCTGTCATGCATAACGTTCAATGAATGAATGAATGTATTCCAAAGAAAGCCCTATGGGTCATGGCGGGACATCTATAAAAATAAATAAGCCCTCCAATTATACCATCCAAAATATTCAACACTCAACTCAAAATTCTAATCACTAATTAAAATCTCTAATAAACTAATGGTGGGCGATCGTGCTAATCATGCCCAAACATCGTTCAGCAATAAGGAGGCATTAAGGAGCATGTAAACCTTTCACGTGTTGTAGCCAGTGTTGAATATTAGAGCAGTTAGTTTTTAGAGAGAGAGAAGCTTTGCTAAGTCACTTTTGTTTTCATAGACAAATGAATAACTAAATTATTCACCAGTGTTTACGTGTTCACCAGTATCCTTTGACACAGCGATGTTCTTCTCTTTTGTTTAAGGACTTTAAACTAAAAAAAATATGGAAAATTTCAGCGGTTCAGCCGGGATGATGGTGGTGAGGGGGGGGGGAGGGCTACTTACTAGATCCAGGGAACCACGCTTCGACGTCCCACTTCTTGGCAGCAGCGTTATTCAAAGCCCCAGAGACAATGCAGACGACACGATAAGGAATTCCTAGGACTTGGCAGAACTCCTCTGAGTTACCGATCATTTCGTCCATCATCTTCCACGACTCGTTGTCATGGGGGGAGGTGATGACAAACTGCTCAACCTTAAAGAAAAGAAAAAAAAATGCTCTGGCTTCTGTACCGGTGAGTAAACTAAAGGATCGTTAAATCAATCAATGTAGACCCCGGTATGTGCTTCCACTATTTCAGCTTTTTTAAAGAAGGGTTTAAGAAGGTTTTGAACGGTAGTAGAACAAAAAGAAGGGCACAAATTTTTTGACTTTTTGCAACGGCTAAAGTTTGATAGCTTTTCCTGGTTCGGCGGGTGGTGGTGGAAGTTGGCGGGGTGATTTTTCGAGTGAACATCGATACTAAAGGAAAATCTATTTTATTGAGGGCTGGGGCGCGGCTGGGGAATACGGTTCTAGATGCGTTAGATAAGGACAACAGCTTGCATAGATAGGCCTATTTTAGATTTGTATATTCGGTTCACAGACTGTATATTAGAACTGTAATGGCAATTATGACAAACCATTTTTGTCATTTGTTATCATTCCTTTTAATTCGTGTTTGTATGTTGATGAATTGTACCTCAATGCATGATCTGTATATAGATAAAACTTAGGGCAAAATTATATTGTACTAACAGATCTTACTATTGACCCCTTCAACAGTGCTTACATATCTCTTGGTATCTCACGATGTACGTCAGCAAGACTGATTGTTTCCTTTGGTAATTTGTGTCACTTGAGTTGAGAAGTGCTGTTTTTTAGCTTGTAGTTTTCTGTACGAATTAAATTGTTTGATTATACTGAAAAAAAGATATTAGTTGCGTTTTTGGTCCGAATTCTCCTGGCGATTCTCCTATTTCGCGTTTTTGGATTATTCAGATCAATGGAATTCTCCTTTTCTTGCGTTTTTGTCAGAATCGAGGACGGGGAATGCCTCGCGATTCTGCAGAGCCGAAAAGTCGCTCCGATAGTGAATTCTCGATTCTCCTCTCTCCGTTCTCCTCCCTGATTGGTCAAAAGAGAGCGGATGTTCAATAGGCTATGCATAAACAGGTATACCGGGTTGCAGACGAGCTGCCAAATAAGTCTTTTTGTCAAAAGCGAGAATGGAGAAGCGAAAAGAGCAAAAACGGTAATTTGTACGAGAATCGAAAATTCAGAAGCGGGAACGGAGAACTGAGAATTCAGATAGAAAACGCAACTATTATGAATCAATACACCGAATTTTAAATGTAACTATATTCCTTCAGCGCAAACTAACTGCGAACCACATTTAACTGCCTGCGAACCACATTCAACTGAACTAAACGGATAAGAACCCTTCTCGTCACTGATTCGTTTTCGAACTTGAGCTTGAAGAGGACCTTTGCCAAGAAGGGCCGAACTCACTTTAAAAAGTTTATCCGTATAAAGATTAAAGTAAACTGCAGTATTTGCTACTCGGATTATTCTTATCCCTTTGGAGATAAGATTAATACCAAATAGAGATAAGGTCAATCCGAATAGCAAATACTGCGGTTAACTTTAATCTTCGTTCGGAGAAACTTTTTACAGTGGATAGCTACAATAAATCTCTGCTGACTTATCCATATCGCAATCGAAAAGGGACAATAACAAGGGGGCGTACTGTATGGTAAGGTCATATCTCCATACCTTTTCGAACTGATGCACTCGGAAGATCCCTCTGGTATCCCTTCCATGGGATCCGACTTCCTGTCTGAAGCATGTGGAGATACCAGCATATCGGATAGGCAGTGATGCTTCTGGGATCCATTCGTCCCTGTGGAAAGCAGCAATGGGCTGTTCGGAGGTGGCGATGAGGTATTTCTCCTCAACCTCCTTGTCCTCAGCTTTCTCGCTACCCTTGCCGACGACCTGGAGAAGAAACATGGTTCATAATCAACCTATTATATTCGAAATTTGGTTTTTGTTGAGAAGTATTGACTCAGTCTTGAGTCTGTAGTACGTCATGCTGTTCTGAGAAAGGCTTTTCAAAAGGCGTGGTCCAGGCTCCTTAGCTTGAGAGGAAGATTGGATGGATTTCAGATCAACATCAATGAGATGTTAATTACTATAATGTGTGGTGTTAGGGAATGAGATAGTGGGACATTTGTGGCGTGAGTTTCGGCCAGTTCTTGGCCTATCACACAACCAGTGTTGGGAATTACTTAAGTACAAAGTACTTAAGTAATTATTTAAGTAAAAAATCATAGTACTTGTACTCTACTTAAGTACAAAATTTCCGAAGTACTTAATACTCGTACTTAAGTAAAAATTAGGAGTACTTGACGGTACTTAAGTACTCAAGTACTTTCATGACAGTAAAACATTCCATTAGTACGACGCCCAGCAGTATACTGATCATCTTTTCTAATTCTGAACGGACGAGAGACTCCTCAGAGATCCAATAATTTTCTGCACCAACATAGCCCTATACAGATGAGAAAAACTGGGCGAATATATTATTAGAACTTACCCAACACGAGGCCTACCGAATTTCTGGACTTCACCCGGATTCGTCCGTAGTATCGGCAAATTGCACAATAAACCATAAAGATTGATTCGGAATATCAGATTATTGGCACTCGAAACACATGATCAAGGAACTAAAAGCACTACCGAAGTGTTTTTGCCAGTAGGCTAAACTAATTTTCTGCGACAAAAAAAAAATAATAATGTGGTTTTCAGCATGTTTCTTAACCGTAAATCAAATCCTGGCTTAAAATCCCAACCCTTTCCCACACCCCCATTCTCTCTCACCCGTAAATTAATTCTTGGTTTGTCACCCCCTTCACCACCAATGAATAGTAGGCTACGGGACCCATCAGCGAATGACCTGTGCGTTTCACTCTCCCCATCGTTAAACATAGGGCTCGAGTCCCGTCAGGGAACGAACTGTACTTTAAGGCAAAGGATTCTAACACCAAGTTCGGACAAGATAGCTTACCAAACCCTTTCAACAGGTATCATTCTTATAGACAAGCAAACGGGCTGGTACACTTAGACGAAGTCATTGGTTTCCCAATAGGCTACTACTTCTGGGATCCTAAAAACTTGATTTTATGTTCTGCTCTAAAATAGGATAGTAATGTCAGTCCTTTTTCGTTGTTGGTTATTTATCTGACATTTTTCTTTTACAAACGTAGTATTATAAGTCTGCCTCAGTACTTGAGTACATAAGTACTGAAGTACTTTTCAAAAAGTACTTAGTACTTAAGTAGATATTTCGAGAAGTACTTAATACTTGTACTTAAGTAAAATTTTCCTGGAGTACTTGGTACTTATACTTAAGTAAAAAATAGAAGTACTTGGCACAACACTGCACACAACTATAATAAAATAAGATAATAAACTGGATTTCTCCCTACTATCCGTCTGCTTGGATGGGCTCAATAAAAGCAATGCCGAAACGGCTCTATGGTAGAAGCAGAGTTGGTAGAGATGCGTGACGAAGATAGATACGTTGGTAATACTTATTTACTGAGACGAAATAACGACTGAACGGAAAACTAGATTGGCTAGCTTTAGAGTGGGTTACTGGAAGGAATAATTGTCTGCATTAGTTTAGCTACATACGTTGTGTGTCTGCAGAGGAGGTTGAGGTATTTTGCAACGCAACTAAAGGGCAGTCTATACAAAATGGACTGAGCGCGAAATTTATAAATTATTTTAATTTTCCAGTTTTGGCTACATAGTTTTCTGACATAGTAATCGACGAATGAGGGCTGCTTCTCGGTGAACCTTTAAAGAGCAGAAATTACTTTACAGAAAGTGCTAGACAATGGATTTTGAAAGTGCTGACAATGGATTTTATACGTAAATGCTTGTCCTCTGCTCTTCATAGATCTCTCCTACCGGATTACGAAGCCCCAAACCCGACTCGACCTGAAGCAAGGCTTCGCGCTGCAACTCGTAGTCGTACCAGAGTTGTTCGCCCCGATATCCACTCTACTGACCGGTATCTTTCGTCATTTGTACCATATTTCGTAAACTATTTTAATTCTGAACTGTGATATTTCGTTATTAACTGTACATACATATAAATATTTTAAGGCAATTATTGAGAAGTGATTATTAAGTTTTAGCCGTGTTAATAATTGTGTGACGATCCGATGCCCGCGAGTAATTATATGAGCTATTCAGGAAATAAACGTTATTATTTACTGAATATAATAAATGAATAAAATAGCATACCTTGTATAGCTCATCGTCAAACTGAGAGAGCTGGGCAACTTCCTGCATGACGTCTTTCTTCATGAAGAAGGGTGTGTACATGGCCTTGTACCCCTTAGCAGCCAATTGTCTCAAAGACAACTGGATCAGGGCTTGTTCTAGGAACACAGCTGGGCCCTAAAAAGACCGTATTATCAAACGAAGATGAGGCAATTCACTAAGTGAATTCCTCTTCTCTTCCCATTGTGGATCAGTAATTTTTATTTTCTAGAAAAAGATGATAATCAAAAGATATAATAGTAGTACTGTTTGTTAAAAAAGATTATTCAATTTGGAGGATGCAGTTCCAGTCTGCTTTTCCCTTCTAGTTTCTATCTTGGGCGGGTAACTCTTCCTTTATCCATAAAGAAGTTGTGGACTGTGGACCATCACCTGGCTGACATTCAATTTAGTGTATATAGTGCGATGAGAAATTTATACGGGCGAAAGCCTTGATGGTGGATCTTCTGGACTGTAATCAAAACGATTGATTTACCCAGTTTAAGACGGCATTTCATTCATTTAACTAAACAAAAAATAATGACTTCTTTTAGCGCGTCTCGCCAGCATACTGACAAATAAAATTTTCATTTCCCTCGGAGTCATTTAACACCCCAGGGGCAAACGACGATACATAGCGGCCGCTACAGTGCATTTCTATAATGCATTTTATGCATTTATTATACTATTATCAATAAAATTGGAAACTTTGACCCCTGGCCAGGCATATCAATGGAAAAGTTTGCTTGTTTTCTTCTGCTCCTGGAAGCTGATAAGGAAAAGCTGGTTTCGACCATAACTATACCACTATGGAACGTCCTGTCGCAAGCGATCGTGAACAGCCAATATAAGGATCTGGAAGCAGACTGGACCATCCAAGAACGGAAGACGGATGGCGCGTCGTCCCTCGAATCAGCAACGAGGCAGTCAACCGCATTATCACCAAGCAATTCAACAAGTTTTTTTTTTCGAATACCATGATATCTGATACCACGGTAACTGGATCTGCGCTTTGTCATTCAAAAACGACAATTGCCGAATTCACTCTTTTAGAAGTCCCGCAGCCCCCAAAAATACATACATCCACTCGCATCACAAATGCCTAACATCCGTAGCGAAGTTTCGCGGAAAATTAAAGCATGCACGAACCTTAGCCAATTTTGTGCCCCTTCGTTGCAATGAGTTGGCCCATGAGAACAATCGATCAAAAACAGTTTTCTGTGCTTAAGATAAATACGATATATGTAGCCTACCGACCAGTTGGGTAGCAATTTTTATGTCGTCGATACTTTAAATGCTTGTAGGCGCTTGTGAACGAAGAGGTTTCCTTCTCATCCACAAAATTTACCTTAGACCTTAGATCCTCCTGAGCCATCATTGGCGCATAGGTCGTTAACTCCGCCATAGCCGGTCCCAAGCCCGGTGGGGAAAGGAGGAGGGTTGGGCAATAGGCTTGCTCCCTGTCCTTGTAAAAAATCCCCAGCAACCGAATCTTCGTTCTTACAAATTACAACTTACCAGTAAATAGTATCCTCTGCTACCCGAGACGGCGGCCCCTCTTTCTCCATCCACGCCATCTATCATCGTAATAAGGTCTACGTGGGAATATTTCTTCTTTGCCTGGATGTCACCGAAAGTTCGCTCTACCCTATTCAAGTCCTAGAGAGAAATACCTATTGTTAGAATGTTCTTAGAACTTCAAGAATGACGGAACAAAAAGATGGAGCCCTCTTGGCAACTGGGATTATCTATACGGGAATATATACTCAGTTTCCTCTATTAATTAATTAGGTATTTGCAATAATTAATAATATCGTATAGCCTACCATGCTGTAATATACCTAACCAATTTAGAGTATGCACCTATTAATCGTAAGCTATAGATTTCAAGTTATTTTCCAAATGTTTGATATGTTTATCTGTTGTTAATAGCATGACGATCCAACACTAGCAAGTAAGTAAACGAGTTATTTAGGAAATAAAGGTTAATGTTTTAGGCAAAAGCTGATACTCTCTTGGCAACTGGGAATGGCAAAAAAAAAACAATAATCGGCTTTGCCTGTCGCATGTTTTTTTTTTTTTTTTTATTAAGCGAACCTGGATGAAATCCATTTTACTCCTCAGTTTTGAAGGATATAAATAAAATAAATAACCCAATCGCTTACCTCGTTGTCACTAACAGGTACGGACTCGTGCAGCAAATTCCCCACTTCCTTAAGGGCATCATCTCGCTCCTTTTCCGTCCTCACCACAGCTTCAGCTGTTCTTACAATCGCTTCGTCAATTTTGACCCGTAAGCTTTTGATTTGAGCAACGCTAAGGGGCTTGATTTGGTCTAAGCTGAGGTTATCAAGGGCTGAAAGAAGGTCATCTGATAGGCCGTCTTCGCCGGTTGGTTCCTTTTTCTAAAAGAGAAAGGTTTCTGAACGACTGACCAACTGTTGATTAAAGGTCGCTGCATGGACATTTATTCTTAGATGAAGGAGGAGAAAGTTCGTAAGACAGTGCTTGCAGTATGATGATAGAATAATACGAACAAAAAATGCGAAGATCTGTAAGAGGATTATGCTATTCACCTATTCCTAGAGTTGGAGGATAGTCTTTGGCACATAATAGCGCCTTAACAAACTAACTATTTCTTCCGTAGGCTACTCTATGTTTAAATCACACCTTGCACTATTTACTGTTATGTTCCAATATTCAAAACCATTTGAATACTATAGAACCAGAGATGTAGTCTTGAATCTTGGTCTTGGTCTTAAGACCAGTCTCAAGACCGATGCTGACAATCTTGGTCTTGGTCTTAAGACCAGGGGCAAATTCTTGGTCTCGGTGTTGTTCTTGCGCTTCCGGTCGTCAAGATCTATCTTGGTCTTCAAGACCCTAATTACAGCTGGATTAATTTCGGAACTTTTCAAAACGTTGCAAAGCAGGAAAAGGTTAATAAAGGATTGCATCGTCAGGAACAGATTTTGAAGGTTAAGACATTAGCGGTTCAAAATTATTATTTGTAGGGCTAGTTACCGCGATCATTGATAAAAGGATCATTGATAAAAGGCTTGACTTGAGTAAGTTCAGTAACAAAACAATGGCTATCAAGGAACCATCTGTAGTGAAGTATGCGTTTACCAACTTTCGTTTTGTGAAAAGACCCGTTCTGCAACGAAAAGAGTACTGACAGTAAAGGGGTTTCTTCTACTTTTGTAAGGTAATCGTGTAGTATGTTAACATGTTTTGATTGTTAGCTACGTAAAATATGGACAGCGAACAAAAATGTACCTTTTTTCTAAGATCCAGTCCAGTCAACATTATGCGAAACAGACAGAGGAAATCATTATTCTTGAAATTATACGCATCAACTTCTGCCGCACTTGATTTATTTAGCGGGTCCGAAATCATTCCGGTTCATCTTGTTCATTGACTGAATGTTACCAGAAATGACGATGAAATAGTAGAATTGTGTAAATAGGCCTAACCATCTTCCGCTTTCTAGTAATTACATCAGCCAAATCTTTCGCTTTTTATGGCACTTGCAATTCCGCTCAGGTGCCGTATACCGATCACTTTACAGTCGGTCTGTCAGTCAGACCACTGTTCTCGAGTTAGGGTACTTCCAGATGTGCTAGGACAATGAAACTTGGCAGGCATATCAGGGACCCGACCAAACTAGCTTGGATATAATCATTTGCCCGATCCGACCATCTGGGGAGGAGGGGGAGACGGTGGGATCCTGAATTTAGGGGCATGCATAACTTTCGAACAGGTGAAACTTGATATCTGGAAAGACGTCATGTCTCAGATGTCCCATTCCAAGTCCCGACCGAATCCGATGAATGTGGGGGAGTGTCGGAGGGGGGAACCTGAATTCTTGTGTCACGCTTATAGCGGAGCGATCGGATGAAACTTCGTGGAAAGATCAAGCACAAGCTACAGGTACATCATTGACAGAACTGGACCGGATTCGTGCACTGTGGGAGGAGTTGGAGGGGGGTTCCGGAACTCCGGTGATCCAGAGTTCAGTTACTTTCAGATGGGCTAGGACAATGAAACTTGGCAGGCAAATTGCAGAGACCCGACCAGAATTACTTGGAAATAAGTCAACTTCCCGATCCGACCATCGTGGGGGGGAGTGGAGGGAGGGATAATTCGGAGTCTTGAGGTATGTATAACATCTGAACGGGTGATCGGATCATAATGAAACTAGATATTTAGAAAGACCAAATGTAGTGGATGTCCCGCTTCAAGTCCGGACCGGATCCGATTAATGTGGGGAGGGGGGTTGGAGGGAGGAACCGGAAACCTTGTGACACGCTTGGAGTGGAGCGATCGGAATGAAACTTGGTGGGAAGAACAAGCACAAGCCATGCGTACATCAATGACAGAACCGGACCGGAATCGGGCACTGTGGGGGAGTTTGCGGGGGGGGGGGGGGGGGGGGGTCGGGAATTCCGGTGATCGCAAGTTAAGGTACTTCCAGACGTGCTAGAACGATGAAACTATCCTATTTTAAGTCCGGATGTAATCTGATGAATGTTAAGGGGGGTGGAGGGCCGAGAACCGGAAATCTTGTGACACGCTTAGAATGGAGCGATTGGTATGAAACTTGGTTGGCCCAAGCTACATCAGTGACAGTACCGGACCGGATGATGGCACTGTGGGGGGAGTTGAGGAGGTCCGGAACTCCGGTGATCGCGAATTAGAGAACTTCCAGATGTGCTAGGACGATGACACCCGGCTTTGGAAATTAGACATTTGACAAGATTGGCTTAGACATTGTCAGTTCCCAGTATTGTTTCCAAGTACTAACACTAACCGCAAAGTACAAAAAATACTTTTAAGCAAAATACACATTTTCGTGATCCTTATGAGCCCATGGACATTTTTGCCTCAATGGTTTTGCTTACAACTGAATTCATTAAAGTACAAACAATACTTTGTAAAATATAAATTTTCGTGCTTCCGATGAGCTCATCGTCTTTCTAGCTTCAAGAACTTTGATTGCAGAGTGCAGATGAATTTTTACCGCCCTTAAGGTGCGCATCTTCACGGCCAAATGCATTACCGAACGACACATTCTCGCGATTTCCATGGACCCGTGATCATTCTTATCTCAAGGATTTTGCTTACACATGATCACAACAAACCCACGAATTGACAAATTCCTACTTTCATCCTCTGACCCTGCCTTGCAAGTGCCGTAGCTTAATTTTCAATAATGTCCCTTAGTTAGGGTAGAAACGCAATTCCTCAATTTCAGGATTCTGAATGTTATTGGATCAGACCACGTCCCTCTGGAGTTGGAAGTTGAGCTGCGATGTCATCGAAAGTCGCAACTCCAGAAAGGTAAACGAGAAAGGAGTGATGTACAAGTGTATAGGGCTATTTGCGTTAAGGATATAGAAGAGGAAGATTTTATTAGGGCACTAGGAGAAGTTCAGATGGAGTCTAGACTAGATGCATGTTATAATCTTGTTAGGGAAGACCGAGTTGAGGAAGCTGTTAATCATTTATCTCAGGTAATACAGGAAGCAGCAGAAAGTGTGTCAACGAGAGAAAATAATCCAAAGAGGAAGAGGAATAAAGATTTTTTTGATAGAGATTGTGAGGAGAAGCGAAGGGAAGTTGTGTCTGCATTGATAAAAGTGAAGGAGTCAAATGGAGAAGAATTGAAAAATAGGCTTATTGATTATAGAAGGATAAGGAAAGAGTACAAGAAGTTAGTTTCGCAAAAAAAGATAGAAATTGATAAATATAATCTTAGGTTAATAGAAACAAGTTATAAAGAAAAAAATAGTAGAAGATTTTGGAGTAGTATTAGGGAGGAGCTTGGATCTAGAGAAGGAAACCTCACACCAAAAGCGGAAACTTGGCCTGCGATACTCGAGAGAAAAGATGACGAAGCGATGAGGGAACAGATAGAGCTTGAAGAAATAAAAGAGAAGCTTAGAAGTGCAGATAAGATACCATTGGACGACGAGGACCTTCAGCTACTACAGCCGTTTAAAGAAGAGGAAGTTTGGACAGCAATGAAAACTATGAAAGGTGGGTCGGCGCCAGGGACTGATGGTATTCCCACTGCGCTTTGGAAGTGGGGTCGCGTTTTTTTGGTGCCGCTTCTGGCTTTGGTATTCTCTTCGATCCAGAAGAACGTAGTATGGCCAACCCAGTGGTGTATATCGGTCTTGGTCCCGATATTTAAGAAAGGGGACAAAAGTCAACATGGTAATTATAGAGGGATCCAGTTGGGAAATACGGTGAGTAAATTATTCTGTAGGGCAATAGACAATAGATTAAAAAGATGGTTAGAAAAGAAAGGGAATATAAGTGGATTACAGGCAGGATTTCGAGAGGGTTACAGTACACTAGACCAGATTTTTGTGTTAGATGTGTTAGTAAAGAAATATACAAGAAAGAGAACGGGTCGTTTGTTTGTAGCGTTCGTAGACCTTAAAGGTGCGTTCGATAACGTAAGTCGTAAGTTACTGGTGGAGGCTTTGTTGCAGCTGGGATTACCCACTGGATTTATTTTGATTGTGTGTGAAATGTATACATTGGTAAAAGTTGTTGTACGGGTGATGGGTAAAATTTCTAGGAGTGTAAGATCATACGTAGGCGTGAAGCAAGGTTGTACGCTATCACCAAAGCTGTTTAGTTTGTTTTTGAATGATATTGAGAAATTTATGGAAGAGCGAGCGGCACCAACGATAACGCTTCGTGCTACAATGCTATGCTTGCTACTGTTTGCAGACGATATTGTTCTGATTGCAGAATCCGAACAGAAACTGCAAAAGCTACTACAGTTTCTGGGTGAGTATTTGGATAAAAAACGACTTGAGTTGAATGTAGATAAGACAGTAGTAATGATATTTAGAAAGGGAGGGAAAAGACCAGAGAATCCGGAATTCGTGTTTAAGGGGAGAAAAATTGAGGTTAAGGAAGAATGGATGTATTTGGGATGTAAGATGAGTGCACGTGGGGGACCAAGTCAACATATAGAATATTGTGTTACGAAAGGTAAAAGGTGTGTAAGTATGTTGCATGCTAGTAGTTTGAGAAATAGTAGTAATGTAAGAATGGTTAAAGAAGTATTTTTTTCGAAAGTAGTGCCGATAATCCATTATGGAGCAGAGATATGGGGATATGCAGTAGCTGGGAAATTAGATAAGTTGCAATTAAATTATTTTAAAAGGATCCTAGGTGTAAATAATAGAATTAATGGTCTAGTGGTGAAGGGTGATTTAGGTCTATTGTCATTAAGGAGTAGGAGGTTGGCAAGCATGGTAAGTTTTTGGGAAAGGATTTTGATTATGCCTCAATCAAGACTATTAAAGGAGGCATACCTAGAATCATTGTGTGATGGAAGGAAGCAGTCTTGGGCATACCAGATTAAGTGTATTTTAGATAATACAGGTTTAAGTAATTTGTGGAACGAAGGGGAAGGTCCAGGATGGGAGTTAGGAAGAGTGACTAGAGTAGTTAGACAGACACTTCAAGACCAAGAAATACAGACGTGGTTATGTGAGGTGAGTAAGTCTGAATCTCTGAGGTTGTACGCTGGGTCAAAAGAGACATGGGGGGAGGAAATTTATTTTAAGGCAGGGTTAAGTAGGGAAGAGTTGGGTTTGTTAATAAGTTTGAGGGCTGATGGGTTACCGCTCGGTGCAAGAAGAAAATATATGGGTAAAAAAGAGGAAAGATCGGGTCCTTACTACTTCTGCCCAATGTGTGGAGAAATGAATGAGGATGTATGCCACCTTTTGTGTGATTGTATAGAGTTGCGGGAACTAAGGGAGGAGATTTTCGGGGTGGGGGGAAATGATAAGAAATGGATTATTAAAATGATGGGAAGTAAAGATTTTAAAGAAATAAGAAATGTAGGAAAGTTCCTCAAGTTAGCTTTGAAACACCGGAAAGATTTCTTTTGATGAGAAAGTTGTGTTTATAGTGTTTATAAAGTATTTAGTGTAATTATACGTATGCCAGATTGTTGATTTTTTGTATTGTTTTGTTGCATGATGGCCTGATGGCTTTAATGTGCAAATAAATCATTCATTCATTCATATAGTAAGATAGACTTTCTTGGTCTTGGTCTTAAGACCAAAGCTAAATTCTTGGTCTTGGTCTCAATACCAGGGTTAAAATCTTGGTATTGGTCTCAAGGCCGGCACGAAAATCTTGGTCTTGGCCTTGGTCTTGACGTTTTGGTCTTGTCGACATCACTGTATAGAACTACGCTCTGTTTTGTTTTTAACAAATTATCCACGGTTTGGCTGTTTTAAGCCTTTTCACGGGCACACTGACTTATAGCAAAAACTCGGCGAAAGTCAGATAACCGGTTTTACGAATCAATAGCGTGATACGCAAACCCTCGTCGGGAGCATAATGCGCACGGAAAATGGTGAATCGTGGTAAGTGCAAAGATTAGTGAGGTGTCGTTAGCCGGTTTAGAATGTAGCGTGTGATATTCGGGTCTCCGGACTTAAGAATTAACGAATACAATTACAGAAGAAGGTTGCATTGGCCGTATAGGCACGGCGGGTCATTTAAAAAGACAAATGTGTTACCTTAGTTCCAAATTAAACAATAGAAAAAAAAGAAAACAGGGAAATTTACTGAATCACTCCGACCATACCATACACATTTTCAAGTTGACAGTACAACATGCTGAATTGTTATTGACAGAAAAATTATTTACCGTCACAGCCTACGCAGAAAATAAGCACATCCCTGTCTCATGACGGTATCGGTTTAAGCCTATAATAGACTTCAAATTCAATTATTCAAATTTTCACAATTATAGGGCTTTTTTGGAATTAAATTCATTCATAACAGAATATATCGGACAGTGTCGAACGGCCAAAATAACTTTAGTGAACGCATTAACAGCACGGTATGCGAACATTCATAAACAGGGTGATGGGCCATTCATACAAATGATCTTCATTCGCGAGTCAGCTTTAGCAGGTTTACTAAAATTTAAAAGAAAAATCAGACTTCTGTAGCATGCTAGGGACGGTGACTTCCTAGCCATTCAACATGCCAGAATATTTAGTATTACCCTTAAGGCTGCTGCTTGCTCCACTCCAAACGATTTTAGATGATTCCACCACCGCTTCACATGTGGAAATGCATCACTAGGCACATTTATCATCTGTGACACAAGGTCAAAGTCTAGAGCTTCAAGTTCATACCCGCCAACATAGCTCTTGTGAGTTAGCATTTCATTTAAAGTTTTCAAGCCTTCGGCTGTTTCTGGATTGAAGGAACAGGCTCTCTTGGTATTCACATTCTGAGGTATGTCCGAAATATTTGCAGACAGTCCTGCAACACTAGGCTCTTTCTTCTGTTTCTGCAAAGACTAAAAAACACAGAATGTCCAGAAGCAAGTAGCAAAAAGTCCAAACAATCAATTCTGAACATGTATTCATCCCATATATCTGAACATATGCGTGACGTAAGCTTGAGCTATGTTTGCTATACCAATTCTTCGACAAACTTCCAATACAGATGGGTATTTGGCTTGGCAGTCTGACATGCAATAACAAAGTTTTCAAACCACTACAATATTCAGATAGAACCGGACCACAGGAACAAACCAATATAACGGGATTACTATTCTTGTGGTCTGGTCCTATCTACTGTAGTGGTTTGCGAACTATGTTCACAAGCCCTAGGTAGCTCAGTGGTAGAACACTGGCCAAAAAAGCCAAATATTCTTGGTTCAAATCCCGGCTGAGGAACATTTAGTAGTTCAGTGCACTTGCCTACTTAAAAAATGTTTCCATCCCACGGGCGTCTTCCCCATCAAACTAAATATTTGGTTTTCACCATGAGGTCCCACCATGTGGGCCCTGGTTTGCTTTGAGGCTTTAACATTGGAGTCCTAAGACGTCTAAATTCAATTCAAAATTTTACTCATAGTTTATTGTCATAGTACAAGTCCCGTGTATAAATTTCCATCCCCGTGATTTCTATATTATAGGTCCATTTTGGTTGTGGGCTGTTTGGGTACTGGTGCTCTTTCCACCGCAATCTAATATCATTAAAGTTTAACTGAAAAACCAACTTATTTTCATATCTTGGATTAGAATACACTGAATTATTTTCACTCTTCTAAGAGATTTTTATTTGTTCATCTCAGGCTCTAGTAGTGACGTTCAGAATACGCGCTGCTTGCACGACAAGTCAAAATTCATCCAGCCGCGGCGAATTTGAATGTCAGCAAAAGCGTTGATTTCAATGGCCAACCAAGCGTCTATCACGATGACCACGTACAGCAAGATCAAGTCTGAGGAACGCCCTCTATTTCGAGGACTGAAGTTGCTAGATAGGCCTAGTTGCTAGTATTTTAAGCATAGAGGTACAGGCATGTCCGCAAGAATTAGTTCAATCGATAAAACTGATTATGCGGAAACAGAAAAGTAACGAAATAATGCATTTTCATCCGGCCTTCAAGTATATTTAAGTGAATTAGATGTTGGATCAGACTGTCGTATCTCAGACCTTTCGGTTAAACTTTAAGCATTTTTGTGATACTTGACTAGCGCAATGAGAAAATCCTGCCTTCTGATCGCTACTTGATAGGCAATATCCACTTTGCTAAGTGAACTAAACTGTAGGCTACTGATGGATGGAGACTATCACTTACTTTCATCTTCTCTCCGATTTCTTTACTGCAAAGGTTCTTCAGCTTGTTCCATTTGTCAGCCTCGAATCGGTCTGGAAAAGAGAATGGTGGAAATCTAAGCATTTTCGACTTTATTTTGACTTTTCGGGAGAGCACGCCACCAAAAATAACTATATACACTGCTCTCTAGCACATAGACTTGTAATTCTTAGTAGCGTAAATGAGATGAGACTGAACTTGCACAGACCAAGGATGATACGCAATTTCGTCCAAAGCTGACCAGGAGGAAAACCGAAAGATTACTAGGGGTTAACAGTAGTGGAGTAACCAGTCTGCCACAAACGATTGATTTTCGGATACCCTATGCCAGACGCTCGGTATACCTAGCGTTTAGCATAGCCTATGCCTAACGCTGTATTTCCTAAGCCAAACCCTGGATAGCTGTAGGTACCCTAGCCCTGACCTACTCCAATATAAATGAACTCTGAATTGTTGACTTCTGAGCTTCACTAAAATTAATATTTGATTGGGTTAGATATCCAGTAGGCTATTCGGCATTGTGTATCCAGCGGTTAAGCATAGGCTATGCCAAACGCTAGATGTACCCAGCATTTGGCATAGGATACCCCAAAATCAGGGGTTTGTGGCAGACTGGGAGTAACTTAACACCTACCGTGGTACGATGCTTCCAATGACTGCAAACACTGAATGAAAAAAAAAGATAGCCTGTGGTAAACAACACTCCAGTCTACAACTAATTCCCTTCTTTTCAATAGTGATACGGACACCCCGAACGGACTAGAAAGGTAATAAACGGTTTTTTTTAATTTCACAGAGATCCTGAACATTTTTGGGTAGAATGTTCCCTACCTCTGGCATAGCTGGCCTTCCGTTTCACCTAGGCTATGTCAGACACCATGTGTAGTTGAAGACTACACATGGTGTCTGCTCTAGTATGACGCTTGCTCTAGTATGACGATAGCTTATAAATGAAAAAAAAAAAAAAAAAAACACTATGGGAGACTGCTTTACTATGATGATGATGATGATGAAATTTTGTTTTACGCACTAGACAAGAAGAGGGAAATAGCGCAGTACAGAGAAAGAAAACGCAGGTAAATGCACAAGATGAAAAAATAAACATACAAAAAAAGAAAAGGGAATAATCAATATTGTTATCACACTCGTTAGTACGGAAACCACTACTACAAACACTACTACCTCAGAAGAAACATATGCTACCTTTACTGTAGGACAAGGCTAAAAGATAAGATGAGTAGAACAAATGCTTAAAGTTTGACTGGAAAGTCAACTTATTTTTGTATCATTTAACTGAATACCCTTCATTATTTGGATTGTGTTAAGGGATTTATTTTTTCACTATTTGCTCTAGTATGACGCTCGGAATATCTACGGCTGTCCTCACAATGTAAAATTCTACTATGACGCAGAAAATATCAATCTCAATACAATCGCTGCTTTTCAGTGGCCAGTGATCAGCTGGCGGAAGGTAGCTCACTGCGTGAACAATTATTTTTCGTAAATCATTTTCGTCAAGCATACAACACAGGTACAAGCGCATAGAGGTACCACAAACCCAACAGGTAAATTCCACAATATG
This sequence comes from Branchinecta lindahli, assembly GCA_023053555.1. Taxonomy (NCBI): domain Eukaryota; kingdom Metazoa; phylum Arthropoda; class Branchiopoda; order Anostraca; family Branchinectidae; genus Branchinecta; species Branchinecta lindahli. Next base: position 23,422,332 of record JAKZAO010000006.1, read on the forward strand.
AAAATTTATTATTCATGAACAGAGGAGCAATGAAGTAACGCATTTTCATCGGGTCTTCGAGCCTCTTTAAGTGAATAAGTGATGGGTAACTAAACTAACTGAACTAACTAAACTTCGGACCCTTTAGGTTAAACTTTAAAGTTATGCTTTAAGGAGTATCACAACTCACATTGTCTCCAGAGGGCATCCTTTTCTACAACCTTATCAACCAATCCAACATCTTTGAACCTCTTCGCCTGTGTGTCACGGACCTTTTGAGGATCTCCTCCCTTTTCCGCTCGGAATAGCTCGATGTCAAGAACCATTTTCAGGCTTGCTTTTAACCTGCAAGATATAAACTATCAATAGCAGTCAATCTAACACATCTATCAATCTAAAACATCTATCACCAATATAACCTTGAGGGTTTCATCCAAACTGGTTCCGATCATGGAGACTTGTGATGTCAATCTAGTTAGGCCTTACACTAGAATTCAGTACGGTACTTTCCATTTCCAAACCAAAATGGTTGTCCCTAGAACGGTTCTAAACGTAAACATGTCTGGCACCTCGCTTGCAACTCGGCTCGATATATATATATTGATTCAGATACATATTCAACAGTATCTATTCAGGTTACTTTAATTTTCGTGGACTACTTAATTCTAACGTCATATTGACATCACATGCCTCGTAAAATCGGCCAGAATTTAGTCTAGGCTAGACCACCTTGAGACTTGTACGACGGCAGCCCAAGAGTTTGAACTCTAGGGCTCTCAAGGGTTTGTTTCCTAATCCATTACAAAAATCAAAAGGAGGACTAGTTATTGTCGGACTGGATCTGGGCAAGCTTGCTGCTTGTGCAAGTTGCAAGCAGCAGGCTGCAGCTGGGCTCCAGGTGATTTTGTAGGCACCATACGAGGGGTCAACGACTCTCATTTTTTATGACTGTACACCATTCTGGAGTAACTGAATTATCCTGACCATCTGCCTGACATTCCGGATTATTTCTAACCATCCCATATCCTCCCATTCTTTATCGAGTTCGGTGTTTAACCAACTTTTATTTGGTCCACATTTATTTCACCCCATTCAGTCTGTCCTGTGGCGAATGAGGGGTCGACGACTCTCGTTTGTAATGTACACCATTCCAGAATAACGGAATAATCCTGACCATTTGGATTATTCTTTCGGGACGTGTACACCATTCTGGGACAGTCATCAACCCCTTGGGCTCGGCCAGGGCTCGGCACCATATTGGCATCCTAAGCTTGTCCTAAAGAGATTTATTAATACCTTGGCATTACTTAGTGTATCCTTAACCCTTCCCAACAAAACAATGACTCAGAACTGTTGGAAACAGGGTTAGAAACAAAAGAGACACAGCCCACAGGGGCACAGGCCAAGCATGTGAATTTTAACAGGACCAACTCAAGAAACATTTGCTATAACCATGTGAAATAAGAACAACAGTTTTAGAATAGCCATTCTTAGAAAAGCAGGCGGATTTCTTGTGTAGTCAAATAACTGGAAAAATATGATGTAAACTCACCCAAGCACAACAAAAATGTTCCGGCCAAATTTGCAAAGAACCTCTTCTTCTTCTGCTCTGGCCTTGAGACTTCAGACGCCATGTTCCGTAATAGCCGCCTATTGACAATGTTTTCGGACTCTCTTTTCACCAATAGAGAGCATTGGCAGCACAACCGTTTGTAAGTTGATTTGTCTGACTAAACCAGTATTAAGGTAAAGTAAGGCAACTTCATAACTTTTAATTTACTCTGAAATATTATTTATCTTTGTTCTCCTTTTTTATTTATTGGAATTAACGACTATTGCGATCGTTACGATTGACTTTTGACGGTCGGGAGCATCAGAAGAGGTAAGTAACTATTGTTTCAGCAGAAACTCTACTCTGATAAGAATGGAGACGCAAAATGTAATGACGAATCTTCGCCAGATGCGCTAGGCCGCTAGAGAAACAGGTTACAATCACGTGTTAATCTTGGTATAAGTTCTCTGAAGGGGAAATAAGCGATTAGGCTATCGGTTCCTACCTGATCGAGCATTAGACCGTGGAAACATCGGTTAGCCACGAAGCCACACCGTTTATCGGCGCGCCGCCGCCGGTTTTCAGATGGCGCGCCATAGCTAACGCCGTTGGAACGGCGGCGCGCCGCCGCCGTTATTTTTTCGGCGGAAATACTTTTCATTGTTGCCCACCGTGTCTTTTGACTATGAAAAAGTAATCAAAAGACCGTCATATACCACTGATGTTTCTTTGAGCACGTCCACGCACACTGTCCGACCATGATGTTTTTTTATGTTAATTAAGCTTGTCTGGGACATTGGTTTGCTCAAGTACCATAACATCTGTCTTGCTGTCGGCAGTCGCACTTTCACCAATCTGGGCACTTCCAGATAAGCTAGACCACGATAGTTGGCGTGCGAAGAAAGGACCCAGAAAAAATGCTTACAGTTCATCACAGCATCCCATCGTCGGTTGGGGGGGGGGGTCGTATCGTCTGTGTTATTTGTTGTTTCAGGTAGTAATCGAATTTGAGAATAATTGTTTTGTTTAGAAGCAATCGACCCATAAAAGTCGTCAACTAATTTTTATTTGCCATATTTCGCTGTTTCCCGGGTACTCCTTGACAAATCAAGGGGAGCCACGAGAAAAGAAGGAGTCACTTTCTGGGGACTATCGAGACTGGAAACAAGGAGAACATATATAATGTATCTGTATCAAGTTGGTTCGAAAATTTGCTGATCTATTTCCTTGCCAAACTCATTTGGTTGACGAAACAAAATTAGTCTGTCTAATGGTCCACGTTATTTCTCTTTTCTTTGATTTGATTTGCTTACTTAGTTTTATAACTGCACAGTTTAAAAAAATCAGTAAAAGAAAGTTTTATTATTTTCTAAGCGTTAGTTAAACCACTGACACCAGCAACTCCTCAAATAAGCTCCATATCGAATCCGAAAGGAGTTATTTTCTAGTTTTTGGGATCCCAAAACGTAAGTGGAGGGATACCTATGACATCGCAAAAGTTGTCCGTCCGTCCGTCCGTCTGTCCGTCCGTCCGTCCGTCTGTCCGTCCGTCCGTCCGTCTGTCCGTCCGTCCGTCCGTCTGTCCGTCCGTCTGTCTGTGAGCACGATAACTCTCGAAGGGAATGAGATATTTTGATGAAACTTGGTGTGAGCATTCTTTGGGTCAAGAGTAAGGTCGAGTTCGTAGATGGGCCCTGTAGCCCTACATTTAGGGGTGGGGGAGGGGGTTCAAATTAAGGAGCAAGCAAATATTTTTAAACAGCTAATGTGATAGTCGATTATGGGGTAAGATGGCACGCTGAACACGAATATGAAAACCATTTTCTCGCCGGACAAGTAGTTCGTCCGGAATCCGGCCAAAACCGGATTGTTTGTTAAAAGTAAAAGTTTTGTTTGAAGTTGATTAAATGTTTGATTTAGGGTAAGAAGACATGCTGAACACGAATATGAAAACCATTTTCTTGCCCGACAAGTAGTTCGCCCGGAATCCGGCCAAAACCGGAAAGTTTGTTAAAAGTGGAAGTCTTATTTGAAGTTGATTAGACGTTCGATATAGGGGTAAGAAGGCATGCTGAACAAGAATATGAAAACTGTTTTTTCGCAAGACAAGTAGTTCGCCCGGATTCCGGCCAAAACCGGAAAGTTTGTTAAAAGTAAAAGTTTTATTTGAAGTTGATTAGATGTCCGATTTAGGGGTAAGACGAGATGCTGAATCCGTATATGACAATAATTTTTTTGCCTGACATAGTTCGTCCGGAATCCGGCTGAAGCCGGAAAATTTGTGATAAGTTAAATTTTTATTTGAAGTTTACTAGATGTTGGAAATAGGGGTAACTAGATACGCTGATTTCGTTTTTGAGCTTTATAATAGTTTTTCGTCGGACAAGTAGTTCTGGAATTCCGCCAGAAACCGGAAAATTCGCAGAAGTAAGCCAGGATCGTTTCAATCGACTTATAGGGGTAAACACACAAGCTGAATCCATATCAGAACTTGGTTTTCTTAATGACTAGCTGTTTGGCCTTAATCTGTTTCTAAATTTTAAGAGTATAAATGTTCATGGAGTCTGGCGAAGACCGGATCTGACGAAGACAAAACCTAATTGTCTGGATCAGATATCGAAGTTTTAGGATCCCATCGGAACCTTTGGTCTTGTTCTAGTTGAAGCAATGGCTTACGACGGGGACCCGTGAGAATGGGGAGAAGGGAGTTGCTAGTACAATCAAAAAATCCGGGACTCGCAGTGGGAATCCGTCTGGTACAGGGAGATGACGCCTTGTACAAGAATAGCTGAAATTATGTTGATACCAGCGAGGTAGCCTATAAACTTGATAGGCTACCGGGCTGGCCAGTCAACCGATATTTTAATTCCGTACTAATTATTTACACCTATAGCCAATTCAGGCACGAAATTGCTCCAAATCATGGCCGCAAAGTTCCAGAATTTTAGCTAAAAAAGTAGGGAAAACGGCGCCAAAAAGCGGCACGCCGCCGAAAGTTTTCGGCGGCGCGCCGCCGCTGAAAAAAAATTCGGCGTGGCTTCGGGGTCTAGCACCAAAGTCGGATACTTAGAAGGCAGAGTTGACAGACATGATAAAGTGTGACTTTAAAATTTACGAAAAAATATTCCGAGATTCCACACGCACGTATGCATCAATTGAGTACAGCACCTTCTGCGCTCCTTCTATACTATTTCGTTCTGGTGTCACTCGGTTTATGCCAAAGAGAGAGATAAGTGTTATTTTTAATATGCGAAGCACCTGCTTCGCTTGTCAAAATTATGTCATAACCATAGAATGAGTTCAAATTCAACATGCAAGTGTTACCCTTTTGGATGGGCACTGTCTAGGGGACCGGAAGCCGTACTTTATGTCCTACGGGCTACGGAACCGGTAGTTCTCACGGAAACCAAACCGTAAGAGCCACGATTCCGGGATCTGACGTCATTGACTAACGGAAACCTGTATGTGCTGGCTCCGGTTCCGGTAGTAAATGGAAATAGCTCACGGAAACTTCATCGTATCAGCGTCTCGTCCGGTAGTCTCACGGAATTATGTACTCAGAAGCTAGGGAGCCGGTAGGTGATACCGGAAACTATGTACTTGTAGCTTGTGCTCCGGTAGTATCTACATGGGATATAGATCTCACGGAATAGTTTGGATGAGAGCTAGGATGCCGGGATTTTCACTGACTTAGAGAAAAAAACATGGGGAAAAATTTACTACCGGAACCCATATAATGAGAGCTAAGGTACCGTTAGCAACGACTATTTGGTTGAAAATGACCAGCTCACGGACACATATGGCTAGGGGCTTGCACAAAAAAAGTTTTCACTCACGGACACATATTAGTGAAGACTACGAGACAGGGGGTGAATATTTTTAACTTAACTCACAGAACCCAACTCCTGTGGGCTAGGGTTCCGGTATTGACGAAAGAAAATATTTTTTACTCACGGACCCATGTTAGTGGAGACTAGGAGACCGGGAGTAAATATTTTTCACTCACGGAACCCAACTCCTGTGGGCTAGGGTTCCGGTATTGACAAAAACAAATTTTTTACCCACGGACCCATGTTAGTGAAGACAAGGAGTATTTTTAACTTAATTTTTTTTTGCAATACCGAAACCCTAGCCCACAGGAGTTGGGTTCCGTGAGTTAAAAATATTCACTTCCGGTTTCCTAGTCTTCACTAACATGGTTCCGTGAGTAAATTTTTTTTTTTTTTTTGCAATATCGGAACCCTAGCCCAAAGCCATCTGTGTCCGTTAGCTGGTCATTTTCAACCAAATAGTTGTTGCTACCAATACCTTAGCTCTCAACATATGGGTTCCGGTAGTAGTTTTTTCCCCATGTTATTTTTTTTAAGTCAGTGAAAATCCCGGCATCCTAGCTGTCATTCTAACTATTCCGTGAGTTCTATATCCCATGTAGACACTACCGGAGCACACGCTCCAATTATAGTTTCCGGTATCACCTACTGGCTCCCTAGCTTCTGAGTACATTCCGTGAGGCTACCGGACGAGAAGCTGGTACGATGAAGTTTCCGTGAGCTGTTTTCCATTTATTACCGGAACGGGACCCAGCACATACAAGTTTCCGTTAGTCAATGACGTCAGATCCCGGAACTGTAGCTCTTACGGTTTGTTTTCCGTGAGAAGTACCTGTTCCGTAGCCCGTAGGACATAAAGTACGGATCCCGGTTCCCTAGACAGTGCCTTTTGGATGTTTCCTCGTCGCTTTCAAAAATCAACAGCCACTTCCGAGTCCTTGGTGACGTTCAAAGCTCGTCTGTGCAAGGAGTGGGAGAAACAACCATGCAAATACCAATGACCATAAGTTCTGTTGAGACTATCCAACCAGGAAAGCAACAAGAAGCGGAGCAAAACAGATCCATCATGGACCTTATTCGCTCCAAAGTGCGAATTAAGGTGATTCATTTGCAGTTCCATAGTCACAGCACATGTGACCATTGCGGGAATGGAGATACAGATACTTTCCTACGGAGTAATGATTATAAGTTCTTGACGATAGTCAGTTTACTGAAAGCTTTGTTCAACTTCGCGTAATAAGCTACACAAGGAGTATCCACTTCATCGTTTATTGACATGACTTTAGCAACCGAAGAAGATGGCGATTTGATAAGAGCTGTACAATAGGAACTAAGCCGTAACTTCCTTCTCGCAGTATATGCTACCGTACAGCTCTTATGAAGTTTTCCTTACACCAATCTGAAAGTCGAAGAAAATTGTCATGGAGTTTCTTTTTTTAATTAATTAATTTATAAATCCCTATGCTATGATAAAGCTGTGAACACGCATTGGCGCCTCAGGAATAGCAATATTTCCGCCGGAAATACAACGAGATAATTTGCGGTGTTCTTGTTTCTAATCAGTTTAATGACTTTGATACACGGTAGACAGCTAGTAGCAACACTATAATAATGTGGAAAGAGTGTTTTTGGATCTGGATCAGTCTTAGTGGCTCGATTTCTTTTAATTTGGATGTGGCCCACCCGATCATACTAAAGCACGAGAGGAATGGCGAATCCTTCGGTCACGATGTGAAGCTGACTCATAATCCCCTTGGGGCAGCTGAACCTTTAAGGTAAAACTAGACAAAAGCGGTACAAGGCAGAGGTATAGATACCCCACTATTCGATGGCTGAGATAAGGCTATGTAATTACCCACTACTTATTCACTTAAAGTTTAACTGAAAAGCCGACTTATTTTTGTACCATTTGATAGAATACTTTGAATTATTTGGATTCTGCAAAGGGATTTTTTATTTTCCACTATCTGCTTTAGTTATGACATTCAGAATATCTGCGGCCGTCCCCACAGCGTAAATTCTACGATGACGCGGGATATTTTAATCTCAACACAAACGCGGCTTTTCGGTTAGCAATGGTGAGATTGGTGAAGATTGCTTAGTGCCCGAACAAAAAAAAAAATCATAAATCTTTCTCGTAAAGCATACAACAAAAATACAAGCGCATAGAGTACCACAACTCACAATGAAATTCCACTATTTGAAAATCGATTATTCGTGAATAGCGGAACAAGGAAGTAACGCATTTTCAGCGGGTCTTCAAGCCAATTTAAGTGAATAAGTGATGGGTAACTAGATTGCCCTATCCAAGCCCTTATCGGTTAAACTTTAATGAGGCTTGAAGACCACATGAAAATGCGTTACTTCGTTGCTCCGCTATTAACAAACAATAAAATTTGATACAGTAGAATTTCCCTGTCGGATTTGTTGTACCTCTATGCTCTTGCACCTGTGCTGCATGCTTGACTTAAAAGGTTTTATGAAAAAGAAGTGTTCACACAATGAGCTACCATCCGCGAGCTGATCACTGGCCACTGGAAAGCTGCGTTCGTATTGAGATTCAAATTTTCCGCGTCGTAGTGGAATTTTGCATTCTGAGAACGGCCGTAGACATTCTGAAAGCCATACTGGAGCAAACAGTGACAAAAAAACCCTTAACACAATCCAAAAAATGCATTGACTTCAGTTGAACGATACAAAAATAAGTTGTTAAAATAAAAAAATAAAAAAATAAGCTCTACAGTCACAAGCTAGAAAGACCAACCTCTGCTATCTCAAACCTCTGATTTAGCAATCGAAGATGCACGCTGAATCAAGTCAGGACTCATAGCAATATTGGGCAAAAAAATATTTAGTTAAAATAAATACTCCTTTAGCCCCATCTTATTGGGAATCATTCATATCGGGACTTGGCGGATTCGTCGTTCGGTCATATTCCCTCCCCCCCCAAAAAAAAAAACGTGCTTACGGGGTCTGGCAAAGGCCAGGAATCTACAAGACCTGATTTTCTGGAGGAGGAAGTCCAAAAAATATTATTTTTGGGGAGCCCATCGTTTCGTCTTTTCTTTTTCTTTCCATAGGAGCGTGACATCATCGTCTAGAACAGTGGCTTCCAACCAGGGGTATACGTACGAGAGACCCTCGCAAGTTATACGCAAAGGCCCCAAAATCTTTCGATTTAATTTTAATATTGGCCAAGAGATCAGATACCCCAACGTACGCATTCTCAAATATTTTTTTTGACGTTCTGATCGTAGAAAAAAGTGAAAACGATTCGTCGAGAAGCTGGTTAGCCTACGCGACGGCATTGGTCTAAACACCGAAATATTTCCATGTGATGTACAGGTGTCCGGTATCATTATATGAATGATTTATTATTTTGTATTTATTTGCAAATTAAAGCCACCAGGCCATCATGCAACAAAACAAAACGAAAGTGAACAATCTTACATGCGTATATACCCACTAACACACTCTTAATATTTTTAATTTACTCTGAATACTTTATTAACACTATAAACACTCTACATTTCCCTACATTTCTTATTTCTTCGAAATCTTTACTTCCCATCATTTTAATAATTCATTTCTGATCAATTCCCCCACCCCGACAATGTCCTCCCTTAGTCCCCGTAACTCTGCACAATCACACAAAAGGTGGCATAAATCCTCATTCATTTCTCCACACATAGGGCAGAAGTAGTAAGGACCCGATCTTTCCTCTTTTTTCCCAATATACTTTCTTCTTGCACCGAGCGGTAACCCATCAGCTCTCATAGTTATTAGTTGCGTTTTTGCTGATACCATGGTATCTGATATACGGTCTAAAGTCGTTTTTGCAGTTATCGTGGTATCTGGCCAGTTACCGTGGTAACAGATATTCAGATATCACGGTCCGACCGTGGTATCTGGTGGTGGTATCTGGGAAGTCATCTCACTTTCATCAAATTTTGTCAAATTGGTAAGAAAGAAGTTCAGCATGTAGTGATGCAACTGGATATCAGTTTTTCTTTTGGGATGACTTCGAAAAGTGCAATTTCGGTAGTAGTTGTTTTTGCAGTGGACTGTATATCAAATACCACGGTGCCTGCAAAAACGACTGATTGCAGATCCAGTTACCGTGGTAACAGATACCATTGTATCCGCAAAAACGCAACTATTAACAAACCCAACTCTTCCCTACAACCCTGCCTTAAAATAAATTTCATCCCCCATGTCTCTTTTGCCCCAGCATACAACCTCAGAGATTCAGACTTACTCACCTCGCATAACCACGTCTGTATTTCCTGGTCTTGGAGTGTCTGTCTAACTAATCTAGTCACTCTTCCTAACTCCCATCCTGGACCTTCCCCTTCATTCCACAGATTACTTAAACCAGTATCATCTAAAATACACTTAATCTGGTGTGCCCAAGACTGCTTCCTTCCATCACACAATGATTCTAGGTATGTCTCTTTTAGTAGTTTTGATTGAGGCATAATCAAAATCCTTTACCAAAATTTTCTATGCTTGCTAACCTCCTACAATGGACCTAAATCACCCTTTACCACTAGACCATTAATTCTATTATTTATCTTCGTCTTTCTACATTCATCCATCCAGGAAACTTGGGGTTTGGAAAGGAAAGTGATGGAGGGAGTGGGTGGGGCGCAGACTCCATTCCAGATCTTAATCATCTCTCAGACCTAGATAGTTCACCATATTTCATTTTGCCGAACGCGAAAAGGCCTAGCCGGTTGCAGAATTCTGCGATTTGTGACCAGGGTTGCAGCACTGGTGAAACGTCTCGTGCTACTATATAGATCGGACATAGTTCTATTTCTTGAAAAAATGCTGTTTCAATACAAAGTTTGGCATTGCAACACTTGGATGCATTATTATGTTTCAAGTACTTAAATGAACATATGGAGAGCACTTCTCTAAAAGAGAGGTTCTTTCTAAGAGAAGAGCTCCTCGAAAAGAGCATAAATGTTTTCTTGTGGAGATATTGTTAGCAAAATACCCATCCTTAGTAGCCCTTATTAAGCACTCTTCATTAAATTCACCCACACCGTACTGTTCTTTTCTCAATCCACTCAGCTCCATACATTCGCAAACAGCGTGAACCAAACTCTCCTCCTGACAGCCACACATCGGACAGAAGCAAGGACCGGACTTCAGCCTGTAATCACCAATATACCGTCTTCTAGCATCAACTGGTATACTTTCAATAATTATCTTCATTCCTTCCCGTTTCAGACCCGCTTTAAACATTATGCTCTCACCCCATATTTGTGTTGGTGAAATCGCTCGTTCCAGTGTAAGCATTATCGTGAGGGCTTGCACCGGCAGTCTGCTTGACAGAAGCCCCCTTCCCCACACTCCTATGTATGCAGGCACGGAGGATATCTACGAGCTCGACCCAACACTTGACCTTAAGAGTCCATTTAAAGAGTCCATTCGTACATCCATTCCATTCGTACATCCAGGGTCCGATAACATTTTCACCCGAAATTACGCAACTTTTTTTTTGTAAATGTAAAGAGTTGTGCTGCACTGTAAAAAGTCTCTCCAACATAAGACTTCAGTAATTGTGCATCGCCGAATTTGGAGATTTTTATTCCGAGTTCGGAGAGTTAAAATCAGATGGGGGATTCAAACGCTAGAATGCAAAATACTGCAGGTTGCCTTGTCTGAAAGCGACGAGTTCTTTCGGCCAAGTGCCATATACCGATCACTTTTCCGTCGGTCGGTCTGTCTGTCTGTCGGTTCAGTTCAGTTCAGTTCAGTTTTATTCATAAAAATAATAAGCACCATTAACTCATTATGACCCCACCACAAGGCCTAACATAAGGCCTGGCAATGGGCAATCTGGCAGTCGGTCCGGTGATCGCGAGATACACTGTAAAAAGTTTTACGACACTTTCTCTAGAAAACGTCGCCATCACAACACTTTCAAGAAAATCTGTTGAAAATCTCACTGTTGTCCCAACAAAGTGTCTGCGAAGCGACATTTTCATAAAAAATGTCTTGCTTTCAACACTTTTCCCACGAAAATGTTGGGTTCTGAAAAAGCGTCTGTAGAGCGAGAGAACACATACTACAGAAAATGTTGAAAATAAGAAAACGTCGTGGTAGGGTTAAGAAAGAGGAGTTGAACCTTGGAAAGTGTCTTAAAATGTAAGAAAGTGTTACACACAAATTTTGTGTCGTTACTTCAATCTGCGGAAAATGTCTGCAGCTTAGAAAAGTGTTGTGACTGTACATTCGTCGATACAAGATCTTTTTGGAAAGTGTTAGAAGTTCCGAAGAATGGTGTCGTCCAACGAAAATGTCAGCGCCTTCGGAAATGTTGAGCCATTCGGGTCTGAAAACTGATTGCGTCCAAGAAAGCGTTGTACTTCTAACAATTGTTTGAATTGTTTAGCTTGTTGCTATGCTGATTAAGGGGTTCGCAACTATGATCTTTAAAGCGTGAGGGCCATTCACTGCTCCACAAATGGAACTGAGTACCGTTTCAACATGGCACAAGCGCCTGGCGCGGATTCTGGAACTGCCAGGTGCACGATTGCTTATACTCCACAAAACTAATTTCAGGGAATTGACCCTCACTTTAGAATTCCGAGCCATATACAATGTTCGACAAAAACGTACATCAAGGTTTCCTATGCACATGATACGGTCTCAAGTCCCATCTCAACTCGAAGTCGAATGGATTTTAGAGATTTTGTGCGGTTGGGCCTGACGTCACTCCAGTGCAGGAAATCCAACGCTAAAGGTGTAAAGGTTAAACGCTCGCATTTATCTTGAATTCTTTCGTTTATGTCAGGCTTATTGTAACAGCCTATGCATCATGTTAAACTTATTGCTGCAGTTCTTTGCCATCTTGAAGCTTAATTGTACTCTGTCGCATCCTTCGAAAGAATTGGCCTTAACTCGTTTTCTTGAGTTCATGTTTGCTATTTTTTTAAACTATTATTGCAATCTGGTGCAATGAAAATTTGAAATGAAGTTTCCTTCGTTCAAATGTCTTCCAAAATTCAAATCGAGTTCTAGACGAGGGGTTTGTCCATTCTTGGTTTTAGTGTACAGCAAATGCACGGTAGCCGATCGGTTCTGGAACCCGGCTGACAACAGTCGGCACCGGTTGCCACGTGGCAAAATCAGCATTTCTAGGAGTGACGTATCCGTTTTGCGTTGTCAAATATGATTCGCAGTCAGCTTGGGCTGACGGAATATCTGAACCCGAAGTACGGAACTTCAAATCGCCCAGACAAGTACCCGAAGAAAAGACATGGGACTCCAAAACCAAAATGCAAAAGAATCTACCCTTTCGACGACTGAATGGAGCAGCAAAAGCAGCAGCCGCGTCCAAAATGAAATCACAGAACCAGCTTTAACTCCAAGCGGTTTTCAGGGAAGAAGTTCACAATATTTAAGGAGGAATCTTGAATTGTGTTTTTTACAGGCTCATTTTCCAGCTTGAGCCTGAAGAGGACCCTTGCCAAGAAGAGCCGAAATATAGCTCTAATGAAAGGCGTATTCTCGCCGTTCCCCGGGGACTCCTCGGGGAATCGAAGGGAACGGCGAGAAAAAAGGGAGTCACTCCACGCGGACTCTGCATACGGAAAACAGCGAAATTACGGAGAATGCTTCTAAAATGGATTTTGTTCGAAAGAAAATATGCACTTGATGACATTTATCTGAATCCAATTTATTTTTTATTTTGTTTATCTTGATTGTTTTTAATTATTTTTACATTGCGCCAGCACCAGCAAAAATTGATTCCCCTCCAGATCTGAAACGTAGTCCTTTTTGATGATGGTAATGGTAATCGGAGCATTCCCCGTCCGTGGGGACTCGCGAGAATACAGGGAGTGAGTCCCGGAGACAAACAAAAACTCTGGCTGTTCTGCGTGACCTGATGTTATTTCGGTTGTATTTTCTGTGGATTCGTGCTGTACAAAGGTGTAAAAAAAAGCTACGATATCAGCCAAAAATAAAACAAAAATAGTTAAATTTTCTCTTTTATTTCATAATAATTTTGGCCTTATTTGGATGAAAAGATGATATTTTTCGAAGATTTTTCAGTAGCAGAAAGAGAACATTAGGGAATTTTCAAGAAAAAGAAAGTCGCAGCGCAGCCCGCAGAGAATTCAATTAATTCGAAAAAAGTTCGAAAGGAAGGAAAGGAGTCAGAGGACGGAAGGGTTGGAGCCCAAGTGCCAGAGATTTGGATTAGAATCTGAGTGTTCTGTGTTCTGCTTCTCTAAAGATATTCAAGACTGTGAATACCAAAGGTGAATACTGCCAAGGAGCCGTTAAAGGCAATCCCAAGCAAGTGGCCAAGTAAGTCTGTCCCAAGTGGGATTGTTTTTGGATTTCATTAATTTCTCATGCCAGTGACCCATTGTGGCCATGGACCTTCTTTTGACAGACAAAGATGCTGGTGCCTTGATGGTTGGTGCTCCAAAAAGTAAGTTATAAGTATTGCAGTAGTGGTTTCCTCCCCTCCCCACCCCTGCCCCACAGGCCCCACCGCTCCTGTAATTAGTTGCGTTTTTTGCCATCATCCAGTTAACCGACCTACAAGATTTCCCACAATGTCACATGCCTCTGGACCTGCTCTAGATCCACTCCAGACCTGGTCGAGGCACCTACTGTTCCTAACCTTTTTGGCTACTATATGCACCAGTGCACGATTCCAGTCAAGTTTGACTAGGCTGGCCTAGGATGAGTTCTTTCTGGACTGATAAGGGCAGTTTCGTAGCCTACTCTGACAATCATGTAAGCACTGTCATAGATAGGGTAGCCACAAAACACCTAGTGGCAAAAGTTGGCGATTTTTTTGTAATGAATCCATGAATTGCTGTGAATTTTCCTGATCAGTTTTACCTATCTAAAACATCTCCAAAAAATATTTAAAAAATACCATTGCATTCAGGACAAAATTGTCTATTTTATAAGGCTAACAGTAAGATGTCCTAGCTATTTAATATTATTTCTTAATATTCAATGTAAATTTAGATGTAAAAAAAAGTAGCTGAACTTGCCTAAAAAAAATTGTTGATACTAAGGAGGAAAAGTCAGCAGCCTATAGCAGCAATAGGTCTATTGGATTGTAACCTTGATGATCATATTCGTATTTTCTCATCTAACTCACTTGCTGGGGCTCCCCATGCACTCAAAACCAGCTCAAAATCACCCAGTTTCATAGAATTTCATTGAAGCACATAGTTCCAAGCTGGTCGCTAGATGGACAAAACCCTAAAGTCAATGGATGAACATAAGCATTTTCTTATGTAAAATACTGTTTTCTAAAGAAGATTTAAGATGCTTAGAGACAAGGTAGAGAGGTGATTTTGGCCTCAAATCAAAGCTAAAAGATAGGAGAATCACTTTCTGATCTTCAAAAGCTCAGGTTTTATTAACAAAAAAAATTAGTGGCTACCCTATCATAGAGTTAGAAACAGATATGAAACAGGAGATAGATCCATAACAGGATAAATAGTTAGGTTAAAACATTCAGTCTAAAGTCTCTGATCCTGCTCCAGTCTTGTGGACAGGTTCAGATTGTGTGAGGCCTCCAAAAAGAGGAGTTTGAAACAATCTAGTACACTAAGCCCCTTTTTGGTACTCATACTGAAACCCTTGTGAGCATGGTAGCCTACTAATACTTATCTTCAGTTCAATTCAGCTTACTTCAAAAACGGGAAGCGGACAAGCCAAATATTCGTTCAGTCGTCAGTAAATATATATATACAATTTATACTCTACACTTACGAATTAAAATAAAAGTAAAGGTCTAATCAATATCAGGTACATAGTGACTGACTATGTGTACCGCTTAACGAAGTTCATAACGTATAGTTCCCGAGCGTGCGTTCTCCGCGCCCGTCGTCAACCAACTGATTTGTTGGTCGGGTGCTTCCGCGTCTCAGAATATTGGCTAGATGCATAGCCTACTAGTATAGGCTACAGTCCTTTTGTAACTAAACAAACCAAGTCTTCATTTCTATCTTGAAATTCATATACTAGTAGCCTACCCTTCTGGTGTATGAGGGTTTCAAATAGGCTATGTGTGAGTACCATGGTCACACCTGCGAGCATACCCCAGGGTTTGAGCATGGGTATCAAAAAAGGGCCTTGTGTACTTGATTGGTTCAGAATGATCTGATTTCTAGTGCACATTATGTAATGCTTTTTTGTAGGCTACAGGAGGAGTATCCAACCTTGAATAAAAATTTTAATTTCCATAAAAGTTTTCCTTTAAGAGAGATCTGTCTAGTTTATAAAAAAAACTAAAGAATTGGGCCTACAGAAATACTAGTTTGAAGCTATAACAATGCTGAATTCCACACAGGACCATCCCATTCTCTTCTCAGCTCAAATTCCATAGTGTACTAATTTATAAAATTATGAAAAAGAAAGAGTTGACAACAGAAATACACCTCTTAAGAAGGTTTAAAGCGATGACAAAAGGCAAATAATTGGAACAGACTGGGAGTAAATTGCATTGTGAGAATGCTGCTGGAGAGTTGAGAGCAATGAAATATTTTTCTTGGAGACTAGCCAATCACAAGTAGGCTAGATGAAACATTAATAACATTCAGATTCAGACATGCGACTTATTAACCCTTGTGTAAATGTTCCGATTTTTTTTAAAGGAAGAAGATCTCACTGCATGGAGCCTGTATAAGTAACAGTTGGACCTTTCCTGGATGCTGCAAAAGTATGGGTAGCCTACGTAAGTTTATTATTTTTTTAGAGAATTTTCACTTCAGTTAGCAATAGCAACAGGCCTTGTATTTTTTCTTTTACGAAAGCTGTTGCCCCAGTCTACCATAAACCCCTGATTTTCGGATTCTCTTTGCCAAATGCTAGGTACATCTGGCGTTACTAACCCAATCAGATATTGATGATTTGAACGAAGCTCAGAAATCAACCTATCAAAACCCCTTTATATTGGATCAGGCCAGGGTTAGGGTACCAACAGGCAACAGGTATACAGCCTTAGGCAGAGGCCAAGCCAAACCCTAGATATAGCCAGCATTGGGCATAGGGTGTCCAAAATTCAGGGTTTTGTGCGGTAGACTGTACTAGCCTATAGGCTATATTCAACAATCAACAATGGCTAAAAATGGAAAGTCAGCTGTAATGTTTATGGGCTCTTTCTGGACTTGAAGAAACGAGTCTGCAATAATTATCCTTACAAATATTTGTTTCCCAGCCAGCTTAGGTTCAAGGAGTATTTATGCTGTTGCTATTAGTTACCATCAGTTTCAAATAATTGGACAATATCAATTTTGCTCCATTGAGTGGCTGATAATAGGAAATACCTTTCTTCAGAAAAAAAAAGAGTGCAGTAACACCCTTCATACCACCGTGGTACCCCCCCCCCAGGAAACATGTCTGATAAAACTCTAGAAATAAAAATACATTTTGTGAAACTCTATACAGAGATGAGCGGCCAGCGAGCCTATCTTTGTTTGTCACGCGTTCCTTTAGGGCTGTTCCTTCCCTCGCGGTCAAAACTGCAGTTTCAGTTCGTATTTCCTATATGTTTTCGCTCGGGGGGGATTGGTTGGGGGGGGGGGGGGTCGCAAGGTTGAAAGAAATTTTTCAATCAGTGGCGCGAAACACACTCACATGGAGATCGGAAAATTTCTGAGAGGGGAAGAGGGCAGGGGAAAAGAAAATTCACAGTCAGTGGCGCGAAATACACTCACATGGCGACCGGAAAAATTCTTAAAAGGAAGGGGTGGGAAAAAGAAAATTCGCAGTCAGTGGCGCGACACACACTCGCATTTCGGGAGAGGGTGGTACCGGCAGGGGGGGTGGGAGGTCGCCTAGACCCGTCGAGTGAACGAACCGGTAGGCACAGGAAACCTTTTCAAGTTTATTAATCTTCCCTCTCTTTCTAGATCGGAAACATCGTGCCGGAATGTCCGGAGGTCGGTGTCGCAGGCCATGCAGAAACCGCCGCTGAAACTAATGAATTCGTCAATGGAGTGACGCGTATGCGAGTTAAATTACAAAAGACAAAGCTTTCGTCTTTCACGACTGACCTGGGAGGCCGAATCAGAGGAGAGGTAAAGATAAGAATATTGTTTCTTAAAGCACAACTCTTACTAGAAATTTTCTTTTCACGATGAAATGGCTCATAAATAATATTTGCTTTTTTGCAGATATAGATATCTGAAAAAGTCGTCTCACTTTCATCAATTTTGTCAAATTGGTGGGAAAGAAGTTTGGCACTTAGTGATGTGACTGGATATCAGTTTTTCTTTTGGGATGACTTCGAAAAGCGCAGTTTTGGCAATTGTCGTTTTTGCAGAGCAAACGTATATCAGATACCATGGTAACTGCAAAAACGACTGATTGCAGAGCTTGTTACCGTGGTAACAGATACCGTGGTATCTGCAAAAACGCAACTATTGTTTTTCGAAAATGCCATCACGTCCCACATTGAATCCGCGTTAAATTAGCCCTTGTCGACTCTATTCATCCTTGCCGCACTTTGACTCGGATGCCGGACATAAAATAATTAAAGACTGAACGTGTCATGGTTGAAAAGTGGGGAAACCAAGCAAAATAAAAGAAGTTCAAAACAGACGATAGGCTTGACGGTGTAACGTGTCTTCCAAAGTGAAAAACAACATTTTGAAGTTTCTCGTGACTTCGGCACGACCGAAAAAACGCTAAAAATGCGTAGGTAGCCCACAAACGGAAACAATGGTGAAAGGTGAAGATTTCAGAAGCTTTTAATTTCAAAAGGGGTCTAGAGATAATAGAAAAGACAGAATAAGCAAGAGTGGTCCTTTAAGTTAAAGATTGCGTCATGTGATGGTATATAGTGCCTGAATGATGAAGAAATGACGTTAATTGACTAAAGTAAGCCAGATCTAGACTTGCTGTTTAAACAGTTCACATAAATCGTTCTGAAATAGTTCTTTAAAGCATCCGTGCCAGTATCTACGTCCATTCATTCTTTGTCCCCATGCCCATTGTGTATTTCAGTCGCTGAATTCTCTTTACATAATTTTTTTTTCGCGGAATAACATGATGACGACGTGCACGGTAATGGGAAATACTATAGTCTGACCTATTACCTTTTTTGGGCATAGGCTATGTTTTGTCCTGATCAAGATTCGAACGCTCGAAGTTAGAGAGTCAGTAAGCCAGTTTAGCCAAAAGTCTCAGAATTTCCCAATGTTATTTCTTGGTTTTCAGGCTTCGAAAATGCGAAGAAAATAGGTGCAAAACTATTCAAACCTTTCGTATCTCCAGTTTTAGAAAGAATAGGCTACACGCCGTTACTGGCTTCTCCAGCAAATCTTTCGCCATCTAAGCACAAAGGACCATGTTTTGGTCAGCTGTTTATTATCACCCCGAAGAACGACCATAATTCCTCTACGTGGTTGCGTTACGAACAGACGGCCAGGGTCGGGTGGTCGGGGAATTCCTGCCAGGATTCTCCGCACCATCATCACTTCCATACGGAAAAGTTGAGATTTTTCAACCTTATGATGAAAGTGAAGAAGATCTGGCCGGGAACTCCGGATCGTGTGTTCGCACTATTGCTAGGAAAAGATTTTTGTGCAGTAACCAATTACTCACGTGGAAAGACAAGTTAAAGACTAAGTGTAAATCCACTGAAATAAAATTAGGTATTGTGTACTTTAACGTTGGATATAGTGGGGGCAAGATCCGGAGTCCAATCTTTCAACTGTATTTTTAGGCAGCCGGATGGGGGGTTAAAAGGTGATGGAATTTTTCTTTTGATAAGGGCAGAACAAAATAAATGTAATTAGCTGTATCCTTGGAAAAAAAAAAACTTTGGGTCAAATGGATTTTTTTTTTGTCTAGGTAACCCTCTTGAGATCGGAAGCTGCTTTGGTGGAAGGGATGCAACCGTTTGAAATTGATGCAAAGCAGCATACAAAGAGAATTCAGTTTTCGTGTTTGGAGACCGACTGAACTTCAAAACCCTGATGGAGGCAGTTTCAGCAACAATTGGTATCTACATGAATATTCCTATGTTCCCGTCTTACCTTTGCAATTCAAGTTTTCACGTTGTGAGCCCTTTTATCTTTAGACTTGATCAACGCTTTATCTTTAATCGTAGGCCTACCCTTGAAGCGAAGATATGATTTTTTGGGATATAGGCTACTGCCACTTAATTTTTAAAAGTTGACATCTAGGCCTATCTTATAAACATATCTATATTCGAAGTGCAATTTCAATTTTTCGACACATATAATCGAAGTGTTTTTTGCCGACTATAAGTTTTGTGTTAATTTATTTCTCTGTCAGTTGTTTGATCTAAACCAATAAATCAAAATTAATTCTTACACGTGTGTTCAAGGACTCCCGTTAATGTTATAGGCTATGGTTGCGGCTGACAAGGACGCTAGACTTTATTGGGACCATTGGGGCTCTGAACTGATCCATTTAAATTCCTTTAAACGAGGCGTTAGAAAAGTTGCTTATTTAAAATTTATTTTTAAAGTTTCAAATTAATAAAAAAAATATTATATAAAACTGATATTATCGGTATAATACTTCCACTTTTGCAGCTGTAACTCCGCTGCAGCATGCATCAGTCTTGGAATCATACCGGTAAAAAAATGTTGACAGAAAGTGTTGGCGAGGTTGAAAACGACTAATCAGGAAGCGTTGAAACCAAGATATGTTGAATTGCCACGGAAATAAAGTGTTATACACTTTTCCTAAAACTTCCTAAAACTGTCGTACAACAGAAAACGCTGGGGAACCTTGACAGGAAGTGTCGGCATGGTTGAAAACGACTAATCAGGAAGCGTTAAAACCAAGATATGTTGAATTGCCACGGAAATAAAGTGTTATACACTTTTCCTAAAACTTCCTAAAACTGTCGTACAACAGAAAACGCTGGGGAACCTGGGAAAACGTTAATAGAAACTGTTGAATGAGCAAAGACTGTTATGCCAAATCTGTTGATTCGCAGAAACGTTGAGTTGCCACGGAAATAAAGTGTTGTACGCCTTCTAAAACTGTCGGAAGATTAAAAAACTGCTAGGATCCGAGGGAAAACGTTAACGGAAAATGTTGAATGAGCGAGAACTGCTTTGCCACAACTGTTGAAACGTAGAAACGTTTATTTACCACGGAAATAAAGTGTCTGCGCCATATGGAGATTGGAAATGGGAAAAAAGTGTCGAATTTAGAGGAAAGTGTCGTAAAACTTTTTACAGTGTAGGGTACTTCCAGATGTGCTACGATGATGAAACTTGGCAGGCATATCAGGGACCCGACCAAACTGACTTGGAAATAGTCAGTTTCCCGATTCGACCATCGAGGGGGAAATGGAGGGAGGGAGAATCCAGAATATTGAGGCATGCGTAACTTTCGAACGGGTTATGGGATCTAAATGAAACTTGATATCTGGAAGGAACACATGCCTCATCTGTCCCATTTTACGTCCGAACCGGATCCGACAGCTATGAGGAGTTGGAGGGGGGTACCGGAAATATCGTGACACACTTAAAGCGGAAGAATCGGGATGAAACTTGGTGGAAACCATTTCATGTCCGGACCGGATCCGATAACTATGGGGAGGGAGGATTGGAGGGGGATCGGAAATCTCGGAACAAGCTTAGAATAGAGGGACCGGGATTAAGCGAGGTGAGAAGAACAAGGACAAGTTATAACTACATTTTTGACAGAAATGGATCGTATCGGCGCACTGTGGAGGTCTTGGAAGGGGTTTCCCGGAAATCCGGTGATAAAAATGCACTTGGAGGATGAAATTCGGCAGGTGTATTGGGGACCCGGTCAGATTGACTTGAAAGCAGTCATTTCCCGATTAAACTACCTTCGAGATTGAAAAGAAACGGAATCCGGACTACCAGAGTTCCAGTTGACAAAAAGGACATTTTTCTGATCTAACGATTTCATGGGCCCATGATCGTTTGTACCTAAAGCATATGAAATGAGTTTTGGCCCCCTTAAAGTGCGTATCGTAACTGCAAAGTGAAACTATACTTTTGACCAAAAGATCCGTTTTCGTGATTCCCAAAGGCCAGTGATAATGTTTCCCTCAAGGGTTTCGATTACAAAAAAAGAGAAGAAAATTTATTTTAAGTTTTTTTGGATTTTTTTTTTTTAACATAAAATTTTGTAATATAAATAATTTGAATGATGAAAATAATAAACGTGGAAAGATAATCGTGTTAAAATTGTATAATATGATTGAATTTAGTTTTGTTAATTTAATTTTATAAATAAAGATAGGATGGAATTGTAAAGATTAGAAAGAATTGAAGGAAACAAAATAATTAAAAAATTAAAATTTAAAAGTGGAGATAGAGGAAAGTGTAGGTGACGCTAAATAGATAGGCCGGTCATGTGATTAGTCACCTGGCCAATTCATATTTGACTGGAAAAACAGAAAAGAAACTACGAGGCTTCAAAAAAAAAAAAAAATGACTCCAAAAAACTTAAAGCACCAACCTTACCGCAAAGTGGAAAAAACATTTTTAAGAAACTAGAAATTTTTTAAGATTGGTGGGCCCATGATCGTCTGTGCCCCAAGTATTTTGTTTCTAGATCCAGTTTGAACCCCTTAAGTGTGCATCTTAGTCGCAAAATGCAAAAAATAATACTTTCGAGCGAATGATGTAAATACTTTCATGACCCAAGAGTAGTGAAGATACGACTATACCCTTGCGGGCGCGTCTTGGAAGACGTCTTGGCCAACGTCTTAAGACGTTTAAACGTCTTGAAGTTCAACATCTTAAGACGTTCAACGTCTTGGAAGACGTCTTGGCCAGCGTCTTGAGACGTCTTGAAGTTCAACATCTTAAGACGTTTGTCTTGGACTTGAAGACGTTTGAAATCTTGTTGAACTTCTTCAGATGTTGAACTTGAGAATTTGAAGTGCGGCAAGGGTATAGTCGTGTCGTCTCAAGTATTCTGGAGCTGTCACACTCTTGACGTGTGCATCTGTAGTAACCCCTGGAGCTGTCACACTCTTGACGTGTGTGTACACCATTTGTAGTAACCCCTCGCCTTGGCAACGGCGGGGCCTTGACAAAAGGCTGGCATGTCCCGGGATCGAACCGGGGACCTTTGGATCACGAGTCCAGTGCTCTACCGAATGCGCCACGGAGGCTCATACCAGTAAGCTGGAGAAAGCACTAGGTGGAACGTCTGCGAGACATTACTGAGCGCGGGTGAAACGTGACGCGTTTGCGAACAAGCATCTCGAGTGACAGATTGAGCTACGTCACCGCCCGACTGGGTCGACTGTAGTCTGTTGTGGGGGTGGGGTGAGGGAGGGAGAGCCTATCGATCGGGCCTGCATCCGATCACGAGCCTAGCTGCAGTAGTTCACTTATTTGTCCGCTTGGCTGTGCTCACGACGCAGTCTCCGGAGAAACGGACATTGGGTTTCCAGCGAGAAACTGCTGCAACACGCGCGCGCACTAGGTGGAGCGTCTGCGAGACATTACTGAACGCGGGTGACACGTGACGTATTGCGCACAAGCATCTCGAGTGACAGATTTAGCCAAGAAATGTTTAAATTCAGATCTGACGTTTGAAATATTTAAATTTAAATCGGACGTTTGAAGTTTACAGTTGTAAACATTTGAAATTTTAATTACTTTGTGGTTATGCTTCTATAGTTTTGAAGTATGAATCTTGAGTCATCTTGAGAGACATTGCGAACAAGCATCCCTCGTGACAGATTGAACCAGGTCAGTGTCTGACCGATCGCTGTAGGTCGTTGTTGCGAAGTTCAAGATCTTAAGATGTTTAAATCTAAAGTATTTAAATTTGAATCTGACGTTTGAAGCTTGCACTTGTAGACATTTGAACATTTTAATTACTTTGTAGGTATAGTTGTATGGTTTTGAAGTAAGAAATCTCGAGTCATCTGGACACTTCATTGCCGTATAGTTGTATAGTTTCAAGGAAACGTCAGTGAGACACTACTGAGCACGGGAGACGCGTGACGCACTGCAAGCAAGCACCTCTGGTGATCTACTAGAATATGTCTCCACCCGACCACCGAGTTATAGGTAGTTGAGGGTGGCGTGAGGGAGGGAACGCAAGCCCCCCCCCCACCCGATCATAGGCCTAGTCGCAATAGTTCACCCATTACCCGCTTGGCTGTGCTCGAGACGCACTACTGTCTCCGGAGACACACGCATTTGGTTGCCAATCTGAAACTGTTGATTTCAAACACGCGCGCAATCAATAGTCCTGTCTCCGGAGAGCAGTACCGTTAGCGATGTTCGTTGCGTGTTTGGCTTCACTCAGGAAACAAAGGCTGTGCCTAATGAACGAGCTCGCGGAGGGGAGCTGACCGATCGTGAGACAGTGTTTACGTGTGTAGGTGACTGGTTGCTATGGTAACCTTGTGATGTTGATTGAAGGGGGCTTTTAATGAACAAGCAAGAGATTCATGAGTCACTGTTTACCTGTTTCTGGTCGGTTGGCCTAGGCATCCATGTCTTGATGTTAGGTAGTATGGGAACTGCTAGGGCTTTTAATGAAAGCACGCACGAGACTAGGAACGGAGCGAGCAGTACTGTTCACTGCAGTCGTCTAATAGCACTTGTTAGGCATTGCGTCTCATTAGTTGCTGTTTACGTGTTTTTGCCGGGTTGGCATGGTAACCTTGTGTTGATGATTTCTGAGCACGCAAGGGACTGAGGGGATTACCTCCGTTTCGCGGAGGGGAGAAGACTTGATCGATCGTGAGACAGTGTTGCGTGTCAGGCTGACTGGTTGTGATGGTAACCGTGTGTTGTTGATTCAAGGGGGACTTTTAATGGACACGCAAGCGATTAATGGGTCACTGTTTACGTGTATCTAGTGGGATGGCTACCGTTTGTTGTTGTTTACGAGTACAGGAACCGCGTGGGCTTTAAATGAAACAGCGCACGAGACTGGGGAAGGAGAGAGTGGTACTATTACATAATAGCACGCATTAGGCTTTGCATAACATTAGTCACTGTTTATGTGTTTTGACGGATGGCATTGTAGCCATGTGCTGTTGATTTGGGTGAAACACTTGAGACTACTAATGAGCACGCAAGAGACTGGGGTAATTAACCTCAATTAAGAGAAATAGGGAATTCGCGTCAAAGTCATCTGTGGCATGGAAAGGTTTTACTGTTCTACGATTACAAAACGCTCACGCTTAAAGTTTCTCTGAAAAGGTAGCTTGTTTGTACATCTGACATTTGGTTAGTTTGACTCATCTAAGGATTTTAGTATTTTTAATAAGGGGCTCTAGTAGTTCAGAGTATGCGCTGATTACATGGCAACTCAAAAATTAAATTCATCTGAAGCCTGCATTTCCATGTGTTACGGACGCTAATGGGTAAGTGGCGTAAGATACCTCTGTCGTTGATGAATAGTACAAGCGTAGAGGTGGAAGCACATAGAGCTACCACAAATTCAAAAGAATGACACTGTCGGATCTCAGTACTATTCGGTTAAACTTTAACGACCATCTTGTGGATTGAAAGAGCACCACAACCTACACACAGTTCATCGATTGTCCGCTTGTCTGTGCTCACACTGCACCACTAGACAACTCATTCACCATTCGAGTCGAGATAGAGAGAAAGAGACAAGAATAATTACCGACAACGTGCTTCCGTTGACGTGAGAGCGTTCACCTCTGTTGACGCACTGACCTCCATCATTCCCCAACAGCTGGCTATAGTCCTATTGTTACTGCTGTTGTTGTTTGTATCTACAGTAAATGATGAGGGGAGGGAGCAACTAAACTCTATCTGACCAAGTCCAAAGCACACCCGAGAACCTCGGGAAGAACGAGAAACGTCAGCCCCGAACGACGACTCATTTCCTGTGTCAACGAATTAAAGACGTTCGTTGGGCACAGCTATGATGACACTTCGGGTTCTTCCATTAGGTACACGGCGATTGTTCATCAGCACGCAGAGTTGGTCACCACGAGTATTGATCAAGCAAGCTTCCTGATGTCAATTCTGTCCACAGCGACTATAGTTCGTTAGATGACCGCTTGGCTCTGCTCGCTTTCGCGTTGGTCATGTCTTCGGAGAGGCCAATGTCTCATTTCCAAGAGATACTCTAGGACTTTAGGCGACACAGTGTGCGTGCGCTTGCACTAACCGTTTATCCGAAGACAAAGTACAGCAATTTAAAGTCGCGATCACGCTGCCAACAGTGTTTTGCTCGTCTGCAGATTTTAAACGAAGTTTCACTCGATCGGAGATGCAGATAGAAAATGAACAGCTCAGTTCGCAAACACTAAGCTGTTGTAATCGCCATACCATCTGGTATTAGGTGTTTGCAGAGTTAAATATTTGCAGAGAGACTTTGATTTTCACACAATTAACCGTTATCGCACTATGTTAACATTCTGATGATGATACTTTTCTATTCGGCGCAACACCACACCTAATTTAAGCACATAGCTTAGTGGTTCGCACTGACGACAGTTGTTAGGATCATTGAGACAGAGAAACTTGCTAAATGAAATTGCTCGGTGGTCAATCATAAATGCCGTGACAGCTGGTGGTAGTAGTTTACAGAGAGAAAATGTTCCATAGTATACGAATAGGTAACTGTTACTACACTTTTTTTTTCGCTTATTGGTGTTTCTGCATTGCAGTGAGACCTGGTGTTAGTATATTTCGGAGAAAAAACAAGCATTCGAGAAAACAAGCATGGACATAGTTCGCATTCAAGTGACCACCATTTATAAGTGCGATGGTATGGTGGCTTACGTAATCACGATGCTAGCTGCAGGTATTTGCAGAGATACATTTTTCCCGATTTTACTGCTAACTAACTGTTAGTTTCACTCGTTCGATGTTGCAGAGCGTCAATGATCAATTGAGTTTGCCACTCTTTAGCTTTCTGTTTTCACCATGTCAAGTGATATTATCTGGTTACGCAGTTAAATTTGTCACAAGTTGACACCTCGTCAACTGTTAGTTTTACTCGAACGGTGTTGCGTTTCTGAAACTGGGCTTTCGAAAATGCCATTCCAACTGGTAGTAGGTGTTTGCAGAGATAACGTTTACACAAGTTTACAGCTAACTAAGTATTAGTTTCGCTCGTTCGAATTTCCAGAGGGAAAATAAAGTTGACTCAAGATTCATACTTCAAAACTATAGAAGCATAACCACAAAGTAATTAAAATTTCAAATGTTTACAACTGTAAACTTCAAACGTCCGATTTAAATTTAAATATTTCAAACGTCAGATCTGAATTTAAACATTTCTTGGCTAAATCTGTCACTCGAGATGCTTGTGCGCAATACGTCACGTGTCACCCGCGTTCAGTAATGTCTCGCAGACGCTCCACCTAGTGCGCGCGCGTGTTGCAGCAGTTTCTCGCTGGAAACCCAATGTCCGTTTCTCCGGAGACTGCGTCGTGAGCACAGCCAAGCGGACAAATAAGTGAACTACTGCAGCTAGGCTCGTGATCGGATGCAGGCCCGATCGATAGGCTCTCCCTCCCTCACCCCACCCCCACAACAGACTACAGTCGACCCAGTCGGGCGGTGACGTAGCTCAATCTGTCACTCGAGATGCTTGTTCGCAAACGCGTCACGTTTCACCCGCGCTCAGTAATGTCTCGCAGACGTTCCACCTAGTGCTTTCTCCAGCTTACTGGTATGAGCCTCCGTGGCGCATTCGGTAGAGCACTGGACTCGTGATCCAAAGGTCCCCGGTTCGATCCCGGGACATGCCAGCCTTTTGTCAAGGCCCCGCCGTTGCCAAGGCGAGGGGTTACTACAAATGGTGTACACACACGTCAAGAGTGTGACAGCTCCAGGGGTTACTACAGATGCACACGTCAAGAGTGTGACAGCTCCAGAATACTTGAGACGACACGACTATACCCTTGCCGCACTTCAAATTCTCAAGTTCAACATCTGAAGAAGTTCAACAAGATTTCAAACGTCTTCAAGTCCAAGACAAACGTCTTAAGATGTTGAACTTCAAGACGTCTCAAGACGCTGGCCAAGACGTCTTCCAAGACGTTGAACGTCTTAAGATGTTGAACTTCAAGACGTTTAAACGTCTTAAGACGTTGGCCAAGACGTCTTCCAAGACGCGCCCGCAAGGGTATAGTCGTATCTTCACTACTCCCAAGGGCCCATGGTCATTTGTGTACCAGTGAATTTACTTACAAAATGGATTCCTATCCCTCTTAAATTGCACATGTAACCGCAAAGTACACGGCGTATTTTGCTAAACCATACATTTTCATGCATCCGAAAGGTCCATAATCGTCTGTGCCTAACACAGCACGAATCTTAGCTGTTACCCTTACCTACTGCGTCTGCTTGCAAGTGCCATCTGAGCTTACAGTTCTTGTTTTTCTTACAGTGTAGGCACATCTGTGTGCGTATGGCATGTCTTGAAAGATTTCTGGGTTGGTATAGTTCCTTTTTGGGATCCCAAAACGTATGTTGAGGAAGTTGTCCGTCTGTCCCTCTGTCAGCACGATAATTCTCGAAGGGACTGAGGTATTTTTATGAAACTTGGTGGGAGGATCCTTTGGGTGAAAGTACAGGTTAAGCTCGAAGATGGGCTCTGTAGCCCTATATTTAGGGCTGGGGGAGGGGGTTCAAATTAAGGACAAACAAATATTTTTAAACAGCTAATGAGATAATCTATTATGAAGAAAGAAGACCTACTGAACACGAATATGAAAACCATTTTCTCGCCGGACAAGTAGTTCGCCCGAAATCCGGCAAAAACCGGAAACTTCAGATAAGACTTTCTAAAATTTTCTGGTTTCGGCCGGATTCCAGGTGTACTATATGTCCGGGTAGAAAAGAAATGTCATATATGGATTCAGCATATTTTCTTACCCTTAAATTGAACATTTAATCAACTTCAAATAAAACTTTTACTTTTAACAAATTTTCCGGTTTTAGACCAGTCCTCGTGCCAAGTTTGAACAAAATACCTTAACCCCTTCGTGAGTTATCATGCTAACAGACGGACGGACAGACAGACAACTTTTGCGATGTCATTGGTATCCCACCACTTACATTTTGGGAAAAAAAAAACGGATTGTGTGTGCACTTACCTTTAGCGTTTTTCATAGACAGATGGATGGATCATGCTTGGATCCAAGCATGGATCCGTTAACATCACGCATGGGGGGGGTGGGAGGGGGACGCCTCCCTCAATGTTGTCGGCCAGTCGATAAAAAATAACCGAGTCGACACGAAGCGCCGCAATTCCTCGTAAGAACAGTCGCACCTGAACGCAGGGTACATATCAGTCGCAACTGAACACACTTGGAAACAGTCGAATTTTCCTAAAAACAGTCGGTCTTTCGTAAGAATAGTCGATTTTTTCTGAAATCGGTCATTTTTTAAATCAGTCGATTTTTCGTCAAAACATTCTTTTTTTTCTTAAAAACAGTCGATCTGCAAAAACAGTCGGTTAAAATGACTAGCTGGTCGGTAAATACCTTGCTAGTAACGCCTCTGCTTCGAATAAGTTATATGCGCCTATAGAGGAGGTAATCGTACCCAGGGGTGCATTCAAATCGAGTTCATCGAGATGGATACGGAAGGTGAAGCCTGGCCAAAAAGTCTGGATGTCTGGGGTGTCGAAAACCTCAGATTCCAGAAGGAAGGTATTATTGGAGAACCGGAATAGAAGCACCCCATACTCAATAGCCGCGTTCGTTTTCATCGTTCGTCGTTGTCGGTACCAAAAATGTCGTTTATTTTTTTTTCTTATTGGCGTTTTTTTTCTTTTGTCGTTTTCTTTTGTCGAGAATTTTGAAAATTCGCGCTTAATTAATGAACCGAAATGTTGAAACTGACTTTCCGCCTCCCTTCGTCGTTTCAAGAACGACGAATGAAACGGCGGTTCAACCGAACAAAGAAATCTCCTTATTCTCGGCAGTTCAACGCCGTTCACGAACGACATTATAAATAAAACGTTTGTAGTAAAACGACGGTTGGAACGGCGAACCGAACGACGAAAACGAACGCAGCTCAATGTGTTATATCTGTACTGCATTTTTCTCTCTAGTACATCTTACGTCATCGTGGGTGCACCGTTCGCTGAGGAGCAACTTGGTCACTGGGACGGAATCAAAACACCGGGTCAAGTATATAAATGCTGCCTTGATCCGAACAAGCCTAGGGGATGTGAACCATACTACATAGCAGGTGCGTTAATTCAACCTTTCTTGTTTCAAAAGTCAGCATTAACCCTCGAATTTTTTCTTCCTGTCTATAGATATCCTTTTTCGATCCGTTTCCGAAACCCCGGGGCGTTGGACGCCTCAGATTCAAGGATTCGGAAGGGACAATAAATACTGGCACAACAAATCCACAGAATGAATGGGCCTGGAGAAAAAGGACAGTGATTGACGGATATGATTGGGGAGGCAAAAGATATTCAAAAGGGGATATTTAAGAAATGTTGAAGGATAGCAAAGTTAGCGATCATGATTATCGTGAAAATCTGGATGGGTTGGCTTGGCTGTACGGAAGCTATAGATACATAGGAGTTCGGGGATGAAGCAAGCAATGTCCCTTGATTTGTACAGTGGAAATAGTGGGATCTAGTGATTAATATCTATCCTTCAATAGTTGCGTTTTTAAATCTTATTCTCAGTTCTTGCTTCTTAATTCTCGTAGAAATTACCGTTTTTGCTCTTTTCACTTCGGGGGGGGGGGTAGCCGGAACCCTCCGTAAAAATCTCTTGTGGAATTTGTCGAGAGATGAAGCCAGGAGGCATCCCACCTACGTCCGTGACGGCAGAAAATTTGTGTCGAAGCTGAATATTTTCCGAAAAGTTTGTTGATTTATTTTGCTTCTGTTTTAAAACTGCAATGATTCTTTTCGGTTTCAGACCCAAAGAAGAAAGACACCCCAAAGGACCGGATTGTAGACGGATTTGATGATATGCTACTTGGCTCCACTATCATACAAGATGACCCCGGAGTTGGACAGATTCTGGTAAGTTGTTTTTAGACCAGTTCTTCTATGTTCTAGCCTATATCCGTTTGTGTGGCACCAGAGGCGTTAATGGCCAAAATGTGTTTTTTTTTTTTTGGGGGGGGGGAAGGTATCTACCGACTGCCTGGTCATTTTTACCGACTGTGTTTGCGGGAAAAAACCACTACTTTCAAGAAAAAATCTACTGTTTGACGAAAAATCTACTATTTTCAAGAAAAACCAACTGTTTTAAAAAAAAAATCGACTAATTTTACGAACTGACTATTTTGTCATATGAACTGTTTCCAAGAAAAAAAACATCGACTGTTTTTACGAAAAATCCTCCGCCCAATTCGTGACACCACTGTGTGGCACTTCTCTTCGGCCGAGTGCCAAATAGCGATCGCAGTTTCTGTCCGTGCGTCGGTCTGGGTTTTGCTAGTTCGGGCCCTTCCACATAAGCTAGGACGATGTTGACAGATATATCAAGGACTTGACCAGATTAACACTACCCCGATCCAAACATCTGGGGGGAGTGGAGGGAGTGGGAATCCGAAAAAATTAGGTATACATATAACTTTCGAGTGGGTGACAACCGCTCAGTTTGGTTCGCGCCATCCTGTGTGTTAATATTTATTAACCAGCCCGTTTCATACAGGTGTGCGCTCCTCGGTTTAGAAATATCTTCAACCAGAATGCTACCCTTGGCGTTTGCTTCGCTGGAAAAGAGTCGGCCAGCTCGTCGACGATGTTCAAAAAGGTCTCACTAGCCAAAGCCCGTAAGTTTTGACCTTAAATTGAACTTTGGAGCAATAAGGATGTTTGGAGCAATAAGGATGTGTGTTGTGTGCTGCGAAACGTCCCCAGGTAAACGCCCAAGCCAAACATCTCCTTGACAAAACTTCCCCGTGGCAAAACGACTCCATGGCAAAATATCCCCATGGCAAAACGTCCCTATGGCTAAACGTCTCCATGGCATAGCGTCCCAATGGCAAAACTTCCCCATGACAAACCGTCTCCATGGCGAACGTCCCCAACTATAGATTTTGAAGTTCACCTGGTCTTCAGCCGTATGACTCGAGGCAAAAGAATTTCGAAATATTTCTTTCGCAGATGCAGGGACCGTTAAGAGAAACAGTACCACCTGTCTTGTCCTGGAAGAAAAACTTTCCTTCAAATATTCCTATCATACATTTCAGAAAATTGCATGTGATGTCTGATGAAAACTTAAATCCTAAAGAAAGGAATTTTTTGTTTTTAGTCGGAAACGTTTTACATCAGGACGTTTATCAATGAGGACGTTTCGCCCTGGGGACCTTTTGTTATTGGGTCGTTTCGTCGGGGATGTCTCACCAGAGACATCCCTGACTTGAGACGTTTCTCAGACAAACCGTATGTTCCGGATGAGTAGCTTTTGTATGTGATGAAGTTTTCTTTTTTTTTTGATAATATTTGATCAAGACCTGCATTCTCATGACACTCGAAATTCTTGCGACATCGTCCAAGAAGCGTCGTCAACAAAAAGAGCTTATTTTTTAATTAGATTTTTACGCCGACTATTTGGAATCTACCCAGGAATCTACTACCGTTAGATATCCGGAATTCTAATAACCTTATTTCATTCAAGCGAGCAGCGAAAGATTATTTCAGGAAAATTGTTTAGTGTTTTCCTCCTTTAGACCCCCCCGGTTTTTTTTCGTTTTTTCTTTATTGTTCCTTGTTTCTCTTGTTTGTTTGTTTTCAAAGTTGAAACTTTCTGGTTGCGAACTTCGTCCTGCCTTAAAAGAGGTACAGTAATAGGAATTTCACCACTAGCAGAAATAAAACTGGCGCAACCCTCCACACAAATCCTTCGAAACGTATCGGTATTGCCATTTCCAGAATGTCGTCAATTCCTTTCGGAAGGTTTAAACGCGAAGGGTGTCAACATTACGTGGAGGAACCCTAAAAGAGATTCAGGGAATACTTTCCAGCTAGCGAGGCACATTGCGACAACTGCGAGAATCGTATTCCTGGAGTTGCATCCACTTTTCCGTTGGATTTAATGCGAAAGTATATGGAAAGGTGAAATCACCGGGATAAATATCGAATCATGGTTGTTTTAGAAAAAATATTTCACTCGATATTCCTTCATTCTCTCATGTTCTTTATGACGCTTATATTTTTTTTTATCACTCTCAAAATTCCTGTCAAAGCATTCAGCTTTCCGTGGACGTTTTTACTAGCTTTCTGGGATCACTTTCCGAGAAAGTGGATCCCAAAGCGTGAAAACCGGTGCAGAAAGTTCGGCAACTTTCCGAAGCAGCGCGAAAACCGTTGGAAAGTGATTCCGAATCTGCTTTCCAGCTCGCGGAAACACTCCTTAATGCATTTGTTTTCAGTGGTATATGGGTTACTTGTATTCCTTGAATTTCATATACTCTTTGAAGACTAACTCTTATCTGTCGATGAAAAATCGCCATGTACCTAGCGGAAGAGCCGGAAGCGTCACCACAGCTATCCCGAAAAACGCCTTTTGTTGGTTGATTAAGGGTTTGAGTCATTGTCCGGGTGACGTTTCTCATTCTTCACGAGGTTCACTGGCATGTTTTGGACATGGTCATATAGAGTATTGAACCCCCTGAAGAAACCTGAAGATGTTCTTAGGAAGAAAGTGTTTTTTTGAATTTTACGTAACTTAAGGTGACGTCTTGAGTTGAAGTTTTTTCAGCTGTCTAAAGTGTCTACACCATCTTGCTTAGACTGCCTTTTGTGTTTTCCGTAGCTCATTTGTGGAACTACAAGCTTCTGAAATCCACGCCTTTCACTTTTGTTTTATTTTGTCCGTGCGGATTTTCAGAGCTTTTCATCCAGCCGATTTTTACTGGTCATGCAACGCAAACTTTGCCAAAAGCTTCAAGGTCAGCCGACAATTCTTTCTCACAGAAGGACATGAGCAGATTCGAAGTGTAGTTTTTCATTCTTATAGTAGGCCATGGTAGTCCAGTAAAAGTACGGTTTGACCCGGATGAAATTGCGACGCAAATGTTTTGACACTAAAATGTTACGAAAAAATCGCTGAATAACATATCCAAAATCCACCGAAATCGCCCGATGGGAAATATTTCTAGGGCAGCTTGAAAGGATGGAGGGGGTGAAAAATTAAGGGGCGACAAAAAAGGTTTTGTTTAGGGTAATATCCAGTCGATTCAGTGGAAATTAGACATGCTGAGTCCATATCTGAACTTTAATTTTTTTCCCCGATAAGGCAAAAATATTTATATAGGATAATATGACAGTCGAGTTAGGTAGGGAGACACGTTGATTCCATCTCTGATCTGTATTGTTTCATCCGATAAGTAGTTCACCCGGAATCTGGTGAAAACCGGAATTCCAATAAAAAAAAAAGTTGTTCGATAGCACAGTCGGTTTAGGGGTAAGGAGACCTTCTGATTCCATATCTAAACTTTTTTTTATCCACCTGATAAGTAGCTCGTCCAGAATCCGGCGAAAACCGGAATTCGCTACCGTACAAGCTTAGAAGAAGACCTGCTCAGGCCATATCTATACTTTTTGTATCCGACCGACAAGTAGCTCACTCGGAATCCCTGCGAAAACCGGAACTCGGTACCTAAGTTTCATATGGACTAGAAGGCTACGAAATACGATCTTATTGCAGCATGAGAAAAAGAACTTGCGAATCTACAAAAGGAAGTCTGAAAATACTCTGATGCGTTACGGCATCGCCTGTTCTTGGCCAAGCTAGCTTCCTCATTCAAGTTTGTCTGTCCGGATTGGATACATTCTACGCCTTTAGCATCGTAGTTCCATTCTATGCAAGTGAAATTGCAGATAATAGGATGGGAAAGCAACTCTTCTGCAAAGAACCCGGGGAAATGGGTATGGCAACTTTCTGCTGAAGTTACATCACAGCGACGATCAAGAAGAACGCAGTCCCCAAATCTTCTTCGCGTCGACCCGTGCAGTTGCCAAGCAGGATGTTACTAGCGACACGGTCAAATGCGACGGCCGTAGTTACCAACGAGCCCCTACAGCTGCAGAGGTTGGTTCCAACATATCTATCAACCAGTATACTACTACATCGAGCTAGAAGTCTCCTTTATATACCTTGGCTCCCTCATCGAACACAGATGGTGGCTGCAACGAAGAGATCGCAACGCGGATCCGTCAAGATGAGAAAGAGCGCGCAGAACCGTCGAAGTGGCACGAAGGCACCAAAACCAAAATCTCGATCTATCAGGTGAGGATCCCTATGGTCATGTTCCAGAGGTCCCTAATATGGACCATAAAGGCAGTCGTTGCTCAATCGCTCAACGTTTTTTACCACGACAGTCTTCGAACACTCCTTGGCGTACGCCTCAGTGATAGGACCTGGAAGAAAAAATTGAATATGGAAAAGTGAGGCCACAACGCCCTGAAACTAAACAGGACTGCAAACCCATAGGAGGCTTCCGCTGCCACGATGGTGGTGGGATTTATTCTGGATGCAAATCGCGATATTCTTCACCAAAGACCTCGACTCATTACTCAGTTGCGTCTGCCAAGGTTCATAGACAGGGAAAGCTAAACAGCTTGCCTCCTGAACCAAGAAAGTCAAGTTAGTAACTACTGCAAGAACAGTCTTGTGGAGAGCGCATGGGAGAAGTTGCACCAGCTCCAGCCGAAACCCCATACTGATGCTCCAAACCGACTTTTACGTCTATCTAATTCCCGTTTTGTCTACTGTCTACCTGTCCTTCGAGAAAAAAAGAGATCAGATATGGATTCTACATGGATTCTTACCCCTGAAACTGTAATCGACGTCAAAATATACTTTTAATCGACGTCAAAATATACGGAAATTCTAGTTTTTGCCGGATTCCCGACCTCGTTCCGGACGAACTACTTACCGGGGAAAAACAGCAAAGTCCAGAGATAGACATAAAATGTCTTCCAACTCGTAAATCGTCATATTAGCGTAAATAAAAATTCTTTAGAATAAACTTTGCTTCTGTTGAATTTCTGGTTTTCACCGGATTCCAGGAAAACTAAAAGTCGGACGAAGGAAAAATATTCAAGGCCTTAGCAGGCCTCTTTACCCCTAAGCCGACTGTGCTTTTAGACCAAACAATTTTCTTTGAGAATAAACTGTTTTCTTGTATGGTACCGAATTCCGGTTTTCGCCCGATTCCGGGCGAGCTACTTGTCGAAATGAATTCAGCGGGTCTCCTTTCCCCTAAACCGACTTTGGTAGACCAAAAAAGATTTCTTTTTTTGTAAATAATCTTTTTGCTTCTATGGTACCGAATTTCTGGTTTTCACTGGATTCCGCGCGAATTACTTGTCGGATGAAACAATACAGTTCAGAGATGGAATCAGCGTGTCTTCTTACCCATAACTCGACTGTCATATTATCATAAACAAATATTTTGTTTTCTTCCCTGAATTTTTCACCCGCTCCATTCTTTAATCAGCCCTAGAAATTTTTCCCAGCAGGCGATTTCGCTGGATTTTGGATATGTTGTTCAGCAATTGTTTCTGAACACTTTAGTGTCAAAAAGATTTGTGTCGCAATTTTGTCCGGGTTGACCCCTTTTTTTCTGTACTTTTACTGGACTATGGTAGGCCAAGCCCATCATCTGTTTTGGACTTCTTTTTTTTTGCTTGGTTTTCCCACTTTTTAAGCACCTCCCAGCTCCCACGTTGAAGAGCGGGACAAGAAAATTGCTAATTTAACACTAACAGAAATTGTAATCTTTTCGATACACGATATTTTCTGAGCCATTTCGTCGTGAAAAGATCATTTCTAGTAAGAGTTTTGCTTTATTTAGATCACTCTGAAATGATAACAGACTTTTCACTGGCTGATGTCTTTAGTCGCGTTTTTTGTCACCTATCTACCAAGGCCTTAGTTCATTTTCCCGTTTTTTGCACCAAGCGCTTACTCCTTACTGCTCTTTTGACCGTTTTTGGACCAAGCCCTTTCTCCTTTCTGCCCAGGCCTGCGAAGAAAGGAGATAGGCAACTCCGAGGTGAGTTGACCTATCTCCTCAGGAGAACGGCGCCTGACTCCTCTCTGCCAAAAACGGTCAAATTAGCAGAAAGGACAGAGGACTTGGAAGAGAGGCCTTTGAGCTCTTTTGGCAAAAAACGCGACTTTTATTTGTACCTTAGAAGTAGTGTCACGCCCCCGTTCTTTGTGAGTGCTTCTAGTGGTACTTTCTCCAGACAAGGAAGAAGTCACGCTCAATGATAACAGATGGCAGGGATTTTGACAAAGAATTTTTCAGATTTCGTACTTACTGACGGCAAGCAGATGAAGTATGACTACGCCTGGACTGGATATACTCAAATGGGCATCTCTTCCCACTTCGTTAAAAACAGCGTAAGTACCACCGGTTGCTCCTTTTATCAGAGGGGTCATAATTTGCTGTACGTAGTTCAAAGCAGAATCACGCTAGGGAGTAGCCAAGACTTGAAAAATTTAACACGCACTTGAATAGCAGCGATACTAGTACTACCAGCGATAGAGAACATCCCTGCTGAAACTCAAGCGCTCGTGCACCAGCGCTGGCTCTAATAACTTCATTTTCTGAACACAGCAAAAAAAGATAGAATCTCCCATGTTTCCACGATGTGTGAAAATCGCACCTGACCTTTACTAGAAATTTCTAAACCTACAACTTATTTTCGAAGCATGGAAGGCACAGGTCTTGGCGCTAGTCCCTAGTCTTATTTTGCTCTGACTCGGTTGTTCAAAAAGGTCTTCTACGGTGAATTAATCTTGAATTAATCTATAAGTTTAATTGATTTCCAACAGACTATGCCCAGCTTCGAGAGAACGTAGGCGGTGCTCTTTTCACTCAGAAAACGAGAGAAGGGAACGGACTTCCAGAGCGTGCTTCTTCATTCTATCATTGGCCCCTAGATAATGGATTTGGAGGGCCCTTTTTGAATAACTATGTTATGACTGACTAGCTATGGCCCCTGCTTTGATGTGGTCCCTTGACCTCCTATACTGTCTTTGTCCTTTCCTCTCCCACTCGTTTCTCAACTTCTTCTGTTTCATACTGTCGTTTCTTCACCATTGAACCGCACAGGGAAAAAATTTGTTGGTCGACCGACTAGTCTTTAGCCTTTCTTTGTTTTTCTTCTTTGCTTTGTTTTTCAAGACATGAAATTTCCCAGTTATTGAAATCTCGAAGCAATTTTTTATTTCTTTTCTTCGAAGTGCATTATTTCCGTTTTTGTCCAGAGTGTGATAAAGTTCATCGTCATCATAATTATTTATACATAAGCACATTATAATCATCATTTCTTCTTTCAGAGTACTGGCGATATTCTACTCGGTGCACCAGGAGTGTCTCTTTGGAGAGGTAACATAGCCCCCCCCCCCCGTTGGTTGGTCGAAGATTTCTGAATCTGACAGTTATATAACGCCCCGCTTAGCTGGAAAACCGAGCATTTCCAGTTACTGATATCATGGTAGCCGAGATGGGTTTCAGGGGCGTGTACAGTGTATCGATGGTCCGCGGTAAACCCATTACGCGGACCACCCAGAGAAACCCTTAGAACGCTCGAGTACGAAATATAAATAGTTTAGCCTACTTTGAGAAAGGTAAATAATAAGATTAAGTAAAATAACTGTTCAGACTCAGAAAGGATCTGACAAAACAACATAAAGATGTTAGCTTGGTCAGAACAGGCTGACCCTAACCGACTAGCCTGAACAAACACAAGATTGACTTTTCCATGGACTGACTGAACAGACCCGGCGTAAAGACCTGAAGTCAAGACCTTAACCAACTGACCTAAAGTAGATACCTGAACCATACCATATAAACCACGACACAGCCCAACGCCTAAACCAATCTGAATCAATCTGAAGCAAGTAATCTGAATCGCAACTGACGGTTCAGCTCGGCCGTGTGTCTCTTATAAGGCTGGTGAAATTAGATTCGAGGCCCATTAGCTTCGCTATGTACATAGAGTTAATTAAGCGCTTGACAAAGAGGCCGACACAATAAGAAGACCGGAAATGTACAAGACCAGATTGTCTGGGTCAAGGGCTCTAATGAATATTTTTATTTTACGTCAGCCTATAGTAGAGAATACAAATTAAACATTGTGTGGAGTTAGAAATGTTTTTGTAGTTGTTTATAGTCGGAAAGATATAGGGTTCGTTCCAGCTCTTCTTCGTAGTTACTTCGGAGTAACTACGTGTGACGTCACAAATTAACTACTACCTGGAACGGTCTAAGTTACTACGGGACGAGATAATGCGCGTTGTCTCTCATTGCTGCCCCGAGTTCCCTTCTCAAGACGGCTCTTGGAAAGTGAAAGTTAGCTAAGATGATCGGGTACTATCTTTACAAAAAGTTACTTCGAAGTGACGGTCTTCCTTGTGCTCCCCGTAACTTTGTGACAAGCTGGAACGGTGAAAGTGACTGAAAAGTAACTATTTAGTAACTTTCGAGCAGAGCTGGAACGAACCCATAGTTTTCCCTGTCTTTTGTTTCTTCCCCATATGTATGGTGAATTCTTTCTCGTTTTTTTCCAGTTTACAGTAATTTGGTTGAGAGTAGAATTTTTA
Source organism: Branchinecta lindahli (assembly GCA_023053555.1). Lineage (NCBI taxonomy): Eukaryota > Metazoa > Arthropoda > Branchiopoda > Anostraca > Branchinectidae > Branchinecta > Branchinecta lindahli. Next base: position 23,461,216 of record JAKZAO010000006.1, read on the forward strand.
TGTGTGAATGTGATGGTCTGAGGTTTGAAGGACAGAAAAATAAAAAATAACATTAAAGCTAAAGTATTAGGGGGAAGAATATTATATGCAATATCGGCTTATTTTCAAAAGTTAAATGACGTTAATAGTTAAAAGTGGGTAAAAATAGATTGATTAACATCACCGAGGGATGGAGCAGTAGCCACAAAAGTACGAAATATGATTTTTTAAGTAATATACAAATAAGTTAAACTACAAAAGAGGCTACGGGTAAAAAAAAGTTGTGTTTAAAAAACTGTGTTGTAAAAAAAAATCCATCGAAACCTTTGGTATTGTTGTATATTCAGTGATCAATGCCTGGGCTTTATTTTCTTTCTTAGGCAGTGCGGCTCTTGCAACTTCCAAAGAAGGCCAGTACGATGTAAATTACCTCACGCTCTCCACCGGCGTGCCTGAGTTCTCGTATCTTGGTGAGTATTTTTCCTTCGGGATTACGCAGTTCCCACCCTCCCCGCCATCGATATACTCGGCTAAGTTTGTTATAAATACCTAGATAGGACACACGCCTATCCCGCAATGTTAAACTTTCGGACAAATCTAAAATTCCAAAAGCCGAAAAACACGAAAAGTGGCGTTTCTCCATAAGCCGTAATGTTAATGTTCGGTATTGTAGCTTAGGCCTATGACGTCGGAAATTAGTTCCGAGAGCGGCAACAGGTAGCCCCGAACCTCCGACAAAATGACAGTGGACACAAAAAGTGACCTGACCCCGATCAGGACCAGGCCAGGGGGGGAGTGGGGGTAGGTCAAAAACAACCGGGGAATCCCCTCAGGCACGCAAAAGGAAAAACGTGTTTCCAAAGGGAAAATTGCGAAAGGAGACGAAATTCATTTGTCGCTAATAGGGTTTCCTGACACGGGGAATGCGAATACGGAGTTGGTTTTCGCCCCCGAATTTCCCTTGACCCTTCACGGTCCTAGGGTCTAGACCCTAAATAATGAAATTGCTGTATCGGCCAAGAAACACATGTTTTAGGGGTATTTCAAACATCTTGAATGCGAAAATGACACTTTTTTTTACTTTAGACCTACCTCTGACCCGTTTCCCTAGGGTCTAGACCCTAAAAATGAAATTGCTGTATCAGCCAAGAAACACATGTTTTAGGGGTATTTCAAACATTCTGAATCAGAAAATGGCATTGTTTTTTACTTTAGACCTACCCCTGACCCGTTTCCCTAGGGTCTAGACCCTAAAATGAAATTGCTGTATCAGCCAAGAAACACATGTTTTAGGGGTATTTCAAACATTCTGAATCCGAAAATGACATTTTTTTTTCACTTTAGACCTACCCCTGACCCATTTCCCTAGGGTCGAGACCCTAATAAATCAAATTGCCGTATTAGCCAAGAAACATACGTTTTAGGGGTATTTCGAACATTCTGGATCAGAAAATGACATTTTTTTTCACTTTGGACCTATCCCTGGCCCGTTTCCCTAGGGTCTAGACCCTAAAAATGAAATTGCTGTATCAGCCAAGAAACACATGTTTTAGGGGTATTTCAAACATTCTGAATCAGAAAATGGCATTGTTTTTTACTTTAGACCTACCCCTGACCCGTTTCCCTAGGGTCTAGACCCTGAAATGAAATTGCTGTATCAGCCAAGAAACACATGTTTTAGGGGTATTTCAAACATTCTGAATCCGAAAATGACATTTTTTTTCACTTTAGACCTACCCCTGACCCATTTCCCTAGGGTCGAGACCCTAATAAATCAAATTGCTGTATTAGCCAAGAAACATACGTTTTAGGGGTATTTCGAACATTCTGGATCAGAAAATGACATTTTTTTCACTTTGGACCTATCCCTGGCCCGTTTCCCTAGGGTCTAGACCCTAAAAATGAAATTGCTGTATAAGCCAAGAAACACAAGTTTTAGGGGCATTTCGAACGTTCTGAATCCGAAAATGACACTTTTTTTCACTTTAGACCTCTCCCTGACCCATTTCCCTAGGGTCGAGACCCTAATAAATCAAATTGCCGTATTAGCCAAGAAACATACGTTTTAGGGGTATTTCGAACATTCTGGATCAGAAAATGAAATTTTTTTCACTTTGGACCTATACCTGGCCCGTTTCCCTAGGGTCTAGACCCTAAAAATGAAATTGCTATATAAGCCAAGAAACACAAGTTTTAGGGGCATTTCGAACGTTCTGAATCCGAAAATGACACTTTTTTCACTTTAGACCTCTCCCTGACCCATTTTCCTAGGGTCTAGACCCTAATAAAGAAATTACCGTTTCAGCCAAGAAACACGCGTTTTGGGGGTATTTCGAACATTCTGAATCAGAAAATTACACTTGTTACACACATGGGTACATCAGTGACAGAACCGGACAAAATTCGGGCACTGTGGGGGAGTTAGAGGGGTGGTCCGGAATTCCGGCGATATCGCAAGTTAAGTATACTTAACTTACACAATTTCAGCCAAGAAAAGCTTTTCTTGGCTGAAATGGAAATTTAAATTGTAGGGTCTGGACCCTAGGGAAACGAGCCAGGGGTAGTTCAAAAGTGAAAACAAGTGTAACTTTCTGATTCAGAATGTTCGAAATACCCCCAAAACGCGTGTTTCTTGGCTGAAACGGTAATTTCTTTATTAGGGTCTAGACCCTAGGAAAATGGGTCAGGGAGAGGTCTAAAGTGAAAAAAGTGTCATTTTCGGATTCAGAACGTTCGAAATGCCCCTAAAACTTGTGTTTCTTGGCTTATACAGCAATTTCATTTTTAGGGTCTAGACCCTAGGGAAACGGGCCAGGGATAGGTCCAAAGTGAAAAAAAATGTCATTTTCAGATCCAGAATGTTCGAAATACCACTAAAACGTATGTTTCTTGGCTAATACAGCAATTTGATTTATTAGGGTCTCGACCCTAGGGAAATGGGTCAGGGGTAGGTCTAAAGTGAAAACAATGCCATTTTCTGATTCAGAATGTTTGAAATACCCCTAAAACATGTGTTTCTTAGCTGATACAGCAATTTCATTTTTAGGGTCTAGACCCTAGGGAAACGGGTCAGGGGTAGGTCTAAAGTGAAAAAAAGTGTCATTTTCGCATTCAGGATGTTTGAAATACCCCTACAACATGTGTTTCTTGGCCGATATACAGCAATTTCATTATTTAGGGTCTAGACCCTAGGACCGTGAAGGGTCAAGGGAAATTCGGGGACGAAAACCAACTCCGTATTCGCATTCCCCGTTTCTGTAAACCCTATCAGCGACAAATGAATTTCGTCTCCTTTCGCAATTTTCCCTTCGGAAACACGTTTTTCGTTTTGCGTGCCTGAGGGGATTCCCCGGGTGTTTTTGACCTACCCCCACTTCCCCCCCTGGCCTGGTCCTGATCGGGGTCAGGTCACTTTTTGTGTCCACTGTCATTTTGTCGGAGGTTCGGGGCTACCTTTTGCCGCTGTCGGAACTAATTTCCGACGTCATAGGCCTAAGCTACAATACCGAACATTAACATTACGGCTTATGGAGAAACGCCACTTTTCGTGTTTTTCGGCTTTTGGAATTTTAGATTTGTCCGAAAGTTTAACATTGCGGGATAGGCGTGTGTCCTATCTAGGTATTTATAACAAACTGAGCCGAGTATATCGATGCTCCCCGCAGCTCCCCGGTCTTCGAGCAGAGTTCGTTAGGAGCTGTAGAAGCTCGGATACCAGCAAGAACTGATATGAGGATAAACGATCCTCAAAGGATTCGAACCGCACTGGTTATAAAATACCTCCAGTGATACGTTTCTTTGTATATTTTGTGACGTCACAGGAAGTTCAGCGGCCTAAGCCTCTAGCTAGAGTTTACGCTGAGCTAGACTTAGCTAAACTGAGCTTTGCTAACCTAAAATAAGCTAAAACTTCCGAATATGCGGTGTTGTACAAATAACGTTCGGAATACAATACAGTAGTGACGTAAATGGTAACGTCATGTGATGGGGACCTAACATAGGATTTGATTGTCCCTAGGGCGGTTTATAAATTCAAACGCGACCGGCGCCACGCTAGCCGCTCGGCTCTACATATGAAATCAAACACATCCGTTCACCTATTTTGTTAATTGTTATTTTTTTTTATTATTTATAATGTGGGCTAGGCCAAAAACTTCGGCGGAAACTCAGGCCACAAATGGCCCATTGTCTCAGTACCCCAATATACAATTGATGGTAAACCATCCCCCTAAAATACAATTGATGGTGAACCATCACTCTAAACATAATTTTATTTTATTTAATTAAAGGAACAGTAAACTTGACTACGCAACTTTCGGCCATCGAATCGCCCGGGAGGCTTGGATAAATATACAGGGTGTTATTAATGACAGGCCCCCCCTTCTTTGTCATCTCGAACTGTCTCGAACCCCCTCCTTAGTGTTCCCAAAGCTAGCTGGCAGGCCCTTGCCCCTTATGCACTGTAATTATGCACTCATATACTGTAAAAGTTCGCCTTTTTACATGTAGACTACAGAGTAACGACCTCCCCGACTAGACGGCCGGGGTTCGATTCCTAGTCGCGGCACACAAACCTTTTGCTTTTGCAAACCTTTTGCTCAAAAGTCGAATTCTCGGAAACTGCCCGGAAACTGCAATGGTCGTAACGAGAATTTTTCTTACTCTCAATATCGACTCAGGGTACATTCTTGATATGTTAGCTAGCTCCCCGAGTCAAGTATGAGTCAAGTTTTCTGTTCCTTTAATAGAGTTAAAGCTAATGAGCCTGTCACCGCGGTGGTGTTTTTTGCTTTTCCTTTTTCAGTTTCTTTTATTATACTCCACTAGTCCTCATTGTAGTGCAGTGGGTCAATAAAATTAATTCATTGATTCCTTCGTAATAGACTCAAATATATTCACCGATAGGAATAAACTAGGAACAAAACTCCAGTGATACGATTAAAATCAACAATATTATTTTATCCGTGGATGGTGCGTATCTCTTTGTTCATAGAGATATATTATTTAAGGACCTCTTGGTGTCAGATACTGGTGCGGATGCGAGGTACAAGTTTCGGTTTTCAATCTCTTTGATCCGTTTTGCTGTACGTTCGGAGGATGCGAGAAACACATCAGTTTACAGTAAAAATGCGAACACACGATCAGGATCGGGCGCTCCCGGACTGGAATTCCTGCCCGGGTTTTGGCCACCATCATCACTTCCATGTGGAAAAGTTGAGATTTTTTCAACTTCATGATGGAAGGGCAGGAAATTCGTCCGCGAAATCCTGATCGTGTGTTCGTTCTGTAAACATGGAGCAGGAGAAGAAAACACTTCATGGGTGGGGAAAAAGCGCGGTGTTAACCTTTGCCAAGCTTTGAAGGTAGATATGCGGGTATCTGAAGAGAGTGAGTAAAGAAAAGTATGGTGTGTGTGGATTTAACGATGGGTGGTTGAAAGGAGTTTTTTTTTAAATCGAAATAACCTTCATTTAGAACACACTGTACATACGTGTCTCACTTCATCATATTTTATAAGTCCGCTTTCACAGCCCGCCTATTTCCCCTTCAATATCCTTATAGTAGGTAGGTAGGCTTTTCGGTGCAATTGAGTTTGTTAAGGATAAGTGTTTTGCGAGCATAAGAGATGGGAGGGCTTTCTGTAGCGAGCAATAGGGTACAGAAACAGATTCTGAAGTATAGGCAAATACGAAAGAACAAGGAAATTTGAAAAGATGAAAGAAATGTTTGTTTGTTTTGTTTTTGTATAGCCTATTATGTTTTTATGTGGATGATTATTATTATTATTATTATTATTAATCTTTATTTCAGCCAACAAAGCCATAACTAACTACAACAACAACAACAAAAACGAAAAATAGAAAAAAAAAAACCTACAAACTCCTCACTCTGTAGAAAGCAAATGCTTCCATGTACAGAGATTATGGAGGAGCGGATGAGCAACAACCCGAATCAAAGAGTTATCACTGTTCATAATTCTCGTGAGGAGAGATGAGCGAGCTTTACGCGCAATTTCCGGCACAGTAGAGCATGAATTCCACACATAAGCCTGCGTCGTGCTAGCCAGTGGTGCTAGACGGAGAAGGCGACGAAAAATTCGACGGTGGCAAGCCTCAAGGTTATACCTCGCAGCTTTAGTGTGGTTACACACAAGGGCAATGGCATAAAACTGACTACAATAAGTACGAAATAGATGTATCTTAACACTCAAAGTAATATCACTAAATTTCCAAAGGAGCATATTACCATATTTACATAGCGCATTAGCCAACTGTTTCAACTGTAGATCATCACTCAGTTTCTCTGTAATCACAAAACCCAGGTATTTGCAATCCGCAACGTACTCTATAACTCTACCCGACAACAGAACTGGCAGCTTAGGAAGATGACAACCTCTAGGGAACAAAGCCATAGCTACTGTTTTTTTTGTGTTGAACTGTATGTCATGCTCCACCGCAAAAGCATCACAAATCTCAAGCAATCGATTTAGTGCATACACAGAAGGTGCCAATAAAACCAGGTCGTCAGCAAACAGTACATGGTTCAAGCAAGCACCAGCAATGAAACATCCAACCTTGGACTGCACAAGGACTGTAGATAGCCCATCCACATATATGGCATACAAAAGAGGGGAGAGCACTCCACCTTGTCGAAGACCATTGACCAGGCCAAAACTATCACTATTCTCACTACCCCACCGAACCTTAAACCTCTGATTACGAAACCAGTAAGCAAAAAGTTTCACATACTGGGCAGGAACGCCCCTCCCAATCAAAATTTTTAAAATTTTATCATGGTTCACCCGGTCAAAAGCCTTCGACGAGTCAACAAAACATACAAAAACTGGCGTCGAGAAATGCCAAAAGTATTCCACCACCGTTTTAAACAGAAAAATAGCAAGATCCACCCCATGTGCATGCTTAAACCCAAACTGGTAATCACTAGTAGAGAGACAACCACCAATTTTTAATAGTATACACTTTTCAAACAGCTTACTGACAATAGTAGCCAAAGCAATGGGCCTGTAATTCTCTGACAGAGTAATATCACTGTTCCTACCTTTTTTGATTTTTGTCCGTGACCGGCTGCTTAGTATTAAATCTTTTAAAAGTTTTTGCCTTGTTCTGTAAATTCGTCTCGTCAGTTCTAGAACAGTTTTTGTTTTGGGACATTTCTTGTAAATTTTACTAATTAAATTGTTATTTTCATGTCATTACTACATAATTATGTAAAATGTCTCGGGCTGCTTCTTCTAACTGGTTTTGAGCCGCAACATACCCTGCGAATAAGCCCTTGCGAAACTGAATTTATAGCTACCTAAAGTCCGGCTAAACTACTGATAATAAAGTGTGGCAAATCTTTCAATAACCGGTCACTGCTACCGGAACAGCCCCTCCAATCATAGAACTAGAAAATAAACTTCAACACCCTAAAGTGAATAAAACTCGATTCGGAAAATCGTTTCTGTGCCCTGTTTTACTAATATCCAACGCGGAAGCATGATGTGCGTTTGCTATTAAAGTTTAACTGAAAAGCCAACTTATTTCTGGATCATGAAACTGAATACACTGAATTAGGGTAACCCTTGGTTCACACTGCTGCGTCATATGCGACACGATTTTTTCTTTGATGTTCCCACGTGCGTCGGATGAAATGAACTGAAAACGAAATTTTCGTCATGATCTGCAAAACGACAAAGAAGCCTTGGGGAAACGACCTCTGAAGATTCGGGGAGATTAAATTTCTGAATACCGCCCAGCATTGGGAAATTTTCAGTCAAAACCTATAGGTCATCTTGTTCAAAACAGGTTAATACAAGTTTATTCAGAAGATATTTTGCATTCAGCCATCCTAGGATTACAATCAGAACAAGGTATTTGCAAAATTCTGCGTCATGCGACATACGACACAAATCGTGCGACAAAGGACGCAGAACTGTACGTTTTGTCGCAGTGTCGTATGCGTTGAAAAATTTCAACTCATCAGACATAACGCATGCGATTTTTTTAGGGAAAGAAAAGAAAGAACAAAGATTAGTTAATTTTCGAGACTAAAAATTGCTCTACCTTGTTATGATTGTAATCCTAGGATGGCTGAATGCAAAATATCTTCTGAATAAACTTGTATTAAACTGTTTTGAACAAGATGACCTATTGGTTTTGACTGAAAATTTCCTAATGCAAGGGTGGAATTCAGAAGTGTAATCTCCCCGCATCTTCAGAGGTGGTTTCCCCAAGGGCTTCTTTGTCATTTTGCAGATTAATCATGACGAAATTTTTTTTCATTTTGCGTCTGCGTGGTGGTGAGAACGTCCGTGCGATTTTGTCGCATGTCGGAACATCAAAGAAAAAATCGTGTCGCATACGACGCAGCAGTGTGAACCAAGGGTAAGGGATTACCTGATTTTTCACTATCTGCTGTAGTAGTGACGTCCGGAATATCTACGGCCGTCCCCACAACTCAAATTCTACGATGACGCTAAAGATTTGAACCTCAACACAAACGCGGCTTTTCAGTGGCCAGTGGTGGACTTGGTGAAGACTGCTTGGTGTATGAACAAAACTTTTTCGTAAATATTTTCGTCAAGCATGCATCACAGGTACAAGCGCAGAGAGGTACCACAAATCTGACAGAGAAGCTTTTGAAAGCCGATTATTCATGACTAACGGAGCAGCGAAGTAACGCATTTTCATCGGGACTTAAGCCAGCGTTTCCACTTTGACGGATTTATCCGTCAAAAACGGATTTCTTGGGTCTTTGACGGATGAGAATTTGATTTGACGGATTTCCGGATTTTTATCGGATTTTTGAAGATCATGTGAAAAGTCTTGAAATTCTACTTCATCGTTTCAACTTTGATGGATTTTTCCTTCAAAATCGGATTTCTTGGGTGCTTGACGGGTGAGAATTCGATTCGTGGGATTTTCGGATTTTTGAAGATCGTGCATAAAATCTTAAATTCTGCTGTTTTCTGAATCTTTCACCATTTGAGGAAGAGGGAATTTCAGGGACAGTTTATCATCAAATACTAATCTTTGATGAATTAATCTCGTCATTCAGACATCGAACTGATTCCTCCACAATTAACAGAAAATCGTTAAAATGACATAGGCGACCAAAGCTTAATTTTTGCCCTGTGACTCACAGTCTGAACACAGCGTATTTTGTGCAAAGTTCTGTATTTTAGCAGAAAACTGATTTTCGACATTTTCACCTGCGGTGCAGGGTTTCCCAGTATTTTAGCACAAAAGAGGTTTACTTTCATAGGCATGTATTTTGGGATTCGAGCCACATTAAAGGCAAGACTTTGAATGGGAAGTAGTTAAATTTTGCCAAAAATATGGTGGACTTTAAAAATTTTGCCTGTGGCGCTCAGTTATTTGTTCAGTAAGGTAAGCCTGCCTTTAGAAGCTGCATCCGGGGCTTCGCTGTATTCACTGAAAGCCTAAATGAAGGGGATGTTACAATACATAGTAGGCTATTACGATTGACCGTTTGCCTAACTTTATAAAAATCAGTTTTGATAGGTCTTGAAATCTCTAAAAAAAAAAATCATTGTGGTGTTGTTCTTTCTAGCCGGTATAATTCTTTAGCTTTTCCGGCCATGAACCAGTCATATGTCGTGATACGGCCCCCCTCCCCCCATACTGACGCAATTATTTAATTATTTTGTTTGCTTGAGTCTTTTCTGATATCAAGAATTTCAAAATGAGATTTATTCCTTGCTTAATGAACCTATCTACAGAGCACGTCATTGTGTCATTAAAAACTTCCTTCTACTGCTGCTTACCGTAGGATTTTTTTTTGACGGATTTCTGACCGGTTTTTTGACGGAAAATTTGACGGATTTCTCGTTCTTGGTCGTCGGATTTTTACGGATTTTTGGACTACCAGAACGGAAAACCTGCCATCACGAGGTGGAAACACTGACTTAAGCCGATATAAGTGAATAAGTGATGGGTAACTAGGTTGTCCTATCTCATCCCTTTTCGGTTGAACTTTAATATGTGTCAGAAACTGGATTTAGCTATGCTCTGGTAGTTTCGAAACAACTGATCTCTGAGTACCTCTACTACCTTTAAGCTATGGCTTAAAAGATTATATTGATAAGTTCTGATGAATTCAGGCTTCTCCGTCACCGCTGGCCACTACTGGAGCAAGACCGAGCTGATTTACGTTCTTGGCGGGCCGCGCTCCAACTCAGATGGGGGTGCGATCGCCTTCATGAAGCCCTCCTTTGGACAAGAACAAGCTCGGATCCTTCAAACCATCCGTTTTGGGGACATAGGAGATGGTTTCGGCTCCAGTCTTCTCACGGGCGATTTTAATAACGATGGATTTGACGACCTGTTGGTTGGTGCGCCGATGACGAATTTGGGACTGCAGTCGAGATCCTATGATGAAGGAAAGGTGTACGTTTTCAAAGGTTCAGCCCGAAGAAACTCCGTAAGTCGTTTTCTTTAGTTACATCATAATAACGTCTCAACTAGAGTAGATGTTTGCTTATATGAACACTTCTCTAAATGTTTCACTATCTGGTTTTGTTTCTTGTTTACAGATCAATAAAAAGAAACGTAAAAATAACAAAAAACTGTTTCGGCTTGTTTCTGGCACAAAAAGTACTTTTGACTTTAAATTTTAGGCAGTACTTAAACTTTTAAATATGCCCTTTCTACATTGGACGGTGCAGATTTGGGCTAGTGCTCCTTCAGCCATAGCTGACTGGGAGTAATCTATTGCAGGTTCACTCCCCTCCACCTACAGTCTGACGATAACTCTTGCCAAAAAGGGTCGCTAGAAAAAAAATCCTACCCGCCTAACCCGTTTTGAGTAGATTTTATTTTTGCTAGTTGCTACAAGGAAAAGAGCACGAGAAAAAAAGAACTTGCACATGTCGAAAAGGGCCCGGTCCTGTGAATGGGGTGTACGGAGAAATCTTTCTCGGTATATCTACCTAGTCTGATTAAAATTGGTTATGCGATCTCTCACTGATTTTACAATTCCTTGACAAAGCGAGTCAGAGTTCTGTGACTGGTACCTTACCAGTAAATACAGAAATGAAGCAAAGAAGTTGAGACTGATGATTCTGAAGAGCGAGATTCCTCGTTAATAGCTGCTAAAAAGGACTCAGTTTCTTAGGCAACAGAATGTCATGGGTTTTTGCGGCCGACAGGCACAGGTCCCGTCAGAAAAAAAAGGGTCAACACTACAGTGGTAGGATGAGGCCCCCGATGTGTGGACCTAAACCTTACAAGGTTTTTTTTTTCAGATCGACGCAGATCCCAAGTTCCTGGTGGGTGGCTCCGCTACACAGGGCAGATTTGGGACAAAAATTGCTACACAGGGCAGATTTGGAACAACCATTGCTTCGATTGGAGATATCAACAGAGATGGATACCCGGGTAGCCAATTAGAGGCCTTTTGTTCGAGACCACAGCCTATATACTCACCAGTTGCGCGAAGTCGTATCTTGCCCATAGAAGGATTTCAACACACATCTTTAGACTAGGCGTTAACCTCCGGCGCTCCCACAGCCAATCAGCGTGGAAAGATTTTGGCTGTATTCCGGGAGTGAAAACAGAAATTTCTGTTGTGAGTGGGTGCGCAATGTTATCAGAAGAAAGCAGTGGAGGTCTCACATTTATTGCGAAGGATGCGAAGGAATGCGAAAGGAATAAATGCGAAAAAATGTATTATAAAGCATGGTTTTTGTTGTATTTTGTGCGACTGTCATCCGAACTGTCCAGCCATTTTATGGTAATCGACTCGAATACCCGTCATAATACTTACCTATGATAAATGCGTAGCGGTACTATTATTCGATATAGTAATATTCCTATATATAATAATTTTCTAGGAATATATTCCGGAATATAATATTCAGAACCCTTTCTGATAACTTTTAGATTAATTTGGGATCAGCCAGGAATCGCTAGATAGTTTACAAGTCGAGACGCTGCTTTCTTCATAAAGTCTGTGACAATATTATCGGTCATCGCAAAAAGGTCATATACTTTTCGAAACTAGGATTTCCGCTGAGAAAAGAGTGTCACTATATCATAATTAAGCTAGAGCAAAGTCCCGGACATTTCCTAGCCTAGGCTACTACTCACGACGAGAGTGAACTCGGAATGAAATTATGCCGTAGACTTATCTTAAACTAATAAAACTAATCTTAAACTACCCAAATTAGAGGAATTTTCCAAGTTTTATAATAATTTTGATTTCAGAACTTAATCCTCTGTGGTTTAATCAGCATTAGCAGAATACTATTTTCAAATCGCACGTAATTTCGTTGTGACAAGCATAATCAAAAAGGTTACGATAATCCGCCAAAAATTGATAATTACTGAACTTACTTGTTGGCTGAAAATTGCAGCATGCGTAGTTCCAAAGATTTACGATTCTTTTCATTGCTGTCACACCCGAGGAATACACATTTTGCAAACGGCATTTTATTTGTTGTTTGGCACCACAGCTTTTAATTGTCACGACGCATTTTCATGTCACACATGTTGCCTCTTCGGAATCCAGTTTCCAACTGCGAGAGTGTCTGGCTTTGACGCAGCGCCAATTAGTGTCGCGACGATAGCTATGTGTTGCTTTTGAAAAATGTTTGCGCAACTGGTGAGTATATAGGCTGTGTTCGAGACTTTAATTCCCATAGTCTTGTTTCTGTCCACTTTACGTTGCCACAGACGGATTCTCGTGCAACTCTATAATGCTCTTATTTCACTACGTCTATTTACGCTAGCAACATTCTTGAAACTTTCCAATCCATCCGACAATAAAGCTATGTTGTAAAAACTGAGTTCGTTGCGAGGTCATAATAAGAAGAAATTTGACCAAGTCCAAACCCCCTAATGCTCCCCCTGTTTTTGATTGAAAGGCCTCTCAACGAATCCATGGAATCTTGGAATCTTGCGACCCAAGACCAAAGAAAGTTTTTATAGAGTGTCTGACTCGATGCCTGGAATCGCTCGACCCTCTAAATAGACTCCACCCAGCAAGTTAGTAATAGTTACCGAATATGACTTTCTATAAATTTTACTTCATTCTACTTCTTCCTCAGACGTTGCGATCGCTGCTCCATTTGAATTCAGCGGCGTTGGTGCCGTTTACATATATCACGGCTCGCTAGATGGTCTTAGTGACCCTTACGTTCAGCGAATCGGGGGCGAAGATTTTCAACCAAATATGGGGCTGAAAGGCTTCGGTTTTGGCCTAGGTGGCGCTGTCGACGTCGACCGAAACGAATATAAAGGTAAGATGGGCTGGTATTCTTCTAGCGCTGTATTTCGCTATCATAGTTTGTTCACAGCTAAAGAAATGAATTAATATGATAAGATAAGATACGATTTAATTGTAAAAGAAAGCAAAAGGGTCATGGCAACAAAGTAAACCAAAAAACAACGATCTAGTAACCTACTTTAGCCAAAATAAAATTTTCGATGTTGCAAAGCGACCTTGAGGAATCTTGCCAGCCTCCTCATATCATCAGTGACGACTACCAGTCATACTACAAATCCATTTGTTATCGAATACCCTCACGTATTCTCTAAACACTTCATTCCTCAGCTCTTTTAACTCTTCATGTTGACACATGACATGCACCTAACTTCCCTTCTCATCTCCACACATTGGACAGGAGAAATACTGACCGGAATGTTCGGAAGAACTTCCATGAGTAGACTATGGTGGAAAATAGGGGAAAAACCCGTATCAGAATTAGTTATTATCGACACTACAGCACTCTTCGTTTAGCAAAATATTACAGACCAAGGTGACTGGGAAACACATGCTAAACGATGGCTTAAGCCAGGTTGGTTTCTTCCGGCAATAGCCTGACGAAAACCCTTGCAGACATATCGCTGACGAACATCTTAGCTGACTGTTTGCGTTTTGAGTCGTTGTTTGATTGTGACCCATAACGAGTCAGTCAATCCCGCCCGCTCATAAATTATTCAATGAGTCAGATGGTATACACAGGGCACACAATTTTTTCTTTGAAAGTATTGCTAGAAACGACAAGAAATCGTCAAAACCAATTTATTAAAAAGAAATATCTACTCTTAAATACACACTAACCCTGCAAAAATGTCCCGAGTAACAATTTTGGTATACTTTTGCTTCGAAACACTCGGTTATTTCTTAAAACAGTCAATTTTCTTGAAAAATAGTTTGTTGGCCTTTCAAACATTTTGGCTAGTAACGACTTATAAAGAGTTTATTGTTCTCAAAACGTGCTCGATTTTTGGGATCCCAAAACGTAAGTGGAGGGATAGGCTACCTATGACATCGCAAAAGTTGCCCGTCTGTCCACGCGATAACTCTCGAGGGGATTAGATATATTGATGAAACTTAGTGGAAGGAACCTTTGGGTCAAAGTACAAGTCAAGTTCAAAGATCGGCTCTGTAGCCGTACGTTTGAGGGTGGGGGAGGGGTTTCAAATTAAGGGGCACATTTTTTTTTTTGAAAGCTATTGAGATAGTTGATTTAGGGGTAAGGCGACATGCTGAATCCGAATATGAACTACTTTAAAATTTTCCTTTTTATCACTCAAAGAAGATATATTGGCTGTGGGGCCGGGGAACTGTCGAACATATTTAGCAATAGATTTTAGTTCATCTTCAATTTGAAACTGGTGCCGGCCTGCTTGTCTGCTGCCTTAATTACCTTAATTCCCACTTCGTCAGCGAATAATGTCCATGATGGATCTGTTTTGCTCCGCTTCTTGTTGCGTTCCTGGTTGGATAGTTTCAACAGGACCTATGGTCCCATTGGCATTTGCTTGGTGTTTCTCCCACTCCTTGTCCAGACGAGCCTTGAACGTCGCCAAGGACTCGGAAGTGGCTGTTTCGTCCGTTAACGAGTTCCAGTCGTTCACCACGCTTGACGAGAAGAAATTTCGTCGCACACGTGTGAGGGCAGGTGGTTTCTTCAGCTTACTCGAGTGTCCTCTTGTGTTGTGCTGGTGGGATGACAGACAGAAGAGCTTAGAAGCATGGGGCCCACTCATGTATCTCCATGTGTGGCCCGTTTGCGGAGCATAGAAAGCATAAGTCTTGGCGCTTCTCCCTAGTGTTATTTTGCTCTGGACATAGGCTATACAACTACACTCCCTTTCACACACTGTTGACTCTGGCTCGACGACAAGCGAAAACCATCCTTTTTGGCCGCAGGGTAGAGCTCTACGAACCTTTCCAAAATGAAATGACATATTCATCAATCCGGCCAGAGGTCCACACTTTCCGTAAGAACCGCACATGTTAGAACCTTATCGTCTTCTAGCAATAAGATGAAATCGGAGGACTAGGAAAAGTGAAAAATGACGACAAAACTAAAGGACACAGTTAAGCTAATGTCTTTTTTCAGACCTTGCCATTGGGGCCTTCAACTCTGATCATATCGTCGTTCTGCGTTCGAGTCCAGTCGTCACCTTCGAACTTAAGCTTGAGCCAGATCCTCAGGTGACAGCTAAGCCAGGTTCAAAGTTCAAGCTGACAGCTTGCGGTCGATATTTAGCCGCTGTAAATCTTGCCTCAGTCTGTAAGTCAGTTTCACCATTTCGCGCCCTGAACAGTTTTCCTCCTTTTTTTTAACTCCTTACTCCGTCCACTCCTTACTCTAATTACAATAATTACACCTACCTTCTGATCTACATTGTAAAAAAAATCTTGCAGTATTTGCTACTCGGATTAATCTTATCTTTACTGAGATAAGATTATCCCTGATTCGGATTAATCTTATCCCAATAGAGATAAGATTGATCCCAGTAGCAAATACTGCATCCTTATTCGGAGAAACTTTTACAGTGTACGCGCCAGATCAGCGAAGTAACTTTGTGAAAAAACAAAAAACGGTAACGTTTTGTTTGGAGAGTTTTGCGGTTGCAAAATGTAAAGAAAACTGATTTCATTTTCTAGCTTTACATTCTTTTCGTCGCGTCTGCCAGGTTGCAATGTATTCTAACCTGATCTGACGATGCCTGCCTTTCATTAAGCCCACGAAATTAAGCTGGGCAAACGGAATCCGTGTCGTTTGCGACGTATTTCAGAAAAAGAGGGTTATTCTACTTTACATTGTACACTGCCCTTACGAATATTCCTTACTATTTGAGGGAGGGTAATCTCGAAATAGATCCTCATCGTTTGCAGGAAGATATTTTTATAATTTGAACCGTTGTCCGCTGATAAACTGGACCTCATGGGAATTTTTTAAGAAAATTTAAGTTTTCATTTAGTTGTAACCATTTCAACTAAGGCCTGATTGATTATATGTCTTCGTTTTCTCTCCGGCCTATTAAAAAAAAGAGAAAAAAGTCAAAATTTCATTTGGTAATCGAAAATTTAATGTAACGTTTATTTTTCACCCATCGTACAGGAAAGAAAAAAAAACACAGAAAAAAGATCACACAACAAAAGAATATAAAAAGCAAGCTACAGCGAGAAAATTTCATTAATAATCCAATAATTATCAAAGAACAATCCCTTGCTACTTTTTTCCGCTCTGACTGCATTTTAATCGTTGATATAGCTCTTCAAGCTTCGGGATCGGGTCAACGATACCATATTTTCTGGGTCATATTGCAGGGTCATTGAATGGTTCGAATTTGGTCCTAAACTATGCGATACTGCAAACTGCCCCGAGTATAAATTAAACCGAATCTATAATCTATATCAAATCTATCTATATAAATCTTTCTAATTAATATCTGCAAATCACCTGAAGCATGCAGGACCGGTACTAGTTTGCATGCTCACCGCTCTGTTTAATGGTTTTCTGGCTCATGGTTTTGTCCCGGATGGTCTAACTGAGGTTTGTCTAGTACCTATCCCCAAATCTTTGGTGCTGGATCTTAGTAGTATTACTAACTATAGACCTATTGCCTTGGCGGCTGTGATTTCTAAGGTTTTTGAAAAATGCCTGTATGGGATTGTCGAACCTCAAATACGGTCATCAGCTTACCAATTTGGATTCAAGTCAAAGACTTCTACGGAATTTTGTGTATTCGTACTAAAATCGGTGGTGGAATATTTTTGGGCTTTTCAACCCCTGTATTTGCTTGTTTTATTGACGCAAAGGCTGCTTTCGACCGTGTTAACCACGAGAAACTTCTTCGTAAGTTGCATGATAGAGGAGTAGACCCCGTATTGTTCTAACCCTTGCATGTTGGTTTAAAAACCAAAGATTTTATGTCAAATGGGATTGGCTGCTTAGCTCCCCATTTCATGTCCTAAACGGTGTTAGGCAGGGAGGTGTACTATCCCCTCTCCTATATAACTTATATGTGGATGAATTAAACAGTGCACTTGCTGATGCGGGGGTAGGTTGTTTTATCCAGGGTAGTTGCTTCAATAAAATTAGTTATGCGGATGATTTGGTGGTGATGGCTACTACCATTCATGCTTTAAACGAGTTGATGAAACTTTGTGATGTTTTTTTTGCTTCGGCACATGACGTGGTATTCAACACGAAAAAACCCTTTGCATGGCATTCGTCCCACGTGGCCTGAAGCTGGTTCATCTCCCACCCGTTCTACTGTCTGGCCAGACACTGAAATTCGTCGATACTTTTAAGTATCTTGGATTTATTTTTACCCCAACTTTGAATGATGATCACCATGTTGATGCTTTAGCAAGGTCACTGAGTGCTAGAGCTAATCTTCTTATTCGTAGGTTTGGGTCATGCAATGCGTCTGTGAAGACGTTCCTTTTCAAAACGTACTGTTCCAAACTATATTGTTACTCTCTTGTGACTAACCAATCTTACAAGCGCGAAAGGACCTTTCGCGTCCTGTATTACAACTCTTTCCGGTGGTTACATGGGTTTAGATGGAACTGTAGTGCTTCGGGTATGTTTGTTGGTGAAGGAGTTCCTTCTCTCCCTGAAATCTGTCGTTCCTCCGTTCTTTCTCTTCAGTCTCGAATACTGGCGTCGAGCAATCCTCTGCTGATGATCCTGTGCGGACCGCAAATGCGCCTGTCTCTGCCTCTGTGGCAATCATGGGGTAAAGAAATTTACTGTGGGTTCGACCCATCCTGATTGAGTTTAGTGTGAGCTCGACCCATCTTAATTGTGTGTGTAGGTTACTTTTCTGTTGGAGGCTTCATGCCTTCAGCATACTTTTTTTTTTTTTTTTTTGTTTAGTGTATATAAATTGAGTTGTTATGTAGCAGCCCCAGAGGCTATATTTTGAAATAAATAATTAAATAAATAAATATATCAGCGTTGTACGTCTTACCGGCCGATTTCGGTTGCTCCAGTTTTATGTAAACTTTTTGAGCTTTTAATAATTTGATGATGTTAATCGTGCTTGTACTACACCTGATAATCAGTTCGGGTTTAAAGCCGGGCTTAGTCGTGAACATGTCCATCGTCTCTTAGCTAACGTCCTTTATGACTGTGATAAGCGTGGTGAGAAGCTAGTCATAGCCGGCCATGACGTCAACAGGGCATTCGACTCCGGTATACATGCCCATCTGCTGCTGTGTGTTTTCAAGCGGGGGCTCGAGAAGTCCATTGTATTGCCTCTGAGAAATCGGTAGGCTACAGTAAGCTCAAAGTTAAAGTCAAAGTCCCGTCAGCACTTGGTCCTGTTGTTTCTGACGCTGTTGTGCCAGTCCGTAAGGGAATTCGTCAAGGGGCGATCACCTCTCCGCCAGTCTACAATAACAGTATTATTGAGGCGCAAGAAGTAGTGCGTACCTGTTGTATTTTCCGTGGTTTGGATGTTTCTTTAGTGAACTATGCGGACGAGATTTTGAATTTAAGCCGGAATGTGAAGCCTGTCGAAGAAATTTTGCCGCCCTTTCAGAGTCTTATTCTGATATAGTTCTAACTTTCCATGAAAGTAAAAGTGAAGTGCTTATTTTTAATCGGGAAAAAGGAGCCAATATTGTTTCTGTTAAGCTTGGTAGCCAGTGTATTGTCCCCACAGGATGCCTCACATATCTTGGTCTGCCTTTCTACTCTAACCTAAAATCGACAAGGCATGGTCTATTCACTGACTTTTCAGAAAAAGTACGGAAGTGTTACGGTACCCTGGTTTCATGTAAATGTGTGTATAACCGACATATCCTTGCACGCCTCTACAATGCTGGGGCTCTACCACATGTCATAGCTTTGGCACCAATCTGGCACATATTGCTACAATCCCAGCGCCAGAATATTAGATCGTACTATTATCGGTATGCTAAGTATCTGCTGGGTCTTCCCCCGTGGGCAAAGAATACCAAAATCAGTACAAAGTACCGTCTTGCCGACCCTACGACTGCGATTGAGGAAAAAATTAAGAAGTTTGAAAGTTCTTTAAACAGGTCGCACGGTTTATATGATTCATTTACGTGCTAATGTTCGTAGTTTCTTACATTGTTGTTGTGTTACATAATTGTATTGCGTTTTTTTATCTTCTTTTTTTGTCTTGTTTACTCCGTCTAGGTCCTCTCGGGCCAATTTTGATGGGCAATAAAATTTTTAATTCATTCTTTCATAATTATTAGAAACCAAGGTTCTTATCGTAGGATAGAAATTCATGCTTGCTTTGTCTTCCTGTCTTCTGCGAAAGTATCCTGCCTATGTAAAGTGTCCTCCCTATGTAAATAGTATTTTATATTTCAAAATATTTTATTAAGTTTATTAATTTCTAATGCTTTCAGAATAAAATAAATAATTAAATAAACTTAAAAGCTCACCATTATCCATGTAAATGACAATGGCTTTTATGCGAAAACAAACAATCAAGCAAGACGGAACACTGTTTGTTCATCGAGTTTGTTTATGCATCTGTTTTTCGATCATTTTATTCTTGTTTGTTGTCAATCGTAGGTGTCAAGCTGTCTCTCCTGACGGAGGTGGGATACGTTCGAGACCCGAGAGTAGTGCTGCAAAAGGGAGATACAGCTATTGATCGGAATTTCGTTTATCCAAGCTTCTTTAAATGGAAAGACTGGTCATGTGAAAACTATACTGGAACCGTTCAAGAATTGGTATGTCTTCAACTCGTTTATTGGGTTATCTTAGATGAACCTAGCAAATTTATTCCTTATTGGAAATTACGGTTTCACGAAATATTATATGTTAGACTATTTTTAGTCTGCATTACTTATATCGATGTTTTAACTTGACATTATTGATTTTGATTATGGACCTTGACATTGTCAACACGTGAGTTGGCCTCAAGCCACGATTGTGTTGATATTTAAAATAAATTAAGAGTTAAAGCATCTTGTCTCATCATGAAGAACCAATTCAAAATCAGACTTGTTTGCTGGCTTCGTTCAGTGGTAGTTTACACTGGGAGACCCATGATCCTGAGATTCCTGACAACTCTTCTTCAACCCCTTGTTCGCCAAGTCGCTGAGCACGGATCTCCGTAAAATCAATCTACAGGAAGGACCCGGATGCCGGATGCGCCCAAAAGAATGCAGTTGCAGGTCACAAACTTAACTTTGAAAAATATTGATATGGCCGTGACGCAAGTAAACGAAAGCAATTGGACGGATATTACCTCCTGTGTTGGGGTTGCACAAGAAAAATATCCTTACATGATCGTGTAGATCTCGTGCTTCTGATTCTGAAAGCGTCATGCCTTTAATTGTTTTCATTTCAATATTGTTATTGATTTATTGTAATAATATGAATGTAATAGGCTAAAAGACGAAGTGATTAAATAGAGAAGGAAAACAAAGAAAGAAAGAAAAAAGAACATAACTGACGTTAACAATAATTTAATAAACAATAAAAACGTAGAAAATACCGAACGTTTTTTTCACTTGGTAAAGCATGTGAAGAGTTAAACTAAAGCTATTTCAGTATCTGGCGAGCTTGGAAGATATCTTTGGTGGGATTCTAGACCTTATGCCTGTAGCATTGAAGGCTTTCATGCCTTTCATCAGTTTTATTGTTTTTGTATTAGCTTGTTCATTTATCGCCGAACTATTTTCCCATACTGTATAGCCTCTGCCCCACTCATAAAGGAAACCCAAATTTCTGAATATTAGAAACAATGTAACCTACCAAACCAAGTTTCTTCCAAGTTCATCTACTGCACTTGAGAATTGAACATAAGAAATTTCAATGGCGTCATTTCAAGTGTTGCGGGCCAATTATAATTTTTTTTAACTGATTACCGATTTCAGCCCTTTTGGCTTTAAAGGCCATTGGTTCCGTCGATATTGTGCTGCTTGGGTTCAGGCACTGAGATCTTATCTTTTTTAGAAATCCAAAAAATTCGACAAGGACACCCTCCTGAAGTTTGGCCTATCTGTTGAACTTGGAAAACAGCCGGGGTAAGTAACTACCACCTCTACCAGTAACATGCAGTGCCTTTTTCAGTTCTCGAGCTTGATTGTGTGAAGAAAAAGAGTCAGGACTCGTGATCTAGCTTGTCATTTTGTGGGCACGTTAGCCCACCTACAGCCTAGCTTAAGACAAGAGTCCTGCATTGACACGCGGGTTCTGGCATTCCTTTTTCTTTTCGTGAATTTAGGTTCAAGGCTTAGTATATTATGACGTGGGTACCATGGCTCGGACGTTTGGGGATAGGATGGAGATCAGCCCATGTGTGAATGGTCTGAGAGAAGCCCGCCCGTCCTTGCCATAATATTCTGCCCCCATAAACTCAACTGTTCTCACTATTCCTTTCTTACCTATCTCTTTCTTAAAACCTCTCTTCCTTTTTTTTTTTTTTTTTTTTTTTTTTTAAACCCAAGTGTTGTTGCACTTGTCTTACCCACCGCTTTGCGCGCTTGAACTTGAACTGATTTGTCCAAGCCCTGTTACCCGCGTCATAGTATATTATGACGTGGGTACCATGGCTCGGACGTTTGGGGATAGGATGGAGATCAGCCCATATCCCCCTCTTTGTTTCATATGCCTTCAACTAACTCTATCCACTTTATTCACAAAATCTATCCAGTCCATACCCAACATAAACGACGATGCACGAATACTAAAAACAACACCTCTGAGCCTATTTAAAATTTAATCAAAAGCAAGTTTCAGATTTTTTGCAGTTTGTCTGAAAATTCTAAACTTTGGAGCTTCCCTTGCCACTCCCGCTACTGCCTTCGCTGATCTGACATATTGGCAAGCTTTGTGAACACCTGTATATCTTTCTATCATCCCCGGGGTTTTCCATCCGATGTGTTCGGCAACCTTTTCTGGACTCAAGCCGGCTTCTAACATAAAGACTGCAGCCCCTGCTCGGAGGCTGTGTAAAGTTTCTCCTTGGAACAACCCTAAGGCTTTCAAAGTGGATGTGAACGATCTTGCCATTGTGTCGTAATCTACCCTTTCCGTTTCCAGTTTCTCGCCCTTAACTTTCCTAAATAAGTATCCTGAGTCGAAATCGTGTGTCTCTGCTTTCGCAAAAGTGACGTAATTCTTCAACGCTAGGACGGGGCACAGATCTTTGTCACTCTGCTTTTCTAACGCGAAAACTTTTCCCGACACGTCCTTTATGGTTTTCCCTTCCGACTGCAAAATCACCAATCCCCCGGTTTGACTTTCACGTACTGACATTCTCGTCAACCTTGCTATATCGCTTGCCCGGGCACCCGCAAAAAACTGAAATAAGAAAAATGCTCTATCCCGAAGCGATTTCAACTTGTCGTTTGAGTTTTTTGCTTTCCATTCCAGTTGTTGCGCAATGCATCGAAGCAGGTCCATCGTAACCGGTATGGCCCTCTTTTTTGAAACTAGGGCGTTCTTCTGTTCGAGAATCATTGCCCCCAAATATTGCTTAACCTCATATGCTAAAACGGGATTTCCGGTGTGATGTTGTATGTCCCACGTTGAATTCAAACCCATCTCCTTGTATATAGCGGATAATTCACCAATCATTGTGGACACTGTGTTAGCACTTAAACGTCTCGGACATTCGCATTTCTTTACTGCCCCTTTTAACCTACACTTTTCTTCATGAACTGTTGTTTTCCCGGTACTGTCCTTAGAAATCAAAAATCGAACTATATCCGCCGGGGAGGCTTGCAACAACACACCGCCGTCCCCGTCACCCCCTTTCAGGAAACCCTGGAGCTGCTTCTTTAATGAACGTTTCTGCTTTCCATATCTCGTATTTTCCATTTTGCTGATTAAATACAATCTTCGTTCCTCGATTTCTTTGATGATTCCCTAAAGACAAGATATATCACTCAACCAATTTTATTTCTCATCCGAACAGCATACATATCTGACCCTAAACACTTACAAACAAAACCTTTTTTGGACGGGAAAAGAATCGGCCCTGACTCCCCTTTACTCCCAATTTTCAACCAAGAGACACCAAGCGGCTTTATTATTGACCACCAAAACGGCGCTGCTGAAGGCACCGGTACAACCATTGTGTATTCCAATACCTTTTGATCTTCTAAATACGCTACGACCTGTGGAATGAGTGCGAACGGTGGGTATACATATAAATTCCCCGGAGGCACGTTTTGCGCAAATAGATCCACCCCTGAAGATCCTGCTGAGGGTCCTGGCGTAAAATGGGGTAAGATTTTTCCTTTCCAGTCTTTCCTAGCGGTCGAATCAAGCGCCATAAGGTCAAACGTGTGGCCCGTTTTTCCGCCAAATTCTTTCTGGATTCGTGACCAAGCAAAATTGGATAATTGCGCGTCGCTGTTTGCCAGAACTCGTGATGGCTCATCTGCTAAGTTCTCCTTCGTCCCTATATATTCTACCGACAACCTTACGTTCATACCGACCACTAACTGGAAAAGGGATTTCATTTCCTCTTCTAATGCATTTGAGCTCCCTTTTCCTGACGACCAACGGCTCACCACCGCCATATTGTCTACCCTAGCGACCACCCTTTTTCCTGTGACTTTTTGCTGTAGAGCCCTTAGAGTATTAGCTAGTGCCTTGGCTTCTTTTACTGCGATGTTCTGCTCTGACTCGCTACCCTGCCAAAAGTCCCGCAGTTGTGTATTCGCGTCGTCTCCACTCTTGCCCGCAATGTGTCCCCCCCATGCGTAATCCGAAGCGTCAGAATGGATGGTTACGTGTACCTGTTCGGCGTCATGCCACGGAAAAATTCTCGGTTGCTCATGTATGAACCGCCAAAAACGCAACTCTTCCCGCAGTTTTTCATCCACCTGTATCAACCTCTTCCCGCTAGCTGCCGCGATCGCTGTAGCACACGTGGATATGAAGAGTCTTGCGTGTGGGAACGCCGGCTGAAAAGACATAACTCTCCCCATGAAACTCTACAGTGATCGTACAGTTATGTTCTCAGCAGACAGCATATTTGATATCTGTTCCATGGCGGATGCGATCTTTACCTCCGGTATGACAAAAGCTAATTCCTTCGTGTCTATGATCATACCCAAAAACGTAAGCCGTTGGCTAGGGGTCAATTCAGACTTGCTCGAGAGGAAATATCCCAATTTAGTCAGGAGAGCCGCTGTTCTGTTAGAAGCCACCCTTGCTTCTTCGCGAGTTTTTGCCCCACCCCCTGTGTCGTCGAGGTATCTGACCTGGAAAATGCCCAAATTCCTGATTGCTCCCAATGGCATGTTCCCTATTCTTTGATAAACCATGGCGGAAAGCTTCCACCCAAAAGGTATGGTTTCACATACAAAAACTATTTCTTTCCAAATAAAACCAAAATAAGTTCTCGAACGTGACGATAGCCATACATGATTGTAGCCAGATACCTCGTCGACCTTATACAGCCACCAGTCTCTTTTCACAACATCTTTTACCTGCTTGAGACCCTCCAAAGTAAAAGGCACATCCCTTGTCCAGTAGTTCATGAAGCGGGCATCGATGCATAACCTCGGTTTTTTGGGCTCCACAGTTAATGGCAAAATCAATACTTCGGAATCACATTTATCTCCCACCCTACAGAAAATGGACATACTTCCATTTCGAATCCCTTCTGAGATTGTATCAGTAATGAACTCCTCAAACTGTGACGTATTACGACTATTTTTAAATCGAACTCGAGGCGGTACCGCGTCATCATAACTTTTCCCTTCGAAAATACCTCGAAATGGAATGATAAAATTGGCTACGTCAACCCCATCTCGTACCCACTCTAAACTTTGAGTAACCTCGGATGATGACCCAATATGTTGCGATAAAGCACACCAGTCACTGTAACACGTGGAAACATTTCCTGCGACAAACACCTCTTTGCCGGGTTTTTCGAAGTTTCCAGCATCCGGGCAATTTCCGTGTAGTATGTCTCCAACCGACAAACCAGGCAGTCGCTCTTCTACTTCTCTTGGTCTGATTGCCGAAAGCGCTTCGATCCACCAACTATCGCGGTCGTTCTTAAAAACGAAACCATTTTTTATTTCAAAGTCAGATAATAAAATAAAAGACAGAAAAAACCCGCAGCGCAAATATCTTGCGACAATAACAAACTCTCCCGTTACTTCCCAGGAGTAGGTGCCGCCATGCCCCTTTTCCTCTTGTCCGGAAGTGCGCAATCCCGAGCTATGTGTCCGAATTTGTCACAGTTGTAACAAACTATGTTTTCCCTTTTCCGATTAGCAAATAATTTTCCAGTGGTGCCACCTTTCTTCTCCGCCGGCCCGGTCATCTTCCTACATTTCTCTTCAGCTTCGAACATCTCAACATCTAATTTCGTGCCGTAACATCTCATGACTAGGAACGCGAGTCCTTCGCAGTCGCGATTACGACGGATCATATCTGCCTTAATGAAATATTCATGGGCCACGGAATCCCCTACCTCTCGCTTCATCTTGTCTGCTAACTTGGATGCCATCCTAACTATAGCCGCCGGTTCTCGGTCTTCTCTAGGTTTTCTGGCCATCTCCACCAGCTCTGCTTTCTCCTCTTCTATCGACGTGCTCTTTGTTGCGGAAGCCATGATCATCTTCTCCAGCTCCTGGATCTTCTCCGACATCTACAAATAAGACTAACGTCAGAGCCTGCCTCTACGCCACTCCTAGAGTGACGTGTCTACGCCACCCCTAGAGTGACGTGTCTACGCCACTCCTAGAGTGACGTGTCTACGCCACTCCTAGAGTGACGTCTCTACGCCACTCCTAGAGTGACGTCTCTACGCCACTCCTAGAGTGACGTCTCTACGCCTCTCCTAGAGTGACGTCTCTACGCCACTCCTAGAGTGACGTCTCTACGCCACTCCTAGAGTGACGTCTCTACGCCACTCCCAGAGTGACGTCTCTACGCCACTCCTAGAGTGGCGTCCTCCCCACCACCCCGGCGTGATGCTTTTACTCTACTTTCAGTGTCCCCTCTTATCGCGCCTTTTACTCATATGATAAAAGGCATCCAGTTTTTTACCCGAGCATGTCCTTTTTATAGTTTACGAAATCTCCTTGTTAGCTGAGAGTATTTTTATGGTTAACATCCTGTTTCAGTTACAAATACCCTCATTACCCCCAACTACCCTCAGCACCGGATACGTCTTAAGATAATTATACAGATACCATATGTAAATTCAACTTGGCCTCCCATATCAATAGTTCCCGTGAGACGACAAGATTGCACCCTCAAACTTTGTAACGGAAATGGAATAATTTACTTTGAACTCCCGTTACAATAATTCCCCTGGGATGACCGAAACCCTGTTTTGAATACAAAATATCCCATTAATGCCACAGGTTAAACCGGATTGAAGAGGACTCCCCTTGTTGCGCAATTGCTATTCCAACAAACAATCAACATTACAAATCAATACAAATCAAACTTCAAAAAGCGGGCCTCTTGCCGAATTCTACTATCTTTCGTTCAATACACATTTTGTATGTCGTCACAAAACTTAAATTCCCGACTTTCAGAAAATTCAAAATGGATATTGCAAATTGTAAAATATTTTTTGCAATAAACTCCGGCTGAACAACTAAACGACATTGACAAACTAGTTATCCATTCGTCCAATGACAACTGCTAAACGCGAATTCGACCACGTTAATAAACAAACACGTAGCCTGTTTTATTTTAACATTCATTATTCCATGACTTGGTATTAACAATTCCGTATTAAGCTAAAACATCATTACGTCCGACAAATACCAAGCCTTTCTTACTCGTAAAAATCGAAAACTGAATTACTGCCAATTTCTAAATAAAACGTTCTGACTGTCCGAATAAAGCGTGACTGACCCGAGCGTTTCAGTCACTCGATTTGCTGATTTTTTCTCACTCTTCTACTCACAAACGTGTTCGACCCCTTGCAACTGTTTATCCTAAGAAACAAATTGTAAAACCAATTTTTTCCGTCTCATGATTCCATAACATAATTATGTTCTAACTAATAAAAACTACATCTGCAAGAGTCGAACATCCTTTAACTAAAATTTTCGTACCTTTCCGACGTCGTCGTTTTTCAATCTCTTCGCTGCCGGTTGAACTTCCTCTTGATTCCCCAGAAGCCTCTCCTCCATCGCAAAATGAATTAACAAACGGAGGGTCTGCGGTGCCAGCACCCTCTCCTTCAACATCGCCTGCAGTAGCCGCTCCTCACAACCCGCAACCTCCAATGCTATCTCCAACAGCCTTGGTCTGTCCATTTCACCAATTTTTTGTCCTTTATATTCTCCAAACACCACACTCTCTTTGTCCTCCAGTTCAAACATTTTTATTAAAACGTTTTCCATCACTTCACTTATTGCAGAATATTCGCTCAGTGTGGACGCTCAGGCGACTAAACGGTTGAACGCTTGAACTTGAACTGATTTGTCCAAGCCCTGTTACCCGCGTCATATGTCCTAACGTACCTTCTTTAGTGTTTCGCGGTACCGGTTTTCACCATGACGTGGGACGGATTTTCTCGGGACGAATTTCTTCTGGGACAAAACATCATTGTGAGTGAGGCAAATTCTCACCAAGACACACACGTGAAACCAGTTGTCTGTCGGGCAAAGTAAGATTAACTTTCCCTGATGTACTGTCCTGGGGAAAGTTATCACTTAGAGCGTGTTCCACTCTTGTAACAGTAGTAATTATTAGTTATTTTTGCTCCAACCTCTTGTGACAGGATATTCTGCCGAAAGTAGAAAGTTTCGTTCCTGCCTGACTCCAAAAAGCCAGAATTCCTGACGTCTTGCGTAGTAACTACGTTAAGTAGGGTCGAATACGATCTTAATCCTTGAGAACAACTACTAAGAGCTACGAACGATGATTGACCCTTTATTCTGGACCATTGTTAATGTAAATATATTTTTTAGAGCTGGGAAGACGTGTACTCTGGACCTTCCCCCTAAATTCGTGCCAGGAGAGAACGCAATAATACTTCCTGATGGTGCCAATCCCAGTAGCAAAAGTAAGTTATTTCATATTAACTCTTCCTCCTCAACACCAACCCAACTTACACAACCCAACTGCTTGCTTTCGAAGGATGCTCGGTTATCCATACTGTTTTTGCGATTTTGCAGTGTTGTGAACATTCATTAGATTCTTTTGCATTTCGGAAAATTGGAGAAATTGCCAAGGACTAGTAGGTTTTTGTCTACCATCCAGTCTAGTAAACTAAAAGTCGGGATACACCTTCCAGATTTATTTTGCTACTTTTTTCGTTCCGCCCTCGTGAAAAATTACTACGCTGACCGTTCCAACCTAATATATTATAGTTTTGTCTACCCAACCTAAATAACATTTAATACACTGTCAGAAGTTTCATAACATAAAACACAAGGATGCTCAGTTTCAACAGACAACTCGCAATAGACAACAATTAGGATGTCCTCTGTTGTCGCGAAAAAACATTATGCATGAAATTTTATGCATAACAAGCATTGTCAGAAGAGCTATAAAACCGCCAAAAAAGCATCTGCTGAATTTTCCGACATCATGACGACAAAGAAAAAAGTCCATTGCGCTGACCGTTCCAACGTTCTCGAAATAGTATCTAAGTAATTACTTACCATGCTCGGGATCATGGAAAATACGGATGTCTTTGACGTCATTGGGCCGATTAGCCCTTAGCACTGCCGTGACATGATGTTTTGCCGAAATTGAAAAACGTGTTCCAGCCTAAGCGACATGAAGCCAAAATTAGTGACGTCATGCGAAGTGGCAACAGAAAGTAGGGTGGAACACGCTCCAGTTTTCGTCGAGATGGATCCAGAAGGTGAAAGGCAGGCCAAAAACCGTCTGGAATTCTGGAGTTTTAGACAACCCGGATTCCGGAATCTTGAAGGGTGTCATGGGTGCAACGCATTTGTGTGAAACAATACATATGCGAAGGAATTGGTAGGATAATGGGAAAGATCGATTGCCAATCCACCTTATTCCAGTTCAGCGCTCGAAGTGGATTAGTGTCTGTTAATTCCCGATTGTCTCATATTCAACACATGTGTACACCGGGACTCACATTAGGTAGTGGGAACTTTCACTTTCTACTACTAAGAAGTATGCAAAACCTCCATGACCTGGGAAGACGATTGCAGATTTTCTACTCATGAACCTGTAGGTCCATTTTGCTATATTTGTGACAAGTGCTGATTGATGAGGTATGGGGGGATTCACAGTTTTTCTAGCTTTCTCATTATTATCAAAAATTTGTATTTACAATCCCAAAACAAAAACAAAAAATCTTTTGAATGTGTTCTACTTTTACAAAACAACAACATTGTTAGTAGAACACCTTCAAAAATACCTCAAAATTTAACAAATTCTCATTTTTTTTCCAAACAATAACCCAAACAAAAAACTTTGAATGCTTTTCCTCAAACCAAACAACAACAAACTTAAAATTTTCATAAACTACTTTTTAAAACATAGAATTTCACTCAATCACTATGTCATGCTCACTTGACTCAACCATCTCCTATCAATTTTGGTCTGAACGGTGAAGCTAGGCTTGAGTTTAATTCTTTTTCGGGATCCCAAAACGTAAGTTGAG
This sequence comes from Branchinecta lindahli, assembly GCA_023053555.1. Taxonomy (NCBI): domain Eukaryota; kingdom Metazoa; phylum Arthropoda; class Branchiopoda; order Anostraca; family Branchinectidae; genus Branchinecta; species Branchinecta lindahli. The sequence continues at coordinate 23,491,041 of JAKZAO010000006.1, forward strand.
GGATACCTATGAAATCGCAACAGTTGCCCGTCTGTCCGTCCGTCTGTCCTTCTGTGAGCACGATTACTGTCGAAGGGAATGAGATATTTTGATGAAACCGGGTGGGAGGATCCTTTGGGCCGAGGGAAAGGTCGAGTTCGTAGATGGGCACGATAGCCCTACATTTAGGGGTGGGGGATCAAACTAAGGGAAAAACAAAATATTTTTTAACAGCTAATAAGATAGTCGATTAAGGGGTAAGAACGCATGCTGAACACGAATATGAAAATCATTTTCTTGCCGGAAATGTAGTTCGCCCGAAATCCAGCAAAAACCGGAAAGTCTGTTAAAAGTAAAAGTTTAATTTGAAGGCATGCTGGACACTTGTATGAAAACCATTTTCCACCCGGACAAGTAGTTCGCCCGGAATCCGGTCCAAACCGGAAAATTTGTTAAAAGCAAAAGTTGTATTTGTAGTTGATAGACGTCCGATTTTGGGGTAAGAAGAGATGCTGAATCCGTTTATGACAATGGTTTTTAGCCGGACATGGTTCGTCCAGAATCCGGCTGAAACCGGAAAATTTTTTGTAAGTTAAATTTTTCTTTGAAGTTGATTATATTTTGGATATAGGGGTAACGATACACGCTGAATTCATTTTGAGCATTATTTTATCGCTGGACACGTAGTTCTGGAATTTCTCCGATAGGCCTACCGGAAAATTGGCAGAAGTAAAGAGGGTCATGTCGATCGGTTTCGGCAGAATACATATGACTTATAGGGGCAAACATATATCCGAACCATATCTGAACTTGGTTTTCTCAGATGATTAGCTATTTGGCCTTAATCTGTTTCTAAATTTTAGGAGTGAAAATGTTCAAGGAGTCTGGCGAAGACTGAATCTGGTGAAGACAAAACCTAATTGTCTGGATAAAATATTGAATTTTTGGATCCCATCGAAACCTTTGGTCTTGTTTTTGTAGCCGTGCTCAGTTGCTGACACATGCACGCAGGGTATAGGTATTTTTTAGCGGTTCATTGTTGATCAACGATGCGTTCTAACCACCATTAGAAACCTCTGTGGCCAACATTGTTTGTCAAAACGACGAACAACTGAAAGTGTTGTTGCTCAAATCTGTTAGTCAATTGTGGAGTAAACAGACAGATTTTTCAAACAGAGTGTTCTGTGCGAAGATTCACCTCTGCTGATCATCAGGGACGTTTTGGCGGTCAACAGTAGTTTGTTGGTCAACGCTGTTGATAAAAAGAAGAACCACTAAAAGCGCCTTATGTTTACTCCTTATTTGGACTTGGGATTTAAAACTTGGGTTTACTTTTACAGTGTTTTGCAAGACATGTCCAGTGGTAAATCCAACCACAGAAATGTCGATTGAAGGCAGTGCGTCGTTCGACTGGGGATGCAGGGGCACAAAGTGCCGTTGCGACCTTGCAGTGAAAGGAGACTTCACGGATGCACAGTACGTAAAACAACGAGCGAGTTCCACCTTACTAACCATAGTAACTACTAGTTACTATTTTCATTCCAACCTCATGAAAAGTTATGATGCTGACCGTTCCAACCTTCTCGAAATAGTAACTAATAGTAACTATTGCGGTTCAGAATTTTACCGGAATTTTTCGAGATTTGACCGGAAATCTCCGTATCTCCATTATATGTTGCAGACAACAGTACTGCGTGGTAACTACGAATCTCTTTGACGTAATTGGCCGGATTAGCCCGTGGCACGATATTTTGCTGAAGATACAAAAATGTGTTCCAGCCTTGACGCCAAGAAACCAGAATTCGTGACGTCATAGTAATTACGGTAAATAGGGTGGAACACGCTCAAGATCCATTATCTCTCAGTTTTCCTAGTCTCTTCTTTCCAGCAAATGACCAGATAATAATGGCGGGGAAAATCGGATAAAAGTCCAGAAATCTTATGATATGCAGAACTCCCAAACGGTTAATCCCATCTGGTTGAATTTTTTCGCTGATGTTCCTTTTCAAGGTTCGGCTTATTTGTGGTGACTATTGGAAAGTTGGAGGGGGGCTACCCGAAATTTTGTGTCCCGCTTAGAATAGGGTCGGAACGGGACTTGGCTGACAGGATACTTACAAGCCATATTTCTACATTTACAGATCTTGGGGGACTTGGGGGGAGGGTTCCTGAATTCCGTTGATCCCGACTAAAGATGCTTACACATGTGCTAGGACGATGAAATTTGCCAGGCGTATTGGGAACCCGACCGAATTAACCTGGAAATAGTTATTTCCCCGATCCGGCCACCGTGGGGAGAGTGTAGGGAGGGGGAATTCGAAATGTTGACGTATTTTTTACTTGTGAACGGGGAATCGTATCTTGATGAAACTTGATATTTGGAAAGTCCTCGTGTGTCAGATGTCACACTTCAAGTCCGGAATGGATCCGGTGACTCTGGGGGGAGTTGGAGGGGGGAACCGGAAATTGTGTGACATGTTCAGAGTGGACGGATCGGGGTGAAACTTTACTGGAAGAACAAGAGCAAACCCTAGATACAGAATTGACAAGACCGGACCGGATCCGAGTATTGCGGGGGGAGTTGGAGGGAGGGTTCCGGAATCCCGGTTATCGCAATTTAAGGTACTTCAAGATGTGCTAGGACGATGAAACTTGTCCTGGACATTAGAGACTTGACAAGATTGGTTTAGAAATTGTCGCTTCCCTGATCCGACCATCCCTTAAAGTACTCATCTTAACCGCAAAGTACAAAAAATATTTTTAAGCAGAACCTACATTTTCATGATCCCCTTGAGCCTATGATCAAGGGTTTTGCTTAGAAATGAATTTCTAGCACTCTTGAAGTGCGCATCTTAACTGGAAAGTAAAAAAAAAAAAACTTTTCACCAAACCATATATATTCATGATCCTAAAGGGCCCAAGATCATTTTTGCCTTAAGGGTTTTGATTACAGATGAAAATCTAGCATCCTTAAAGTGCACATTTTTTTTTTTTACCAACCGATCCATTCTTGTGATTTCCAAGGGTCCGTCGTCATTCTTATTTCAAGGTTTTGCTTACAAATGATCACAACAAACCCACGAACCAGCGAATTCCTACTTTCATCCTTTTACAAGGCCTTGCAAGTGCCATGTGAGCTTACAGCTCTTGTTATTATGGCACTTGCCTTCCGGCCGCGGTCTGTCGGTCAGCCGGTCGGTCGGTCAGTCCGGTGATCGAGAGGTAGGGTACTTCCAGATGCGCTAGGACAATGGAACTTGGCAGGCGTATTAGGGACCCGACCAAACTAACTTGGAAATAGTCATTTCTCCGATCCGACCAAAGTGGGGGAGTGGAGGGAGGGGGAATCCGGAATATTGAGGTATGTATAACTTTTGGACGGGGAATCGGATCTTAATGAAACTTGACATATGGAAAGACCTCGTCCCTCAGATGTCACAGTTCAAGTCGGAAACGGATCCGGTGACTTTGGGGGAGTTGGAGGAGAGGTACCGGAAATCGTGTGACATGTTCGGAGTGGACGGATCGGGATGAAACTTGGTGGAAAAAAACAAGCACAAGCTCTAGATACAGAGATGACAAGAGCGGACCGGATCCGGGCACTGTGTGGGGAGCTGGAGGGAGGGCTCAGAAATTCCGGTTACCCCGAGCTAAGATGCTTCCACATGTGCTAGGACGATGAAACTTGGTAGGGATTCGACCATATTAACTTAGGAAGAGTCGTTTCCCCGATTTGACCATCGTGGGGGAGTGGAAGGAGGGGGAATCCGGAATTTTGAGACATGTCCAACTTTTGAAAGTGTGATCGGATCGTAATGAAACTTGATATTCGGAAATAACTCATGTCTCGGGTGTTCCATTTCAAGTGCGGACAGGATCCTATCAGATATGGGGGGAGTCGGGGGGGGGGGAATTAGTGACACGCTTAGAGTGTAGCGATTTGGATGACACTTGGTGGGAACAACAAGCATAAGCCTAAGCATAAGCAACAGGATAGAACCGGACCGGATTCGGGCACTCTGGGGGGAGTTGGACGGGGAGGGTCCGGAATACCGGTGATCGCCATTTAAGGGACTTCCAGATGTTCTAGGACAAAGAAACTCGGACCGAACTTTAGGGACTTGACAAGATTGGCTTACAAATTGTCACTTCCCAGATCCGACCATCTCTTAAAGTAGCCTACTCATCTTAACAGAAAAGTACAAAAATACTTTTAAGCCAAATATATATTTTCATGATTCCCATGAGCCGATGATCATTTTCGCCGCAAGGATTTCCTCAGAAATGAATTCCTAGCACCCTTAAAGTGGGCATCTTATCCGAAAAGTAAAAAAAAATACTTTTGACCAAACCAAATAATATATTCATGATCCTAAAGGGCCCAGGATCATTTTCGCCTCATAGGTTTTGATTACAGATGAATTTCTAGCGCCCTTAAAGTTTAACCGAAAGGGCCTAGGATAGGACAATCTAGTTACCCATCACTTGTTCACTTAAATTGGCCTGAAGACCCGCTGAAAATCAGTTACTTCGTTGTTCCGCTATTCACGAATAATCGGTTTTCAAATAGTGGAATTTCCTTGTGATTTGTGGTGCCTCTATGCGCTTTTATTTTTGTTGTATGCCTCACGAGAAAGATTTATCATTTTTTTTGTGTTCAGGCACTAAGGGAATCGTCACCAATCTCACCACTAAACACTAAAAAGCCGCATTTGTGTTGAGATTGAAATTTCCCGCGTCATAGTAGAATTTACGCTGTGGGGACGGCCGGAGATATTCTGAGCCTCATAACTAGAGCAGATAGTGGAAAATCAAAAAATCCCTTTGCAGAATCCAAATAATTCAGTGTATCCAATTAAATGACACACAAATAAGTTGGCTTTTCAGTTAAACTTTAAAGTGCGCATCATCACAGTCAAGTGCAAATGAAATACTTTTTTACCAAACGATAAATTCTCCTGATTGTCAAGGGTCCAATGTCATATTTATATCAAGGATTTTGCCCACAAACGATCACAACAAACCCACGAATTGGGAAATTCCCACTTTCATCCTTTTACCCAGCCTTGCAAGTGCCATATGAGCTTCTAGCCCTTGTTACAATATAATTCATTTCCAAACGAAGGCTATTCAAGCTCGAAATGACTCTGTGGTTCAAATAGGTCCGACCGAGTTCTTGGAAAACTTGCCGTAGCCAATCTAGCTGTTACCATTACCAATACAGAAGATGAGCCTGCAATATTGTCAGTTCTGAAGATAATTTGGAAAGGCGAGAGTGGCGTTTCTTTGTACAGACAGCTCCCAGAGTGCACCATGGTGACCGATTTGCGATTACCTCATCTACGCTGTGAGCTACGGAATCCTTTCCGACAGACTAACGAGGTACGTTCTCATTAAAGAGGGCTTCAAAATATGCTGATTTCCACGATTCGCTATTTTCCATGCGCATTATGCTCCCGAAGGATGTGCGCGTATCATGCTACTGATGCGTAAAACAGTTTATCTGAAACTTGCCGAGTTTGTGCTAGAAGTCAATGGGTCTGGGAAAAGGCTTAAAGAGCTAAAGCTGTGGATAATTTGTTCAACACAGCCTAGTTTTGCAGTACTCAAATAGCTTTGAATATTGGAACATAAGAAGTAAATAGTACGAGGTGTACTTTAAAACAAACCACTCTCCGTGTTTCGTGACATTAGTAGTTTTCTTCTTCCACGAAAACATCATGAACACTGACATAACCACACACAAGCTCACTTTCCTGAGGTTGCTAGTTGCAAGTGTTTAACCCCTTAGCTCGCCCCTGAATAAACAATCAGCGATTGCTTCCATCCTGAAAGGACCCCTCTTGCTTATTCTGCCTTTTATATTATCCCGAGCTCCCGTTGCCGTGTTATGCCTCTTTTTAGTCGATCCTTCAAAACCTTACATATTATAGCAAGAATTCTTGCCTATAGCGATTTGCTGGCTATGCCGACTTTTGTTAATTTAGTTGCAAAAAGTGATAGTATTTTTCTAGGAGCTCAAAGTGGCCTTCGACGTTTCCAAGATGAATAGTGATCTGAGCAGCTTTGATGTGGAGCTTATAGTTGAAGCGACGGCTAGTTACGACATCGACACAGTTAACAATCGACATATCGCTTCAATACAGCTTGCATCGGTTTTTGACATCGAAGTGGAAGGGTACGTGTTGTTTTATAGTATACTCCTGCTATACTCTGTATGACTAAGACAAAAACTCGCCAGTGATCCTCAGGAAGAAGGACTAAAAGTTTCCGTCACAACTCAAACTCAACGATTCAAATCCTGTGTCAAACAATCACGGCGATCTTTGAGAGCAGCTGTGATACCACTTCTGCCTTTCTTCCGCTAGGTGCCCGGAGAGGCCGGAGATTTTGCATCGGCAAGGAGAGACGGTCATCAAGAGTATTTGCAGCAACAACGTAAGGGTCCGGGGTTTGGTCTTTGAATTGCCAAGAAATTCATTTCTCGGGTCGTTAAAAAACTGTTTTCAGTAAGTAATTAATTCTTCATCTCCATTTTGGAAAGCGGAAATCTGAATCCCTTTTGTTTTCAGGAAACTGAAAGATGCAGTACTTGGTTTCTATGACAGAAATGACGAAAACAGTCGTGTCAACTTCACCCAGAACTACAAGGTACGCCACTTTTCTTTCCTGTATTTTATAATTCGACTATCAAATCGACTAAAATGATCGACTAAATGATTACCCATTGGTAAGTCAATCCGAGCTACGCGTAAGACTGAACAGAAGACTCGGTCTCGGTATTCAGTATCTACTCAGCTAAAATTGGGGCGTACGCTTCGGGAAAGGGTTTACAACGCTGTTGCACTGCCCTGTATCTTGTATATAGCACCTCTGTGGGACATTTTTAGGAAAAGCGATAAGAAAGCTTTGTTAAGGTTTTTTCTTTGAGTGTGCGAAGTATTTGCTGCAGCTACCTAGTTGGCGACATAACTCTAGTCTTTGCCAAAAATACGGGATTCGTGAGCCCCTCTGTGCAGCTGAGGCAACAGGAAGGCGGAAAGGGAGCTACAGAACTGTGGAACCCAACGCCATATTTTGAAGGAAGGATGGAAGGCTCAATTTACTAATTTGCCAAATGAAATTACGCCTGGAAGTCTGTCTTTTTTTAGTTAGATTGTAATATAGGCAAACCTTGTTAATGTATTTCTCTTTTGTTATCTTTCAATTGTTATTTTTTCCTTTTGTTTTCTTTTTTACTTTTCCATGTACTCTGTCGCACATTCCTTTGAACCTTGATGGGTAATAAAGTTTACTTACTTACTTTCTTCTTTCTGAACGATCTTTGTCTGAATCAATACCCTGTAAGTCAGCATTCCTTCAGCCCCTTATGACTGCAAATCAATTCGGTGATGCTAAACGCATGTTAATCTTTCTAGTTTGACCCTGTAGTAGGCCCTTGCGAAGAAGGGCCGAAATATTGCCAGAACAAACAGCATCTGATTTTTCGGTATATTCCTCTCAGGTACGTTTCTTTGCGTACCTGCGTACCTTGTGTACGTTTCTTTGCAATCATTTGAGACTATAAGTGACACAGTTTTCTTTACGAATGAAGTTAGTGTGCTGTTGTTGAACCCTCTAGACCTAGCCAGTTTCAGTCTGGATAGGTGAATGTTTTTTTTTAAGTTTGACTTCTTGCGGAAAATAACTTAAATCGTCACTTGAGGTCAATTAGTGTGTTGCATAGTCAAACATAAACAGTTATTACGATAATCTAAGATTAAAACGACGAAAAGGTATAAATTTCTTTCATTTTTATGTATTTTCTAGATCACTAAGCATGGAGCCAGTCCGATAAAGCAGTTGGATGTAACACTCCAAATCCCGTTAAGGCCGGTGAGAGCATCTGAAGACAGTGTCACGGTTTACTCAGTCAGTGTGAGTACTATTTCTAAGATTCATTTTTAACATAGCAAAGGAACACAAAGGAGTAGTGCCAAAGGCTTCGAAAAAGGGACACACAGTCGAGTAGCAGCGACACTAGCACCACTAGCGATAGAGAACGTACCTACTGAAACTCTTCCCGAAGCTACCGAGCGATGAAAACTTGACTCCTAAATAAATAAATTCTTCTTATGATACTATTTCTGTTCTCTCAAAATAAACACCATCGACCTATCTTACCACCCTACTAAAAACAATACACAGCGTCTAATCTATGTTAAGCCTTTCATTTTTAAACATTCCTCCACCAAATCTAACAGTCTCTGAAGTTTCCCCCTAGATTCCGCCAACAGGTCAGTATTATCAGTGAACACTAGCGTGCAGAGTTCTACAGTATCTTACGAAAGCAATGGTGCCCTTCCATTCACCATTTTAAAAAAAGTTTATAAACAATGAGAATAAAAGCGGTGAAATTGTACAGCCTTGTTTTAACCTCAACCTTGAACAAACAGCATCTACTAATTTACCGACCACCTTGACCACAATTCAGACACACGTATGCATCTTCAGGATAAATAAAGATGGCAGACACAGATTAATTGAGGACTCCCCAGTAAGTGATTTTCATTATTACTGGGCCCTTTCCAAGGTTTAAGGTCGGGCTTCACTACCCAGACGCCCCAGAGTCTGGATTATGTGAAGACGGTCCCAAACAGAAATCAAATAAAATGTCTCTTCAATAGTCCACTTTTGGGCATTTTTCATTTTGTTAGATTTTACCACCTCAACACAATTTCTTCAAGTCAAATGAAAACTTCTTTCAAATTCCCGCTTCTTTTCACCCAGAATCCGGGAATCTCGTAGATTTTTCTACCAGATTCCCGGACGCGTCCGGGGTGCTTTCAGACCTGTCTTCACTACCCATACCGATATCGAAGAAAACGGGAACCCAGAATCCGGACGAAAAATCTGGGTAGTGAAGCCAGGGGGGTAAAGTAACCTTTACTTACTCTTGCCGCTGAGAGGCAGATGAAAGACACTTTCGTAGGCAAACTTAAGACATAAGCGATTTTCGAACTGCACGTCCTGGCGGGTAAAGTACGGTTCGAAAGGCTTTTAAAGCACAATTCTGACTAGGCTCCTAAATATTAGCTGCGTTTTTACTGTCATCCAGTTAACTGACCTGGAGGATTGCCCACTATAAGCCGTTTTCTTCCTTCGGTCAACCGACCTAAATCCTTAAAAGCTGTTTTTTGGTCGCCGTTTGTCGGTCGGTTAACCGACGTGTGGACTGAGGCTGGAGCTCCGCCCGCCCGACTTATGTTCGTTCTCAGGCAGGAAATTTGAATTGTTTACGTAGAATGCGAAATAATTCGTTTTCTGTGTCATCGGGCGAACCGGATGTGATGCCGAAAAATGGCTTGTAGTTGTAAATAGGTCAGTTAACTGGATGATGGAAAATTGGCAAAAAAGGCAACCATTGATTTTCGAAAACACCATTCTTTGCCAGTTATGCCACGTGAAAGCAGCGATTTTCTTGTCAGTGCTTGTCGAATCTGTTCAGCCTTCCTGCTCTCCGACTCGGTGGTTAGACGCAAAATACAGACTTGGGGTGAAGAAATTATGTTTAAAGCAGGACTAAGTCAAAGGGAAATTAAGTATAATACTGAGATGAGGGCTGATAGTTTACCACTTGAGGCAAGGAGAAAATATATTGGTAAAGCAAGAGAAAGAATTGGTCCTTCCTTCTGTCCTATGTGCGGTGATGAGGATGAAAGCGTAGTTCATTCAGTGTGTGATTGTGTGGAATTGAATGAATGGAGAAAGGACGTATTTGGTGAGAGAGATCATAGTGAAGAATGGATGGTAAGGACGATGAAGGATGAATGTTGTCTTATTGTGAAAAAAATTCGGACGTTACTTGAGGCTTGCGATCGAGCATAGAACATGATTTTTATAATAGGAGTCTGTTAGTTCTACAAGTTCGTTTTTTTTTATTTATTTAGAGAACTTGTGTTGCCATGGCCAACGAGCTTTTTGATAGTATATTCTATTCTATTCTATATGAAAACTGAACGCGCCGTGGTTCAAATGTAGGAGAACCAAGCAAAAGAAAAGAATTCTAAAACGGGGGATAAACAAGATGGCCTACCGTGTCTCCCAAAATGAAAAACAACAGTTTAAAGTTTAACTGAAAACCCAACTCATTTATTTGTCATTTAATTGGACACACTGTCTTTTTTTTAATTCTGCAAGGGAATTTTTGATTTTCCACTATCTGCTCTCGTTATGAGGCTCAGAAAATCTCCAGCCGTCCCCACAGCGTAAATTCTACTATGACGAGGGAAATTTAAATCTCAACACAAATGCGGCTTTTCAGTGGGCAGTGGTGTGATCGGTGAAGATTGCTTGGTGCCTGAAAAAAAAAAATTTATAAATATTTTTCGTAAGGCATACAGCAAAAATACAAGAACATTGAGGCACCAAAATCACACGGAAATTCCACTATTTGAAAATCGATTATTCGTGAATAGTGGAACAACGAAGTAACTCATTTTCAGCGGGTCTTCAAGCCAATTTAAGTGAATAAGTGATGGGTAACTAGATTGTCCTATCCTAGCCCTTTTCTGTTAAACTTTAAAGCTTCTCATGCCCGTATGCAAAAAATTTGTCTGGGGACCTTTAAGCTTTCAGTGAAGTTTGCGTTGCATGACTGGCAAAAGCCGGAACGGCCAAAAAAGTGCTAATATGTTGTACAAAATAAAGGACAGTATAGCGATGACCCTCATCCTACGATGCCCTGTCCTTACTATCGAAGTTGCAGGTCGACCCGCGGATTCAAGGTGCCAGTTGCTCTAGTCAACATGACAATGAATTGAGCGTGCAACCCACCACACCAGCTCCGCCAGCAGATCCAGACAGATCCGAGGACTACGATGTACCAGTTGAACAGGAAAACACAGCTTCGTCTGTAACAAAAGGCCCAACAAGAGTAAGACGCGATGTAGACCAAGCTGAAGTAAGGTGCGTTATGAAACTTTTTGTCGTCTTTTTTTGCTCGAAATTTTTTTCCTGGCATAGGCTTGTAGTAATAATGTAGTCATACTATATGTCCTTTATAGCTTGTAATCTTCCTGCTAATTTTACATCATCATTTGCGGTTGACTTAATTAATCTAAATAGACAACTATAAGAATGTCAACTCTGTTTAGTTTTAATTGTCTGCTTCGGTTTCTGCTGCCCATTTGTCAAATCAGATTCTAAATAGCTCTATACCAGCGTTTGTTACAGGTCGTTTCCCATAAAGTGTATTAGTAAACTTGTTTCTGATGTACTTTACAAACATCTAGCATGTTTTGAATGCTTTTTCTTTTTGTTGTCGACGACCGGCCGCTGTCATTATCCCCCACGTCAATTGATCCACCTGTCAATACGCCCACTCCTAAATTCTGTCGATTTGCCCACCGTCGTTTGCCCACCCGTTGATTCGCCCACCCGCTGATTCGGCCAGCCATACGTTTCGACGGGTGGACGAATAGCCCCCCATGAAATAAATGTCCCTTCAGACAGAAAGAAAGCCTTGCATACTTCCTTCGCACAGATCCCAATAGAGCTGCTATACCGACACATAAAGTTTACGTACTTCTCCGTAACTAAACGTTTTGTGAAATCCAGAGTAAGTAGATTTGTATTTTACTCATGAATCGTAACGAAAGGCGACGTAAGAAAACAAAAGAAATTAAATAAAAAGGTTCGCTTGATTAGAGTCACCTTGGATTATTAGGATACTTTACAAACATCTAGCATGCTTTTGAATGCATTTTCTCAGTGTTATTGACGACGGGCCGCTGTCATTACCCCCCCCCGTCAATTGGTCCACCCGTCAATACGCTAACTCCTAAAATCTGTCAATTTGCCCACCGTCGATTTGCCCACCCGCTGACTCGCAAAACCCGCTGATTTAGCCACCCGTCGATTCGGCCAGCTAGTGGACGAACAGCCCCCCATGAAATAAATGTCCCTTCAGACAGACAGAAAGCCTTGCATACTTCCTTCGCAGATCCCCATAGAGCTGCTGTACCGACATACAAAGTTTACGTACTTCTCCGTAACTAAGAGACACCTTGGGTTAATGAGGAAACGTACACAAATTGCCTTCCATAAAAGCCACGACAAATTGAAAGAACAAGTACATTCTGCTGTTTTCCACGTGTGCCAGTTTAAAGCGAGCCGCAGTAGGTAAACCGAATGGTCTGCAGGGACCTTAAACTATCATGCTCGGAAGGCCATTGTGAATGACTGTCATAGGCCCTATCAGGATTACGAATGTTGACTAAAAAACGTTTTAGAGTGAGTAAGTTTAAGATGTTTCTCAAGGATGGTTCTGCTCTGCATCCGTGCTGAGAGTGATCATGCAATTTTATTTCCAGCTACCCCGTTAACACTTACTGGTTTGAGTGCGGTAAGGCTACGGAGTGCATTAGTTATGTGTGCACATTTGGACCCATGATAGGAGAAGAAGAGTTCACTATTTCTATAGAAGGAGGGTTCCGCGCACACCCAATGAGTAAGTTTCGATGAAGATTTTTTCTTGACGGTATCAATTCGTAATCTAGCATTTTCTGTTCCATCACCTTCCAAGAGTGTTTGAACTCAATTTAAGTGAAAACCAACAGCTTCTATAATTGCTTATTAACGACCTGATTTCTTGTCAGAAAAAGCAAATCTTTGCGTAAGAAAGAGTGCTAAGGAATAAGAACTAAGCTATCCATTGCGCGTACCGAAAAGCTAGAAAAGTATAACTGGGTTATTTTAGTTTTGACCTGATTGATTGGGTAAGCCATGCTGATATTTGTCCATCCTATCATGTCTGACCCTCGATAGCCGCGTTGCAATACTGCCTACTATGACGCGGGTAGTGGGGTCGGTCGACAAGGACTGAAATGAATAAGAAAAAGGATTTAAAAGGATCAATTCAGTTTCAACTTTTAACTGAACAATATAAATGTTATGAAAGTATGATAAGGTCAGGTAATATGTTGAAATGGAAATAACAGTTGAGTTAGTGTGTCAAACATGTCAGTGGCAAAATAAATTCCAGCCCAAAGCATTAACAACAAATCACACAAACATACAGAAATTGCGATTATTTAGTAGGAAAATATTAATGACATGACAATACTTTCTCATCTGAAAAAGCCATTTTCCGAGTCAGGCGGGCGTGATTATTTTCTTCCATCTTTGAAACTTCCGAAGGAAGTGCCTTGACTTCTTATTTGTGACTTGGACTACTGTTAAATTTCTCTACGTATTTGGAGCATACACGAACGCATCTGGAAAGATAGATGTACGACCATTAGCAATCGTCAAAAAGTACATAGAAACACGAAGAAAATTTACAGGTGTCTTCGATAAATCCTCGCTGAACTTCTCTGATACATTCATGTAATCCGTCCCGTCTCTTGCCTTGTGCAGGCTACATCTGGTGCACAAAATCAAACTTTGGTAAATTTAAACAAAAGTCAACCTTTTTCTAGGTTCATGATATTTTTTTTTTCCGAAGCTCAGAGGATTCAAAATTTGTGGAGCACTTTCTTTACTGTTTGTTACATCCCTTTCCACTTTTTTTTTATGTCGACGTCCATTCAGTTTACTTTCTGGTTTGTCGGAGTCGACTTTTCAATATTCTGTCGAGTGCACTGCGTGCTGATTTACAAAGGGGAGGGGGGAGAGAGGGACTAATTCTGATGGAATGCACAAGCTTTTAGTTCCCCTGTAAAAACATCGAATTCTTCCACGTCATAACTTTAGAGTTGAAGTGTGAGTGTAGGGATTTTGTCCTCGTGTACATGTTCGTGGATCGTAGGTGCGAGTTCATTTTCTTTGCTAAATATTAAATTTCAATTTCTTTTCAGAGAAGATTTTGGAGAACGTGGGAGTTGTCGTAATTAAGACTACTGCAGAAGCAAAAATCATTTCACCAAACGCAGTTTCACAAAGTGGTCACAGGTAATGTGGTTGTTCGTATTTCCTGAAGATAGGAAGGGGTGTTGAACGATTCAACAACCGGGCCCCGGAACCCTTTAATGACCCGCGATCGTTTTATAATTGTGCCTAATACAAACGACTCAAAATATAAAAAAAAAAGGTTTAGGGAGTCCCCTGCCAAGATATTTCAATAACGCTGACTAAAGGCCGAGCATCCATTTTTTTCCAGAACTAAAGGAACATGGTTAATTTTCTAATTTTCAAGTATAAGAAACACTGATTCGTGTCCTTTTACCTCCCGTCTTACTGCCTACTGTGAAAAGAAGCTACAGTAATGTCACTGAACATGTCAAGCGTTTCATCGTATATTCTTCGGGTGCTATTTTCCCTGCTGCCACTAGTGTACCAGGCATAGTGTCGAGGCATAAAATCCTTTTGGCATGAAACAAAGACAAATTCAGCTCATCTCGTAACCTGTATAAATCGGCTATAGTTCTGGAATCTCCGAGCGTTTGCTTTCCCCGCGCGACAATTTTCTCTCAGATAGATAGACGACATTTTTTTGCAACCAAAAGAAACACAATATACCTTGAATTAAAGCTATACACACATTAATATCGAAAGAACAAAACAACTGCAACCCATGTTACAAATGGTTTCACGTTTTTCCAGAAGTACAGCTCGGTGCCCGTTTTCAACCTGATAAAGCATTGGTTTCCTTTATGAGATAAACTCATTATTTCACAATCTTGCCAACCAGTCCTCATTCAGTACACACTGCCCATATACCCCTGGCTTGTGTTCTTTTAACCCTAGGCACTCGTACATAAGACAACGTGCACTATCATTCGTGCTTCAATGTGTCCTTTTGTCGTTGTGTCCAAGTAGCAAACTGTCAGCCCTCACAAAATCCCTCAGACCTACTTTAGGAAATAGATCTTCACCCCACATCTGCTTTGCCAAGTCATAGTAAGGATACTGGAATCATTATTTCAATTTTCCACACCTATATTCTAATGGACTCCAGCTAGAAAATCCCCAGTCGAATCCCCGGGACATAGCCCCTGCCCCCCCATGAACCCCCTCGGTACCTTCCATCAATGACTCCCCCTCAGACACACTTTTCATAAAATTCAATATGTATTTTATAAAAAGTATATTTTCAGGTGAGCGGCAAGCGAACCACCATCACATGTTTACATTTAACTCGCGTGTCTATATAGGGAAAATAATGGGCACTAACTATACTTCATTTTTTATGAAATGCTTCACACAGACAAATTTCCGACTTCCGCTATAGAAAGCGCTTCAAAAATAAGCCGTTTTCTTGTTATCGCTTGTCATTACCTCTTCGGTGCCTCGGAGAAGACGATTTCGAGCGTGTTCCACCCCTCTACCAATAGTAACTATTACTTACTATTTCCGTTCCAGCCTCACGAAAAGTTACTACGCTGACCGTTCCAACCTTCTCAAAATAGTAACTAATAGTAACTATTTGCTTACCACGCTCGGGAGCGTAGTTAACGTAGTAACTACGAATCACTGTAACGTGATTGGTCGGATCACCCCGCGGCCTGATATGTGACCGAAAAATTCAAAAAGCGTTCCAGCCTAGCGTAGTAACTACGGTAACTAGCGTAGTAACTACGGTAAGTAGGGTGGAACACGCTCTTCGTCTTTGACTGTAAAAAAAAAAAACTTGCAGTATTTACTACTGGGATTAATCTTGTCTTTATTAAGATAAGAGTATCCCTAATTTGGATTAATTTTATTCTAGGAGAGATAAGGTTAACCCCTATAGCAAATACTGCATCCTTATTCGGAGAAACTTTTTACAGTGTTGCAAGGCGCAGAAATTCAAAAATTCTCGGCCACATACATTTTGTAGAGCTTAGTGATGAGAGTGCCATGGCTGCTCAAATCAACCGTCGCAGTTTTATTACGTCAGATTGCTCTAGTGTTGTCTGATGAAACTTCTGTAGTTTGTGGTATTGAAGAAAAGTTTTGTTTTCTGGATGTAAAGTTGCTAAACTGCCAAAAATTTACAAATATTTACTTGCAGCTGATTCCAAAGAAATTCTCAGTTAAAACTGTTAATATGATTGTTTGTAGAATAATACAAACAATTCGAAGTATCTAATAAGAAAGAATGGATAAGAAAAAGTAAACTGCTCATATTTGTCGAAGCTAGTAAATTGGAATATGGCAGTCAGCAAAAACGCCGTAACGGTGCATTTGCGAAAATAAGTTGTTTCGGAATCTGTTGATTTCTGATGTAACATTGTATTCTAGGGAATGGCAATTATGACATCAAGAATGTTTGATCCGCCCATTGAACTTCAATTAATTGTTCGCGGGTCCAAATTGCAGTTTTGATTTTCCAAAAAATGTAATTTCTTATATATTTGCATGGGGGGGAGACGAGGCGGTTTTGGTACCTGGGTGGGTTTCTGGCACCGGTGGTTTTTCGCCGAGGGGGAGTATATCCGCGGGGATCACCAGGGAGATTCTCGCCTAGACCCGTGTTTGATTATCATGCTCTTCATTTCAGACCCGACAAGGACTGGAACACTTCTCAGACATCTCCTTCAGTCCTGGCACTTCCGCTGTGGGTCATTCCAGTCAGCATTATTGCAGGGATCCTGCTTCTAACACTTCTGACATTGATACTGTATAAGGTAAGCTTTGTCCTTAATCACCGGGTTTCAGTTGGTTCACTGTTTTTGCGAACTCTTAAAGTTTTCGAGCTATGAATACTCTATGTGACCAAGTCCAAAACACGCCAGTGAACCTCAGGAAGAACGAGAAACGTCGACCTAACGACCCGGCCAAATCACATCCTGTGTCAACCAATCACGGTGATCGTTTGGGACAGGTGTGGTGCCGCTTCTGGCTCTTACGTTAGGTACACCGCGATAATTTGCATCGGCAAGGAGACTTAGTCATCCAGAGTAGCCTATACCCTACCCGTACCGGCTTAAAGTAACGAGCAAACTTAGGCTGATTTTCGCTCGAATTTCCTCTTTTGCTGTAAATTGTATACTCATCGCAGCTTGTAAGGAGTGTCCTGTTCTTTTCAGATGCTTGAAACGCAATTATGCTTCATCTTTCTCACTTTTTTCCTTTTCCCTCCCAAGGTCAAGCTTTTATGGCCCTTTCATATCGTCGATTTTTCCAGTAACCAAAGATGAAAACTTCCAGATAGGCTTGGAGGATGGCATATTCTATACAGATTAGAGCCATAACTAGATTAACTGAAATTGGCCATTTGTTGGGGAGTGGGAATACCGAGCTTTTGGACTGGCGTTACTTCTTACCGTTTGGGTTTCGGCCAAGGGCGGATGACACTTATGGTGGCTCGTTGCTCTTGGGGAGAGTTTGAGGGTGGTCCAGTTAAGATTGTGGCACGTGTAAGTGTCAGACGAGTGGCTGGAATGTCAGGGAATTTCCAAGGCAGAACGATCGTAATACCCGCTTGGAATTCAATGAATCTAGGTCATGTGCAACTAGGGGCACAGTGCCCCTGAAAGATACTGTAAGACTCGATCATACTTCCATATATGACTAAAAAGATGAACCTGTGCAGGTACATTGGGTGGTTCGTTGGGGACACCCGTTGTAAGAACCAGTTATCCGTGTGGGAGGAAGGGGTGATCTTGAACTTTGTTCAAAGGTTTAATTAACACATACAAAAAAGAAATAATATAAAAAAGGTTAGGCCGGAGACGCAAGGTCGATTGACAAAAACGGCACAATAAAAAAAAAAACTTATTTGACTTTTAACTAATTAAACAAGTAAATATGAATAATTCCATGACTCGATATCATCCCTCGAGGGGAACCCATCCCACAAACCTACCGACGTTCAGAAAAGAACAACCCGCAAAGTAGGTAGGTCCCGTATGGAAATAATTCAAGTCGTAAACAATCGTAAACGATTGTTTTTTTACAATTGTATTCTGGGACATTCCGATCGTAAACAATTGTTTTTTTACGATTGGAAACAGTTGTTAACGATTGGAAACAGGTGTTTACGATTGGGAACAGTTGTTTACGATTGGAAACAGTTGTTAACGATCGTATTTTTACGATCGAAAACAACTGTTTCCAATCGTTAATGACCGTAAAAGATCGTTTTTTTTTTCAATTGTATTATGGGACATTCCGATCGTAAACAATTGTTTTTTTATGATTGGAAATAGTTGTTAACGATCGTTTTTTTACGATCGGAAACAGTTGTTCCAATCGAATTTGTATGGCCTGTCATTGTTATTTCCATCGTATTTTTACGATCGGGAAGGTTTGTTTCCCGACTGCCGATTTAACACACTCTCAAGCCAGCCCCGCCCCTAGTCCCCTCCGACCTAGTGCTGAACTGAAACTTGGTGCCAAGTGGAAGCAGTGCTTCCACTTGCTGCTCTTCGAAAATCCTGTCGGGAACCCCAAAAATCCTGTCGGGAACCCCAAAAATCCTGCTCGGAAAGTTCAAAATCCTGCTAAAAAATCCTACCGGAAAAAAAATGTTTCCATACTAGTTGAACAGATGGTCGTTAAGACTATAGCTGGAGGATTTGAACAAATGCAGCTGAATTTGTCCGCTCTATTGCTTGGGAGGACAACGACGTTTTTGCAGAAAGAACTACATGAATATAAGATGACTACACATAATATATATAAGACTATCATTAAAGACTAAGTCACTAGACAGGAAATTTATTAAGTACGCCTGTTTTGTGGCAGAATTTAGCTCAAATTCTAGCTTTTAGGGTGGTTTAAGGCCCCAAAAATTTCAGCCTTTAACGTCGACTAAATGACGTGCCCTTCTTCCAAATAGGGCGCCGAACAAAATGCGCCGCAGGCGAAATTTTGTGGAAACACTGATCATCAAAGTGTATTTTTGTGATCCGAAATGAAGACAGAATCAGAAGCATAGCCCGCCATAGCTTTCAAACGAAAGAAATAAACCGAATTTTTTTCTGTTAGAAGTTGGACGAAAGCGGAACGTCAAACGTAGCCATAGGCTATACTATAGCTAAAATAGAGCATCTGCTATGGTTAACTTTTCCTCAAAATACATAATTCCTGGGAAATCCTGAAAAAGTCCGGAAATCCTGAAAAATCCTGGATTCTCAAAAATCCTGAACAAAATCCTGCCGGGATTTGAAAATCCTGAATTTCAGGATAAATCCTGCAAAGTGAAAGCACTGAGTGAAGGGCAAAGACTTCTATCCAACTAGTCGCACTTCTACTACTGTTTCATTTTCTGTGATTCAATTGATTCAATCCATTTGACGATAATACGATAGGCATTTTCGTTGGACTATATACAGGAAAATATTTTTTTCCAAAATTATCGATTTGACGGTAGCACTCTTAAAAAAATTACCAGAAGAAGGTTTAGCACTATAGAGGGGGCTTCGACTACGAAAGATGCTTTTGAAATATTTTGCGCTTCAAAGAAAAGTGAAAATAGCAAAAATAAGACGGACAGCTCTCAACTTTAAGCCTTTCCACGGCTTTTAAATATAAATAGATCGTAAACAGTTGTAAAATTACGATTGAAAACAGTTGTTTCCAATCGTTTACGATTGGGATTTCAGATTCGCCGTTTCAGTTACACTATTTTGATCGTTCACAACTGAGAAAAAATCATCTTCCCTACTACCCTTGTTAACCATCAGATCTTGTTTCAGGACTTAAAACCAAATTAATTTTTCCGATCGAACAAATTGAAAACGATCGTGAACAACCAAAAACGATCGTAAACAGTTGTTTCATAAAACTAGAAAAATGTAAAAAAAATTCCTTACCATCGCAGTTAAAAGCCAGGTCTTGTTTCAGGACTTGAAAACTGAACCAGCTTTTTCCGATCAAGAACAATCGTTTCCGATCAAAAACAACCGTTTCCGATCGAAAACAACCTTAAACGATCGTAAACAGTTGTTTCATGACGATTTACGATCTGAAACAGTTGTTTCCAATCGTTTACGATCTGAAACAGATTCACCGCTTGAAGTAAACTAATTTGATTGTTTAAAACTGAAAAAAAGTAGAAAAATTCGGGATTTACTTTCCACAGCTGGATCCGCTAACAGGAGCGCCAGCTCCTTCCATTCGGGATTTACTTTCCACAGCTGGATCCGCTAAAGTATTTATCCAACTATTTAATCTCTTTATTCTAGCTAAAGGAGGAAAAAGAAAGGTCTGAACCTATAAGCTTTATGCGTCCAGGGGGAGTGTGTGGCTCCCCCTCCCTCAAAGCTTAAACCAGAATAAGGATGAAATTCCTTTCTTTCCCCTCCTTTAGCTAGAATAAAGAGTAATCAATAGGCTTAACCTCCTGGATAGTCCTGTTGGAAACAGTTGTTTCCGATCGTTTGCGAATGGGATTTCAGATTCGCCGTTTGAGTAAAACTATCTTTATTGTGTAAAACTAAAAACAAATCAACCTCCTTATTACCGTTGTTAAAAATCAAGTCTGTATTTAACGACTTGACAAAAAAAAAACTGTTTCCGATCGTTAACTGTTAAAACGATTGGAAACGATTGAAAACGATCGTCTTGAATGGACCGGAAAACATGATCGTAAAATTAGGATCGTAAACAACTGTTTCCATTTGTTAACAACTGTTTACGATCGTTAGCAACTGTAAACAATTGTTAACAACTGTAAACAATTGATAACAATTGTTTACGACTTAATTGTTTCCATACTGGGTTAACTTCCCGAATGAGATATTCGAATCGACTGATGGGTGGGAAATGAGTTTTTAGTTCTGACACCAGCTAAATATTTTCTTAGTTACATGGAGCTATCTCGATTTCCAGCGCCCAGCCATTTGCAAACTACCAAGCCACTAGACCTTCCTAAGGTCAAAACTGTAGTCGAAATTGGGCAATCCGCTTGAACATGGTTGATTTAGACACAAGAGAACTGGTCCTTACTTTTGCTTAGTATTTGGAGATATGAATGAAGATGTGGTCCGTCTAATGTGTAGATGTAGCTGTCAAATGAGTGAAGGCATGAGATTTTTGGAGAGAGAATGTATGAAGAGGAATGGATAGTGCAGATCGATGAGGAATTAATGTTTTCGATGATCGAAAGTGTGGAAAGGTTCCTCAAGCTAGCAATGAGGCATTATGAAACCTAATGTAAATTTGTAATTTAATTCTTTTCGTTGTGATGGAGGTTTGCCATTTTTTCTATTTATATTTGTGTTGGCATGTCCTTCTTGTCTTTTTGCATATCATATTATATCAAGCATCATAGTTATTATCATCGAAACGCGAAAAGGCTTCCAAATCAACTTATACCACTAGCTGGAACTGTCTATAATCTCTTGCTATTGCAGGTTGGTTTCTTCAGACGCAAGAAAATACCATCAAACGACGAAGCACAGCCATTACAGAACGAGGATGGGGAAGCAGGGGATCAAGACGGTGCAGGCCAACAACCCTCTAATGTAAGTAATATTTAAAACAGTTCCAACAGAAAGAGAGGCGACTGATTCCTTTTGTGTCTGTCTTCAAACAAATATGAATCAGAACTCTTGCCTGCCTTTACAGATTACTGATGACAAAACTAAAGTCAACCAGGTCCGGGTTGCTTAATCTGTTCGCTTCATTTGGGGATTGTTCCGGAAAAAATAAGAGTAACTATGATAGTTTGAGTCTAAATAACACATATGGCACTCGGACAGGGGGAAGGGGTTTCAGTTTTCAATTTACTACTATTTACTAAACACAAATATTTGAACTAGCCGGAAAAGGGTATTCTGACTTATAACTTCTATATACTTCTGACTCTCAATTCTGACTAAGAAACGAAGGATATGATGAGCGTGGATTTGCGGCCATAGATAGCGTAGAAGTTATTTCTTTTCAAAGAATGGTCGGCACGTGCTTTTCTTCCAGTTGATCATTCGAAGCGGGCTAGCTTCTGAAAGTCAGCCATTGTTGGCACACTTTTCATAAACAGTTATTAAATCTAGATCCGCAACATAAAGAGCAAATAATAGCTCTAATTTTTTTTAGACCACTGCAAAAACTTCCGTTGCTCGGGAGCAGGTTACTGATTTTCTGTCCATCGAGTTGTGATCTCTTTTACTAAACCTATGGGGTAATGTGGACAAGTGTTGACAATGAGACACGGGTGGATTTACAGAAACTAGTTCGCGTGGAAGCGCTGAACACAAGTATGGCTGATTGTTTAACGGTTTTCACGGTCTGAACTTCCAGTGGTTCAATATTCGGTTTCTAAAGTACAAAAGTTTGTCAGCACAAAATCCTTTGTAGGAGAGGGATGGCTAGAAAATTAGACCCAGTCAATCTTCACAGGATCGGTTGGTTATGACTTACAGTTGCAGCAGCACTGTAAAAAGTTTCTCCGAGAAAGGATTAAAGTTAACTGCATTATTTGCTACTGGGATTAATCGTATCTCCACTGAGATAAGATTAAACAGAATTAGAGAAAAAATTATATTAGTAGAGACAAGATTCCTCCCAGTAGCGAGGCCTACTGCAAGTTTTTTTTGCAGTGAACATGAGGTTGCAAGCTTTCTTTTGTTTTCTGGTAACGAGGTACAGAATTTCTCAGAATGAGCGACTTGGAAAATAGACCTTTTGTCCTTGGAGGTTTTTATGGACCTCGAAAAATAATTTTCCACTTGGATATAGCAGTTAGCAACCGAAATGGGATCATCCACCTTTTGAATCTCAAAACCGCGTAAATAGATCCGTGGTCTGTAAGATTCAAATCCGAACTGGGGCAAAGACTGAAGGCCCAGTGAAATGGTTGAAAGAATGTTCTGTCCAATGCCACCACTGTTATGTTTTTGGATACAGTGACGTTACAACTTGAGCTCTGCAACGGTAATCCAGGATCTTTCTTCACCCTCTAAATGTCTCCAGCCAATTCCCATGTAACTGGAGCTGGTTCAAACTGTCCCACTCGTGGTATCGGAGATCTGGTAGCCCAGTAAATTAGATCAGATTATTTTACTGCCAAACTACACAATAACCCATCATAATAGGTAACCACCCATGAGAAGACATAAATGCACTGGCACAGGGTGGTTACCACAAACTACTTCAACCCGACCCAAACAATAACTTAATTTCACTTCAACACTAATTAATCGAAAAACTTTTTTTTTTCATATAGCCTAACACACAAAAGAAAAAAAGAAAGAAGAAGAAAGAAAAAATAAATAAATAAACGTAATAAGAAAAGAAAGAGTAACTTATACTTTCATTCTCTGAATCGTGACTCCTCACCCCTCCAACAAAAATTTCTTTACTCAATTTCTAAAAAATTGTTGGTGTTCAGCCGCCTTAACACTATCTGGGAGTGAATTCCATACCGCCTGGCCCAAATGTTTAATTAAAAAGCCAGTTCGTCTACCACTCCTATACTCCGTCACCAGATTAGTAGCATTCCTTGTAAAATAATCATGCAAAACATTATTTTGTCTATAATAATCTAAAAACACAGACGGACACACTTCATGCAAACACTGGTAAGTAAAAACCGCAGCCTGGTAGTCACGAACTTGGCCAACATCCATCACCTTTAACTTCCTAAAACATGCTACTGTATTATTAGTCTCTTTAACGTAGCCACCTATCAAACGGACTGCCTTATTCTGTAAAATCTGTACACGCTTAATACTAATAAAATTGCTAGCCCATAGCACACAACCTTTAGATAGGGGTTTAAGTGTCCGGCTTTATACCCCTTTTCGTGGGAACCGTCTTCAGTGTTCCAGCTGGAATATCACGGGTTTTGCAATTATGTAGTTCAGTGTTCCTTCGTCAAGCAATCTGTACATTGCTCTCATTATTCAATAAACTCCACCTATACTCTGACTTTGGTTTTTACTGACATTATTCGTCGTCACACGAACGTACAGGAAAGATCCGGGGGATTAGTTTAAACCTCAACCAGAACCTACCATCTATAAATAACTAGCAACCGTCTTAAAAGACAATCCCGAACCACCAGGAAGTACGGTTGCAGCGCACGCATGCCGTACTTTTACACAATCTTGCTGCCAGAAACTGGGCTTGAAGACCGTAGGAAGTGATCAGTTATCTGCTCAATTAAGCTTGCATATAAGTAGGATGAACAAGGAAAATCAAGATATCAGTATTTGAAGAAGAAAGACAGATTTGATCAGACAGTTCTGATCCGAAACAGATTGCATCGGCGTTCTGAAATGTGTTTTTGACCGTTTTGTTGAGAAGAAAAAGCAAAACAACGCATTCAAAGATGGGTATCGTGTGTGCCATTGATGTGTGTCTTTTTTTCAGGAATCTTCGGAGCAAGATACTCTAAAAGCATAGAGCTTTTCGGCAAGTGATGTGGACTCAACCTTTTAGGTAGACACGCCCCGTTTTAGCATAGGTGTAATATGTGGCATTTACTTCGTATTTATTACGTTTTGGTCTAACCATACATTGCCAAGCTGACCGGCCCCTCACGAACAGTCAACCGCTAATCTCATGCTGGTTACCGTATGCCAAATGCTGAGTACCCTAACCCAATAAAATCCTGATGATTTGAGTGAAAATTCAAAAATCAGCCAATTAGAATTATTTTAGTGGGGAAGGTTAGGGTAGGGGTTCATGGGAATAGAGTACCAAGGATTATGCACAGGGTGTCCAGCATTAGGCACAATCTGTCCAAAACTCAGGCATGAATGGCATAAATAGATAGATAGATATTCACATTGGCTTTTCAGGAGAAATATCTGTGTAGGAGAAAGAGTCAGCTCAAGTTTAGCCACTACCAGTTGCGATAATCAGTTAGTGTTGAAGGCTCATTATATTTGTTTGGCAATGATCTGAACATCGTTTTATAGTTGTTCCGTGTGTACTTGCTTTACTCTCAATGGCTTTATTTTATTTGTATTTATTTCTTGTCGTTTTAATTAAAAAAATGTGGATAAATACAATCTTCTGTACAATATCTCGGCATTGCTCTCACATGTGATGGCTCCAAGCGGATAAGCTAGCTGAGAGCTGAGCGAACAAGCAAAGGTCAATTTTTAAGGTCTAGTGATCAACCGGTTTGTGTATCCAGCTACAGCTTGTACAGGACCCTAACCAAGAAGAACTGTCTCTGATGGTAGTTAGCTGAACTGGACCTTGCGCGTTTCCTCCGATTGTTTCCCCTGTCAGTTTGTCCACGACTTCGTTTTGAGCAATTCCTTTCTGGCTTGGTATATAATGAAAAGTGTCTTCTTGAATCAGAAGTAAATTGTCGCGAAACTTCTCCAGGTCAGTATCTTCACACCTTCTGTGGGTCTGTTTTATTAAATGAAGAGGTGATTTTGAATCCATGAGAAAGATTACCTAGTTCCGCAGTTAATACTGACGATCCGTCTGTTATTCGCTTGCTCATTAGTAGGTTGTTGGCTGGAACTGATGCTGCTGCGCCCGCTTTGTTGTCTTTTACCGATCCATCGGTGTATACGCGTAGGTGATTTTGAAATTCAGTGAACATTTTGTGGAGGAATGTCTGTTCGACTTCGATGTCCGAGTGGTTTTCTTTTTCGATGGTAGGCTATAAGTTGGAGGTGGATTGTAGGTTGGACGAACTGCCATGGTGGAGTCCGCGTAAAGGGGTCAGATTTAGAGCACCACTTTTTCCACTCCGGTAAGGTCCTTGAATTTGTACCATGTTGGTTGCGTGAAAAGGTCCTTGAATTTTTACCATGTTGGTTGCGTGGTAGATTGTTGTCGAGCGACTGGTTTGAAGTTATTACTGTTTGGTAGACGATGTGTGACGGGCCGTAGACCTGGATCTTGGAGTAGTATTTTATTAGCTGCACTGACGCTCTTTCTTCCAAGGTTGGCAAGCCTGAAATTTGCCTCAGCATTTGAAGTGGGGTGTGTTTGTGGAGGTACGAAATCCTGATTGCCACGTTCTGGATCGTTTCTAACGATGCCATGCAGTTCTTTGCGCATTGGCTGTAGAGCATGAGCATGATATCCTTTGTAGAACTGGATCATCGTCCTGGGGAAAAAGTCCCTAGTGGACCCTACCAGTCTCTTCATGATTAGTATTCGCTTCATGCAGTCTGAGCAGATCTTCGAGGCCTGCAAGTGGCTACCAGGTCATTTTCGGGTCAAGGGGTTAATTCGAGAAGGGTTGCCTCTTTGACATACGGGATTGGCTGACTTGCGATCATTAGCGGGGTAAGTTCACCGCTTTCCTTCTATGAAAGACCATGGCTTTAGACTTGGCCATAAGCACTCAATATATATTTTTATGACCCAATAAAGGGACGCTGGGAAGTAATATGAGAAATAAGCAAAACACACGAACAAAAATATTTAAAAATAACAAAATCATTAAAGATTAAACATTCTTCAAAGCACATGAAAAAATTGACATAGAGTATACGGATATGACTAAACTGATTCTACACTGAAAGCAAGCGAAAGAATGTTGTGGGCTGGCACAGCAGGATGTTGGTGTAGGCTATGCAGACTTGAATATACAATACAATACAATAATTTTGATCCAGCCAAACGACTATAGAAAAATAACACAAAATGAACATAAGGAAACAACAACAAGTTAAGCAAAGTACAGCTATACTCTAGCCGATATCATGAGGCTCATACAACTTTTGCCATATTGGCAATGAAAGGCGTAAGAGAGGGGCACATAATACTTCAACAAGCTCATTATCAGATGCCAGGAGACGCTCACGCAAAGAACAACGAGCAGAAACGTGGAGCTGATCAAACGTTGGCAACCGAAAATCAGTACACAGCTCAGTAGCACTAACATAACGAGGCAGCTTATGCAGGAAACGTAGGGTATCATTGTACGCCACTTTAATTTCACACAAGCCACGAATACTGTGACAACAAACAATAGACAGCCCGAAAATATTAGTGCAATAAACCCTGCAATATGCAAATATATGCAAATATGTCCTTCGGAGTGTATCAGTGCTCTGCCGAACGCTGAATTTGAATCCACTGTAAGTTTGTGGAAGGATTGTGATAAATTTTATAAGAAACTTAGTACTTAAAATCCCGGACATCTTTTCTTCCTGAGGATGTGGTAGATACTCCTTGAGCCCAAGCTGACTGGGAAACGTATATTCAAACAATGCAAAGAACGGATAGGTCAGCTACGATGCTTCTGCAGGATATTTCAGTCCTCCTTCACAAGGGTCTTTGTCAGGCTGTTGAACGGCATGGATGACGTTGGGGAAGGAACAAATCTTCAAGGATCGTGATTGCAGGTTCATTTCTTCCCCAACGTTGTTTTAAAAAAAAGCGATTAAAGCGATAAAAAAAAGCTGATCTCTCCTATTTATATCGAAAGTAAGGTGCAACTTGGCTCTAAGTCGATACTGTTCTAAATTTACTAGTCTCATCTGAGTGTTTCGGCGTCTAGAATTTCGAGACTATGCTGTATTAATTTACTGGGATAGCATTGCGGGAAGAGTATATACAAAAAATTGATTGCGATGTTGTAATACATAGTACAGATTATTAGAACTGCTAAAAACTCTATAGCTCTAATGTCTGTTGAGTGGTCAAACGATCGTGCCTTGCGATGATCTTCAAGCAGTACAGACGAACTTAAAAGCAGAACATAGGCTTCTTCACATCAAATTTGTAAGAATCCAAGCCATGCAATGGCTTGTTTTCAGAAAACCAGGACATAAAAGCCTAGAATGGTCCAACTCCACAGAGGAATTTAAATGTGAATGTGCGTGTCAGGACATCTCGCCACAAGACAACTCGCCACAGCGACAAATGGCTGCCAACTATTCGCCACACAGATATATCGCTTCAGCTACAGCCTGCCACACTGATAACATGCCACAGCGTTAGCTCGCCACACCGACAACTTGTCACAGTGTGAGATCTCGCCTCATTCACAGCGGGTAATACCAAACAGGACAAAGTGCCACCTTCCGGTCATTTATCCCGCTTTGCAGGGAGCTGAAAAACTAGAACTACGATGCGTGTCGAAGTTCCAAAAAGGATTTGATTTATTTAGGAATAAATCAAAAGTAATAATGGTTTTCTACGAGCATCTACTTTTAACAGCAGCTTCGAGGACTCACGTATTTTTTTTTATCATCTTATGCCATCCAGACCCGTTGCAATCCGCAAATTCACGTGAATAAAATCGTATTTTCCGCTGTTCTGTAAAATTTTATTTTTGTCACTCTTCCCTTTGTTGAAGGCAAGGGGCTACGTATAAGTCTAAATGTGCGTTTTGATAGTCCCTGATCCATCCCCCTCCAGCCCACCCTCCTATTCATTGGCAACTAGGCCCAGATTTTTCAATAGTCAAGTTCGTGACAGGGCTGAAATTGAAAATTACTTCTTCTAAATTACTTGCTTCCAGCGAATCCAAGTTAGTCGAGAAGTAGGATCAAATCTGTTACGCCGAAGATAATTTCAAAAGTTTTTTGGTTGTTTTCTTGTGATCTGTTACGCCAAGGTTAGCTTAATATTTTAATTGGTGTCCAGTGCCAACCGCTACGTGCATAGAGAATTTTAGGAGATGCTGAAGCGATACATCAAGGAAGGCACAAGTGATCATGGGCTCTAAGAGACCATAAATTTTTTTTTTGGTATATTATAACTTTTTGGTTAAAATGCACATTCATTTGCACATTCACATGAACGAATACTAAGAAAATGTTTTCTTAGAAAAACCCTTGAAGCAGAAATGATCATGGCCCTTTGAGGATCATGTAAAGTATCGTTTTCTCAATATTGGGCTTTGTACTTAAGATTACCTCAAATCTCACCTAAAACTGTGCGTCACTGGGATACTCTCCGATGTCTTACCCTGTCGTTTGATCTTAATAGCTGAATTAGCATACTAGAACTGAAAAACCTTGACAATAGAGGGGTTCACTCCAATCCACGCGAGGGCAAAAGAGCCTGCGAGTGGACGTCATTGTCAAATGAACCAGCTATATCAATAGAAGCAAGATAGAAGTGCACTTCGAATTTTTCTGTGGTCGCCTGTTTCACGATAGTTGTCAGCGCACGAATAGCACGACACCACACTACCCATACTAAAGACCTATCACTAATGTCAAACCACAAAGGCAACAGAACCAAGAAAGGTTGTTGCAGAGAATTGCGATTTTGGAGATTTGCAATTTGGATTTCGCACATGTGCTGTTACTGTGTTTGTGTACTGTGTTTTTAATACTCATCTGGTATAGCGCTCACGGTCCAAGACAAACGACCGTTGGGTTTCTAGAGCAGACAAAGAAATACGGAGAATCCTCGCCTTGTCGTCTGGCCCCGTTTTTATTTCTTCCCATTCTCCGAGTCAAATTTTTAGGCCAGTTTACATATTTATTTGTACCTAATAAGTTTGTTATACTAGATAACAGCACCCAAACTTAAAGATACTAAAGATAGCATAAGAAATGCGCTGAGACCAGTTGCTGAGAAGACGAATTTGGATAAAAGAAGACAATTGCTAACAGTATTGTAATATTTATAACTTCGCCTCTATACGAACAATTTCTTTTCTAATTCTTCCATTTATAATATAATTAAATTGTTTCGAAAATTACTTCTTTAGGTTGTCTCTAAACTGAATGAAAGCTTCACGATTCGGAACACAATCGCCATCTGGGAAACTCTACTGTCTCTTTCTTGGTCGGTCGGAGAAAATTGAAATAGCGCTTGCTTGCTTCGTGGAACGCAAACACATTCATCATCTCGGAAACTCTATTGTCTCTTTCCTGACCGGTCGGAGACAATTTAGGTAGCACTTGCTTCGTGAAACGCGAACACATTCACCATCTGGGAAACTCTACTGTCTCTTTCGTGATCAGTCGGAGAAAATCTAGATAACGTTTACCCCGTGAAACGCAAACACATTTACCGTCTCAGAAACTGTGCTGTCTCTTTCTTTATCGCTCAGAGGAAACAGAGATAGCGTTTGCTTCGTGAAACGCATATTGAAACCAGTTTTTTTCTTTACGGCTGAGAAAACTCAGTCTGGAGAAATTCATTAATAAAAATATTTCTCTGTTAAATGATGAATAGTGCAGAGGTTATTCAGCTTTGTAAAAAGGTTATATCAAACAATGAATCGATTATACGAAGGCTACCGAAATACCGAATTAATGAACTGCGGACATATGCGAAAATTAATAAAATCGAAACAAATGGAGCTAAGAAACATGAAATAACAAATAGTATAATAAACCATCTTAATAAGAACATTTTGGTAGCTGAAGATACAGTTAACATTCGACGCAGAAACGAAATAATCCATAATAAGAACAGATCATCCGACTACAAGCCAGAACCTAAATTACGAACCATTCTGGAAGATGATAAAGAAAATAATATCGCCATTACAAAAATAAAACAAGACAAGAAAAAGATAAAAGAAAAAGATACAAGTGAATTAAGAAGATTTCTTAGAAACAAAAACCTATCCAACCGTGGAAACCGAGATGAAGTAATACAAAGCATTCAAGGATACTATAATAATATTATTAAAAAAATAGATTCCGTAGAGAAAAATAGAACAGAAAAAAATCATAAGAGAAAAATAGAATAGAAAAAAATCATAAGAGATCAAGCAGAAAGAAGTGGTAAGAATAAACACAAAGTAATCGATTTATCAACTCTCTTTATAAATAAGAAGCAGATCAAAGAAGAAAAATTAATTCCTGATAATTTATTTAGAACAGAAGAAGAACAACAACCTACTATTTCTAGGGAAACTGAAAACTCATATACCGTAAACGTTTCAACTGAAAGCAATGGAAAAGATAAACATACTCTTATTGCTTTTGTTTTTGACGATTTACAACGAATAACACATAAATCATATATCAATACAAATAAATCATTAGAGAGTTCAGTTTGTAACTCGTGTTATTTTCTATCGACAGGAGAATGATGAAGAAGTAGTAGTATTTTACAACAGTACTTCTTGGATTTTAAATAAAAATAGCGCACTTACTCATAGTCACTTAGATGATAATAACAAGGGACTTAGTTCTTAAAGTAATACCCCTCGATCTGGACTACAATTTAGTCGATAAGAAGGAATAGATTATGGGATGACTCTAATAGAATCTTACATGGGTGGGAGATTTAAAACACTGCCGGATTTCGTAAAATAATAAAAAGCTTGCTTGAACATTGAAAATAAGGATCAAAAATGCTTTCTTTGGTCCATCATAGCACATTCATACCCAGCTAAAACTCATGCAGAAAGAACTTGGAAATATAAACAATGTGAAAACGAATCTGATTTCAAAGGGATTACTAACCTCCCGATGGATACAAAAGATATTCACAAATTTGAAAATAAATACAACATTAAGATTGGCTTATTTCAAATTGACGAAGAGAAGATAAGTAGACGTCATATACTAAAAAAATCAGTCAATGTGAAAACAGCAAAACATATTATTCATTTATTGTATTTATTGTATGTTATTCATTTATAATATTGCGCTTTGTGGTATAAGATTACCTCAAATCTCACCTAACACCGTGCTTCACTGGGATACTTCATAATTTTTGGATACTTATAATTTTTTCGTCAAAATGCACCTTCATTTGCACATTCACATGGACGATTATTAAGAAAGTATTTTTTTAGAACAACCCTTGCAGCAGAAATGAACATGGGCCTTTGAGGATCATGTAAAGTAGCGTTTTCTCAATATTGCGCTTTGTACTTAAGATTACCTCAAATCTCACCTAACACCATGCTTCACTGGGATACTCTCCGATACCTTACCCTGTCGTTTGATCTTAATAGCTGAATTAGCATACTAGAACAGAAAACCTTGACAGTAGAGGGGTTCACTCCAAACCGCGCGAGGGCAAAAAGAGCCTGCAAGTGGACGTCATTGTCAAATGCACCAGCTACATCAATAGAAGTGCACTTCGATTTTTTCTCTGGCCGCCTGTTTCACGATATTTGTCAGCGCACGATGAGCATTAATGAGTACATGAAGCACATGCGCGAAATCCAAATTGCAAATCTCCAAAATCACAATTCTCTGCAACAACCTTTCTTGGTTCTGTCGCCTTTGTGGTTTGACATTAGTGATAGGTCTTTAGTATGGGTAGTGTGGTGTCGTTGCCGAGTTGGAGCATAGGGAAAAGGTTGTGTTGAACTTCCGCTGCGTATATTCCTGCTTCACTTTTACATTTAAAAGGGAAGAAATAAATCTGAGGTTTCTTCGACACATAACCGTGGTTTTGTAGACAGTTCACGTATTTTGAAATGTGATTGAATACAGCCTAAAGTATTTCTAAATCAGATACCTCCCGAAATTACTGTGTTTTTAATACTCGTCTGGTGCAGCGCTCACGGTCCAAGACAAACGACCGTTGGGTTTCTAGAGCAGACAAAGAAATACGAAGAATCCTCGCCTTATCGTCTGGCCCCGTTTTTTTTTCTTTCCATTCTCCGAGTCAAATTTATAGGCCATTTATAGGCCAGTTTACCTAGTTATTAATACCTAATAAGTTTGTTCTACTAGCACAATGCGGAGTGAGTGGTTTTGAATTTGGGCGAGTCTGAGGTTTTTTTTTGTTCAACTTGGATGTGGCTCATCCGATTATATTTAATCAAACCAGGAAAGGTGGATATTTTTGACAGGATATAAAGCTAACTTGTGTATTTTCTACAGAAGGCGAGGACCCTCTGAAGTAAGAATTTTCTATGATCGGAGAAATCTCGGCCCCCATATCGTTCTCTCTTGGTATTCTGTGCATGACCCTGAAATAACTAAGGTTTAAGGTTTAATGGAAAAATTGCCACAATACTAAAAGCTAAATAATAGGCAACAAATCGAAAATAATAAAACTCAATGGCAAGTTAAAACGTTCAGCTATAACATTAAATTTTTGCAGACTCCCCCTTTCTTTAGTTTTCAGGCAAGGGTGCTTAAAGCACACCCTGGCGAAGTGTCCGCTGTCACCCCACATTTGCGACACATACTGGGGCGACTTTGAAACGATAATTTCATACACACCAGACTAGTGTTTTATACTCTTCTAGGTAAAAAAAACAAGAGCTGAAAGCTCATATGGCACTAGCAAGGCTTGGTTAATGGATGAAAGAAGGAATTCGCCAATCAGCTGTTGTGGTCATTTTTAAGCAAATGATCAAGCGAAGTTTCATCGTCCTAGCACATCTGGAAGCACCTTAAATTGCGATAACCGGAGTTCCCCCCCCCCCCCAACTCCCTCCAGAGTGACCGAATCTGGTCTGGTTCTCTCACCGATATATTATCTAGGGCTTACGCTTGTTCTTCCCACCAAGTGTCATCCCAATCAGTACAATCTAAGCCGAGCTCTAAGAGTGTCACACAATTTTCGGTATCCTCTCCCCCCGAATCCCCCACATTGTTCGTATCCTGCCCGAACTTGAAATGGGACATCTGAGATATGAATTCTTTCCGGATATCAAGTTTCACAAGATCCGATCACCCGTTCAAAAGTTGGACAAACCTTAAGATTGCAGATTCCATCTCCCTCCACTCCCCCACGATGGTCAAATCGTAGAAACAACGGAGAAACAGAGTGGACGGATGGGGATGAAACTTGGTGGGAAGAACAAGCACAAGCCCCAGGTACGTAGTTGACAAGACCGGACCACTGTGGGGAGAGTTGGAGGGAGGGTTCCGGAATTCCGGTGATCCCGACTTAAGATGCTTACGCATGTGCTAACGATGAAACTTGGCAGGCGTATCAGAGACCAAACCAAACTAACTTGGAAATAGTCACTTCCCCGATCTGACCACCGTGGGGGAGTGGAGGGAGGGGGAATCCGGAATATTGACGTATTTTTAACTTTTGAACAAAGGAATTGGTTCTCAGTGGACCTTAATATTTGGAAAGACCTCGTGTCTCAGATGCCACACTTTAAGTCTGGAATGGATCCGTAGTTGACAAGACCGGACCGGATCCGAGCACTGTGAGGAGGGGGGTTGGAGGGAGGGTTCCGGAATTCCGGTGATGGCCCGAATTAAGATACTTACATAACAATATATGCTAGGACGATGAAACTTGGCAGGCATATCTCTGGTTCTACAATTTTAACTTAATAACAGTTGTTTCTCCGATTCGACCATCGCGGGGGAGCGGAGGGAGGGGGAATCTGCAATCTTAAGGTATGTCCAACTTTTGAACGGGTGATCGGATCTTGTGAAACTTGATATTCGGAAATAATTCATACCTCAGATGTCCCATTTCAAGTGCGGGCAGGATCTGATCAATCTGGGGGATTCGGAGGGGGGAGGGTACCGGAAATGTTGTGACACGCTTAGAGCTCGGCTTAGATTGTACTGATTAGGATGACACTTGGTGGGAAGAACAAGCGTAAGGCCTAGATACATCGGTGAGAGGACCGGACCGGATTCGTCACTCTGGAGGGAGCTGGAGGGGGGGGCGGAACTCCGGTTATCGCAATTTAGGGCAGATGTGCTAGGACGATGAAACTTGGCTTAATCATTAGCTTACAAATGAACACAACAGCTGATTGGCCAATTCCTACTTTCAGATCAGAATCAGAATACAAAACCACTTATAATTTCTATACTGAACTGTTGTCGTTGTTTAAGTGTGGACACTTTACGATCAAAGAGATTATTCAGCGTGTAACCGAAATGCGTAAGACCTTTCGAGTTTTTCCTCGTGAAAAATACATGAAACAAGTCCGTTTAAATGGATACAAATATTGCAAGAACGCATCAATAGTTCAAAAGAATGGTTCGCAAGTTTGACTTTTCACACATGAACCACCACCCAAGATAAATCCAAATTTTCGAAGGGTGTTTGGTTCCTACGGCATCTCATGTGCTGTGCTTCGCAACATTATCTGACCCAATTCGAATCTATACAGATTTTTCCAAGGACGTCTGGTTCCTACGTCATCTCGTGTGATGCGCTTCGTCATCTGAGAACTCGTGTGGTGTATTTGCTATTTGCACAGTTGTTTGTTTCAGATGCAGCTATTCCTGTATTACTAGATACAGCTATTCCGTCGTGTTTGGGCATACTTTTCTGATGTTTAAGTTTGTCTTTTCTTCCCTTTGTTCTTTTTTTTTTTGCAAAACCAGCTGTCATGTAGGACTTGAAATACTGATGGGACGACCCAGATCAGTAATAGATGTCAGCCATCATCACCCACGGAGCAACACAGATCCATTGGACCTTAAAGTCTCCGAAGTGCGAATAAGGCAAAGAAAGAGATTCAAGAAAACCGAATCAGCGTTAAGAAAAAAAATGCCGGAGAAATGAAAGACTACCAGCCAGCATCAGATTTAATTATACTTCTTTCATAATTTTCTGCCCCCGAGTAATTTACATTTTCAAAAGCAGATTAGAAATTTCTGGACTGGAGGAATTTAGTGAATGCAGCAGTGGGGATTACGAGAGCATACTTTTAGTGAAATTTGGCTACGTAGGATGATGAAGCAATGAATTTTCTCTTATCATGATCAACCTGGGTCGTTCTAGGCGTGTGTATGGATCCTTTACGAGGAAAGAATCGGTCTCGGGAACTTCATGATCCTTTGTCCATTAAACAAGAGCTGTAAGCCCATATGGCACTTGCATGGATTGATATGTATTGTTTGAACAAAAGTACTTTTAAGGTTACCTTTGTGGTTCAGATGTGCACTTTAAGGGAGCTAGAGAAAAAGTATTTTATTTTTGAACTTGGCTGTAATGATGCGCACTCTAAAAGCGAAGAAATTCATCTGTAAGAAAATCTATTATCGTGGGTTGAGATGTATCTTTTTAAAAAAAGTACTTTTCGACCTTGCGGTTCAGATGCGCACTTTAATGGAGCTAGAACTCATTTTTAAGCAAAACCCTTGAGGCAAAAATGATAATGGGCTCATGGGGATCATGAAAATGTACATTTTGCTTAAAAGTATTTTTCTGAATTCGCAGTCAAGATTAGTACTTTAAGGAATGGTTGGATTTGGAAAGTGGCGGTTTCTAAGCCAATCTTGCCGAATCTCTAATATTCCAGCCAAGTTTCAGCGTCCTAGCACATATGGAAGAACCTTAAATCGCGATCACCGGAATTCCGGCCCCTTCCCAAACTCCCCAAAGTCGCTGGAGTCAATCCGGTTCTGTAAGTGATCTATCCAGAGCATCTGTTTGTTATTCCCACAAAGTCCCCAATTTCCAAAACCGCCATTACCGGAATTCCCGGAAACTCCCCTCCAACCCCCCTTCCCAGTGTCCGAATCAAGTCCAAATGTATAAACGATTCATCTGGAGCAGATGCTTGTTCTTTCCAGCAAGTTTCACTCCGATCCCTCCATTCTAACCATTTCTCGAGGCTCCCGGTCTCCACCCCAGCTCCCCCATAGCTGCTGAATCCGGTCCGGACTTCAAATGGGACATCAAAGGTATGCCATTTATTCAGTTATTAAGTTTCATTCCAATCCGATTACCCGTTCGAAAGTTACACAAGTACTCCAATTTTCCGGATTCCCCAGCCCTCCACTCCCCCCAGGTGATCGGATTGGGAAACTGATTATTTCCAGGCTAGTCTGGTTAGGTCCCTGATGCTCCTGCCAAGTTTAATCGTCCTAGAACATCTGGAAGTACCCCAACTCGAAAATTTGTGACAAAAACTACTTAATTTTCAGAATTCCCCGGCCGACCACTCCCCCCAGATGGTCGGATCGGGAAACTGATTATTTCCAGGTTAGTAATATCGGGTCCCTGATACGCCTGCCAAGCTTCATCGTCCTAGCACATCTGGAAGTACCCTAACTCGAGAAAGTGTGACAAAAAATTTCGGACCAGCCGACCGACCGACCGACAGACCGACCGACAGACGGAATTTCGATCGGTATATGGCACTTTGAGCCAGAGGATAAAAGTAATCATCCTTCCGTCCTGTGAGACTACATCTGTAACACTATAATATTTCAGAGGCGTACAATTTCCAGGGTTTCTTATCTAGTCAAGTGCCTGGAAAAGAGGAACTGGGAAGTCTCGAAGAAATTTGATGAAACTCTTTTTGTGACATTAGAATGGTTGCTAGGGACTTTTTAAAAGCAGATGTTTCGCGGGGTGTCAGAAAACTATCTTCACAGAAGTAAAATATTCGGATCCGGTTTCCGGTTGGAATCCAAAGTCTGTAAGCTCCCACCATATCCCATCTCCGAATCTGGGAGAAGATTTGTTTCTCAGACATAATATACCCTATACATAAACTTATTTTATTCACAATTTCTAACAGGATACAGAAAAGGAAATAGATACACAAAAGAAGAAATTAGTATGTCATCATCGTAGTAACTACCACCTTACTTGCGAAATATTCATTTACAACCCGTAACTTCTACTGCGAAAAAGCGGGAGTATCCACGTAAAAGCCCTCATTCCCCCTTCCACAATGTTCCAACTGACCACTGTCAATACATCATAATATTACGAGCTGTTCACCATTACTATTGTTTGGTTGCTAGATACAATGAATAAATACTTAATAAATGCCATACATTGAGTATATCATTACTAGCGCTCCGACCAAGTTAGTAGACAGTGTTTTTTTCTGCAGCTTTATTCTTACGAAGTTCCTGAAAATGGATGGAATAAATTAGAGGAGAGCTGATTTCTTAAGGCCCAACTCTTACTAGAAATGATTTTTTCAAGATGGAACAGGTCCGAAATATCATTTTTCGAAAACACCATTATTTTCCACATGAAATCAGCGATATTCTCTTGTTGGCGATTGTCAACTCTGTTCGGCCTTCTCGCTTTCCGAGATGGTGGGTGGAAGCAAAATATTTGAAAACCGAAAACACCAAGCAAAAGAAAAGGAGTCCAAAACAAAAGATACGCCTGATGGCCTACCGCGCCTTCCAGAATGAAAAGCAACACTGAAAGCGTCTCACGTCCTTGTGTGTGAAAGAGTTTTGGGCGGACCTTTAGGCTTTCGGAGAGGTTTGCGTTCCATGACTGGCAAAACTCGGCATATCCGAAAAAGCGACAATGGCGGGAATTTCTGAAGCTAATTATTCCTTGAGGAAGCTATAAGGGATAAGATAAAAGGCAGACTATGCAAGAGGGGTCCTTAAGGCTTTGTTCTGACTCAGCATTAGTGTTGCACACTCGGGCAAAAGTTGGTCAAACATTAATTCCGGGAAAATATTTTTCTGGATTTCGGGAGAAAAGGCAAAAATTTCGGCGGTCAGACTCTCAAACGAGTGGTAAGATTTGAATGAGGTTTTATAGTTGTCAGGGGAAATTGTCTCAATTTCAATTACGATACCGACAACTGTGAGAGGTTGGAGGAGGGGGTAACAGAAAGATCGCGGAATGCTAAGGGTAGAGGGACCGGGACGGGACTTGGTGGGAAGGACAAACGTAAGCCATAGACGGATCATTCATAGAACCTGAACTGATTGGAGAAGGAATAGCCTGTGAGTACTTGCAGATGGGCTAGGACGATGCAACTTGTCAGGCGCACTAGGGACCAGACCAGATCAACTTGGAAGTTTTCACTTCCCGGATTTGACCATCCAGGAGGAGAAGGAGGGAAGATGGTTCAAAATCTTGTGGTTCATTTGATTTTTGAACGAGTTATTCAGTCTGGACGAAACTAGACAGGAGCACACACCCCAGATCTTTTCTTTAATAACGTAAGAACCTCAAGAACTCTTGCGACAGAGAAAATGAAGAGAAAATGGGATGGAACATGTCAGAAACGAACATGCCTGAGCTTCGGGAGACCTGGAGGGGGGCTTTATGAGAACCTGCTATCTTGACAGTGCGAAATTCAACTGATATACATACTAACCACCCTTGCATATCTCATTTGAGCTTCCAGCTTATGTTTTCAGACGAAGATTTCTGCTCAGACAGAGTACCCAAGAGTTGCTCATTTTTATTGCTCCATCTTATTGCTTTTTTCCCGAGCAGCTCATGGTCAGAAATATCGGTTCTACTCCTCTTTCCGTTTTTCCATGGTTCCCTGCGTGTTGACAAAACAGTCGGAGCGTTTTTATTTATTATTGAAGCCCCCTTCTAAAAGAATATAAGGAGAGAAACTGAATCTACTGCAACTTGTGTCTAACCAATAACGATATCATGAGACCTGTGCCTATCTTGTTTTTCAAGCACGTTTTTCAACCTATTTTCACTCAAGTGTTCTCAGGAACCCCACACCCGCTCCATTCCATGGTGTATTGAATTTTCTTTGCTACTTTCATGATACTTCCCCGAAGCTTTACTTGTCGTGTTAAGGACAAGCCTTTGACAAGCAATAGCGTGGATTTCTGGCAAAGCCGAAACTTTTAAAACACAGTGGTTTGAATCTGTCAGGATACATGTTTGGTTTGAGGACTATTTTAAAATCGTATCTTTGAAAGGGAAGGAGGAAGATTGATTGGGCTAATTCAAAAGCTGGGTGATCTAATTTCAGTCTAAAGAAAAAGTGAGAAAAAGACAAAAGCACTCAAGAACTTCTTTCAATTTTCTCTTTCCAAGACATTTTTTGTCTCGATTCCTTTCCATGAAACTTGCAACTTCACATTTTACACAGGTCAAAAGCACTTGAATGAAGTTTTTGTTTTATAATCTTTAGTTACTAAATTTATCATCATGTTTCAACTGCTACTTACATCAAAAGTTTTCTAGTGCTGTACCATCGTGATAACCGACTTCTTCTTCCTGCTTTTCCAATGGGTCGTCTTCGTTGTCAGATGGTATCTTCTTGCGTTTGAAGAAACCAACCTTCGAAAAGAAAATACTAGAAGACAGGTCGCAAGCTGATGAGCTGTCGCTAATTCACCAGTAGCGTAACTGGTGGGCTGGTGGGTTAATTATGACACTACGAATGCTATTTTTTCCAGCTGATTAATACTCGCCATATAGGCACTCGGCACATTCAGGTTGAGGTTTTTGAATTTACAACACACTTGAACACACTATAATAGATTGAATTTCTTCGGAGATCAATTTTTTATTTTGGTAATTGTGTCTAAAAAAATGCGTATGAGAATGTATGGTTCATCTCGGCCTTGGTTAGTAGTATATAAGTGCCGCTTCTAGACCTCCGACCCCCCAATTTCAAAGCCCCATTTTAACATCAATTTCTTGAATTTTAACATCCTTTTTACCAAATAATCCCCTTTTTTATAGATATTTTGATTTTCTTATTTCCCAAATAAAGGTCCTAAGAAATAGGAAATATTACCCTTTAATATATATAAACTACTACTTCTTTTTAGATTTTTAATTTTTCAATTTTTCATTTTTTATCCAAATATAATAGAAATTCTGCTAAATCAACAACTGCTCAGAGTTATATAAACTACTTATAATCTAGCCTACTACTTTTTTCCATTTTACTGAGTAAACAGTTCTACATCAACATATTGGTCAGAGTTCTTATTCACTCTCATAATAGGCTGCAAAACCAGATTTTTCTTTAAAAGTAACTCATCAGCAATTGCATTATATCTCTGTGGAATAAACAAATCACAGGCTTTGTTATTATGATGAATAACCACAACCAACTTATCACCATATTTTGTCTTGGCCATTCTCATTTTAACGATGCTATATTTCAATCCTAGAACTAGTTCTTCCTTCCTGATTGTCTCATTGAATTTATTCATTCTAATTGTAGACAAGACTTCTCCCATGGACTCCATTTATTAGCGGTTGATTTTATTTAATAAAATCCAAACTCACAAACTCACATACATATTTTTATTAATAATATCTAATGTAGCTTTTCTTTCATAATATATAACACAATAAACATTATATGGTGCGGGTGGATTATCTTTTAATGTTAAACTTATTTCAATATCAGCAGTTGTTCCATTATAAATATTTGACTCGTGTTTGGAAACATCAAAACAGAATAGTGGATACACTGATTTAAATTCTTCTATACTAACAACACTACCAGTATCAAACGCTAATTGTTTATAACCCAAATGTATGAACCTATTGTAAAGATTGGAGTATTTACATTTCTCATCGCTAAAGTCGCATTTGAGTGGTTCTTCAGGATATTTATCCCCATTAATTCTAAGTTCTATGTCCGTTAAATTCATATGACCAAACACCATATTATTCATTAATTGATTGTTATGCTTTTCATTTTTCTGTAACATCACAACGATTTTCGTAGGACTATTTCTCTCCGACACAACTTTCCAAGTGTGCTCATTATTCTGACTAACATCACTTTTATAAGTATTACATGCTTCCCACATCAGATTATACTTTTTATCCTTAGCAAGACCCTTTTCCAATTCACTCATCATTTCGATACTGGGAGCTATGATAGGAATTTTCCAGGATAAATACTCGATGATCACTTTAAAATTAGTATTTCCAGTTCCAGTTCTTATAATCATATTATTATCATCATTTCTTCTTAAAAATATTTTGTGTGACGCACCTCTGAAAAACCGTTTGTTTCCTTTCAAGAATCCAAACAACTCTGACAATGGTAAATACATATTTACTAATTGGCTGTTTTTAGTTCTATTATATCTCTTTTCAAACCCCTTATTATAATTTGGATTAGATTTAGAAATGACATCCACATTTCCTGCTGCTGCAGGTGAGGTAAATGAACTTATTATAGGGCTGATATCTGTTCCCTGATTATAATCCTTATACCAGAAATGATTTCTGGCTGCGCTTCTAGAATAATCATCGGAATATTCAATCAACTTCGTAACGGTAGTTGCAATACCAACATGACTAATTTTTTCAACCGATTCATCGTTTATTACATACTCAGCGGTACTGAATAAATTAAATCCATTATTAGTTAAAGTAGCGACATCGGTTGCAGCTAGGTTAGTTCCATCCTGTTTTACAATTCTTACACTAACATCAAGATAACTTTCACTTGGATAGAACCAGGAATCCAATTTCTTGGTTACGAATTCAAACTCTGATTTATTGGATACATTCACATCTGTTTCTCGAATTTCTTTAAATTCATATTTGACCACTGTATCATCTACAAGCGGCTCATCAAAAATGTTCCATTGCGGACTGATAACTTTATTTACTGCCATTTATATAAGAAAGAAATTATTCGATAAAAATTATTTCAGAATCTTTAAACCACTTCCAGTTATTATCGCGTTGATCAAATCCTGACTTCTTTGGTTTTAAAATCTCTTATTTGTACCCAGAAGATCCTTCATCGATTTCTTCTTTCCAATCACATCAATGAGTTCTTTCCTGTTTACATCAATCAGATCTTTCCCGTATTCTATTGCTCTGTTTTTCAACAACTCGAATCTTGGTTTAATAATATTATTATACACTGATAATGCTCCATCTTTTATTTGTTTTGCTGACGTTTGAAATAACTGGGAATTGGCAATATTTTTGAATATACTACCGATTCCACTTCCATACTGCTTTTTATAAAGTAAGCGCTTATTATTAATCAACATTTATAGGTAAATAATTTTATTTCACTAATCCTTTAAGCTTTTCTTAAATGCAGAACGTATCCAACGTTATCACCATTCAAATCGATAGGTCTTCCCAACTGGTCAGTAATTGTCATTCTCAAAGAGTAAATAAAGTCTTTTGTGTTAATAGGAAGGTAGATTAATTGTCTAGGATTCTCAACAATTTGACAACCTGGTTCTGTATTCGGAACAAATGTCCAAATGACGTCTGATTTACTTTTGTTTACGATAGAACTGTTTACAAGAGAGCAGTGAATTTGAATTTTATCAACGCTTCTTGTTATATTCGGAAGTTTTGCACCTTCATTGATTTTCTTAGATATCTCACTATCCTTCTCAAAGCCTAAAATCTGACACAAGTCACTATTAAATCTAAACACACATTTTTCTTGTAATAGGATAACAAATCTCATAGATGCTGGATTGGATGAGATTACAATAGGACATTTATCTTTGGGGGTATCAAAATACTGACACAAAAAATAATTCAAACAATCATCGTTATACATCCCATTAGGAATAGTAACATTCACCCATCCCCCATCTTTCCTATACTGGAATGTATTATTTCCAAATTTATCACTAATATTATGCCACGAATACCACAAAGTACACTGATTCAAACCTATTTCATAATCTGAATGACGATTTAATTCGATTGGTTGACTAAATGTTATATCAATGATACTTTCATTACCTTCAATGTTTAACAACACCATTTATTAGAAATATTTTTTATATATTGAATTGTAATCTCTCTTCGTAAGAAATTTATTTCGCATTAACGAATCCAAAATATCAATAGCTTCATTCCTCACCTCATCAGATGTATTTCCGTTTACTCTACTACCTATCAAAGTGTACAATTTTGAAATCATTTCATTGCAGTTCATAAATATTCCAGTTCCTTGTTGTTTGACTAATCCCATATTATTTTGAATGGTTCTTAACCTATCCTTGTAAACTCTTATAAATTCAATAATTTGATTATGGCTAGAGTAACCTTTACTCTTTGTCCCACCATAACTTTTACTTATAGTTGTTAAATTATCCAGAGCCTCCTCTATATCCATAGAATTATTAATGTAATACATAGGCATTTTAAAATAAGGATCATTGCCATCCCCGGATTCTGCATGTTTTGAATTAATTTGATTTAAAAA
Source organism: Branchinecta lindahli (assembly GCA_023053555.1). Taxonomy (NCBI): domain Eukaryota; kingdom Metazoa; phylum Arthropoda; class Branchiopoda; order Anostraca; family Branchinectidae; genus Branchinecta; species Branchinecta lindahli. Next base: position 23,534,575 of record JAKZAO010000006.1, read on the forward strand.
CTCTTGGGTAATACCTTTATTCATTTCAATGGATAATGGGACTAAAGCGGGAGTTGGTTCTAAGGCAGGAGTTGGCGCTCTACTCGATTCCTTTGAACTCGATTCCTCTGAAGCAGTGATCTGGTATGGATGAGTTGCTTTAAATGCATTACCTAATCTTTGAAACCGTCTGCTTGAACTTTCATCATTCTTCTGTAATTTCGTCATGATCGCTTCAGTGTAATCTTTTTGTGTCTTCATGTTTTCTTTTTGTGCCATAACAACTGGAGCGTTAAATTCTGAAGCCATTTCCCGAAAACCTGCTTTCTCCATCTCATATTCTTGAACCTTTCTTCTCTGAATTTCTCTGTTCTTCACTATACCCGATAACATATCACTCAAGCGTCTTGAATCCATTTATATACAAGTAATTTTATTTCGTAATAAATTTGGAAAGTTCTTTTTCATAAAACCCTCCTTGAATTAATTCCCCACTTTTGTCAGATATTTCATAAGTGATTGGGGTGGTAGGTCTAATGGTTGCTATCTGGAATACTTCATTCGTATAATTAGGTAAATATCCTTTATCAAAAATACTAATTTTTCTTTTTTTATTCTGACTAAATCTCCTACTTTATAATGTCCTGTGATTGTGTAGTCATCTGCTGGAGGAAACAAAGCATTGTAAACCTTTTTCTGATTCATTTTTTTACTAGCATCAATGGGTTTCATTTGTATTGAACGATGATAAGAGTTATTATAATTACTAACAAATAAAGGTAAAATATCAATCCATTTAGTAGTGTTATTGTGAGTAAAATATTTCCACAACTTTTCTTTCAGTGTTCTATTGAATCTTTCAACGATTTGCGCTTTCAATTCGCTTTCAGATGCAAACCAGTGTATGTCATTATTTTTTAAAAAAGTTTGAACATTTCTCATTACAAATTCTTTACCTTTATCAGTTTGTAGTTTCTTAGGAATTCTTTCTTTAAATATATGACTGAATGCCTTGATTATTCCAGCACCCGTTTTATCTTTCAAAGGGGCACACCAAGCGTATTTACTAAAGCAATCAATTACAGTTAAGATGTAATTTGTTTTATCATTCGCTTTTTTATATTTCTGCATGTCAACTAAATCAGCTTGCCATTGCTCATCCACATAGTGAACATAGACTCGCATCCTTTCAAAGTTATGATAAGAAGGTTTGTGTAAGGTATATACATTCTCATTTTGCAACACATTTTTTATTTTATCTTTAGAAACGTTCACTCCATTTTCTTTTAATTTTCTATGAATATCATCCACACCTGAATAATTAGAATAATACGTATTTAAAATATCTTTTTCTGCGTCGAGGGTTTTTTTAACAAGAGCTGTAAGCTCATATGGCACTTGCATGGGTTGAGATGTATTATTTGATTAAAAGTAATTTTCGACTGCGCGGTTCAGATGCGCACTTTAAGGAAGCTAGAGAAAAAGTATTTTATCGCAGAACTTGGCTGTAATGATGCGCACTTTAAAGGCACTAGAAATTCATCTGTAAGGAAGACCCTTGAGGCAAAAACGATATCAGGCTCTTAGGGATCATTGATATATACGTATGATCAAAAGTATTTTTTTTCCGCTAATGCGGGTAAAATGCGCACTTTAAGGGTGCTAGAAATTTTTTTTTTTGCAAAACCCTTGTGGCACAAATGATCATAGGTTGAGATGTATCGTTTGATAAAAAGTACTTTTCGACCTTGCGGTTAAGATGTACACTTTAAGGGAGCTAGAACTTCATTTGTAAGCAAAACCCTTGAGGCAAAAATGATCATGGACTCATGGGGATCATGGAAATGCATATTTTGCTTAAAAGCATTTTTCTTAATTTGCGGTCATGATTGGTACTTTAGGGAATGGTCGGATTTGAAAAGTGGCGATTTCTAAGCCAATCTTGTCGAATTTCTAATATTCCAGCCAAACTTCATCGTCCTAGCACATCTCTTACCTCGCGATCACCGGAATTCCGGACCCGCCCCTCAAACTCCCCCCACAGTCGCCGGAGCCAATCCGGTTCGGTTTTGGACTTGTTTGTTATTCCCACAAAGTTCCACCCCGATCTCTCCAGTCCAATCCGGTTACGTATTCCCCCCCCCCCCCAATTGTTGTCGGATCCGGTCCGGACATGAAAAAGATCACCACAGGCCCTCTGTTCAGTTATTAAATTTCACTCGAATCCGATCACCCGTTCCAAAGTTACGCATGGCTAAATATTCCGGATTCCCCCTCCCTCCGATCCCCCCACGACTATCGGATCGAGTGAATTTTTAATTACAAGTTAGTTTGATCGGGTCCCTGATACGCCTCCCAAGTTTCGTCGTGAAAATCCCAAAAACTGTCATCACCAGAATTCCGGGAAACTCCCTTCCACCCTCCCCCCCCCAAGTGTCCGGGTCCAGTCCAAACCTGTAAACGATTTATATGGAGCAGATTCTTGTTCTTCCCAGCAAGTTTTACTCCAATCCCTCCACTATAACCGTATCTCGAGATTTCCGGTCTTCCCCCCCCCAACTCCCCATAGCTGTCGAATCCGGTTCGGACTTCAAATGGAAGATCAGAGATATGTCATTCATTCAGGTATTAAGTTTCGTCCCAATCCGATCACCTGTTCGAAAGTTACACAACACTCAATTTTCCATATTCCCCCGCACTGAATCACATATACAAACCCCTTTGACCCTCGAATGCACTAGCTCTTTCCGCTGTTAACAGAGTGATCCGATGCAAAGAGTGACGTCACGCCGCGCGCAGACCTACTAGTGAGAAGAAAGGGGTAGGGGTTTTACAAAAACTACTAAATTCTCAGAATTCCCCGGCCCACCACTCCCCCCCAGATGGTCGGATAGTGAAACTGATTATTTCCAGGTTAGTTATATCGGGTCCCTGATATGCCTGCCAAGTTTCATCGTCCTAGGACATCTGGAAGTACCCTAACTCGAAAACAGTGGACCGCCCGACCGACCGACCGACCGACCGACCGACCGACCGACCGACCGACCGACCGACCAAAAAGCGATCGGTATATGGCACTTGAGCGGAGCTGCAAGTGCCATAAAAACAGATTTTTCCTTGATCCGCAAAAAACACAATTACCTTTTAGCATTGGAACATTATTTTTCTGTGACACTGCCTTAAACATTGATTCAGTGTCAGTTTTCTTTTTACACTTCATACAATAAATATCCATTTATTAGAAAACAATTTTTATAAACGAAAAGCTACCAACTTCATTTTGCGCTGAATGTAGGAAATACAGTGAAATCCACAGTTTAATTCATCTATATTTTGAACAGCAAGATTTTCATAAGCTATTTTTTTCTTTGAAGTTTTAAGATATTTAATTATTTCTTTTCCTGGGGGTATACCGAAAGAATCGAAAAATTCGACATAGGGTTGATTAGGTAGATTAAAATACGCTACCCAGTGAGTTCCAGGCATTCCGAGTTTATCATAATTAATGACACCACATTCTAGGTTATTTATTTGTTTAGGTAGCGTATCTATAGAGAAAACACCTCTAAAATATGGTATATCCCCTAATGCATCTATAATATCAAAATTGGTTAGAGGTCCTACTTTACTTTTGCTTCTTTTTTGACTTCCCCGTTTTTTGACTTCCTAGGCCTTCCCCGTACCCCATGACCAACCACTCTTTGTGTTCCAGGAAGTGTAAGTGCACCACCTGTGTTCTTTACGGATGCATCCTCCTTTTCCTTCTTAGGTCTTCCACGACCCACAACTTTTTGTGTTCCAGGAAGTGTAAGCGCCCCACCTGTGTTGGTTATGTTATCAACCAATTTCTTACCAGCGAATGTACCCAAAGCAGCAGCACCACTTGTTAAAGCTGCCTTACCAAGCGTAATTGCTAACGGTATTAGGAAAGGAAGTAATCCACCCTTTTGAATCGCTTCTTTCATCTGTTTGTATGATACATCAATGTCACAACCCTTATTATTCATTTTACATGTTTCAATTTTATCAATTTGTCGTTTACTTAAAAGTAACTTTACTGGTTCTCGTTCATTTTGCCTACTATGACTAACACGTATCTGGCATTTTTGTTTAGCACCAAAACATTTCTTCAGCTTTCCTTTCTGAAGCTTTGACAAATAAACTATATACTCCATTGTCTCAACCATTTATTAGAAAATTAATTTATCATATAAATTTTATTTCTTTAGTTTAGTTTTCATAAAGTCTTCTGTTTTCGTAACAAAATCTTGATCAACAGGTTTTTGCTCTAAAAGCCTTTTTAAAATGTTCACGACTGCTCTTTCAATACCATTGATATGGGTTTCTTTGTCAAAATCATTTTTGTCAATACTTTTCCTAAGGTCAAGAAGCTTTTTGTCAGTACTTTTCCTAAGATCGCCAATCTTTGTTTCAATACTTTTGCTAAGGGTTTGTTGGTTAAGAAGCTTTTCGTCATATTTTAAAAGGTCTGTTGTTAACCTATCTAAATTAACAGCATCCTTTTTGTTTCTAGGGTCTTGAACATTTGTGATTACTTTATCCCCAGCATCAATTTCTTTATCAGTAACTTGAATTGTCTGTTTTACAAATAACCCTTTATCTTTGATCCTTATCAGTGCATTATCAGGAGAATCATCTACCGCAGTTAATCTGTTGATATCTTCGCTTAAATATTGATTGGTTTGCACTTGTCCCGCAGTCATTTGTTCTTTAAATTGATTCAAAATCACAGTCATAGATCTTAAGCTAATAGCATCCTTATCTGTTTTCGCATCACCTAAATTTATAATTCGTCTATCGTGTAGGTTAATGTTACCATTTTCGTCAGTAACTTTCGATTCGTTAGCAACCTTTTTTCCAACACTACCAAATTTATTCATTTATTATAGAAATAAATTATCCGGTAAATTTTTCAAAGTTTTTCCTGTACTTAAGGGTTTTATCTTTTGTTTTTAAATCTATGAAGAAAAACCCATAGCCCTTGGTTGCAGCCTCGAATTGTTTGAGAAATTTTTCATTGTCTATACTGGATACATGGCTTTGTCTAATTAATTTTACTTCTTTTGGATTAGAACACTGAAAGAATGCAAAGTAATTACACTGAAGTCTTACCACCTTTGGCGTTTTATGATAGCTCTGAGACAAGTAAACAATTGAAGCATTTTTCTTTCTTCCTCTTATGAATAAATCTTCTATTTTCTTCTGATCTTTTTCAGTTACAAAATCATCAAAGATAATCAAGTTCTGATACTGAGGGTCTAGGTCGTCAACATCGATAATATCATTAAGGTCATTACTTACGGTTAAAATATTCGTTTTACATTTTAATTCCAAAGTGTTTAAATTGTCTATAAGGTCTTTATATTTGTCTTCTTCAAGATCTTTTGCATACAAGTATATTCGGTTGAAACAGATGTATTCATAAATTAAATTCAAGAGTAAATTGGTTTTCCCTGTTCCTGAACTTCCACAAATTAATAATCTAAATGGCCACTGAGGTGCAAGTTCGTGTTTGTTCTGATAGTTATTCTTTTCGCTAAAATCATACACTTTTATTGGTGCCTTTTCATTCATTTATTTAGGAAGAATTTTTCATTATAAGATTTACTGAAGTAGGTACTTGAATTTTTTAACTAGGTACTTGAATTTTTTAACTAGGTACTTGAATTTTTTAACTAGGTACTTGAATTTTTTAACTAGGTACTTGAATTTTGAAGTAGGTACTTGAATTTTGAAGTAGGTACTTGAAGTTTTGAAGTAGGTACTTGAATTTAATGTTTATAACCTAAAGGTAAAGTTGTGTATTTATCGCTTGTTACTATTCTTTTATCATCCTTAGGATCTAACGCTTTCTTATTCTGTTCTTCTAGAAACATATGGTGCTTGTATGGTCTTAAGTTATACTGGGTTACAGATAGGTTTTCAATTTTACCAAACAGTACATCCTTATAGTTTTGAATCGTAATTTTATCTTTCACTATGTTCGTTTTTATTCCTTTTAGTTTTTTGCTAGCCTTTGAAGGGTCTTGGTTGTCCTTATCATAAGCATATACTTTTGATCGTAATCCAACAAATTCTGTCATAATTTGTCCTGCTAATTCATCTTTCATCATTCCTATCACTTTCTTATTTATACTAGGAAACCCATATGGATTATCTTTCGCATAATCAGATGTATCGAACCTCTCATTCAAATCTTGTTTGATATCTTCATAGAAATCTTCGGTTCTAATGTCATATATGAACGAATCGGTATCCATATAACATAAATCTATTTTATCCCCATATTTAGGTTTCATATAATCATAATGGGATTCATACATCAATAGCTTGGATAGTTCCAGTACAGCAAAACCGATATACATTGGTTTATCTAGTTTTATCTTTTCCTTTGACATTCTTGCCACAGAAAAGTTTTCACTGAAAATAATTTCAGATTTAAAGTTGGGTTTCTTTATCATTTTTTCTCTTGTTTTATCGTCAGTTATTATTTCCATATCAGCTCGTTTCCTTACGTTCTCCATGGTTTTTCCAAAGCAAGCGTTATTCATCAGCTTAAAAAAATCCTTTTCAAAATCGTTAGTACCTTTAGTTCTTAGTGCTGTGTTGTGGTCTATGTATCCTTTTAAGTAAGCACTCTCAGTGAATCCTAGTATTCTATGTACTTTTTTCAGTATCAGACCTTTTTGTAAATAGAATTCTAGGTTCCTGTGATGAACTACATAGTTATTTTTATCCAGTAAGGTTGTACATAGTTCGCCATTGAAATGTTCTGGTGCTAATGGCAGATCTTTATGTAACTTGTGTAACTCTCTAGGATAATCTAAATCAACTTCATAAATTGCCCCCACATTTTCCAAATTCATTTCTGTTTGAACACGATTTTTTAATAGTTGATAATAATCTAAAGAATTAATTTCAGTGTTCTCTTTCATTTCATCAGGTACTGGAATGAATTTAAAATCATTCGCTGGTAAGGTTTGAGACATCGCCCACCCATATAAATTATTCTTATCGAAATACATTAAATAGTGAGATGGCTTATTTTTGTCATAACTGCTCATATATTTATTATTTGCCTTAGCATATCTTTTTATACATTGTGATACACCGCCTCTTATTCCCTTTTCAACGAATGTATACATGTCTTCCTTTGAGAATAACGGTAGTTCTACTTTCGAATGCTTTAGGAAAGAATCCCATGTTAGTCCTGGAGCTGAGAAGTAATGTAGTGGATCCAAGTCATAATTATGTATACAGACATTTCTGAAATTCTCTACAACTTCTGATAGAATTAACACATCACTTTTTAGGTACAACTTGGTATAATCAAGTAATGTTTCGCAATTAAATTGCTTCCATATAGAGACCGCTCTCTTATAATCACTTTTGCTGATACCTTTTCCCGTTAACCTAAAATAAAAGCTTTCTATGGGTGGTAATTTTGTATCATTCATTTTTTCAAAACTATCAATGTATTCATAAGGATACACCCCTTTTTTAATTATTTCTTTGAACTCTTCATCGTTTTTGAAACTATTCGATGTGTACTTGAAATTCTCCCTTAGATGATTACAGGATTCTTTGCAATCGCATTTTGCTAAATTAGCTGATAGCTTATCCAACGATGAAGCCATGAATCTGATTGAATCTATGAATCTGATTTCATATTTTATTTCCGTATCCTGTCTTGGAATACTTATTGATTTTGAGAATGATATGAAACTTTCTGCTGATTCAAATATTCCGTTATCAGGTATTAACTCCTTCACAAATAGATGGGAATCATACTTTGATAAATTATGCATCACTACAGGGATATGCTTGGGAATCCTGTATTTCATGTTACATTCAGCGTGTGTGAAACCTCTGTCTTTTCCGGTCATGTGATCATGATCAAAGTGGGGATTTTCAGTGATTTCAGTTTTACAGATATGACAAGTCTTGTTCTTTAGGGATTTCCATTTTTGTTTAATTTCTTCATCAGTATAAGTGTGATTTCTTTGTCTGTTTTCATACTTGTATGCAATTTCTGTGGACACCTCTTTAATTGTTTTCACAAAATGTTTTGCAGCGTCCTCCCCGAAATAGCAATAATATTTATTTTGCTTCGTATCAAACGAGCAACAGACTTGAAAACCGTATGCAAAAGGTTTCTGTTCAGCTACTTTTATTGTTTTCTTTCCGTTTACCTGGTTGTATTCTTCGTTATAAGACTCAAAGTCTGCGACTATGCAGTACGGTACTTTCATCTGTTTTGCAATACTTTTAAATTGTATTTTTGAACCTTCAGGAGGCATTATGATATCAGGGTCTTCACAATTATTTTTAAGTTCATGTTTTTCAAAGTGTTCTTGTTTCGAAAAATGTCTTCCGCAAAAAGTGCAGAGGTATATCTTTTTTTGTCTTGTAGATATTTCAGAACCAACTAGTCTGCTCAGATTCTTTACTAGCACATAATGATTATCAAAATATAGTAAATTAATGATATGTTTTGCTGTTTTCCCATTAATTGTACTTTTTAGTATGTGGCTTCTGATTATTTTATCTTTATCAATTTGAAATAAGCAAATCTTAATGTTGTATTTATTTTCAAATTTGTGGATGTCTTGTGTATCCATCGGGAAGTTGGTAACCCCTTTGAAATCAAATTCGTTCTCATATTGTTTATAATTTGATAGTCTTTCAACATGATCTTTAGCGGGGTATAAATATGCTAAGATACACCAAAGAAAGCATTTTTGATCTTTATTTTTTATATTTATGCACGCTTTTTTATTTTTTACGAAATCTGGCAGTATTTTAAACGTTCCTCACATGTAAGTCTCAGTTCGAGTCATCCTATAATCAATTCCTTCATACCGACTAAATTGTAGCCCCGACCGAGGGGTATTACTTAAAGAACTCAGTCTCTTGTTATTATCATTCAAATGACTATGAGTAAGTATGCTATTTTTATTTAAAATCCAAGAAGTACTGTTATAAAATACTACAACTTCTTCATCATTTTCCTGTCTATAGAATATAACTCTGGTTACAAATTGAACTCTGTAATGATTTATTTCGTTCATTCTTCGGAGTAAATCATTAAAAACAAAAGCAATAAGAGTATGTTCATCTCTTCCATTGCTTTCAATTGAAACGTTTACGGTATACAAATTTTCAATTTCCCTAGAGATAGTAGGCTGTTGTTCTTTTTTCGTTCTAAATAAATGATCCGGAATTATTTTTTCTTCTTTAATTTGTTTTTTATTTATGAAGAGAGTTGATAAATCGATTGCTTTGTGTCTATTTTTATCACCTCTTTCTGTTTGATCTCTTATGATATCTCTATTTTTATCAATAGTTTCTTTCTGCTTATTAATTATCCTACCATAGTAATCCGTAACACGTTTTGAAACTTCATCTCGGTTACCGCGAGTGGGTAGGCTTTTGTTTTTTAGAAACCTTTTTAATTCACTTGTATCCTTTTCGAGTATCCTTTTCTCCTCTTTTTTTATATTTCCAATAGCAATATTATTTTCTTTGATTTCATCTTCCAAAATCTTCCTTAATGCTGACTCTGGTGTATAAATGGATGGTCTGTTTTTGTTCTGAATCCTTTCGTTTCTACGCCGAATATTAATTGTATCTTCCGCGAGCAAAATATTCCTATTAAGTTGCTTTATAATCTTATCCGTTATTTCATGTTTCTTAGCTCCATTTGTTTTGATTTTATTAATTTTCGCATAAGTCCGCAGCTCATTATATGTGTAATTCGGTAATCTTTGTATAGTCGATTTGTTGTTCAATATAACCTTTTTACAAAGCTGAATAACCTCTGCAACATTCATCATTTAATAGGAGAATATTTTTATTAATGAATTTCTCCTGACTGCGTTTTCTCAGCCGTAAAGAAAATCACTGGTTTCAATGTTTGTTTCATGGAGTAAGCGCTACCTCTTTGTCTCCGACTGAATGCACAGAGAGCACACTTTCCGAGACGGTTAATTTGTTTGCGTTCTCGGAGCATATGCCACCTAGCTTATCTCCGATCGACCAAGAAAGAAACATTAGATTTGTGCAGGTGCCGCTTGTGTTCCGAATCGTGAAGCAATCAAATAATTTTTAAACAATTTTATTTTGTAATAAATGGAGGAGTTGGAAAAACGATTATTTGTTCATAGAAGGAGTTACAAGTACTACAATCATATAAGTAATAGCTTACTTTTATCCAAATTCCTATTTTCAGCTGCAGGAATGTCTGCGTTTCTAGTACTACCTTTAGCTTCTTTAAGTTTGGGTGCTGTTATCATTGAAATAATCGAAAAACATCTTAACATTGCAGAAAGAAAATCAGAGCATAAAACCGCTTATAATTTTTACACTGAACTGTTATCATTGTTAAAATGTGGGCAATTAACGGTTGAAGAGGTTATTCAGCGTGAAGCAGAAATGCGTAAAACCTTTCGATTCTTTCCTCGCGAAAAATACATGAAACAAGTTCGCTTAAACGGTTATAAACATTGTAAAAATAATTCCATAATAAATCAAGAGAAATTACCCAAAGTGTAGTATATTGCTTTCATAAGATTGAAAACTCTATCCTCATATTCATATACGCATTAATTACCTGCGTCATTCATAACCAGTACCTGAGTAACCCCTCACCACCCAGTACACCTTTGTCCAAGTGAGTAACCCCTCACCCAGTACACCTTTGTCCAAGTGAGTAACCCCTCACTACCCAGTACACCTTTGTACAAGTGAGTAACCCCTCACCCAGTACACCTTTGTCCAAGTGAGTAACCCCTCACTACCCAGTACACCTTTGTCCAAGTGAGTAACCCCTCACCACCCAGTACACCTTTGTCCAAGTGAGTAACCCCTCGCCAACCAGTACACCTTTGTCCAAGTGAGTTACCCCTCACCACCTAGTACATCTTTGTCCAAGTGAGTAACCCCTCACCACCTAGTACACCTTTGTCCAAGTGAGTAACCCCTCACCACCTAGTACACCTTTGTACAAGTGAGTAACCCCTCACCACCTAGTACACCTTTGTCCAAGTGAGTAACCCTCACCACCCAGTACACCTACTCTTCCTGGAACTGTGGTACACCAGTGTCCAACCCCTCACCCAGACCCTTGGGGTGGTGGATGAATTCAGACAAACATTGATTCGTGACGCAAAGCATAATTTTCTCTGGTATTCTCTTCATAAGACGTTCAATGTGCTCCGACTCTCAGATCCAGTTTCTACGCGCAATAATTACCTGCATCATTCATAACCAGTACCCACCATTAATTTCGTAGCCTAATTGTCTCCAGTTTTCTCATCTTAAAACCTTCCTTCAGATCTCACGACTAGCTCCGACAGTGTAACGGTCTAGCGTCTAGCTAACGTAATTGACCCTGCTATTCTGTGTCATCGGATCGAATCCCACTGCTAGCAATTTCTGTTAGTAGGGGGTGATGGCGGGGGAAAAACTCCTCAAGTCGGAGCCGTCTCCAGACAAGTAATACAACCCTTCAACAACAACAACAACCAAAAACTCGGGGTGCAACTCCATCGCACCTCTTAACTTCACAAATAGATGGGAATCATACTTTGATAAATTATGCATCACTACAGGGATATGCTTGGGAATCCTGTATTTCATGTTACATTCAGCGTGTGTGAAACCTCTGTCTTTTCCGGTCATGTGATCATGATCAAAGTGGGGATTTTCAGTGATTTCAGTTTTACAGATATGACAAGTCTTGTTCTTTAGGGATTTCCATTTTTGTTTAATTTCTTCATCAGTATAAGTGTGATTTCTTTGTCTGTTTTCATACTTGTATGCAATTTCTGTGGACACCTCTTTAATTGTTTTCACAAAATGTTTTGCAGCGTCCTCCCCGAAATAGCAATAATATTTATTTTGCTTCGTATCAAACGAGCAACAGACTTGAAAACCGTATGCAAAAGGTTTCTGTTCAGCTACTTTTATTGTTTTCTTTCCGTTTACCTGGTTGTATTCTTCGTTATAAGACTCAAAGTCTGCGACTATGCAGTACGGTACTTTCATCTGTTTTGCAATACTTTTAAATTGTATTTTTGAACCTTCAGGAGGCATTATGATATCAGGGTCTTCACAATTATTTTTAAGTTCATGTTTTTCAAAGTGTTCTTGTTTCGAAAAATGTCTTCCGCAAAAAGTGCAGAGGTATATCTTTTTTTGTCTTGTGGATATTTCAGAACCAACTAGTCTGCTCAGATTCTTTACTAGCACATAATGATTATCAAAATATAGTAAATTAATGATATGTTTTGCTGTTTTCCCATTAATTGTACTTTTTAGTATGTGGCTTCTGATTATTTTATCTTTATCAATTTGAAATAAGCAAATCTTAATGTTGTATTTATTTTCAAATTTGTGGATGTCTTGTGTATCCATCGGGAAGTTGGTAACCCCTTTGAAATCAAATTCGTTCTCATATTGTTTATAATTTGATAGTCTTTCAACATGATCTTTAGCGGGGTATAAATATGCTAAGATACACCAAAGAAAGCATTTTTGATCTTTATTTTTTATATTTATGCACGCTTTTTTATTTTTTACGAAATCTGGCAGTATTTTAAACGTTCCTCTCATGTAAGTCTCAGTTCGAGTCATCCTATAATCAATTCCTTCATACCGACTAAATTGTAGCCCCGACCGAGGGGTATTACTTAAAGAACTCAGTCTCTTGTTATTATCATTCAAATGACTATGAGTAAGTATGCTATTTTTATTTAAAATCCAAGAAGTACTGTTATAAAATACTACAACTTCTTCATCATTTTCCTGTCTATAGAATATAACTCTGGTTACAAATTGAACTCTGTAATGATTTATTTCGTTCATTCTTCGGAGTAAATCATTAAAAACAAAAGCAATAAGAGTATGTTCATCTCTTCCATTGCTTTCAATTGAAACGTTTACGGTATACAAATTTTCAATTTCCCTAGAGATAGTAGGCTGTTGTTCTTTTTTCGTTCTAAATAAATGATCCGGAATTATTTTTTCTTCTTTAATTTGTTTTTTATTTATGAAGAGAGTTGATAAATCGATTGCTTTGTGTCTATTTTTATCACCTCTTTCTGTTTGATCTCTTATGATATCTCTATTTTTATCAATAGTTTCTTTCTGCTTATTAATTATCCTACCATAGTAATCCGTAACACGTTTTGAAACTTCATCTCGGTTACCGCGAGTGGGTAGGCTTTTGTTTTTTAGAAACCTTTTTAATTCACTTGTATCCTTTTCGAGTATCCTTTTCTCCTCTTTTTTTATATTTCCAATAGCAATATTATTTTCTTTGATTTCATCTTCCAAAATCTTCCTTAATGCTGACTCTGGTGTATAAATGGATGGTCTGTTTTTGTTCTGAATCCTTTCGTTTCTACGCCGAATATTAATTGTATCTTCCGCGAGCAAAATATTCCTATTAAGTTGCTTTATAATCTTATCCGTTATTTCATGTTTCTTAGCTCCATTTGTTTTGATTTTATTAATTTTCGCATAAGTCCGCAGCTCATTATATGTGTAATTCGGTAATCTTTGTATAGTCGATTTGTTGTTCAATATAACCTTTTTACAAAGCTGAATAACCTCTGCAACATTCATCATTTAATAGGAGAATATTTTTATTAATGAATTTCTCCTGACTGCGTTTTCTCAGCCGTAAAGAAAATCACTGGTTTCAATGTTTGTTTCATGGAGTAAGCGCTACCTCTTTGTCTCCGACTGAATGCACAGAGAGCACACTTTCCGAGACGGTTAATTTGTTTGCGTTCTCGGAGCATATGCCACCTAGCTTATCTCCGATCGACCAAGAAAGAAACATTAGATTTGTGCAGGTGCCGCTTGTGTTCCGAATCGTGAAGCAATCAAATAATTTTTAAACAATTTTATTTTGTAATAAATGGAGGAGTTGGAAAAACGATTATTTGTTCATAGAAGGAGTTACAAGTACTACAATCATATAAGTAATAGCTTACTTTTATCCAAATTCCTATTTTCAGCTGCAGGAATGTCTGCGTTTCTAGTACTACCTTTAGCTTCTTTAAGTTTGGGTGCTGTTATCATTGAAATAATCGAAAAACATCTTAACATTGCAGAAAGAAAATCAGAGCATAAAACCGCTTATAATTTTTACACTGAACTGTTATCATTGTTAAAATGTGGGCAATTAACGGTTGAAGAGGTTATTCAGCGTGAAGCAGAAATGCGTAAAACCTTTCGATTCTTTCCTCGCGAAAAATACATGAAACAAGTTCGCTTAAACGGTTATAAGCATTGTAAAAATAATTCCATAATAAATCAAGAGAAATTACCCAAAGTGTAGTATATTGCTTTCATAAGATTGAAAACTCTATCCTCATATTCATATACGCATTAATTACCTGCGTCATTCATAACCAGTACCTGAGTAACCCCTCACCCAGTACACCTTTGTCCAAGTGAGTAACCCCTCACCCAGTACACCTTTGTCCAAGTGAGTAACCCCTCACTACCCAGTACACCTTTGTACAAGTGAGTAACCCCTCACCCAGTACACCTTTGTCCAAGTGAGTAACCCCTCGCTACCCAGTACACCTTTGTCCAAGTGAGTAACCCCTCACCACCCAGTACACCTTTGTCCAAGTGAGTAACCCCTCGCCAACCAGTACACCTTTGTCCAAGTGAGTTACCCCTCACCACCTAGTACATCTTTGTCCAAGTGAGTAACCCCTCGCCACCTAGTACACCTTTGTCCAAGTGAGTAACCCCTCACCACCTAGTACACCTTTGTCCAAGTGAGTAACCCCTCACCACCTAGTACACCTTTGTCCAAGTGAGTAACCCTCACCACCCAGTACACCTACTCTTCCTGGAACTGTGGTACACCAGTGTCCAACCCCTCACCCAGACCCTTGGGGTGGTGGATGAATTCAGACAAACATTGATTCGTGACGCAAAGCATAATTTTCTCTGGTATTCTCTTCATAAGACGTTCAATGTGCTCCGACTCTCAGATCCAGTTTCTACGCGCAATAATTACCTGCATCATTCATAACCAGTACCCACCATTAATTTCGTAGCCTAATTGTCTCCAGTTTTCTCATCTTAAAACCTTCCTTCAGATCTCACGACTAGCTCCGACAGTGTAACGGTCTAGCGTCTAGCTAACGTAATTGACCCTGCTATTCTGTGTCATCGGATCGAATCCCACTGCTAGCAATTTCTGTTAGTAGGGGGTGATGGCGGGGGAAAAACTCCTCAAGTCGGAGCCGTCTCCAGACAAGTAATACAACCCTTCAACAACAACAACAACCAAAAACTCGGGGTGCAACTCCATCGCACCTCTTAACTTTCCCCCGTATTTCTTGTCTGGAGGCGAGAGGTTTTGCAACTATTTCCGATGAGTCATATCACATCAGAAAACATAAGCTTGGCCAGTCGAATGAGGAGCCCGATGGTCTAATCGGTTAGCGCACGGCCCAGCGCTAATTTGACATTCCATCAGACCTCGCAAGATCGAATCCTACTGACGGCAGTTTGTAGCGATTCAAAAAACTCCTCGGAGTTTCCCTGTTCAGGGCCCCCCCAGACTAATAGAAATTACAATATTTTGCTTTGCGTGTGCTTAACGCAACTATTCTTCAAAGTCTGGGGGTGTGGGGTTTTGCAAAAATATTTTATGAAGTTCAAAATCGGTAATCATCACATCATCACGCAAACTCAGTACTGCGTCTCTATCTATCGAATTTATGTGGTAAAGGTGGTTGGCTTCTATTACCAGATGTTTCAAGCGATTGGGATTTTTCTTAAATAAAATCAGCCGCTAATAAATGGAGTCGCTAAAAGAAGTCTTGTCTACAATTAGAATGAATAAATATAATGAGACAATCCGGAAGGAAGAACTAGTTCTAGGATTAAAGTATAGCATCGTTAAAATGAGAATAGCTAAGACAAAATATGGTGATAAGCTGGTTGTGGTTATTAATCATAATAACAAAGCCTGTGATTTGTTTATACCACAGAGATATAATGCAATTGCTGATGAGTTACTTCTAAAGAAAAATCTTATTTTGCAGCCTATTATGAGGATGAATAAGAACTCTGACCAATATGTTGATGTAGAACTGTTTACTCAGTAAAATGGAAAAAAGTAGTAGGCTAGATTATAAGTAGTTTATATAACTCTGAGCAGTTGTTGATTTAGCAGAATTTCTATTATATTTGGATAAAAAATGAAAAATTGAAAAATTAAAAATCTAAAAAGAAGTAGTAGTTTATATGTATTAAAGGGTAATATTTCCTATTTCTTAGGACCTTTATTTGGGAAATAAGAAAATCAAAATATCTATAAAAAAGGGGATTATTTGGTAAAAAGGATGTTAAAATTCAAGAAATTGATGTTAAAATGGGGCTTTGAAATTGGGGGGTCGGAGGTCTAGAAGCGGCACTTATATACTACTTTGGTTCATCTGGGGAAAATGACTTTTCCACCTTCTTAGACATTTTACATCATTTCTCCTAAACTCCAACCTCCCGCCCCCCCTACTGCGGCCAATTTGGACACATAAATTTATCATCTAAAGCCCCATCTCTTACGGAAAGTGTCCAAGTGTTTAAGTGTCATTAAGCTACGACCGTTTTCAGTTGTTTTCGATCGGAAACATTTGGTTTGGTTTGCAAGTCCTGAAACCAGAACGGATTTTTAACAATGGTAGTGGGGGAAAAATATTTTTTGAGTTGTAAACGATCAAAACAGTTTAAGTTAAACGGCGAATCTTAAATCTCAAGTGTTAAATTAAAGATTGGAAACAAATGTTTCTTATTGTAATCTTACAACTGTTTGCGATTGTTTTTTTTTCAAGTGTCATTAAACAACTGTTTCTGACTGTTTTCTATTGAATTCGATCGAAAACAGTTGGGTTGGTTTTCAAGTCCTGAAATAAGACCTGATTTTTAACAACATTAGTAGGGTAGTTGAATTTTTTTAGTTGAAACGATCAAAATAGTTTAAAGCTTGACCGAAAAGGGCTAGGATAGGACAATCCAATTACCCATCACTTATTCACTTAACTTGACTTGAAGACCCGCTGAAAACGAGTTACTTCTTTGTTCCGCTGTTCACGAATAATCGATTTCCAAATAGTGGAATTTCCGTGTGATTTGTGGTACCTCTATGCGCGTTTATTTTTGCTGTATGCCTTACGAGAAAAATTTATGATTTTTTTTGGGTTCAGGCATTAAGCAATCTTCATCAACCTCACCATGCCCTACAGAAAAGCCGCTTTTGTGTTGAGATGAAAATTCTTGCGTCATAGTAGAATTTTCGTTGTAGGGACCGCCGTAGAAATTCTGAACGTCATAACTGGAGCAGACAGTGGAAAAGAGAAAAATCCCTTTGCAGAATCCAAATAAGTTCATGTATTCGGTTAAATGACACAGAAATAAGTTGGATTCTCAGTTAAACTTTAACTGAAACATTTAATCTGAAATCCCAGCTGTAAACGATTGGAAACAACTGTTTTTTTTCAAGTCTCATTAATCAACTGTTTCCAATCGTTTTATATTGTTTTCGATTGGAAACACTAGTTTGGTTTGAACTCTTGAAATACCGGACTCGATGTTAACGACGGTAGTGATGGTGTAGACTTTGTAATAAACACTTGAAAACAGTTTTTTTGAAGCAGTGAGCCTGAACAAAAAATCCAATGTATTAAAAAAATTGTTTTTGGCTGTTTTGGACTGTAAACAACTGTTTTTATTACAGACTGAAAAGTAGAGACTCAAATTTACACTTTCGAAAGAAAGTCTTCGGATTCGTTACTGGATACCCTGCTACTGCGTACAGTTATCACAATTATTCCGGTCTGAAGTAATATTGTATGGAAGTTCCATGATACTATATACAACTGTTTTTCAAGTCTTCTTGGAGAAATCTAGATGTTGTAAAAGACGTGGAAATGCTTGAAAATCAGAGCTGTCATTCGTGGTTTTGCTATTTTCACTTTTCTTGAAGCGCAAAATATCTCAAAAGAGCTTTCGTAGTCGAAACCTATCTATACAGCTAAAGCGCCTTCTGGTGACTGTGCTGCCAATTAATCGATAAATTTGGAAAACAAATATTTGTCTCTATATCACACAAAGCAAAGATTGTTCTTTAAGATCGTATGCTGATTTGAATCACAGAAAATGAAGTATTAGTCGGAGATAAGTCGGGGTCCTTCAGCACATAGGGGTGGGAATGTTAAACGAATTCTGCAGTCGGAAATTCCCATTAAAATTCGATTGGAAATAACTGGTTTTGACCTTAAAAATACTAGAAACAGCTGTTTCCAATCGTAAAATTATGACTGGAAACAATCGATAGATATTCGACTCCCTGACCACACTTACCTTATACAAGATAAACGTCATAATTATTACAAGCAGAATTCCTGCAACAACGCTGACTGGAACGACCCATATTGGTTGAGCCAGGACTACAGGGGAAGATATCTTGGAGGTATACCAATCTTTATCGGGTCTGAAATGAAGAATGTCAGTGTTACTGCAAAACACTAACCAAAGCCCCAGTCACGTTCAGTCTTCTTCTCTCATCCCTTGATTTAAAATTCGCCAAGATTTTTTGTACTAAACTTATTTTCGATTTTCTGTTTCTGCTTGAAGCCAGGAGCACAAGAAAGATGCTGCAACGAAAGATTTTACAGAAAGATACATCAGCTGTTTGCAATTTGGCATTCTTTTGAGTAATCGTTCTCGTGCTTTATTTAGTGGTCAGTCGTCGACAGAAAGATATGCTATGTTGCTCTGTCCTTCCACGAAGCTAATCACTTATTTATTTGCAAGCTCAGTCGAGGTCACAGCTGTCCAAGTTGTTACGAAGAGAAACGATAGCGTACTTTTGCTGTAAGTAGGTTGTGCATAAGCTTAGGTGTCGAATTAAAGTTTTCTGTTATGTTCGGAAAAACTTCGGGGTGCAAATTACCTGGGTCCGGTTTGCTGAACACCTTGCGGTGAGACGATGATCGCTTCTGCCGTAGTTTTAATGACGACAGATCCCACGTTTTCCAAGACATTCTCTAAAAAATCGAAAAGAAAAACTTTTAAATGAAAGACGAGAAGGCAGATAAGGAATACGGGACTACGATAGGTGGCCTCCCTTAGGAGGATACGCTCCGAAGACGGGTGGTTCCCAAAATCACCACGATCTTTTTGCCCACTCTCACAATGCCCACGCTCAGAATGCCCACGATCAAAATGCCCACGGTTCAAAATGCCCAAGATCAAAATGCCCACGATTAAAATGCCCACGCCTCAAAATGCCCACGACTCAAAATGCCCACTACTCAAAATGCCCACAATTCAGATGTGGAACACCCGAAATCGAAATCGTCCGAAATGCTGGCGGCTTAAAAATGCCGACAGTTTCCAAATGCCGACAGTTCAAAATGGTCACAGGCGAGACTAATGTCGTCCTGGTTCAAAATGCCGACGGCTGAAACTGTCCACAGGGGAGGCCAACATCATCCTGGCAATGCGGACTACGAGATTACAAGTGGTAGGATTAATAACGGAAAAGGTTTTGAAAGGAATTATTTTATAGTTTCTTTAACAATGATCCAAAAAGACCAGTAAGTTAAAGCTCTTAAATAAAAGTTCCAAGAGGGCTCCTAATCAGGCAGAGGCTTCCTCGAGAAAGCACAGCGCTTTTGCAGCAACTAAGCATGTGCCAATACACATGTTTCTTGCAAGTATTTTACCAGAATTATATTATAATTGAGATTATACCAGTTCAACATACGATCGTCGTCATTCTGATACTCCGTCTATTATACTCTTCCCGTTGCTCACTCACCCCTAATTAAAGTTTACTACGTTCTGAACACCTCAGATAATCCAATCGTGGGCATTCTGAACCGTGGACATTTTGAGTCGTGGGCATTATGAGTCGTGGGCATTATGAGTCGTGGGCATTTTGAGTCGTGGGCATTTTGAGTCGTGGGCATTTTGAGTTGTTGGCATTTTTAGTGGGCATTTTGAGTCGTGGGCATTTTGAGTGTTAGCCCCGAAGACAACACTCCCTGTATCTGCATGCTGTGTGCGAGCTTTTTAGAGCAGTACTTTTGGAGAAATATTGAAAGTTGAATTTTACAGATTCCACGAGTAGACGACCTGGATGGAAAATCTTTGTCCGGTTGTAGATTTTTACTCTCTCTCTTTTTGGCTGAACCTGATATGAAGCTGGGTTGCACAGAATCCAATTTCAAACTCAAACACAATTACACAATCTTTAGAGTCTCTCTTCGACGGAATTTGGCATTAAGCTATATCGATTCCAGACTTGAGACAATTAGACAGAGAGAAGAAGAAAAACAACATGCTAAGGAACGAAACCTCAGAGAGGAGATCCTTCAATGAAACTTACTCATATGGTACGCGTTGAACCCGCCTTGTACCTCGATGGTAAACACATCTTGTTCTTCCATGGATTCAAACATACACTGGTAAGTAATGCACTCAGTAGCGTTGATGCATGAGAAGCAGTACGTGTCACCAGGACAGCTAGAAAATTGATGCGTTAGCAGCTGCAAACGCAATTGCGTAGACTCCTAGCCCCATGAGAAGCAGCTTAAATTCATAAAAATTGCAGTTAAGGGGGAACGGTAGTCTAAACTCGTTAAGAGCAGGTATACGCTTTTCCCATGTTAAAAGAAAATGTATGTTTCAAGTTTGTGAGACCAGCACGACGGTGGCGGCAAAATTCTAAGATACCCATTCTGTAGTATTTTTTAAGAGCTACAAAAAGAATGTAACAGATTTTAAAGCCGACACGCCTTTTGTCAGGTAGGGTAGAAAAAAGATAAAGTTTGGCTTTTCCGTCACGAGTTTATGAACGACTTGGGTGGACTGTATCGGGGGAAATTTGGAATCTACCGGTAGCTAACAAGGTGATTTATAAAATAAATGGAAAGGATTTTTTAATTTTCCTTTACTGTAGTTACAGTCCCTTCTTTTATCCAAACGTCACATTTTCCCGACACATTTTTCGAAGCATGGGTTGTTATCATTAGTATGATCGAGACAGCTAAACCCGTGGGGAAAACGGAGGCTTTCAACAGGAGGCGAAGAGGGGAGATTAATGACATCAAGAATTAAAAAGGGAAGAATTGAGAAGACTTGAAGCAAGCTAAAACGACTTTCGCCCGGTCTTATTTACCGGGGGTGGAGACTGGGTGGAGCTTCGCGTGTTGTCTCTTGCAGTATTAAGTGTTACCTCCAGAGCAAAAGTGATGAAGCAGTCAGAAAAGGCGGGAATTTCAAACAGTGCTGATTTCCGAGGATTATGCAAAAGGGAAAAAACTTTTCAATCTCGGGCCAGATTTGCAATGTGAAGCTTATGTTATCACAACCCTTCGCAAAGACGATGAAGCCCAAGGGAATGCGGCATTTGATGCCTCAGGGAGCAATTAAGCAACTTGAAAGTTGAGGCATAGACCTAACATCCATGCATTTAGTCCAGATTCAATATGATCAGTGTGAACATTAGTAATTTTTATTTTGGGTCTTCTCAGAACTGTAAAGACTCGCTTCTAGAAAAGGTATTAAGCTTGGACAATTTAAGGCATTTAGCTGGCGAAAGGTGCTGAAAGAGTTATTATGTTTTTCTTTTAAGTTGTACTCTCTACATAAAATTTTGTTCATATAATTTTCTTGTGTAGTTGCAAAGAACAGTTGGCTATAAAGTATTTCCAAAATTTTGAATTATTGCAAATTGCTGATTGTAAGATATCTTTCAAAACGTCTCCCTTTGTGATAACAATTGTTATTATTCGTAGTCAAAATGGATATCATTATCTCGTGTAGTTGGCTAAATTTTTGATTCTCAACTTATCAGTCCGGTTTTGTGTGAAAAAATAAGTAAAATCTTTCTTCTTACTTATGCAGAGCCGAAAATTCTAACCGAGGGATTGCCTACTCTCGATTTGAGAGTACAGCAAGTGCCGGGTGCCACGATGCCCGGTCGGTGCCGGCACCGGTTGTCACGTGTTTAAACATCACAATAAGCATTTTAAACGAGTTTGAAAGATGAATCACCCGATTTATTGTCGGCATCGGTGCCGGCACTGCCTATTTCGGTTGGTGCCAGGAAAGCATTTACAGCAGGTGCCGGGTAGTGGGTACCCCCTCGATTCTAACTGACTTTCTAAGCCTAGAGTGAAAACCTTTTGAAGCAAGTCCTATAGTGTTAAGTCCAAAATGTTGTCGGTCCTGTTTTGCCTTTATTTCGTCATCCATTTACCCCCGATAAGACAGTCCTGAGAAGACCAAAATTTAAATTACTAATATTCACACCGATCCTATTGAATATAAACTAAATGCATGCTTAGTTTTTTAGTTTTAGTTTAATACTCTTTATTATACAAACCAACTTTTACATGCTAAACTACATGAACAAATCTTTTTTAATCCGCTTTATAATCTGCAGGAAAACCCGAATGGACCTGTGGGGGCAGTAAATAGAAAACTTCACTTCACAATATAATTTTCACACACTTTGTCAAAAAAAAGATAAGATGACTGCATGAAAGAGGAAGAAAAAAGAAAAGAAAGAAGAAAGCAAAGAAAAAACATTAAGTGGGATACCATGCCGCCGTACCAAAATTAACCACTTCTAAAAAAAAAAATGTATTCTGTCAATGATGGTCTGTCAAGAAATGTTTCTTTAATCGGTCCTTGAACTGTGGTAGACTCATCGCATGCGTGTTAGGTCTATGCCTCAACTTTCAAGTTGCTTAATTGCTCTCTGAGGCATCCAATGCCGCATTCCCTTGGGCTTCATCGTCTTTGCGAAGGGTTGTGATAACATAAGCTTCACATTGCAAATCTGACCTGAGACTGAAAAGTTTTTTCCCTTTTGTATAATCCTCGGAAATCAGCACTGTTTGAAATTCCCGCCTTTTCTGACTGCTTCATCACTTTTGCTCTGGAGGTAACACTTAATACTGCAAGAGGCAACACGCGAAGCTCCACCCAGTCTCCACCCCCGGTAAATAAGACCGGGCGAAAGTAGATCCAGCTTGCTGACATCGAGGCTATGTGAGTTCTCAATTCTTCCCTTATTTATTCTTGACGACATTGATCTGATTTTTCAATGTGTTTGACCAAATTGCGTGATGAAATTCAAACGGGAGAAGAGATTCCAAAAAGAAGTAAGAAGTTAAGGATGGTTGGATTATCATTCAGAGTAATTACGGTGTTAGCTTAGCTGAGGCCAGAGCGTAATGCAATTCCATCAGTCATCCCCTTATCGACGTACCCCAGAAGAAAGCGGTTGTAGAACAAGTGAGTCGAGATCTCGGTTGATACTTTAGCGATCCAATACCATCAGTGACACCTTATTGTTCGTCTGTCTGTAACAACGATATTGTGATCAAATTGTGTGTGATGCCACTTTGGCTCAAATTTATAGTCGCGTTTAAAGATAAACTGGGCTCGGGTTGTCGGTGAAACTTCCCCTGGCGAAATGTCCTCACGACGGGTTGTCGGCAAAACTTCCCCTGGAGAAACGTCCCTTTGACAAAAGGTCCCCATGACAAAACGTCCCCGTGGCGAAACAACCCCGATCGAAACGTCCCCGGCTACAGATTTTTTTTTTCGTCGCTGAGGGATAGCTAGGCCTATGAGATTACTGATTGCGTCATCAGTTCGGGTTGTCGACATAACGTCCCCATGCGAAACGTCCCCTGGCGAAATGTCCCCGTGACAAAACGTCCCTGATCAAAACGTCCTCTGGCGAAACGTCCCCATTACGAAACGCCCCGGCTACAGATTTTTGTTTCACGCTGAGGGATAACTAGGCCTATGAAAACGTCGTCAGTTCAGACAAAAAATGTTCTTGGAATAAAACTTTTTAAAACCACGATGGGTTGACTACTTTAGCATTTAACCGATAGTCGGCTATAGCCACTTCTTAAAGAAAGTGCAAAGATTTAGTAGTCTGTCAATTTTCGTTTTATCTTTTATTTAATTGGTTTATTTGTGTGTCAGTTAACGCTGCGATATCACTCACTGATCTCGCTTTAGTTCGATATTTAATTGGTGATATTTATTATCAAAGGATTCTTTTAAAGGATCAAACCCGTCTAGCCTAGATTTACTACGTCTCTCTACATAACTAATCGTTCCATCCGCTTTCGTTTCCTCGCTTCCCATGTCATTCTGGTCCAGCATAACAGCACTACGCTTATTTTTGCATTTTCCTTGTTTGACTCTCTTTGAGCCACAGCGGGCTTTCCCTTTCTCTGAGGAGCATATTGGTGCTCCTCAGATTGTGCATGTTGCTTCAAACGACTTAGAACTGATCAGTTACGAGTCAATTGCATGGCATATTACACTACATATTTTAACTGAAAACAATACGTTTATGAAGTAACCGGTCCTATGTCCGAACTTTCCTGCATATAAGGTATGTTCCCTCATCTGTAATGCCCACTCTGAAGTTTTTCACCTCGATAATGCACCTGAAGATCGAGGCGAATTAAAAATCCATACTTGGGGACGTTTTGTCACGATTATTGACACGAGAACGTTTAATCACGGGGACGTTTCGCCGTAGTCCCCATTGCAAAACGTGCCTATGGCTAAACGTCCACATGGCGAAACATCGGGTAGTCGGCGAAACGTCCCCCATCGAAACGTCCCCGTGACAAAACGTCCCCATGGCGAAACGTCCCCGGCAAAATGAACCAATAAATAAAATATGAAATTTTTTTTGGGGAGGGGAGGAAGGGCGGATTTCATGATTTTCCGTCAGACCCGGCATTTTTATTATAGCGAATCAATGTGAGACCAGGGGATTGAAACAAGGGATTAGAATCGCCTAGGTGTACAATTTAAATGTTATCCAGGAGTACAAGGCTCACTAAAAAAAATATCTTGAACTTCCCCTCCCCTTGCTGTGGGGACGTTATGCCATTGGGAAGTTTCGCCGCCGGGACGTTTTGTCATGGGGACGTTTCGTCGGTAAGCCAACGATTATGGAAGGACCTCGTAAAAGGGTAGGAGAGAGGGGGGCAGGTCCGTCATAGGGGCAGGTCCGGACATCAGCTCAGCAAACCTCACTTTTGAAATTTAAATTACGCAAAATTGTTTTTCAGAGCTGTTACACATAGACGCTTCTACTGTCAAAAATTCCCGCAGTTGCACTGATGCAATCATAGCAAACCGATGTTAGTGTCACTTTTTTGGTACGAAATGAAGTTCTATGCCATTGGGTTGAGACCTCCTTTTGGTAGTTTCAAAGCCACTTACATCGTTGGTGATTTTTATTTAGGTAGTTCAAGACCGGCTCTACCATGTAAAAAATGAAAATCCGTAATTTCTACAAAAGGTTGAGAGTTACTAATTTATATCTCTGAAAACAGCACCAGGGGCAGGTCCGGAAAAAAACACTTGGGGCAGGTTCGGACTAGAAAAAAAGGGAAGTTGAAGGGGAAAAAAGAAAAATAATGAAAGAAGAGGAAATCGTACCAGGGACGGAAAAAAGTCACCAGAAAGGCTCAGAAAGTATTTGAGACCCATTCCGGAAGAAAATAAGTCATATTCAGATCTAGCGGTAACAGTATATCCAGATGATAGTAACAAATGTTGATCAAGTGAGGGTATACAGGTTAAAGTTTTTCCAAACGGAAGCAAACAAACTGAAATGAACTGAGGCAACGAACGCAAATAAAAAAAACGTGTCTACAGCTCCTTCCTGGGTTGAAAAGAATTTCTGTCCGGAGCTGCCCCAGCCATGTCTGAACCTGCCCCCAGTCCGGGGGCAGGTCCGGACGAAAGTGGCTAACAGAAAAATAGAATTTGCAAAGAAACTGTAATATGTAACACGATTCTACAAAGTAACAATAATAGCTAAAAGATGGTTCTATCAGTCGGAAAACAACTGAAGCAATAGAACCTAAAACGAAATCTTGGTATGCAAAAAAGCAAAAACATAACGAACCTGCCCCCCTCTCCCCTAAAGAGGTGATCTCTTCGGAATCTGACGAAGACCGCAAATGTTCAAGACCGATTCTCTAACAAATCCAATGCTTGTTACCGTTCGGGATCCCACAGCAACTTTTAGCCTTGTTACAAGAAAATGACACGCTTTCTCGCCCGTTTGTTTGTTATACAAGCGCTCTTACTCGAAGAATGAGTAATTAGCAAGCTTGCTGCTTCAGGCACTTCTAGGATGCAAAAAGGCAGCAACCTACAGATGAATGCAAAGGGTGGTTCCCAAAATCACCACGATCTTTTTGCCCACTCTCACAATGCCCACGCTCAGAATGCCCACGATCAAAATGCCCACGGTTCAAAATGCCCACGATCAAAATGCCCACGATTAAAATGCCCACGACTCAAAATGCGCACTACTCAAAATGCTCACAATTCAGATGTGGGACACCCGAAATCGAAATCGTCCGAAATGCTGGTGGCTTAAAAATGCCAACAGTTTCCAAATGCCGGCAGTTCAAATGGTCACAGGGGAGGCTAATATCGTCTTGGTTCAAAATTCCGACGGCTGAAACTGTCCACAGGGGAGGCCAAGATCATCCTGGGAATTCGGACTATGAGATTACAAGGGGTAGGATTAATAACGGAAAATGTTTTGAAAGGAATTATTTTATTGTTTCTTGAAGAACGATCCAAAAAGACCAACAAGTTAAAGATCCTAAAGAAAAGTTCCAAGGGGGTTCCTAATCAGGCAGAGGCTTTCTCGAGAAAGCACAGCGCTTTTGCAGCAACTACGCACGAGTCAATACACATGTTTCTTGTCAGTATTTTAGCAGGATTATATTATAATTGAGATTATACCAGTTCAACATACGATCGTCGTCATTCTGATACTCCGTCTATTATACTCTTCCCGTTGCTCACTCACCCCTAATCAAAGTTTATTACGTTCTGAACACGTCAAATCATCCAATCGCGGGAATTCTGAACCGTGGGCATTTTGAGTCGTGGGCATTATGAGTCGTGGGCATTATGAGTCGTGGGCATTTTGGGTCGTGGGCATTTTGAGTCGTGGGCATTTTGAGTTGTTGGCATTTTTAGTGGGCATTTTGAGTCGTGGGCATTATGATCGTGGGCATTTTGAGTGTTAGCCGATGCAAATGCGATGTGGGGTCAATGTTACAACCCAATTCCCTCTGATGACCTCTGAGACTTAGATAGACATCGCACAGAAGGAGTCCTTTGACTTTGACCTGTTCACCGACCAAAACCCTCTCTGAATCGGCCATAGCGAGTTTAGACTTCCGTTCCCCCTTAACGTAAAAGGCCGGTTTGCTAGCGTGATTTTCACCTGCCCTCGATGGTTTCCTAGGTTTTAGCCGGATAACGTTGAGCTGCGACAGACGGCATATTGTGATCCGCACACTGAACTAGATGTCAGTGAAAACTAAATAGAACCGTAGAAAATGAAAATTGAGTTCTGTGAAGAACGAACGCATGTTCGCGGGCAAACTGGAGGTTCGGACAACGCTTTCATAAAAATTCGCGGGGAAGCTCTTGAAATTCCTTTCTTAGGCCGTAAAAAGAAAGGCTTCGGTACTTTGAGAGCAGAGTTCTTGGAGAAGGAGCAGTGTTGGGACAAGTACTTCAAATTTGTACTTAAGTATTAAGTATCAAGTACTTCCCAATTTTGTACCTAAGTATCAAGTATTAAGTACCTGACAACAAATGTACTTAAGTAGTACTTGAGTTTTAAGTAAATGACTTGTACTTAAGTAGTACTTCAAGTACTACTTAAGTACTAGCAAGAATAAATAACGAGACAGAATTACTGTCTCCCTATCTCGGTCATACAAACATGCCGAGTCGAGTAAAATACGACCGACTCCCGATGCAGAAGAGCGGGTTCGCGCCACATCACGTTTCGTTACCTCTACAAATAGCTAGATCGCCGGTAAGTTGTTAAAGAGGAAATCTAGAAGTCAACGCTGATTGGTTCTGTGGAGACGCTCCAGAGAGGATCAGCGCGCGGAGTACGCCTCCTGCTCGCCTTTTTCGATATTTCTTGTGCGATAGGCAACGGTGAAGACGGAAGAGACAGACATCAGCTCAAAGCTACAGTAAATACTTCCAGCTCCGCTCAGATTTGTCGGGGTTTTCATAGTCGCTGCACGGACTAAAGACAGAAGTTCTTACTGATTATTTGTTCTTGGTACTAGTTCATTTCATTCACACAATATAATAAAGAATAACTTCGTTTACGTCATTTAGCAGTCAGATAACAAATATGGAAGTTTGAATAAAGAATTGAAAACTATAAACTAAACTACTTGGCTTATCTTCTGGTGTAGGTAGTGGGCATTTGCTTTAAGCACTGCATTCCCAGGTAATTTCCTGTCCCCCCCCCAAACTTCACCCAACGAGACCAAATCCAGCAATGGATCCATCCAGGGCATATTATGGCCTTCATACCTTTCAAGTTTAATCCCAATTGCTCGACTCGTTTGATCCTTGGACGTAACACCGGGTAATTTCTGGGACCCCGCTCCAACTCCTCCTCCCACCGTAACCGAATACGCTTAATGTTGCTCCCTTCGACCCCTATCGCCGCATCCGAATCCGTTTGGACACATGAATTGGTCATCTCGGGCACCTTCTCTTACCATGAATCTGAGCATTTTAAAATCCGAGCATTCTCTCGAAATTTCCGTTACCCTCCTTGAACCCCCCCCCCCCTTCCCCCGAGCTCGGATCCTGTCGGGACCCTAAAATGGATCATCTAGGGCATGTGACCATGTACCTTCCAAGGATTACCTCAATCGCTCCACTCCTTTGTTCCCTAGCTAAGGCTTGCCACACTTTTCCAGGCCCCCTTGTAACTCCCCCCACCGTTTAAGAATCCGGTTCGAACACATAAATAGACTATTTAGGTCATCTGCTCCTACCACCCATCAAGTTTCGCTGCGCACTTTTCGCACAAATTGCGCATGCCACAAGGCCCACAAGATCTCGGATTCCCCCTCCCCTCTCCCACCAATGGTCGGATCCGGGAAAGGAGGGTTTCCTAAAGCGTTATGTCTTTAGAGGCGTACCAATAATTAAGTTTCATCGTCCTAGCTTTTTTGGAAATGTCAGAAATAGCAGTCCCAAGCGTAGTAAAGAGCGAAAGACATTGCAATTGCTATTATGGAACATTTAACATTTCTTGTAGATCAAACGGCAACCTATCAGATGTCATGTTTATCATCAATTTGAATTTTTCCATTTCTTAACTAAATTCCTTTTTTGTTGAAAAATCCTTTTCCGCGATAAAAAAATGTGATCTAAGCAAAATGTACTTGCAATAGTACTTGAACATTTATTGGTACTTGAGGGCTTCAGGTACTTGGTTATTTTACTTAAGTATTAAGTACTCAAGGAAAGTTGTACTTAAGTAAAACCCAAGTACATTCATTTTTGTACTTTAGTAGTACTTGAAGTACTTCCCAACACTGAGAAGGAGGGGTAGCAACTAGTAAAGATTCTTCAGTCAGAACAAAGAACTCTGAACGCGAAGAAAGAATTTCAGAAAGGGTGCAGATATACAATGCAGTAACGGAGGGACAGGGGGTATCACGGAGGATCTTGGGCATGTTTATCAGGGTCTTGCTGCCTGGAGGACTGCCGCCAGTCCGGCGAAACACCTGTCCGATCATGCAGTACGATGTTTTCAGTTCTTGAGGAGCAGGGAAGCAACTGTTGGAAAATACTTGATTCTCGAGGGGAGTAGTATATGTAAGGAACTTCTGGCTCAGAATTCATTTTTTCAAAATCCCATATTTACATCAAATTCTTAAATTTTAACATCCTTTATATCAAATTAACCCCTTTTTAAAAGTACATTTTACTTTAATAAAATAAAATAAAGGCTCTATTAAATTAAAAATATTACCATTTAATACACATAAAATGCTACAATATACATTACTGAGTAAACAGTTATAAATCAACATATTGTTCAGAGTTCTTATTTACCCGCAAAATAGGTTGAAAAATCAGAATTTTCTTTAGAAGCAACTCGTTAGTAATAGCATTGTATCTCTTTGGAATAAACAAATCGCATGCTTTGTTATTATGATGAATAACTACAACCAACTTATCACCATATTTTGTCTTAGCAAATCTCATTTTAACGATGGTCTATTTCAAATCCTAAAACTAATTCTTCTTTCCTGATTTTGTCACTGTATTTATTCGTTCTGATCATAGACAAGACTTCCTTTATCGACTCCATTTATTAGCGGCTTAATTTCTTTAATAAAATCCAAACTCACAAACTCACATACATATTTTTGTTGATAATATCTAGTGTAGCTTTTCTTTCATAATATGTAACACAGTAAACAATATACGGTGCAGGTTGAGCATCTTTCAATGTTAAACTTATCTCAATTCAAAAAAGAAGTTGTTCCATTATACATATTTGATTCGTGTTTGAAACATCGAAACAGAACAGCGGATACACTTCTTTAAATTCTTCTATACTAACAACACTACCAGTATCAAACACTAATTGTTTATAACCCATATGTATGAATCTATTGTAAAGATTCGTGCATTTCTCATCGCTAAAGTCGCGTTTGAATGGTTCTTCAAGATATTTATCCCCATTAATTGTAAGTTCTATGTTGGATACGAATATTTCTCCGTCTATGATTTCATTGAAACGCCCCGTTGCTGCTTCCGCTGCAGATTCCCCGAACATTTCCAATCCCAATGCAGTAGCCCGGTAGAAAAATGTGCACGTTGCGCTGGTAACCACGCCATATCAAAGGACTCTCCCTGCACTAACCCCCCCAAATGTGCGAACTGCGACGGAGACCACCCCTCGTATAGTATGCTATGCCCAGTGCTGAAAGCACGTGCTGTAGGTGGTGCCCGATAATGACCAGTCCAATATCTATAGTCAGCTTTAATATAAATGGAACCCGACACAAAGAGCACTGCATAGATGAACTACTGTTAAACTACGACATTGTGCTCCTACAAGAACACCTGCTCACGGCCTCTAGCTCGAACGCCCTTCAAAGAAGCCCGGAACATTTACTTTACCTTACGAATGCCCGAGCCACATTTAGGCGGCCATCCGGTGGCCTTGCGTGTGTGATAAAACCGGAAGTTTAGTGTTTTGTCACCGGTTTGCTACCATAGTGACGAAAATATTTTAGCAGTGAGACTTGGAAAAGTGATTCTGGTCAATATATATTTACCGTGTGATCGTAAAAACTTGATTTCCCTCATCAAGTTTTCAAAAGCTTGCGCTTCGCTTGAGAGGCTACTAAAGTCAATTGTTTCGCAAGGTTACCAATTTGTTATTGCAGGAGATTTTAACACTGATTTGCTGAAGCCGTTTATTACTTGATATTCTTCCTGATTATAAGTTAGTTCCTAAGGATAAAGTGTACACTTATGTTCATAATTGTGGTAGCTTTTCTAACATTGACCATGTTGTTGCCTCTCCTTCTCTTGATATTTCGTCTATACTAGTCCATGAGGATGAAAATGACGTGGATCATCTACCTCTTTCATTTACAATTGCTGCAAATGATGTAGCACTTTCGTCCATTAGATCTGATAGAAGTCATAAGTTGTTTATACGTAGAAACTGGAATCGTGCTGATTTGTTGCTGTATACTGTTACACTATCTTCCCTCCTTAATAATATCAAAGTTCCAATCCACCTTTTGCAAACCTCTGAGCGATACTCAAATGATAATTCATGTCTTAATAATTATTATGATCAGATCGTTTCGAGTCTGAGGTTGGCCGAAGAAGTGGCCGTGCCGGAAGAAGAATCCGAAAAAATACTCGGAAACCAAATTGGTCTCTTGACCCGGATTTAAAATTTTTTCAGAACAAGGCTAAATTTTGGTTAAGACTTGGGGTTTCTTGCGGTAGACCACGTTCTGGCACCGTATTTATATTAAGCAACGAACTAAGCGTATTTATAAGAAGCATGTTCGTTCGATCACTTCTAAAGGCCTCGAGTTCCCACGCACCCAAGCTGATTGGTCTAAAGTAATCAATGCAGACAAAATTGACGGGAAGTCATCGCCTAGTGTTATTAGTGATTCCGCATGGAACTCTTATTATACGTCAATGTTTAGTGCTGTTAATTTTTATGTCCCTGCCGTTTATTCTAAGCTGCTGAGTGCCTCACTTCCCCCATCCCTCACTCAAGCACATATTCTCCCCGTGTCTTCGTCATCGGTCTCACTTGCTATTAAGCGTCTCCGTTCTTCTTCTGTTGATGACGACGGAATCTCGGCTCGACATCTAAGAGTAAATTGCCCTCCTATTGAGCAACATCTTCAATTGCTCTTCCAAATGTGCCTGAGTTCTTCTATTATTATTGCAGGTTTGTTTCCTTCCCCAGCGTTGGCCCAGAAGAACAACAGCCTGAAGAGGACCCTTGCCAAGAAGGGCCGAAATATTGCTACATAAGCATCACAGCTGACGTTTTCCGTTCTTGTATATATTATATGAATATATTGTAACATCAATTATAAAAAAGGTAAACCCCCATCGGAGTGTACTTTTTATCGTCCCCGATTAGCAAAGTCTTCGAGTATGTACTACTCCCCTCGTTTATTAACAATGTTAACTTCGGAGAAAACCAATTGGGTTTCCAAAAAGGTATCGGTTGTCAACATGCCCACCGAATTCTTTCGTCTCTCCTGGTTGAGGCAACCAAAAAAGGCTTGGAACTGCATATTTGCGCTTTGGACCTCTCGAAAGCTTTCGATAGCATTGTACATACCCAAGCCCTTTTTTCGCTTTTTTCACATGGTATAAATATTTCTATTATTTTTTTACTACGTTATTAGTATATAAATTCTTTTCTGCGCACTAAAGTGGATGGACAGATTTCCGATTTTAGAATCCATATAAAACGCGGGTGTTCGACAGGGTGCGGTTCTCTCACCATCCATTTTTAAAATATACATCTCTAACATCCTTTCTTCTTTACCCACTACTTGTATTATTAATTCCGTTAACATCTCTTATATTGCTTATGCCGACGATATTCTGCTTATAAGTCGAAGCAAGACCGGATTGAAGAAGTAAGTTTCTTTTGTTTCTGCTGCGTTCGACCGGATCGGTCTGGCTCTGAACATTAACAAATGCGAATATATATCTTTCAATTCACCTAACAAAGAGCCGCTTGTGCTCCCAACTAAGTCTATCCCCCTTGTCACATCTCTTCGGTGGTTGGGCATTCACATTACTAACAGCCTCAAATCGCTCCGGTCTCAGTCAGTTAATGATGCAAAAAGAAAGATTCAGGTATCATACTCGAAGATCGTTGCTAATCGTGTGAAATACAATAAAAAAGCCCTTGGTAAACTTTACAGCAGTTTCACTGATCATTCTGTTTTATTTCTCTCTGGCCTGTCCCCAGTTTTAAAGAAAAAAGATTATCCTTCCCTCCGTTCTTGCTATTACCGATATGCAAAAATCCTTCTTTTCAAACCCCCCTGGTACAAAAACAGACATCTGATTTCCCGTTTCAAGCTTCCGGATATATCGTTGAAACTTTCGGTCCTAAGTAAAAAACTTTCAACAACGTCCCATCTCAGGCTCCCCGCACATCACGGCCTGTCAATTCTTCTTTTGTGAATTCTAGTGATTTTTAGTGTTTTGTTCAGTTTTTTGTTCTTTTTCATTGTTATACTCCGCTATTCTGTCTTTTCAGCGGGTTATAAGAATAAATAAATAAATAAATAAATATGTCTGTTAAATTCATATGCTCAAACACCATATTATTCATTAATTGATTGTTCTGCTTTTCATTTTTCTGTAACATTACAATTACTTTGGATTGTTTCTCTCAGAAATAACTTTCCACATGTATTCCTTATATCCGGCTAAAACCCCCCCGGCGAAAACCCCCCCGGACAAACCCCCCCCCGCCAAACCCCCCCCCGCCAAACCCCCCCCCCGGCTAAAACCCCCCCGTGACCAAAACCCCCCCGACCAAACCGCCCCCAGTACCAAACCCCCCCGACCAAAACCCCCCCGGTACCAAACCCCCCCCCCGACCAAACCCCCCCCGGTACCAAACCCCCCCGGTACCAAAACCCCTCCGCATAAAAAAAGACGGGCATGTATGAGTAGAGTAACTGGTAGGTAGAGAGTAAGAGAAGAATAGACCCCCCCCGGCGAACAACCAACCCCCCCCAAATCCTTAGACACTCACACATATTTAGACTGGGATTTACTGGGCAACAAAACGAACAACCATGTGACAGTTTTACCATTGACAAGCACGAGTAAGGTGAAGAGCTGATAGAATATTTCTTGGACTATCTTAAAAAACGAGCTCAACCTTTCCCTTGACCCAAAGGATCCTCCCATTAAGTCTCATCAAAATATCTCATTCCCTTCGAAAGTTATCCTGCTCACAGACGGAAAGCAGGACAACTTTTGCGGTGTCATAGGTATCCCTCCGCTTACTGCCCATCTTCAAGTTTCTGGTATGAATCAGGGATAACTAAAGAGCAATCAGGCAAAGGGAGCTTCACATTGCACCAATGGGTGGCATCCTAACTGCAGCTTCCTCGCCAAGAAGGGGGAGGCATTGGGAAAGGATTTGTTGGGGGGATCGTTACACAGAGTGGAACTGGCTTTGATTTGATCATTCACATTTAACACCTCACTGAGAACAGCTTCAGTTGAATGCGGGAGTTTGGTGACTTCAGCAATTAGTCTGTCACCATCAACCCTCACCTTCGCCTTACACTCCCTTTGTTTATCATTGTTCTGATACCCACTGTACTTCAGACATTATTGTAGAGTCAAGTTTGCGAAAGAAGTTTATTCTACTCTTACTCTCTACCTACCAGTAACTGCAGTTACTCTACTCTTGCATACCCGTCTTTTTTATGCGGGGGGGTTTTGGTCGGGGGGGTTTTGGTACCGGGGGGGTTTTGGTCGGGGGGGGGTTTGGGACCGGGGGGGTTTTGGTCGGGGGGGTTTTGGTACCCGGGGGGTTTTGGTCGGGGGGGTTTAACCGGGGGGGTTTTGGCGGGGGGGTTTTGTCCGGGGGGGGGTTTCGCCGGGGGGTTTTAGCCAGAACCCCCCTGCTACTGATGCATTCAGAATAAACGTACTATTTATAGAGTTGATATCTTCTCCTTGATTATAATCCTTATACCAGAAATGATTTTTTGCTGCACTTTTAGAATAATCAGCAGAGTTTTCAATCAACTTCGTAACGGTAGTTGTAATACCAACATGACAAATTTTTTAACCGGTTCATCGTTACCGTTACGTTACCGGTTCTTCTACTTACAGTGCAGAGTGCAGACACTCTAACCATTTGAGCTACCGAGGGGCTTGCGAACAGAGTTCGCAAACCACTACAATAGTCGGGTACAAGCCGGCCATGCGTTTGCGAACTCTGTTCGCAAGCCCCTCGGTAGCTCAAATGGTTAGAGTGTCTGCCCTGTAAGAAGAAGGTCCTGGGTTCAAATCCTGACTGAGGAGCATTTTTGTCTTTCAGTTCACTACTTGTAAAAGTATTTCCATCTCAAGGGCGTATTCTCCATCAAAAATTACATTTGGTTTTGTTTGGTTTTCACCATGAGACCCCGCCAAGTGGGTCCTGGGGTCTAGTTCGTCAACATCGATAATATCATTAAGGTCATTCCTTACTAGTAAAATATTCGTTTTACATTTTGTTTCCAAAATGTTTAAATTGTCTATAAGTTCTTTATATTTATCTTCTTCAAAATCTTTTGCATACAAGTATATTCGCTTGAAACAGATATATTCGTAAATTAAATTCAAGAGTAGATTGGTTTTTCCTGTTCCTGAACTTCCACAAATTAATAATCTGAATGGCCACTGAGGTGCAAGTTCATGTTTGTTCTGATGGTTATTCTTTTCGCTAATATCATACACTTTGATTGGTACCTTTTCATTCATTTATTTAGGAAGAATTTTTCATTATAAGATTTACAGACTACATACTTTACTATATACTTGAATTTTTTAACTATATACTTTAATTTTTGTAGCTATGTACTTTAATTTCTCAACTACATACTTGAATTTTTTAAGTATTTACTTGAGTTTTTAACTATGTACTTGAATTCTTAATGTTTATAACCTAAAGGTAAAGTTGGATATTTATCGCTTGATACTATCCTTTTATCGTCCTTAGGATCTAATGCTTTTTTATTCTGTTCTTCTAGAAACATTTTGTTTGTATGATCGCAAGTTATACTGGGTTACGGATATGTTTTCTATGTTTCCAAACAGTACATCCTTATAGTTTTGAATCGTAATTTTATCTTTATCTATATTCGTTTTTATTTCTTTAAATTTTTGCTTGATTTTGATTGGTCTTGGTTGTCCTTTAAATAAGCATATACCTTTGGTCGTAATCCAACAAATCCTGACCTGCTAATTCATCTTTCGTTATTTCTATTACTTTTTTATTTACATTAGGAAACCGTATGGATTATCTTTCGCATAATCAGATGTATTGAATCTCTTATTCAAATCTTGTTCGATATCTTCATAGAAACCTTCGGTTCTAATGTCATATATAAAGGAATCAGTATCCATATACCATAAATCTATTTTATCGCCATATTTAGGTTTCATATGATCATAATGGAATTCATACATCAGTAGCTTGGATATTTCCAATACACCAAAACCTATGTACATTGGTTTGTCTAGTTTTGTCTTTTCCTTCGACATTCTTGCTACAGAAAAGTTTTCACTGAAAATAAATTCAGACTTAACGTTGGGTTTCTTTATTATTTTTTCTCTTGTTTTATCGTCAGTTATTATTCCCTATCAGCTCGTTTCCTTACATTTTCATTAGTTTTTCAAAGCAAGCATTATTCATCAGTTTAGTTCTAAGTGCTGTGTTGTGGTCTTTGTATCCTTTTAAGTAAGCACTTTCGGTGAATCCTAGTATTCTATGTACTCTTTTCAATATCAAACCTTTTTGTAAATAGAATTGTAGATTCCTGTGATGAACAACAGAGTTTTTTTTAATAAGGTCGTACATAGTTTATGATTAAAATGTTCGGATGCTAATGGTAAATCTTTGTGTAATTGGAAAAATTCTTTGGGGTATTCAAAATCTGCCTCAGATACAGCACCTACATTCTGCAGTTGCATCACCGAGTTTATATGTTTTTATGTATGGTTGTAATACTCGAGTGATGTGTATTCATTTCTTTCTTTCAAATCATCCGGTATTGGAATGAATTGGAAATCATTCGCTGGTAAATTTTGTGACATCGCCCACCCATACAAACTATCCGCGTCAAAATTCATTAAATAATTACATGGTTTATCCTTATTATAATCACTCATATATTTATTATCTGCTCTTGCATATATCTTTATACATTGAGATACACCGCCTCTTATTCCCTTTTCATTGAATGTATACATGTCTTCCTTAAAGAATAACGGTAATTTTACTTTCAAATGTTTTAGGAAAGCGTCCCAGGTTAATCCTGGAGCAGAGAAGTAATGAAGTGGATCCAAATCATAATTCCGTATACAAACGTTTCTGAAATTCTCTACAACACCCGACAATATTAAAATATCACTTTTTAGGTACAACTTGGTATAATCAAATAATGTTTCACAATTAAATTGCTTCCATACAGACACCGCTCTTTTATCATTAGTTTTGTCAATACCTTTTCCCGTTAACCTAGAATAAAGGCTTTCTATGGGTGGTAAGTTTGTAGAATTTATTTCACTGAAACTGTCTACGAATTTATAAGGATAAACCCCCTTTTTAAAGTTTAACTGAAAAGCCAACTTATTTGTGTGTCATTTAAACGGAAACACTGAATTATTTAAATCCTGCAAAGGTTTTTTTTTATTTTCCACTATCTGCTCTAGTTATGAGGCTCAGAAAATCTCCGGCCGTCCCACAGTGTAAATTCTACTATGACGCGGGAAATTTTAATCACAATGCAAATGTCGAGTGGGCACTGGGGAAATTGGTGAAGATAGCTTAGTGCCTGAAAAAAAACAAGAGCTGTAAGCTCATATGGCACTTGCAAGGCTTGGTAAAAGGATGAAAGTAGGAATTCGCCAATTCGTGGGTTTGTTGTGATCATTTCTAAGAAAACCCTTGAGATAAGAATGAAGACGGACCCTTGGAAATCACGAGAATGTATTGTTCGGTAAAAAAGTTCTTTTTGCACTTGGCTGTGATGATTTGCACTTTAAGAGCGCTAGAAATTCATCTGTCATCAAAACCCTTGAGGTAAAAATGATCCTGGGCCCTTTAGGATCATGAATATATATGGTTTGGTGAAAAGTATTTTTTAGGCAAAAATGATCGCGGGCTCATGGCAATCATGAAAATGTAGGTTTTGCTTCAAAATGTTTTTTGTACTTTGTGGTTAAGATAAGTACTTCAAGGGATGGATCAGGTAAGTGACAATTTCTCAGCCAATCTTGTCAAGTCTCTAATGTTCAAGATAAGTTTCATCGTTCTGGCACATCTAGAACCTTAATTGAATTGCGATCATCGGAATTCTGGACCCCCCTCCATCTCCCCTCCGAGTTACCGAATCCGGTCCGGTTTTGTCACTGATGTATCTAGGGATTACGCTTGTTCTTTCCACCAAGTATCATCCCAATCGCTATATTCTAAGCGTGTAAAAAATACCCCCCCGACTTCCCCACATTGATCGGATCCTGTCCGCACTTGAAATGGGACATCTGAAACATGAGTTCTTTCCGAATATCAAGTTTCAGTAAGATCCGATCACCTGTTCAAAAGTTTGACAACCTCAAGATTCTGGATTCCCCCACCCTCCAATCCCCCAATGATGGTCAAATCGGAGAAACGACTGTTCTTAAGTTGAAATTGTAAAGTCTCTGATATGCCTGCCAAGTTTCATATTCCTAGCACATGTGTAAGCATCTTAAGTCGGGATCGCCGGAATTCTGGAACCTTCCCTCCAGCTCCCACCACGGCACTCGGATCCGGTCCGGTCTTGTCAACTATGTATCTAGGGCTTGTGCTTGTTCTTCCAACCAACTTTCATCCCGATCCGTCCACTCTGAACATGTCAAACAATTTCCGGTTCCCCCTCCAACTCCCCCCAAAGTAACCGGATCCATTCCGGACTTGAAGTGTGACGTCTGAGACATGAGATCTTTCCAAATATCAAGTTTCATTAAGATCCGATTCTCCGTTCAGAAGTTGTAAATATGTCCATATTCCGGATCCCCCATCCCTCCACTCCCCCACGGTGGTCGGGTCGCGGAAGTGACTATTTCCAAGCTAGTTCGGTCGAGTCCCTAATATGCCTGTTAAGTTTCATCGGCCTAGCACATGTGTAAGCATCTTAAGTCGGGATCACCAGAATTCCGGAACCCTCCCTCCAACTCCCCCCACTGTGTCCGGATCCGTCCGGGCTTGTCAACTATGTAGCTAGGGCTTGTGCTTGTTCTTCCCACCAAGTTTCATCCCGATCCGTCCACTCTGAACATGTCACACGATTTCCGGTTCCCCCCTCCAACTCTCGCCAAAGTCACCATATACAATCCGGACTTGAAGTTTGACATCTGAGACACAAGGTCTTTCCAGATATCAAGTTTCATTAAGATCCGATTCCCCGTTCAAAAGTTACAAATGCGTCAATAATCTGGATTCCCCATCCCTCCACTCCCCCCACGGTGGTCGGATCGGGGAAGTGACTATTTCCAAGTTAGTTTGGTCGGGTCCCTGATACGCCTGCCAAGTTTCTTCATCCTAGCACGTGTGTAAGCAGTTCAACTCAGGGCAACCGGAATTCCGGAACACTCCCTCAAAATCCACCCACAGTAAGTGCCATAAAAATCAAGTTTCATTAAGATCCGATTCCCCGATCAAAAGTTACAAACACGTCAATAATCCGGATTCCCCATCCCTCCACTACCCCCACGGTGGTCGGATCGGGGAAGTGACTATTTCCAAGTTAGTTTGGTCAGGACCATGATACGCCTGCCAATTTTCATCATCCTAGCACATGTGTAAGCAGTTTAACTCAGGGCAACCGGAATTCCGGAACCCTCCCTCAAAATCCCCCCACAGTACTCGGATCCGGCCCAGTCTTGTCAATTATATATCTGTGGCTTGAGCTTGTTCTTCCCACCAAGTTTCATCCCAATCCGTCCATTCTGAAAATAACACAAGGTTTCCGGTCCCCCCCTCCAACTCCCCCCAAAGTCAACGAATCCATCCCAGACTTGAACTGTGACATCTGAGACAGGAGGTCTTTCCAAATATCAAGTTTCATTTAGATCCGATTACCCGTTTAAAAGTTAAAATTCGTCAATATTCCGGATTCCCCCACACTCCACTCCCCCCATGGTGGTCAAATCGGGGAAGTGACTATTTCCAAGTTAGTTTGGTCGGGTCCCTGATATGCCTGCCAAGTTTCATCGTCCTAGCTCATCTGGAAGTACCGTAACTCGAGATGAGTGGCCTGACAGACCGACCGACCGACAGACCGAAAAGTGATCGGTATATGGCACATGAGCGAAGCTGCAAGTGCCATAAAAAGTAGTTTTCGACCTTGCGGTTCAGATGCGCACTATAAGGGAGCTAGAACTTCATTCGTAAGCAAAACCATTGAGGCAACAATGATAAGCGGCTCATGTGGATCATGAAAATGTATAATTTGCTTCAAAGTATCTTTCTAAATTTACAGTCAAGATTGGTACTTTAAGGAATGTCGGATATTCAAAGTGGCGATTTCTGAGCCAATCTTGTCAAATCTCTAATTTTCCAGCCCAGTTCCATTGTCCTAGCACATCCGGAACTACCTTGAAGCGCAATCACCAGAAAACCCCCCTCAAACACCCCCACAGTCACCAGACCCAAAGATCACCAGAGAAATGTCCTCTGAAAAATTTTCAAATTTCACTCAAATCCGATCAACCGTTCCAAAGTTACGCATGACTCAATATTCCAGATTCCCCCTCCCGCTACTCCCCCCACTACTATCGGAACATGTAAATTTGTATTTATAAGTCAGTTTGATCGGGTCCCTGATTTGCCTCCCATTTTTCGTCGTGAAAATCCCCAAAACCGCCATTACCGGAATTCCGGGAAAATCCCCTCCCCCCCTCCTAGTGTCCGGATCCGGTCCAAATGTATAAACGATTTATCTGGAGCAGATGCTTGTTCTTTCCACCAAGTTTCACTCCGATCTTTCCATTCTAACCGTTTCTCGAGATTTCCGGTCTCCCTCCCCCAACTCCCCCATAGCTGTCGAACCCGGTCCAGACTTCAAATGGGACGTCAGAGGTATGCCATTTATTCAGTTATTAAGTTTCATTCCAATCCGATCACCCGTTCGAAAGTTACACGCTACTCCTTTTCCGGATTCCCCAGCCCTCCACTCCCCCCCAGGTGGTAGGATTGGGAAACTGATTATTTCCAGGTTAGTCCGGTCGTGTCCCTGATGCTCCTGCCAAGTTTCATCGTCCTAGCACATCTGGAAGTACAACTCGAAAAAGTATGACAAAAACCACTTAATTTTCAGAATTCCCCGGCCCACCACTCCCCCCCCCCCAGATGGTCGGATCGGGAAACTGATTATTTCCAGGTTAGTTTGGTCGGGTTTCAGATTTTCCTGCCAAGTTTCATCGTACTAACACATCTGGAAGTACCCTAACTCGAACATGTGGGACAGACCGACAGACCGACAGACGGGATTGCAATCGGTATATGGCACTTGAGCCAGAGGCTGCAAGTGCCATAAAAATCTAAAATTTTTCTCGTAAGGCATGCAACAAAAAAACAATCTCACAGAGGAACCACAAATCACACGGAAATTCCACTATTTGAAAATCGATTATTGGTGAATAGCGGAACAACGAAGTACCTCAGTTTCAGCGGGTCTTCAAGCCAATTTAAGTGAATAAGTGATGGGTAACCAGATTGTCCTATCCTAGCCCTTTTCGGTTAGACTTTAATTATTTCTTTGAATTCTTCATCGTTTTTGAAACTATTAGATGTTTACTTGAAATTTTCTCTCAGATGATTGCATGATGCTTTGCAATCTCATTTTGCTAAATTTGCTGATAGCTTGTCCAACGATGAAGCCATGAATCTAATAGAATCTATAAATCTGATTCCATATTTCATTTCTGTATCCTTTTCTGTAATTCTGATAGATTTCGATAATGATATGAAACTTTCTGCACTTTAAAAAAATCCGTTACCAGGTATCAACTCTTTCACAAACAGATGGAAATCATATTTTGATAAGTTACGCATCACTACAGGGATATGCTTGAAAACTTTGTATTTCATATTACATTCAGCATGAGCAAAACCTCTGTCTTCTCCTGTCATGTGGTCGTGATCAAAGTGGGACTTTTCAATAATTTCAGTTTTACAGATCTGACAAGTCTTATTCCTTCGTTTATTCCATTTTTTGCAATTTCTACATCTGTATAAGTGTGATTGCTTTGTCTGTTTTCATATTTGTTTGCAATTTCAGTGGATACTTTTGTAATGGTTTTAACAAAATGTTCTGCAGCATCTTCACCGAAATAGTCGTAATATTTGTTCTAGTTTGAATCAAAAGAACAGCATACCTGAAATCCATACGCAAATGGTTTCTGTTCAGCCACTTTTACTGTTTTCTTTCCGTGTACTTGATTGTATTCTTCATTTGAAGACTCAAAGTCTGCTATTATAGAATAAGGTACTTTCATCTGTTTTGAAAAAATTTTATATTGCATACTCGAGTCTTCGGGAGGCATTATAATATCAGGATCTTCGCAATTATTTTTCCTTTCATGTTTTTCAAATTGTTCTTCCTTTTTAAAATGCCTTCCACAAAAAGTGCAGACGGATGTCTTTGTTTTCTTTTTAGAGATTTGAGAACCAACTAATCTACTCAGATTCTTTACTAGTACATAATGATTATCAAAATATAATACATTAATGATATGCTTTGCTGTTTTCCCATTGATTGTGCTTTTTAATATATGACTTCTGCTAATTTTCTCTTCATCAATTTGGAATAGGTAAATCTTAATGTTGTATTTATTTTCAAATTTGTGAATATCTTTTGTACCCATCGGGAAGTTAGTAATCCCTTTGAAATAAAATTCGTTTCATATAGTTTAGTCATATTCCTTAGCTGGGTATAAATTTTCTAGGATTGACCACAGGAAACACGTTTGGTCATTATTTTTTATATTTATGCACGCTTTTTTTATCTTTTACAAAATCCGGCAGTGTTTTAAATGTCCCATCCATGTAGGATTCTATTCGAGTCATTCTATAATCAGTTCCTTCATACCGACTGAGTTGTAATCTAGATCGAGGGGTATTACTTAAAGAACTAAGTCTCTTATTATTATCATCT
This sequence comes from Branchinecta lindahli, assembly GCA_023053555.1. Lineage (NCBI taxonomy): Eukaryota > Metazoa > Arthropoda > Branchiopoda > Anostraca > Branchinectidae > Branchinecta > Branchinecta lindahli. The sequence continues at coordinate 23,577,981 of JAKZAO010000006.1, forward strand.
ATATGGCTATGAGGAAGTGCGCTATTTTTATTTAAAATCCAAGAAGTACTGTTGTAAAATACTACTACTTATTCATCATTCTCCTGTCGATAGAAAAAAACACGAGTTACAAACCTAACTCTATATTGATTTATTTCATTCATTCTCCGTTGTAAATCGTCAAAAACAAAAGCAATAAGAGTATGTTTTTCTCTTCCATTACTTTCAATTGAAACGTTTACGTTATAAAAGTTGTCATTTTCTCTTGAAGTAGTAGGTTGCTGTTCTTCTTCCGTTCTAAATAACTTATCAGGAATTAATTTTTCTTCTTTAATTTGTTTATTTTTTATAAAGAGAGTTAATAAATCGACTACTTTGTGTTTATTGTTATCACTTCTTTCTACTTGAATTCTTATAATATCTCTATTTTTTTTACAGAATCCTCATGTTTTTTAATAATATTATTATAATTCTCCAGCCTTTTTTATTCGGTTCTATAAGGACAAATCAGACTGCTGCTTCTGCTGCTGCTCCACTTCGATGAAGGGAGCGCAGGCAGCGTAATGCTGCGACCCGCTCACGGCTGTGAGCCGGAGCAGCAGCAGCAACAGCAGTCTGATTTGTCCTTATCGCAAAGTGAGTAATATCACCATCAGTTCGGACAGTTCAGACAAGCTCCGCAAGAGGCACTATTCGGGACTTGGGGCCCCAACCCCAAATCCCGCGCAGCGGCCTAACCCAAGCGGCGCGCAGCGCCAGCGGTGAAGCCGATGGCCGCGCGACGAAGATAAGGTACGAGAGGTACCCCCCCTCCTTACCCCCCGTCCCTGTGGGTATAGATTCTATAGTTATTTGGGAATGAAAGTGACACTGATTAGAAAATTTTCACAAACAAATGAAAGTGAAACAAATTTCGCAAAAGAGTGAACGTGAAACTGTCACATCACTTTTAAAAAAGATTTCTAGCTGGCGTACATTGTCTTATTAGTATATATACCGGGTCACTTGGTAGTCAAATTATCAGTCACTGATGAGCATTAGCGAACAAAGTGAAACTTGGGAAGAAGTACTCCAAGCAGATAGAAGTAACGGTAAGTCTACTATTTTTTACGGGGTCCGGTAGTATAGTGGATTATACGATAACTACATACGATTTTGTCATCTGTTAGTGAGTTCGTACCTTGGTGAATCAAAGAAACGACCACTATGCGATCGGAAACCTTTAGCAAATTGTATTGCGAGAGCAACACTTCGGTTTTGTCGTGTTTTTTTTTTTTCCTAGCACCCCGATTTCAGCTTATTACTAGAAAGTGGTAAGGGTCTAACATATGCAGTTTTTACGGAAAGTGTGGACCTTAGGCCGGATTGATGATATGACATTACATTTCGGAAAGCTCCGTAGAACTCTTGCCTGGGGCCAAAAAGGATAATTTTGCTTGTTATTGAGCCAGAGCCTACAGTGTGTGATGTGAAGTGGAGTTATGTAGCCTATGCTAGAGAGGACTATCTGAAGTTATGCAGCCTAGCTTTTGTTTCATCGAACAATGTTTCTGCTTTCGAGTGGAAAGCTCTGTTCTAGCAGGCAAGCAGACAGGCACCAGTTTCAAATTGAAGGTGGACTAAAATCTATAAGTGCAAAATATGTGCGACAGTTCCCCGGGCCCATAGCAAATACATCTTCTTTGAGTGGTAAATAGATAAATTTGCAGAAACAAAAAAGTGAGATTTTCCCACGGTTCCGAAAGTGCTGGCATCTATTGTTTCTATCCATTTCTGTTCGTGATTTCTGCTCACTTTATCATTCCATTTCTTACTCTTACACTAGACTTGTAAGTAAGAATCAGTTGCTAGAAGGGTTTCACGAGGGGCTAGAATCTTGTGCGAATCAACGCATATTTTATTTGATCTCAATAAATTTGAGGGTAAGAAAGCTGGTCTCTGGTCTATCATTGTACCTTAGAATATCTATATATAACCGGTAATTAAGTGTTTACGCAACGAATACAAATGATATTTCGAAAGAATGAATTAGTTTTACAATGATCTGTAAAGTGGCATCTGTGGTATTTTGATCAGGAAAAGCTACGGGCAGCTTTATGATACCAACTAGGTTATATAATATAATGTTCCATGTTTTCTTTAGTCCCAAAGTTAACGATTGAAAAAGATAACGTTCAACTTGCTGCAAAGTAAATTTAGTCCCCACTTCCGATTTTCTGTTTTCTCTTTAATCCCTGAGGTATGGCAACAATGACACAGTTGTGCAGTAATTAGTGAAGTGCCACCTATGGCAATATGGTCCTGAAATATTACGGACAGCTTTATAATACCAAATAGGTTATATAAGATAATGTCCCAAGTTTTCACCAGTCCTGATGTAGACGATTGAAAAGGATAAATTTCAACTGTCTGCAAAGTCAACTTAGTCCCAACTTCCGATATTTATTATTTTTTTCCAACCTGAGGTAGCCTACAGCCATATGATTCGGATTTTGTAATCAATTCGAAAAAAAAACTCTTTTAGAACATACCATTTTAAAACCTAGATGGTTGACAACTTCAGCACTTAACAGATAGCGAAGAAACAAAACCAAAGTGTTGCTCTCGCAACACTTTAGTCGGCGAAGCCGAGCAAAGGTTGCTGCAACACATCACGTTGCCGGGGCAACGTAGGTCTAGTTTAAGTTATTTTTCAGATGACAACATGTTTAGCACAGACTCTGATGGCAGTTCTCCGAGCAACGATGGTTTCGATCGGAATGAGTCATCTTGCCCCAGATTAAGTGTATTTTAGATAATAGAATAGAATAGAATAGAATATATTACCAAAAAAAGCCCGTGGGCCATGGCAACAAAAATTTTTATAAATAAATTAACTTACTTCTACAACTAACACACTCCTCCTTTTCTAGGAATCTTGTTCTCTGCTCCATCGCAAGCTTCAAATAACGTCCAAATTTTTTCACAGTAACAAAACACTCATCCTTCATCATCGTTACCATCCATTCTTCGTTGAATACTCTCTCACCGAATACCTCATTTCTCCATTCATTCAATTCCACACATTTACACATCAAATGAACTAAGCTTTCATCCTCCTGACCGCACATAGGACAGAAGTAAGGAACAAATCTCTCTTTTACGTTACCAACATATTTTCTCCTTGTAGTAATTTGTGGAACGAAGGGGTAGGTCCAGGATGGGAGTTAGGACGAGTGACTAGAGTAGTTAGACAGACACTTCAAGACCAAGAAATACAGACGTGGTTATGTGAGGTGAGTAAGTCTGAATCTCTGAGGTTGTACGCTGTGTCAAAACAGACATGGGGGGAGGAAATTTATTTGAAGGCAGGGTTAAGCCGGGAAGAGTTGGGTTTGTTAATAAGTTTGAGGGATGATGGGTTACCGCTCGGTGAAAGAAGAAAATATATGGGTAAAAAAGAAGAAAGATCGGGTCCTAACTACTTCTGCCCAATGTGTGGAGAAATGAATGAGGATGTATGCCATCTTTTGTGTGATTGTATAGAGTTGCGGGAACTAAGGCAGTAGATTTTCGGGGTAGGGGGAAACGATAAGAAATGGATTATTAAAATGATGGGAAGTAAAGATTTTAAAGAAATAAGAAATATAGGGAAGTTCCTCAAGTTTGCTTTGAAACACCGGAAAGATTTCTTTTGATGAGATAGTTGTATTTATAGTGTTTATGAAGTATTTATTGTAATTTAAAAAATATTAAACATGTGTTTGTGTGAGGATACATATGTCAGATTGTTGATTTTTTGTTTTATTTGTTGCATGATGGCCTGATGGCTTTAATGTGCAAATAAATCATTCATTCATTCATTCATTGTCATATCATGGGAAGATGGACTTGTAAGTAAGAATCGAATGCTAGTAAGGCTTCACGATGGGCTAGAAATCAATGCACATTTTATTTGATCGCTATAAATCAGTGGGTTAGAAAGCTTGTGTTAGAAACAGAGAATTCAGTGTTTACGCAACAAATATAAATCAAATCGGGCAACACTGACCTAGTATTACATTGAATCTATGTTATTTTGATCTGGAAGAGCTGCGGACAGCTTTATGATACCAACTAGGTTATACAAGATAATGTTCAATGTTTTCTTTATTCCCAAAGTTAACGATTGAAAAGAATAACGTTCTACTGGCTGCAAAGTCAATTTAGTCTCCACTTCCGATTTTCTGTTTCGTCTTTAAACCGTGAGTTATAGCAACAATGACATAGTTTTGCAATAATTAGTAAAGTGATATCTATGGTAATATGGTCCTGAAAAGTTACGGACAGCTTCATAATACCAATAGGTTAAATAAGACAATGTCCCAAGTTTTCACCAGTCCAGATGTCTACGATTGAAAAGGATAAAGACTGCCAAGTCAATTTAGTCCCAACTTCCGATATTCTGTATTTGTTTAAAACCTGAGGTTCAAGGTTCAAGGTTCAAGGTTTAATTACGCTTCAATATAAAATAATCATACATGGGGTTAAGCCGGAGACACAAGGTCGATTGACCAAAACCCGGTACAATAAAAGAACAAATCTATTTAACATATAACAATCATATAAATAAATAAATTCCATGACTCACCACTAGACGGGAACCCGCCCCTCAAACACACCGACACTCGGCAAAGATCAACTCGAAAACCAACAAAAAAAAAAAAACGATGCGCAAGCAAGGGTAATCAATGGCCGGCAACTTATGAGGAATCCACCCAAAAAATGTAATAATTAACGATTTACTTTAAATTTGAACTTATCATTGGTTCTTGAATTTATTTATAAGTATAGAATGAAGTTGTTTCTTAATATTTGGAAGAGATTTGCTGCAATCAATATATTGTAGATAAAGACGCCATGAGCCCGTGATCGAAAAATATGGTGAGAACCGCGATCTCTCAGTGATTAATTTAATGTGCTGAATCTTCCATTTGTGACGGGTTTCATAATCATGGTCGGGTTGGTCAGGGAAAAAATTACTTGAACGAAAATACGAAGGCAGTACCGACCGGTCATATTTTATCTTAAATAAAAAAGAATGAAGAGTGAATAATTCTGAAACAGGCAAAATATTAGTTAACAAATATAGAGTTTAGGTTTGGGTTTTATTGGGATAAGAAGAAGGGGACGGTAAATATTTTTGTAAAATTCGAAGAGCACGGTTTTGAAGAGTCTGTATCGGTTTCACATGGAGTTTGAATGTTGCCAAATATATAAGGGGACAATACGTAAGATGGGAATGTACCAAAGCAAAATAAATCAGGCGGAGAATTTCATACGGGAAAAAATGCTGGAACCTCCTCATTATACCAACTCCTTGGGCAACTTTAACCCGTGATCTATTACAATGTTCTTTATACGATAGATTTTCATCAATAATTATACCCAGATACCGGAGTGAAGTTACCCTTTGAATTTGAATATCTGTATCCTGATCAGTTATTGTTGAAATTCCTTTTGCTTTGTGACCGATTCTACTATAAATGATAAATTTCGTTTTTGCGGCATTCAATGACAAACGATTAGCTTTTAGCCATACAATCAGTTGGGAAAACGCGATTTGCAGCTTCTCTTTGACATCCTGTTCCGACTGTCCTGCAAGTGTTGATCCGGTATCGTCAGCGAAAAGGACATTCAGACTGTGGTTATCTGTCGCTGATGGAAGGTCATTTATGTATATTAGGAAAAGCAGTGGTCCCAGAATTGAACCCTGAGGGACACCAATATTTTATAACAAACATGGATCCGAAACTGTCTTATTGATGGTTGTTACTTGGGATCGACCCGTTAGGTAAGATGCGATAAAATCGTGCGCTGGTCCTCGTATCCCACCATGGCTTAATTTATCCAGCAATATTTCGTGACAAATCGTGTCGAATGCCTTCTCAAGGTCCAAAAAAATACTAGCCGGAATCAATTTTTTATCAAGACATTCATGAATAAATTGGACCATAGTCAGGATAGCATCCTGTGTACTATGTCCTTTTCTAAATCCAAACTGAGTTTTTGAAAAATAATTTTTCGAATTAAGGAAATTATAAACTCGATTATAAAAACATCGCTCCATTAATTTAGAAAAACCCGAAAGAATAGATATTGGTCTGTAATTCGTGCAATTAGTCCGGTCACCGGTTTTAAACAGTGGTAACACTTTTGCTTTCTTAAATGAATCTGGAAAAGTTCCCGATTTAAACGACAGATTTATTAAATGACACATAACTTTATTAATACTCGGTAAAATAGTTTTCACAATGTTGGTCGACGATTCATCGATCCCCGGGGAATTTCCACTCTTCAGAAGCTTAACAGTATTAGCAAGCTCTTCCTCTGTTACTGGGGTTAAAAACATAGAATTTTCAGAAGGCTTTCCGAGGTATTTACGATAATTACATTGGTCATGGGACCGATTATGTTGGAGCTTATTGGCAACCGACTGTCCAATTGACGTGATATGCGAATTTATCTAATTAGCTATTTCTAGTTCCCTTTCAATTGTATTACCTTGTGCGTCCTTTATTTCTGATGGGGTAGAAGATGTTTGCGATCGATTTAAGCATGAATTGATTAATTCCCAAGTTTTCTTTGGCGACTTACTTACTTCGCTGAAAGAATCAAAATAAAATTTCATTTTAGCATTACGTATTGTTTTTGAAAGTAAACTTTTGTAATTTTTGAACGTTATTTTATTTTCTTCAATTGGGAAAGACACACAAATTTATATAGATGGTTTTTACGTTTTATTGACGTCAAAATGGCGGGCGATATCCATGGTTGGATTGGTTGATTATACTTCCCTTTTCTTTTCTTTACTCTGGGGCATGAATCATCAAAAGCAGCATTAAACTCTTGTAAGAAATTGTAAGTCTATAGTCTTGTAAGCCTATAGTCATGTGATTACGGATTGTGTCATCAGTTCAGAAAAAAAAAACTCTTTTCGGAACAAACCATTTTCAAAACCTAGACGGTTTGATGTTAAATTATGTTAAACTATGACTCTCGTGTCATACCTTTACGTAACCTGTTGTCCGAAACCGAGAATCTTGTAAACATGTAGCGTGTACCCGAGCGGCTGGTACATACGGAACTATACCGGTACTCTGATATTAATCCTCGAAGGGTTGGTTCGTGACTGTGGAGGGGGAAGTTCGGACGGTAGGTCCTGGGTCCCTACATTCAATAAATACTGTTTAGAAATCACACTTACGTTTAATATTGAAGTTCTGCATACATCCGTTAATCCATCCTTAATCACTACTGACTTCTCACTTAAGACTAACTTAAGACTGACTTCTTACTGACTTAACTAATACATATACAACGGTCTTTATATACCTGCCTTTACACTTTGCCTAAATCGTTTCTACTCTGGTTAAATCGTCTCACTCTTGAAAGCATAAAACAGCTGTGAGGAAATTCTCCTTCGAGAAAAAGGCAATTAGCGAGAAACATTTGGAATCAAATGTTTCGTGTCGTTACACTCCTCACGCCTTCCAAAAAGTGTCTCCCAACACAGCTCTAAAAATACCTATAATCTGTAATTTTACTTGCTCAAACCAGGATGAAGGTTGTCATATCAGCTATGTTTTACAGTTAACTTATCCAGTCAAAATTCTGATTTCAAGGGATACTGATTACGGTTAAACTAAAATATTCCAATGAACCAGGTAAACCTGTCACCCCTAACACCATAAGGTGTTAGGTTACAAACTTTCTGCCATTGTTCCATTTTCTATAAAAACTAGCAACCGGCGGCCAACAACAGTTTGGTGTCAACTTTAGTTTGCGTCACCATGTTACGTATGTACCCGTTCCGTGGTACGCGCTTCCGTTCGGGTCTCTTCTTGACCCTATCTCCGAGCGGTATTCTTCGAAGGATTAGGTTCGAATCTGTGGAGGGGGAAGTTCGGACGGTTGTCCTAGGTTATACATTCGGTAACCACTGTCTAGAAAATACACTTACATTTATTGGTGAACTCGATCATTATTTACATCCTTTTCAATCACCGATTATGTTCCAACTCCTCCAAAGGTGATCCTGACTAAAACTGCATCTAATTCACTAAGTGTTACGAAGACTGACTATCGTCGATGAAGATTGATTAAGAGCCCCGCAAGTCCCAACTCCTGGCTTATATATTTTCTTGATCCCGGATATGCTTACTATCTTAATTCTTGAAATATTTAGCAATCTTGCTAAATGCGTGAACCCAGTATTGCTTACCTTGGTTCATGAAACATTTAGCAATCTTGCTAAATTCGCGAGACTTTAATTCTGTACTCGTCATCTCGTGGTGACGTGTGCCGAGGGAGTTGTAACTCGCAGGTTTACATTCTAGTGTTACGATTATTCACTGAACGAATTGCTAAACCTAAATTAACATTCGTTACAACCAATCTCTTTTAAGCCAGCTCTCGCCGTCACTCTGCACTGGGTATCGCTTTTGAACCCCTTTGTCAGCCTTGGGCCGACAACTTCCAGTGTATGGAAATCTCTATGGCAGTGGCATCTTTCTCACATAGTGTCAGGTCTACCCTTATTTGGACTACCCGCGTAGGTTCTTTAATTTTAATTCCTGTTTGTCGTTACTGAAATCGGAATTTTGGACTTTAACTTTACCTTTCCCTTCCTCCCTTAGAAAAGAATAGCGCCTATATGACAACTTTCAACTGGAAAATCCTATCCAATCTATCATAGTATATAGGGCACTTTTAAATAATTATCGTCTCAAACACGTCAGAGTTTCGTTATAAACTATAGACCTAACACTTGCAACTCAATCCTGTTAAAATCCTATTATCTTTACTTATTACTGGGGCAACCAACTTTAGTTATAACTTGAACTCCTAAACCCCAAAGCCTAAATCCTAAAACAAACGTTCACTTGAAATCAAGTAGGGGAAAAATAACTTTAAAATTCCCGAATCACTACTTTTAATTGCCAACCGTCTAGGCAAATCGTCTTTTGACTATTATTACAACATAAGGATTTCCTATCCTGTTCCGACCATAACTATGGTCACTTTTGCCGATGTCTGAATGTTCAAAATACGGTAAGTTCAGACTTACGCATCCGGCAACGTCTTTGGCTTTCTCAAGCTATTGTCTTCTTTCGGGACTCAACATCCGGGTCCCAGCTGTTTCTTGATGGCCTTGCACCATCTTACTGCTATCAACGGTCACCTGTTCCGACGTTTCCTATGGCTTCTTCCGTTGTCTGATTGGGTTTTCTTCTTCTTCTTCGGTTGCTATGTCTGCTTGTGTTCTCTTCTGCATAGCCTCGTCTTGGCTAGAGAACCGTTTCTCTTCTTCTTGTTACAAGGCTTGTAATCAGCCTTGCTTGAAAGTCATCTTCAGGAACGATCAGCTGCGATGACAGCTATCCGAAATCTTTGTGCTGAAGATACTGGGTCGATCCTTTGTAAGGTTGTCCTTCCGCTCGCTTGTGGGTTCGAGCACTTCTGGTATGACGAACTCATCGTTGGTGTCTCTCTTACTCGACTGAATTGTAACTCGGACTTAAACCCACAATATTAGCTGCTTATTTGCTTACTTTCATGGGAAACTAGCTGTCGACCCATTTTTAGTTTAATTCTTTAAACCATTCCAGCATTCCCTTATAGAAAATTCTCTTTTTTGCACGAGTAACGCAGCTCTATTTAAATCCTTTACCCTTAAGGATTACTAGCGCAGCTTCTGCTGTTAGAAACTTTCTTTTAGGACAACCTTATTTCCTCTTTAATGGTCCTTGGTCTGAAGTTACCAGTTATTTCAGAGAGACACATTACCTGTAAAATACAAAACAGATTAATCCAAATCTGTTAATCTTGGCGGGTACTTCTTCCCGCCCAGGGATGACCAAAAACTCAACCCCGAGAAATCTGTTTATCGTGGCGGGTGCATGCTTCTTCCCGCTCAGGGGTGACCAAACTCACCCCTCGCTAACTATTAGCATTTACTCGAATGAAACTTGGCCAAAGTTCCATTTAATTTTAGTGGTGTTCCACTTTCTAGTCTGGAGTACATTCTCTTAAAGCACAAGTTATATGTTCTTTACTGGGACTTCTAGGGCAAATTCAAAAATCAACCACGGGGAATAGATCAAATCCTGGGACTAGAACAAATCCAGGGAATAAATCAATCCTAATTATTGCATATCTTACAGTTTAAATCAAGTAGACCAACAGTGACCGAGCTCACTCAAGGTTTGCTGGTGCATGACAACACTGAACAATACGATTCTTTACCTTAATCGCAAATGAATAGGGTAAGGATAAACATCTTTTAAAAATTTTATTTTTACACTCAAATGCGATTAAGTACATTCAAGTGAACGACAGTTCATGACGCTGTTATTCACTTGACGCGTAGTAATCGTGAAGAATTTTCTCCCTATTTCTGTGTCCCACCTCCCAGTTTCGTGTATGTTAACTTGTCTGGCTGCTTTCTGTCTCGTAATGGTCTCGACTGTCTACTTGAGAGCGACTCAAGATACAGTTTGTACTCCTCCTGTTTTGCTTTCTTTGATGCTTGTTCTGCTGCCAGTGTAGCATCTAAATCTGGCCTACCCCTTTTGCTCGATGTGGCTTGGTCAAATTTATGTTGGTGCAAACGTTGTTCGATGTGACTTTTTCTTACCAACCGTTTGGCTGCCAAGCTAGTTGACTGAGGTAGACTATTTGCTCTCCCGCGAATCGGTTCCACGGGGCAAAAATATCGACTGACGGATCCCCTATAGCCTGCTGCGTAGGGATTTCGGTCGTCAGTGGTTCTGATGGCTGCTCTGAGCCAACTGATTCTGGAGTAGACCCCACTTCTTTGCCTGTTGCTTCTTGCCGTGGGGTCGTTACAACCTCTGGTCCTTGACCTTCTAACGTCTCCTCAATGGTGGTAGAGCCACCTGTTCTCTGTTCAGGAGCTTCACCTTCCTCTTTCGTTGCAGACGAGGTAGATTTCGATTCATTTGATCCTGATGAAACTGATGTATCTTTAGGAGGGCTCCTCCTCCGCCATAGATCTTCGTCAGTTCCACTTGTCTGAGGTGCTGGACCTGATGCGGGGTTTTTACAGGAATCGGCACCACTTTGTGAGCTTTGGCTTTTACGCAACTTTTCTTCCTTGCGTTTTCTCTTTTCATGAGCCGCCTCCCAATCGACTGGCTCTAACAAAGGCTCTACCAGCCATTTATCCATTGTTGCTAGCCAGCTCTTTGGCTTCTTTTTCGGTGTAAATCCACTTGATTTCTTGGATTCTGGACTCCTTCGCGAAACAGAAGGTTTTGTAATGCCCGCGTTCTGATCTTGCAGTGGACTCTCAGTCTCCTTTGGCTTCGCCAGAGGGGTAGAACATGAGGGTCCTGGCGTAAACAGCAGTTCCTTCGGTTGGAAAACTTCGTCTCCTATCGAGTCGTCGTACTTCTGGCCTAGATAGTTATCCCATGCAAGCTCGCTCGGTGTCGCTTTTGTTCTGTCAAGGAAACGGTCCTTGAAGTCGGGAGTGCCTTCGATATCCAAGTCCGCTGGTGACGAGTATCTTCGTCCTTTCGTGTCATCAGGTGTCCACTGAAATGGACTTGGCAGATCTGAATAGTCACCATCGTCCAGTTCACTTGGTATCTTATATCTGGGCGTCCTGGGAGCGGAGGCTGCTGTATCTGAGAATTCTTCCTCACTGTCCTCCGACTCTTCTTCTTCTGGTGGTATATCAGATGAACGTGTATTTCCTCCGGCAGAAGAGTTTGGATCTTCGAAGAAATGAGCTGGAACGCTTGTCTGGGCTCGTTCAGTTGATGTTGAGGATCTAGCAGAGCTGGTATTGCTTGGTATCTGCTGAGTGTCTGGCCTTCCACCTTCGTCACCACTTTCGTCATCTGAAGAATCGGACCCGTCGTCTGATGAATCGGATTCCTCATCCTTGTGTGGTGGCTCGGCAAACCGCACTTTCCTGGCTAATTTTGCCGATGTTTGTATTTCCTCTTCAACCTCAACCTGGCCTTCCCAAAGCCTATACGGTGTATAAGGCTTCAGGCGATTCTGATGAACAACTGATTTCTTGTTGTCGCTTACTCGGGTGATTTCGTAGTTGAGTTTGTTCTCTAGTAATGCTGTCACTCGGTAAGGTCCCGCCCAGCGAATCTTGTCAAGCTTCTGGTGTCGTGCCTCCGGTGGAACGTGAAGCAAAACTAACTGTCCCACTTCAAACTGATGATATTTCAAATCTGTATCATAATATTTCTTCTGTTTTTCCTTTGCTGTTTTGATATTTTGACCCACCATGTCAAAAGCTAGCTTCTGCCTCATTATCATTTCTGATTTATAGTTAACGTCCGAATCGTAATATGTCCGACTGCTTATAATGCCATCTGATGGGAAACGAGGTTCACGCAAAAATGTCATAAAGTGAGGGGTGTCCTGTATTGATTCTTGGTAAATCGTGTTAATCGCCCACTGGACATATGGAAGAAAATTCTCCCAATCCGAAAAATCTCTTTGGCTCACATGCATACTGAGAATATTTGCAATTTCCCTGTTGTGTCTTTCTGTGGCTCCGTTACAGGCAGGATGGAAACTTGAAGTCCTGAGTCCCTTAATATTCAAGATTTCGATAGTAGCTTTGAAAATTGAACTCATGAATTCGCTACCTTGGTCACTAATTATCTGATCACAGCAACCATAAATCAGGACAAACTTCTCGACAAACGCCTTTGCGACCTCGTTTGCCGACTTATCAGGAATAGGTGCCAAAGTCACGTGCTTAGTAAAGTGATCAGTTATCACGAGCACGTACTTGTTATACTGGTCCGACCGATTGAACGGACCCAACAAGTCTAAACCAACCAACTCTAATGGACGACTTACCTCTGGAAGCGAGGCAAGAGGTGCTTTCGGGGTGTAAGGTAAGCCTTTGCGCTGACTGCACTTGAGACAACCTTGAACATAACCTTTGATGATGGAAAACATGTCTCTGAAATAGCAGCGCTCCCGTATGCGCTGATAAGTGCTCATGAAGGCGAAATGTCCTGCCAGCGGAGAATCGTGGAAAAATTCAAGCGTTTCCCTTATTAAGCTTGTCGGCAAAACCGGCACAACCTTAATATCAGAGCGACGGCACTTGTTTGTTGGTATGGAGAGGTAACAAACAAGGTCAGATTCTTCGTCAATCACGAAAATCTGAATTTCTCGCAATACGAGTTTTTCAGTTTCCTGCGACATCCTTTTTCCAGAACTCAAATGATCGCGAACAACTTTGCAGAAAGCATCCTTAGCCTGAAGGTCTCGCATATGAGCTGTTGACGTAACTGGTAAGTCACTGATGTTCGTCAAATTGACACTTACTGTAGGCAACCTTGAAAGTGCATCTGGAACGACATTTTTAGGACCGGGTATGTACTGAATCTCGAAATCATACCCTTGGAGCTCCATTTGAAAACGTGCCCATTTACCCGTAGCGTCGTTCTTATTCATAAGCCAAGTTAAAGGCCTATGATCTGACAAGACAGTGAACCTCTTGCCAAGCAGATAAGGTCTAAAAGTCCGAATATGATAAACAACAGCGAGAGCCTCCTTCTCCGTCGCTGAATGCTTCCGTTCAGCCGTGTTCAAAGTTCTAGACGAGAAACGGAGGATCCTCTCTTGCCCATCCTGAACCTGGGCCAGCACTCCGCCAATAGCGACGTCTGAAGCATCTACTTTCAAAATCATAGTATTAGCGCTAGGACTAAAATCAGGAAGTCCTAAAATTGGCTTCTGAAGAAGATTCGATCGCAACTTCTCGAAAGCCTCTCGCTGTTCCAGCCCAAAATCAAAATGTGTTCTTTTCTTGGTCAGGCGGGTAAGGCTTTCTGCTATTCCGGAAAAATTTCTGATGAATTTGTGGAAATAGGAAAACAATCCAAGTGCTGAACGAAGCTCATGTAGGTTCTTCGGGTAAGCTAACTCTTCGATAGCAGTTATCTTGCTTGGGTCCGGTCTTATCCCTTTCCTGGATATTTGGTGTCCCAAGTAAGTCAGTTCTTCCTTGAAAAAGGAACACTTTTTACCTTTGAGCTTCAGATTCGCCCGTCTAAGTGCCTCAAAAACCTTTGACAATGCTGCAAAATGTTGTTCGTCTGATTTGTTGGCAGCCAAGATGTCATCGAGGTAGACTGAGATACCTAGTCGAAACAGATGATTCAGAATCCTATTCATCAGCCTAGAGTAATGCGCAGGCGCGTTGGACAGACCAAACGGCATCTTCTTGAACTGGTAAACCGGTGTGCCTGGCGCTGCAAAGGCTGTGCTCGGTCTTGAGTCTTCATCGATAGTACATTGCCAGTATCCAGAGATGGCGTCCATGCTGCTGTAGACACTGCATCCATGAAGTCTATCCAGTAGCTGGTCTATGTGTGGCAGCGGATAAGAGTCTTTCCTGGTAAGACTATTGACCTTCCTTAGGTCAATGACTGCCCTCTTCGATCCACCTTCCTTCGGTACTATCAGCAGTGGGCTCAGCCATGGTGAACTTGATTCTTCGATTACTCCGCACTTCAGCATCTTGTCGATTTCAGCATGTACAGATGCCTCCGGGTGTGCAGGAATTCTGTAAGGTCTCATACGGCTTGGAGGATTGTTGCCAACGTCGATAGTGAATGGTTCCAGGTCACATTCACCTAGGTCGAACTCATCTTTTGCAAAAACATCGCTGTTGTTAACTAGGAAATCTTCTATGACCTTTCTTCTTCTTGAGTTCTTCTGTAGATGGTCCAGCTTGAACTGCGAAAGAAAAACTTCGCGCTCTCTTTCTGTCATTGGTCGACACTTCCAGCGAGTTTCTGACGTCACAACCAAGCTGTTGACGGTCACACAGTCTTTCTGTTCAAATTTCGTCCCAGTAGCCACACTCATCCGTGGGACTTTAATGACTGCGTCTGATGAATTCTCTACATATATCGAAACCAGTCCTTCCTCAGGTATTGCAACTTGATCAAGGATTACCAACTGAGGAAACTTTTGGACAAACTGATCCGAAGCAACAATTAAAACCTCCTTGAAATCCAACGTCCGACGTGGAGCCAAACACAACCTGCTTATCGAAAACGGCGGTAGTTTGACCGGCAACACTGTTGTCATCTCGACAACGGTGTCCTCTGACTCATCCTTGACTTCCGCAACAACATTAAACGACCTAGCGGAATCCTTCCTAACAAGGGAGTCGCTTTCCGAGTCAACGTAAAACCTATGTCGATTCATAAACGTGTATCCTAATATCATCGGAATCCTTAAAGCATCACTGACGAAAAACTTTTCCTCGCAGTGTTCTTCTCCTATCTTAAAGCAGAAATATAAAAATGCTATTTCTGCAAGAAATACAGTGCTTACCATCCCTACAGCCTTTCTGATTCTTCCAACACACGAAAAAGACAAGAAGACAACAAGAAAATCCAAAGAGACACGCCAGGTTTCAGTTTGGCCTTATTACAATTCAGCGCTCCAAGTGGAGTAACAGTCTCCTATTTCCTTAGGCTCGACACTTGTGTAGACATAGTAAAAAGTCGGTTCCATAGGGTAAAGGGTGACTTTCACTCTTTGCTGCTGAGACATATGTCAAATCTCAATTACCCGGGACGCAATGACAGGTTTTCCACTGCAAACCTGTGGATCTTTTTTTAATATGTCTCATCCAAGTGCTGACGGTGAGGCTAACAGAAACTAGTCCTCTTGGAACCGGGGAGAGGGAAAAGAAAATTCCGTAAAAAACAAGCTAACTAATCCAATTTTCTTTTAAACAAGAAAATAAAGAGTAAAAGCAGTAACTATGGCCGTGAAAAAAATTACCAGTTATATAACATTATTCTATCTTCTCTATTTGCGGGCGTAATCCTCGTAGGGATGGACTTTCGGCTTCTCTGCGGTTTATTTCTTGAACCCCAAGAGCAACACTGCAGAAAAAGGCAAACATACTTGAGTTTCGGCGTCGCAATTGCTTTGGAAAGGTAAACAGAAAGTTTATGTAGCATCTAACAAAATCCGTGATGACACCTCTAACGTCTAAACCGTGCCCAGACGCACTTTTAACCAACGTGGAATCTGCTTTGAGTCCCTCCTGGACTCTATGTGGCAACCTCCTGAAGAGGGCCCTGCTAATGAGGCTAATGCCAGAACCCGTGTCCGCCAGTGCCTCTACCTGTATTCCACACAACGTGACGTCAACAAAAGATGCATCCTTTGCGCAATTATACGCACTAATGTAAGACGGACGACGGAAATTGCGGGGCGCCGGATTCCTCTTTACTCTGGAACCGCGCCCCCTCGCCAGTTTAAATGCCTCGATGAATTTTTGTTTGCTGGCTCAAGACCTCTTGACCAGCAATTCCTTGCGATGTGCCCGACCTTGGCACACTTCGCACAAATCGGTTTCCCACTAGCGTCCCAGGCGTATGCGTTCCTGTGTTCTGTTTGCCTGCTGTGGGTACGAGTTTTAGTGTCTTGTTTCTGCCGCGTAATTTGGCCTCGGTCATTACTTTTCATGTCAGGTGTATGGTTCCGAGTGTATTGGTTGTTTTTGGTAATTATCTGTGATCGCTGTGGAACTAGTTCCTGAGACTTACCATTTTTGTTGTAAAACACCCTCGTTTCGCTCCTACTTTCGTGTTGCAACTTAACCTTTTCCTGAGCGCGATACCATTTTATCAAGCAATCCTTGGTGACTTCCCAAGAATCGGGGTCCCGCAAATAAACCTTTTCGCTCAAACCCCTTGCCAAGTGGTCATGAACCATAGTTTTCAGGAGCGACTGCAAAAGCTGAAAAGAAGAACCTGGTACGTTGCTCGCTGCTGGCATAGCATCTAGACCGAGTTGGTTTAGAGCCTTCAGCTCGATACTTTCAACAAATTTGAAAGGTTCCTGTCCCTCTTCTAAATACAACTTTTCGTACAAAAGCCGATCTTTCTTTGACGTGCTCTGGAAAAGTTCCTTAAATGCCGTCAGAAGTGCCGCAAAAGTTGTGAATTTTCCTTCGTTAGCCCTGAAAAAGTCTAACGCCACCCCCCGACATCTGTGCCGCACAATTTTTAGCAGCTCCGGTTCCTTTATTTCGTCTTCATCCCAGGCCGATACATCTTTAACTTTTTCCAAAAACTCATCCACGTCCGTCCGACCCTTAAAATAGTCGACGGTCTCGGCCGCTTTTAATAAAAACTCAATTTTCCCGGCCATTTCCAAACAAAAACGTCAAGAACTCTATCCTATCGGGAACCAACCGGAACTCTCCCTTCCACAGCAAAACGATGTCACCAGTGTTAAATTATGTTAAACTATGACTCTCGTGTCATACCTTTACGTAACCTCTTGTCCGAAACCGAGAATCTAGTAAACATGTAGCGTGTACCCGAGCGGTTGGTACATACGGAACTATACCGGTACTCTGATATTAATCCTCGAAGGGTTGGTTCGTGACTGTGGAGGGGGAAGTTCGGACGGTAGGTCCTGGGTCCCTACATTCAATAAATACTGTTTAGAAATCACACTTACGTTTAATATTGAAGTTCTGCATACATCCGTTAATCCATCCTTAATCACTACTGACTTCTCACTTAAGACTAACTTAAGACTGACTTCTTACTGACTTAACTAATACATATACAACGGTCTTTATATACCTGCCTTTACACTTTGCCTAAATCGTTTCTACTCTGGTTAAATCGTCTCACTCTTGAAAGCATAAAACAGCTGTGAGGAAATTCTCCTTCGAGAAAAAGGCAATTAGCGAGAAACGTTTGGAATCAAATGTTTCGTGTCGTTACATTGACAACTTCAGCGTATAACAGATAGCGAAGAAACAAAACCAAAGTCGCAACACTTCACGTTGCCAGGACAACGTAGGTTTATCTATTACTGACTTTACTGTAATGGGAGCTCGAAAATTCGTGTTTAGGTTGCTAGCTAGTATTCAACATGCAGAAAGCAATGTGTTAAGTTCGCTAACGAGGATGTTTCGGAATTCATGTCATCAGTATTTTTGCGGAACGCCCAGGGTACCAACCTTGGCACTTTGTACTTTTTAATTGTTTTTAACAAAGTGTTGACTATCTTCTATAAACCTTTTAAATTTGCTGACGACTTTTCAACTATTTCCCTCCTTTACTTTCTTTTTCAGATGAAGAAGCACCTCTTTCGACATTTTTTGAAATTTTACAGCATGACCTCTCTGAAGTTCAACTTTCAGTAAGCCGTAGAAAGAGTATTTTACTTAGAGTGTCTTCTAAAACGGGACTTTCCTTCAGTTGAGGATGTAGGTAGAGAATCCAAAACAACAGTTGAGCTCCTCGGTTTGTTGATTGATGATGACCTTAAGTGGAGTTCCCACGTACAGTATGTTACTCGAAAAGCAGCACCGCTCCTCAAGTCTTTCGCGGTTCTGAGACGGTATTCTATTCCGTAGTGACGTTTACGCAGTATTACACAAGGTACATTCAACCTTGCATGGAGTAGGCATGTTAAGCTTGGAACCCAGGACTCACAAATGCACAGACTGATAGATTCAAAGCTATCCAGACAAGGGCTGCCAACCCTTGCTGAAAGACTGCACCAGTTGACAATAGCGTTCGGGAGCAAATGTGTGGCATCGCATGCGCATCGTGCCATTTTACCAAATTTTAAAGACCCTAACAAGTAGCAGGCCCTACTCGCGGCGAAGACAGAGGGACGCTTCTTCCCTGAGTCAGACCACCCGTAAACTCGACTAATCGTTATCTGAAATCTTTTGTACCTTATTTCACCCAGTATCTTAATTCTAGTCTAGTTAAACGATATTCATAAGTTGTCTGCATAGATAAAATGTCTGTCTATGTAATTGTGTCAGATATTATTTGCGTGAATGACGGTCCAATGCTAGCATGTAGAATACAGGCTATTAAAGAAATAAAGTTCATTATTTATACGAAACGACCGACGGACGACAAACATTAACATTCATGTTAATATAATGATGAAGGTACCTTTCATCATCTTTGGTAACTTCGCGCCTAACTCTTCTTGATCCTTCTGGATGAAGCAGGTTCGCCTCCCGTAGGGATTCCCCCTTGAAGTTATCGTCTCCGTCCGGAATTGTGGGTGTCACTGTTGGAGTTTGGCGTTCTTGTTCGGATCCTTTGTCTTCGTAATCCTCCGGGCCTATGGATGTCGCTGTTGTAATTTGTAAGAAACGTTCACTTCCACCGTAGATTCTGGAGTCGCTGGTGTAGTAGCACCGTCCCCTTTGTGGATCAGCCTATAATGTCAGTAGTAAGGAGACAGAGTCAATTCGAGGGAGGACCCGGGAGAGGACATCATTTTTGTGTGTTTATGCTGTTATTTATCTTGTGTTATTTTTCGTTATGCTATTTACTCCGCTATCACCTCATGTATTTGGTGAGTTAAAAATAAAATATATATATATACAGCAAAATCGAAGATTAGGTTTCTCTGAAGCTCAGCCTGTAGACTAACAAGAGCTGTAAGCTTATATGGCACTTGCATGTGTTGAGATGTAGTGTTTGACCAAAAGTACTTTTAAGGTTACCTTTGCGGTTCAGATGCGCACTTTAAGGGAGCTAGAGAAAACATATTTTGTTTTAGAACTTGGCTGTTATGATACGCACTTTATAGGCGCTAGAAATTCATCTGTAAGAAAAACTATTGAGACAAAACGATCACAGGCCCTTAGGGATCATTGATATATACCGTTTGGTAAAAAGTTTTTTTTTCACTTTTCGGTTAAAATGTGCACTTTAAGGGTGATAACATAAATTTTTAAGCAAAACCCTTGTGGCACAAATGATCATGGGTTGAGATGTATCGTTTGATAAAAAAAAGTAGTTTTCGACCTTGCGGTTCAGATTCACACTTTAAGGGAGCTAAAACTTCATTTGTAAGCAAAACCCTTGAGGCAAAAATGATAATGGGCTCATGGGGATCATAAAAATGTATAATTTGCTTAAAAGTATTTTTCAAAATTTACGGTCAAGATTGGTACTTTAAGGAATGTCGGATTTGGAAAGTGGCGATTTCTGAGCAAATCTTATCGAATCTCTATATTTCAGCCCAGTTCCATCGTCCTAGCACATCTGGAAGTACCTTAAATCGCGATCACCGGAATTCCGGACCTCCACCCCCCCTCAAACTCCCCCACAGTCGCCGGAGCCAATCCGGATCTGTAAGTGATTTATCCAGAGCATCTCTTTATTATTCCCACAAAGTTCCATCCCGATCTCCCCAGTCTGAGCCGGTCACGTATTCCCCCCCCCCCCTTGTTTTCGAATCCGGTCCGGACATGACAAAGATCACCAGAGACATGTCCTCTTAACAATTATCAAATTTCACTCAAATCCGATCAACCGTTCCAAAGTTACGCATGACTCAATATTCTGGATTCCCCCTCCCGCTACTCCCCCCACGACTATCGGATCATGTAAATTCATTTTGATCGGGTCCCTGATTCGCCTCCCAAGTTTAGTCGTGAAAATCCCGATAACCGCCATTACCGAAATTCCGGAAAACTCCCCTCCACCCCCCCCCCCAGTGTCCGGATCCAGTCCAAATGTATAAATGATTTATCTGGAGCAGATGCTTGTTCTTCCCAGCAAGTTTCACTCCGATCCCTCCATTCTAACCGTTTCTCGAGATTTCCGGTCTCCCCCCTCCCAACTCCCCCATAGCTGTCGAATCCGGCCCGGACTTCAAATGGGACATCAGAGGTATACCGTTTATTCAGTTATTAAGTTTCATTCCAATCCGATCACCCGTTCGAAAGTTACACACTACTCCAGTTTTCCGGATTCCCCAGCCCTCCACTCCCCCCCAGGTGGTCGGATTGGGAAACTGATTATTTCCAGATTAGCCCGGTCGGGTCCCTGATGCTCCTGCCAAGTTTCATCGTCCTAGCACATCTGGAAGTACCCCAACTCGACAAAGTGTGAAAAAAACTACTGAATTTTCAGAATTCCCCGGCCCACCACTCCCACCCAGATGGTCGGATCGGGAAACTGATTATTTCCAGGTTAGTTTGGTCGGGTCCCTGATTTTCCTGCCAAGTTTCATCGTCCTAACACATCTGGAAGTACCCTAACTCGAACATGTGGGACAAAAAAATTCGGACCGACCGACCGACGGACGGAATTGCGATCGGTATATGGCACTTGAGCCAGAGGCTGCAAGTGCCATAAAAACCCTCAGCCTTAAGAAACAAACAAGATTGTACACATCTACTGCCCAATTAATCCGCACTATTCTATCTTGGCCCTTAATTTTAAACATAAAACGATCTATTTTGAGTTTGGGGACGCCCCCTTGCACCTTCTCGGAAAGCATCGTAAAAAAATCGTACAGATTAATATTTGAGACGAAATGGCCCTTGTAAAAATTGCTAGCAATACTTATAGCTTTAGGCTAAACGAGGGATTTGAACATGGATTTCACGGTCAAACATCTTGAACATAATTAGATAGTCACCAAGAACAAATAAAGAGATAGAACTGCAGTCTCCCTATCTCGGTCATACAAACACGCTGAGTCGAGAAAAATACGGCCGACTCCCGACGCAAAAGAGTGGAGGTTACTAGCTTCGCGCAACATCCCATTTCGTTACCTCTACAAATAGCTAAATCCCTGTTCATAGCTTGTTCAAACGGGACGTAAATAGCGACGTATTCTCGATTACGCGCGTATTTACGCGCGTAAATAGCGACTGAAAGTAATCCAAACAAGAGCTGAAAGCTCATATGGCCCTTGTAAGAATAAGCGAACTGTAGGCGGGAGTTTTTTGCTTGAGAGTTATATTCAGAGCCGAATATCATTTTATTTTAAACTTGTTGAAGTAAAAAGAAGTTAAGAAGGCAGGTCTACAACTCCTTTTCTTCCTGGGAAGGTTCGAACCTCTAGGTCCCCCCCCCCCGGATTTTAAACTGAACATCTGAGACACTTGTTCTTGACACTTGTCAAGTTTCATGCATATCCGATTACCGGTTTCAAAGTTATTCATGTTACTAGTTTCCGGATTCCGCATCCCTCCACTCCCATCACAGTGGCTGAATCGGGGAAAGGATCCAGGGTTTCCACCGGTAGTACAATTGTGCCCACAATAGAACTTTATTTTTACTTTGGCAGCAGATTTTAAGAAAAAGGTAGTTATCAGGTTTTATTTCCAAGGTGACTATGACCCAGCAACACGTTCTGAGTACTTTTCTTGTTTGGTATTACTTTTTTTCTTTTGCCCAGTGAATTGATTTTAGTAAAGTGGCAACCCTGAAATGATCATATCCAAGTCAATCTGGTGGGGTCCCTGATACGCCTGTCAATTTCCCTCGTCCTAGCTTATGTGGAAGCATTTCACGAGATTTTCGGTTCCCCCTCCAGCCCCCCCTCCACCAGTTATCGGATCCGGTCCGGATTTGAAACTGAACATCTGAAACACCTGTCCTTGCAACTTGTCAAGTTCCATGCATGTCCGATTACCCGTTCCAGAGTTATGTATGTTAGTAGTTTCCCGACTCCACATCCCTCTGCTCCCCCATGATGGCCGAATCGTGGAAGTTATTATTGCTAAGCTAATTTGGTCGGGTCCCTGATACGCCTGCCAAGTTCCATCCTACCTTATGTGGATGTGACAACAGTAGCAAAACCCGGACAGACCGACAGACATTACGATCGCTATATGGCACTTGAAAGCTCAAGTGTCATAAAAGACGGCAACTAGAGGAAATCTTCAAACGGGAGTAACTTAAAAAGTAACGACCATCTCTTTTTTTATTTCTCGGAGAAGTCAAGTATAAGTGGAATTGTCGAAGACGCGTAATTCAAAGACTAATTATACCAAAAGATTCTTTAAAACAAGTAAATTTCACGGAACTGCAATTCAAATAATCTCTATTAGAGGTCTTATTTTAATCCTGGTCTTATTTAAATCCTTAAACTGTACCTGTTCCCGCAGTCGGTCGAATCACAAATACGATTAGCCTAGTGGTCTAGGACACGGTCGGGTCCCTCATACGCCTGCCAAGTTTCATCGTCCTAGCTCCCCCTAATCTATATCAACTCCTACTACGCTTCAACAACACGTACCAAATTCTTCGACGTTCGATTAGATTTAAGCAAAGAATGCCTCAATCATCCGTAGAGTTATTACTTGTGTGAAGAAGGGGTAGGGATTTGACAAGAACTAGAAAAAGCGTTTCAAGAGATTGTGCGGATTCCCGGTAGGATCGGGAAACTGATTATTTCCAGGATGGTTTGGTCGGGTCCCTGATACGCCTGCCAAGTTTCATCCTCCTAGCGCCCCCTAATCTATAACAACCCCTACCACCATCCAACTACATATCCCAACCCCTTCGACCCATCTTATTAGACAAGCTCTCCCCGAACACCCAAACAATTTGAGCAAACAAATGACGCAACCATGCACAGAGCTTTACTAGTGGGGTAGGGGTTTGACACAAACTAGAAAAAGCGTTTCAAGAGATTTCCGGTGTCCACCTCCAGCTCCCCCCCCCAATTATCGGATCCGATCCGAATTTGACAGTGAACATCCAAGACACTTGTTCTTGATACCTGTCAAGTTTAATGCACGCCCGGTTATCCGTTCCAAAGTTATGGATGTTGCTAATTTCCGGATTCCCCATCCCGCCAATCCCCCACTGATGGCGGGATCGGGGAAGTGATTATTTTCAAGTTAATCTGGTCGGGTCCCTGATATGCGTGCCAAGTTTTATCGTCCTAGGTCATGTGGAAGTGCCCAAACTAGCAAAATGCGGACAGACCGACAGACATTACGATCGCTATATGGCACTTGAGTAAGGTCAAGTGCCATAAAAACAGCCGCTGATCGAGAATCGGCCGCTGTTTCGACCCACCGATCAGGAGAAACTGAAATCCTTTGGGGCTTTGGAATGTAACTTTTGATGACTCTGGGGAGAGTGAACAGTCTGTAATTAGGGGAATTGGGTCAAACTTTGAGAGCTTTGGATCAATCCAGTTTTAATTCAGTTAGACCAAAGTGAACATATCATGAATTCATGACATTTAGCATCCAAGGATTACTAAATTATTTCGAAAAAAAAGGTACAAAAATTTTCTAATTACAAAACCTTATATTCTGTTTATGTCTGATATTTATTTTTGTTTTTTGTCATGAAAAAAATAATCTTGGTTGAATAATTAATATAATTTTTCCATTCAAAAGCGACTGAACAAGCTAAATAATTGCTCCTATTTTTTCTGTTTATTATTAATTATATTTTATGCTATCATTTGAAAACTTTTTAACGTAAAATTGCCAAGTCGCCTGAAATCTGTCAATATTCAGTTTGTGACTTTTTTTAGCTTAAAGTCAACTATTTATATATCAACTAAAGTCCTATTTTTTCTGTTTATTCTTAACTATATTGTATGCTCTCATTTAAAAACTAAAAATTACAATGAACTTTATTTGCTTTTTAACTTAAAATTGCAAAGCCGCCTGAAATCTGTCAATATTCAGTTTGTGACTTTTTTTTCCAGCCTAAAGTCAACTATGCTTGACTTAAGACAAACTCACAAGATGTTATTGTTAAGTTTGTATATTTTATTCCAAACATAAGCAATATTCGAAATTAGGATTTTTTTTAATTCTTCCGTCAACCCCAACCAGCTTGTTTGTCGTCTGAACAGATCAGCCGCTGTTTCGGCGCTTATTTACGTCCCGTCTGAACAAGCTATAAGTCACTAAGGACGAAATCTAAAAGTAAACGCTGATTGATTCTATGAACGCGCTCCAGAGCAGGTCAGCGCGCGGAGTACGCCTCCTGCTAGCCTCTTTCAATATTTCTTGTGCGATAAGCAACGGTGAAGACTGAAGAGGAGTAAACGGATATCAACATCAGCTCAAAGCTAGAGTAAATACCTCTAGGCCCGCTCAGATTTGTCAGTTTTCTCATAGTCGCTGCATGCGACTAAAGACAGAAGTTCCATCTGATTATTTGTTCTTGAGTATTACGATCGCCAAATAGAAGCGAGCCACAGAAACAGTGTTTCATTCAAAGCAAATTTGTCCAAGTATTTTCAAATTTTATTTCCTTTTTAGGATCCCGAAACGTAAGTGGAGGGATACCTATGA
Organism: Branchinecta lindahli; assembly: GCA_023053555.1. NCBI lineage: Eukaryota > Metazoa > Arthropoda > Branchiopoda > Anostraca > Branchinectidae > Branchinecta > Branchinecta lindahli. The sequence goes on from JAKZAO010000006.1 coordinate 23,603,080, forward strand.
CATCGCAAAAAATGGCCGTCTGTCTGTCCGTCCGTCCGTCTGTCTGTCCCTCTGTAAGCACGATAACTCTCGAAGGGAATTAGATGTTTTGATGAAACTTGATGGGAGGATCCTTTGGGCCAAGGGAAAGGTCAAGATCGTAGATGGGCGCTGCAGTTCTACATTTAGGGGTGGGGGAGGGGTTTCAAATTAAGGGACGACAAAAAATATGTTTCAAAGCTAATGAGATAGTCGATTTAGGGGTAAAGAGACATGCTGAATCCGAATATGAAATTTATTTTCTTGCCGGACATATAGTTCGCCCGAAATCTGGCAAAAACCGGAAAATGTGTAAGAAGTAGAAATTTAATCTGACGTTGATTAGAGGTTCGATTCAGGGGTAAAGGAGACATGCTGAATATGAAAATTGTTTTCTCGCCGGGCAAGTAGATCACCCGGAATCCAAGAATTTGGCTTGAACTTTTAGAGTCCAATGACATAATAGTCAATATAGGGCGAGGAGCAGCTTTCGAAAAAATTAAAGATAAACGAAAAGTTCATTCAATCAGTTTAGTTATCAGAATTCTCAACCATCATTTAGTTGGTCAAAAGACAGAATTATCGGAGAACTGTCAGTAAACAATTTAATAGAAATTTGTCGACCAGTTTTTTTTTTAAAAGCACGTGACCCCTCTATCCATGGAAGTGAGACTCTGCGCCATGACGTAGTGGCTCTTTGTTACGGCTCGCGCAAGAACCTGTTGAGATCGTCGTTTAATGGGTACTGAAGGGGTAACGAAAACTTTGTTTTCTTGACGGACAAACGATACAACGAAACTTGAAATTTGGTTGAAGCTCAAAGTTGTTTTCGAAGTCGACTATAGATTTGGTATTGAGGTAAGGAGACATGTTGGTGTGAGGATTCTCTTGGTCAAGGGACAGGTCGAGTTCGTAGATGGATTTTGTAGCCCGTCATTTATATTTATTGGCAAAGAAGGGGATTCTGAATTATGAATAAAATGAGGGGTTGTCCATTCTCGAGTTTAGTGTACAAGAATTTCCCTGTGCCGTGACCCCCAGTCGGTGCTGGCACTGGCTGAAACAAGCCGGCACCAGTTTTCACGTGTTAACACACCAAAATAAGCGCTTTTAGAAGCGTTTGAAAGATGAATCACCTAATTTCTTGTCGGTACCGGTGCCAGCACCACCTATTTCGACCGGTGCCAGAGAAGGGTGTACAGCAGGTACCGGGGAGTGGCTAGCCCCTCGGGGTAAAATTATGTTTGATATGCTAGTAACAAACAATGAAAAGCGGTTAAGTCAAGGGGTAAGTCAATTCAATTTTACGCAAGGGTCCTCTTTTGACACTGACTATAGGCCAGGTCCGTATCCAGGAAGTAATTTCGGAGGGGATCTTCCCTGTGGATCGGTCCTAATAGCAAATATTACTAAAAAGATACAGATAACAAGTTAAAATCTATAAAACAGGATAATTTCTATAAGTTTCAAAGGTGGTTTCTACCTCTGCTATAAGTATTGATCTGTTTCTAAATTTTAAAAGTAAAAATTTAATTGTCTGGATGAAGTATTACATTTTTTGGGATCCCATCGAAACCTTTGGTCTTGTTTACTCAGCCGAAAAGCTCATCCAACACAGTACTTACCAACGTAACGGAGACGTCTCTGATACTGTTTCCAGATGCTCCGACCACCCTTATCGGGATTTGCAGGTTGACACTCAACTGTTTTATTGGACTGTGTCCATACTTGGAAATCTAAAAAAGAAAATCCTTTTCAGAAAATTGGCTGGGAAGACTTTGAGGGTTCAACAGCTTTCACTTCCTAGATCCTGTTGGACTTACTCAAGCAAAACAGTACAAATTCAACCACAGTCTCAAAGGAGCTGGAAAGACAGATTACTGAGCTGACCAGGAAAACAACCGCATAAGGATGATATTGAGCATTCCAAGTAATGGTAAAAAAAATCAAAAGCCCTGGACGAATACAATTTAGCAAAATGGAAAAGAATGGAGCAGGTACCTTGTATATATGAGAAAATGCAATGTATTCGGTTTTGTTTTCTTTGTTGTAAAGTCCAAGTTCCGTTGCTTCCAGTTTCCTGAAAATAAATATTTTAGATTTAAAACTGAAAATGATTTTTTTTTCCTATCTCAGCAATTGAGGCGGTCGAGAAGGGCAGACAATCGACACGCTCTCGAGGTTTTTTACCTTGCGAAAAGATCCACCGTTAGCAAGACCATCGCTTCGCCTATCCAGGTCAATCATAATTGGGACCGTCCTAGACTCAAGCCCCACTGGGTAAACAGCGAACTTTACAACAAACCCACCACTTTCCCTTACTAGCGGTAGAAACAGCTCATTGGTGCTCCCCAAAGAATCCTCCGAGGTACCAGAGGTACCAATTGTAAAATAATGATTTTTATTTGCTACTCATCCAAAATCACAGGGCATTGACGCCATTGACAGGAAAAGAAGAAGAAAATTAGAAGTAAAAGACTGTTATAAAAAAAAGAAACTGAGTCACTACAACATTGTCGATTCAAATCACTAACCTACTGTAAAATAATTTTCTACCATTGATAATTGACAATACGATTAGATTTATTCCTAGCTGTCTAACTGATGTTACCGGTTGTTTTACTGTTCCAACCTTTAAAATCTCCGTTATGTTTTGCTGTCGCTTGACTTTTTGGGATCCCATTGCAAAGGAAGAAGATTTTGGTATCCGGAAGAGCGCCAAACATTCTAGTGCCGGCGAGCCTTGGCCTGCGTCGGGTGGCTCTGGAAGTCGCCTACCTTTGAACAGCGCAGAAAAATATGATCAAAATCAAACCTAGCCAGAAACTTCTCGGCGGCGTTTCAATATTTATCGGCGTTTCCTTTATTTTTGTAATTTTTCAAATTATTTTTCAACAATTTTCTGTTTTTTTTCCCAGAAATCGTCAGCATTGTTATAGTACTTGCAGACTTTTTCTAAAGTGCCACATGACGGTCATAATGGCGGTCTCTGTGTCTCTTTTTTGGGCACCTCTGGTGGAGATCGGGGGGGCTGGAGGGGGGCTCTGGAGATCTTGTGATATGCATAGAGACCAAAAGAAGAGTTTGATGAAACCTGGGCGGTACAAAAGTCATGGACCCGTATGTGTCATTTGAGGTCTGGACCGGATACGACTAGATACTACGTAGGGAATACTACTCAAGTCACGTGACTTAACCGTGACAGATCAGCTGCTTTATTTGCCACAGTGGAAGTCCCATGCCTAAAATTTTATCTGAATAATATTTATCTAATCCCGTGACATGTTGATGTGAAGTGCTTAGATAGATGTCTTCGGCGTGATCACTGTTCCTACGGCCTGCTTCTTCCAGACTATTACAGTTGTTTGCGAACTATGTTCAAAATCTCTGTCCCTCTGTAGAGCAGTGGCCTTGAAAACGAAGATCCTGGGTTCATTTTCCGGCTGAGGAGCATTTATGTGTTCAGTAGACTACTTATGAACGGATATAACCTCCATGGGAGCAATGAAAGATGGCTGAAATCTCGAGTTTTGTCTGCAAATAACCTAGATGTATGTGTATGTTTCTGAACCAGACAGAGCCCAAAAGAAGGGATTTGACGAGGGGTCCCGGTAGAGCTGAAAGCTCATATTTCCCTTGCAACGGTAGGTAGCAACAGTCGCATACGGTCATAGAAAGAGAGCGTTTAGGACATATCCTCCAGACGGGATCACGCGTTCGAGAGTTATACATATGACAAATGACAAGATATCCATACCCCTCCCCCTCAAACTCTCCCACCATAGACAGCTCCCGTCATGGTCTCACAATTTCATATCTAGGATAAATAACCTTGGTCTGTTCGCGATGTGCACGGGTCTCAAGATCCTGGATTACTCCTTCCAACCCCACACGGATGGTTATCGTTGAGTATGGTTTTGTCATTTGTATGAATGTCAAGTTTTATAGCCCTAGCTTATATGGGAGTACCAGAACTAGTAAAGTGAGACATGGTGACAGACGTACCGACGGAGAGAAACCATGGTCACTATATGGCACTGGAGTCGAAGGCTGCAATGGTTTAACCTATCAGCTACCTTCAGCAAACGAGGTGATTTCAAGAGAATTCCAAGCGTTTTCCAACGTTCAGTGAAATCACGCTACCGCCCGGTATTAATGACAAGTTTCACCATCCTAGCTTGTCTGGAAGTGTCTGAACTAGCAAAGATTGGACAGAGTGACGAACCGCCAAGCAGTACGAACGCTATTTGGCACTTTGTTTACACGGTGTGGAGCCAAATGTATGGTAAAAATATCAGTACTGCACTGCCACCAAAACACAATACTCTTTCTGTCAGTGCATTTGCTGATGACAAAAAATAACAACAACCTGGAGCTTTTGACGATAAAGCACAATAGAAAGAGGGTCTGAAAGATATCACCTAGACATTCGACGCCAGAATTATTACCAGCGTGCCGAAAACGTTTTCGGTGGTGCGCCGACCACTGTCGGCACGGATTCAGAACTAATTGACAGGATACCTATGATTTCTTAAATTCTGTCAGTCCATATGTCCGTTTGTCCATTCGTCTGCCTGTCTTAATTCCAGCCCGATAACCCTCAAAGGGGTTGAGACCCTGGGGTTGAGAACTTGTTTCGAGGATCCTTTAAGCCAGATTTGAGATCAAGATAGAAAATGTGTCTTGTAGCCTCATTTTTTAAAGCACAATTAATTACACAAATTATCCTTTCCCTATGAAAGGGATAATTTTTTTTTTTTACAATAATGCTGTTACTTTCAACCGGAAATTAGCGATTTTCTTGTTAGCGTTTGTCGACACTATCCAGAGTTCCTGCTCTCCGACGCAGCGGCTGGGAGCAAAATGTTTGAAGACTGAACGCTCCGTGGTTAAAAAGTTGGGAAACTAAAGGACCGTTCACGCTTGTGTTGTAACATGAATAAAAATACTTCGCCTTGTACGCCTTATCCTCCTCTCCCGTTCAACTTGAAAATCAAGTTGTACGCCCACGTATGCGCAGATTATTAAAACGAAGCCTGAAGCCTGACAATGAATCCCAAGAGAACACAACCTTTGATGACTTTAGGGACAATGAACATCCTGAAATATGGTATTTTAGATCAGCCTCGACCGGTTTTGTGACAATTCAGTATAATATCTGTTGCTGTGTCTGTTGGACCAATGTAAATTTCTCGATTTAGTTTTGAGCCTACCAGGATTGCTGGAATTATTTCAGATAAGGTAAAAGCTTATAGTTGTCAAAACAAAACTAGTAGTATAGTTTAGTATGACTAACTTTCCGTTCAAAAAGTTCATTCAGTTTCAATTACATTTACATTACAAATATCTCTCCTTAAACGTTTTTATCTTTCTTCCTTGACAGTCACGTGATGGAAACGCATGCTGTGATTGGTCACGTATAACTTTTAACACACAAAATAGAACCCGTTCCTATTAATTTTTACCACACCAAGCCTGGCAGGATGAAAGATTTACCACAGACATTCGCGGATAGCACGTATAATTCAGAAATTGTGCGCCTTAAACGTAAGCTTGAACGGGGCTTAAGCAAATAAAAGAAGTAAAAAACAGAAGATTCTCATATAATTATGCGTGAAAGAGTTGACAGCGGACAATGACATTTAAGGCAAACTTTGTGTTGCGTGACGGGCAAAACCCGGCATGACCGAAAAGCGCTAAAATTTGTAGGCACAGAACGAAACAACGGAGAGAAGTGGGGATTCTAGAAACTTGTAATTCCACAAGGGAGCTAGGTGTATTGTAAAAGGCAGAATAAGCAAGAGGGGCCCTTTAGAGTGGGTGATCGGGATTAGTACCTGACCGTGAAATACAGTGTTTACTGTCGGCAGGCATAGCAGGTGAGCTATCCTCGCAAAGTTTGGCCGGATTACGGAAGCATCCGTGAGGAACAGCCCTCATGTAAAGTTAAGTCCCGACTTTTGTTGTTGTGTTTGCACTTGAAGATGTCATTATCCGAGAATTTGTTTCTACGGAAAATGAAGGAAATACAACAAACACTTGCTCCACTGGCGAATTTATCGTCGGCGATCGTGGATCTTAACAAAGGGCTGTCAAGTCTGAAAATCGTGCTTGCCAGCAAAGTAGAATCATGCGAACAGCAAATCTCAAATCAAAAACTCGGTTATCGAGCTACGAACGTCGTCTGTCGAGACAAGGAACTCAGGCGATCGAACCAGGTTTTCTACGGTCAGGCTAAAAAAAACCGGAACGTGTCACTACGCACTGATTTTGTTCTAGTTATGAAGTCCATCCTACCAAATGTCAACATTTACACGATATTTCCGACGCATTCCGACTAAGGTCAGCAAATGATCATATGCCATTACTCCTCAAGTTTTCAAGCAGCGCTATAAGATTTGATGATCAGCAATGAAAGAAATCTCCGCTCCTTTGGCGCAGCGAGTGACTTGACACCTGAAGAAAGGGAGGCAAGAAATAAGCTGAAGGTAGAGATGAAAAAGGCGATCGAAGAAAAAATAGACATGAGACTTAGAGGCACTTCTCTCATTGTTGACGGGGTGATTTTTCTCTTCAATAAGAGGGAGAACAGAGTGTAAGAAAAGAAAACGATACGCACGCCTGAATCCAGGATTCCGGCACAGGTTGAAAACCAGTCGTCACAAGACCAAAGGGAAAGCGTCGCCTTGAAATCTGAGCTGGAGACTGAGCCTAGAGCAAGAAGTACTAGTGTGAATAGTAATGTGAGCGCCTTGTCAGGTCTAACAGGATACGGCTCTGTGAAATCGCAAGCATGCAGCTAGCAGTAGCCCTAATGAAGTGCCCCCGCCAAGAAGAAACCCGCCACGGACAGGTTCCAAACGCAATGGTCATAATGCAAATGGCCCGTTTAGACCCAGTGCATAGGAAGAAATACAGGAGGAACAGGGGGCTGGTGATTCTCGCTTGTATGTATGTGGCCACTGGAATGTGCAACGCTTTTTGGATGAGAAATTTAACATACTGTGTTTAGCGAAGGATTGGGACATTATAAGCCTAGTTGAAACATGGGAGGATATGCCCATGGACGCTACGGGATTCGAATGTCATTCAAGAGAGCTCCAATGGAAGAGTTTACGGTGGTGTCGCATTGCTAATCAAGAGAGGAGTATTCAAGGTATATACAAGATTGAAAAGTAAGTCATAAATCATTGTTTGAGTAGTGAGCACTCTGGAAAATAATGAAGTATTGTTGTTGGCAAGTGTTTATCTATCCCCAGAATCAAGCAGTTACGCATACGAAGACACCTGGGACGTTGGGAGATTAGTTTTTATAGGAAAAAGCAATCGGGTTGTCGTGTGATGATCCTAGGGGATTTTAATCCATACACGTACGCGTGAAAACGAAGCATGGTGTTTGTCTGGAAGAAAACATGAGGAAATGGATAGGGGCTGGGATTGTGTGAATGAGTATGATAGTGTGCGAGGTATAGTGGAGATGAGAAGTAAGGACCATAAAAGAAGAAGAAATAAAGTGGGAGAAATTTTATTGGAGTGGTTGGGAAGGAAAATTGGTGATTGTCAATGGTAGAGTAGGGGATGATCTTGAATTAGGGGTAGGTTTCACTAGTTTTTCGGGGTCACCGAGCGTAATAGCTTATATTTTAGTTGACGCGTTTCTTTTGCCCGATTGGAAAAATTTCAGGATTCTGCATGTGACAGGATCTGACCACGTCCCATTGGAGTTGGAAGTTGAGCTACGATGTCATCAACAGTCTCAACTCCAGAAAGGTAAACGAGAAAAGAGTGATGTACAAGTGTATAAGACTATTTGGGTCAAGGATATAGAAGAAAAAGATTTTATTAGGGCACTAGAAGAAGTGCAGATAGAGTCTAGACTAGATACATCCTATAGTCTTATTACGGAAGATCGAGTGGAGGAAGTTGTTAATCGGTTATCTCAGGTAATACAGGAAGCAACAGAAAGTGTGTCAATGAGAGAAAATACTCCAGAGAGGAAGAGGATAAAGATTTTTTTTTTACAGAGATCGTGAGGAGAAGAGAAGAGAGGTGTATCTGTACTGATGATAAAAGGAAAGGTGTCAAATGGAGAAGAATTGAAAAATAGGCTTATTGATTATAGAAGGACAAGGAAAGAGTACAGGAAGTTAGTTTCCCAAAAAATATGGAAGTTGATAAATCAAGTCTTAATAGAAACAAGTTATAAAGAAAAAAAAATTTGTTAAAGATTTTGGAGTAGTCTTAGGAAGGATCTTGGATCTAGAGACAAACACCGGAAACATGGCCGGCGGTACTCGAGAGAAAAGACGACGAAGCGATGAGGGAACAGATAGAGCTTGAAGAAATAATAGAGAAGCTTATGACCTTCAGCTACTACAGCCGTTTAAAGTAGAGGAAGTCTGGACAGCAATGACAACTATGAAAGGTGAGTCGGCGCCAGGGACTGATGGTATAACCACTGCTCTTTGGAATTGGGGTCGCGTTTTTTATGGCACTTGCCTTCCGGCCAAGTGCCATATACCGATCACCTTTCCGTCGGTCGGTCTGTCGGTCGGTCAGTCCGGTGATCGCGAGTTAGGGTACTTCCAGATATGCTAGGACGATGAAACTTGGCAGGCGTATCAGGGACCCGACCAAGCTAACCTGGAAATAATCATTTTCCCGATCCGACCATCTGGGGGGGAGTGGTGGGCCGGGGAATTCTGAAAATAAAGAAGTTTTTGTCACACTTTTTCGAGTTAAATTGGGGTACTTCTAGTTGGGCTAGGACGATGAAACTTGGCAGGAGCATCAGGGACCCAACCGGACTAACCTGGAAATAATCAGTTTCCCAACCCGACCACCTGGGGGGGAGTGGAGGGCTGGGGAATCCGGAAAATGGGAGTAGTGTGTAACTTTCGAACGGGTGATCGGATTGGAATGAAACTTAATAACTGAACAAATGGCATACCTCTGATGTTCCATTTGAAGTCCGGACCGGATTCAACAGCTATGGGGGAGTTGGGGGGGAGACCGAAAATCTCGAGAAACGGTTAGAGTGGAGGGATCGGAGTGAAACTTGCTGGGAAGAACAAGCATCTGCTCCAGATAAATCGTTTATACATTTGGAATGGATCCGGACACTGGAAGGGGGGGGGGGTGGAGGGGAGTTTCCCGGAATTCCGGTAATGGCGGTTTTGGGAATTTTCACGACGAAACTTGGGAGGCGAAACAGGGACCAGATCAGACTGACTTATAAATAAAAATTTACATGATCCGATAGTCGTGGGGGGAGTAGCGGGAGGGGGAATCCGGAATATTGAGTCAAGCGTAACTTTGGAACGGTTGATCGGATTTGAGTGAAATTTGATAATTGATCAGAGGACATGTCTCTGGTGATCTTTGTCCTGTCCGGACTGGATTCGACAACAATGGGGGGGGGAATACGAGACCGGCTCGGACTGGGGAGATCGGGATAGAACTTTGTGGGAATGATAAAGAGATGCTCTGGATAAATCACTTACAGAACCGGATTGGCTCCGGCGATTGTGGGTCAGTTTGAGGGGGGGTCCGGAATTCCGACGATCGTGATTTAAGTTACTTCCAGATGTGCTAGGACGATGGAACTGGGCTGGAATATTAGAGATTCGACAAGATTGGTTCAGAAATCGCCACTTTCCAAATCCGACATTCCTTAAATTACCAATCTTGACCGTAAATTTTGAAAATACTTTTAAGCAAATTATACATTTCATGATCCCCATGAGCCCATTATCATTTTTGCCTCAAGGGTTTTGCTTACAAATGAAGTTCTAGCTCCCTTAAAGTGCGCATCTGAGCCGCAAGGTTGAAAACTACTTTTTTTTATCAAACGATACATCTCAACACATGATCATTTGTTCCACAAGGGTTTTGCTTAAAAATTGATTTATCACCCTTAAAGTGCACATTTTAACCAAAAAGTGAAAAAAAAAACTTTTTACCAAACGGGTAAAAATCAATGATCCCTAAGGACCTGTGATCATTTTGTCTCAACAGCTTCTCTTACAGATGAATTTCTAGCGCCTATAAAGTGCGTATTATTACAGCCAAGTTTTAAAACAAAATACTTTTTCTCTAGCTCCCTTAAAGTGCACATCTGAACCGCAAAGGTAACATTAAAAGTACTTTTGATCAAACACTACATCTCAACCCATGCAAGTGCCATATGAGCTTACAGCTCTTGTTTGGTGCTGGCTTTGATATTCTCCTCGATCCAGAAGAACATAGTATGGCCAACCCAGTGTTGTCAATCGGTTTTGGTCCCGATGAGTCTGAAGTATGGGGGTGTGAGAAGATAGATAAGATAGAAGTCGTGCAGTTAGGTTATTTTAAAAAGTGGTTAGGAGTAAGTAAATTTACAAATAGTGTCGTTGCTAGGGGTGAGTAAGGTTTAACTTTTTTAAGAAATGTAAGACTAGTGAGTATGGTTAGGTTTTGGGAAAGGATTGCTAGGATGCCACGCGTTAGATTATTAAAACCTGCATATTTAGAAGCGTTGAAAGAAGAGTCGCTTACTTCATGGCCATATCTAGTAGAAAAGATATTGGATGATTGCGGAGTTGGTGAATTGTAAAATGATGGATTAGGAAGGGAGGAAGGAGTGACCAAGGTAGTGAAAGAAATACTTAAGAGCCAGGAAATACAGGTTTGGCATGCCCGGAAGGATCAATTGGAATCTTTGGGGTTTTATGCTACGGTAAGGGAGACATGGGGTGAGAATATAATGTTTAAAGTGGGTCTTAGACGGGACGAGTTAAAGATAATTATTGAACTGTTGGCAGATTGTCTACCAATTGGGGGTAGAAGACGTTATATTGGTAATTGTAAGCAGAAGTTCGGTCCTTATATCTGTCCGACGTGTGGGTGCGTGGATGAGAGTGTGATTCACATGCTTTGCGATTGTATTGAGCTGAGTGACTGGAGAAAAGAAGAGTATGATATATGCGTATTTGACGAAAAGTGGTTAAAACGAATTGTTAAGAACGAGTGTTTTGCTGGTATAAAGAAAATGGGGCGATTTTTGAGGCTAGCGATGAAACACAGAAGTAAATTTTTGGAACAAGTAAAACAATTTAAACGGAAATTATGTTTGAGTATTATTATATGTCAGTTTGTGTGTTTGTGTTGTTGTTTTTTTTTTTTGTCTGTTAAATTTTTGCCATGGCCTCGGGCTGCTTATAGCAATAAACTATCTATCTATCTATTAAAGAATGGGGATAAAAGCCAACATAGTAATATAGAGGGATCCAGTTGGGAAATACGGTGAGTAAATTATTCTGTAGGGCAATAGACAATAGATTAAAAAGATGGTTAGAAAATAAAGAGAATGTAAGTGGATTTCAGGCAGGATTTCGAGAGGATTACAGTACACTAGACCAGATATTTGTGTTGGATGTGTTAGTAAAGAAATTTACAAGAAAGAGAAGGGTTCGTTTATTAAAGGACACCTGAATGAAGAGTACCAAGTATCATCTGTATCTGTATGACTTCCGTTAACATTGCCTGCAGAAAACCCAATTCAAATACGAAATAGAGTTTCCAAGTTTTGATTTTTGCTCCATTTTGCATCTGTTCTTATTTCAGTACCGAACAATTTTAGAAATGAACAAATGTCTCCAATCAACCCTTCTTCTGGAATATTTGTTAACCAGTTAAGGCCAAACGTATATCTAGAAGAAATTCCAAAACGATCCGGCTAGCGCTGTAAAAGATTAGAATGAATTGCGCTTTTTGTCTTGGAGTCTGCATGTTTTTCCTCCAGAAACGAACTTCCCTATTTGAAAATGTCACGCTCAGGAGAAGAGTGCTCTCCGTGGACATGTCTGTAAATGCATTCTCCATGGTGTGTTCAAGTATGGTTTCATTGTTCAGATGTCCTTTAGAGGACTATTTAAGGAGGCACACCTAGAATCCTTGTGTGATGGAAAGAAGCAGTCTTGGGCACACCAGATTAAGTGTATGTTAGATACTACAGGTTTAAGTAATTTTTGGAATGAAGGGGAAGTTCCAGGTTAGGAGTTAGGAAGACTGACTAGAGTAGTTTGACAGACACTCCAAGAACAGGAAATACAGACGTGGTTTATGCGAGGTGAATCTCTGAGGCTGTATGCTGGGGCAGAAGAGACATGGGGGGGGGATTTTATTTCAAGGCAGGCAAGAGTTGGGTTTGTTAATAAGTATGAGGGTTTATGGGCTACCACTCGGTGAAAGAAGAAAGTATATGGGGAAAAAAGAGGAAAGATCGGGTCCTTACTACTTCTGCCCTATTTGTGGAGAAATGAATGAGGATGTATGCCACTTTTTGTGTGATTGTATAGAGTTACGGGGACTGAGGGAGGAGATTTTCGGGGTGGGGGAATCGATAAGAAATAGATTATTAAAATGATGGGAAGTAAAGATGTTAAAGAAACAAGAAATGTAGGCAAGTTCCTCAAGTTAGCTTTTAAACACCGGAAAGATTTCTTTTTATGGGAAAGTTGTGTTTATAGTGTTAATAAACATAAAGTAATCAGAGTAACTTAAAAATATTAAGAGTGTGTTAGTGAGTATATACGTATGTAAGATTGTTCAATTTTTGTTTTGTTTTGTTGCATGATGGCTTTAATGTTCAAAGAAATCATTCATTCATTCAGAGAATAAGTGTCATTGTTTCATGCCAGAATGGCAGTCTATTCATGGTTGGTGATTTGCTCATTACTGGTTGGCCAACCCCTCCAACTTACACTGTGCCCCTCTCCAACGTCCTAAAATCTAAGATTTTGGGCCAAATCTAGCCGTGCTTTCAATTTCCTTTGTTCTGCGCGCATCTAATCGCTGTATGCACAGGATAACTCTACTATATTTCAGTGTGAAATCTATCAGTCCATTTAGCCTTTTCTTCTGTATTAGGCCTAAGCCATTTTTTACATATACCAAACCACGACGCACTATTCAAATCGGACACACTAATTATCTCAATTCAGTCACGCTTAGGCAACACGCATAAAATCATTCATAAGTATCATTGTTTTATGCCAGCCTGATAGTCTATTCATGATTTGATGATTGGCTCATTACTGGTTGGCCATTCCCTCTAACCTACACTGTGCCCTTCTCCAACGTCCTAAAATCTAAGCTTTTGGGCCTAATCTAGCCGTGCTTTCAATTCCCTTTGTTTTGTGCGTATCTGTACTCCTTGTATGCACAGGATAATTCTACTATATTTCAGCGTGAAATCTATCAGTCCCTTTGGCCTTTTCTTCTGTATCAAACCATTTTTTACTTACACCAAACCACGATACACTATTTGAATCGGACACATTAATTATATCAGGCTATATCTTAGGCTACACGCATAGATATGTTTTTGTTTATACACACACTCTTTTGCCGGCCTGGTTTTCGGCAGTTCGAATAGCTATCCGATAACACTGAGCATCAAATTTATTATTTTTCACTTGCGAGCAAATACTCAATTACATAAAAAAAAGAACACAACACAAATAAAGTTTGTTCTTAAAAAATCGGCAACATCCCTTCAAATACCTAGCACAACCTATGTATTTCATTAAATTACACCAAAACACACAAGGCTTTCTTAAGTGTTTAGCTACCAGTGTTGCAACCAGTTCGCGAGATTGAAGGCCTAGTATCCTTCTGTGAAACAATACGTCCCTCATAAAATCCAATGACGAATTGACGCCAGATGCGATAGACAAACAATAACAATCACACGTGAGATCGAGGGACAAGTTATCTGAAGGGTGAATAAGCGATTAGGCTTTCGCTTCATATCGAGTCGCGCATTAGCCCCGTTGAAAAGCCAACTAGCGCTCACCACTGAAGTCGGAAGCTAGAATTGACAACTTGATGAAGTTTGACAGAACAGAGTTGGGTAGAGCACAAATAGAGGCAGAAGCATTTTAAACAGTTTCAAACACGGTTGGGCCTAAGAGGAATTGAAAATAGCCAAACAAACCTGGATAAAAGTATACCCGGAAGTAACTTGTTTGTTTTATGCTAACGCATCTAGTGGCCAAAAATGAACTAATCTGGAAGGAATTTTATGAAGAGCGTTTATGCTACAGAACAAAGTGGGATAAAAAAAAACAAAAAACCTAAAACTTTTTTAACCGGGAATGTTTTCGGAATGGGAACATGAAGACGTGAACATTCGACAACATTTGTCGGTGGTTTTTCCTGGAGATCACCCACTGATATTGTAAGTTACTATCAATCAAAACTTACCCTTTTACTTCGATATCGAATTCCGATTTCATTTCCATCGAAGCAACATATCGATTATTCCTCATGTTTATGTCGTTATTTAGCTGACTAGTTGTCTCAACTTCAAGCTCCACGTCGAACCTGCCCAGATCACTGTTCATATTGGAAGCGTCGAAGGTAACTTTAAGTTTCTGGAAAAAAATGTATGTTTCGAGGTCACCTAATTCAAAGAACAGAGTTAAGCACCGCCGTCCAACCAATCAAGAATGGTCAAACCTATATTATACCGGACAGTGAAAATCCGAGACGGTTTAGGACAATGGAAATGGCTACTGTCGTCGAAGTGTGAGAGTACATGCGGGCACATGACCACCGTTAACTTTTTCAGCTGTTATATGAGCTCTGATTTTATGGCACTTGCCTTCCAGCCAAGTGCCATATACCGATCACTTTTCCGTTGGGCTGTCGGTCGGTCAGTTAGATGATCGCGAGCTGGGTACTTCAAGATGTGCAAGGACGAAAAAACTTGGCAGGTATAATAAAGACTAGACCAAACTATTTTCGAAAGAGTCACTCCCCCGAACCGACTATCGTGGGGGAGCGGAGGCAGGGGGAATCCAGAATATTGACGTTTGTTTAACTTTTGAACAAGGGATCGAGTCTTGGCGAAACTTGATATTTGGAAAGACCTCGTGTCTGAAATGTCGGACTTCAAGTCCGGAACGGATCCGGTAATTTTGGGAATTGTGAAGGAAAACTGGAAATCGTGTGACACATTCAGAGTGGACGAATCGTGATGAAACTTGGTGGGAAGAACAAGCACAAGCCTTGGACAAATAGTTGACAAGACCGGACCGCGTCCGGGTACTGCGGGGGGAGTTGGAGGAAGGGATCCAAAATTTTGATAATCCTGAGTTTCGTTACTTCCAGATGAGCTACTATATACCACCGACCCGGAAATTTGAGGCATGTACAATTTTTGTTCCGGCAATCAGATCTCATTGAAACTTAAAAACTGAAATCGGAATCGTTTATTCTCAAATAGCTGTCAGAGCCTTTCCGAACTGGCCAGAAAGCTAAAACGTGCTATTCTTTTCAATAAGAAAAAAACATGCAATGCGCAATACTATTTGTTATAGCGGTCAGTAAAAAAAATCGGCACGAATGAGTTGGCGAGTCTGTTCATTTTGGTCTTGAACGGCACGATCCGAGCTTGTTGCACCGACGGGTACGACTGTTGGTTGGGGCGTCAGGCTTCACTCGAGAGAAGGATTCGGCCAAATTTCATATTGATTTCATTTCTTCGATCGACAAGCTCGGTAACTAAAGAAAGAGTACACACCTCTAATACTTTTTTTTCATCCGGATCGGATTTCTAGGTGTTCTTAAATTGCTGATCTTAACCGCAAAGCAAACGATACACAAGGGCTCATCTCATGATCCTTTTTGCCTACAGCGTTTTGCTTGCAAATGGATTCCTAGTCCCCTCAAAGTGATAATTTTAACCGCAAAGTGATTTTTTTTACCAAAATATACATTTTCTTGATCCCAAAGGGCCCATGATCGTTTGTGCCTCAAGGGTTTTGATCACGAATGAATTCCCTAAAGTACTCATCTTAACCACAAAGTTCAAAATGTATTTTTGACTAAATTGCTCATTTTTATGATCTTCAAGGGCCCAATATCATTTCCGCCTAAAGGGATCAGCTTAGAAACGAGTTTCCAGCTCCCTTAAAGTGCGCATCTTAACTGCAAAGGGAAAAATACAATTTTCACCAAACGATACATTTTCATGAGCCCCACGCAACATGATCATTTTTGCCTCAAGGGTTGTGCTCACAGAGGAATTCCTAGCCCCCTTAAGGGGCCCATTATCCAAGGGCCTAATTTCATTTCCGCCTCCAGTGCTTCGATGAGAAATTAATTTTCAGCTCCCTTAAAGTGCGCATCTTCACTACAAAGCGAAAAAAATACTTTTGACTAAAAGATACATCTTCAGGATCCCCAGGGCCACATGATCCTTTTTTGCTTCAGGGGTTACAGATGAATTCCTCGCCCCCTTAAATTGCGCATCATCATCGCAAATCGCAAAGAAATTGTCGACTAAACAATACATTTGCAAGACCCCCAAGGGCCTATTATCATTTGTGCCTCAAGAGTTTCGCTCAAAAAGGATTACAACAAACCCACGATAAGTTGACAAACTCCCACCGTCATCATCTGACCCAAATTTGCAAGTGCCATAGGAGCTTCTAGCTCTTCTTTCTTATATTTAAGCCATTTCTATAAATTCTATGTATTTTTCCTTTTTTTGTTTTGGACTTCAACGTAACCCCGTTTATAAGCGGTAAAAAAAAATGGAAATGGCAATGTGGAATATCTTTGTCCCCCTCTCTTTCTCTGTATGTACATATTAAGAAGGATGGAGGTGGGAGTAAACTTATTTTAAGGCGAAGCTTAACACGGGGGATTAAAAGGGGGCTCAATCAATACGTGGAGTTTATTCACCAGTTGCAGATGGGAGAAGGTAGTTAGGGACGGTGAGGTCAAAAGTTGTTCTCTATTTTTGTCTGATTTTTTTCCGAAAAAATGACGAATGGGTTGAAAGTTCTTTGTGGGATAAAATTTAATGGGAGATAGAGAATTAAGGTTGGTTGGTTAGATTAGATACGGCACATCGAAAAAACATTCTATATATTCTTTACTTTCTTTTTTCTTTTCTTTTTTGTTTGTGTTGAGGTGAGTTTGAAAGAAAGGATCAACTTTGGTTAATATCATTTGAAGTTTTTAAGTGGATACGTTTGGGATTTTTCAGTTGAACTTAGTTAGTTTGTTATATATTTGCATTAACCATGGCCAATTAGGCTTTCAGTACTAATAAATATCTGTCTATCAATCTATCCGCTGTAACAGGAATAGCTAAGCAGAAAGTGGGAGTCAACGGTGGAGTCCCCGAGATGCCAAATTTCGTAAGAGATGGGGATTTAATAAAGGACAACAATTTAGGACAGCATTTATGAAATATAAACTTCATGAGGTACTAGTCTTTAGCACGAAATGTTTTATCTCTTTTAATAGAAACAAGTGCGACACTAAAAAAAATATATGTATAAAATATATATATAAAAAATATATCCACTTACCTCTGTTATGTTCCCGAAAGGACTCCGTAGCTCAACGCGGAGCTGATGATGTGTCAAATTTGAATGCAAAGTAGACTCCTCAAGTGTTCGGTCAAGATTGACTTTTCGAGTCCAACTGATTTTCAGGACTGATGAAATAGCAGGCTCGTCCTCTGTATTGGTGATGATAACATCAAGGTTAGCAGTTTTGAGTTTTCCAAGAACTTGCATAGACCTGTTGGAAGAATCAACTTACTTTTGACATTTAGTAATAGTTCTCCTAAAGTCCGAAACTGAATTGGTTAGGAGTTTTGCTGACAGAAAAAAAACGTCACAAATGGCAAAACTTTGTCATAAACAAACTTTTCCGTTTCCTCATTACTTCTAGATCATAGTTCGAACTTTCATCGCATACTGGAATAAAACCAAAACTCAATCTTGATCTTTTAAATTGGATGATGGTTGAGAACAAATATCATTACATTGTTGATATCTTCACATACCCAGTTCGACCTGCTTTCGAGGAAAAAAACTACAAAGGCTCGAGTAATAGCAGATTTTCACTACACAGCATGCCTAAAATTTCTGATTTTCCCTCCCTCACTCCTCCAAGATGATCAGACCTGGGAAACGACTATTAAAAGTCAATCTTGTTGGGTCCCTGATGTGCAAACCAAGCTTCTTCGTCCTACCGCCTTTGGAAGTACACTAGAATACTCTTACCCCCCCCTCAACTCCCCCTACAGTTCTATGAACCAGTCCGGTTCTACTAATTCTTTGCAACAGCACAGAGAGCTTGCGTATGGTCAGGTTTAGCTGATTTCTCATGTTATCTAATCGATGTCACTTGGGTTCATCACCCTATCCGCATTTAAATTCTGATTCGGAGTCCGCCAATCTAAGAAACAAAGATCAGTATTTGCATTAGCCGTGACTGGAATTGTACCTTTAACCCTACCAGTCACCGACTCAAGCGTCTGTTTATCAGCAGTGAAATGAGCATAGCAGGAGAGGAACACAAACTATCCTGTCTGAACTTACTCTGCATCCGTGAAATTCGCTCTCACTGCCAGGTCGCACTGACAAACTGTGTCCTTACATGCAAAGGAGAATGCTGCGCTGCTATCAACCAAAGATTTTTTGCTCGGATTTCTTTCTTGCACTGGACAATCTTTGCAGAACTCTGTAAAAGTACACCTCTGAGAATATGCAGCGTGGAACGATGTATGCGAATTTGCAGCGAATCCTCCAGTATTGGGCCCCAGCGAGGTCACTTTCTTACTCAGTTCTGAAGAATCCGTGGATGGGGGTATACGAATGCAGGCTCTATTTTCCAACAGAGAAGCAGACATTTCCCCCAAAAGGCAGTCAGAAACTACATCAGCAGGTAGCTTAAATTGACTTATGTTTTCGACTCCCTGTCCATGTGTTCCTGTCGATCCATATTCACGACAAGTAAAATGGTTCAGCGTCCAACCGACCTGCTTATCTTCAAGGGTGCGAAGCTGACAAGATCTGCTGACGCACACGGCAATTCTTCATCGGTACGTAGATTTGGTCATCTAGAGCGTGTTCCACCCCTCTACCAATAGTAACTATTAGTTACTATTTCCGTTCCAGCCTCACGAAAAATTACTACGCTGACCGTTCCAACCTTCTCAAAATAGTAACTAATAGTAACTATTTGCTTAACACGCTCGGGAGCGTAGTTAGCGTAGTAACTACGCATCTCTGTAACGTGATTGGTCGGATCACCCCGCGGCCTGATATGTGACCGAAAAATTCAAAAAGCGTTCCAGCCTAGCGTAGTAACTACGGTAACTAGCGTAGTAACTACGGTAAGTAGGGTGGAACACGCTCCTAGAGTCATCTAATAGTCCGCGGGATCGCATGTCGAGTTGAACTGATGAAGTAAAATATCATTGTTCTGACCGTTGGAGCCCAACGACTATCAAAGCATAGATCTTACTAAGCGCCGATGCTTTAACAACCAAAAGGTTCAAATATAGACCCATTGTTTTTCTCCGTACTTCCAATACTTACCTCCATTAAATTAGCGATCTTCTTGTTAGTGTTTGTCGACCCTGTCTACGAATTCTAAAAGTGAGGGCTCAAAATAAAGCATCTGAAGTGCCGTGGCTAAAACTGGCTAAAAGTATACGTGTGACCTAGAATCAACTTTCTTAAATTATGTGTCTGCTATCCGGCGCAGCGTACCTTCTCTTTTCTATTTCATTGTCCCGGTCAAATCTGAATAAATCGTCCTCCTTCATCGTGATCCGGGTTCAAGTATGGGTTTGTATCGTGGACCATAAAGGTCAACTATATGCTAACGGGTACCCCAGTAGTTTTAGTTGGAAGTGTTAGTCACATGGAAGATCAATCTGTTTTGTCCATACACTACGTACTTCGCCTATTATTGTTATCAATAAAATCTGTGAACTTATGCACGAAGATACCAGGCTAGTGCAGCACTAGGCAGAAGTCTAAGAACGGTTGTAAAGGCACTCTTCTTGAACCTTGACATCGGGTCGGAATCTGTCATTCACCATCTACCTTCCATCCACTGGCTGAGAATGTTAAGCGTAGTGCGATCAGGCAAGCCTATCATTACAAGAGCACAGCAGTGCCATGCGAAATCCACCACCTTCTTCCCCATGCATAGATCTAGAGCCCTCAATTCAACCGGCCTGCCAAGTTGGCTGAGCTTGGTCTTGTAGCTAGACGAACAAATACGAGAGAATCGGTGAATCGAAAACTGCAGACAGTTTTTGTTTTGTTTTAGTTCGGTTGACCATGTGAAGGGTCGAAAAGGCCAAAAAATAACTTACTGTTTACACCGAGACTGGCACCTGAAGGCAGGATTACTGCATTCTCTCCAGGCTCAAACTTGGTGGGAGGGTCGGATGTACAACTTTGGTCTCTAAAAGAAATAAGAAAAACAGCTGGTTATGCAGCAAACTCGTTCTAGCGCAAACCGGACGCGGAAACCCGCATCCGTATAATCTTACCTTCACTTTTTATAAGCTTCACTGAGACGTGGGAAAAGTACTCGTTAGGCTCATTGGATGTTTTGTATCATATACTTTTATTTGTATTTTTAAATGAACAATGGCATCTCTTCGGACAAGGAAGATTTTGAATTGTTCATCAAAAGATGATTTATGTGACTTGCGTTGCTCCGTTTAGACTAAATGCAATGTAGTGCGGCGGAGTGCCACATCTTTGAACGTGTTTTTATCAATTCATTAACAATGGATGGCAGAAGGAGGTAGAGGGCCCTTACGGGAACACGAAAATGTATCCTTTTAACAATGCCTTTAAGTGACCCACCAACTTCAAGGGCGGGTCTCTATACTCTATCCCTGTTCATTCTAAGCGAGAAGATTTCCCAGCAAAAACGATGCCCTACGATCGGCTTTCGCGAGGGATACCCTCTTTCGCAAATTTCAGGCTAAAAGAAGTTGTTAAGCCGGAACTAGGGTGAAAATGCAACGTTTTGATTGTCTCCAGTCAAGTGAAGTTTGTTGTCTCTCCTGCATTGTGCTTTTTTTAAGGTTAAAAAAAAGTTTTATTCGAATCAAGGGCCGTGATTCACGGTGGTTGACATAAATGAAGAGCTGAACGCACAAAGGTGATAACTCGCTCTTTTTTATAAATTGAGTTAAGATGTCCGGGCCACTTCCTACCGAGATACTCAGTCGAAAAAAATAAAAATAGAAACAGAGAGTAAAAAGAGAAAGAGAGAAAAAAGAAAAAAGGAGAGACTTAACATCTTTGTGCGCTCAGCTCTCCAGTTATTCAATGCTACACTGTCAGAAGTTTCATAACAGATAGCGCATAACACTTTCAAGAATAACACCTTTTCACTTAGAAGTTAAGTGTTATGACCAATTAAGTTTACACTATTTCGTGCCTAGATCTGCAACAACACCGTCAATTGGTAAAACTACTAGCGGGAACAAAAGAAACATAACAGATAACATCCCAAAGTGTTATCTGTTGAAACCGGCATCCTTTTGTTGTCGTTATGTAACTTCTGACAGTGTAGTATTTTTACCAATTGAAGGTGTTGTTGGAGATTTAGGCACGAAATAGTGTAGACTTAATTGGTCATAACACTTTATTTCTAAGTGAAAAGGTGTTATTCTTGAAAGTGTTATGAGCGATCTGTTGTGAAACTTCTGACAGTGTATTCACTCCTTTTGCTTTCATCGCGACTGCGCTGGCGATCAGGCAACAGGAGGATCGCTGGTTCCGGGAGATATCACAGAAGAATAACAAGTTAAAAAGCAGTTACTTACTCTAACCGTTTCCCTAGCTCAGCTTCTAGGCTAAATCTGAGAGGGGTGTCATTGTCGAATTGTTTGTTCGTTGTCGAATCCTGGAAGAATCAAATACTCATCAGTAATGTTCCCCAAATTTTTAATTAAAAATATCATGTGGCCTGTATAAGTCACTGCGTAAAAGAGTTAAAGTCTTACCTGGACGACTCCAGTGAAGTTTTCACACGCTGAACTATCCCGTTTGAATTCCGTTTGATAAATGAAAGTCTGGTTAACTTTGGCATTTCCCCGGTAGAGTACCACTCGTGGAGCTTTCATGTATCCTACTTCTGTCTTGAGCGTCAGCTTAACACCTAAGATTTAAAAAAGGGCATGAACTAGTGCGATCTCCCCTTGATATCATAACTCGTCCATTTGTTTTCGTTGTCTTTTAAAATTTCATTGTTAGCTTTGGACAGTCAGCAGACTATTGCTATTGCATCTTGAACGCCTTTTCTGCGCAGTTTATAGACACAGGCTCGTTAACAAAACAAACTGACATGCTGTCTGTGACTGACCTACCAAGACACGAAAAAAACACAACTAGCTCTACGTTGCCTGGGTAACGTGAAGTGTTGCGGCAACCTTTGTACGGCTTCGCCGACTAAAGTGTTGCGATAGCAACAGATTGGTTTTGTTCCATCGCCATCGGTTAAATGCTGGTTGTCAACCTATCAAAGCTTCCAAAACGATACGTTCAAAAAAGAACAAAAGTAATCACATGATCAAATTCCTCAGCGCTGAAAAAAACAACAACAAAAGAATATTGGAAGTAAGGAACTAAATTGACTTCACAGCCAAGTGAACTGTATCCTTTTCAATCGTACACATGGTGACGGATGAAAACTTGGACCACTATCTTAAATAATCTAGTTGGTATTATAAAGCTATCCGTAACTTTACAGGATTAAAATAGGCTACTATAGATATACACCAATTTACAGAGTTTTCTAGCCCCTCATAAAACCCCTCTAGCAACCGATTCGTACTTATAAGTCCTTCTCCCCGTGATAGACATCAAATACACTCGAAACAAATAATAGGTACACCAACTAGTAAAAGTTTCAAAATCCCTCATCGCCGAAGATAATTATAGTTTAACTGCCGAGCATTACTTACAAGTCCCCTAAACGTCTTACTATTGGGAACCACATTGTTCTTACCGCTAAAAACACCGGAAACAAATAATAAGTACACCAACTAGCATAAGTTGCAAACCCACCATCGCCGAAGATATTATGGTCTAACAGCCCATTGTTGCTTGCAGGTCCCCTACTTGTATCACAATTGGGACCGGCCTATTTTTGGTTTCAGTGTGTACCCTACTACTGGAGTTGTCAACCCCTCTATACTTTCAAAATGTGCATCTCATGAAAGAATTTTTGTACCAAAACACCTATTGCATATACTTTGATCAGCTCATCAAGAGCTATCGATTGCCGTTGAAAACAAAATCTATCTGTATTAGTTCAAAAGTTGACTTTTTTGCCGTAGGACAACTTTCTAATATCACCAGTTAGAAAGGAGCAAAGGGTAAGCTCCAATTTCTTTAGCATTGAGAGAACTTTTAAAGTTTAAGAGGCATATCTGATACCATTTCTCTACCGCAATCCCAAGAGCAAAAAATGGAATGATGAACTAATGCTGAAATCACGAACTGAAATGAGTAGAAACAATAGATGGCAGCACTTTCGGACCCGTGGGAAAATGACACTTTTTTGTTTCTCCAGATTTGTCTATTTATCATTCGAAGAAGATATATTGGCTGTGGGGCCGGGCAACTGCCTCACATATTTAGCAATTATAGATTTTAGTCCATATTCAGTTTGAAACGGGTGCCTGCCTGCTCGCCTGCTAGAACGGAGGTTTCCACTCGAAAGCAGAAACATGGTTTGATGAAATGAAAGCTTGGCTGCACAACTTCTCTCTGACATAGGCTATTCAACTCCGCTTCACTTCACACACCGTAGGCTGTGGCTCGAGGACAAGCACAAACCATCCTTTTTGGCCCCAGGCAAGAGTTCTACGGAGCTTTCCAAAACCTAATGTCATATTCATCAATCCGGCCTAAGGTCCACACTTTCCGTAAAAACCGCACAGGTTAGACCCTTACCACTTTCCAATAATAAGCTGAAATTGGCGGCATAGGAAAAAAAAAGAAGAACTAGGACAAAACCAAAGTGTTGCTCTCGCAACACAATTAGGCCGTTTCCCATTGTGCTAGTGAGCCGAAACGACACAATGTTAGCGTATAATCTCTCCGCTTAAAATCCATACTTCTTTTTGGGTCTACACCAAGGAGAACGAGATGTGTAAAGGTTACCTACGCGGTACAGCGTTGAAGAGAAGGTACGCAACGCTATGCATGACAACACAAAACTAATTTAAGACAGTTAACCGCTTCACCAGAACCGTAACGGAAAAGATAACAAGACCAAAGGTTTCGATGGGTTCCCAAAAACTCAATATTCTCTTCGCCAGATCCAGACTTCAAAAGCCTCCTTGAACGTTTTTACTCTTAAAAGTTAGAAACAGATTAAGGCCAAATAGCTAATCATCAGAGAAAACCGAATTCAGGTAATAAGCTGATCGAAACGATCCTGCCTTACTTCTGCCAATTTTCCGGTTTCGGCAAAATACCGGAACTACTTGTCCGGCGAAAAAATAAAACTCAAAAATGTAATCAGCGTATCTCTTTAACCATATATCCAACATCTAATCGACTTCAAATAAAAATTTAACTTGTAACAAATCTTCCGGTTTCAGCCGGATTCCAGACTAACTATATGTCCGGCTAAAAAAATGTTTCTTAAATACGAACTCAGCTTCTCTTCTTAACCCTAAATCGGACATCTAATCAACTACAAATACAACTTTTGTTTTTTACTAATTTTCCGGTTTCAGCCGCATTCCCGACGAACTACTTGTTACCTTCAAATCGAACATCTAATCAACCTCAAATAGTCCGGGCGAACTACTTGTCCCGCGAGAAAATGGTTTTCATACTCGTGTTCAGCATGTCTTCTTACCTCTCATTAGCTGTTTTAAAATATTTCCAATTTGAACCCCCTCCCCCACCCCTAAATATGGGTACAGAGCACATCTAAAAACTCGACCTTTGCCTTGACCCAGAGGATCCTCCCATAAGTTTGATCAAAATATCTCATTTCCTTCGAGAGTTATCGTGCTCACAGACGGACAGACGGACAACTTTTGCGACGTCTTAGGTATCCCTCCACTTACGGTTTGGGATCCCAAAAATCAGGTTCGGATAGGCTAACCCACGCTTTCATGAGAATCGTATTTGCAACTGACTTCTATATCGCCGTTCAAGGCTGTTTTTTGTTGCTGTTTCGTTTCCAATCTTGTCGATGCAGCCGCAGCAGCTTATTATTGCTTTCGGCTTTCAGCAGGCTGCAGCTGTATGACTGTCTACCAAGAAAACCAAACACAGATATACCTCTTTGTTAACGCTAGAACCTAATCTTATTTCGCTGCCAAATATTAACATTTTCAACGCGTTCGGGAAATCTATTCGTCCGGCGAGAAAAATTAAGTTGACATGACAGTTAAATCAGCAGTCTCATAGACTCTCTAAATACATGGCTACGGATCTGTGTACATTAGAAACTTGACAGATAAACTTTAATAAGTCGTAGGTATTCTGTCAATTACGCTTTGAGGCCCATAAATTGGTTTGGGGCGAGGCTTCATATCAGGAAATCGATAACAGGCTCTTTGGTACTTCAAACTTACTTACAGACTAGGTCAAGATCTACATGGGCTTCGTAGTTACCGCATGCTCTCAGATTGAACTTTGCACCTTTCTCGGCTGTGACAGAAGTGTCTGGTTGAAGTTTGAGGCTGAAGCTGATTACCGGACTCGAACGTAGAATGACGACATTATCGGAGTTGAAGGCACCAATGGCAAGATCTAGAAATTACCAGAGATGGGCGAATCCGACCATGAAAGGATTCGAATCCGAATCCAGGGCTAGGTGCGAATCCGATTCTGAATCCGAATCCACCAGTTCGTGCTAAGGATTCGAATCCGGATTCGAATCCGACCTTTAAAAAACTCATATCATACACGCAGGTTATCGTCTAAAAGTCAGTGGTGACGACAATCACTGATGTCTAAGGTAATCGGATAGCGTGACAGATTACTGATGATGGTTGGTGGGTGAAGATCAAAAAGTTGGATTGCCAAAACCCACTGTTTAAAAACTGGGAAACGGAAACTAGAAGGATATAGACTAAAAATTTGAGCGGATTCGAAAGATTGAGGGTTTGGAATCCGAGTCCGAATCCGAATCCAGCCTGACAAGCAGAAGATTCGAATCCGGATTCGGATTTGCCCATCTCTAGAAATTACGCGTGAGCTTTTTTCTCTTCGTTTTGGTTGTCAGTGGTGACTCGCGCAGAAAAAAACCAATTTGATTCCATTTCCGGCCGCAGCTCATCATTCTGCGTCAGAATAGCATGTTTGTCCGAGAAAACTGGACCATAACAGAAATTGTACTTTTTTGGCAAAATCGGTAAAAAAAATTACAATTAACTTTGTTGGTGCTTTTGCGAGAAATATGACTCACATTTTTTGTCTCAGCCTGTCAATTTCAGCAGAATCACAATTCAGATCAAGCAACAAAGCACCACAATCGCAATTCAAATCAAGCAAACGGATGATACACCCACAAGTATTAATCTTCTGTAAGAAAGTACACATGACGTTCCTCCTATACTGCTTTAGCTATTTCTACATTTTACGATCTTTTCGTTCCATCAGTTCAATCTACTCTTCAATTTATTTTGCCACTTAGTTCATGTTTTGCCATGACCAGTCAACTCGTTTGTTAGGAAACCATCAACCTGAAGGATCTATGTCATCACAATCACTTACTATCCCTAGTTAGTTTCATCTCTCTTTTGCCTAATTACTAAATCATAACTTCACTAAATTTGTGATATTTCCCGTAGCTCACTGCAGATGAGAATCTCGACCAAAGCGAGACCCAAATCCTTCAGGAAGGGGCTTATATTGAAAGAATCCGAAGAAGGAAGTTCCTGGACCTGATGCTGGAAACGGTGCTTGAGCATATCGGACCCGACAGCGTGGAGCTACTCTGACGTTATCTTGTTTAGTTTTTTGTTTTTTACCTTTTTACCTCTGCTCGAATTGTCAAACGTTTATGAAGTGCTTTTTCAGAAGTGCTGAAAAGAATTTCCTGTAACAACCTAATAGCTTCAGTTTCTACGATTGACTCTTCGAAGCAATCTAATCCCATTTGCACGATCAATTCTCACATAGGGGAGACTGGGGTGAGTCCGGACGTTTTTGACTTCATGGTCTGTGTGAGTCACATTTTTAACATCACAGCTTTCGTTTTTACATTAAAAGGAAGCTAAAGCATTCAGCTATCACCCTGATTTTTTTCAGACTCCCTCCTTTTTTAGTTTTTTGGTAACTTCACTTAAAGCTGACCCTGGTCAAGTGTCCGAAGTCACCCCATATATGGGGTGACTTCGGACATACATGGGGCGACTTCGGACAGTATTTATAACAAAGGCAAGTTCAGTGCTTTATTCAGTTACTTTCCAAAAATTATTCACACAACTAATAGGTTCAACTTCTGGAGCATAAAACAAACAGAAATCCGTGTTCCGGTGTAGGGTTTAGCATGATATCTATTTCACTGAATAGCCCGAGAGGTCACACCCGAAGACAAGACCTTTAACAGCCCGGCCTGTGCCACCAACAGCTGATGGGACTGGCAGCTTCATCACCACGTCTTCCAAACTTGTTTCCACGCAATAAATTACTATCTACAATAAATTACACCTTAAATTACTGTCCGAACTCGCCCCATGAAAAACGTCCGGAGTCACCCCACGTGGACTGATTCGGAAAAAATGGCCGCCAAAAATAAATGGCTGAACAAAATCACTCGTAGCTTGCAGCAATCCTTTGTAGGAGACCCTTCTAAGCACCGGTGAAATGGCGATTTATACAGATTTTTTTTTCCGAACATATCTGTCCATTCCTGTTACTAAAAATATTTCTAAAATCCATAGAAAATTTAGTTTTTACCTTTTGGTCGGCCCTGTTTGCATTAGAATTTTCTAACTGCCCGCCGAATGTGCGCTACTGGCGTGCGATCTAGTGGTAATTTTAGGGGGAAAATAGTAACAAGCGTTTGGCACAGATGCTCAACGTCCGGACTCGCCCCAGTCCGAACTCACCCCAGTCTCCCCTATACAGGAATGAGTTTACGTGATCCTTCTTCGACAAACAAGGTGACTCGCTCTACAAGTGCCATATGCATTTTCAGCTCTTGTTTTTAATGGGGAGGGGAGGGGGTGCCAGTAGGGAGCTGTTACCGGGCTGGTTTGTCCGGGGTAGTCGCATGGGGTTTATTCGCCGGGGATGGGGCTTAGGCGGAACGCCTGACTAAAGTGATTCTATTTTACATTAAAATTAATTGAATTAGAAGTGCTGAAAAGAATTTCCTGTAACAATCTAATAGTTTCAAACCAGTATTTCCATCATGTTTTTTTTAGTTCCTTTGTAAGCTAGATAGATTTTTCAAAGAAAAAACTATTCTGAAAATTTTAACTTTGTTTCGAGGTTGAGTACCGTACCCATTCTATACAAACCAAGCCCACTTCCTCACTTGGAATGCAAGAGGTGATTCCTTGAAAACAGAACATAAGAACGTGAGTGGGCACTAATTTTATATTTTGCGACCAATAAATGACCAGGTGTTCCGTCTAAAATCAAACCGTGTCGTCAGAGGTTTGAACCCGGGACCCAGGACCTCCACTTCTACTCCAAGTCTACCGATATATTTTCGTGTTACTACGAACACGCTCGGGCAGTATAATGCAGCAAAAGTTGAACACTGTCCAACCTTACCTGCATATCCATTTCGATCGATATCGACCGCACCACCTAGTCCGAAACCAAAACCTTTCAGATGGATCCCCTTCGGTTGAAAATCCTTGCCACTGATTCGCTGAACGTATGCGTCACTAAGACCATCTTGCGACCCGTAGTAGACATAAACAGAACCGACGCCACCGGATTCAAACGGCGCTGCGATAGCTACATCTATGAAAGAGGTGGTTAATTATTCTACTCTTCGGTGGTTTTATTATATCCCATGTTCAATCCACGCCATTATGTGATCGACGAATGAAGCAATTAATTTCTTGCACGAAAAAACCCAAGGGGTCATCGTAAAAAACAAAACACTGCAGAATGGGCTCACTGTAGGAAAATACTAACGAAGAGAAATCTGGCCGGCTTACAAAGATCCCTCATATTTGAACTTCAGATCTTATGTTCCGACCAATCCCGTAGGCCTAGTAGTTGTAAGGGAAGGGGAAACACACTCGATTCTTCGGACACGGATAAGAAATGTCGTCTCTGCTTGGATTACGTTATACGTAGATTCTATCCTTGGATAGTAAGAATAGAAGCAAATCAAACAAGTCTATCTAACTCGACTGATCCTCGAGTGTCAGGTATTGCGGCTTTTTCAACCTCTTGGTTCGCCATCTAACCTCCAAAGTTCAAAGACATTTTCCAGTCTTAAAAAGGACATACAAAGGTTCGAAACCCGAATACATTTCCAAATCCTAAAAAGGCATATTCTATGACACTCAGAACAAGAGCTTGAAGCTCATATGGCACTCCAAGGCTTGCTAAAAGGATGGACGTAGGAATTCGTCAATTCGTGGGTTTGTTGTGATCATTTGTAAGCAAAACTCTTGAGTTGAAAATGATGATCGACCCATGGAAATCACGAGAATGTATTGTTTGGTAAAAAACATATTTTTTCTTTGCACTTGGCTTTGATGACGAACACTTTAAGGGCGCTAGAAATTCATCCGTAATCAAAACTCTTGGGGCAAAAATTACCCTGGGCCCTTTAGGATCATGAATATTTATGGTTTGGTGAAAAGTATTTTTTTTACTTTTCGGTTAAGATGTGCTTTTTAAGGGTACTAGAAATCCATTTCTAAGCAAAACCTTTGAGACAAAAGTTATCATGGGCTCATGGGGATCATGAAAATGTAGATGAGTAGGCTACTTTAAGGGATGGTCAGATCTGGGAAGTGACAATTTCTAAGCCAATCTTGTCAAGATTTTCAAGCCAAGTTTCATCGTCCTAGCACATCTGGAAGTACCTTAAATCCAACTCCCTCCAGAGTTACCGAATTCGGTCCGGTTCTGTCACTGATATATCTACGTCTTACGCTTTTTCTTCCCACCAAGTGTCATCCCAGTCGCTATACTCTAAGCGTGTCACAAAATTTCCTGACCCAAACCCCCGCCAACTCCCCCACCAAGTTTAATCCCGATCCGTCCACTCTGAACATGTCACACGATTTCCGGTTCCCCCCCTCCACCTCCCCCAAAATTCACCGGACCCACTCCGGACTTTAACTGTGAAATCTGAGACACGAGGTCTTTCCAAATACTTTCCAAAGGTTCATTAAGATCCGATTCTCTGTTAAAAAGTTATAAATACGTCAATATTCCGGATTCCCCCTCCCTCCATTCCCCCACGGTGGTCGGATCGGGGAAATTACTCTTTCCAAGTTAGTTTGGTCGGGTCCGTGATACGCCTGCCAAGTTTCATCGTCCTAGCACTTCTGGAAGTACCCTAACTCGAGAACAGTGGACCGACAGACAGACCGACCGAAAAGTGATCGGTATATGGCACTTGAGCGAAGCTGCAAGTGCCCTAAAAACCGAGAAATGATAAGATATTAAGACAGTTCTTCTAATTATTCGGCTGATATTATTATTCAAAGACGACCTGTCACAGTCTAGAGAAGGAAACTACGTATGAAACGAACGAAGCACATAGGATGGTATTTTACTATTTTCTATTGATTTCAAACAGAAGCCGCTGGTTTACACTTCCAGGGTATTTTTTCAGTAAGCAGAGTGCTAGTTTACCATCAGTACTGAGATTTTAGTCTGGTTCTAAGGTGAAAATTTTCAATCAAATCTTCGATTTGCACCACTTATGTTGCACAATATTCTGTGCTGACGGAATGTGATGTAAAAACTACGACTTGAATGTTTCGAATTATTTAGCACTTTCTGTTTTTTATGGCCGTAGCCCCATAAGACTAAATTCTCAAAGTAAGCGTGTAGATTTCAAACGCAAACCACTGGGTGTGCGATGTCATTTGCTTCCAGGTTATGCAGTCTCTACAGATTGATTATGGATCAGGCCAAAATGTTTTGCTCGAAAACTTGCACTGTATTGGGAAAGACTGATCGTGATCGAATAATCGGTAACGAATCCCGAGACAACGAAAATTTGGTGACTGACGAGACAACGGGAGCTGAAACAAACAATGAGTGGGCGTAAATACTAGCATGCTCCTTTAAACCTTATCTAAACCGTATTCTTAATAAGGAATAATGCATAAAAAGTGTCTTTGGTGCTCCCCTACCCTCCCTCCCCACCCTTCAGTTACGCCCTGCCTACAGTCAATGATAAACCAAATCAAGACCAGTGAAGAATAGATTGGTGGTAGGTGGTTGTAAACAAAACCCTCACGCTTCATAACAAAATGAGCTTGATTCGCTTACCAGGGTATTTATCTCTGTTGATATCACCAATTAAGGTCATGCTCGTCCCAAACCTTCCTTGTGATGTGGAGCCACCTACCAATTCCTTAGGAGCTCGGAGGAACTGCAACAGAAAAGCAAGAATTACAACAAGAATCCCCACGCAGTGCTTTCAGAGAACTAAGTCTGTAAGCCTCAGTGTGCCGTAATTTACTCGCCTCTTTTCTCTTTGACGTTCTAATTTTTCCGCTTCTTTTTTCCGACAAACAAGTACAAGATCTTGACAAGCAAAGCTTTTACTGTTTGCAACAAATCTGAAAAATTACACTCGAGTAAGGCTGGTTACTAAAAGTCGGGGCTATCTCAGGTTGGTGTCGGGAATACGTCCGACATTTGTAAGAATGGTGATATTTTTTGTAATTAGGCAAACAGAATTTTGGCAAATACATGCTACTCAACACACGATCAGGAATCCAGTTCAATATCTCACTAACTTATTTTACTACTATAAAACTACTGTTTGATTCGTACCATAGCTCTCACCTCGATATGAACCGAGCTTAGACAAGGTAAGAGCAGGAGATGTAGGTGAAAGATCTCACACTAAATAACCAGTCGTTCCCAAGCCATAAGAATGGTCAGATCCATCTTTTCTACGAGTAGAAACATGGTCAGTAAAAGCTTTCGAGGCAAATACCTTTAAAGGACGCCTCTCGCTTTTTCTGCCTTTCATGTTATCCCTTGCTTCGCCATTGTTTCGCTTTGTACCTACATGCTTAGCGCTTTTTTGGCCTAGCCGAGTTTCGACAGTCACGCAACGCAAACTTCGCCGAAAGCTTGAAGGTCCGTAAAACGCCTCATTCACAAATAAAGACATGATAAGCTTCAAAGTTGTATTTTCCATTCTGAAAGATGGTATAGACTATCAGGTCTACCTTCTGATTTGGACTTGTTTTGTTTTGGATGGTTCTCTCACTTTTAAACCAAGGCATGTTCTGTTTTCAGTAATTTGCGCCCATCCTCCACGTCGAAGAGATGGAAGGCTGGAAAAAGTGGACAAGCGCTAACAAGACAATCGATATTACCTCGTAGAAAGTAATTGTATTTTTGAAAATGGTATTTGTGAGCCGTATACCGTGAAAAGATGATTTCTAGTAGGACTTGTGCTTTAAATTGTTTGACCAGGGATGTCGCCAAAAAAAAATGAGGAATGAAACTCAAAGACCGCCTCAGCAACAACAAAATAAGGCGACGTTCCTAACTAAGAACTCCAAAACTTGAAGGGTCCTCTTTAGTACAGAAATGCGGTCCTGGTTTGAGTATGTGAGCAGAAGAGATTACCCGATCCTACCGAACAAGAGGTTGCTCCACTGACGGACTGGCAGAAACTCTGACGGAGGCGAGCGAAAAACATGTCCGAGTATTCTCAAAGACGATTTTGAGCTCAGTGAAAGTTTAAACTCTCGTGAAAATATTTGGGTGGGACCCCTAAAAAAGATTTGAGCGTTTCTTGTACCAAACAGTGCTCGATGGTGTTCTGTCCCAAATCCGTGTTACCTTCGACGTGCTAAAACCAAGTTTAAGTGGTCATGTCAGTGAAG
This sequence comes from Branchinecta lindahli, assembly GCA_023053555.1. NCBI lineage: Eukaryota > Metazoa > Arthropoda > Branchiopoda > Anostraca > Branchinectidae > Branchinecta > Branchinecta lindahli. The sequence continues at coordinate 23,635,964 of JAKZAO010000006.1, forward strand.
CTATAGCTCGGCGAAATTCCTAGAGGAGATAAGCCATGGTCTGAAAGTTGCAGAATCTTTCGCAGTCCTCATCCGAAAAGTAAGACGAGACACGAGATTGCCAGGCTTGACTCCGATTCTGGCCTGGTAAAAGCTTGCCAAAGTCCAAAACTCTGGTTTTCCATGTGGAAAGAGTGTAACCAGCCGCGATCGAGCGTCTTTAACTGGTTGTGAGGGTACATAAAGCAAAGTTTTGAAAAAGCTTTCAGGGATCACCAGTGCAAAGAAAAAGTGGGATTCACCCAGCGAATAGTGATTAATCAAACTTCCAATCCATCTTCTCTTCCATCTGACGTTAAGGTGTCCATCTTCATCTTCTCTTTCTTGTTTTGTTCTTGTTTGCAAAATTTGTTTTTGTGCAGTGATTTTGTATCTGCTTTTCTACGTTTCTTTTCATTTATTTCATCCGAAGTTACTCATTATTTTCTTGTGTTAAAATTTGCTTGTGCTTGTGTTAAACTTTCCACTTCAAAGGAAAAAATTAATCATGTTCATCTTTTTTGCATTGTTACTTCGATCTGATACTAGGTATGTCACTACAATTACTTTTTTGGAGGTTGATATTTGGATTTTGAGGTTACTTCGATCTGAAACTACGTATGTTACTACAATTACTTTTTTGGAGGTTGATACGATATCGTATCATCCTCCAGGGAGGCTGATACGAAGCCGTGTCATCCTCCAGGGAGACTGATACGAAGCCGTATCAGTCACCATCAGATGTTCCCTGAGCACCTGGAGGATGATGCGATATCGTATCACCCTCCAGAGAGACTGATACGAAGCCGTATCAGTGTATCAGATGTTCCCTGAGTCACTTTTCCTCAAATACTGAAAAGTAGAAGCTGAACTCCGAAAAACAAAAAGACATTACTTTCATTAAAAAAAAAAACATTTCAAGCAACATTGAAAAAAGGAAAATAAATGTTGAAAAAATGATAGAACATCTTACTCTCTTAGACAACCAGCCTATGCCCTATGTCATACCTTGTCACAATCAGATTACCACTGAAAACACAACTTGTCAACTGAAACAACAATCAGTCCGGTCTCAATGTGAAAAATAATGCGTCAGACTGAATTCCCAAATCACTGCCTGTTCGAAAAAGTTATAATAGTTAACATACCTCAATCTCTGTTGATATCGGTATAACAACCTCTACGGCCATTTAAAAATATAAGCTGAGCGCAGCGAGCTCTGACAGGTTATTTTCAATGGCCGTCTGGTTGTTATTTTCTGATATCAACCTCGATGTCTGAAGTTGACCTTTAACAAGTGCGCAAGTGGTCAGAGGAGTGTGAAAGTAAAATTTGTATCATATTTTATATACAAACAGCGTTAGAACCAAGACATTTCACATCCCGAATAGCCAAACAAGTATTGAAATAAACTAATTTGTAATCATCCCACTTTAAAAGCTTTAAATGTAAACAAACCGCAAGTATAAATCCAAAGAGAAATCCTTGCACGAAAAGCTTGAATTCAAACACTGACTGTTCTTCAAGCGAGTCCGACCCTTTAAACCTCTTTTCCATTGGCAAGGTAATAACACGTGCAATAAACCAAATCGTAGCAGCCTAATACCCGTCACAATTCATTAAGAACGGCATACTGTCGATCATATGACAAAACCGTCCAATTTCCAACTGTTCGTGAAAGATGAAAGTAAGTCGCGTCGTACACTAAAATCCTCACCCATAGATACATCTCCCCAAATATACAAGAGTTGAACTTGAGACCTCACATGGATTAGCTTAGCTCATAGGAAATCTGGGCCCAGCTGCCCATGAACAGGAGGGGGGGGGGGGTCGGAACCCATCAAAATGCGTATTTACACCTCTATTTCCTAAAGTACACCAGCTTAGAGTTTGATTCCAGTCACGGGTCAAAACTTTTCTTCATGGGCAATTTGGGCCCACTTGCCCATGAGCTTTGAAGTAAGCCGCTTGGTCTTCTTTGTCGATGTTACACCAAAATCCGAATCCATACAGACATATCCACAAGTATACAAGATTGAACTCAAGACATGTCATAGACAACGTTACTCGTGGAAAATCTGGTACTCTTCATTCAGGTGTCCTTTAATGAAACTTGATATATGGAAGGGCCACTTGTCTCAGACCTTCCATTTTAAATCCAGACCGGATCCGGTGACATGGGGGGTAGTTGGAGGGGGAAACCGGAAATCTTGAAAATCGCTTAGAGTGGAGAGATCTGGATGAAAGTTGGTGGAAAGAACAAGCACAAGTCCTAGATACGGGATTGACATAACCGGACCGGATCCGCTCACTTTGGGGGAGTTAGGGGGGGATCCGGATTTCTAGTGATCCCGCGAGTTCGGTGCTTCCTGATGTGCTAGGACGATGAAAATTGGCAGGCATGTCATGGACCCGAACTGATTGACTTGATAATAGTCGTTTCCCGGATCCGACCATCCGGGGGGGGGGGGGCTGGAGGGAGGGGAATCCAGAAAAATGAGGTATTTTTAACTTACGAACGGGTGATCGGATCTTAATGAAACTTGATATATAGAAGTACCTTCTGTCTCAGACATCCCAGATTAAATCCGGACCGGATCCGGTGACATGGGGGGAACTGGGGGGGAAACCGGAAATCTTGGGAAATGCTTTGAGTAGAGAGATCGGGATTAAAGTTGGTGGAAAGAACAAGCGCACAAGCCCTAGATATGTGATTGACATAACCGGGCCGGCTCCGTTCACAGTGGGGGGGGGGGTGGGGGGGATCCGAATTTCTAGTGATCCCGTGAGTTCGGTACTTCCTGGTGCGCTAAGACGATGAAACTTGGCAGGCGTGTATGGGACCCGAACAGGTTGACTTGAGAATAGTCGTTTCCCGGATCCGACCATCTGGGGGGTGGGGGTGGAGAGAGGGGGAATCCGAAAAGTGAGGTATTTTTAACTTGCGAACGGGTGATCGGATCTTGATGAAACTTGACGTATAGAAAGATCTCGTGTCTCAGACGCCCCATTTTAAATCCAAACCGGATCCGGTGATATGGGGGGAGTCGGATGGGGGAACCGGAAATCTTGTGAAACGCTTAGAATGGAGGGTTTGGGATGAAAGTTGGTGGGAAGAGCAAGTGAATAGCATAACCGAAATGGATCCGGTCACTGTGGGGGAGTTGGAGGGGATCCGAGTTTATAGTAATCCCACGAGTTCGGTACTTCCTGATGTGCAAGGACAATGAACTTGACATGCTTGTCAGGTACCCGAACTATTGACTTGAGAAAGTCGTTTCCGAGGGGGAGTGTACAAAAGGCGAATCCGGAATCCAGTGGCAATCTCAGCTATTGAACGGGTTATCGGATTTAACCGAAACTTGATATTTAGAAAAGTCTCGTGCCTCAGACATCCCATTTTAAATCCGGACAAGATCCGGTGACATTGGGAGGAGTTGGAGGGGCGAACCGGAAATCTTTGTAATCGCTTAGAGTGGAGGGATCGGGATGAAACTTGGTGGGAAGAACAAGCATAAGTTCTAAATATGTCATCTAGAGCTTTCAGATTGAATGAACCTAGATATCCTAATTCTAGGTCCGAACCACATTTTTGAATGGCGGGGTGTTTATTGTGAAGTTCTCTTCTACTTTCTCGTACCACTACTCGTAACAAGTGCCATATGAGTGGTCTTTACGGTCTTCCAACGGTAAAATATTGCTCTTCTTTCGGTGGATTTTTATGTGGAAGTTTTGCTCATACCATTCCAGAGCATTACCGACATTTTAATGTCTTCTTTTCCTCCAGCAATAAATGTCCCGTCATCTAAAAGGCCATGGACTTCAGATATATATGACTGCCTAGGGACAGGCCCGCCTTTTCAGAAATCTCCCTCCCCGTATGGAAATAATTAAGTCGTAAACAGTTGTTAACGATCGTTTACAATTGTTAACAATTGTTTACAGTTGTTAACGATCGTAAACAATTGTTAACGATTGGAAACGGTTGTTTACGATCGTAATTTTACGATTGTTTTTTTACGATCGTAATTTTACGATTATTTTTTTACGATCGTTTTTTTGCGATCGTAATTTAACAATCGTTTTCAATTGTTTCCGATCGTTTTCAACGGTTTTCGATCGGAAACAATTGTTTTTATTTTCAAGACGATAAATACAGACCTGATTTCTAACTACGGCAATAAGAAAGTTGATTAGTTTTTAGTTTTGCATGATTGTTTTTTCAAGTGTCATAAAACAACTGTTTACGATCGTTTTCAGTTGTTTCCGATCGGAAACAGTCGTTTTCAATCGGGAAAATTTGGTTCGGTTTTCAAGACCTGAAACAAGACCTGAATCTCAACAACGATAGAAGGGAAGTTAATTCTTTTTTTAATGTGCAAACGATCGAAAAGTTTAACAAAAATGGAGAATCTGAAATCCCGATCGTAAACAACTGCTTACGATCGTTTTCAGTTGTTTATTTATAATAAATAAATAAAAGCCGTGGAAATGCTTGAAGTTGAGAACTGTCATCCGTATTTTTGCTACTTTCACTTTTTTTTAAGCGCAAAATATTTCAAAAGCATGGTGCTAAACCTTCCTTTGGTGATTTTTTAAGAGTGTTGCCGTTTAATCGATAATTTGGGAAACAAAAATATTTGCCTCTATATGCAACAACGCAAATATCCATCGATACTATCACAGAAAATGAAAGGTTAGCTGGGGTTGGAATACTTGGATAGAAGTCTTTGCAGTTCAGGGCCAGGGACTAGGCTAGGGGTGGGGGTGCAGGGTAAGTTGAAACACCCAGTCGAGAAACACCCGTTCCCGATCGTGAAAATTCGATGGAAACAACAGTTCCCGGCCCTTAAATTACGATTGGAAACAACCGTTTCCGATCGTAAAAATACAATCGTTAACAACTGTTTCCAATCGTAGAAAAACGATCGTTTACGATCGGAATGTCCCATAATACAATTGGGAAAAAACGATCGTTTACGATCGTAAAAATACGATCGTGAACAACTGTTTTCAATCGTAAACGACTGTTTCCAATCGTAAACAACTGTTTCCAATCGTAAAAAAACGATCGTTTACGATCGGAATGTCCCATAATACAATTGTAAAAAAACGATCGTTTACGACTTGAATTATTTCCATACGGGACCTCTTCATAATTATACTCCATGAATAGATGACAAACCGCAGAATTCTGCGACCGGTAGCAACACCGGTTTAAGCTGAATAATTTTATCACTGTAAGAGCCCAAGGCTAGATGGCATCTGCTCACAACAGTATTCATTTTCACATTTCTACAGTAGGCTAGGGTTGCAATTTCGCTAAACCAAAATTCCCTACAAAAGTAGCAAAGAATTACTACCAAAGAAGATTGAGAAGTGCCCAATTTCTAAACAAACCTACACAAAACTTCTGTTTGAAAAAAAAGCTATAATACTTCACATACCACCATCTCAGTTGATAACGGAACGGAAAGCCTCGCCTTCGGCTGGGACAGGTTTTTTTCAACGGCCGTCTCGTTGTTCTTAAGGGTTAACATCCGACATCGAGGTTTATATAGGAAAATAACCTTGAGACGACCATTGAAAATAACCTATCCGAGTGGAAGGCAAGGTAGTGTATAAAATATCTAGCGAGTTGATAATTTTCAACGGCCATCAAGGTTGTTATTCTGATATGAACCGAGATGGAGGTATCAACAGTCACGGTTTTCTTCATACTTCAGCGGACGAACTATCGCAGATGAAACTTTTGATGAGCATGTACCAGTTGGGTATGAGTACCCCAAGGAGGCAAGGACTATCTCTCATTTATGTGAATGATCTATACCGGCTTTTTAGTGAGACAGTGCCCAATTTCTGCTGCAGATTGTGCCAGGAGGGAGCTTCCCAGACAACAACAACTGCTACAACCAATCAACGGAAAGAAATGGTAGTGCGGCTGATAGCACGATAAGTGCCGCGGCTCCAGACCAGCCTTGCCTTGTATTGCGGATTCAGATGATGACTAAAAATGTGCAGACTCTTTCACACTGAAAATTTTCCACCAAGCATCAGCTATTTTCTTTGACCGGTACAACAACATTGTCCTAGAAGCACAATACAAAATCCATCTTTCCTGTGTTTTGAGAGAATTGGATTTCTCCTTGCTGACGTATGCAGATGACCCACTTAACTCGTGCAGACTCGCAACTCTTACTATAAATTATGAGATCCTCGAAAGGCAGTACCAGGAAGAAGAATTAACTTTAAACTCCTTGAAGTAAAATATTTCGTTCTTTAACGATCGTTTTCACATTGGTGAAAGTTTTAACTTGAGTCCCAAGTTAAAACATGGGAACACCGTGCTTGAACCGTCTGATCAGATCATTTACATTGCTGTCCCGACCGGGGGAGTTTCCGGGAAACCTGTTTTCTGCTTACTGAGCTTTTGGGGAAAAAACTTCCAGAAGCGTTCGAATTTATAGTCAAATATGCGTTGATTTTGTCGGAAATGTCTCGCTATATTGTACAATACTGTAGCCCTTCCTCACGCGGTTTATCTCACCCCCTTTTTGCAAATATTTATTCTTTACGAAACTAAACACATCATCTCAAATTTTTGCTAAATTTGCAATTATGGATTTGGGACACTTATTCAATGAGCAGAATTAGAGTTTCCGAACCTATCATCGCAGTGGAAGACACAGAATGCCCATATCCTTCGTTCTTACAACCAAAACTTGGCTACCCGTCTGTGTGGCCAGAAATAATTCGGTAACATCAGACTTGTTACCGCATATATTAAATTTTGTTGTTTTATTCACGTATTTTCTTTTTTAAATTTCCATTATCCTGGTCCACTAGATCTTATAAAGTGCAGTCAGAACAACAAAATTAATTCATTATTCATTCATAACACCTGTAAGGCCGCCTTTCTATTTATTTTGAACTGTTTTTGTAAACATGTCTATGTATTGCCATTGCTATTGGTTCTCAAAGCAAATAGTCTGGTCTTAACTTATCTTACTTATTGTAGTGTAGACGCGAGTTAAAACCTATGTTCCAGTAACTAGGCCCAATACTTCCCTTCTCAGCGCCCATTGTGATATAGATCGAGCACTAACGACATAAAGCCCATGGAATTTCTTGTTAAAGCTATATCATTACTTTGGGAATATCATTTTTGCGGTTTCGGAATCTACAATAGAAAATAGTGCAAAATAATTTGACGATTCAAGTCGCCAATAATAGACGCAGGCCTTGTCTGACTCCCCGTATACAACTTTAACCAGGAAAACAGAAACTTCCACTATTTAGTCAACCACTCATCGTGCACCTTCAGTGATGGCAAAAATCAGACAGTTTTCAGATCAACCTTGGGCCCCTGTGTGATTTTCTGAAATATTCATTTGTTGTAGGAACTAACAAATTCCAGGTGTTGCATCTACGGCAAGTAGCCAATACATCAGCTGAAAGAAAAAGAAAACTTATGTTCTTGAAACTACAGATAAAGAAAATGACCTTACAGAACTTATAGAGTGTGTGTGGTCGGAACCTTGGAAAAGGTATACTTTGCCTTCATCATAGAACTTTGATAGTCCCAAATTCGTTGTAGGCGCACCAACCAGCAGGTCATCATATCCATCATTATTGAAATCACCAGTAAGCAGACTGGAGCCGAAACCATCGCCAGTGGCCCCGATTCTAATTGTTTGAAGGATCTTCGCTGGTCCTTCTCCGCCGTAGGGCTTCATGAAAGCGATTGACCCGCCCTGTAAGTTAGAGCGCGGTGCACCAAGAACGTAGAGTAGCTCGTTCTTGTTCAAGTAGTGGCCAGAAGTAATGGAGTAGCCTGAAAATTTTAAATATTTCTAAGAATGTTCTGAAGGCTTAAATTTATCACTCTTAAAAAAAATTTCACACCATCGCACTTCTGCCTAGTCGTTCCCTCTGTTAATACGCTGAACATAGAGTTACGTAGTCATTTCAAGCAATCCAAGGGCAGCCAGAGCGAGCAGGTAATTATCGCTGCGGGATAATTCGCAACTCCTTCCAGTGCCTCCCTTCCAATCCCCAATGATGCTAGACTGGGTAAATGTCAGTAGTGAGACTTGTAGTTCGCATGGCGGTGATGCATTGTCGTCGAAGTTACAATTCCCCCCTCCGTCTACAGGCATGGAGAGAACCTCATAGCGGTAAGGGTGTTGACACATTCACAAACTACAGGCATTTTGAAAAAGTGGCTAAACTTCAGGGGTGCTGTGCAATCTGGGTCCTCTTTGTCAACCGTATACCCGTGAAACATACAACAAATGAAATGACAACAATCAAGAATGGAAGTGCGAGCTTGGCTACAGCATCCCCAGATTTACGCGATGCGTTGAGGTTAGCACTTTCTTTTAAAAGCGGGTGAGCAACAATCCTCAACCCAAGACAAGCCCCGAACATCGGATGTTGGCCGAGGCTACTGATCTTCTCAATTGCCTTCAACCGCTGCGATCAAACGTCCCTTCTCATGATTTCGTGTTCGAATCTCCCAGTAAGGTACCGTCCATCAAAGCTTCAGCCGTTGCTACCTTTTCCTGCCCAATCACTACCTGTGTCAGCGAAGTCGCTAATAAACTGTTTTCGAAGGGTACCTTGGCTAACGATCAGCCAAAAATTATGTTGCCGGCAGCAAAACAGACTATCGTTAACACGAGCCTTCTTACTCCGATTGTGAAAATCATCGTTGACAACTCTCCTGAGGGTATATTATATGCTCCGCTTTCGCGAAAACGGCACATGGTCAGCTAGATGAACATGAATCTATTACCAATATAACAAGAGCTAGAAGCGCATATGGCACTTTTAAGGGTGGGTCAGAGGATGACTGTGGGCATTTGTCCACTCCTGGGTTTTATATTTGCCACTGCAAAACGGCAGCTATACATAAGGCAGCTACATTTTATAAGAGCCATATTACGACCCATCTTAGCAAGAGTCCTCTTCCGGCTCAAGCCGCTGAATCTGGAAAATAAACTTGTACCCTTGCCAAGAAGGGCCGAAATATAGCTCGAATTAAATGTAGCTGAATATCCGTTTTGAAGTGTCAAATATGATTCGCAGTCAGCTTGGGCTGAAGGAATAATAGTCGTGTAATCCTTAAGGTAGCTAGAAATTCATTTGGAAGCAAAAACCCTTGAGGTAGAATTGATCACGGGCCCTTGGGGATTATGAATACCTATCGTTTGGTCAATATTTTTTTTTTTTTGCAGTTATGGGTGCGCATGTTAAGGGGCTAGGAATTCATTTCTAAGCAAAACCCTTGAGGCACAAATGATCACGGGCCCTTGGGGATTATGAAAATATATCTTTTGGTGAAAAGTCTTTTTTTCAGTTTGCTGTTAAGCTGTGCACATTAAGAAGCTAGAAATTCATTTAGGCTATAAGCAAAACCCTTGAGGCAAGAATGACTATGGACCCTTGGGGATCAGCAAATGTATTGTTTGTTCAGAAGCATTTGTTTTACTTTGTAGTTAAGATGAGTACGGTACTTCAAGGAAAACCTTTGGGGCAAAAATAGAACTGTCGACTCTGGCAAGTGAATATATCTAAGCCAATCTTGTCGGTTCTCTGATCTGCCAGCAAAGTTTCTTCGTCCTAGCACATCTCGAAGTACGTTAATTCGCCGTCACTGGAATACTGAACACCCCTCCAACTCCCCCCACAGTGCCCGGATCCGGTCCGGCTCTGTGAACAATGTATCTAGAGGAGCTCATTCTTGTTCTTTCTACCAAGTTTCATCTCGATCCGTCGACTGTGTGTGTCACAAGGTTTCTGGTTCCAACCTCCAACTCCCCCAAAGTAACCGGATCCAGTCCAGACTTGAAATAAGGCTTCTGAGACCCAAACTCTTTCCAAATGTCAAGTTTCCGTCGAAAGATCACCCGTTTCATACCCCGATCCCTCTACTCTGAACGTGTGAAACGATTTCCTGTTTTCCCATACCAGCCTCCCCCCAGAGCCACCGGATCCGGTCCGGACTTGAGATGTGACATTTGAGACACCAAGTCAAGTCTTTGGAAGAGTGACATCTGAGACACCAATATTCTTTCCAGAGATCAAGTTTATCAAGATTATATAAATAAAAGTTATACATAGACTACCTAATGATTCCGATTTTCCCCTCCCTCCACTCCCCCCAGAATGCTTTGACCAGCAAAATGACTATTTACAAGTTAGTTTAGTCGGGTCCCTAATATGCTTGCTAAATTTCATCCTCCTGCCACAACTGGAAAAAGTGATCGGTACATGGCACTTGGTAACTGCCAGTCAGGAAGCAGCCACGAGCATAGCAAAGGCGATTGCAGATAAGCACCCGGCTCCCGCACTATCGTTGTTATATTTAACATTTGCATCCCCGGCACATCGGAAGTCATTCAGCTTGGGTCGTCACGCACTTTTAACCTGGTGTTCCTGGATCAGTCAGTGCTGGTGAAAGCCCTTGAAAACGGAGCTCGGACTACAACAGTTTGAGGTGTGAGACCGAATGCACTCAAAAACAAACCCCTGGTCAAACGATCTGGTGTGCACTAAGTGCCAGGGCAACCATGTCTCTTTCAGCATTAAGTGCCCTATCTGACGGAAAGCATCCGCAAAACATTTATCTTCAGTGGATTCGACCCTAATCATCATCATCATCATCATTTTATTTATAACCCGTCACTGAACAAAACTGGGCGAGGCCCAGAAAAGACGGAGTAAAAAACAAGAAAAAACGAAAAGAAAACAACGGAAAGGAAAAACATACTTCGATAACTACGAACTCGGAACAAACAGGAATGACCAAAGATGGAAAGACTCCTGGCATTCAGTAGAAAAATCACTAATACGCTTCTCAATAACTCCCGCTGGGTTTACCAATCGGTACTTTCTCTGCAGAAAAGAATTGCTTGTCCACGCTGGCAGTCCCGTCAGATACTTTGCAAATTTAAAATAAAGGCGGTGAACTTGCTTCCTCTTACCACAATTAAAAAAAGACCAGACAGGAGCAAGAGCGAGTAGGTGAGGAACTGTTAGGCTATTATATAACTGACATCGGTGTGCTCTACTCAGATACGAAACGTTTGAAGCCAGGGATGCATATGCGGCCCGGATCTTTCGAGCATAATTTTTCAGTGCTAGGTTTGCAGTTTCTTTCAGATTCGCTCCAATAGGCATACCCAGGTAAGTAAGACTGCTGGCGAAAGATAGCTTCTGACAACATCAATGGCACGGAAGACAAGATGTGACAATTAACCATCTAGTGGAGAAACACGATGTAATCTTTCTACAAGAGCGCCTATTGACTAAAATGAGCGTAAGTTCTCTCCAGTGGTCGCAACGTGACTTCATTTTCTTTCGGGATCCGCGCAAAATCAAGGGTAGACCTTCTGGAGGATAAGCTACATTTGTAAATTGTGACAACATCTCTGCTTCAGCAAATTTGATTAATTCGGACAATAGCATTCTTGTTGTCCTGACTGATCGTGTCGCCGTCATAAATGTATATCTCCCGTGCAATCGAAGCAACTCGTGATCTTTGAATGCCTTTGCGAATTCTTTGCAGAAGACACCGAATGGTTCCGAAGAGTAGCTTCAATGAACAAACTCCCTGGAACTTCGTAACTACGCAAACGCCGTGGAGAAATTCCGCAAGTGGTCAATGCTGCCACTCGATAGCGTATCTGATGGATACCAAATAGCACCAAAAGACCTCGACTACAACTATGCCCACAATTTCGGCAGTGCTACAATGAACGTTGACCATAAAATCACTTCATCACATAATCCAGTTGATGGCCCTGTCCAGGTGTCTACCGAAAGTACTGACAATGATCAATACTGCATTGTGCAGAGATTTTTCACTTTCAGGTCAAAAGTCGCTGGTCTCCAAAACTATAAATAACCCCTAAGTGGATAAAGTGATAATTTGCAATACCTAACTACGCTCCTGTGCACGATGACTATAACTTTCTATTTGCTCCAGATCCAGACACCCCATCAGTCAGCCCGTCTCGACATCAATTCTTTTTACAGTCAGACTGTATGGTGTCTGAAACGAGCTGAAGAAATGACTGCCCCTCTTGAGCGTGTTAAACTCTTAGAAGGAAACCTCTGTGGAAGACTGATCCGGAGATCAGAAAATTTAAACGCCGGGCGTGGACTTGGTATCAAAGATAGAATGCCTGTGGTTAGCCTATGCGGGGTACTGCATTTGGCCTAAAGCAGAAAGCGAAGCGTAATTTCAAAAAGGACCTCAGGTCATTGCGCATTAAAGGTTAGAGTTCTTGACTAATAATAAGGATTGGGCATCTATTCTTTGTTTCGACAAATCCACTTTCGTCGCCACTTCAGGTTACGAACTGGCTGCAGCACTATTCAGCTTTAGTGATGGCCTAATACAAAGTTGTTTTGGCGAGCCTCTCTCAAAACTTCCTCCGAACAAAACAAAACAGTCAAAAAACTACACTGTCACCAGAGATGGAGTCACAGGAGCTGTAAGCAGACTGAAAATCACCTCCGTTGACAGCTATGGTCTCTGCTTCATAGCTTGTTCACACGGGACTGAAACAGCGGCCGATTCTCGATCAGCGGCTGATTTATGCCCGTAAATAGCCGCTGATCGAGAATCGGTTGCTGTTTCAGCCCATCGCGTTCACCGATCGGGAGAAACTAAATCCTTTGGAATGTGACCTTTGATAACTCTGGGGACAGTAAACAGACTGTAATTAGGGGATTGGGTCTTGGTGAGTTTTTAGTCAATACAGTTAAAATTCTGACAGATCAATGTGAACATAACATGATTTTTACATTAAGCATTTAAGGATTACTAAATGGTATCGAAAAAAGGTAGAGTAATTTTCTAATTACAACGGCGTATGTTCTGTTGATGTCTGAAAATTGTATCGTTGCTTTTATTTATTTGTACTTACATTTGGCGTTAAGCTTTAGCTTGTTCTTTGAAAAAAAATATAATTTAATTAATTTTTCCATTTCAAACCAAAAATATTTAAATGAATTTTATTTGATTTTAACCTAAAATTACCGAGTCGCCGTAAAATTAAAGTCGTCGGAAATATTCAATTTGTGTCTTTTTCCTAGTTTAATGACTATACTCACAAGATGTTTTTTATTAATTTTATATATTTAGTTAGAAACATAAAGAATGTTCTCCATTAGGTTTTTCTTTTTAATTCTCCCGTCAACCCCAAAGAGTTTATTTGTCGTCTGAACAGATCAGCCCCTGTTTCCGAGCTTATCTCGGTCCTTTGTGAACAAGCTATCAGCTACTTCAAGTTCAGCTCTCCCGAACTCATCTTCGACACAAAGCTGCTATTTCAAATTTTGGCGAAGTCTATTCCAGACAGTTTTCTTTCTGTAGCTATTACGTAAATTCTAAACAAGAGGAAAGGATTCGATGGGATCCCAAATATTCAATAATTATTGGACTTCTTGATCCAGACAGTTGAGTCTTGTGAATATCCAGTCTCCGCAATACTCCTTAAACTTTATTACTATTTATCACTGATGAGCCACTTGAAAATTAACATAAGCGATACCATAGTCGAGTTTAATGACAAATTATGGCAAAACGGCTAGTTGTCTGTGAAAACCAAGTCCAGGTATGGATTCATCATGCATCTTCACCCCTACGTGTAAATATGGGTTCAGTATGTATTTCATGTCGACTTTTTAATCGAATTCTACATGCTCTAAAACTTCGCAATATGGATACAGACCAAAACTGGGGACACCGAGCGGCAAACCAAGACCCTCTCATTCTGCAGTCGGACGCTAAAAAGGTTGAGCTAACATTATCTGTGTTACCTTTACAATTACCGACTTTGCACAAGAGCATTCCAGTAGTCGACTTAGTAATTTAACTTTTTGAGTCTACCAAATTTCTGGGTTTCGTTTCAAAGGATACCAAATTTCTGGGTTTAGGCAAATTTCAGTGGACAAACTTGTCTGACAAGAAAATATTGTTCAGAAATATATTCTACTTGTTCTTTCCTTCAACGCCAGTCTAGACCACTCTTGCAACCTCCTAATTGTGAGGTGAGTTCAACGCGAACCTCCAATCGACTTTTGAATGAACTTCAATTTTTACCGAGTTTCCTGGCAAAGTACAGGTCAAGTTCGAAGATGGGTCCTTTAGTCCTATATTTAGATGCAGAGGAGGGTTTCAAATTTACGGTAAAAACATGAATGCTTCATGAGCTAATAAGACATTTATTGAAGGGGTAAGGAGGTCCGCTGAACCCATATCTGAACTTAGTTTTCTTACTGGACAAATGATAATCAGGAGTTCGGCCGAAACTGGAAATTTTATTGAAGCTCAAGGTTGTCTTTGAAGTCGATTAGAGATTCGGTATCGGGGCAAGGAGACATGCTGATTACATTTTTGAACTTTATTTTAGCAGTAAAGATCTTCAAGGAATCTGACGAAGACTGAATGTCGAAGACAAGACCTAATGGTTTGGATCAAATATTTTGTAGATCCCATCGAAACCTTTGGTCTTGTTATTAATGGACTGTTTAATCACAGAAAAATCAAGAAAAAAGATTGTTGTAATTGCTCAATAGCTGCCTTCTGGAGAGTAGAGGAAAATCAGTTGAAGTGAGTTGGAAGTAAATAAATACTTTCAGTGCCTGTTCTAGTGTATCTTTTCTTTTTGTTGTTGTTATGGTCTTATGGACTGAAATAAAGTAGTAATAATAAAATAATAATAATAAAATAATGTTTTTGACAAGTTGCATTTTCAGTGGGAATATGACTTTATCATGGTATGACCCAGGTTGGTTGGCTAAGGAAGCAACATTTTTCTTTCAGTCAACCTTTTTTTCTGTTTATTTTCTTGCGAAAAGAGATGTCTTTTAATTATTTTTTTGGAGGTCAGGTTCTACTTTTCAACAATTGAGGAAAAATGCTTGGTGAACTTCTGCGAGATTGATACGGCTTCGTATCATCTTCTGTGGAGGCTGATACGATATAGTATCAACCTCCACATAACTCGTTGTCATAATATGTCATTGTCAAAACTCATAGTCATAATATGTCTTTTTTGGAAAATTATCTCCCCTCTCCCAATAAATGTTTTTTAAGTTTTACTTTAAATGACCCAATGTGTTCAGCCTCCCGAATGCCAGATTTTGGTATTAAAGGTTAAATGAGTGAGAGTGTTTTTGTCTTTTCTTTCTTTCTTTCTTTTTTTTTAAATGAAATTTGTTAAAGGTTGAGAGTCAGAGGATTGCAGCCGTCCATCATCAGGCTGTTTGAGCCTTCCCCGGGCGGTTGTGTTATTATATAGTCTATTTTATAATTAGTTGTAAATAAAGCAAGTCAAGTCAAGTCAAGTCGTTGTCAAAACTCATTGTCATAATATGTCATTGTCAAAACTTATTGTCATAGCTTGTGGGACATATGAAGATATACATCAAATACCTGTTCGAGAAAAGTTATAAGCTTTTGTTCTCCCTCTGTTCGCAACCTTTTCGGAATTATTGGTATTCTGATACTAAAAGATTTAAAACGTATTAGAACTTTCTTTTCAAATATTTTAAATTTCTTTCATATCTTCCTCGGCGTTACAGAAATTCCCGAGTAAGTGCAAAGTTTTACCATCTGACCATTGTGCTAAGCTACATTCCACTGCCCAGGACCTCCGCTTTTCTGCCTTTGAACATTTTTCTACTTTCAATCTGAGAAGAAGATTTTTTCTTACCTGACTGATCCTTTTTTAGTGGAGTGTTTCTTGGAACAATCCACTGTTGCGAGCGCTCTAGCAGCTTTCGGTTTTCGATTTTCACCATATTTTGTGGAGCTCATAACTCGTGAACCAGTGCAAGTATCAAGTTTAAACTTGGTACACTTGTGGGTATTGGGGTCTAGTTGTCTTTTTTGGGGTCCCACCACCCACACCCACCAGGTTATGGTGCAAATGGGCCCAGATTGCCCAGTGAATAATGTTCAAAACTTGACCATAGTTGGACATGAGACGATGAAGTTCCTTGTACTTGTAGATCCCAGGGCTGGGAAATTACTTTAAAAGTTGCACCTCCCCCACCCATCCCGTTCATGGGCAACTGGGCCCAGATTGCCCAGGAGTAAAGTTCGTTACCCGTGCCAGGAATCAACAGGTATCAAGTTCAAACTTGGTACACTTTTGGGTATTGGGGTCTAGTTGTGCCTTTTGGGGGTCCCACCCCCAACACCCACCTGGTTCAGAGGCAATTGGGCCGAGATTGCCCATTTTTTATGTTTATAACTTGACAATAACTGGAGATAGGGCGATGAAATTCCTTTGTGCTTTTGGATCATCGGGTTGGGAATATCTATGTGGAGTTGAATCACCCCCCACCCTTCCCGGTCATGGGCAAGTGGGTCCAATTTGCCCATGAGAAATTTTTTTGACCCGTGACTGGAATCAAACTCTAAGTTGGTATAGTCGAGGATATCTAGGTTTAGATAAGCAATTTGACGCCCCCCCTCCCCCCATCCTCCCGTTTGTGGGTAACTTGGCCCAGATTTCCCATGAGTTACGTTGGTCTATGACATTGTCTGACTCTTGTATACTTGTGGATATATATGTATATATCCTTAGGCCACGAAGAACATCTAGAGACTGAACCTATCCCACCCTCCCCGTTCATGGGTAACTGGGCCCGGATTGCCCATGATTCGAGATTTTGCGAGATTCTGCAATGGGGCCCAGATTGCCCATGTGTTAAGTTCGTGAACGATGACACTCGTCAAAATTAAAATCTCGTATAGTTGTACACAGTACTTTTCGTAAGATGCGCATTGCGTTTGTTTGGTTTCATGTTTCGCAAAGGGTCTGAGCTGTCAATTAGTCACAAACATGTGTTTTCGCGGAAGGGAGGGAATGATGAAATGGGATCCGAGACTTTATGACTTTGACATTAGATTAATGTGTTTGAACAAGGTATAATAAACGAAATACATTTCAAGATTAATAAAAGTAATGTCAGTAGTGTATTTGTAACAAGTCTACGGGGTTTATACGAAGCAATACCAGAGCAATACTGGAAAGACAAAGATTGACAATACTGTGATTGGAGACCGAATTACGACGCGAAGGGATTGTGTTTCCAAATGAACTAACATGTGTTCTCACGTGGAAGGTGTCAGATGAAACGCGCTTATGAAAATTTATGAATTTGACACTAGGGTGTTCGAGCCTGAGCCTGAGCCGTGTTTGGAGATTCGTTTAGAGCTCAATTGTTGGTTTCACGAATAACTATGCAATACGAATATTAAACGTTACGGGAAATTCAACGTTACAATCCAATTCGTTCTTTTACACTCCACGTCTGAGCGCTTGCGCACTTGTTTCTGTGTGTTTTTGTTTGTTTGTTTGTTTATATCCTGTGTATTTATTGCGTTATCGAAAGCTCAGTGTAGTTTGTCCTTTTCTTTTTGTCGTAATGCGTTATTTATTTTCTCTTCTTTTCTGCGTTCATAAAATTTCATTCCTCCACATCATAATCACTTTAAGTTCTATAAAATGTTCATTGACACGGTTTTTTGTAGCTAAAGTTGTGTACAGATATAAAGCAGACCTATAATATTTTGAATTTACCGATTATAACCCCACGATCGGCAAAGCTACTACCCTGAACAACTCTGGACTGACAGAAAACTCAAACCTCTCTGGAGTTTGGGTTCTTGTCAACCTACGCCGCACGAGTTCTGATTGATTGTGAAGCGGTGTCAGACGGAATTGCCCGCGACCGATGTGTGGGGCACATTCATAACTAGACTGTTATCACAGTAGGAACAAGCTAGGAACTGCTTCTTCCACGATCTCAGAAAACTGATTGATGAGGTATCCAAACTGATTGATAATAGTCCGGGCGCCAGACCCCTAAAATGTGATCAGAAAGACGGTCAGTTTGAGGATAGTTTCCAACTCTATCGACCACGCTGAATCTGAATATGGGTGGTGGCAAAGCTGGAGATGACGGCTTGGCCTTGTAAAAGCTGAAAGACAACCTCTTTAGGCCTATAAAATTTGTCCAGACTGTTTATTTATTTATTTTCTAAGGGTGTACTAGCCGAATTTAGTTGCAGGACATCTCATTTTGTTCCTAAAGCCCTCATCTCCAGCTTTGCCACCACCCATATTCAGATTCAGAGTGGTCGATATAGTCGGAAATTATCCTCAAACTGACTGTGTCTTTCTGATCACCTCAACTCAGAATTAAGCGAGATAGGTTTTAGTGGCGCCCGGACTATGAGGTACCCAACCTAATGGTGGGAGGCTATTTCAACGCCCCGATCGTTAAAAGACTCAATGCTGGAGATTTCCCATCGGGTCACACGGTCTACGCGACCGATGCACTAGTGAAAACCGACTGTTTCTCTTCTAAATTCAGAATGAACTGATTGCGGCAAACACATGCTTCACGCAACCGGTTCCATGAGTAGATCTGACCATTTCTTGTTTAAAACATCGCTGAAATATCCCCAGGGATAAATGTTAACAAGCTCAAAGACCGAGCGATTGCAAGCGTAATAAGAATAACAAGACCTGTAAGCTCATAATATGGCACTTGCAAATGCATGTAGTGGGTAAGAACTCTGTTCGGAGACAGAGATGATTATGATTTTTTCGACACTGCAGTTAACATGCGCACTGTAAGGGAGCTAACATCATTTGTAAGAAAAAACCCTGAGATAAAAATGACAATGGGCTCATGGGGATCATGAAAATATAATTCCGCTTAAAAGTATTTTTTTCACTTTACGGCCAAGATTGGTACTTTGAGGAATAGTATTATTTCGAAAATGGATTGGTTGAGATATATCATTAGATCAAAAGTAGTTTTCGACCTTGCGGTTAAGATACGCACTTTAAGGGAGCTAGAACTTCATTTGTAAGCCAAACCCTTGAGGCAAAAATGTGAACCGGCTCATGGGGATCATGAAAATATATATTTTCCTTAAAAGTATTTTTTTTACTTTGCTATCAAGATTGGTACTTTAAGGAATAGTCGGATTTTGAAAGCTGCAATTTCTAAGCCAATCTTGTCGAATCTCTAATATTCCACCCAAGTTTCATCGTACTAGCACATCTGAAAGTACCTTAACTCGCGATCACCGGAATTCCGGACTTCCCCCTCAAACTCCCCCCACAGTCACCGGAGCCAATCCGGTTCTGTAAATGATTTATCCAGAGCCTTTGTCTGTTGTTCCCACAAAGTTCCATCCCGATCTCTCCAGTCTAAGTAGGTAACGTATGTTGTGGTCCCCCCCCCAATTGTTTTCGGATCCGGTCCGGACATGAAAAAGATCCCCAGATACATGTCCTCTGTTCAATTGTTAGATTTCACTCAAATCCGATCAACCATTTCAACATTAAGCGTGACTCGATATTCCGGATTCCCCCTCCCTCTACTCCCCCCACGACTATCGGATCGAGTAATTTTTTATTTACAAGTCAGTTTGATCGGATCCTGATACGCCTCCCAGGTTTCGTCGTGAAAATCCCCGAAACTGCCATCACCGGAACTCCGGGAAACTCCCCTCCACTCCACCCTCAAGTGTCCGGATCCAGTCAAATTGTGTAAACAATTTATCCAGCACATGCTTGTTCTTCCCAGCAAGTCTCACTCCGATCCTTCCATTCCAACCGTTACTCGAGATTCCCGTTCTCCCACCCCCCACTCCACAATAGCTGTCGGATCCGGTCCAGACTTCAAATGGGATATCAGAGATATGTCATTTATTCAGTAATTAAGTTTCATTATAATCCGATCATCAGTTCAAAAGTTACACACCAGATAATTCCCCCGCCTTCTACCCCACCCCACATGGTCGGATCGAAAACTGATTATTTCCAGGTTAGTTTGGTCGGGTCGATGATACGCCTGCCAAGTTTCATCGTCCTAGCACATCTGGAATTACCCTAACTCGAGTGTGACAAAAACTACTGAATTTTCTAGATTCCCCCGCCCTGCAATCCCCCCCCAGATGGTCGATCGAGAAACTGATTATTTCCGGTTTAGTTTGGCCGGATCTCTGATACACCTGCCAAGTTTCATCGTCCTAGCACATCTGGAACTCCCCTAACCCAAAAAAGTGTGACAAAAAAAAAGCGGACCGACCGACAGACGAAATTGCGATCGGCATATGGCACTTGAGCCAGACGCTGCAAGTGCCATAAAAATCAGAATTCGCTTTTAGGCACTGAGTAATTTATAAGAAAATGAGGACAGCGTCGAAAGAATAGAGAAGAAATGGAAAAATGTCCGCGAAAGCACGGTACTTCCAGTAATAATTTGAAGCAAAGAAGAGGGCTCGGAAGAAATGGGTTTCCGATGAAACCATCTCCATCGGGGAAAAGAAATGTAACGTGCCAGATCTTAAGTCAGCAGCGTTCGAAAACATTGCTGGGCAGACCAACAGAAGAACTTGTCAGACAAAGCCGACGAGACTGAGAGAACAGCGTCCAGACAAGGCACCTGAAAGCTTTACACTCTTCCAAATCACCGGGAAAAGAAGCGCTCTCTTCCAGAAACACTAACAGTTGAAAATTGGGAGATGCTCACGAGCTCAGCTGAAATCCTTGAAAGACGGAAACACTATCTCGATGTTATACTCACAGATGCAAAACAACAGCACACTACATACTAATCTAATACTAATACTAACCCGGTAAACGATGACGACCGAAAATAAACATGGAACCTCCAACCATAGAGGAAGTTAAAAACGCAAAAAAAAATCTTAACGAAAAACTCCTGACTTTGACCGTACTCCAGCTGAGATTTTGGCTGAGGTCTCAGAGTGGAAGTGGTGGAAAACCTGCATAACTTCGTCGTTCACATGTGGCACACGGAATACTTCGCCAAAGACTGGCGTAACTTCATCATAAGTATTCGAAAAAAGGACAAAGCTATAACTAAGAGAAAATTGAGAGGGATAATTGCAGCTATAATCTTCTTAGCCATTCTACAGCGAAGATTCAGAGATGCCAGGTACACAGACAGAAGACCCAACCAGGCGGGCTACAGTACTGGAACGGGCTTTCTCCAACTCTTTTCAATTTCGTCATTGATCCTTGACATGTGCAAGGGGAAGAATGCAGCTCAAACCTCTCCGTCACATACCTTGATTACGCCAGTGACATGAATGTCGCCGCCCCCTGCACAAGAAATGCTCAGAGACTTAGGCTGATCGAAGGTTGCCGGGGATGGTAAATATCACAAAGAGTAAACCATGAGAACAGGTAGCTTAGACGAAAACAATATCGTTCTGGATGGTTTGAGAATTGACGAAGCGCCGAATTTCAAATATCTGGGCAAAATAGTCAACTCAGAATGAACGAAAACAATCCAGATCCAGTCTTGTATCTCCTGTGCATGGTGCTCTGTCTCTGTACAGCTAAGAAAACCGTTATGGGGAAGGCGTGAGATTTCAAAACAAGACAAAGATATATCTAGGAGACCCTTCTCCTTTCAATACTTGTAAATGGCTGTGAAGCCTGTCCGCTCAAATCCGCAGAAGCTCGGGATTTCCACGTCTTCAATGACGGATGTCGTCGCCTGGTTTATTTCACAAAGAGCCATGGAGCTTGATCGTGAAACGAGTACAAGCAAGTAAGTAATTCGCTAGAGAAAAAGAAAAACACAGGCTTGCTTTTCTTTCACGAGTTCTTGTAAATAGCTAGAGTTATGAAGTTTTTCTTTTTCAACCTCTTTCTAGACCACACCAACTCAAAACATATACCAGCAGATAAACCTTCTTGATAAACTCTAACCCTCCCCCCTCCCTTCAGGGAAGAACACTTACCATGATATGAGAACTCTGGCGTGCTTTGGGGAACATTAACGTATCTTACGTTGTAAGTTGAGACTGAGTTATTGTAACTTGCAACAGCCAAAGAACCTAAAACAGAAAGTAACATCTAATACATTAGTGTCTCAAATTTAAAGAGAGATATTTCGTGTAACACGACCGCACCTTTAATAAAAAAAAAATGCAAAAGAAAACCACGTCAAAGGTTTCGATGTGATACCAAAGGGGAATACTTATTGGAATTCTTTATCCGGACAACCGTGTCTTTAAGGACTTGTGGCCGGAATCGGGACAAACTACTTGTCGGCAAGAAAAGGAAGCTCAGATATGGGTTGCATTTTTGCAGCTATCATAGCATCTGATACCACGGTAAATGAATATGCATTCTGTCGTTTTTGCAGTTGCCATATATGGTATCTGATACCAACTGGACACCACGGCTGCTTGGAAAAAAAACCCATTAATTACCAAGTTTGCGCTCCCAAAATAAATATTTACATCCACTCCCGTCACAAGTGACAAACGTCTTTCCCACCAAATTGACAAATACCTAGGCTCTTGTGTTGTTGATGATGAAAGTGAGATAAATTTTCAGATACTACGATCGATTACCATGGTCGGGATTGTAGTATCTTAATATCAGATAGCACGGTAACTAAAAAAAACGACTTTAGACCGGTGTGGCAAATATCATGATGTCTGGAAAACGCAACTAAGGATTCAGTGTGTATTCTCACCATTATATCGAATCTCTAATCGACTTCAGAGTAAGCTTCTAAAAAGTTTCCTGTTGAGCCTAATTCAGGACGAACTACTTGTTCGGCAAGAAAATAAGTTTCAGGCATGGACTCGGCACATCTCTTTACCTCTAAACCGACTATAAAATTAGCTTCAGAAATAAATTTGTTTACCCCAGATTCAACCTGATTTTATAGTGTTCTGAAGCCTAACTTACACTTAGAATCCTATGGCGACAGGCAGGTAAACACAACCGTCCACGTTAACATTTTATCAGTAAATATATAGTTAATTACCTATAGATGGATCGATCAGTGTATTTCAAAAGCCCGAGGGACATATACACAAAATACAACAAAAATATAACTTAAGCAGTCGGACTTCTTCTTAATTCTAAATGTTTATCTATACGAACACCTACTCGAGTAATGACGGTGGGGTTAACATTAATCAAAATTTCAGAAAGTGACAAAAAGACACCATTTCAATAAAAAAAAAATGAAATCAGAAAGCTTCGGGCATATACGAAGAAAACAGTCCACGAAATTGAGGTTTCAATAGGTATCATAATTAATTACCAATATTTTAGTTAGAACATAGTAAGTTATTAAGCTACATACAATAATTGTCTTCAAGTCTGGCTCATGATTATTCTAAAAAGTAAACTATTATATATCATAAAAAACTATTTTGTCAATGTATTTGAGTTCTTATCATTGATTAGTCAAGCGGTTTATAGTATCAATCAATCACACTTATTGTTTCCCAATAGCTCCAAAAAAGCTAGAAAAGGAAAAAAAAATATTAACAAAATACACAAAAACGGAACAATTTAACTAATACACTTAAATGATCTGACCAGAAATAAATGATGGAATGAAACTATATAAAACTTGGGAAAAGAAATTAGCCGGATATGGAGGAAACTGGATTGATGGATTTAGGAACGTCAAGTTCACACATGATGCAATGTTATGATCACATGCAATGTTATGATCACACAGGATGATTCTCACTGCTCTCTTTTGGACGTTTTCAGAAAGCTCTGCAGAAAGAGAAGAAAGCCATATGAGGTGAAGCGTATTCTAAATGAGGACGGATACAAGTTTTAAAATAACAGAGGAGGCATATAGGATCCAAACCGAAAGATCTGAGGGTAGAGCGGGATTTAATTAAAAAGTTGGCCTTACGGAAAATATTGTGAACATGAGAATTCGGTAGCAGTGTTTTAACGCCACCGCGGTTTTCCGCCACCATATGTTTTTCGCCACCTTTTAATTCAGGTAGCGCAGGCAGCCTGTGCAGGTAGTTTTAGATTAAAATCTTTAAATGTGAAAAGGGTGTTTACCGCCACCCAGGAAACCTTACGTCATTAGTTCCTCCAGAGGGTAGGTTCAAATCTTTTCAGACCTAATTTTCTGATGGGGTGTCGAGCGCCAACCGGATTAAGTATCACAGCGATTAAGAGATTATCAGTTAGAAACTGGTCTAAAAGTATTTATAAGAGCAACTGTAACTACAGAACCCGGACTAAGTGACAAGAGAAATAATCATGGAAATAGTTAAAACAAAGAGTGTGAAAGAAAATGACATTTACCTTGTTAACGGTCTTCAAGAGACGTATTTCTGCGGGCGATTTCTCACCTTTTGAAATTTGAATAGTTTGGGGGCCTTGAATTGTTGAAGTTGTACAGTTTCTTTAGTTGGACTTGAAATAAATAATTGTTTGAAACATTAAGCTCAGTCTTCGTCTTAGCTAGGATTAACGTAGAGTTAGCGTTGGTGGCGGTAAACACCCTCTTCGCATTTAAGGATTTGGATCTGGAATTACATGAACCAGCTACCTGCACTAATAAGTTGGCGGAAAACATACGGTGGCGAAGAACCTACCAAAATACTTGACCCTTTCGTCTGACCCAACTAATCCTCTTGATGATGGAAGATTTCCTGGGTGGCGGAAAACATACGGTGGCGCTAAACCGCGGTGGCGTTAAGACACCCATTTCGAGAATTCCATTTCAGATAGTAATAGATTATTACCCAATCAATTTAACGGATTTACATTGCCTGAATGACGATGGCTTTTCAACGGTTTCTCTACTCAGTCTGCTAAACAGTCGTTTCTTGAAAAAAAGGTAGTTTTTCGGAAAATCGGTCAATTTTTCGTCAAACAGTCGTACTTTCCGTTAAAAGTGTCATTTTTTCTGCGAAAACGGTCATTAAAATTTACTAGCCAGTCTGTAAATACCTTGCCCACCATTGTTTCAATTGTATCACAGTAAATTTTAAAGAAGAGATTCTTTAAAATTTATACAAAAAAAGAGATGAGGAACCAGGTTTGCTCCAAATTAATGGAAGCAGACTACGGTCTATCAAACCAGGTTACAAACATAGAAGTTTGGGATATATTACGGAAAATGAGGGGTAGATCGGCCCTCGGAAATGATGGTATACCGGCAATTGTGTGGCGATGGGATAAAGATGCGATAGTGCAAGTGTTGGTGGTTATATTTTCTTGTATAATCAATACAGCTATTTGGCCGGATCACTGAAGGACGTCAATAGTTATCCGTATATATAAGAAAAGATTTTGGACTATACATGACAGTTACCGAGTGATCCACTTAGGCAGTGTATTAAGTAAGTTTTTTGTAAAGTGCTAGACCTAAGAATGAATGGTTGAATGATAATGAGAAAATGTCTTCGCTAATACAGGCCGGACTCGGGGAGGGATATAGTACGTTAGACCAGATTTTTATTCGTTATAATACGTAAATATACTAAAAGGAAAGGGGGGAGGTTATACGTGGCTTTCCTTGATTTAAAGGGGGAACTATTAATGAAAACATTAATCGAAATTGGATCCCACGTCCTCTCGTGGAAATTTTAATGGAAAATTATAATGTAGTTAAACTTGTGGTTCGGGTTGCAGGGAAATGTTCTAGGGAGTTTTTGTCAAAAATTGGATTAAAGCAAAGATGTAGCATGTCTCCAAAGTTACTTTCTTTGCATACAAATGATTGGCAAGAGTATATTAATGAGAGAATGGCACCCATGTTATCCGTTGATATAGTTAAGTAGTGCTTATTATTGTTCGCAGACAATTTTTTTTTTTTTTTTTTTTTTTTTTTGATAGGTAGCTATATGCTACGGACTTGATAGCTCACGCTAATTTGTGCCGTACTTCTCGCTGATTCAAAAGAAGATTTGCAGGTTTTGATGGATATTACGGCCGAATTTTTGAAAAAGAAAGAGTTGACATTAAATGTTCGTAAAAGTAATGTGTTTTAGGAAAGGGGAATAATTAGATACTAAAAAATAAAGTTTGAAGGAGAAGAAATTGAATATAAAGAAGATTTTATTTATCTGGGATTTAAGTTGTCGTCAAAGGGGAAATACGGGAAACATGTTGATTCTAGTTTAGCGAAGGGGAAGAAGTGCCTGAATATGTTGTTGAAAAGTGAGTTGAAAAAGATAAATAATTTAAGAATGCATAAACAGGTGTTTTCGTCTAAGTTAGTTCCAGTAACGCATTACGCCGCGGAAATTCGGCGGTATTAAATTTGGAAATTTGGCGGTAATTTGGCGGTAAAAGAGCTCTAGGCCTTAGTAGTAAGATCAACACATTAGTGACAAGAGGAGCTTTAGGTTTATTTTCATTAAGGAGTAGGCGTTTTGTTAGTATGCTACGGTTTGAGAAAAATATAATAGCGTTGCCGAGAGTAAGACCGTTAAAGGCTGTATATTTGGAATCCCTCCAGGATGGTGCAAAGGAATCGTGGTCAAAACCATATTTTGGATAGTAGGCTAGCGGTTTGTCTCAGTTTTGGTGTGACGGAAAAGGACCTAGAACAGGAAATGGTGTGAGTATTGCTAAGGAGGTGGAGGTTAGGTTACATGACCAGGAAATACAATTGTAGCAGTGTGGGGTGGCTGCCTCTGATTCATTGTGGTTGTACGCGAGGGCCAAAGAGACATGGAGGGGGGGGGGGGGGGTATTTCAAGGTGGGTATTCCAGCAGATGGTTTGAGGTTGTTAATGAGTTTACGGGGTGATTGTCTACCTTTCGGAATGTGTAGAAGATATCTGGGTAAGGTAAGAGTGTTGTCTGGTCCTTCCTTTTGCCCAATGTGCGGACAATTGGATGAAAATAATTTCACTTAATGTGCGTATACCTTGAGCTTTCAGATCTTCGTGGGGAAATTTTTGGTGTTAGTTATTTGGGGGAGGAATGAATGTTAAAAGTAATGGGAAGTAAATTATTTGGTGATATTTGAAAAGTTGGGAAGATTCCTTTCGGTTTCGATGAACCACAGAGAAAGATTCCTGTAAAGGAATATGTAAAATAGTTATCATTTATTTGTTTTTTGTTTTTATGGCACTTGCAGCTTCGCTCAAGTGCCATATACCGATCACTTTTCCGTCGGTCGGTCTGTCGGTCGGTCAGTCGGTCGGTCGGCTGATCGCGAGTTAGGGTACTTCCAGATGTGCTAGAACGATAAAACTTGGCAGGCGGATCGGGGACCCGACCAAACTATTCTGAAAATAATCAGTTTTGCGATACAACCATCCGGGGGGGAGTGGAGGGCGGGGGAATCCGGAAAATTTAGTCATGCGTAACTTTGGAACTGGTGATCGGATTGGAAGGAAACTTAATAACTGAATAAATGACATATCTCTAATGTCCCATTTGGAGTCCGGACCGGATTCAACAGCTACGGGGGAGTTGGGGGGGGAGAACGGAAATCGCGAGAAACGGAGGGATCGGAGTGAAACTTGTTGGGAAGAACAAGCATCTGCTTCAGATAAATCGTTTACACTGTTGGAATCGATCTGGGCCTTGGGGGGGGGGGGGCGGAAGGGAATTTCCCAGAATTCCGGTGATGGTGATTGTCGGGATTTTTACGATTAAACTTGGGAATCATATCAGGGACCCGATCAAACTGACTTGTAAATACAACCTTACTCGATATGACAATCGATATGAGTAGGGGAAAAGGGAATCCGGAATATTGAGTCACGCGTAACTTTGGAACGGGTGATTGGATTTGTGTGAGATTTAATAACTGGACAGAGAACATATCTCTGGTGATCTTTTTCATGTCCACACGGGATCCGACAACAATTGGGGGGGGGGATACGTAGAGATTAGGATGGAACTTTGTGGGAATAACAAAGAGATGCTCTTGATAAATCATTTGCAGAACCGGACTGGCCCCGGCGACTGTGGGGGGAGTACACATCTCAACCCATACAAGTGCCATATGAGCTTACAGCTCTTGTTGATTTTTGTTTGTGTTTGTGTTATTTGCCTTCCACCAATTCTTCCATTGTTTTGCAAAGTGCCATTTTTCTGTAAAATTCGAAATATTTCCTAAACCGTTTGCGCAATGAAACTCTCTTATCTAATACTAAAGCAGTACCACGCAAATTTTGAGAGTGACTAAATCAGCCAAGTTTTTTATATTAAGAATAATGTATTGCAACATCCATCCAAAGCCAGTTATGCGACTTAACATGGGTTGGAAGTGTTGGCACAGAATGTGAATGTAGTAAAACAATAAATTAGGTAAAAAATGATGCAGGTGTGACTTTAAAACAATGTATGGTACCTGGTTACTAGAGTAATGCGAGCAATGCAACGCTGGTCACGCTACTGAGCTTCCAGACAGCTCCAGGACTTCCCCCTCCAATTTGCACAGAACTGACCTGATCCGATCTTGAATTATTAATAGTATTATTGCCCTGCCGGCAAAATCCGCCCGGTAACCGGTTACTTATTTTATTAAGGACTACTATATTTAGCAGCTTTAAGTAGTAGCTCGAAGTTGTAATGAGAACAATAGCATGGAATCGTATGCAGTGGTATAAGTACTGACGCAGCGATATCATGGAATCGTGTGCAGTGGTATGGAGTACAGACGCACCGATAGCATGGAATCGTATGCAGTGGTATGGAGTACAGACACAGCGAGTTCGGAACAGATTTCCCACGCACCACCCAGTAGCATCGCATACTACTGCTTCATGGGCGCTTCATGTTAATAGTATGCAGGAGCATGAAATACTATGGTACCTTCGGACTCAGTAGTACCCGGATGATGTGGTATAATAGCATAGAAATCTATGAAAAAGTTGCTTTGCTACTACATACACTTCACGGGGACAGTAGTACCATTCTACTACAGGCCCCAAAATTTTTTCATCGGGTCAGGCTTAAACCAACGTGAGAAGAGACTGTAAACATGAACCAAATTCAATTGAGAATTTACCATTTTCAAATGGTGCTGGAGTGTACCAAACTGCCAAACCAAGAAAAAAGTTTCCTTTTAGTCAAAATGCAGAACTTTGTATTGGTATGAGATTTATAGAAATTGATACTTGCTTCCATCTTAAAAATAAAGCATGCCATACTAAAAATGGAAACATTTGTGTGGAAATTCACATTACTATTGTCATTTATGGTCTTCTGGCAACGAAATCATTGAGAAGGCTAATGAGATAATTATCTCTGACCCTGAAGGAGTACATAACTTTAGTATAGTTATCATTATTATGTCTGAAGTTTATGTGTTTGATGAAGAGACAGACATATACTGGATTCCAATCGCTGATGCTTGTATGGATATAATATGAAACGTCAACCAGATCGCCATGGGGACTCGACAGCAGGGTCTTATGTTAGTGACGAAAGAAAGTGATTATTATGAGCTTCGGCCTCATACTTATTTACTATGGATTTTCTACTGATGCCTCATTTCAGATATTTTCAAACCTTTAAGCTAATTGACACAATCCTTGATTTCTTTGAATAGCTCTTTTCTCATGATATTATTTGATTCGTAAAATTTGAACAGGACCTTACGGTATCTCCAAGATTAATAGAAAGAGGTCTTGGAATGTCTGTAAGGTTGTTGCTGAAGATATGAAATTCGTTGATGCTTCTTCTCAAGTCTTACCACCAGAGGACGAATCCTTTCGCATATTTACTAGATTTGTCTTTCATCGGAAGTTTATACAGCCTCACGTTTACTTTGCTAAATACTTCCAATGAAACGGTACGTAGGCGCAACGCTTTAGTATGCAACGCTGCATTACCTTTGAACCAGTTTTCTGAGATCCACTTTGGCAAGATAAGCAAATTCTTCGAAAACAGATTCTTCTGTGGTAGGTTTTCTCTTCAAACGAATTGGCTAAAACGATTTAGAGGAGAAACGCTTTTATTGAGAAACTGTCAGATTTTGAAAACTGTTTCATAGGGCCGGGCTGGTGTGACAAAAACCTCTTTAGTGAATTTTAAGCCTTAAAATCTTCAACCAGCCATCAAAGTTATGGGACAATTGGAACTAAATTTCCTTTCCAAGGATCAACGTTCTGGGAAAATTAGAACTAAATTACCTTTCCAAAGTTCGGTCCCAGGTGCCCCGAGTAGAATATCGCCCTGAAATAGGAAAAACATTTTTCAAATATTTCATATTCATTGGAGTCACTTTGCGTCAAGATTCAAGCGATGGCCGTTATGCCCTGCTCATCACCAAAGCAAGGGCAAACGAAAATACCAGGTTTCACTAGCGTTAGAGGAGAGTGTGCTTGATTAGTCGAGTAAGAATCCGGAACGAAATTAAGCAATCTGGAAACTTCGGATAATACATGCCATGATCTGCTGGTCCTCTTTTTCATCACACAATTGTGACAACACTAGCAGGTATACCACCAATACCAAAAACATATATTACTGTGTTGTAGAATATCCCCCTCTTCCTTCTCACAATGCATACGCACTCTACTATGAACTGACTGACCCGACTGAGCTGTATCACAGTACAAAAATCTTCTTTTTTTCTGGTCTTCAACGGGTCTTTAACGTTATTCCCATGGCGCTGTGCAAAACAGATGGCATTCAAGGTCTCGAGCGTAGCCATTCCAAGGTCTTGTCCAGGGGGGATTAGGGGAACTGTCTGATGAATAGTTTTTATAGTTCACAATTATCCTTCTTTTCAAGAAAGTAGGTAAAAGTGGTGAAATTTTCTCACAACACTTTATGACCATTGTTGTTAGTAAAAATTTCCCAGAGTTGTCTCTGAATAACGTAGCGTATAGTAAAAAGAGAAAGAATACTAATTATACATATCGTCACTTTATGGGCTATTCCCAAGGTCTTTCGAGTGACAATCAAAAGATTTATCTCGGTCATTTCCAGCCACTGTCCGGTATGCAGTTGAAAGGCGACTGTTTGTTATCTACTCAGTCCATGCTATGAAGGTCCATTTTCTTTTCTCTCATTCTCCAAAATCTCAGGTCAATTTTCTCTTTTCCCAAAGCAGAATCCTGCGGGGAATGACTTACATTTCGATCTCCTTCGTAATCCTCAGCGAGTCTCAGTAAACTCTCGTAAACGCAGTAAACGCATTACGCTAATAGAGTCTCTCTGCGAGAAAGGCTTTTAGCATCTGAAACCAGTCGGTCTTAGCGCTTAATTTTTTCGCTATTGCGTTTGTCGCTTCCAGTTTGGTTGAATTTGTTTGAGCCCATCGAGAACGGTTAAAGGTTATCCGAATAGGGCTGAGATACGACAATCTGGTTGCCCGTCATATTTTTACCTAATTAAGCTCGAAGAACCGACAAAAACGCGTTACTTCGTTGCTTTGTTATCCGCGATTGTTGAATAACAGATCAAATAACAGATCATGGCGGATTTGCATTCTTCAAGCCATGAATACGAAAACAACAAGGAAAGTGAAAGTGACCAGGAAGAACTTGGCCAGTTGAAAGCTCGAACTTGCTTATCAACTTGGTCGACTGCTGGCCAAATTATCTGTTGACTGGGTCCTTCCACTAAGGAAACCTGTTCGGGGTAGCACGGAAGAGAGGGCTTTCTTCAGACATGGTTTTGCAGTCTGGAATCGAGCATTTCATTATCTTCACCTTATTGGCCATTGGAAAGCACGCTTTTGCAGATATTCAAATTTTCCCGCGCCTTAGCCGTAAAATTATTTGGCGTGCAACCAGCGGAAATTCTCAACGTCACTACTAGACTACGCGACGTAAAAAACAAAAATCCCTCGCGGGAGTCAAGATAATTCAGTGTATTCAAATCAAAGGTATACAAACAAGTTGGCTTTGCAGTTAAACTTTAAATGTGTGATTGTTCCGTTTCTCATTTTTGTTTTTTTCTAATTTGTTAGTGATTAATTATGGTCTTTGTCACCGGAGTCAAGTAATGAATTGATATCAGACAAATCATTTAGGTGGAAGGCCATTCTGAGCGACTACAAAAAAAATAAAAAAAAATAAAGAGCCGTTGACCGAAAGGACCTAAATATGATGAAACTTGGTTAGAAAGAAAGCAAGATTGCCGGTGGTACTTACAGTTTTCCGAACGAAGTGGGAAGAGAGGCCCATTTGAGTGTATCCTGTCTTAGTGAAATCGTAACCTGGTTTCTTTACCATCCTGAAATCTGAAAATTACCTTGTCAATATCTCTCCAGTCTACAGAGGCGAAACTCTTATTATTGCAATTATATTAATATTATTATTATAATCGTGGGACCTAAGAAAACACTCTCTTTCTGGAGGAAGGACTTTATGAACTCTGTTCGAAACCGTTTGTTCTCCTACGAGTAAAACCATTTGACGTTTAAACGGAATGACTAGCATGGTCTTGACTAGACGAAGGCCTAAGCTGGAGGAGAAACCTTATAATAAAAAGTAATGATTATTTTGAACAGAACTGTAACTTTTATTTTACATAATCCTAACACCACTAAACTTTTTCCCAAGCACGAAAACTCACCGGCTCTATTGAGCCGGCGATACGGCAATACAACTCCAGTGACTTCCCGAGATGAGCCTAGATTCTACGAGTAGAAAGCAAAAGGATTGAGAAAACAAAGAATAAATAATGGGAGAATTCAGAAGTCTTGGAATCATGCTAGGTACCTTTTCTCCCGATTCTCATTTACCGGGGGTGGAGCCTATACGGTGCCTGTCCCGACCACAGAGTAATTATTGGCGATACTTTTTCTGATAGCTGGTCATCGCGTCAAAACAAGTTTTCAAAATTAAAAAAAAAAACGGAAACGGATAGATATTTCGCTTCCAATGGTTTGATGATTTGGATGAGGATGAGGATAGACATTTCCCTTCAACGAATCGCAGCTAGAACAGCTAAAACCAATTTGAAAAAAACATATGAGAGCTAGGGGCTACTGTACACTGAGATGATCGAAGTCGAAATTCAAGAACGACGGAAATAAAGGCAAAATGGGATTGAGAAATGTGGACCTAACGCCAATTCAAGGTTAAAGAAAGAAAGGACACTTTTAAATATTTTTAACTCTAAGTTTTGAAAGTAAGTTAGTATATCCGTCCCAGGAGAAGTCAGAAGAAGAATGATTTCCTTTTTTGTTTTTTGAACTTTCATTGAATTTCTGTGTCAGATTCTCAGTGACGGAAAAACAGACTGTCAATAGCAAAGATAGTGCAAAATTTAGCCAGATGAACAATGCAACTACCAGAGATAATGTTTTATAAACTGTGACCAAAAATGTTGTTATTACAGATAGAAATGTCTAAATGATATCTTATAATTATCAGTTACAGCAATCAGTTATTAAGTTAAAATTAAGAAACACTTTAGAGACAACTGATTTTCACAACTTCACGAGAAAATGGTCGGAACTAAGTTCTGAGTAGAGAGTCCAAATTCAAAACAAACATAATCATTCTTTGATTACAATTCGCCAGCTAATTGCCTTAAATTGTCCAAGCTTGATACCTTTTCCAGAAGCGATTCTCTACGGTCCTGAGACGACAAAATAAATTTCTAATGTTCACACCAATCCTGTTGAATCTGAACTAAATGCATGCGTGTTTGGCCTATGCCTCAACGTACCAGTTGCTTAATGGCTCCCTGAGGAATTGCTTCCTGAGAATATACTCCCTTGGGCTTCATTGTCTTTGTGATATTACTATTATAAATCTGGATCAAGATTAAGGGTGATATCCATTTGTGTAAACCTTCCTTCCTTCAACTTGTATTGGCGTTGGGTCCAGCTTGCTGTCGGTCCCTTTCTGCCTTTCTTTTCATCCGATATCCTCCTTGAATGCTAGGACGCTCCTGTGCCTGCACGACTTTGATCATCTCGCCGTACAATAGCTTCTTTTTGAACTAAACCCGCAGAGATCAGCATATTTTTAACTACCCGCCTGTCCTGACTGCTTCATCACCTTTTCTCTAGAGGTAACACCGACTACTGCAAGAGGCAACATGCGAGGCTCCACCCCCAGTAAATCAGGATCGGGAAAAAAGATGCTTAGCATGCTGACATCAAGATTTTGTGAGTTCTCAATTCTCCCCTTCTTTATTCTTGATATAACTAATGTTCAGTGGGTCTTGATCAGAAATACAGAGGGTATAGTTGCAAAGAACAGAACATGTCTTACCTTCACTTATTACCGCGTGCCAGAGCTACACCAACTACAGACCCATTATCAAGTTTGAGGGCACATAATTTTATTATCCGTGGATAAAGAACTACTTTTCGAAAACACATCGTCTACTGCCCTGGTAGAAGAAGGCAACAGAACTGAAATCGTCCCGGTCGGTTCGGAAAATGGAATAGAATTTGCTTGTTCTATTGTACCATGTATATGGAAATAAATTTCAATTTTTACCCCTTCAATTTTCAAAATTTAGTATATCCTATGTAGCGTTTATGTGGACAAGAAATCCAGTCGAGTAGAAAGGAATTCCGGTCTATCTGAAAGGAATCTCGTTGGTGGCGCAGTGAAAGATATAAAAACAAGAGCTGTAAGCTAATATGGCACTTGCAAGCATACGTAGTAGGTAGGGGTAACAGCTAAGATTAGTGCTGTGTCGAGGCACAGACGATTATGGACCATTAGATTCATGAAAATATATGGTTGAGTAAAAATATGCCATGTACTTTGCGGTTACAATGCGCAAATAAGAGGGCTAGGAATCCATTTTGTAAGCAAATGCACTGGTACACAAATGATCATGAGCCCTTGGGTCATGAAAGTATATCATCTGCTCGAAAGTGTTATTTTTTTGCATTTTGCGACTAAGATGCGCAGTTACAAGGGGCCTACCTACACAAGGGGCTTTACCTACACCTAAGGGGTTCGGACAGAATTTGGAAACAAAATACTTGGCGCACAGATTATCATGGGCACTTGGGGATCTTAAAACTGTGCAGTTTCTAAAGAATGCATAGTTTCTTAAAAACGTTTTTCCACTTTGCGGTAACATTGGTGTTTTAAGTATGCTGGAAAGTCATTTGTGAACGAAACCCTTGAGGCAAAAATTACCACGGGCCCTTGGGAATCACAGAAATGAATCTTTTGGTCAAAAGTGTTGTTTCACTTTGCAGTTAAGATACGCACTTTCAGGGGACTAAAAACTAATTTCACATACTTGAGGTGCAAATTATCATGGTCCGCTGGGGGATTATGCACGTGTTCCTGACATCAGAAAAACGTCCTTTCGTCAACTGTCAAGTTTCCTTCGGATCCGACCAACCATTCAAAATTTATGCATGAAATTCTAGTCCGGATTTCAGTTCCCTCCCACTCCCCCGGTTGTAGTCGGATCGGGGAAATGACTGCGTCTAAGTCAATCTAATCGAGGCCCCAATACACCTGCCGAATTTCATCGTCCAAGTGCATCTGTAAGTAGCCTCCCTTAACTCGCAATCACCGGATTTTGGGAAAACCCCTTCCAAGGCCCCCGCAGTGCACTGATCCGGTCCATTTCTGTCAAAAAGTATTTACAACTTGTCTGTTTCTTCTCACAAAGCTTCGTCCCGGTCCCTCCACTCTAAGCGTGTCAGGATATTTCCGGTACACCCCCCAACTCCCCCCACAGTTCGTGGATCCGGTCCAGACGTAAAATGGAACATGTGAGGCATGTGTTCTTTCCATGTATCAAGTTTCATTCAGATCCGATCACCCGTTCGAAAGTTACGCTTGCCTCAATATTCCGGATCCCCCCTCCCTCCACGCTCCCACGATAAAATGACTATTTCCAAGTCAGTCTGGTCGCGTCCCTGATATGCCTGCCAAATTTCATCATCCTAGCACATCTGGAAGTACCCTAACTCGCGATCAGCGGACCGACCGACAGACAGACCAACAGACAGACACTGACCTACCGACGGAAAAGTGATCGGTATATAGCACTTGGCCGGAAGTCAAGTGCCATAAAAAGTCTAGATAGCTTTTGAGAGCAGCAGTGATCGGTAATGATGTCATAGTTTATTTATTTTATTTTATATTTCTACATGACCAGCTTTTTACGACACTTGCAGCCTCTGGCTCAAGTGCCATGTACCGATCGCAATTCCGTCTGTCGGACGGTCGGTCGGCCGACCCGTTTTTCTGTCACAGTTTTTCGAGTTAGGGTACTTCCAGATGTGTTCGGATAATGAAAATTGGCAATCAGTTTCCCGATCCGACCATCTGGGGGGATGGAGGGTGGGGGAATCCGGAAAATTGAGAAATGTGTAATTTTCCAACGGGTGATCGGATTTGAATCAAACTTAATCACTTAATAGATTAAATATCCGTGATGATTTATCTGAAGTCTGGATCGGATTCAACAGCTATGGGGGAGTTGGGGGGGAGACCGGAAATCTCGAGAAACGGTTACAATGGAGGGATCGGAGTAAAACTTGCTGTGAAGAACAAGCATCTACCCTAGATAAGTCGTTTACACGATTGGACTTGATCCGGACACTTGTGAGGGGGGTGGAAGGGAGTTTGCGGGAATTCCGGTGATGACGATTTTGGGGATTTTCACGATGAAACTTAGCAGGCATATCAGGGACCCGATCGAACTAAATTGAAAATTAAGATTTACTCGATCCGATAGTCGTGGGAGTGGAGGAAGAGGAAATCCGGAATATTGAGTCATGCGTAACTTTGGAACGGGTGATCGGATTCGACTGAAATTTAATAACTGAACAGAGGACATGTCTCTGGTGATCTTTTGCAGGCCCAGACCGGATCCGACAACTACTGGGGGGATACACGACCGGCTTAGACTGGAGAGATCGAGATGGAACTTTGTGGGAAGAACAAACGGATGCTCTGGATAAATCATTTACAGAACCGGGCTGGCTACGGGCAATGTAGGGGGAGTTTGAGGGGGGGTCCGGACTTACGCTGATCGCGAGTTAAGGTACTTCCAGATGTGCAAGGACGATGAAACTTGGCTGAATTGTTATAGATTATACAAGATTGGCTTAGAAATCGCCACTTCCAAATCCGACTATTCCTTAAAAAAAAAACCCGCAAAGTGAGAAAAATACTTATAAGCAAAATATACATTTTCATGATTCCCATGAGCCTTTTATCAATTTTTCCCCAAGGGTTTGCCGAAAAGAGAAAAAAAAATACTTTTGACCAAACGGTAGCCTATATATCAATGATCCCCAATGGCCTGTTTTTGCATCAAGGGTTTTACTTACAGATGATTTTTTAGTGCCTTTAAAGTGCACATCATTACAGCCAAGTTCAAAAAGAAAATACTTTCTTGGTGATTTCCAAGTTCATGATAATTCTCATCTCAAGGGTTTCGCTGACAAATGACCAGAACAAACCCACCAAAAGGCAAATTCTATATTTCATCTTCTGAACCAGCCTTGCAAGTGCCATATGAGCTTCTAGCTCTGGTTCGTTACCGTGGAGTAAAAGAAAACAAAGTAAAAGACACAAATTACAACACTAAACAAAACAAAATAAAGAAATGTGTTTGCGTTCTTTACAAACACTCTAAAAAAAAACCACTAAATACACCTTAATTTTGACACATTGACATGTAGACTAAGCCGTTCCAGGGTCCACGATTAAATAACTGGCTTATAATGTCGTGGGCTGGCATGGAGGGTGATGTTGGTGGAGGGTGAGGAGATTTGAATGTGAACGAAGACTTGTGTTGATGCTATCCTGAACATTGAAGTTTTAAACAAATTTACGATTACGGAAGGATTTTGGGAGATACATCAGAAATTTAGAAATCCTCAAAGAAACACATTTTGAAGTTTTTTACATTTTTTTTTTCCTGAGGTTGTTACAGAATTCCGATCAATTGTAAATGTGCGGGACGCGAAAAGCACTATACAGCCTCCCGAGCGCCTTACATGAATATTTTCTTCTATTTCGGATCAACCGCCCGTTACCAAACTGAACTTTCCAGAATGTGATATACTTTTTACGACAGAAGAGCAGGCTAAAGATAATCTGGCTTTGAAGCCACTTTAGCGACTCGGACGAAAAAATCGAAAAATAACCAATTGCAACAGAAGGAAGCTCAGAGGTTGTTGTAAGAACGAAACAATAATATTCATATTTTCACAGATTTGTCTCAATTCCAATGTCCAAGATTTTGTTAGCTAGAATTCTCATATTCTTAGACAGGCTGACTAAGAGAATATCATCAGCATCAGCAAGTAGCTGATGGAAATATTCTTGAATTTATATGAAGGAAGAAGAGAGTCCAAGCGATCAGAAACCGTAGACTTGAACATAAATGGCGACAAAACTCGACCTTGGCGATCTCCACGGTTCACTGGAATATTTACCGATAAGTGACCGTGCCATTTCAACTCAACGGTATAGAATTCTCGTACCAGTACTGCAAAAGCAAAGAAAAGAATAATTGACGGCCAAAGATGTCTATAGAAAAGATGTGAATGTGCATGTCGCCTTGTTCTGGTCAGATCGTGGTGAGCATGGACACAACCCGTACCATCCCTGAAACAGAATTTGCATGTTCCCGAAATTATATTTTTCAAGAAGTACTGGAGAAGAACAAACTAAATAAAATTACTGAGTGTGCAAGATCCTGTAATTGGACGGAAGCTTTTGAACAGTTCACGAGTTTTGCCTCGCTTAAGGACAAATTTTATGGTTCCAACAAGGAAGCTATTTGGGACCTGAGATTGGGAAAGCAACGCTTGGAAGAGTAGTTTCATTCAACTTTGAAGAACTCCGCAGCAAGACCACCGATACCAATAGATCCAGTCGTTTTGAGTCTGCAGACAGCATGACTGGAAACCGCAAATACAGATGTATGAGAAACTTTAACAGGACCTTGAAAGTAAATAATTTTGACGAGAATCACAGCACAACAATTGTCCGAAAGATGCACTTTTTTCCAAGACTTGTGGTCGGAAGGGGCAACAGTGCCACGTGCGGATTTTAAACAGTTCTTATACTCCCTTTTTGTCTAAACGATTTTGTCTAATGCCAATCAAAACATTATTTGTTGGCTAGTGATTTTTTTGTCAGATTTTCTGGACAGTTTTTTTCACTGTCTGTAAACATAACCTTGTCACCCAGGCCGCATTCTGTTCAAGTTTTCCTCTACTTCTAAACACTGCACTGTCAGAAGTTTCATAACAGATCGCTCAAAACCGAGAAGACTGATCTCCTGTCAAATAACAGTGTCGTAGAAGTAAAAAGGTCTTGAAACGGGCAGGTCATGGTACAAGCAGAAACTGTTCAAACATACAGTTTAGTTATCATTGTTTGGACGTGAGTTAACCATGGCTTCAACTTGCTGTGACAAAAGCCACCAGTCATCCAAATCAGCTAATGAAAGAGTATGATTCATGTAGGCTACGAAAAGGGGGGAC
The DNA here is from genome assembly GCA_023053555.1 of Branchinecta lindahli. Taxonomy (NCBI): domain Eukaryota; kingdom Metazoa; phylum Arthropoda; class Branchiopoda; order Anostraca; family Branchinectidae; genus Branchinecta; species Branchinecta lindahli. Next base: position 23,675,210 of record JAKZAO010000006.1, read on the forward strand.
CCGTGAGTTGGCCATTAACCCGTCAGTTCGCCTAAAAATTTCGTCAGTTCGCCCACTTTTTCCGACAGTTTGCCCACCCGTCAGTTGGCCCACCAAAATCTGTCAGTTCGTCCACCCGTCACTTCTCCTACCCGCCAGTTCGCCCACCCGTAATTTCACCCACCCGTCAGTTCGCCAACCCGTCACTACATCCACTTGTCAGTTCGCCCACCCGTCACTACACCCACCCGTCAGTTCGCAGTTGGCCCACTCTTGAAATCCGTCAGTAGTCCCACTATTGAAATCCGTCAGTTGACCGACTCTTCGAATCCGTCAGTTGACCAATCTTTTGAAATCCGTCAGTTCGCCCACTCCTGAAATGCGTCAGTTGGCCCACTCTTGAAATCCGTCAGTTGGCCCACTTTTGAAATCCGTCAGTTGACCCACCCTTGAAATCCGTCAGTTGGCCCACTCCTGAAATCGGTCACTTCGCCCAATTTAAAAATCTGGCAGTTGACCCAACTTCGCCGAATCATTAAATCCATCAAAAAGAGCCGCGACCCCAGGGGAATTGTCAGCTCAATTCTACCCTGTCATTCAAGTCTGTGAAAGAAAGGCACTCAGTCTCAGGAGATTACTCAGACGGAGAACTTTTATGTTTACGTAAAGAAGGATATGAAGATGGGTAGAAGAAGGGTATTGTATGAGAAAGCTTCGCAACCCCAGTGATTTAACCAGAAGGAGCCGACAATTACGTAAACATTTAGTCAGACATATCGCGAGCTTGTTGCGAGATGCTGCGGCAAATTCAATTGGCAAAGCTAAAAGATGAGAACAAAAGTAAAAAGGAAAAATAGAGTAAAGAGCAGTGAAGGTTTTTGATTGGCGATACGATGTAAAGTAGTTCACACGGAAATGGAAAGTAAAAGCATAATGAAATAATATAATGCAGGAGTTCAGTGCCAAGCTTCCATGTACTGTCTCCGAGTATATTTGCAAGCTATCTGCAATTTACGAGTCTCAACTCTGTACGGAGATTGTCCTCTTGTTAGTGGTAAAACGTTTTTCCTAAATTTACGTAGCCCACGAACTAAATTTAAATAGCTCATCAACGTTATGTGATTCAAGGTGTGTAAGAAATATAAATTTCTTTCGCCGACGTCTTTCAACCCAGCAACCCGAATATTCAAAAGCTTTTTCAAAACATTTCGTAGATTCGCACAGAATAGCTTTTCCAACCTTGAGCCACTTGTGCCGTCAACCACGGACAAACCCTGGGCCGCTGACTGCAATATCTATTGCCAGTTTGGGGCCAGGGGTGTCCCGAAGTGGCGGGGGTGAATGGGGGTGGCACCTGTCAAACACAATCTCCGAGTCGTTTGAAAAAATGTTAATTTCGTCGTAAATCCGTCCCAGTCAAAGGCAAGCCGAGTTCTTTAAACCAGGTTTCAAAAGCCCGTTATGTCGGCGACTTGAATATTTCTTGGGGTGGTCATTGCTGCTGAACTAGCAGCAATTAACCTTGTTTTAAAACCTGCTTTACTCGCATATGATTTGTATCTATCTATCTTAGCTCTTTCTGATTTTAGCCTTTCAAAATTATAGTTGTTAAAGTGAAGTCTGACTGGATAACATGAATAAAACTTATAAGCCGTACGCGAGAGAGAAGATAGCGTGCACGGACTGTGGTCAAACTTTGACTACAAGTGAACAAGACCCAAGGTTCCGATGAGATCCCAAAAATTCAATATTTGATCCAGACAATTAGGTTTTGTCTTCGCCAGATCCAGTCTTCACCAGACTCCTTGAACATTTGTACTCTTAAAATTTAGAAACAGATTAAGGCCAAGCAGCTAATCATTAAGAAAACCAAGTTCATTTATGGTATCAGCATCTGTGTTTAGCCGATCGAAACGATCCTCCTTACTTCGGCGAATTTTCCGGTTTCGGCGAAAACTACTTGTTCGGCGAAAACCCCTAAATCTTCCATCTAATCAACTTCAAGTAAAACTTTTACTTTTAACAAACTTTCCGTTCTTGGCCGGATTCCGGGGTAACTACTTGTCCAGCGAGAAAATGGTTTTCATATTCGTGTTCAGCATGCCTTCTTACCCCTACATCGAACATCTAATCAAATTTAAATTGTACTTTTACTTTTAACAAACTTTCCGATTTTGGCCGGATGCCTGGCGACCTACTTGTCCGGCGAGAAAATTCATATTCGTGTTCAGCATGTCTTCTTACCCATAACCGACTATCACATTAGCTGTTCGAAAATAATTTGCTTGTCCCTTAATTTGAACCCCCTCCACCACCCATAAATCCAGAGACCATCTATGAATTCGACCTTCCTCTTGACCCAAAGAATCCTCACACCAAGTTTCATCAAAATATCTCATTCCCTTCGAGAGTTATCGTGCTCACAGACGGACGGACGGAAAGACGGACAACTTTTGCGATGTCATAGGTATCCCTCCACTTACGTTTTGGGATCCCAAAAAGCGTTGCTGCCGTCAGCAAAAGAACCCTTCGTTCGAGTTGTAAAGATCACATATTTATGGTTACGAAACTTATTTCAGGCACGGTAGATACCCAATTTGATTCCATTTTCGGTCTCAGCTCGTGATTTTTTGTCAGGATCGCACTTTCATTCAAGAAAATCTGGCCACATTGAAAATTGCCTTTTTTTGCGAAATAGGTTGAAAAAATTCTTTTTTCTGGTGCTTTATACACCAAATCTGACTTCATTTTCGAAATCAGCTTGTCATTTTTTCAGACTAGCGGACAACGACGAAAATTTTATATTTTTTTTCAAAATACGTAAAAAAAATTGTATTAAAAGCGAAAAAACGCTTATTTTGCGTCGAGCGAGGATATGCAAAAATGGATTATCTTGTTCAGTTTTTTTTCTCTACAAGATGGTGTAAAAATCATTTCTGTTGCAATTTGTTTCGGGTCGACCTCTTTTTGGAGCTCATTTTCCTGTACTAATTTCCTAAAAGATATAACGAATAGCCGTTAGCACCACGCTTTGTGTAAAGGTATTATAGATGAAGCCGCGGCAAGAACTTACGGGCTTTGACTATTGAGAGCTTCTTGAAGTCCGTTGATTTGTTGGCGGATTCTTTGCCCACGAAGCAAACGCCAAGCATAGGATTCTGGTTCAAGACATTCTTAAACCTCGGACCGCACACCTACAGGAAATTGGCAGATTAAAGTAAATAGATACATGCGAATTAAATCAATCACTTAGACTCATGCACAACAGCATGATACTAAAAATGTTGTGGAATATTATAAGTCCGTAGTACAAACCTTGAGCATCATATGCGATCTAAGCTTAAGTACAAGCGGGTAGCTTTTACTAACTAGAAAATAACTATTTGCTTCAACTTATATGGGGCCTGAACTTTTGCCGGCAAATTCGAATTGACCCTGATTCCCGGAAGAAGAATTATCCAGGACTGTCTGATTTATTTCTTACTGGACTTTATGTTGCAATCGCAGCTGCTCTACATTCTGAAAATTACGAAAAACGGAAGCGCTGGTTTTCCGGTAAAAATACTGATTCAACGTTTCCTTGCCCTTATTTAAAACCTCTATTCGACTTCAGAATACATGTACGTAAACTCCGGTTTCGGCAAACTTCTTCACCGGCAAGAATAGGAAGTTAACCTGCTGAAGGAACTAATTATTTTATCATTTATAAAATCCTTCACAAATAGAAAGTATGACTTCGTCTAGATCGTGCTTCGAAAATAAATAGTTTTATTGTTATTGCATCTACATCTTTGGCGTCTCGGCGGAGACTATCTCGGAGATATTTGCCCTTGCATTTAAAAACTCTCGTTCACACCGCACAAACGTGCTGCACTGCCAAAGTGCTTTCAGGATTTTCAATCCTGAATCTCAGTTGATTTCAATCTTGAAAGAGACAATCGACTTCGAAAAGAGATAATCCCGTTCTTAACCAAAAAACAGATCTACTGGCTAGGGGAATCTGTTTCTGTAGCTGGCAGATTGCTAAAACGCTCTATGATGGAGCTTCTTTCTTTCTTTCTTTCTTTTTTGTGTTACCAAATAGAAGTTGGATGTGAAGTTATTGATGTACCGAGAAATGTGAAAATAGAAATGACCTGCATGCAGCTGGTTCCAAAATTTTGAAGGAATTCTCAGCTAACACAATCAATAGAGTTATTTATCAAATATACGGATAGGTCGGTACCACGAATAGATAAGAAAAAGAAATTCCGTTTATTTTTGTCAATACTAGTAAATTGGAGGATGACAGGCAGCAAAGAAAACGTTGATATGCGTTAGCGAAAGTATGATGCTGATGAAACGGCCGATCACTGATACAACATTGAAGTCTAGGAGATAGTAATGTGAGATCATGAAACTTTGATACATCCTTTGAACTTTAAGATATGGAATTAAGATAAAAAACAAGAGCTGGAAGCTCATATAGCACTTACAAGGCTTGGTAAAAGGATGGAAGTAGGAATTTGCCAATTCGTGGGTTTGTTGTGATCATTTGTAAGCGAAATCCTTGAGATAAAAATGACGATGGATCCTTGGAAATCACGAGAATGTATCGTTTGGTAAAAAAAAGTATTTTTCATTGGAACTTGGCTGTGACGATGCGCACTTTAAGGGCGCTATAGAAATTCATCTGTAATCAAAACCCTTGAGACAAAAATGATCCCGGGGTCATTAGGATAATGAATATACATGGTTTGGTCAAAAGTACTTTTTTTTACTTTTCGGTGAAGATGCGCACTTAAAGGGTGCTAGAAAGTCATTTCTAAGCAAAACCCTTGAGGCAAATATTATCATGGGCTCATGGTGATCATGAAGATGTAGATTTTGCTTTAAAAGCATTTTTTGTACTTAGCGGTGAAGATGAGTACTGTAAGGGATGGTCTGATCTGGGAAGTGACAATTTCTAATCCAATCTTGTCAAGTCTCTAATGTTCAAGCCAAGTTTCATCGTCCTAGCACATCTGTAAGTACCTCAACTCCCAATCACCGGAATTCCGGACCTCCCTCCAATTCCCCCCCAGAGTGCCCGAATCTGGTCCGGTTCTGTCATGAATGTATCAAGGCCTACGCTTGTTCTTCCCACCAAGTGTCATCCCAATCGCTAAACTCTAAGCGTGTCACAATATTCCCCCCCCCCCACACTGATCGGATCCTGTCCGCACTTGAAATGAGACATCAGAGACATGAGTTCTTTTCGAATATTAAGTCTCATTAAGATCCGATCATCTGCTCAAAAGTTGGACATTTCTAAAGATTCCGGACTTCCCCTCCTCCACTCCCCACACGATTGTCAAATCGCAGAAACAATTGTTCTTGAGTTAAAATTGTCGAGTCCCTGATATGCCTGCCAAGTTTCATAGTCCTAGCACACATGTCAACATCTTAACTCGGGATCACCGGAATTTCGGAACCCCCCACTTTGAACTCCCCCCACAGTGCTCGGATCCGGTCCGATCTTGTCAACTAAGTATCTGGGGCTTGTGTTTGTTCTTCCCACCAAGTTTCATTCCGATCCGTCCACTCTGAACATGTCACACGATTTCCGGTCCCCCCCATCTCCCCCCAAAGTCGCCGGATCCATTCCGGACTTGAGCTGTGCCATCTGAGACACAAGGTCTTTCCAAATGTCAGGTTTCATTAAAATCCTATTCCCGTTGAAAAGTTATAACACGTCAATATTCCGGATTCCCCCTCCCTCTAGTCCCCCCCACGGTGGTCGGATCGGGGAAGTGACTATTTCCAAGTTACTTTGGTCGGGTCTCTAACACGCCTGCCAAGTTTCATCGTCCTAGCACATGTGTAGGCATCTCAAGTCGAGATAACCGGAATTCCGGAACCCTCCCTCCAACTCCCCCCACAGTGCTCGGATCCCGTCCGGTCTTGTCAACTATTTATCTAGGGCTTGTGCTTGTTCTTCCCAACAAGTTTCATCCCGATCCGTCCACTCTAAACATGTCACACGATTTCCGGTTACCCCCTTCAACTCCCCCGACAGTCACCGGATCCATTCTGGACTTGAAGTATAACATCTGAGACAGAAGATCTTTCCAAATATCAAGTTTCATTACAATTTTGTTCCCCATTTAAAAGTTATAAATACGTCAATATTCCGGATTCCCCCTTCCTCCACTCCCTCCACGGAGGTCGGATCGGGGAAGTGACTATTTCCAAGTTAGTTTGGTCGGGTCCCTAATACGCCTGCCATGTTTCATCGTCCTATTACTTCTGGAAGTACCCTAACTCGATAACAGTGGACAGACAGACCGACAGACCCAAAAGCGATCAGTATATGGCACTCGAGCGAAGAAGCAAGTGCTATAGAAACTTAAAAAAATGCTTCCGCAGAATTTCCGGTTCTGGCTCGATTCCGGGCGAACTACTTATCCAGCAAGAAGATAACGTCCAAAAATTTACTCTGAATGTCTTTTGTCGAATCCCATCGACTTCGGAGTAAACCTGTACTTCTACTAAATTTCCGGTTCTGGGCGGACTCCGAACGAACTACTTGACCGGGAAGAAAAGAAAGTTGAAGAATGGATTCAGCGTATCTTCTTATTCGTAAATCCTAAATATAAGACATCAGGACTTAACTAAAAACTTGACTTAACTCAAAGGATTTTTTGCCGTGACTATTAATTCTTAATTGCATATACTATTTATCTGTGCTTTATTTACGTATTTGTTTGACAAAGGGCAAAGAATTTGATCGAAAGATCACGGCAACTTTGTACCAATTTTTAAATAAACAATAAAATAAAAGCTCAGAACCTATGAATGGGGTGGGAATCTCCGAGGCAGGGAATTAATTCCCCCTCACTACCTACAAAACCTTTCAGCGTCGAAAACAACTTACCAGAATTTGCCCAGCTCCGGGGTCATCTTGTACTATATTAGAGCCAAATAGCATTTCATCAAAACCGTCTTTCTGCCTGTCTGATTTCATTGGATCTCGACTTGAATCCAAGTAGTTGTAGTCCTTCGGAACTGAAATTGGGAACAATAGCCAAGTACAGTTCTAAACTTATGCCTTAGAATGAAAATTCTCAACGATATTCGGATTGAACAAGGAAACGGTTTCTATCGTCAATGAAAGGCCCTTTGGAAGACTTACTACAAACTTTTTACCAGTTTGGACCAGTCGAAGCCCTCTTGTATGGGTGTGGGTAGTGGTCGGTAATAGCGAGACAATAGACAACTCCCAAGTATGTGTTGTTGTTGTTTTTTTCAATCAATTTTCCAATACCAAAATGGCTTAGCCTACAGATAGAGAAGGCAATAAGTTATTTCTATTAAAGTTTTAGCTATCATCAACTGTTTATAAGGGCTCGTATCTAAAAATTACAAATATGCCATTGCCAAGAACTAGCACCAATAACTAGCAGATGACTTTCTTGTGGTGGGGATTTAGGAATTCCAAAATCCCTTCTTCGAAATGAGTTACGAAATGAGTAACGACCAGTAAGGGGATTAAAGACTCAACAATTACCATGAAGCTGGTGGAAGGAACATTACAGGTGTCACGAAATAAAGACTAAAGTTCGTTTTAAGCAGAAAGCCCGATTTTGTACGAAAGTTTGTCTCTACAAACCTGCAACATGGTAGGATTCACATTCGGTAGGCTTGTCTGTATCAATGCGGCATTTGTAGACTTGGCCCGGCGTTTTAATCCCTGCCCAGTTACCAAGCTGTCCCTGGGCAAGCGGTGCACCAACGATGACGTAAGACGTTCTAGCGAAAAATGTAGAGTAAATACAGCGTACTTAATTCGTATGTTGATTAGCATGTTCAAAATTCAGCTAAATCTATTTGCCAAAACTGACCCAAATGTAGCCCCCACTCACACGAGAAAAGAAGATATGAACTCAAATTTTGCGCCGCCAATCTTTGGAATCTGAACGGCTAATGGATGGTTTTGCGTTCAAAGGAGCTCAAGGTCGAGGGCTCACTTGACGATCACAGTATGGCGATCTATAATTTCTCAGTTCCGTACGGAAAAATTTAGATTTGTTTCAACTTAACGATGACAACACATTTCGAAGAGGATTTTTAGAAAAAGAAATAAAAAATGCATGGGGATCGAGAAAAAGAAGGAGTTACTGACAGCTGTGACTGGGGGGCAAAATACACGCTAAAAAGACATTTTGGAAATGTTGAAAGTTGGCAATGAGATTTGGAAACAGCTCAAGGATTGGCACAGCTGTACAGAATCCAACTGGGAGTCTAGAAGGTGAAAGCCTGACTTTAATTAAGCTTCCAGCGGACAATCCCTTTGTTAACCATGAACAAATATTAAAGTTTGACGGAATAGGGCTGAGATCCGACAGTCTATTTACACATCACTTGTTTACTTAAATAGGACTCAAAACCCAACAGAAATCCGTTTCATTGTTTGTCCGTTATCCAGAGATAAAGGATTTCATGGAATGAAATTATTATTTCGGATGTGTGGTACCTCTGCGTGCTTGTTCCTCTACGCTTGAAATATTTACCGGTTACAAATGAAGCCGAAAAATAAATTAAAATTTAAGGTAAAGATTAAGTGCAAGACAAATCTTAACCTCAGTTTTCTACTTTCTACAGGCGTAACTTTTCCGAGCTTAGCACCGAAAACCCTGGAAATGCAGGCATTTTTTCATTCAAATTCTCCGTGTCTGAGTGAATTTTGGTTGTTGTGCAAGCAGTGCACACTCGGAACGTTATTACCAGAACCCCGGGTGAAAAAACACAAAGTATTATAGGACTCAAAATTAAAGTGTCAGGCAAAAGTAAGCTGCCTTTTCAGCACTTTAATAACTGTCCGAATTAGCAATGATCGAAACAAAAACACTTTAACGAACATAATCAACTAACCTGGACGGAAAGGCAGATTTAAGGACGGAAAAACGGACAGACGGATGTTGTGATTAACGATTCATCCTAGTACTCGAGGCGAGCCAGCAAACACAGCAGACGACAATGGGGAAACTAACCAGTGGTCAGAGAGAGGTGTCTTGTTATAGGACTCTGCTTTGTTATCAGGCTAGTGCGTAAATTAAAAGTGTGATATAAAACCAGTACCAACGGATCGAAGTGGGGATGTCATAGATATCATTCGCTGTCGTTTGGAATAAAACAAAATAGAGACGATTAAAATCTGTACCAGAACCTTGGGACTAATCCAATCTTAAGCTTAAGGTCACCGTCAATATACCACCTTGTCCTACACACAAACAAATGTCGAGCGAGAAAAGAAGTCAAAATACAAAGAGAAACCGAAAATCTTCGAGAGGATGAACTTGTTACATGTTGATAAGACTTAAAGATATTACAATGCTTCTATGATGATTCATCATTGTCATAGGACATAGGAGGAAGTTCAGAATCCTGGAGTCGTTGAACCGCGGCCAAGTTGTGGGAAAAAGAGTTATGTAGCACCCTAGCTATTTCTTCAGTATTTCTGGTGCTTTCGCAGAAGGGAGAGGTTACTATTCCAAAAAACGTTTGCTGCAGGTATGGCTTTGCATTTCCAGCCTCTTTCCTAAAACAGTGCAGTACCCACATCATCAGGTCGGTTCTGTTTGCGGAGAATCCTAGGATGTGTTTCGAGATCTCAGATATACTACTGAAAGTGGATACTAATTTTCCTATGATCTAAGAAAAACTTCTTACCTTAGAGGGTCTTCACCTTCTCCCGATGGTAATTCACGGGTTAGCTTCACATCCTGTCCAAAATATTCGTCTTTCCTATTGTGATTTAGAATGATCGGGTGAGCCACGTCCAAGTTGAATGAAAAAGACCCACACAGACTTGTCCAAATACAAAACCACTCATTTCGCATTGTGCTAAAAAAAAAGGCTGATTACTTACAGACCTACGATTATTGCCAAGAAATTTGACCCAGCGAATGGAACCATACAACCATTGTTGTATGGTTGTATAGTTGTGCATTAAACTATAAATGAAAATACAGCTAACAATTATAATGTTTCTGAGCATACTGTATTCTTTTGACTCCATTAACAGATTTCTGTTTTTCGCAATCGGCTTTTCGTAGTGACACTGAGAATGCAGACGGACGCGACGAAAATTAAATTTAGGCTGAGCCATTTGAATTTAACCGAGAACATTGTTTTTCACAATGGAAAAAGAGAACGACAATGAACCAAAGCTTCTACTGTGTACATCGCCGGAAATTAAGTTCATAAGAGTCCCGGAACTAGCAGGCTAAGAGTAGCGTTATTAGCATAAGGTATTTTTATGATGTTGTTTCTGCTACATCTTTTGAGATTAGTGAGCTACCACAAGTTTGAAAGGTTTTATAACAAATAAAAAGTGTTACGTCAAACAGATACGTCAGCTGAATTTTACTGGAATATAGCTCTAATAAAATTCAGCTGACGTGTCTGTTTTGCACTGTCAAATATAATGTTATTTGGTAATTAAAATTACTATCTTTAACTTAAGCCCGTACAAGACGGAGTTACAAAAAGAAAAAGAAAAGAAGAAACAGAAGAAAAAAAACATGTACAAAGACACAATAGTGGCGTTTTTGATCGCCGATGAAATGTCCCCGATAGACGAAGGAAGTTTGTCGATTCGTGCTTATTTACTGTTTTAGATAGCCGATAGCCGTTGGAGGCAACGTCCATCGCCTATCGGCGAGTGCTAGGCCGATAGGCGATGGACAGGAATTTAGGCGATAGACGTTAGCCGTTGAGCACAAAAACAGAAAATAGAAGAAACAGCCACGGCTATCGGCTTCCGGCGAACGTCAAAAACGCCAAAAAATCAAACGGCTACGCTATCGCCGAACTGATCGGCAATCAAAAACGCCACTAAAGATTCAAGACTAGCTTAGATACACTTAATCACTAGAGCATTACATTGGCGGATCAGCATAGTGCAACAATAGAGCAACGCGTTTCCATCGAGTTTTCAAATGTGTTAAAGTACTATTACTGATTAAACAAGACCAAAGGTTTCGATGAGATCCCAAAAATTTAATATTGACCCGGACGACTAGGTCGAATTCCGAACGAACTACTTGTCCAGCCAAAAAAAGATAGTTCAGATACGAATTCAGCGCATCTCCTTATCCCTATAAAGAACATCTAATCAACTACAAATAAAACTTTAACTTAACAAAAAAATCCAGTTTCAACCGGATTCTGGACGAACTATATGTCCGGGTAAAAAATGGTTGTCATATACAGATTCAGCGTCTCTCCTTACCCTTAAATCTATTATCTAATCAACTTCAAAACAAATTTTACTTTTAACAAATTTTCTTGTTTCTGCCGGATTCCGGGCGAACTACTTGTCCGGCGAGAAAATGGTTTCAGCATCGTGTTCAGCATGTCTTCTTACCCCTAAATCGAACATCTAGTCAACTTCAAATAAAACTTTTGCTTTTAACACATTTTCCGGTTTCGGCCGGATTCCGGGCAACTACTAGTCCAGCGAGAAAAGGGCTTTCACCATCGTGGTCAGCATGTCTTCTTACCCCTACATCGAACATCTAATCAACTTCAAATAAAACTTTTGCTTTTAACACATTTTCCGGTTTCGGCCGGATCTCTGGCAACTACTAGTCCAGCGAGAAAAGGGTTTTCACCATCGTGGTCAGCATGTCTTCTTACCCCTACATCGAACATCTAATCAACTTCAAATAAAACTTTTGCTTTTAACACATTTTCCGGTTTCGGCCGGATTTCTGGCAACTACTAGTCCAGCGAGAAAAGGGTTTTCACCATCGTGGTCAGCATGTCTTCTTACCCCTACATCGAACATCTAATCAACTTCAAATAAAACTTTTGCTTTTAACACATTTTCCGGTTTCGGCCGGATTTCTGGCAACTACTAGTCCAGCGAGAAAAGGCTTTTCACCATCGTGTTCAGCATGTCTTCTTACCCCTAAACCGAACATCTAATCAACTTCAAATAAAACTTTTACTTTCAACAAACTTTCCGGTTTTGGCCGGATTCCAAGCGAACTACTTGTCCGGCGAAAAAATGGTTTTCACCATCGTATTCAGCATGTCTTTTTACATCATAATCGACTATCACATTAGCTGTTTCAAAATATTTTGTTTGCCCCTTAATTTAAACCCCCTCCCCCACCCCTAAATGTAGGGCTACAGAGCCCATCTACGAACTCGACCTTATTCTTGACCCAAAGAATCCTCACACCAAGTTTCATCAAAATATCTCATCCCCTTCGAGAGTTATCGTGCTCACAGATAGACGGACGGACAACTTTTGCGATTTCATAGGTATCCGTCACTAACATTTTGGGATCCCAAAAAAGGCAGGGACGAAAACTCACAGCCGTCATTTATTTAATATTTGTCTGATCTGGAGACCCAACGATAGTGCACATTGAATTGCGAGTGTTATTGCGGTCTGCACCGTACTAGTCTTAGAAACATAGTTGTATTCTGCAGGTGTCTGCTAGACCTCGAGAAATATTTACTCTCCGGTATTTACTTCAGATTTAATTGCGATGAACTGAATAATTGAACATATTGAATTGCGAGCATTATTCCAAGGGGGTCCAGAGCTACCCAGGAAAAACAGAAAAATAGCCACAAAAATCCGTTTTTCATCACAATTGTGACATATCAGTTGACCAAAGTCACAGATGAAAATTGAACCCATTTTAATCCGAGATAAAGACCCATTATTCGAGGATCGAATATCTTCAGGGCGCATTTGAGCCTGGTTCAGTTGTCTGTGTCTGACCCACAGTGTGTCTGCACTGTGAACATAAAGAGAGACACTATCTGTGTAACATGGCTTTCAGTATCACATTATGATTTTTTCCTGGGTAGCTGAACATTAGAAATTCAGTGGGGGCACCGCCCCGAAGGAATACAAAATATAAGAGCAGGAAGGGAAGAGGGTCAGCAAACACTAAGTGCCTATTCCACTTAACCCCATCTTGTTTATTTTGTAAATGGTAAGAAAAATTTTAAATCTGCGTTTAGCGTGGCTTGCAGCAAGGCTACTCTGTTTCACTTTTGTTTCGGAATGTCATTTTATTTGGAAAGGGTCGAGTTGAAGCACCGTCGTGTACTAGTTTTCAGTTAAATGTCTCACTCTGTTTGAAATATGTCGTGACCAAACACTATGAGCTGATCTATGATAGGTGGCCTTAGGTTCATTTGGGGTCCAAAAAGCACTCTGATCATAAGGAATTCCAAAATTTTGCAAAACTATGCTGTTTACTTTGAGGCTTGGGCTTACAGTTTTGGGGTTGGGCCATTTTAGAACCTAAAATTTGTTCAGGAAGTATTAAATTTTGTTAGAAAAATTGCCTGCGGAGCTCATTGCCATTTTGTTGCCAGACAGTCGTTAGAAGCTCGCTCTCCAGCGAGTTCCAGTTTGTTTTCCGGATGTGGTGCAGTACATTTCTTGTCTATTGTTTCTAAACCGTTTACCCTTCAGCCATGCTGGGTTTCCAGCAAGTACATTTTGCAGTGTTCATCCCCCCCTCCCTGCCCAAGCACTTAAAATCGCCCGTGCACCACGGGTCCCCGAAGGGGGCCCGGGACGCCGCCACTGCCCCCCCTTAAGTTTCAGCGAAATGACGCCTCTGCTTTGCAATATTTACTCCGGATTTACTCTTACCCTTTAAATGTAAATAAATCTTCTCCAAACAAAAACGAAAATACAGAATCTTCAACCAAACCGTTTGCCGCCACTCCCACTCGGCTATGACTGAAACCATTCCAAAGACCCATCGCTAATGTCAAATACTGTTTCCACAAACCACAGAGCCCAAAACAACGATTCTAGGAAAGGTTATCGCAGAATGGCAGAGATAGTCGATTTAGGAGTAAGAAGACATGCTGAACACGTATATGCAAATCGTTTCCTCGCCGGTCAAGTAGTTTGAGCGCAATCCGGCCAAAGCCGGAAAGACTGTTAAAAGTAACAGTTTTATTTGAAGTTGATTGGATGTTTGATTTAGGGTTAAAAAGACATGCTGAATCCTATATGACAATCATTTTATACCCGGGCATATATTTCGCCCGGAACCCAGCTGAAACCGGAAAATTTGTTAAAAGTAGAAGTTTTATCCGAAGTTGATTAGAGGATCGATTTAGTGATAACGAGACAAGCTGAATTCGTATATGAAAATCCTTTTCTCACCGGACAAATAGTTCGCCCGGAATCCGGCCAAAACTGGAATTATATCTGAAAGTTTTATCTGAAGTTGATTAGAGGTTCGATTTAGGGGTGAGAAGACATGCCTGAATCTGTATAAGGCATCAAGTTCGCCAGGATTACGGCTGAAACCGGAGAATTTGTTAAAAGTTAAAGTTTTATCTGAAGTTGATTACAGGTTTGATATAGGGGTAAGGAGATATACTGAATTCGTTTTTTACCTTTTATTTTTTGTTGGACAAGTAGTATGGCCAGAATCCGGCCGAAACCTAAAATTTGTCAAAAGTAAGGCAGGAAGTTCTGATTTTTATGGCACTTGCAGCTCCGCTCAAGTGCCATATACCGATCGCTTTTCGGTCGGTCGGTCGGTCGGTCGGTCGGTCGGTCGGTCGGTCGGTCGGTCGGTCGGGCGGTCCACTGTTTTCGAGTTCGGGTACTTCCAGATGTCCTAAGACGATGAAACTTGGCAGGCATATCAGGGACCCGATATAACTAACCTGGAAATAATCAGTTTCACGATCCGACCATCTGGGGGGGAGTGGTGGGCCTTGGAATCCTGAGAATTTAGTAGTTTATGTAAAACCCCTACCCCTTTCTTCTCACTAGTAGGTCTGCGCACGGCGTGACGTCACTCTTTGCATCGGATCACTCTGTTAACATCGGAAAGAGCTAGTGCATTCGAGGGTCAAAGGGGTTTGTATATGTGATTCAGTGCGGGGGAATATGGAAAATTGAGTGTTGTGTAACTTTCGAACGGGTGATCGGATTGGGACGAAACTTAATACCTGAATGAATGACATATCTCTGATCTTCCATTTGAAGTCCGAACCGGATTCGACAGCTATTGGGAGTTGGGGGGGGGGGAGACCGGAAATATCGAGAGACGGTTATAGTGGAGGGATTGGAGCAAAACTTGCTGGGAAGAACAAGAATCTGCTCCATATAAATCGTTTACACGTTTGGACTGGACCCGGACACTTGGGGGGGGGGGAGGTGGAGGGGAGTTTCCCGGAATTCTGGTGATGACAGTTTTTGGGATTTTCACGACGAAACTTGGGAGGCGTATCAGGTATCAGGGACCCGGTCAAACTAACTTGTAAATAAAAATTCACTCGATCCGATAGTCGTGGGGGGATCGGAGGGAGGGGGAATCCGGAATATTTAGCCATGCGTAACTTTGGAACGGGTGATCGGATTCGAGTGAAATTTAATAACTGAACAGAGGGCCTGTGGTGATCTTTTTCATGTCCGGACCGGATCCGACAACAATTGGGGGGGGGGGGGCAATACGTAACCGGATTGGACTGGAGAGATCGGGATGGAACTTTGTGGGAATAACAAACAAGTCCAAAACCGAACCGGATTGGCTCCGGCGACTGTGGGGGGAGTTTGAGGGGCGGGTCCGGAATTCCGGTGATCGCGAGTTAAGGTACTTCCAGATTTGCTAGGACGATGAAATTTGGCTGGAATATTAGAAATTCGACAAGATTGGCTTAGAAATCGCCACTTTTCAAATCCGACCATTCCCTAAAGTACCAATCATGACCGCAAATTAAGAAAAATGCTTTTAAGCAAAATATGCATTTCCATGATCCGCATGAGTCCATGATCATTTTTGCCTCAAGGGTTTTGCTTACAAATGAAGTTCTAGCTCCCTTAAAGTGTGCATCTTAACCGCAAGGTCGAAAAGTACTTTTTATCAAACGATACATCTCAACCTATGATCATTTGTGCCACAAGGGTTTTGCAAAAAAAAAAAAATTCTTGCACCCTTAAAGTGCGCATTTTACCCGCATTAGCGGAAAAAAAATACTTTTGATCATACGTATATATCAATGATCCCTAAGAGCCTGATATCGTTTTTGCCTCAAGGGTCTTCCTTACAGATGAATTTCTAGTGCCTTTAAAGTGCGCATCATTACAGCCAAGTTCTACGACAAAATACTTTTTCTCTAGCTTCCTTAAAGTGCGCATCTGAACCGCGCAGTCGAAAATTACTTTTAATCAAATAATACATCTCAACCCATGCAAGTGCCATATGAGCTTACAGCTCTTGTTTAATCTGTTTCTAAATTTCATAGTAACAATGTTCAAGGAGTCTGGCGAACAGGGGCGTCTTAAGGGGGGTGGGGGGGTGCAGCACCCCCCCCCCACCTTTTCGATATTCGGTAAAATTGTGGGCCGGAGGCCCAAAATTTTACTAAAATTGTTCGGTATTTTTTCGGTAGCAGAACTATTCGGTGTTTTTATGGGTATTCGTTAGTTTTACAGAATCCCAAAAAGGCTATCAGTACAAATCTATTCGGTAGAACGATCTAGATCCGGTATAATTGCCAGTTTTCGGTAGTTATTACGTATTCGCTGAGAGAAAATACTGAAATTATTTGGTAATTTTTCTACGTCAGAACTATTCGGTATATTTATGGAGATTGGGTAGTCCCGAATAAGCTATCGGTCCAAAATAATTCGGTGTCGTGATTGGGATTTGGTATAATTTTCAGGATTCGGCACCTACCACGAATACCGACTTTTGTTCCAGTTTCGACGAAATTATACCGAATATTCGGTAGTCTTTCGATACCAAAACAATTCGGTATCATAACTGGGATGCGGTAGTTTAAATATCCCGAAACGTTTATACCGAACATGCTATCGGTCTAGACTTATTCGGTATAATAGCGGGGATTCCGTAATTTATTTGGAACAATTGCCAGGATTCGGGAGTTGCCACCAACCTGGAAACTCGGAAGAGGTCGAGTGAAGCACTGGTTGCAAACAAAAGGACTGATCTATGGTTTCATCGATAGTCCTTACTTTTATCTTGGATCCCAAAAAGAAGATATAATCATTAATGTTTCGAAAATTCGGCCTCGACGCTTTTCGTAATTGTGTTGCGAGAGCAACACTTTGGTTTTGTCGTGTTTTTTGGGATCCCAAAACGTTAGTGACGGATACCTATGACATCGTAAAAGTTGTCCGTCTGTCCGTCCGTCCGTCCGTCCGTCTGTCTGTAAGCACGATAACTCTCGAAGGGAATGAGATATTTTGATGAAACTTGGTGTGAGGATTCTTTGGGTCAAGAGTAAGGTCAAGTTCGTAGATGGGCACTGTAGCCCTACATTTAGGGGTGGGGGAGGGGGTTTAAATTAAGGGACAAACAAAATATTTTGAAACAGCTAATGTGATAGTCGATTATGGGGTAAGAAGACATGCTGAATACGATAGTGAAAACCATTTTCTCGCCGGACAAGTAGTTCGCCCGGAATCCGGCCAAAACCGGAAAGTTTCTTAAAAGTAAAAGTTTTATTTGAAGTTAATTAGATGTTCGATTTAGGGGTAAGGAGACATGCTGAACACGATGGTGAAAACCATTTTTTGACCGGACAAGTAGTTAGCCCGGAATCCGGCGGAAACCGGAAAATTTGTTCAAAGCAAAAGTTTTACTTGAAGTTGATTAGACGTTCGATTTAGGGGTAAGAAGACATGCTGAACACGATGGTGAAAACCATTTTCTCGACGGACTAGTAGTTAGCCCGGAATCTGGCCGAAACCGGAAAATTTGTTAAAAGCAAAAGTTTTATTTGACGTTGATTAGATGTTAAGTTTAGGGGTAAGAAGACATGCAGAACACGATGGTGAAAACCATTTTCTCGCCGGACAAGTAGTTCGCCCGGAATCTGGCCGAAACCGGAAAATTTGTTAAAAGTAAAATTTGTATTTGCATTTGATTAGATGATAGATTCAAGGGTGAGAAGAGACGCTGAATCTGTATATGACAATCGTTTTTTACCCTGACATATACTTCGTCCGGAATCCGGTTGAAACCGGATTTTTTTTATAAGTTAAAGTTTTATTTGAAGTTGATTAGACGTTCTTTATAGGGATAAGGAGATGCGCTGAATTCGTTTCTGAACTATCTTTTTTTGGCTGGACAAGTAGTTCGCTCGGAATTCGGCCGAAAACGGAAATTCGGCAGAAGTAAAGCAGGTAGTTTCGATCAGTATCGTCAAAATAAATATGGCTTATACAGGTATATCTGAAATTAATTTTCTCAGATGATTAGCCTGGCGAAGACTGGATCTGGCGTAGACAAGACGTAGTCAGGACGTAGTTGTCTGAGTCAAATATTAAATTTTTGGGATCCCATCGAAATCTTTGATCTTGTTTGTTTTGTTTTTGTTTTCATGTTCCTAGTACCCCGATTTCAGCCTATTAATAGAAAGTGGTAAGGGTCTAACCTGTGCGGTTTTTATGCAAAGTGTGGACCTTAGGCCGGATTGATGAATATGAAATTACATTTCGGAAAGCTCCGTAGAACTCTTGCCTGGGGCCAAAAAGGATGGTTTTTGCTTGTAATTGAGCTAGAGCCTACTGTTACCTTCTTACAATTTAGTAAAAGAATAATAATAATAAGAACTGGTAGCGAATGATAAACCAACCGAGCGGTTGTTGGCTTAACCAAATAATAACGTGACCGACGTGGGAAGGAACATAACTACATAAATCTTGGAAAACTAACTATAGGTTTATTTACATGACGTTACGGCAGAGAGGTACAACAAAAGAATGTGATGTGGTAACCTATTTACACTAGAACATATTAACGATACTCAGCCCGATAATCCGCGTCCTCTCCCTACTCCTGCAGCGCTCATGCTGCCTCGATGGTAGCTCAAACTTAACTGCCATTCAATCCTTGCCGAGCGCATTCCATGCGAAATGCTGATCTTTCACCCGCGCTCAGAATTCATTGTAAATTGAAATAGCTCACGACCGCTGGGTGAAGGTAATACGGAAACGAAGTAATGAACTTGCGTCCATACATTTTAGACATGGGTTACACCTCCCTCCTATCAAAGAACCGACCCGGTTCGCCGCAACACCACCCCCTAACACATGGCCTACACAAAACAACCTAAATAAATAACATAGTTCAGATGTCAGCGCTACTGCGCGCTGGAATCACTGTTTGCTCAAGGTATAATTCATATTTGGGTTCCACCTGAATCTGTCCAGTAAACCCCAGGCTTTTTCACTCGTGCGCAAAGTTCAACCGATCACAGTCAATCATAAGCCTGTTAAAATGCTAGAAAAAAAAATCTAACTGCTTTGAGAACACCGACACTACCCTACACCGCAAGCACTGACCACACCGCCAAGTCCAACTTGCCGATTGTTCATCAGGAAAGCCACTTCACTTAACACAGTACGACAGAGACAACATCAACGACGACAACAGGATTACGACCTCAGCTTCATTGATAACAGCAACAGCTTCAGATGTGTTTGGCTGGATACCAGCTTCAGGTACGTTTGGCTGGATAATTTCACAGCTGACATCTTCGGACGGGTTCGGACATAGGCTCACTCAGCTCGAAATTTGGAAAACTGCAAGGGCTAGCAGTGTGCGCAACGGGAAACGCGCTAAGTGTATTTCAGCACTCTTGAAATCTCCGCTCACGGGAACGTCAGATGGGTGATGGGTGGCTTGCAACGTCGAGACGACGTGCAGCTTGCTAGGCATTTTGGATGCGCACCAGCATTACTTCGCCCCCTCGGCCAGAAATGGTTACAGTTGGCTGGCAACGAATTCAGCAGCAGCTTCAGCATACAGCAGGCGCTTTGCGCCATTCCGTCATAGGAACGTGACGTTTAGTAGCTGATGACAACTTGGCAACGTGGTTAGTGCCTCACGAACAGGATACTCGAACAGGTGCTAAGCTTGCACCTTCAGCAGCAACGTAGAACGTTATAGGCAACGTTAATGACATCTCGGCACTAATGACTAGTGCATCACGAACAGGATTCTGGAACCGGTGCTAATCTTGCACCTTCAGCAGCAACGTAGAACGTTATGGGCAACGTTATTGACATCTCGGCACCAATGACTAGTGCATCACGAACAGGATTCTGGAACAGGTGCTAATCTTGCACCTTCAGCAGCAACGTAAAACGTTATGACGTGCGTGGCGGGTGAGTGAGAAAATTTCGCTGAGTAGCCTGATATGGTGGTCCGACGTCCATCTCCGCTTAAACTGTCGTACTCTCGTCCCAGTGGCTCATGTAGATGGCGTGGTTGCAGTACTTGGAATTAGGTAGCATCGATGCTCGCATGTAGAAGGATCTGCAAACGGAAACGCTTAATATCTGGCACATATTTACATTATATACATACAGATAAATCTAGTCTTTCATAATTTGCTGTAACAGCGACAGTACTAAATTCTTATCAATCGGGGCTGCCGAAACAACATTAGCGCCCCCCAACCTTTCATATCCCAATCGGTCTGGGACTTTTACACTACGCGATGGGCGTAAATTTGGCGGACTCGCAACTTCGCTATCAGCACGGCTACTCATACCCCCAAGTTTTTCTGGCGAAGAGCTTGTCTCATTTTCCGAGACTTGTAATTCAACCGCTAGCTCTTCTCCATCTGAGTTCTGCTCCTCATCCACACTAACAAATAAAGATCGAGGCTGAAGACCAGAACTCAGGTCGCGTGAATCTACGCTGTCTGACTTTTCGAAATCGTGGTACGGGGTGCTTGTCATAGTCGGTACTTGTCTACGGTCAGTTGTCGGAGTCACGTTTAGTGGGATTTGACTCCCAGGTCTCGGTTCTTGTGAAGTCTGAGGGGTCCTTAGGTTGCCAAATGAGTCGTTAGTATTCGGGTTAGTAACTACACTACGATTAGTTGAACTCCCATCATGCTTCTCATTCGTCATACAATCCCAATCAACTTCGTCTGGATCCGTTAACAAATCTTCCTCTGATATCTCAAAAAAATTTCCAAGAAAAGTCTTTTTCGTTAATCTAAACGTCTTTTCCGTATCATTTGTTACCCACACATACCAACCACTGTCCGTTATTTCTATTAACTGATCCTTAACTTCCCAACCATTTCCTTTCAACTCAGACACAAAATAACCAAACGTAGGAGCTACACATTTATCTACTACACTAGGAACAGAATCTTTCTTTTCGACCACCACCTTAACTCGCGTTACCCAACACGGAGAAATAACTGTCGGTTCGGCTACACGCACTGTCCATTCAGGTACTGATGTTTCTACACCAATGGCGTTAAGAGCCTTTGCACCACTTGGTGTAGTTTCTAACTGCGGCATCTCTGGAATGGCACCGCAACATTTCCTGACATCCTTACAAAAATCATCTTTAAACAAAACTTCGCAATTTTCGGCATCAAAAATCAATCGATTTAACTTCATTTCCCGGTAACCAACTACCAACGGGTATGGAAGTGACGGACACACAAATACTTCCATTATTACTTTCTTGTGTCGAATATCCAACTCAATACATGCACGTGCCGTAAACTCCAAAGGATTTCCAGTAATAGCCCGAAACGATCCGTTCCTGGCTTCATACTCAACCACACAACTAGAATCCAATTTCTTGAAGTCACACTCTCTAATTAATGACCGCGAAGCTCCGGAATCAAAAAGAGACATGAGTTGTCGACCCCTCGCCGAAAAACATTTCACCATGGGCAAATCTTGCCAACTACCGACATAAACTTCATTAACGCCTAGGAATGTTGCAGGTACAGATTCCTCACGGCCGCCGCTTATTCCTGCTGCTAAACGCGACCGACGGAGTTTAAACCTCCCGATAATTTGACGCGACAATTTCTCTTAATGTGACCGACCTTCATACAACGATTACAAATAGGCTTACCGTCATCCGAATATTTATTTACACTAGGCCTAATCGACGTATTCACCTTCGAACCTGAACTACCGCTAGCCGTCGGAACAGACGACATTCCCCGACGTGATCCAATAGGCTGAAAACCACCACGACCTCCACCTCGGTTACGATTCTGATTACGCGCTTCCGCCACAAAATTTACCGAACAATCAGAACGCAACTTCAGAGCCAAATCCACCTCCTCCGCCCGTGACAAAATTTCCACGGCTTGGTCAAACGTAGCCGGCTCCTTCTGTAGCAACAATTTGGCAAATTGTGACGTCAACCCGTTCACCAACTCATTCAGCATAACCAAATCAGTCGCTTCATCGCCAAATTTCTCTACGCACGACTCCTTCACTAATGCGCAGAAATCCAACAGTGACTGATTCGGCATGAGAGAAAGCTTACCGTACTTTAGCTTACGAGCCGAACTGGTCCCGGCAAAACGGGACTCAAAAGAACTTTTGAACGAGTCAAAATCGTCAGGATCCGACGCCGACCAAAAAGAAAATGCGACTTCCTCGAACTTGAGACCCAGAAAAAGTTTCAGCTGGTCCCATGTTACGATTTTCGAGATAATCGCAACTTTTTTTATGAACTCGGCGACATCCGATTTACCACTATACGAAGGAAGGGAATCTAACAACTTCAAAACAACGTCCGGCGTAAGCGGTTTCGACTCTACCTTTTCCATTCTACTTTAGGCCTATGTTAACAAAAACACTCTAATACCTTAAACTAGGTCCACACCACAAAAAAAATAAAAAATCTCTGCGTGTTTTCAAATTTTGTTTCTTATTTTCCAAGTTGCATGATTTTTACTTTAAGATTCGTTCACTCCGTTACTGTACCTCAAAGATACAGTAAAGTCTGTAGAATCAAAACTACAGAACCAACGCTGCACACCATTGTTACCTTCTTACAATTTAGTAAAAGAATAATAATAATAAGAACTGGTAGCGAATGATAAACCAACCGAGCGGTTGTTGGCTTAACCAAATAATAACGTGACCGACGTGGGAAGGAACATAACTACATAAATCTTGGAAAACTAACTATAGGTTTATTTACATGACGTTACGGCAGAGAGGTACAACAAAAGAATGTGATGTGGTAACCTATTTACACTAGAACATATTAACGATACTCAGCCCGATAATCCGCGTCCTCTCCCTACTCCTGCAGCGCTCATGCTGCCTCGATGGTAGCTCAAACTTAACTGCCATTCAATCCTTGCCGAGCGCATTCCATGCGAAATGCTGATCTTTCACCCGCGCTCAGAATTCATTGTAAATTGAAATAGCTCACGACCGCTGGGTGAAGGTAATACGGAAACGAAGTAATGAACTTGCGTCCATACATTTTAGACATGGGTTACACTACAGTGTGTGAAGTGAAGTGGAGTTATGTAGCCTATGTCAGAGAGGACTATCTGAAGTTATGCAGCCAAGCTTTCGTTTTATCGAACCATAGTTGCGTTTTTGCGGATACCATGGTATCTGTTACCACGGTAACTGGATCTGCAATTAATCGTTTTTGCAGTTACCGTGGTATCTGATATACGGTCCACTGCAAAACGACTATTGCCGAAATTGCACTTTTCGAAGTCATCCCAAAATAAAAACTGATACCCAGATGTTACATCACTAAGTGCTGAACTTCTTTCTCACCAAATTGACCAAATTTGATGAAAGTGAGATGCGTTTTCCAGATACCACGGTCGGACCGTGATATCTGAATATCTGTTACCCCGGTAACTGGCCAGATACCACGACAGCTGCAAAAACATCTTTTGACCGTGGTATCAGATACCACGATAACTGCAAAAACGACTTTAGACCGTATACCAGATACTATGGTATCAGCAAAAACGCAACTCATGTTTCTGCTTTCGAGTGGAAAGCTCCGTTCTAGCAGGCAAGCAGACAGGCACCAGTTACAAACTGAAGAGGGACTAAAATCTATAAGTGCTAAATATGTGCGACAGTTCCCCGGCCCGACAGCCAATACATCTTCTTTGAGTGACAAATAGAAAAATTTGCAGAAACAAAAAAGTGTCATTTTCCCACGGGTACGAAAGTCTTACTTTTGACTTATGTCTCCTGCCGGGCGCTGCTCGGCGTAGAGAGTGACGTCTGCCTCATCCATCCGTTTCGGTCCATGGCGAGCGTTTGGGCTTCGCTGGGTCTGATGTTTGCCATCGTCAAGAACTCGGACAGGCTGTCGGACCAACGTTTCTTCGGTCGGCCGCGAGGTCGCTTCCAGCCGGCTTTGATAGGGTCGAAGTCGTAGATCGTCTTTGCGGGTAGATGTGGAGGCATTCGAAGCAGGTGCCCAAACCATCGTAAGGTTCGCTCGGCTGCTTGGGTCGAAAACCGAGACTGCTTAGTGAGCTGCAGCAGCTTCTCGTTGCTGACGAAGTCCGACCATCGTAGTCCCTCGATCCTCCTCAGGCTCTCCGACTGAAATACATCGATGGCCTTGAGGGTTGCAACTGATGCTTGCCATGTCTCAGCTCCGTAAAGCATTACAGAGCCGACGAGGGCGTTGAAAATCCGCAGTTTCGTTGTACGACTGATGTTCGATTTTCGCCAAAGGTGACGGTTCAGTCTGCCCATGGCAGAACACGCTTTGGATATTCTCGCTTGCAGCTTGGGGAGAAGCGAGCCATCTGAAGAAATTATGGAGCCCAGGTAAGTCAACTTTTGAACAACTTCGAAGCCAGTGGTGCTGTCCAGGCTTACCGGAGAATTAATAGCAGCAGAAGACGGGTCTATGGCCATAATTTTAGTTTTGTTCCAGTTTATCTGCAGTCCTACTTTTGCAGCCTCTTCTCGTAGGATTCGGAGCGCTTCCAGCAGCTGCTCCATGGAGTCTGCCAGAATGGCCAAGTCATCAGCAAAATCAGCATCTGAGATGACGCGATCTCCGAATTTGAGCCCAAAGCTGAGACGTGAAGTGGTGTTTGTCATAATGTAGTCTATGATGACATTGAAGAGCTCTGGGGCCACTGCACATCCTTGGCGCACTCCTGTCGTAATTCGAAAGAACGGGCTTCGCCGGCCATTCACTTGAACGCAGCTCTCCGTCCCATGGTGCAGAGCCTTGAAAATTCTGCAATATTTCTCAGGGAGGCCAGTCAACTCGAGAATCCGCCAAAGAGCTTCTCGATCGACTGAGTCGAACGCAGCACGGAAGTCGACGAAGGCAATAAATGCTTTTTGTCGGAACTCTGTGGCCTTTTCTACTATTTGTCGGATCGTGAAAATCTGCTCGATGGTTGAACGGTCCGACATGAAACCAGCTTGCTCCGGTCGCCGGATTTTACGAATAATATTCCGACATCGATCCAGCAGTGCCATTGAGAAAAGTTTGCCAGGGACTGACAGTAGAGTTATTCCCCGGTAGTTGGAGCAGTCGCTTCTTGAGCCTTTTCTCTTCCATAAGGGGATGATGAGACCCTTCCGCCAATCCTCGGGAATTATCTCTGTTTGCCAGATTACAGAGAACAGGGTGTGAAGGAACATGAGCATTGCAGGACCTCCGTATTTTAGCAGCTCTGAGCTTAAGCCGCAGATACCAGCAGCTTTATTATTCTTGAGCCTTTTTACTGCATTTCCGATTTCTGAGGGGCTGAAAGGCTCGTCTAGGGGAGCATCTGCTTCAGATCTTTGACTGCTGGGTTGGCTGGGACTATCATTAGGAAGCACAGACGGACTAGTGTTGTTGAGGAGCGAGCAGAAGTGGTCCTTCCACCGCTCAAGACAAGAACCTTCGTCAGAAAGAAGTGTCCCATTCCTGGATAGGACGGGACCCAAGGTGGGAGTTTTATTTTCTGTGAGTTCTCGAATATGCTTGAATGGGCTACCCATGTCTTTCTTTTTTGTTGCTAGTTCGATTTCGTCGGCTTTCCTTGCAACGAACTGGGTTCGGTCCCGGTGAATGAGTCTGTTCCGCACTCCATTGAGCCTTCGATAAGTGGCCATGTCCCCAAGAAGTCTTGCCCTCCGCCTTTGCTCTATGACCTGCAGTGTTTCATTAGTTAGCCACGATTTCTTCGGGTAACTCCTCTTGCCAAGCACCAGTTGAGCTGCTTCGCTGGTCTGCGATTTGAAATGCTTCCAGACATCTTCGCTGCTGTTAAGTGAGCCAAAGAGCTCGAAGCGATTCGATATCTCAACACTGTACTTCTGGCGAGTATCTGGCTTCTTTAGTTTCCCAATATCTGCAGCGACGGGTTTTCTCTCAGATCGTTCTGCATGGAGGCGAAGCCGGAAATCGGCGCACACAAGCCTGTGGTCTGCGTTTCCAAGCTCTGCTGATCTGTAAGTTCTGCAGTTCTTCAGCGATGATCTCCAGCGCTTGGAAATAATGACGTAATCAATCATCTTCTTTCTGCGACCGTCATTACTATACCACGTGTACTGGTGGATAGTTTTACGTTGGTAGTAGGTGTTTGCGATGAAAAGGTCGTGAGAATCGTGAGATCGGCACAGTTCTAGTAGGTGAAGACCATTGTCGTTGAGTGGGTCGGGGGATACAGGACAGGACCAATCGTGCCACGCCAAACACCCATATCGTCGCGCGCTGTCGCATTGAAGTCGCCGAGGAGAACAGTTACATCATGGGGGGGGGGGCACTGTTGCAAGGCATCTGAACAGAGCAGAGCAGAAATCCTCCTTGGTCACGTCATCAGCATCATTGGTCGGGGCATAGCATACGATGACAGTCATCTTGCCATGCTTGTGTCCAAAGCGGGCCTTTATTAATCTGTCAGATACGGCTTCATGTAAAAGTAAGGCCTTTTTTGCAAGGCTGTTTAGCGCAAGGCCAACGCCATTCCTTCTCATGCTCCCTCCAGACCAGAGCAACGAGTGACTGTTACCTATTCGCTCTTCTCCGCTTCCGGTAAGAACGGGTTTCTGTAAGACCCGCAATCGCCACTTTATTCTTGCGAAGTTCTTCAGAGAGTAATTTCTTTGATGCAGGTGCATTCAGAGTCAAGACATTCCAGGTGGCTGTTCGTAGCCCCCTTTGGTCCATAAGGTTTAGTCTGTCAGTCTTTCTGACGTCGTCAGCATGTCCGTTGACGTGCGATGGTCGAGATCTTAAAGGGGAGTCCGTATCCGTGGCTATGTTGTCACTTCGCGTAGCACTTAATTTTCAGGTGGAGGGTCGCTAGCCCAACCGACCCTAGGCCTGGAATCTGATTAGAGCTAGGTTGAACCTAGGTACTGAGATTCCCGGGGTGGGCTCCAACCGCCACATGAGGTTGTGGCCACCCTGATCGGAGTGTTTAGTTAGGGGGGGACCCCATATCCAGAGGCACGTGGTCAGCAGACAGAGTCTGCCTCATTCCGGACGAACTCCATTCATCTCCAATGGGGTACGGGTACGAAAGTGCTGCCATCTATTGTTTCTACCGATTTCTGTTCGTGATTTCTGCTCACTTTATCATTCCATTTCTTACACTTGGGATTGAGGAAGAGAATTGGTATCTGACATGCCTCTTAAACTTTAAAAGTTCTCTCATTGCTTAAAGATATTAGAGCTTATCCTTTCTTCCTTTCTAAGTGGTGATATTAGAAAGTTGGCCTACGGCAAAAAAAAGTCAACTTTTGAACTAATACAGATAGATTTTTTTTTCAACGGTAACTGATAGACCTTGATGAGCTGATCAAAGTACATGACATCTGTTTTTTGGTACCAAAATTCCTTCATGAGATACAACAGTTTGAAAGTTTTGAGGGGTTGACAACTTCAGTAGTAAGGTACACACTGAAACCAAAAATAGGCCGATCGCAATTGTGAGACATTTAGAGGACTTGTAAGCAACAATAGACTGTTGTAGCATAATCATCGTCGGCAATTAGGGGTTAGCCATTTTGGCTATTTGGTGTACCTACAATTTGTTTCCTGTATTTTGTATGGTAAGAAAACTTTGGTACCACGTCTATCACGGGGAGATGTACTTGTAAGTAAGAATCAGTTGCTAGAATCTTTGGTGATGAGGGGTTGGCAGCTTTTGCTAGTTGGTATACCTATTATTTTTTATCAGTGTATTTCATGGTAAAAACGATACGGTAACATGTTTATCACGGGGAGATGGACTTGTCAGTAAGATTCGGTTGCTAGAAGGGCTTCACGAGGGGCTAAAAACTTGTGCAAATCAATGCAGGTTTTGTTTGATATCTATAAATCTGAGGGTAAGAAAGCTGGTCTCTTTGGCCTATCCCTGTACCTTAGAATCTCTACATATAATTAAGTAACAAATACAAATAATATTTCGAAACAACTACTTAGTTTTACAATGCTCCGTAAAGAGGCATGTATGGTATCTTGATCCGGAAAAGCTACAGACAGCTTCATGATACCGACTAGGTTATATAAGATAATGTCCCAAGTTTTCACCAGTCCCGATGTCTACGATTGAAAAGGATAAAGTTCAACTATCTGCAAAGTCAATTTAGTCCCTACTTCCGGTATTCTGTATTTCTTCAAAACCCGAGGTAGCCTATAGCCATGTGATTACGGATTATAAATTGGTGCACATTTTATTTGATGGTCTATCACTGTAACTTAGAAGTAAGTCTTTAGGGGTTGACAACTTTAGTGGTAGGATACACATTCAAACAAAGGAATAGGTGGAATCCAGTGGGGAGAAAAGTCACGGACTTGGAAGTAACAATCGGATATTACACCATAATCACCTTCGGCGGTGAGGGGTTTCCGATTTTTCCTACTTTGTGTACCTATTTTGTGTTTTTGAAGTTTGGTTTATGTCATCGCTCAAGAATCGGTTGCTAAAGCATTGTCATTTTCATGAGATGCTACAATCGTCTATGGTTGTGGTCTGTCACTGTAACTTAGAATCAAGTGTTAATGCAACGGATACGAAATGAGTATGAAAAACAACGGCATAGTTTCACAATAATTAGTATAGTAGCATCTATGGTATTTTGATCCTGAAAAGTTACGGATAGCTTTATAATACCAACTAGGTAATATAAGGTAATGTTTCAAGTTTTCCCCAGTCACGATATCTACGATTGAAAAGGATAAATTTGAACTGGCTGGAAAGTAGATTTCGTCCTTACTTCCGATATTCTGTTTTTTTTTTGTTTTTTTTTAACGCTGAGCATTTTTATCACATTACATGTGATAATAAACTGTGTCATCAGTTCAGAAAAAGATTCTTCTTGGATTGGAACATACCATTTTGAAAACCTCGATGGCTTGACAAATTCAGCATTTAACCGTTAGCGAAGAAACAAAACCAAAGTGTTGCTCTCGCAACAGTTTAGTCGGCGAAGCCGAACAAAGTTTGCTGCAACACTTCTAGTTATAGTCTAGTTATCTCTGATTTGTGGAAGGGCACGTCATTTGACTGGGGTTTTAAGCCAGTTTTAGGATTGGTAACTGGTAATTTTTAGGTTTCGAAACATTAAAAGCTAAAATCTGGATGGATATAGTTAAATTTGGCAGGAAAAAGAATCTCGCTGAAAAAAAACTGAAAAACGACGATACGGGTCTTCCGGGGCGCGCCCGGCAAATGTTTGCTGAAACTGATTTATCACAGATAAACAGAATCCGATGTGCCGACGAGTCCGACGAGGAACAATTGCCAGGATTCGGGAGTTGCCACCAACCTGGAAACTCGGAAGAGGTCGAGTGAAGCACTGGTTGCAAACAAAAGGACTGATCTATGGTTTCATCGATAGTCCTTACTTTTATCTTGGATCCCAAAAAGAAGATATAATCATTAATGTTTCGAAAATTCCGCCTCGGCGCTTTTCGTAATAAAAGGACCCAATGTGCCGACGAGTCTACCGATGCCCGACGAAAGCATACAAAATTGAATTTCTACTGTATTTCTTATGTATAAAAAGAACCCGATGTGCCGAAGAGCATATCGAGGGCCCGACAAAAGGATACAAAATTCGATTTCTCCTGTTTTCTGCACAACAAATGTGTGCGAAATTTAATTTCTTGCGTATGAAAAGAACCCGACCGACGCCCGACAAAAGCATG
The DNA here is from genome assembly GCA_023053555.1 of Branchinecta lindahli. Lineage (NCBI taxonomy): Eukaryota > Metazoa > Arthropoda > Branchiopoda > Anostraca > Branchinectidae > Branchinecta > Branchinecta lindahli. The sequence continues at coordinate 23,705,125 of JAKZAO010000006.1, forward strand.
AAAATTTTTATTTCTTCTGGGTTTTCGCCGGGCTTCGCCCGACGAAAGTACTTTCTCAAGACCTTTGGGGGGTAGCCCCCCTCCCCCCCCCCATAGTGACGCCCCTGCTCTGCCTACGTAATCCTTTCTGTTCCAGAATTTAAAGCTCGAATTCTGAGTTTCCGGGATTCGGTAAAAAAAAAATTTAGAGATGCACTTGAAAATGCACTTGCGACGCCCCTGCTGGCGAAGACAGGATATCTACAAGACCCAATTGTCTGGATTAAATATTAAATTTGTGGATATCCCATCGAAACCTTTGGTCTTGTTCTTTATATAGGGTATTCAGTTAGTTGATTCTGATTGTAGTTTAATTAATATCGGTTATTTCCCTGCCCTGAGCCAAGCACTCCTTTAGTGCTTTCCTGGCTGGAATGTTAATGGTGTATTTTTTGTCTTGAAATATAGTCCAGTGACACTGAAAAACAGAACTGACTGAACGTGGAGGGTAGGAGGGTGGTTCAACTCCAAATACATATTCTCAACCCTAAGATCTAAAAGCACAAGGAAAGTTCATCTTCCTATCTCTAGTTACTGTCAAGTCATAAACATTAAAAACTGTGCAATCTGGACCCAATTGCCCTGAACCAAGTGGGAGTGGGGTTTGCCCACATGCCTACCTAAGGCGTAGGCTATTCTCGCCGTTCCCGGAGGACTCCTCGGGGAGTCGAAGGGAATGGCGAGAATAGAGGGAGTGACTCCACGGGGACTCCGAGTACGAAAACAACGAGAACACGGGGAATGCTTCTAAAATGAATTTTGTTCGAAAAAAAATATGCAGTTGAGGAAATTAGTCTGGATCCACTTTATTTTTGGTTTTGTTTATTCTGATTGTTTTTAATTAATTTTACGTTGCACCAACACCAGCAAAAATTGATTCCTCTCCGAATCTGAAAGGTGATGGTAATCGGAGCATTCCCCGTCTGTGGGGACTCGCGAGAATACGGGGAGCGAGTCCCCGGGACAAACCAAAACGCGGGGACTCCTCAAGTGGAGTCCTCGGGGAACGGCGAGAATACGCCTCTAGTTTCAACTTGATACCTTTAGATTCCTGTGACGGCTCAAGAACAATCTGGGATAGTTGCCCATGAACGGGATAGGTGGGGGAACGGGATGGGTGGGGAAGTGCAACTTTAAAAGTATTTTCCCAACCCTAGGATCTACAAGCACAACGAATTTCATCGTCCTATATTCAGCTATGGTCAAGCTATGGATTCACTGGGCAATCTGGGCCCGATTGCCCCTGAACTGGGTGGATTTGGGGTTGGACCCCCAAAAAGGCACTACAAAGACCCAAATTACATATGTATAACATGTATGTTTCAACTTGATACCTCTAATCGTCCACGGGTTCATGAACTCCAGATAAAAACGGTGAAATCCGAAAACGGAAAACTGAAAACCGAAAACCGGCTACAACGGACACAAGAATGGACTGTTCATAAATGAACACTCCTCTAACAAGAGCTGCAAGCTCATATGGCACTTGCAAGCTTTTTAGCTTGTATTCAAGTTATCGCAGTAGGATGTGAATGGATACCCGTATGGAAATAATTCAAGTCGTAAACGATCGTAAACGATCGTTTTTTTACGATCGTATTATGGGACATTCCGATCGTAAACGATCGTTTTTTTACGATTGGAAACAGTTGTTTACGATTGGAAACAGTCGTTTACGATCGTAAACGATCGTTTACGATCGTTTCCAATCGTAAACGATCGTATTTTTACGATCGTAAACGATCGTTTCCAATCGTAAACGATCGTATACGATTGTTTTTTTACGATCGTATTATGGGACATTCCGATCGTAAACGATCGTTTTTTTACGATCGGAAACAGTTGTTAACGATCGTTTTTTTACGATCGTATTATGGGACATTCCGATCGTAAACGATCGTTTTTTTACGATCGGAAACAGTTGTTAACGATCGTATTTTTACGATCGTATTTTTACGTATTTTTACGTTTTTTTTATCGTATTTTTACGATCGTAAAAAAAACGATCGTTAACAACTGTTTCCAGTCGTAAACGATCGTTTTTTCCCAATTGTATTATGGGACAATCCGATCGTAAACGATTGTATTTTTATGATTGGAAAGAGTTGTTAACGATCGTATTTTTCCGATCGGAAACGGTTGTTCCCAATCGTATTTCCAGTATGATTATGGCAGATAATTCAAGCTGAAAAAAAAAACAATAGTAAACGATCGTTATTATCGAAAACAGTTATTTCTAAGATTTTTTTTTCAATACGAGCATTGGGCATATTTCCCGAGATATTTCCACACTGTATGTAGTCACTTCCATTTTTATAACTGAATTAAGCACTGATATTTCCAGATTTTTGTAAAATATGCTGTCATGAAGGCATTCCACTTCCAGCTGGTGAGGTCCTGAAAGATCTGCGACCATAAGAAGACATGAAGATTCCACTAAGCCACCCACTAGAGTAGAAAAGATATCATTCTCAGCCAGTTCTACATTTGTTCAATTGTTTGGACAAAACGAATAAAAACTAACGAAGGGAACATTTATCCGCAACACCCCGAAGAAATGTCACTACTCCCTGAGGCGGTCGTGGTCTGAGGCAGTCGGCGCTGATTGGCTTGTTGCAGAGCGCAGTCACAGGTCATGCTTTGCGCACGTGAGGTCAGCATACCTCTGGGAATTCATTGTATAGGAAGACGGCATTTTCGGTATAACTTGTCAGCACCAAGTTATAGGGGTGAATAATGGTATACGTAACTTTTCAGAGTGGGTAGAATAATAGGGGTTAAGTGAAAAGGAAAGGTAATCAATTGGTTAGGTATGATCGCCTGGCAATGGTCGCTAGTGATCCGTTAACCTAACTACCTCAACCTAATCCTATTCTAACACTATCCCAACCCTACCCCTATATATAGCTATACCAAACCTCCCAGCCACTCAAAACTAATCAACTTTCTTATCGTCTTGAAAATAAAAACAATTGCTTCCGATCGAAAACAGTTGAAAACGATCGGAAACAATTGAAAACGATCGTCAAATTACGATCGTAAAAAAACGATCGTAAAATTACGATCGTAAACAACCGTTTACGATTGGGATTTTAGTTTCAGCTTTTAGTTAAACTATTTGGATTATGCAAAACTAAAAACTAATCAACTTTCTTATTGCCGTTGTTAGAAATCAGGCCTGTATTTATTGTCTTGAAAATAAAAACAATTGTTTCCGATCGAAAACAGTTGAAAACGATCGTAAACAATTGAAAACGATCGTTAAATTACGATCGTAAAAAAACGATCGTAAAATTACGATCGTAAACAATTGTTTACGATCGTTAAATTACGATCGTAAAAAAAACGATCGTTAAATTACGATCGTAAAAAAACGATCGTAAAATTACGATCGTAAACAACCGTTTACGATCGTTAAATTACGATCGTAAAAAAACGATCGTAAAATTACGATCGTAAACAATTGTTTACGATCGTTAAATTACGATCGTAAAAAAACGATCGTAAAATTACGATCGTTAACAATTGTAAACGATCGTTAACAACTGTTTACGACTTAATTATTTCCATACGGGTAGTAGCTTTGTCAGTGTGATGGGTTGTTTGGTACTACAGTTACGTGCAAATGAAATGGTCACTTAGTTATATTTGCTGTTGTATAACATATTTGAACAATTTGTTTTAAATATTTTGACATCTTATGGAAAAATCAGCGAAATTTTCAAGCACTTCCTTTTCGACGGTGACGCTCGGGAGGTTTCGAGCGCTCCATTCTAACCGTGTCACGTGATTTTCGGTTCTTCCCTCCGACCCCCCCCCACATTCATCGGATCCGTTCTCGACTCGAAATGGTACATCTGAGACATGAGGTCTTTCCAAATACCAAGTTTTATAAAGATTCAATCACCCGTTCGAAAATTATGAATGTCAAAAAAGTTCCGGATCCCGGCTCCCCTCCCTCCCCCCACTATGGTCGGATCGGGCAAGTGACTATCTCCAAGTTAATTTGGCCGAGTCAATTATACACCTGCCAAGTTTCATCGTCCTAGAACGTCTGGAATTTACTTAACTCCATAACACCGGAATTCCGGAACCCCACTCCAACTCCCCCCGTAGTGCACGAATCCGGTCCGGTTCTGTCAATGATGAACCTAGGGATTGTTTTTGTTCTTCCCAACAAGTTTCATCCCGATCGCTCCACTGTAAGCGTGTCACATGATTTCCAGTTCCCCCCTCCGACCCCCCCCCCAACATTCATCGGATTTGGTCTGGACTCGAAAAGAACATCTGAGACATCCCGTATGGAAATAATTAAGTCGTAAACAGTTGTTAACGATCGTTTACAATTGTTAACGATCGTAAACAATTGTTTACGATCGTAAACGGTTGTTTACGATCGTAAACGGTTGTTTACGATCGTAAACGGTTGTTTACGATCGTAATTTTACGATCGTTTTTTTACGATCGTAATTTAACGATCGTAAACAATTGTTTACGATCGTAATTTTACGATCGTTTTTTTACGATCGTAATTTAACGATCGTTTTCAATTGTTTACGATCGTTTTCAACTGTTTTCGATCGGAAACAATTGTTTTTATTTTCAAGACAATAAATACAGGCCTGATTTCTAACAACGGCAATAAGAAAGTTGATTAGTTTTTAGTTTTGCATAATCCAAATAGTTTAACTAAAAGCTGAAACTAAAATCCCAATCGTAAACGGTTGTTTACGATCGTAATTTTACGATCGTTTTTTTACGATCGTAATTTAACGATCGTTTTCAATTGTTTCCGATCGTTTTCAACTGTTTTCGATTGGAAGCAATTGTTTTTATTTTCAAGACGATAAGAAAGTTGATTAGTTTTTAGTGGCTGGGAGGTTTGGTATAGCTATATATAGGGGTAGGGTTGGGATAGTGTTAGAATAGGATTAGGTTGAGGTAGTTAGGTTAACGGATCACTAGCGACCATTGCCAGGCGATCATACCTAACCAATTGATTACCTTTCCTTCTCAATTAACCCCTATTATTCTACCCACTCTGAAAAGTTACGTATACCATTATTCACCCCTATAACTTGGTGCTGACAAGTTATACCGAAAATGCCGTCTTCCTATACAATGAATTCCCAGAGGTATGCTGACCTCACGTGCGCAAAGCATGACCTGTGACTGCGCTCTGCAACAAGCCAATCAGCGCCGACCGCCTCAGACCACGACCGCCTCAGGGAGTGACATTTCTTCGGGGTGTTGCGGATAAATGTTCCCTTCGTTAGTTTTTATTCGTTTTGTCCAAACAATTGAACAAATGTAGAACTGGCTGAGAATGATATCTTTTCTACTCTAGTGGGTGGCTTAGTGGAATCTTCATGTCTTCTTATGGTCGCAGATCTTTCAGGACCTCACCAGCTGGAAGTGGAATGCCTTCATGACAGCATATTTTACAAAAATCTGGAAATATCAGTGCTTAATTCAGTTATAAAAATGGAAGTGACTACATACAGTGTGGAAATATCGGGAAATATGCCCAATGCTCGTATTGAAAAAAAAATCTTAGAAATAACTGTTTTCGATAATAACGATCGTTTACTATTGTTTTTTTTTCAGCTTGAATTATCTGCCATAATCATACTGGAAATACGATTGGGAACAACCGTTTCCGATCGGAAAAATACGATCGTTAACAACTCTTTCCAATCATAAATATACAATCGTTTACGATCGGATTGTCCCATAATACAATTGGGAAAAAACGATCGTTTACGACTGGAAACAGTTGTTAACGATCGTTTTTTTTACGATCGTAAAAATACGATAAAAAAACGTAAAAATACGTAAAAATACGATCGTAAAAATACGATCGTTAACAACTGTTTCCGATCGTAAAAAAACGATCGTTTACGATCGGAATGTCCCATAATACGATCGTAAAAAAACGATCGTTAACAACTGTTTCCGATCGTAAAAAAACGATCGTTTACGATCGGAATGTCCCATAATACGATCGTAAAAAAACGATCGTATACGATCGTTTACGATTGGAAACGATCGTTTACGATCGTAAAAATACGATCGTTTACGATCGTAAACGACTGTTTCCAATCGTAAACAACTGTTTCCAATCGTAAAAAAACGATCGTTTACGATCGGAATGTCCCATAATACGATCGTAAAAAAACGATCGTTTGCGATCGTTTACGACTTGAATTATTTCCATACGGGATGAGGTCTTTCCAAATATCAAGTTTCATTAAGATCCGATCACCCGTTCGAAAATTATGCATGTCACTAAATTCCGGATTCCGGCTCCCCTCCCTGCCCTCACGATGGTAAGATCGGGCAAATGACTGTTTCCAAGTTATAGAAAATCATCTGTAATCAAAACTCTTGAAGCAAAAAAGATGATCATCAGGAGCACGAAAATGTATATTTTGCTCAAAAGTATTGTTTGTACTTTAAGGAATTTTATTGTAAACAAAACCCTTGAGGCAAAAATGATCATGGGCTCATAGGGATCACGAAAATATATATTTTGCTTAAAAGTATTTTTTTGCACTTTGCGGTTAGCATTAGTACTTTAAGGGATGGTCGGATCAGGGAACTAACTATTTCTAAGCCAATCATGTCAAGTCCTTAATTTTCAAGCCAAGTTTCATCGTCCTGGCATGTCTAGAAGTACCTTAACTTGCGATCGCCGGAATTCCGGACCCCCCCCCCCTTCCTCTAACTCCCCCACAATGCCCGAATCCGGTCCGGTTCTGTCACTGATATATATACATAAGGCTTGCGCTTGTTCTTCCCACCAAGTTTCATTCCGATTGCTTCACTCCAAGCTTGTCACAAGGTTTCCGGGCCCCCCTCCGATCCCCCCCCAGCTTTATCGGATCCGGTCCGGACTTGAAATGGGACATCCGAGACATGTTGTCTTTCTACATATCAAGTTTCATTATGATCCGATCACCCGTTCGGAAGTTGTACATGCCTCAAGATTCCACATTCCCCCTCCCTTCACTCCCCCCACGATGGTTGGACCGGGAAGCTGACTATTTCTAGGTTAATCTGATCGCGTCCCTGATTTACCTGCCGAGTTTCATTGTCTTAGCCCACCTGGAAGTAACTTAACTCCGTATCACCGGAATTCCGGAACCCCACTCCAACTCCCCCACAGTGGACGAATCCGGTCCGGTTCTATCAATGATGTACCTAAGGGTTGTGCTTGTTCCTCCCACCAAGTTTCATCCCGATCCCTCCACTCCAAGCGTTTCCCAAGATTTCCGCCCCCCCCCTCCAGCTCCCCCCAGAGTCACCGGATCCGGTTCAGATTTTAATCGGACCGTCTGGGGCACGAGCTGTTTCCAAATATCAAGTTTCATTAAGATCCGATCACCCGTTCGAAAGTTATATATTCCAAAATATTCCGGATTCCCCCTCATTCCACTCCCCCCACGATGGTCGGATCGGGAAAGTGACTATTTCCAACTTAATCATTTGGGGTCCCTGATATGCCTGCCAAGTTTCATCGTCCTAGCTTGTGTGGAAGTACCCGAACTAGCAAAACCCGGACCGACAGACCGATAGACCGACCGACAGACCGACAGACCGACAGACCGACGGACGGACAGAAATTGCGATCGCTATATGGCACTTGGCCGAAGGGCAAGTGCCATAAAAACCCTAGATTATAATTCTGAACATACGATTTTCTACACTTTCATCGTCGTGTTGAAAAATCTCAACAATTCAATTCAATTTATTTATAGCCCGTCAAAACAAACAATGGAGAAAAAAAGAAAAAAGACAACACACGGAACAAAACTTTTACAAACATAAGTACAGATTACACGAAGAGGGAAGACCACTAGTCGTTCAGTTTACTAGCGGAAGGCTTGAAATCTTCCACCCTTTTATCAATGAGCTTTGCAGGCAGAACCAGTTGAATATTCTGTGCCAAAAAAATTACTGGTCCAATGTGGTCCAGTACTGGTCAAATGTGGAAGTGATTATGGTTCGGAAAATCCTGGCAGGAATTCGAGTCCGCGAACACCTGACCCTGATCGTGTATTCAATCCTACAATGAACCTACAAAGTTTTCATATCCGATAATCGGTCAGGGACAGCGGAAAAGAGGGTTCGCTCCAGAGGTACCAAACATCCATAAAGTAACCGTGCATACAGATAAGTTTTATTTTACTTCAGAGTAGCCTCTTTTTAACCACAATCACCAGGATCGATAACCTGTTAGCAAGCGGCTCAAAAGAAAAGCTGAAGCAAGATTTTACGCAGAAATGAAACAGGGCGGTCATGATTTAGTAAGGGCTAATACTTCCAGGTACGTTCCCTGGCAAGCCCATCAAATCAGTTCACTTGAGTCCATGGAGCCCAGCCACATCCGACTTCAACTCCAGCATTTCTAACGACCCCGGCCTGACCCCGGCTGGAGTGAGATGCAGAACTAATTGACAAGAATTGAAGCAATTGCAGAAAGGTCGGCTTCACAGAAGAGGAGAGGTGAATATTCAGAAGGGGGTAGTGCCACAATGTGCCTCATATCATTTTTAAGAGGCGGATTCCTCGCTACATCATTTTAATCGACCTTGACATATTGTTTCTTTTTGTGTAAAGGTCGGGCTTCACTACACAGACGCCCCAGAATCTGGGTCTAGGCGAGAACCCCCCCGGCGAAACCCCCCCGGACAAAACCCCCCCGCCAAACCCCCCGACTAAAACCCCCCGTTACCAAAACCCCCCGACCAAACCCCCCCCCCGGTACCAACCCCCCCCCCCCCCCCCCCCGACCAACCCCCCCCCCCCGCATAAAAAAGACGGGTATGTAAGAGTAGAGTAACTGGTAGGTAGAGAGTAAGAGAAGAATAGAAAATCCCCCCGGTACCCCCCCCCCTCAATTCCTTAGACACTCACACATATTTAGACTGGGATTTACTAGGCAACAAAACGAACAACCATGTGACAAGCACGAGTAAGGTGAAGAGCTGGTAGAATATTTCTGTGACTATCTTGAAAGTACTATCACAAAACGAGCTCAACCTTTCCGTTGACCCAAAGGATCCTCCCGTCAAGTCTCATCAAAATATCTCATTCCCTTCGAGCGAGACTTATCCTGCTCACAGACGGAAAGCAGGAGAACTTTTGCGGTGTCATAGGTATCCCTCCACTTACTGCCCATCTTTGAGTTTCTGGTATGACAATAACTAGAGAGCAATCAGGCAAGGGGAGCTCCACATTGCACCAATTGGTGGCATCCTAACTGCAGCGTCCTCGCCAAGAAGGGGGAGGCATTGGGAAAGGATTTGTTGGGGGGATCGTTACACTGAGTGGAACTGGCTTTGACACCTCACTGACAACAGCTCCAGTTGAATGCGCGTGTTTGGTGACTTCAGCAATTAGTCTGTCACCATCAACCTTCACCTTCGACTTACACTCCCTTTGTTTATCATTGTTCTGATACCTACTGTACTTCAGCATTATTATCAAGTTTGCGAAAGAAGTTTATTCTGCTCTTACTCTCTACCTACCAGTTACTCTACTCTTGCATACCCGTCTTTTTTATGCGGGGGGGTTTGGTACCGGGGGGGTTTGGTCGGGGGGGGGGGTTTGGTACCGGGGGGGGGGGTTGGTAACGGGGGGGTTTGGTAACGGGGGGGTTTAGCCGGGGGGGTTTGTCCGGGGGGGTTTAGCCGGAACCCCCAGAATCTGGGGTGCGGATTATGTGAAGACGGTCCCAAACAAAATTCAAATCAAATGCCTCTTCAACAGTCCACTTTTGGGCATTTTTCGGCACTTCTGTCATTTCCTTAGATTTTACCACCTCAGCACAACAATTTCTCCAAGTCAAATGAAAACTACCCGTATGGAAATAATTAAGTCGTAAACAATTGTTTACAGTTGTTAACAATTGTTTACAGTTGTTAACGATCGTAAACAATTGTTAACAAATGGAAACAGTTGTTTACGACCGTAATTTTACGATCGTTTTTTCCGGTCCATTCAAAACGATCGTTTTCAATCGTGTCTAATCGTATTCAACTGTTAACGATCGGAAACAGTTGTTTTTTTGTCAAGTCGTTAAATACAGACTTGATTTTGAACAACGGTAATAAGGAGGTTGATTTGTTTTTAGTTTTACACAATCAAGATAGTTTTACTCAAACGACGAATCTGAAATCCAATCGTAAACGATCGGAAACAACTGTTCACGATCGTTTTTTTGAGGTGCATTAAACAACTGTTTACGATCGTTTAAGGTTGTTTTCGATCGGAAACGGTTGTTTCCGATCGTTTTTTCAGGTGTCATGAAACAATTGTTTACGATCGGAAACGGCTGTTTTTGATCGGAAAAAGTTGGTTCAGTTTTCAAGTCCTGAAACAAGACCTGGCTTTTAACTGCGATGGTAGGGAATTTTTTTTCTTTTTTTTTAGTTTTACACAATCAAATTAGTTTAACTCAAGCGGTGAATCTGTTTCCGATCGTAAACGACTGGAAACAACTGTTTCCGATCGTAAATCGTCATGAAAGAACTGTTTACGATCGTTTATGGTTGTTTCCGATCGTTTTTTCAGGTGTCATTAAACAATTGTTTACGATCGGAAACGGTTGTTTTTCATCGGAAAAAGTTGGTTCAGTTTTTAAGTCCTGAAACAAGACCTGGCTTTTAACTGCGATGGTAGGGAATTCTTATTACTTTTCTTTTGAGTTTAAACAATCAAATTATTTTACTTCAAGCGGTAAATCTGTTTCCGATCGTAAACGATTGGAAACAACTGTTTCAGGTCTTAAATCGTCATGAAACAACTGTTTACGCTTGTTTTCGATCGGAAACGGTTGTTTCCGATCGTTTTTTCAGGTGTCATTACCCGTATGGAAATAATTAAGTCGTAAACAGTTGTTAACGATCGTTTACAATTGTTAACGATCGTAAACAACTGTTTACGATCGTAAACGGTTGTTTACGATCGTAATTTTACGATCGTTTTTTTACGATCGTAATTTAACGATCGTAAACAATTGTTTACGATCGTAAACGGTTGTTTACGATCGTAATTTTACGATCGTTTTTTTACGATCGTAATTTAACGATCGTAAACGGTTGTTTACGATCGTAATTTTACGATCGTTTTTTTACGATCGTAATTTAACGATCGTTTTTTTTACGATCGTAATTTAACGATCGTAAACAATTGTTTACGATCGTAATTTTACGATCGTTTTTTTACGATCGTAATTTAACGATCGTTTTCAATTGTTTACGATCGTTTTCAACTGTTTTCGATCGGAAGCAATTGTTTTTATTTTCAAGACAATAAATACAGGCCTGATTTCTAACAACGGCAATAAGAAAGTTGATTAGTTTTTAGTTTTGCATAATCCAAATAGTTTAACTAAAAGCTGAAACTAAAATCCCAATCGTAAACGGTTGTTTACGATCGTAATTTTACGATCGTTTTTTTACGATCGTAATTTGACGATCGTTTTCAATTGTTTCCGATCGTTTTCAACTGTTTTCGATCGGAAGCAATTGTTTTTATTTTCAAGACGATAAGAAAGTTGATTAGTTTTTAGTGGCTGGGAGGTTTGGTATAGCTATATATAGGGGTAGGGTTGGGATAGTGTTAGAATAGGATTAGGTTGAGGTAGTTAGGTTAACGGATCACTAGCGACCATTGCCAGGCGATCATACCTAACCAATTGATTACCTTTCCTTTTCACTTAACCCCTATTATTCTACACACTCTGAAAAGTTACGTATACCATTATTCACCCCTATAACTTGGTGCTGACAAGTTATACCGAAAATGCCGTCTTCCTATACAATGAATTCCCAGAGGTATGCTGACCTCACGTGCGCAAAGCATGACCTATTGACTGCGCTCTGCAACAAGCCAATCAGCGCCGACCGCCTCAGACCACGACCGCCTCAGGGAGTAGTGACATTTCTTCGGGGTGTTGCGGATAAATGTTCCCTTCGTTCAGTGTTGCCACTTATGCCGCATTTCGCGGCATTACGCCGCGATTCTGAGAGAAATGCCGCATAAAGTTTTGATCATGCCGCACGCCGCGATTATGCCGCGAAATGGCTTTTTATACCGCATTCATTCCCGTATGTGAAATTTGTCCAACTTGAAGTTTCTTATCTTTCGCAAATGTATGGGAAGATATGTCTTTATCGTATAAAATGGAGATTTCAAAGACGCGTCCGACTCGTTTCGCGGAAGTCAACTACGGACCTTAATTAATGACCCGTCGGTCGGCAGCTTGTCCCCTGGGAGGCCATTGTGTTCGCCAGTGGGTCGTCTTGTTTTTGCGGGTTTGACGAAACTTTGACGTTTGAGTTTCTCAGTTCATCTCATGACCTCTGTGCTCTGTCAGCTCAGCCCAACGAAACAGTTCATTTCTAGTTTGTGTTTTCAAGTTAGCAATAAGGATCAGACAGACTTGTCTTATTTAACAGGATTGTTTGATGGTAAGCGGTAACTAATTTAAGTAGCCCAGATGTCGTCAGAACCATTATTAGCCAAAATGTTTGGGGGGGGGGCAAGGTATTTATCATTTTACCGACTGTTTTTTGCAGATAAAAACGACTATTATTGAGAAAAAACGACTGTGGTGACGAAAAATCGGCTAATTTTGAGAAAAAAAAAACTATTTTCAAGAAGAAACCGACTGTTTTTAAGAAAAAATCGACTGTTTCCAAGTAAAAAATTTACCGTTTTCACGAAAAATAGCGGCGCTGCGCGTGGACTCGGCTACTTTTTAACGACTGGCCGACAATATTCGGGGGGGGGGGGCGTCCCGCCTCTCCCCTAGTCGTTATGGCCCTGGATGTCATCAGGAAAGAGTTTACTGACCCAAAAAGTACTGGCCTATTCTAGGGGGTGGGCGGCTTCTATGATCTGTTTTCTGTTTACCAAAACTGCGTATTTAAGTAGTTGCAAGTTCGTTACTTCATCATTTCAAAATTCGAATTCATCATACGGTATCAACCAGAGGTGTAGTTCTTACTGAAAGTTTTGAAAGCCCGATTCTTGCTAGAAGAAGTTCATCAAAATCACCATGATGAAATAGCTAAGAAATATAGATTTTTTCGAAATTAGCAATTTCCCTGTTAGCACTTGTCGACTATGTCCAGCCTTTCTGCTCTCTGACGCGTCTGGCTGGAAGCAAAATATCTGATAACTGACTGTGCCTCTGTGTGCCTTGATATTGATTTTCATTAAAGATTAACCGAAAAAGGTTGAGATACGAGAATCTAGTTACCCATCAATTATTATATTGGATACGCTTGAAGCTAGGCCCAAGGGAAAATCGCTTTTAATTTCTTCACTATTCACTTCACATTTATTCGGTTTTCCCACCGTGGACTTTCCCTGTCGACGCTTTGGTACCTCTGCACTTTTACTTCTGTTGCATGCTTGACGAAAACGATGAATGACAAATTGAGCTGACCATGCTTACCTTTACCGCTGAAAAGACGGTTAGACAGCACGTGTTTTCTCGCATTTATGACAAATCTTCACCACACTTCACTTGACACTGAATCAACATTCATATTAAAACGAGATTTTTCACCCATTCTCCCTCAAATATATAAAACACAGCGTTTTCCGAGAACTTCGGGCATGCCGCGATTTTTACCGCATTTTGGTTCAAGGATGCCGCGGAAATGCCGCTTTTGGACGAGGCCGGCGCCGCGGAGCGGTGCCGGTCGAGTGGCAACACTGCCTTCGTTAGTTTTTATTCGTTTTGTCCAAACAATTGAACAAATGTAGAACTGGCTGAGAATGATATCTTTTCTACTCTAGTGGGTGGCTTAGTGGAATCTTCATGTCTTCTTATGGTCGCAGATCTTTCAGGACCTCACCAGCTGGAAGTGGAATGCCTTCATGACAGCATATTTTACAAAAATCTGGAAATATCAGTGCTTAATTCAGTTATAAAAATGGAAGTGACTACATACAGTGTGGAAATATTCGGGAAATATGCCCAATGCTCGTATTGAAAAAAAAATCTTAGAAATAACTGTTTTCGATAATAACGATCGTTTACTATTGTTTTTTTTTCAGCTTGAATTATCTGCCATAATCATACTGGAAATACGATTGGGAACAACCGTTTCCGATCGGAAAAATACGATCGTTAACAACTCTTTCCAATCATAAAAATACAATCGTTTACGATCGGATTGTCCCATAATACAATTGGGAAAAAACGATCGTTTACGACTGGAAACAGTTGTTAACGATCGTTTTTTTTACGATCGTAAAAATACGATAAAAAAAACGTAAAAATACGCAAAAATACGATCGTAAAAATACGATCGTTAACAAATGTTTCCGATCGTAAAAAAACGATCGTTTACGATCGGAATGTCCCATAATACGATCGTAAAAAAACGATCGTTAACAACTGTTTCCGATCGTAAAAAAACGATCGTTTACGATCGGAATGTCCCATAATACGATCGTAAAAAAACGATCGTATACGATCGTTTACGATTGGAAACGATCGTTTACGATCGTAAAAATACGATCGTTTACGATTGGAAACGATCGTAAACGATCGTTTACGATCGTAAACGACTGTTTCCAATCGTAAACAACTGTTTCCAATCGTAAAAAAACGATCGTTTACGATCGGAATGTCCCATAATACGATCGTAAAAAAACGATCGTTTACGATCGTTTACGACTTGAATTATTTCCATACGGGTAAGGAATTGTTTACGATCGGAAACGGTTGTTTTTTATCGGAAACGGTTGTTTTTTATCGGAAAAAGTTGGTTCAGTTTTCAAGTCCTGAAACAAGACCTGGCTTTTAACTGCGATGGTAGGGAATTTTTTTTACTTTTTTTTTTTAGTTTTATGAAACAACTGTTTACGATCGTTTTCAGTTGTTCCCGATCGTTTTCAATTTCCAACGAAAATGCCTATCGTATTATCGTCAAATGGATTGAATCATTTGAATCATAGAAAAGGAAACATTAGTAGGAGTGCGACTAGTTGGATAGAAGTCTTTGCTCTTCCACTTGGCACCAAGTTTCAGTTCAGCACTAGGTCGTAGGGACTAGGGGCGGGGCTGGAGTGCTGGAGAGTGTGTTAAATCGGCAGTCGGGAAACAAACCTTCCCGATCGTAAAAATACGATGGAAATAACAATGCCAGGCCATAAAAATTCGAGTGGAAACAACTGTTTCCGATCGTAAAAAAACGATCGTTAACAACTATTTCCAATCGTAAAAAACAATAGTTTCCGATCGGAATGTCCCATAATACAATTGTAAAAAAACGATCGTTTACGATTGTTTACGACTTGAATTATTTCCATACGGGACTTTCAAATTCCCGCTTCTTTTCACCCAGAATCCGGGAATCTGGTAGATTGATTTTTTTTTACCAGATTCCCGGACGCGTTCGGGGTGCTTTCAGACCGTTTCAGACCTGTCTTCACTACCCATACCGATATCGAAGAAAACGGGAACCAGAATCCGGGCGAAAAATCTGGGTAGTGAAGCCCGACCTCAAGGAAGTGTTAATTAAAACATTGAACCTGAGACAGTGGGCGTCACGGAATGAATTTGTTTTCGTTCCATATTTTTATTGTTGTTATAATCGCGATACATTTGGTCTCGCTGTTATAAATTGAACATTTGGGTTACACGGTGGTTGTCACAAGTCGAGTCTCAAGTAGGGAAACCCATCACTTTCTCACCCGTCATTTCACCTGCAGTCACTTCGTCCACTTTTTCTGACAACACTGCCATCCTGAAAGATTTTCCATGAAAAATCCAATGTAAGATCATCCATGAAAAATCCATGAAAGGAAGGGACGCAATTTTCCGGTTTTTATTAGGGTAAAAATTAGTCAGAACGATAAGGGGCTTTTGGGTTAGATTTTCAGATCCTCCTTGGATAAAACAACAAGGTAGACTAAATACACGTTGACAGTGAATAACAGAAGATCATAAGTTATCAGGTGTTAATAGAAAATGCCTAAAAATGGTTTACGTTTTTTATTTTGTTTTATTTGCGAAGTCGTGTTGTACAATTAACTTCGTAGATGTTGGCGTCTCATAATTCAGCTTTGTTGACCGTTGTTTAGCTATCTCAAGTTGTTCAAATCTAGCCTACTGTATTTAATTAAATAAATTTGGTATGTTACTTTGAAATATTCTCATTGTTTGTTGATCTCTTTTGGAACATCCAAGCGGACTGTTAGAAGCTATTTTTCTAGCCCCTTGTAACAGTTGGTGTTGTCAAGGATACATGATTTCCATCATAGGCTATTCATGTTTTCAAACTAGATGAGGGTAAAAATAAATAAAACTGTGAATGTCCACTTTTAGCACTTCACAGTTGCCTAGGAAACGAGAAAAGTATCTTGAAACATAGATCTGCTATCTTTCCAATTCCTCTTCCAGTTCCTAGCCTAATTTTCCATCTTGACTTCTTTTTTACACTATCTATTATCTCGATTTTTGCCGCGAAAATGTTAAAACGAAATGTACAAGCTGTCCTGACAGTCAAGAGGCAAGATATGACTTTTTTCAAAGTCATGTAACCAAAATATTCAAATTCTGTGCCTTTTCTCCATTTTGTAGCAGTTTTGAAAAGCTGTTTTCTGGCTATTGACTTTGCTAACTCTTCCTTTTTCATCATTTTCACATAAATAGAGTTAAGGTTAGAATGAAGTAATCTTGTTTGAAAAGAAAAATACTGAAGCAATATTTATTTATCTAATATGTAAACCATACAATTAGCTTCAATCTAGTATTTTTGTCATATTTGTTGGTTCCTTTTTAAGCCAGATGGATTATTCTGAAGGAGACTTGTCTGGAAATTTGAAATCTTGTCTGAGGTTGGATACCCCTCCCAGTGACCTCCCCCAAATTCGAGCTCAGACTTTATTCCATCATAGGATATTGATACTGTCACTCATTCATATTGTGTAAATGAGTTATTGATAGGGTTGTCTGCAAATGTCCCCATTCAAAGCGTCCCCTGGCAAAACGTCCCCATGACAAAACGTCCCCGTGGCAAAACCTCTTTATGTCGGGGATTGGTTGACTAGTCGGCACATCGGGTTTGTTTCACATGCAGGAAATCAAGATCTGCACACATTTGTTGTGGAGAACACCGGAGAAGTTGTATTCTATATCCTTTTGTCGGGCCTCGATATTCTCTTCGGCAGATCGGGTTCTCTGTATACATAAGAAACTCAGTTTTATACGCTTTCATCAGGCGTCGGTAGACTGGTCAGCACATTGGGTTCTTTTTATACGCAAGAAATCGAATTCGGCAAACATTTGACGGGCAAAACACACAAGAAATTGACTTCTATATGCTTTTGTCCATGTCGGTCGACTCGTCGGCACCTCGGGGAAAATGAAGGACGAACGAAAAAATATTAAATAATTGTTTTTTGAGTTTTCATAGGGCTAGGCTAATATTCCTTTTAACAAGCAGACATCACTGATTTTTCGTCCTTCAGTCAATACATGGATACCTAGGGAGCAATGGACCAGTCATGCACAAATCCTCAATTTTTGGGCATGGTGCCCCAACGTCAGGGCATGCCACAAGGTATGGGCATGGTGCCCATACGTTGGGGCACCATGCCCTGGAGCATGGGCATGGAACTAGCATGGCACCCCCATGATATTTGGTTGAACTGAGATTGATTACATACCTAAATAGGGCCTTCTTCCTCTCCGAGACCACAAGATACTTGATCTTGTGTTCTATCTAACCTCTTTTTCCAATTTTTAAAATACCGGAGAACTTCCAAGAAATTTAGCCATGAATGAATTTCCCCTTTTTCCCTGGAAATGGATAGGTAAACCAATAAGAAAAAGTGGTCTTCATTAAATGCTAAATTTCTTGGAAGGTCTCTAGTATTTTTAAAATTGGAAAAAGAGGTTAGATAGAAGATAAGATCAAGTATCTTGTGGGCTAGGAGAGGAAGAAGGCCCTATTTAGGTATGTAATCAATCTCAGTTCAACCAAATATCATGGGGGTGCCATGCTAGTACCATGCCCATGCTCCAGGGCATGGTGCCCCAACGTATGGGCACCATGCCCATACCTTGGGGCATGCCCTGACGTTGGGGCACCATGCCCAAAAATTGAGGATTTGTGCTTGACTGCAATGGACCCTCTACGTTAAAAGGCTACTCATGACCAGATAGGTAGGGGCATATTCCAAAAGTTTTGTAGTTTTGTAGTTCAAAGTTCGAGCTGTGTAGGCTAAGACCAGCTTTATTTTTTGTCAAACAAGGAGGTAAAATCCACTTTCCTATTTTAGTTAACTACTATGGATTTTTCTGGATGGCGACGCAGCTTTATTCCACGTGTCATTTCTGACTTTGGTGCATTCCTGTTTCTATCATTGATGATTCCAGCCATCTACATTTTTGAAATTGGTATTGTCATACCAAAGTACTTTGAACACAGCCCATCGTGGCTCATCTACTTCCACACCATACTTGGGACATTTGCGCTTATTAATATCATTGGCAATTTTATTGGTGCGTTCATGGTGGATACAAGCATTAAAAATGTGTTTCTACCAGCAGAAATACCAGCAAATAGTGAGGGGTGGCATTTTTGTGCAACATGTGAGTCAATTGTGCCACCAAGAGCCTGGCATTGTCATGTGTGCAACATATGCATATTGAAACGAGAGCATCACTGTATATTCACTGGTTACTGCATTGGGCACAAAAACCAGCG
Source organism: Branchinecta lindahli (assembly GCA_023053555.1). Lineage (NCBI taxonomy): Eukaryota > Metazoa > Arthropoda > Branchiopoda > Anostraca > Branchinectidae > Branchinecta > Branchinecta lindahli. The sequence goes on from JAKZAO010000006.1 coordinate 23,723,907, forward strand.
TTATTTCATGGTGTTTGTTATATACATGTGGATTGCCACGGCCTATGCATCTGTTTTCAACCACTACTTCATATGGAACCTCATAGGCGAAGTAACATGGAGACACCTATTTAGGATTGTGATGCCAGCGGCTGTACTAGTACTGGGTCTGGATACATCAATCACTCAAGTATACATCTTCTTTTACTCTGTTGTTCTGGTGGGCTTCATGTTCATTTCTGTGTTGCTCTATCAACAGGGAAAGCTGGTTGTAAGTGGGGTAACAACTGGTGAGAAAAATAGAAAAATTGATAGGACAGACGATGGACAGATGAAGAATTTTCGAGAGGTGTTTGGAGAAAGGTGGTACTATGCCCTGTTTGTTCCTTTTGTGAAGTCAGAGTTGCCCCACGATGGTGTTAATTGGAATGATGCAGCTATGGCAGCAAAGGGGTTGAAGTCGAGCTAAGAAGGAAACAAATCCTTTCTAGTTATATCAAACCGGCCTCAGAGATTATAGTAGGATTATAATAGACTACCGCTGTCCACACTGCTGCTTTACTTGCGGCAAGATTTTGTTGTATTTCCTTATTACAGTAGAGTAGAGGTAGGCTACCCTACGAAATTTTTCGAAAATCAGTTGTAGGCTATGGAGTTGTACGAAAAAGCAGCTTGCAGTAGTAACTGTTGCCACTGCATGCTGCTACTAGCAAACTGGATGCTACTACACTAAGATTGGATGCTGCTATCGGAATAATCGGATACTACTACTTGAGATTACCATTAGTCGGAGGCATGTTAAATTAAAGTATTCCATCATATCAATACATGCAACTTTTTTGTACAACTACCATACAACTACACAGTCAAAGAATTTTTCATCGGGTATGCATCCTTGAACGTTGGTTAACCTTGAACAGTGCAATTTTGGGCTAAGTAGTAAATTAAAGACCAAAAAAACATCTATTCAGTGTTTTATTAGCCCTTAATTTGCTATTTTGGCTGAATGGTAGTTGACTTTGCCACAGCAACTGTATGAAGATGGGAGTTCAGGGTTAGGAGAAGCAGGCCTCGACTGTACGGCAAACCGAGCTGTTGCAAATCTTGCGCTACTAGTCAGAATAAAATTAGGAATGTTCTATCAAACTATTTTACTGTTAAATGAAAATTATGCTTTGACTTAGAAGATACTTTTTGTGTAATCATCCCACCCCAGGATAAGAATTTGTGATTTAAAAAAATTATCCTTATCAGCGTCATTTCTAGAAAATATTACAATTTTACTTTTTTTGCTAAAAAACGCACGCTTTTTGTCAGACCACCCTTAGTTTATTCAAAACAGAGCAAAATAATACTAGAGAGCAGCGCCAAGACCCCTGCTTCCGTGTATCTGACATGGGCCTTACTCGTAGCGCCGCCCACTACGCTCGGAACATTCAAAGCGAAACAAACTTGCGGCTCTACAGAATTTCTGGTACAGCTAAGATGCGGTCTTCACACACCAAACAGCGGAGGTTGTAGCCTACCTTTTTTTTTTTGCGGCATTCGGAATACGGAATTATCGAAGCCAGCACTGCAAGTCTTGGCGCTACACCTAGTATTTTTTTGCTCAGAATCAGATGAGTCTGTTACGCTGCGTTTTGCCAATGACTCACGTTTCAACTCAGAATAGCGTTGAAGCGCGGTTAGTGTGAACCAAGAATCAGTTGGCATCTTTCAGTGCATAAATATTTGTGTTATTCGCGTCGCAAACCGCGGAATTCCGCGAAAAACCGCAGCAGTGTGAACCAATGATAAGCAGCTTAAAATTTGGGGAGGAACATAGCCGACATTGGCCTACCCTTTAGGTATCTTTAGTGATGTCTGAGAAGTGTGACATTTTTTTTTTTTTTTTTTTTTACAATTACCGTACAATTACAATTCGTTTAATTCCAAAATTCTGGTAATAGAAAATGCACGGGACTGTCAAATCACAGTTTGATTAATCACATTATAGTTGCGGATAAAATAAGGCACAAATAAGTTCAGATAGCGTTCACTCATTAGCTGAGCTTTCTCAGCTGCCCTTGAGATACTCCTTGTTGGGCGAGCGGGTGGTAGGATCTCACGGTGCATTCCGAGGCAAGGCACTTTAGTCCGAATTTCATTGTGAGATCATGCCGACGCGATGCAAGGTTTTCATCCCTAATTTTCCAGTGCTTGTTGATGGGATTTGTAGTTATCCGCCAGAATAATTTTTAATGCCCTTTTTTAAATGGTTTCCGGCCGATCAGTTTGCTCTTGGTTCAGCCCTGGGTGCCATATGGGGCAGCAGTATTCAAGCAGCGGCCGTATGTAGACCATGAAGCACTGGGCCGTGACTTTGGTACTCAGTCCAAACCTGTTAAAGCACAACTCTCACTAGAAATAATATTTTCCCTGTGAAACGGATCAGAAAAAAACACTTTCGAAAATACCATACTTTCCATCTGAAATTAGCGATTTTCTTGTTAGCGCCTGTCGACTATGTCCAGCCTTCCTGCTCTCCGACGCGGCGGCTGGGCGCAAAACATTTGAAAACTGATCGGGTTCAAAAGTGTGAAAACTAAGCAAATAAAAGAAGTAATAAACAAAAGCTTCTCAGATCCTTATGTGTGAAAGAGTTGTCAGCAGACGTTGATGATCCCGGCAAACGTCAACGCCAAAGAAGCGTTAAAATTTCGTAGGCACAAAACGAAACAATGGAGAAAGGTGGGGATTTTAGAAGCTTATAATTCTGTATGGGAGCTAGATATATTATAAAAAGCAGAATAAGCAAGAGGGGTCCTTTAAGGTTTGCAAAACTTCTAGCGGCCGCTGCTTAGCTAATCATTGTGGATAAATGGCTTTTCCATTTTAGATCTGAGTCAACTGTAGGGGGAGAGGGGGGCAGGTCCGTCATAGGGGCAGGTCCGGACATCAGCTCTGCAAACCTCACTATTGAAATTTAACTTACGCAAAATTGTTTTTCAGAGCTGTTACACATAGACGCTTCTACTGTCAAAAATTCCCGCAGTTGCACTGATTCAATCATAGCAAACCGATGTTAGTGTCACTTTTTTGGTACGAAATGAAGTTCTATGTCATGGGGTTGAGACCTCCTTTTGGTAGTTTCAAAGCCACTTACATCGTCGGTGATTTTTATTTTGGTAGTTCAAGACCGGCTCTACCATGTGAAAAATGAAAATCCGTAATTGCTACAAAAGGTTGAGAGTTACAAATTTATATCTGTGAAAACAGCACCAGGGGCAGGTCCGGACAAAAACACTTGGGGCAGGTTCGGACGAGAAAGAAAGGGAAGTTGAAGGGGAAAAAAAGAAAAATAATGAAAGAAGAGGAAATCGAACCAGGGACGGAAAAAAGTCACCAGAAAGGCTCAGAAAGTATTTACGACCCATTCCGGAAGAAAATAAGTCATATTCAGACCTAGCGGTAACAGTAAATCTAGATGATAGTAACAAACGTTGATCAAGTGAGGGTATACAGGTTACAGTTTTTCCAAACGGAAGCAAACAAACGAAAATGAACTGAGGCAACGAAAGCAAATAAAAAAACGTGTATACAGCTCCTTCTTGGATTGAAAAGAATTTCTGTCCGGAGCTGCCCCAGCCATGTCCGAACCTGCCCCCAGTCCGGGGGCAGGTCCGGACAAAAGTGGTTCACAGAAAAATGGAATTTGCAAAGAAACTGTAATATGTAGCACAATTCTACAAAGTAACAATAATAGTTCAGTTCATTTTATTTCTTCAACAAATTCAACACTCAACATATTCTTAAACCAATAGCCCGTCTCAATATGTGACAACAGGTCACCTGTGCGAGACGGACAAAACATTACCAATATCTAATTATCAATAATTTTTTTTTTTTTTTTTTTTTACACTTAGTGAGACTTCAACTCACTCCATATCAGCTTTCTTCACTCGACCACCCACAACCAACATACCTACCCAATTCCCTCCCCAATCTTCATTAAACAACCGACTCAATTACCCAACAAGTATTTTTTTAATCTATTCTTAAACAATAAATGATTCTCAGACTCCCTAATGCTTGCCGGTAGATTATTCCAAAGATTCACACCACTATTTCTAATTACAAATGACGCTCTACTACTCTTACTCTACTCTTAATAGCTAAAAGATGGTTCTATCAGTCGGAAAAAAATTGAAGCAACAGAACCTAAAATTAAATCTTGGTATTCAAAAAAGCAAAAACATAACGAACCTGCCCCCCTCTCCCCCTAACCCCCAACAAAATGTATGATCTAACTGTCGGCTAGTAATAGCTTAACTATGGGACTTCCCTGGTCGACGCAAACATTAATGTCCGGAGAATTAATTTACGGCTAGTAGTATTAATTGATGTTAGGAGGACTATTATTATTTGTTACAGTACCTTACAATTTCTTCGTTATTATTTCATGAACCGCAGCACTGCTACTTTTCTGAAAAGCAAACGAATGAAGGATTCTCAAGCATTCTTCTGCTTTGTGCTCACGGTCAGAGCCAGGCGGTCACGGACTAAATTCCAGACGGAAAAGTTGATATTTTATGAGCTTGATGATGAAAGTGCAGAAAATCCGAAAGAGAAATCCGTCCTCAACGTTATCCTGTTGAATCTGATTTTTTTTTTTTTCGCACGGATTTTTGAAGCTAGCACTACACTGTCAGAAGTTTTATAACAGATAACACGAAGATGCGAGGTTTCAACGGACGACACACTTGGGATGTAATCTGTTGTGATTTTGAAAACAAGCTGCGTTCGTTGTCCGGTGACTGCTCACCGGTGCTTCTTATAACGCGTTTTTGCATCCGCCGGTGACTACTCACCAGTCGTATAACCCGTTTTTGAACTAACCGGTGTCCGGTTTTACCTCACCGGTGCGGACTAACCAGAACCTTCTCGGGAGCCCTGCTTTGCCGAGGAGTTAGCAAGTTTTCATTAACTCACCGGTGAACCAAAAAACGCGTTATAATAGAAGAACCGGACACTGGTGACAAAACACCAGAGACAGCCCAGAGTGCAACGAACGCAGCTATTATGCATTAAATGATATCCGATATCATGATGACATACAAAAAAGTCAGCAGATGCTTTTTTGGGAGTTTTTCGCCTCTTCGTGGTAGTACTGTATGCACAACGATTATTGCATATTATATATTCAAAATCACAACAGATTACATCCCAAGTATTGTTTGTTGAAACTGCGCACCCTTGTGTTATCTTTTATGAAACTCCTGACAGTGTACCCGATGAAAATTTTTCGAGATATAGTAGTATGGAGTAGTACGAAAAAGTAGCATGCAGTACACTGTCAGAAGTTTCATAACAGATCGCGCATAACACTTTCAAGAATAACGCCTTTTCACTTAGAAATAAAGTGTTATGACAAATTAAGTTTACACTATTTCGTGCCTAGATCTCCAACAACACCTTCAATTGGTAAAAAATACTATACTGTCAGAAGTTACATAACGACAACTGAAGGATGCCCGGTTTCAACAGATAACACTTTGGGATGTTATCTGTTATGTTTTTTTCGTTCCCGTTTGTATTTTTACCCATTGAAGGTGTTGTTGGAGATCTAGGCACGAAATAGTGTAAACTTAATTGGTCATAACACTTTATTTCTAAGAGAAAAGGTGTTATTCTTGAAAGTGTAATACGCTATCTGTTATGAAACTTCTGACAGTGTAGTAACTTGCTACTACATGCTACTACCAGCAAACTGGATGCTATCGGATACTACTAGGCTACATAAGATTAACCAAGTCGGAGGCATGTTCATCAAAGTATTTAATACTACTATATATCACTAATCAACCTATTCCATACTACTACATACCATTCCATGCAACGTTTTCGTACAACTACCATACTACTACACAGTCAAAGAATTTTTCATCGGGTACTTACCGTGCTCCGGAGCATGATAGAGAGAAAGTTCCTATGGCAGTACGACTTATGGCAACCATCTGTGAAGCTTTGATTAACTCTAACGCAGGAGGATGGTACCTTATAGTAACAATGGTGGAACGTTGGAACGCACCGTAAAACGGGCATTTGTTTTGTATACTTTATTATTCTCTGCTCCCCAACCCTTGTGCCAAGTTTAGACGAAATGGCGTACCGTGTGTTTTCATCGTGCAATATCAAGTGTGTTTATCGTGCAATAGCCTAGTTTGTTTGTTGTGTCTCTCTGGTTATGTTGTGATTTCTAGTCCAGCGGCACAAAGTAATGTATCGTGCGCACCACAATTGTGATCTCTCTTTGTTAATTAGAACATTGGCAAAAGTTGTTGGCCTGTCCACTCCCCTCAAGGTAGTAGGTTCGTTGGGGGATGGGAGTCTTTGCTCCCTTTGCACCCAGCAGCTTCTTAACATTGTTACAAGGATGCGCAAGTTCATCAGATATGAAATAACATACTATCAGTTAAAGCTACAAAATAAATCCATTAGGCCTATGCCTTAAAACAAAAAAAAATTAATGTTAAACCATGTTTACTGTAGCCTGAATTTACAATTTTTTGTAACGTTAACAGATGGTGTTTTATCTCATATCATTTGAAATTGCTCGTCCTCGTGTAAATGTTATGAAACTTCTGCAAGTGGGCGGTCGACAGAACACTGTCATCTGGTAAATAGAGTAAACACTGGGCAAAAACTTGAATTAGGTCTAAAGGAACTCGGCAGACTATGCTAGCCTGTAACCACCGTGGCCAAATTCGGTTCGGGCACATAAATGAACATAAGCTATCTGTGCTATCTGATAATAGGCATAGGCTTATGCATAAGTATAACCAAAATTTTCACTCGAGTAAGAGTATTGCCGGGAAAAGTCCGCCTCCCCCACTCCAGCTCCCCACATCGAGGTCGGATACTGCCGTTATGAAACTTCTGAAAGTGCGGTCCGAGAGCACACTGTCACCTGGTGAATAGAACAAACACTGGGCAAAAATTTGAATTGGGTGTAAAGGAACTCGTCAAATTATGCTAGCCTGTAACCTAATTCGGTTCGGGCACATAAATGAACATAGGCTTCTGTGCCATCTGATAACAGGCATAGGCATAACCCATCAAGTTTCACTCGAGTCACAGCATTGCCGGGAAAAGTCCGCCTCCCCACTCCAGCTCCCCACAACGAGGGCGGATCCGGCCGTTATGAAACATCTAAAAATGCGGTCGAAAGCACACCGTTATCTGGTGAATCGACTGAATATTGGGCGAAGAATCTACTTGGGTTTAAAGGAATCCGGCACATTATGCTAGCTTGTAACCACCATGATAGGATTCGGTTCGCGCACATACATGAACATATCTGTCGCTAAAAATTCTTTCAGCTAAAGCTGAGGTCAAATCATGGAAAAGCAACAAGTTAATTTTCCAGCTTGAGCCTGAAGCGGACTCTTGCACTGTGACATCTTATAATACCACCCATCAAGTTTCACTCGAGTCTCAGCATGCATGGAAAAGTCTGCCTCTCCCATATCGAGGTCGGATCCGGCCGGGACCCAAAAATAGATCATCTAGGGCATATGAATGAACATTGCACAGTTCAGACTGCTCTGGTCGTTTGATCACTAGGCCTGTAACCAAGAATAAATATTATTTCTTCTTTTACTCCTTATTTATTCTTGCTGTAACCCTTATGCTGGGGATAGACTATCAAGGTCGTGTGCTCGCAGACTGGAATTCCTGCCAGGATTTTGGCAGTGTTATTAGTTTCTTACGGAAAAGGTGAGTTTTTTCGACTTTGTGATGAAAGGGAAGAATAGCCAGCGGAAAAATCCTGATCGTCTGTCCGTATCGTTAATAAGTTTATCCCTTGGGTGTGGGCAACGGGAAATCTAGAGGAAAGGACGGAAAGCGCTGGATGATCTGCTCCCTGTCACATATCGCGATCCCGACTAACTGCAGTGATACGGAAGGTGACCTACTTGCGCCACGCGAAACCTCAATGGTTTGCATGCGAAAGTTTGCTTTGGGTCGTAGGGCTTCACCTTGATGTCAGTGTTTGTCGCCAGAATGATACGGTCAAACGACCTGATTTGATTATTAGCGACAGCAGTAACTTTTCCTCCTGTTTCATAGTACAGTCAATATAAGGTTTGACCGCAAACAAATTGCAACAGAAATGATTTTGACACCATCTTGTAGAGAAAAAAAAACTGTACAACATATCAAAAGTTGAGAAACCTAGCGGGGTGCAAAATTAGTGTTTTTTAGCGTTTTATATATTATTTATTATTTTTCAGGTGATATTTTCGATTTTCTTACAGCTTTGTGTTTTGTTCACCGAAAAAATGTTTTCTGATGTAGTTTTATGTGCTGAACTCGAATATCACATCAGATTAAAGAAACGGTCAACCGGAAGTCTTTCACATTCATCACTATTCAAGAAATACTTATTTCTATTACATTATCCCGTTGTTCGCACTAAGGACCGAATACAGACCCATATGGATGTGTTGAATGGCTAATTAATAAATGTGCTGTATTTATTGATAATAATTACAAATCATTTAATAAATCTGTATTTAGTTGACGTCATTAATTTTAAATTCATTATTTGTCCCTCGCACTATTTTTCGATGGGACCATGAGAAGGCAGATACTGTGGTAGGCTATAACTTGGGGCGAATTTTAATTGCGATATAAGTAGGCTAATCCATCTGTTTTCATGTAGGCCAGTTTTCGACTCTAAGAAAAAACGTGTTGTCTTTTATTGGCTACTCATCCCTATGTATGGGGTGAGTCAAGCTTAGCCTGAACAGGTATCGTAGTTATCCAAGGATATAAATCAATATAATACCAAGTTTTACCGGTAGCAGCAATTATTAATCGTTATATCAGACAATTAAGCCTGTAATAGGTATATATATATATTATAGCCTACATATATGTAATTATTAAAATAGTTAAATCCGCCCTCGTTCAGTGTTTGCTGATGTTCTCGTTGGGCCATGTTACCCTGCGCGGCATCTTTTCTAGCGACTACTTTCAGCCTACGGTTTCCTGTAGCAAGTAGGTTCAGAAACCTACGGACGTCTTTTGAGACTACTTTATTAGGGAACTTTAAGATGGCTGTTCCACTGGCGGGATCAGTCGCACATATATACCCATAATCCATGGTCCAGCTTTGTGCTCTGCCAGATTTGTGAAAAAATTTATTTTGTAGAAGTAGTATGCAAGCTGCGTCCATCTTTAGTCTCAGCTTCCCTTTCGATCCTGCAATTAAGGGACTCTAGTTGTTTCAAGCTCTAAGGAGCTGAGTCCTGGGTGTCTTGGTCCCTTGACAGGAATATATCTGGTGTTTCTTACTACGCTCTTAATGAGCTTTTTCATGTTGGCTAAGTTCAAATATTATTTTCATATCGTTCATAGCCTTAAAGGGCTCAAGATCCTTCTTAGGGACAGGTCGTGTGTTTTCCTGGAATTTAGTCGTTACGGAAATTAGCCATTTGGGGCTTCATGGTGACTGGTTGGCGATGTTGGTTGGGCCTCGGTGTCCGTCGTTGCTTTCCGCAAGGCTCTAGCGCCATCGGTTTCCATTCGTTGGTGAGTCTGGACGGTACTTGCTGGTACTGTGCGGTCTCTCCGCGGGGAATTTTTTTGAGCTGAAACAGATTCCCCCATGTTGCGCCGTCTACCTCGGTACCTCCCAGTCATCTCTTGCTTCTCCGTCTTTGATCCGTAGTATGTCGCTATCCTCTTCGCTACATCAGAACATTTTTTTCCTTGGCTTCTTGGTGTAGGCCGATTTTTCGTTCGTCTCATCGTCTCATCATCGTGATGGTTTAATTTCGAATGGTCCGAGACGACGGATGGTTTTGCTAACCTGCCTATCGTCTAGGGATTCTAAGGTTAGGATTCTAGGCTTGAGCGCTCCATCGAAAATATTTGCCTGGAGCGTTGACGACTCTCGACTCCAACCAGACCAAATATAAGGAGGGTTTTCGCGAGCTGGAAACAAAAGCTAGAATCACTTTCCAAAGGTTCTTGCAAACCGAAGCAGCTTTCTCGGATAGTGATTCCAGAAAGTTAGGGAAAGCTCCACGGGAAATTTAATGCTCCGGCGGGAATTTTGAAACTGTTGAAATCCAGAATTCAACGATTTCCCGGCGATTTCAGCTTTCCATGCGTTTTTGCAATCGGTCCAGCGGGAAACTGGACACTGATTCCAGGAATCGCTTTCCCAGTGTTTTTGAGATGCGCTTCGCTTCGCGGAAGGTGATTCCGGAATCTCGCGAAAACCCTCTGATAGCACTCTAGATGATGTGCAAGTAAAGTGGGGGAACAAAATGTGCGTATCCTTGCACTGGACTGGAAGGGGTAGGCCTAAACCTGCTCGGCCTTTTACCAATGTGATTTTTTTTACCTGTGAATCAAGTTTTATTAATAACTGAGAGGTGATGAACAGGACAATTTGTAAGAATTCTATTTGACATGGTATTTTCCAAACGATAAATAATAAGACTTCCAAGGAAACTTCTTGAATGGTTTTGAGTATGAAACATTTTAAAGTTGAACATATCTTGAATCTGAGGCAATATTCAGATTCACCGCAAAAAATTACCTTCAAACATGTATCCTACGAAGCAAACGGTAAGCTGTTAGGAAAATCGAAAATACCAGCTGGAAAAGAAAAAGAAAAAGAGAAAACGCTGTGAAACACGAGCTTTTACTTGAGATAGGTTTCCAGCTTTGGACAAGTCGAACAGTTTTATTTTCTCTACACGACGGTTTAATCATTTCTGTTGCGATTTGTCTGCGGTAAAACGACTGTGCTATAATAGAATCACGAATTTATTGGATGGTGATGAATGTGAAACATTTTCGATTGACTGTATCTTAAATCTGATTTGATATTCGAGTTCAGCACATAAAACTACACCAGAAACATGGTTCCCATGAAGTAAACACTAAGCCTTAACAAAATAGAAAATTTCAGCTGAAAAACAAAAAATAACATTTAAAACGCTAAAAAACACAAATTTTGCACCCCGGTAGGTTTCTCAACTTTTGATATGTTGTACAGTTTTTTTTTCTCTACAAGATGGTGTAAAAATCATTTCTGTTGCAATTTGTTTGCGGTCAAGTCATATTTGACGCTAGATTGACTGTACTATCATTGGTCTTTAGTATCCCAGATGTAATTCAGGAAAGTTTTTCTTGAAAGTCCCTGAGGCGTGTGCATTTATCTTGATAAGTGCTACCCAGTTAACGCAGAAATGTGCATCTTTGTCGTTGACGTCAAACAATTTGATGGAAGTCCTATATAGTCGTCATCGAATCCACCATGGATTACTCCCAATTGGCCATATTCCAGTTCAGCGCTTCCAAGCGGGCCAATTTCTGTTAATCCCCCTATGCCTCACCATCAGCAACAGGGCAGACATAGTAAATATAGATCCGCAGGTTGATGAGTAGAAAATCTCCAATCTGCTTCCCAGGCATGGAGGTTTTGCTATGTCTCAGTAAAAGTGAAAAGTACCCCACTACCTAATAGGTCCGACTTTTTATTTTGTCTACACAATTAGTGTTCATTGTGAGACAATGGGGGACCAACAGAAACTAGTCCACTTGGAGCGCTGAACTGGAATAATCGGAGCTTCCTGAAATGCACAAGTACGAGCTGTTGCCTGAAAACGCGTGGTATTGGAATTCTACGGGTTGGAGAAAAGTTTCAGGGTAGGTAAGTTGATCGAAGGAAGGATTGCCTGCGAAGAGGGGTAGCATGCACTGTCGTCCTCCAGAGCTCATGCTGGGGGGGGGGAGCTTGTCACGGTACGACTGCTTGTTTGAAGAACCGAAGGAGAACTGTGCCCCCCCCCCCCCCTTGCACGAGGCTTTTAGCTTGAGATGGGAAGGGAACGCTTCCGGTCTGACGAGACCAGTCACGTCAAAAATAATGTTAGCCTCTTATCAATTCATTCTTTTGTATGATGGGTTATAAATACATACATACAATTGGCAGAATTATCGTTCTACATAAATTGGACCATGTAAGACTTGGGTTAATAAACCGGTAAACAAATCACCACAAGCTTTGTATGAAAGCCTAGTTATCTAATCAGTTTCTTGGTTCCTCTGACCTATTCTTATCATTTTAAGATTGGAAAGGTCTGTGGTTTTTTTACTTTTGCACACTCTCAGGACTTGGAAAGGTGTGTGGTTGTAGACCTTTGCATGTCCTTTCGAGACCGGAAAACGTGTGTGACCTTTAGATGTTAGATGATGTAGTAGCAAGAACAAATAGCGAGACAGAACTGCTGTCTCCCTATCTCGGTCATACAAACATGCAGAGTCGAGTAAAGTACAGCCGACTCCCGACACAAATGAGCGGAGCATACTAGCTTCGCGCCACACCACGTTTCGTTACCTCTACAAATAGCTATATCGCAGTAAGTCGCTGAAGAGGAAATCTAGCAGTCAAAGCTGATTGGTTCTATGGACGCTCTCAAGAGCGGGTCAGCGCGCGGAGTACGCCTCCTGCTAGCCTGAGAATCAACGGTAAAGACGGAAGAGGAGTAAACGGGTATCAACAGCAGCTCAAAGCTAGAGTAAATACCTCCAGGTCCGCTCAATTTTGTCGGGGTATTCATAGTCGCTGCATGCGACTAAAGACATAAGTTCTAGCTGATTATTTGTTCTTGGTAGTAGGGACCCGCTAAAAGAAATTCAGATGAAGAGGTGGGCAGACCCTTTGGTGAGGTGGCCGAATAAGCGGATCCTAGTGAGACTTACTACGTTTAGACCATTTAACCGAAACAGAATCATGTTTGCTAAAGATTTTAAAGGTCACTAAAGAGTGTTACACCGAACGACAACAGACTTAAGTTTGAAAATCCGAGACCAGACGGAAGACAACGATCTATTTACGGCTTCAACGAGTTTGCAAAATGCAGACTGTCAGGGTCGCAATGTCGCGGACCGCGATAAAGAAATCCTGATCTCGTGTTCGCGGGTCTCTCTGCAGAGACCCCAAATTTGCATAATCTTAACCGTTCTTGGAAGCTGAACGTTATGCGTTTACATTCTCTTGACATTTTCTGTGGTGCGGGTGTAAGCAGTATCGATTTTGGCCGTAAAAGCCAACTTGAGAATACAAAAGTGTCGGGTATACAATGACAGAGCTCAATCGGGTCGAGAGTTTCGTTGTCGGGGAAATAGTTCATAGTGAGGAAGGAGAGATCGAGGTTCTACTTTAGACGTATGTTTATTTGAACGGTTGCTAAAGCCGCGTTCGATTTATCCTTGTCTCGGTCCTGTCAGCCAAATGCCGTTTTATTTAACTGCCTTGTCTGCTCAGTGCCGTTTTATTTGTCCTGTCAGCTGACAATTGCCAGTGCCCTGTCAAACAGGACGCCGGCTTTAAACCGTGAAAAGGCAATAACAAGAGGACAAGATCGAGACAAAAGGAGGACTCAAATCGAACGCAGCTTAAATTTGAACAGTACCGTGTTGGGTTAAATGGTAGAAGAAGGTCCAAAGCACCCATTCAGGTGTTCTCAGAGGCCCTTAGTTAGCTGATTTTGTTCAACTTGTTGTTGACTTTTCTCGCTGCAAGTGCATGAAATGAAAATAGCATTGTTCTAAGTCAACAAATGTTCAAATAAACATGCCTGTAGCCTACTGTGCTACAGAATAGTATTACAATAAATATATTCGTGGTTGGAGACCACGAAACTTTCATGCCTTGCACAGACGCGATCTGGGTCGGATGCTCGTGGCCCGGTATTCCTGCCAGAGAAAGTGATACGGTCTCTACAAAACATAAGATGACCAGAACAACCGACATCTTTCAACACGCAGCATCTTGTTGTTTTTCTTGTAGTTTTCAATATCTTGTTGTTTTTCGAGTCCGCGTCGTTTCTTCTGTTGCTGCTGTGTCTGGTATGTATGGTAGTTTTTGTCTTCGCTGAAGACGTTTGCCGGACGTGCAGCTGGAATATTCGAACTTGAGCTGCGTCCGATTTGATTCCTCCTTGTGTCGGTCTTGTCTCCTTACTGCCTTTTCACGGTTTGAAGCCGTTAGAACCTGATATAGATATCTGATAGAACCTCCATCTCCCCATCTCTGTGATACGACCATGCAGAGTCGAATATATTCTGATACCCTACCCGATGCAAACGAGCGGTGAGCTACGCAGAACATCATAACTGTGATCACTACAAAGAGCTGTATCGCGGTACAACTCTTCAGAAGAATCCGAACGCCGTCTGAATCGTCATTGACAGCTAATTGGTTGTCTGCCGTACTGACGCCACGTGTGACGCGCTGTAGAGCGGGCTCTCCACGCCTGCAAGGCATCCTACGGTTTTTCACCTCGTATGAGCAACGGCGTGGAGGAAGTAGACGAGTATGAACTCAAACCTCATAGCATGTACCTCTAGCTCCGCTCAGTTTTGTCGGGGTGTCCGTAGTCGCTGCATGGGGCCAAAAACGGAGGTTCAATCATTTTATTTGTTCTTGGTTTTATTTAGCCTTGTCAGGTGGATGACCCAACGGACAAGCATCAAAATAAAACGCAGTCGAGAAATCTACCCGAGACGGGACCGAAACTTACTTCGAGATCCTCGCGTAGCATCGTAAAAGGGTAATTAGCTGATCGACAACAACCCCGAAATCTCGTTTTTGAGTGGCCAGCTTGTCTTTGCTGACAATTTGGATTAAGCTTTACTGACAGCTTTACTCGTCAAACAACTACTGTTGTTTGAAGAATCCACGACTTGAGCATTCGGAATAGACTATTTTAAACCTTGTAACCTTAGAAACTACTAATGTCGCAAGGACCGCGCCTAAATTAGTGTACACTCAAATTGATTGCATAGGCGGCAAGGAATTTATTTGAAATACGAATCAGTGCTTCCTACTGACTAGCGTGCAATATCTTGACACAGCTATGCTACGAAAATTGCATCAAAAAAGAGCAAAAAAGGAACCACTTTAGCCCCACTCGCACTTGATTTCTTTTGAGCAAATGAGGCTTCGAAAACACACACTTAAGTAAAGAAACACGAGAGGGCGTCATTCGAGTCAGACAAAAAGAAAAACGAAACCTAGAAATATAAAATTTGGGGGCAACACTTTCGTGTTCCCTCTCCCTGCCACGACACGACCCAGCGAAGCTTTTTCTACGGATCGGCAAAATTCAAGTAGTGCGTACGTCCAATCGTGAGTAGACGGTTTCGCCGCCAAGAATGTGAAATCGGACTGTTGACGAAATTCAAAACTTATAAGCTCGATGCTGCGTTTACCGAACACACGGAAATCGCATCACATCGGACGGTCGAACGAAGGTGTTTTAGGTCCTAATTGTTCGGATCGCCATTCTGAGTAGCAAAATTGGAACCTGGCCTCCTAGGGTCCGGTTCCTGTCTAGCAAAGCTCAGTCATGGCTTACCTCTCATTCTGTCTCAAATGACGCCCTGGAGAAATACCCAAACTCCAAAGAAAAATTGTACAAAAGATACTTTTTGGTTTAAAGTTGTTCAGATTGTCGAGCTTCACCTCGACAATCTGACACACAGACTGAAACTGTCAAAAGCGCCATGGATTTATTCGTTCACCTTCTCTTCCAGGCACGTTACCAAGATCGGACACTCGCTTTACAGATTTCGAAAAGGGAGCCTTCCTTAAAGCATTAAAGGGCCTTCCTTTGACAAAGGGGCATATCCTTAAAGGAAATGCAGCACTATGTACTGTTTCTCTACCGATTTCTAAAGTGTCCCTTTTTTCTGGTAGAATTTTCCTCTCGTTGCTCGATTTCCAAATCCCGTGTTGCGCGGGTTTTGATACCAATTTTCCGATCCGATAAACAATTCGGTCATCAAATCGGGAAAGAAGAGGATTAGAGCATGTGGGGGTCAGAATGGACACAGCGGTTTAGGCAATGAGCGTGTTCCACCCTCCTTACCGTAGTTACTGTGCATGGACGCCACAGATTCTGGCTTCGGGTCGTCAAGGCTGGAACACATTTCTCTGTTTACGACAAAATATAGTGCCACGAGCTAATAGGGCCAATCACGTCACAGAGATTCGTACTTCTGAGCGTGGTAAGCAAATAGTTATTATTAATTGCTATTTCGAGAAGGAACTTCTTTCTGGAACGGTCAGCGGTTGGAACGAAAATAGTAACTAATAGTTACTATTGTTTGAAGGGTGGAACACTCTCAGTACGAGAAGATAAATCCTTTAAGGACTGCAATTCCTTCAACCACTGATACCAAATCCACCCCCCAAAAAAGTCTGGACTACAAAATTTTGACAGCCTTCGATATAGGTAAGTGTGCCTGGCAGAGAAGGGGTGGGAACTGACGGCGAATGAAACACAAAAATAGACAGGAGCTCTCTTTTTCACTCAGCTGTCTAACTTTCGAGGAGCTTGGATCATAATGAACCAGGCTGTCTTTCTGTTACATGACCTGGCACTTCCGACATTTTCATGCTGCGTGTAGGTTATAGCAAGTTCCAGAAAAGGTTATACTGTGAGATGCAACGGGAAATGTTTTTTGTAATTTTTAAGTTTACAACAGAGCCGGGCTTCTTTCAGGCGCTTTCTGTGGATTTCTTAGGGGTCTGTCTATGAGCGGTAACAAGCGGCCCGCCACTAAAATTTTTAATTCCAACATTAATTTCATTGAACTTTTTCCTCAGATTATTTTTTTGTTAGTTTAGTTCTTCAACGAACAATGCTTCGAACATGTCGAAGTAAAACATCAGGTTTACATTTTTTACAAGTTAGATCACTGGCCCTCCGCTCAAGCCGAGCGCTAAATAAAACAAAACTTCCCTGTGTATTCGCACAGTAAAACCTAATTAGAACTGACGGAATTTACGCAGAGTTTCTATCACAGTTACGGCTTTAATACTCGTCTCCGTCACCAGCGCCATCTACTGAATCCATGCCGACTTCTTCGTAGTCTTTCTCCAGTGCCGCTAGATCCTCTCGCGCTTCGGCGAACTCGCCTTCCTCCATGCCCTCTCCGACATACCTAAAAAAAAGAAGTATTAATCTTAGCCTTAAATAAGGGGAGTCAGAGGGGGTACCGGAAATTCTCCGGAAATGCAATGTCGTTGTTCAAAATGGAAAGGCATTTGCCGATTTTGATCGATGCAGCGATACGTCAGCAGAGATAAATTCTAGCGATATTTCAGCCCTTCTTGGCAAGGGTCCTCTTCAGGCTCAAGCCAGAAAACGAAACCATGATAAAAAAAGAAATATGTAATATTTATATATGTTTTTAGATATTAAGCGTCAGCTACAAATAGGGTACGCAAAGATTGTAGCAAACCGGGGCAAGTACAGAAGAACTGCTTTAGCAAAACTTTACGCTTCTTTTTGCGTCCCGGCTCTGCTTTTCTCGCTTGGTCTGTTTGACAATTTTGATACACGGGATCTATCCAGAATAAGGATAGATACATTTCCGTTAGTGCAAGTTTCTTCTGTATCTGCCCCGGTCCCATAATAATTCCAAGATCATTAAATCCTACGGAGCTACCGACACTTTTATTGTAGGTTAAAGTTGTGTTAGGGGTAGTTTTTAGTTTGTCAGATAGTGTTTAGTTATTAGAATTAAGAGTTGAGTGCCGAATATTTGGATTGGTACAGTTAGAGTGCTGATTTATTTTTGTCCCGCCATGGCCCTAAGGGCTTTTTTTGGGAATACATTCATTCATGTTGTCACGGCTGCAAGAATTGCACACTGATTTCTGTCAGAAATCTAGTCCACGTCTGCTGCCGCATCAACTGATTAGACTTTTTTGACTGATAGTTGTATTGTATGTTGCGTTGGTTATTTCTTCTGCTGTCTTGGTTCTTTTCTTTTCTCTATTATCTTTACACTACTTTCTTCTTTTTTTTTAATTTTGTGGGTTATAGATATACTTACTTACTTACTATGCCTAAGTATCCGTTTAGCGCTTTCAGTTGAGTTTTACTATGAATAACAACCCTTTCCAATGTGAACTTCAGAAGCGGTATACACTGTCAGAATTTTCATAACAGATAACACAAGGGGATGTATGGTTCTTAAAACGTTCTACATACACTGTTATGCATAACAAGCATTGCTAGGAAAAGCCGAAAAAAATACTTGCTGACTTTATGATATCATGGCGACAAACAAAAAAAGTCAGCAGATCCTTTCTCAGCGGTTTTTCTGCTGTTCCTGGCAATACTTGTTATGCATAACATTAAGTGCAGAATGTTTTCAAAATCACAACAAATCATATCCCAAGTGTTGTCTGTTGAAACCGCGCATCATTGTGTTATCTGTTATGAAACTTCTGACAGTGTAATTGTATTTATTGTTATTATAGTTTTACTTCTCTTGCTCTCTCTTTTCCTTTTATATACTCCGCTTTCCTTACTATGACAACGCATCCATTAATTCTTAATTTCTATCACGTAAACTAAATGTAGAAAAACACTAGGTGGGTAAACAAATCTCCAAATCACCGAGTGGAGGAGTCGTGGCCAAAAATTTAAAACAAAAAATGTAGATTAAATCAAATCTTCGTTGATAAAAACAAGTACAGACAAGAAAAAAAGGAACCGGATTGCCAACCCAGACACATTAGTCTTATTAGTCACTGCCCACTGACCATACCTGTCGCCGTTTAGTTCAACGCCACGAAAAAATTGGCTCTCCTTTTCTTTTTCTCAAACCCCATTTAGCCGTAAAACCGCAGAACCGCAAGATTCTGACACATCCGCGGTTTGGATGTTGTCAGGCAAGGTGGCAAGAAATTTGAATGTGAGGTGACGTGGCAGTCATCTTGGAAGTTACGGTTGTAGTTTTGGTGGTTTAGAAGTGACAAGGCGACATAAAATAAACACGACGGGTTTTCTATTTGGATTTGGCTAGTTTACTTCACCGTCTGACATATTTCTACGGATACTCGAAGAGGGAAATCTTTAACTTTCCCTGGTACTTCGTGTCACTTCCCTGATTTACTTTGAAGTACTTTGAACAAAAGAGTATCTAAGGTATGGGAACCTAAACAAGTAACTTTAATTGTTCTTTCATTTCGTTTCTTTCGCTAAAAGATACATGATGAATCAGCCACTAAACTTTGGTCAAAGCTGTTCGCGAATGAGAAGTACCGATTCTTGCCCCCCCCCCCCCCCCTGATGCCCCCAAAATAGCAGGAGAACAAAACAATAGAAAGACAACAATATAATAAATCGTTCTTGTCTTTTTTGAAGAGGTTTTCGGTGAAGTGAATGATTAGCACAATGACCAGCGTACTTGGGCACATTATACGGAAGATGGCTACGAAGTTGGGCTATCAACAAACGATTCAATTCGACAACCCTTGCCCTTCACACTGAGGGACGCAACCCAAGAACGGGGTTCAAATCCACTTCTGCATCGCTGTTAGCGGAACCCAACGCGCCATGACACGTTCATAAATATCTAATCTATATAAATATAACAGTATGAATAATACGTATTGAAGGTCCCAAAATCAAGTTAGGCTGTAGCTTTAATACCTAGTCTCGGTCGTTTATGAGTCTTCTGACTTCCAATATTTTCCTCAAGGTTGGCTATCCCATCGTACGCAATTTCAGATACATATTTATGCCCTGTCATTGATGACAATAAATATCGTCTTTTTGGTCTTTTTGAATTTTTGGTCATTGTAAAAAATTAAAACAACGATTCGTCAAAAAAGGGGTACGCAAAACTTTTGAACCAAGATTAGGGATACGTTAGTACGGAAAAGGTTAGGAACCACTGGCATAGAGAATATTAACACATACATATTAATAAGGTTTTGTTAGAGTATAAACCTATTATGTTCGAAAAAACTGATGAGACGAACAATCTTCAAACTATGTTTGATTGAGACTTCGTACAAATAGTTTTTTCTTTGTTATTTTTACAGGATAGCCGGTTCCAACTTTAGTCTTGGTAGCTAGAGAATGGGCATTGATTTCCCTGGAGTCAGTGTATGCACACGTCTAGCGGGGGGGGGGGGGGGGTCTTACCAATGAACGAAGGCACGCTTGGCATACATCAAGTCGAACTTGTGGTCAAGACGAGCCCAGGCTTCAGCGATTGCTGTTGTGTTCGATAGCATACATAGAGCTCGCTGGACCTTTGCCAAGTCTCCTCCAGGAACAACAGTTGGCGGCTGGTAATTGATACCGACCTGCAAGATGGACGAGTATTAGCCGCTGGCCAGAACGGGCAACTGTCACTTTAGTTCTAAGGGCGATTCTGGCGGTCCGGAAAGCTGCGCGGGCTTATGCGTCGGCCGTTCTTGCGACTTCGGCTAAAAGCCTCTTCGCTTTCCAGAGCTGTTCTGGCGCTCCGCTAGTTTCCGCGAGTAGTTGGAAAGCAAATCCACTTCGCGAGTGGAAAGTGGTTTCGGCAAGTCAGCGAGAAGTTGTAAAGGCGCAACGACTTTTTGCTTGTTCTTGCGCTCGGCGGATTCTCGCTTTGCTTTTCGGAAAGCGAATCCAAGAGTTTGCCAGAATCGCCCTCTAAGAAGTGAGTTGAAGACGAAAATGTTCCTCGGGCAGGATTTGAACCCACGAACTTCAGCTTGAATTGCAGTTGCGCTAACCAACCGAGGAGCTTACGAGCATGGCTAGTCAGCCACTACAATCGCCAGATAGAAGCGGGCTAGAGGATCGCAGTGGGATCAGACTAACTAAACGGGTATGTCATCTGAGATTTATTTCAGGGAATTTCGGTCCTTCTTCGCAAGGTTCCTCTTCAGCCTGTAGCTAGTAGAACTAACCTGCAATCAAAGTGCCGAAATATCGGTGGAATTACTTTCTCACTGGGCACATTTTTTTTAACTTGGCCAGAGAAGTTTCGGACAAATTCTCATTTGATAAATTGCAATTTGCAAATGAAACCCTAGCCAAAGACGGTTATGAAGTCTAAACTAAACTGCACAGAGTCTCTGATTATCCTTCATTGCTGCCTTGAAAAAATTAACATAGTTATAAAAGATATCAAAAGAATACTTGAATATTCAGCCCAACACCCCGGGGAATCTTACACGTTTGGCGCCATCAACCATGATTCGCAGTCAGCTTTAGCTGAGGGAATTGTTATCCACTGTGGCGAAAACTTTCATTCCCGCCACTGTTTTACTTCTTGATTGTGTCTACACCCACCTCGACCCCCGTTTGTCTACGCTCCGGAATGGAATGAATCGCCCAAGTGAAGACGGGACGTTTCTAGTTGTAATTAGGGAGATCGGGGCCTGATCGGGGCGAGCTTGCAAGGAAAACATCTAACAGTTTCGTGTATTAGTGTAATCTAGTTAGAGAATAAAGTTATATTCTGAAGTTCAACTAGACCAAGTGATATCTTCACATCCACCATAAATGTTGAGATTCAAAGCCCATCTATGAGCCTGACCTAACTCTTGAACTTTGGGGACCTGTCTTACCAAGCCTCACTCTACGTCCTTCATCGTTTTATCCATTCTCATTGACGAGATTTCGAACTTCCTAACAGCATTACGCTGATTTTTTCATTTGCCGTGTTTGGCTCTTTTCGTGGGGGATCATAGGCCGCCACTAGTTGCTTTCGAGGAGCTTTGGAAAGATTAGTACAGTTTCCAGGGAATTGCGTATGTTAGAGTATTCGACTTGAAGCTGTATCTATTGCGACTTCTTGCTTTAAGCGTTTACACACCAGCTTCTGCCATAGGCCTATTATCTCAATCCTTTAAACTTCCCACACTTTCGTTTGGTATTCCCAAATCCGGAAATATTTGTGAAGATTTCTGGGCGGTTTGAACCGCAGTCTTTTGTATTATTGTAAGCAGTGAACTGAAAAACAAAAGTACTCCTCGGGGGGCGGGGGGATTTGAACACACGACCTTTGGCTTACATGCCGTTGATCCACCACTGAACTGCATAGGGACGTGTGATCCCAGTTCACAAACCACTAAATATAATAGAAGCGAGGTAAAGGAACTGGAGTCCTAGAGTTCTAAATTTAATGCAAATTTATTATTTATTGATAAGTTATTGTATGTACAAATTTATTTGTTAGTCTGTGTTCTCGATGGGAAGACCAAGAAACACGATCCGCCATCACAGGGAACTTGCGAACGTCCACGGAAGCATACAAGCTGATCGGGAGGATGTCCTGGTTGCAGCCTATCATGCATAGAGGAAGACCGGCCCGTTTGTGAATCGGGTAACATAGAGGGATCCAAGGTCTAAAGTAAAATTGTCATTACAGCCTACCTTAAATCCAGTCGGGCACCAGTCGACGAACTGAATGGACCTCTTCGTTTTGATAGTTGCGATCGCCGCATTCACATCCTTCGGTACAACATCCCCTCTATACAGCAAACAGCACGCCATATATTTTCCGTGCCTTGGGTCGCATTTAACCATCTGGTTGGCGGGTTCGAAGCATGAATTGGTGATTTCAGAGACTGTTAGCTGTTCGTGGTAGGCTTTCTCGGAGGATATCACAGGTGCGTATGTGGCCTAAAAAGATAATGATCATTAGCTTCTGAGAAATGGACGGGAAACCATAAAGCCACCTAATGCTTGCGTTTCACATACCTCCCTTTCTCGTTCATTCATAATGAACCATTTCTTCCATACCTTTTAAAACGTCTGAACCCAAATCCACTAGAGGAACTCCAGTAATAGCCAAGCGCCAACTTCGGTTCCACCAGAATATACATTCCGCTCATCTCCAACCCTCACTCCCTCTGCAAAGATGTCAGAAATCGATCAGACCGAATGGCAAGTGGAGGATACCAACCTCTGCCTTGTACAACAAAGCATTCGGGATATACCAATGGTTTTGTTTCAAAATTCGGAAAATATTTTGACGAGACATGATTTATACAGCTTATAGATATTGACTTAAAATTACGCAGTGGCAGTAGCCTACTGGTAATTTTTTTTTTTTTTCATAATTTTTGATATGTCAAATATTAAGACATTTCAAGGTTTCCTATAAAAGCCGGAACTCTTGGCATTCGTAATGTTCATAGAATTATACATGATAAACTGTTTCCAGTTCCTTCAGCATTTACTTATCTATTTCCAAATTTCCGACTCAGATTTTCGAGGATAATGCTACCACCAACCGGCGATTTTTTAGTTTAACCTTTCGTAGAATAACGATTTTAAAGGTTGGAACGAGAATGATAAGGATTTGTGGTAAGGTTAGAATATACTCCTAGTGGGAATTTATTTTAATTCGCGTTCTTATTTTGATGAATTGTATTTTAAACCGTGAATTGCATATATAAACCATATAGGTTAAAATTGTAAATATATCCCTTGGTTGGTCTTTTTAACTGTAATGACATGTCCAGCACTATTTTTTGTTTGTAAAAGATATTTATGGATAAATAAACCGAAGTGTTTTTTTTTTTTTTTATAATCGAGGGAGGTACTTCGCAAACATACACGCTTGTCTGCAAACTGAGTTGGATGCCAATGCAGCCTACCAGAGGGTTATACATAAGACTTCGCATATGAAAATACGCAACGGAATTCCTCTTATTCCAGTTCAGCGCTCCAAGTGGACTAGTTTCTGTTAGTTCCCCATTGTCTCATAATCAACATTCCTTTAGAGACAGTAAAAAGTCGGATCTATAAGCCATAAGGTAGTGGGTAACTTTCACTGTCTACTACCAAGAACAAATAATCACAAGAACCTCCGTCTCCCTATCTCTGTAATACGACCATCCTGGGTCGAATATATTCTGATATCCTACCAATGCAAACGAGCGGAGGAGGAGCTACGCAGAACATCATAATCTGTCGCCTTTACAAACATCGATACTGCATAGCCCCGCAGGAGAATACGAGCGCCGTCTGAGTCGTCCTTTACAGCTAATTGATTGTCTACGTCAAGTCTAACTCGCTGCAGACCGGGTTATCCACCCCTGAAGGCATCCTACGGTTTTTCATCTGGTATGCGCAGCGGCGAGAGAGAAGTAGACGGGTATCAACTTAAACCTCACAGCAACAGTACCTCTAGCTCCGCTCAGTTTTATCGGGGTATCCATAGTCGCTGCATGGGAACAAAGACGGAAGTTCTTGCTATACTACTGAGACGTACGCAAGACCTCCATTTCTTGTGAAGCAGACTGCAGATTTTCCACCCATCAACCTGTGAATCTATTTTACGAGCGGAGGAGGAGCTACGCAGAGCATCATAATCTGTCACCTCTACAAACATCTATACTGCAGTAGAAACCCGCAGGAGAATACGAGCGCCGTCTGAGTCGTCCTTTTCAGCTGATTGGTACTGCATAGCCCCGCAGGAGAATACGAGCGCCGTCTGAGTCGTCCTTTACAGCTAATTGATTGTCTACGTCAAGTCTAACTCGCTGCAGACCGGGTTCTCCACCCCTGCAGGCGTCTGACAGTTTTTCATCTGGTAGCACAGCGGCGAAGAGGGAAGTAGATGATCAACTCAAACCTCACAGCAAGTTGCTCCAGCTCCACTCAATTTTGTCGGGGTATCCATAGTCGCTGCATGGGAACTAAGACGGAAGTTCTTGCTACTACTGAGACATATGCAAAGCCTCCATTTCTTGTGACGCGGATTGCAGATTTGTACCCATCAACCTGTAAATCTATTTTACTATGTCTGTCGCAAGTGATGATGGTGAGGTATAGGGGGGATTTACAGAAACTAGTCCGCTTGGAAGCGCAGAACAGGAATATGGCAAATTTCTTCACTGTGGTCACTGTGTCTTCACTTCAAAAATCTGTTCACCCACATACAACGCGTACAAATTTTGGAGCGGAGGAGGGAATTCGCAACTGACCGCGAAAATCGGACTGTATGAGCACGTACCTTAACCAGTAAGGTAATTACAATATGACTTAAAATATGGATGGAGGGGGTACCACTCTAGGCCTACAGCTCCTTCAATAAAACAATCATTTATCGTTTTTATAATTATCATTTTGTGTAATTTTGTCTTCCGTGCGTCCTTTCTAATGAAGGTTATTATTCAAACCTTAATATTTATGGTAATCGCGGTTAGTGGTGCGGTAGAGTGGTTTCCTGTAAAACGGAAGGGTAAGAAAGCGGATAAGGGAGAACGAAGAGTGAAAGAGAACTAAAATACGATAAAAGTCCTTGCTTCAACGTAATGTAAGTTACATTATCATCCACGTGTTTACACATTTATGCCGTCGTCTTTTTGACGTTCTAATATTAATAAGAAATAGTAAAACAGTGATTCTTCAAAAAGGGTGTACGCAAACTTTTTGAACCTCGATTACGGGTACGCGATACGGAAAAAGGTTGGGAATCACTGATGTAGACCCTGAAGTAGAAGAAACATAAGGGGGTCAGTTTACGGAGTCGTTATTGTCGATGTCGTAGATAGCTTCATTAGTGAAGTTCTCGGTAACTCTTTGACTATTGCTAACTCACCAATGGGAAGTGAATCCTGGGGTAGGGCACCAAGTTGGTCTGGAACTCTGTAAGATCAACGTTCAGCGCACCGTCAAATCTCAACGAAGCCGTGATCGAGGAAACGATCTGCCCAATCAGTCTATTCAAGTTTGTGTACGTCGGCCTCTCGATGTCAAGGTTTCGTCGGCAGATGTCGTAGATAGCTTCATTGTCGACCATGAAAGCGCAGTCGGAATGTTCGAGGGTGGTGTGAGTGGTGAGAACGGAGTTGTAAGGCTCGACTACTGCTGTTGATACCTGTTGATGAGAATTTGGTAAGACGGCGGAAAGTCGAAAACATACAATGTTTCTTCATCGCTTGCTCTTAGCTATCTTGTAAATGGCGTCAAAAGAGATCGGACGGAAATAGCTTAATATACTTAAACAAGAGTTAAAAACATCATTAAAAAAAAAATCGGTTCTCTTCAACCCTCCCCCTTAAATGTTGGAGATAACAAACTTAAGTAGGCTAGTAGTTTATATACGTATGTTTTATACGGCTGAAACACGACAGTCTATTTGCAAACCACTCATTTAGGTAAACCGATGAAAATGTGTTACTTCGTTGCTCCGCTACTCATATAACCGATTTGCATCGAATGAACTTTTCCCTTCGGATTTTTGGTACTCCTATTTTCTTGTAGGCTACCTCTATGTTTGAAATATAAACAACTTAAATGGTAAGCGATTGTAGAAAAATAAATCTGTTTCGAGTCACACGCTATAGCGGGCCTTCTTCTTCCTTACAATCTAGGATAGAACATTTCCTGAGCTTCGCTGATTAGCCACTGAAATGCACGCTTTACGAAAACAGAATAAATATCGTTTTGTAGAGAATAATTCGAGCTTTCAATCAAGGCCCAACTTCACTCATTTGGTAAGTGTAGAGGCTGAAAAGAAACGGTAGGAATTGCATGCGCATATTTCATTCATGGGGGGTGGCGCAAATAATAAGGTATCCTGGAGTTGAAATTCAAATTACCCGCGTCGGGGTGAACCTTGTCTTGTCGGGCCAGCAGTGCAGCAGATTCTGAACATGATTCTCCTACAAGCTATGCTTCCGGAGGGATTTAACTGACCCCCCCTGTGCTTTAAAAGTTTTTGGTGGATACACGGGGTACAATAAATGGAGTGGAATGGAAAGAGCCCGAGGTGAATAATTAAAAATCCCTTCGCACGGTCAGAGTAATTCAGTTTACTCAAATGAAGATATATAAGTAAGCTAGCTTTTCAGTTAAACTTTAAAATAAAAAGAAGCGAAGACTGAGTGAGAGTAAAAGATTTTTAATTTGCCAAAATGACGAGACCGATTAAATAGAAGTAAACGCTTATTGTTCAAATTCACCCTATTCAGTGAACCTTTCACCGAAGTCTCTTTAAAATTCCAAAGACGGACACAAAACTTGGCGGAAATCGGCAATCTCGCTGTCAATATCGCGTAACCACGGTGGATTACCACCGAAATTAGGAAACCGTCTAAAGACCGCCGCAGCGTGAAATAACTTGTCTTGGAAGTTACACCTCGAACGTAAGGCTTCCTGTGGTGTCACGCCTTCGGACTACCGTTGTCGAATGGATTTTAATGTGTCTGTTGGGTAATTATCATAATTTCGGTTGAACAAACAATCGCCGTCTACATCCGCTTTTTCGGTGTCCGATAATCCCATGATATGACTTTAAAGGATACCTCGCACTGCCCGTATGGAAATAATTCTAGTCATCGTATTATGGGACATTTTTCCAATCGTAAATAATTGAAACAATTGGAAACGATCGTAAACAATTTTTTTACGATCGGAAACACTTGTTTACGATTGTAAACAGTTGTTACCAATCGTTTGCGATTGTAAATAGTTGTTAACGATTGTATTTTTACAATTGGAAACAATCGGTTTCAATCGTAAAAATACAATCAACTGTACAAACGACAATCGTAAACAACTGTTTCCAATCGTAAACAACTGTTTCTAATCGTAAAAAATAATTGATTACGATCGTTTCCAAAAAATAACAACAATTGTTTACGATCGTTTCCAATTGTTTTCAATTGTTTATGATTGAAAAAATGTCCCATAATACGATGACTTGAACTATTTCCATACGGGAACATACTGTTTCTGCTAAGATGTTGAATATTTTAAAACTTAGCTGTGCTTACAGAAAATTACACAAGGCTGTTTTTTTTAGCCTCTTTGCCTTGGATGACAAACTTGGCAAAATTTGCATAATCCGTATTTGGACCAATAAGCTTCTCGGGAACAATAATCGCGAGCCTGATATGTCACGTAAAGAGAGCAAACTTGGTAAGCGTGATGATCAGTGTAATGCTGATAGAGGAGGCAGGATACGCTTATGAAGTGTCGAATCTCGGGAATGAGAATTGATAGAAATAATATTGAAGTAGAATGCATTACTATGGGACGATATGTTCAAGGTTCAAGGTTATCTTCATTTACAACAAATGTATCTTTTACACTTTCCGCAGCTGAGAGCAGAGCTCGAGCGCACACGAAAACGAATAAAACCAAAAGTACCTTACAACATCACATCCGCTAAATAATTATACATCTAACCGAAAGCAAGGCCAAGGCACAGTCATAATTAAAAAAAATAACTTTATAAAGAATAAATAAAATATATAAAATAAAATAGACCAACCCCCATTTGGTGGGTAGATGCGTTGAGCTAAGATTTGCGAACAGAGATTTTTGGGCATGAAAGAATGGAGGAAGAGTATTTGGTTAAGATTATGGGGAAGAACAATTTTGGAGACATTTGTCGGCTTGGGAGGTTCCTCAAACAGACTGTGGAACATCAGGAACGTTTTTTTGAGTAGGGTGTGTATATTTGAATGTATGTTGAGTTTTTTAGGTGTTATTTTATTTTGTGTTTACTTTGTTTTCCCGCCATGGCCCCTCGGGCTTTTTTGGGAATGAATTCATTCATAATAAGTAGGCTACAACGTTTTCTTTAAGCAGAGGCGTTACTAGCCAAAAAATTTTTTTTTGGGGGGGGGGCAAGGTATTTACCGACTGGCTGATTTTTACCGACTGTTTTTGCAGATAACGACTGTTATTGAGAAAAAACGACTGTGATGAAGAAAAATCGGCTGATTTTAAGAAAAACTAATATTTTTAAGAAAAATAGACGATTTTTACGACTGCCAAAACCGACTCCGAAAACCGAAACCGATTGTTATTTTTGTGAACAATCGCGGCGCGGCTATTTTTTTTACCTACAAGCCGACAACATTAGGGGGCGTCCCTCCTCCCCCATCCTAGTAGTGACGCCCCTGCCTTTTAGCTTCCCTTGCAGAAACAGGTCAAACCTGTTTTGAATCGATGATGACTTCTTTTTCATAAGAGAACCAATACTTTGTCCTCGATTTTGATGGTCATTTTAATTAAAGACTCTCAATGACGTCACGTGTGCGTTTTTTCTCACTAAACCGTTATTGCGTTTTTTTCAGGCGGACGAAGAAAAGTTCGATTATAGACATGATGGGAGACGGGGGTAAAGAGGGGAGGAAACGAGCCGATCTTAAAGTGGCAAGTGTCGTCAAAGCACATGATCAAAGCGAGAGATCAGGGCGTCTGAGAACTGAAACTAAAATATTTTGAGTATAGAGGTGCGACCAAAGTCCGTAAGAATAAGTTCATTTGATAAAATCGATTATTTGGAAATAGCGAAGTAACAAAGTAACCCATTTTCATCGGGCCTTCAACTCTTTTTAAGTGAATAAGGTGATGGATAACTAGACTGTCGTATCTCATCCCTTCGGTTAAAGGTTAAGCAAATCTTTTGTCCGGAATCGATTCTTTTGTCCGGAATCGATTACAGTGTCGATATAGGGGCTGGAAAACACGCTGAATCAACATATGGTGTATGTGGTGAAGCAGATATAGGCGAAGAACATATTCGATCAGAATATTCTATGAGCATCGTTCCGGTCGTAGCATGGCCTAAACCGGAAAGTGAAGACAGAAAGGAGTTGCCACAGATATTCGCTAAAGACATATTAGCAAGGCCGTATCCAGGGGGGGGTTAGGGAGTTCGACCCCCCCCCCCCGAAACCCACAAAAGTAATAGTTTTTTTGCAGGTTTAACCTCTGATCTATGTATTTTTTGTACTTACAACCCCTCCCCCCCCGAAATAAATTCCACGAGCAACCCCCCCCCCAAAAAAAAAATAAATTCCTGGATACGGCCCTGCATACTAGATCAGAATATTCTACGAGTCTTCGACTGTTCCGGTCGTAGCATATCAGAAACCGGAAAAGTAAAGACAGAAAGGAATTACCCTATGGGTCTTGTTGTGGTGCATGGGTGATGCATAATATCCCTACGGAATCTGGCGAAGTCTGAAATCTACAAGACCCGATGGTCTGAGTGAAGAAGTCCAATAAATATTTACTTTTGGGATCCAAATGTATACTTTTGGTCTTGTTTGATCCTAGAATCTAAATGATGTCACTGACTATTTTAATGCGGTGATGGTTCCACATCAGTGCGGTATCAACAAACCAGGCAACATATTTGTCTTTTCGACTGGAAAAAATGGCCAATGGCCATTTGAAAGAATTGCAAAATAACGGGAAGAAAGCCTGACAAATTCCCAGCCATAAAACAAAGTTTTACAGGTTAATAATCGACGTTTTCGCCAAGTTGGCACACTGATGTCATATAACGCTTACACGGAAAGTTTTGAAAATGAGGAAGCTGTGAGAAAAATCGAAAACTTTGATCGAATTTTTCAACAACTCTAATGGCTTGATCGTGCCCAATGCACGGTCCATGACCAACTGGCGAAAATCACCTTCGAAGATACACTGTAAAAAGTGTCTCTTTATCGCTTTAGTAGTTGTGTGTCACCGATTTCGGACATTTTTATTCCTAATTCGGAGAATGAAACTCCGATTTCGGAGAGTTATAATCCGGTACAGGATTAAAACGCTAGCATGCAAAATACTGCAGTACACTCCTGCATCGTATACTCCAGTATACTCCATATCAAAATACTGCAGTATACTCCTGCATCTATTTCAGTGCGCTTACCACTTGGCGAGGATCAACGAGGTTCTGTGTCTTACAGTGGTAGGATAAAGGGAGGGGTCCGATGAAACATTATCTCAAAATTAGTAGTATGAAGTTGTACGAAAAAGTAGCATGCAGTACGAACTGATGCTACTACATGCTTCTCTGTCAAGGCTACCATCTTACTGCATTCTGCGACTATTAGCAAGTTTGGATGCTACTGTAGCAAGACAGGATGCTACTGGATACTACTGCTTAAGACTGGACCAGTTTGAGGAACATTAAATGATAGTATTCTTTACTATTACATATCAATACATGCTTTTTCGTACAACTATCATACAACTACGCAGGCTACACATTTTTCATCAGGGGGACTTACCTGAGGTGCTGGGTAAATTGCAAACTCTAGTTTTGATTTCTTCCCATAATCCACCGACAGGCGTTCCATCAGCAGGGAGGTAAACCCGGAGCCAGTACCCCCTCCGAAGGAGTGGAAGATGAGGAATCCCTGAAGCCCTATGAGATAAAATGCTGTTTTAGATTGCTGGTTCGTCCCTTCCCCAACGTTCTCTAACGTTCGACAGCCTGATGAGAACCCTTGCCAAGAAGGGCCGAAATACCGCTCCCCAAGCATCGTCACTGATGTATCCGTTTTATGCATTGTTTGAATATATAGTCCGCTAGCTAAAGCTCTGACTTAAGTGGACATTTTGTCGCACTTGTGAAGTTATAAAAATGCTTCCTTAAAGGCACAGAAAACTTGACTACGCAACTTTCGACCATTAAACCGACCTGGGGGGCTTAGATAAATAAATATACAGGGACTTATTGTCGACAGGACCCCCCTTCTTTGTTATCTCGAACCCCCTCCTTAGTGTTCCCAAAGCTAGCTGGCAGGCCCTTGCCCCTTATGCACTATAATTATGCATTGTAAAAGTTCGCCTTTGGCCGTGTTGACTAAACACACCGAGACAGTAGTCAAGTGGTCGTGCATTCGATTCCTACTCCCGGCACACAAACCTTCTGCTTTTTTCTACTAACTCAAAAATCGAATTCTCGGAAACTGCCCGGAAACTGCAATGGTCGTAACGAGAATTTTTCTTACTCTCAATGTTCTTGATATATCAGCTAGCTCCCGAGTCAAGTTTGAGTCAAGTTTTCTGTTCCTTTAAGGCATATTCTCGCCATTCCTCCAGGACTCCTCGGGGGATCGAAGGGAACGGCGAGAATAGAGGGAGTCACTCCACGCGGACTCTGCGTGCAGGAAACAGCTAGAACACGGGGAATGCTTCCAAAATGGATTTTGTTCGAAAAAAAATATGCTGACGAAAATGTTGACGAAATTAACCTGGATCCGCTTTATTTTTGGTTTTGTTTATTCTGATTGTGCTTAACACCAGCAAAGATTGATTCCCATCCCAATCAGAAAGGAAGTCCTTTTTGATGATGGTGATCGGAGCATTCCCGTCCGTAGGGACTCGGGAGAATACGGGGAGTGAGTCCCCTGGACAAACAAAAACGCGGGGACTTCTCAAGTAGAGTCCTCGGGGGACGGCGAGAATACACCTTTGGTGTATTTGGACTCGGCAGATGTACTCTTGATGACTAACTCTTCGTACCACCGAAGAATTACTTGCGCCTAGTAAGTAGTCAGAAACGTCACCACAACAATCGTTGTTGACTGCTTTGCATAGGATTTGAATCGATTTTAAGGATTCGTTTTGGTGACGTTTCTCGTTCTTCCCGACGTTCACTGGCGCGTTTTGGACTTGGTCATATAGGGCGCGTTCCACCTTGGTTACTACGCATGACGTCACGAATTTTGGCTTTTTGGCGTCAAGGCTGGAACGCATTTTTAAATTTTCGATAAAATATCACTCCAAGGGGGAATCCAGCCAATCACGTTACGGAGATCCGCAGTTACCACGCTTACTACGCTCCCGAGCATGGTAAGCAAACACTTATTGTTAGTTACTGTTTAGAGAAGGTTGGAACGGTTAGCGTAGTAACTTTTCGTGAGGTTGGAACGGAAATAGTAACTAATAGTTACTATTGTTAGAAGGGTGGAACACGCTCATCGAGTATTGCAAAAAAGGAGATGGTGACGAACAAGAACTTAAAGCGTCTTTGCACCGCGCCCTACTCAGTCATTAGCCTCTTCTCCTTTTTTTGCTATCTTCGTTTTTGCGAAACTTGGCTGTTTCCGTCACTACTTAGCGGAACGAAGAATTCGATAGGATGCCAAGACCTTCGTTCTGCTCGTTTTTTTTGTTTTGCAAAAAAGTGTCTGGAAAGGGAACGCAAGATAGGACAGCCGGGCAAAAACTTGGTGAAGATGATTTTTGACTGCGTAAAAAAGGATTCCTCAGCTGAGTTTTCTTCGAGCAATATTTCGGCCCTTCTTGGCAAGGGTCTCGTCAAGCTCAAGCTAGAGAACCGAATCGGTGATCATGATGAAGATGATGATTTATTACGCAGTGGACAAGAAAAACAGTGCTGTATAAAAAAGGAAAACTATTGCACTGCACTTTCTTGAATGAGGCGAAAGATAAAACAAAGAAAAAAGATTATTCGGGCTTAAACCAATTTTTCTCCCTAGATGGCAAGCGAAGATATAGTTAGATTGTAGTTATTGCCTGTTTATAAATATTTTTTCCTTATTCAGGCGGTCGTTTCCACTTCTAGAGGAGGAATAGTGTTTTTGTGTATAGATGTTTGTTTGTAACTGGAAGTTGAAGAGCAATTAACCAAGAATGGTCAAGGGCGGAAATGTTCAGTCACATTCAGTCATATATGTAGGGCCTATGTGTTTTGGCTTGTTAATTTGGTTTATACCTGCTCTTGACGTTTCATCCTAGTCATACTTGGAACAAAGAAATTCAAGATATATTACCACCATCATCACTCACAGGTAAACACAACTTGCCAAAGTCAGTGACTGGGGTTTGTGATTGGTCCAAAGTTACGTTCCAAAATGGTGGAGATGGATTTTTTCCAAATTGACTATTTTATGTTTTCAGCGCCTTTTCTTCCCAGTTTCGACTGTAAAACGGTCTTATTACCTGCGTTATTACCAGGTGTGACTATAGTGAGGACGCACATTAAGGTCCTGGGCAATGGACGATAACTTCGCATGAGGGGGTTAACGTAAGAGAAGTGGGGAAGCCCTGCTCTGTTTCAACCAAACTGGGGTCTACCGAGGATACTAAACATTGAGAATTCCGCTAACTTCAAATTCTTTCCGATTAATTTTACTTCTTCCACTTCAAAAAAATGCTGCCGTTAAAAATGGATTTTAAACGCCAAATTATATTTTCCAGCTAAGTGCTGGAGAATTTCTAAGCAGATAAGTTGGCAAGTGTTTATTGGGCAAGCCGAGTTTGCTGAGTAGACAAGCCCGCACAAGGCACTCGCGTTTCAGACAATCCTCGTCAAGTCACGACAGCTTTCGAAAATTAGTCGATCGATAGTTCTCCGTGGTTGTGAATTGCAAATTTTCATTGGACAAGCCGAGCCTGCCAAGTAGCACTCGCTTTTGAGACAATCCTGATCAGGTCACTACGGCTTTAGAAAATTAGGCGATCAACAATCCCACTAACTTCAGAGGTGGCTGGATAGGCTAGGTTCCCTCACTTTTTAGCTGACGACAGAAGTTTTTTTTTTATATATAGTTATGTTGGTTATTTTTCTCCGTCTTGCACAGGTGAGCTGTTGTCACATAAGACGGACTCTTGGCTTATGAATATGTTGAATGTTGGTTCTGTTGAAGAAAAAAGTTGATTCCTGCTACCCAAGCTTTTGACATGTTCTTTCATATGTAAATACAAATTTTCACTTGTCTTCTACCCAATTTGTCAACCAACAACTTGTAAAACAGGATACATATAGCTTGCTTATAGTTACTAGTTACTATAGTTACTTACTTATAGTTACTTACTTCATTTGTTTATTGAAGGTTCGTTCTATCACCTACAGTCTAAAGAGGACCCTTGCTAAAAAGGGACGAAATATCGCTGAAGAATATCCTAGCTGACCGTTATGAGACATTTTTTATATACACTGTAAAAAAAACTTGCAGGCTTACTACTGGGATTAATCTTGTCTCTATTGAGATAAGATTAAGTCTAATTCGGATTAATCTTATCCCAATAGAGATAAGATTAATCCCAGTAGCAAATACTGCAGTTAACTTTCGTCCTTACTCGGAGAAACTTTTTACAGTGTATGACTCTTAGAGGACTTTCTCGTGACAACTTGTCTAACGCGGACTTGTCTAGCGGCAATTTGTCAACAAACAATCGTCAAGTGATGTGCTTGTCTCGTGAAAAAGTGTCAGCTCGTGAAACTTGAGGCTTGTCTTGTCAAACCTTGTCAAGTGACATGCTCATCTCGTGGAAACCTGTCAATTGCAAGGCTTGTTTCCTGAAGACTTGTGGAATGATAGGTAGCCGTTTCATCATGGGTGATCCTGCAACATTCCATACACTTTTTCTCAGATTACTTCAAATTTCTCTACGCTTCACAAATTTCTTTGCTACCCGATGGGTTGTCGACACGCTTCAAAAAACTCTAAACAACACAATAGCGGAAGTATTTCAGCCAGATCAGTCAAACCCAATCGACTTTTAATCGGTACATCGGTTGAGAATCCACTGGTACAGGTTGGTTACAAAAGGAGTATGTAACACTTGGCTGGTGGAGGGTGACGCGTAAGCAATTGTGAAGGATGGTCATTAGCTTAATAATTTCAAAGTTTGAGAATTTCCGGGTAGTTTGATGTTAGTCCAATTTGGGCAATTGGTTTGTTGCTTCCTGTCCGGTATAATGTCACTCATACCCTGTTATCATTAGGTTATGAATTGTTAGGGTATCGTATGGATGAAGGGGTAGGGAAGAGTTTTCCAAGCTGATGGCGAGGAGGACCAGGGAAGGCCCACACAGATGGACTTCCCGAGTTTGTCGGACTTGATCGAAAAATAGAAAAGGCTCAGCCAGGGTAAAAACGTCAGGAAGTCTGGATTGTTGGACTCCCCACACAATTATGAAACAAGGGGGTGTGGGGATATAGTTCATGAAATCCGGCAAACAACCCTGCATCGTTCATTATCAGGAATTTTGCTACGAGTGTTTGGAATTAAATCCCATTTAAAGTCCGTGAGGCCCCGCACCTTGCTGCATTCAAAGCCACAGTGAAAAGGTTCTTCCTCACAAAAGAGTAAGCAAGAGTCAGTCGCTTTCTTTTTTCTTCTTTTGTTTTGTTTAGTATTTGCTTTAGTAATTAGGAATGTATTGTTAGTAGTAGTCGAGGTAGTAGTATTTATTTTTCAGTAGTAGTAGGATTTATTCTTCATGAGTAAATAGATGTGAATTTTGTTTTTCGCCTGTTACTTAACAAGTCCCCCGGGACTTTCCCTGCAGGTGATACAGACAAATGTTACGCGTTGGTTTTATATTAAACATAATCTAATCTAATCTGATCCCAGATTCCTGTGTCTGCAAGGGTGCATAGATGCAAGACAGTTGAGAGATATACGTAAGTAAGTAATTTATCTGTAACCCGCCATTTCTAAGAAGCGGAGTAAGTGAAAGAGAATAAAAAAATAAAAAAAAGACAAACAATTTTCAATCTTTGACCAGGAAGCAGTGGATAACGCCATGCGCTGGTTGGGCCCAGTTGTCCATGATTTTTTAAAGCGACGAGGAAGCATCCAAAAGGATGTTGAAAATATACAACTGGTTGAGAAAGAGTGCTTGACAGTTGTAACTGGGAGGCAAAAAAAAATACGTGAAGAGGAAACCGAGTTGAAGAATAGCTAAATCGGAGAAACTGACAATCCCCTCCTTCTGGTGATGGCGAGTTCCCATATGGGGCCAAGTTTGCCAACTTGACTGTCGTTGGGTGTCCTACTAAATTGTGGGTTCTCCCCAGGTTGATGAGCTGATACTTTGTTTTCTTTACATTGTAGTCTACTGTTATCCCGTTGTTTGTTATTTATTTTATAATTTTTGAACCTATTGGTCGTTTATGAGTTCAAACAAAAATAAAGAAAGACTATATATCAGGAAAATCGGAAGGGTTGGCTGACTGAGCGCAAGCCCAAATATCTGGGAATCTGGAAGGTTAATGCCTGGCTTTACTAATCCACACTATGAAGGTCTGTCAGTCTTCTCGATCTGTTCTAGACATTCGACCGAAAGAAGTTTAATGTATAAATAAACTCCCACCTGTGCACTGGTCAGCTAGCTTTCTAATCCGATCCAAAACAAGGTCAACGATTTCCTTTCCAACAGTATAATGTCCTCTAGCGTAGTTATTGGCGGCATCTTCTTTCCCACTAATAAGCTGTTCAGGGTGGAAGAGTTGCCGATAGGTGCCAGTCCTGACCTCGTCTGAAAAAGAAAGATATCTTTTATACCTTGAACTACCAAAAACACGACATCACAGACAAGAAATGAAAACCGAATCGTTTTCTTTCAGCTACAGCCTAAACAGGGTCCTTGCCAAGAATGCTTATAGAGGCGAAAGCCTTATTATTGAAATTATATTATTATTATTATTATTAAGTAGGGCCAAAATATAGCTGCAGAATATCCTAGCTGATGTATCCGTTTTGTGTCAGATTTTTGTGATCCCAAAACCTAAGTGAGGGATACCTATGACATCGCAAAAGTTGTCCGTCTGTCCGTCCGTCCGTCTGTCCGTCTGTGAGCACGATTACTCTCGAAGGGAATGAGATATTTTGATGAAACTTGGTGTGAGTTTTCTTTGGGTCAAGACTATGGTCGAGTTCGTACAGTTCGTAGATGGGCTCTGTAGCCTTAACATTTAGGGGTGGGGGTTTTTTGGTAAGAAGTTCGTCCGGAATCCGTCGAAACCGAATTTTTTTTTAATAAGTTAAAGTTTTATTTGAAGTTGATCAGATGTTCTTTATAGGGATAAGGAGATACGCTGAATTCGTTTCTGAACTTTCTTCTTTTTGCTGGACAAGTAGCTCGCTCGGAATTCGGCCGAAACCGGAAATTTGGCAGAAGTAAAGCAGGAAGTTTGATCAGTATCGTCAAAAAAGATATGGCTTATACAGGTATATCTGAACTTGGTTTTCTCAGATGATTAGCCTGGCGAAGACTGGATCTGGCAAAGACAAGACCTAGTTGTCTGGATCAAATATTACATTTTTGGGATCCCATCGAAACCTTTGGTCTTGTTATATAATGATTCCCAGTCAGCTTGTGCTGAGCGAACACAAATTCAGAACGCTATCCGGAATTAAAAAAAAAGCTTTTCCGTCCGGAATCCGAGAAAACTGTGCAAAGACAAGTTCATTGGAATCTATGCAAGCAATTTCGGAGACCCTTGTCTCGTGTTTTCACTTCGATAGTCTACTACAACCAACGGTCGTGCTTGATTCAAAAGAGTTTGAATATTATAATAACGATAGCAATGGTTTATTTGTGACCCAGCAGCTGAAAAAAACAAAATAAAACAAGGACGAAGCATGAATGAGAAAACTAAACATAACAAAGTGATTAAAATGTTAAAATTTTTCAACCATACAACGACAAATAAGTTTGAAGTAAAGTTTTGTTTTTTACATCCAGATTGGTAGTAGTGAATTCTAGATAGATACTAATGACCTCTAGTACCATACCTATAATTCAAGTGTTTATTTATGTAAACTCTGCTCCTAACTCGGAATGAAAAATAAATTATGAAGGCCTAAATGCAAACTGTAACAAGTAACCGCGTTTTATAACCGGCCAGTGCCAGTTCATTTATGTCTTCTTATGGGCGGTTACCTATCATGATGGGTTATTATGTAATTTAGCAATAAAATAATCTAATCATCTAATCTAATCATTAAAGTTTAACTGAAAAGCCAACTCATTTGTGTGTCATTTAATTGGATACACTGAATTATTTGGATTCTACAAAGGGATTTTTTGATTTTCCACTATCTGCTCTAGTTATGAGGCTCAGAGTATCTCCAGCCGTCCCAACAGCGTAAATCCCGATAAAAAATTTCTGGGGCCTGTAGTAGCATGATACTACTACCCCCGTAGTAGTATGTAGTAGTAATGCAACTTTTTCGTAGACTTCTATGCTACTATACTACTTCATAGTATTCGGATACTACTGAGTCCGAAGGTAGTATTTCATGCTCCTGCATACTACTAGCATGAAGCGCCACGGTACTGTGCGATGCTACTACATGGTTCGTGGGAAATCTATTCCGACCTCGCTGCGTCTGTAGTCCATACCACTGCATACGATTCCATGCTATCGCTGTGTCTGTACTCCATACCACTGCATGCGATTCCATGCTATCGCTGCGTCTGTACTCCATACCACTGCATACGATTCCATGCTATTGTTCTCATTACAATTTCGACCTACTTATTAAAGTAGCTAAATATAGTAGTCGTTAATAAAAATAATTAACCGGTTGCCTACCGTGCGGATTTTTGCCGGCAGGGCAATAAATAATAATGCCATTCATAGTTCAAAATCGGATCAGGTGCAGTTCTGTGCGAATTGGAGAGGGCAGTCCTGGAATTGTCTGGAAGCTCGGTGGGCTAGCGTCGCATTTCTCCAGTAACTGGGGTAATTGTTTTAAAATCACACCTTCATGATTTACTGTTTTACTACCTTCACCTTCTGTTCCAAACCATGTTAAGTTGTATAACTGACTTTAGATAATTATTACATTACTAATTCTTAATATAAAAACTTGACTAGTTCTTAAAAAATTGATCGGTTAAGGGCAGGCATTCTCAAGATTTGCGTGGTAATGCTTTAGTATTAGATAATAGAGTTTAATTGCGCAAACGGTTTAGGAAATATTTCGAACTTTACAGAAAAAAGGCATAATAATGCTAAACAGTGGAAGGCAATGATAAATTTCTAGCATCTCCAGGGTTGTTACGATTACTGACTGAGACGCAGGTCATATATTTTTACGAAGTATATGCAGTACCATGGAATATCACTTATACTGCTATAGCTCCGAAAAACATAGTGGTATGTAGCAGTAAAGAATCATATGTGCAACACCGCAGCGACTTTATCAAGAGTATGAAAGACTATCAGCGCTACTCTAAGCAACTGCTTCAACAAGCTTAGTAGTATGTAGTAGTATAACTACTTTCATACAATTGCATTTAGCGTCGGATAATCTTAAGCAGTAGCATGCTGTAACACTGTAGTCTTGACCTAGAAGCATGTAGTAGCATGCATTAACGCGGTAGTCTTGACATAGAAGCATGTAGTAGCATGCTGCAACACGGTGGTCTTGACCTAGAAGTATGTAGTAGCATGCAGTAACGCGGTAGTCTTGACATAGAAGCATGTAGTAGCACAGTCGATACTGCATGCTACTTTTTCGTACTACTACATACTACTATTTTGAGAGAATTTTTCATCGGGATTCTACTATGAGTCGGGAAATTTTAATCTCAACACAAATGTGGCCTTTCAGTGGGCAGTGGTGAGATTGGTGAAGATTGCTTAGTGCCTGAACAAAAAAAAAATGATAAACCTTTCTCGTAAGGCATACAGCAAAAATAAAAGCGCATAGAGAGATCACACATCACACGGAAATTCCACTATTTGAAAATCGATTATCCCTGAATAGCGGAACAACGAAGTAACTCATTTTCAGCCGGTCTTCAAGCCAATTTAAGTGAATAAGTGATGGGTAACTAGATAGTCCTATCCTAGCCCTTTTCGGTTATACTTTAAGGGAAATAAA
The DNA here is from genome assembly GCA_023053555.1 of Branchinecta lindahli. Classification (NCBI taxonomy): domain Eukaryota; kingdom Metazoa; phylum Arthropoda; class Branchiopoda; order Anostraca; family Branchinectidae; genus Branchinecta; species Branchinecta lindahli. The sequence goes on from JAKZAO010000006.1 coordinate 23,764,121, forward strand.
AATTTAAAAAAAATAATCGTTTATGTATGTCCGGGTATTTTCTAAAAAGAGGGTGAAGGTTTTTTTACGGGTGAAGGGATATTGGTATACAATTTTAAGCTGGCTTTAGCCCACAATAAGTATAGGCTTCCTTCCAACGCCTCTTTCGCATTTAAATACGTTAAACAAGTGCATTTCGAATTATTTTTATATGGAGTCATCCGAAAATGAAACCAAACATAACGAATTTAAAAATTGCTTCAAAAGTTTCAGGTTATTACTACGTTACTACCATTATTTACTATCGCCCCCCAAAAAACTGTCGTGATTACCCTTTCGTGTATACGAGACAGAGTTAATTAATCCTCTGGTACGGAAAAGCTGCAAATAAGAAAAACCCTACAACGTCAATTAGCTCGATTAGCGCAAGTGTCCGATTCGCTATGAATTGATCAAATTTCTGACAATTTGCAAAAACGAAGTAATGAAGTAATGAAAACACTAATCGATTAGTCGTGTTCATGCTGGAGAATAATTGCTTGCCGCCACTAAAAAGCAAGCTTCCTGAAGTTAAACCTAGATAGTATCGACACAATTAGGATATTTCGTGAATTCGGTATGAAAGAGTGAGAGGTTATTATTAACTTGCTAGTACAACGGTCAGCTTATATCGATTATTACACCAGTATTCGACTTGTCTGCCCCTCAACTCTCGACTTGCGAAAAACCAGCACGGTCTCTTGTTGAAAATCGCGTCTGATTCCCGGCGTCAAAAAAAAATGAAACAAAAACGATTGGGAAGAGGCAATTACGGGAGTCAGACAGCGCGAATTGTCGCGGTCGTCGGCTCTTATTTTATATCTTAAAACGGAATTCCGCTTCTCGTAAAACTCCTGTCTGGCGACAATAATTAGTAGGCTAGTGTTGAATTACGTTAGGGGTCCTGCTTCAGAGATTTTGAATGTTTGTTGCTTCCATTTATTTGTAACTCTGCCTTGTGGGGCATAAATTATTAACAATAATATTATTATATTTATATGGAAGTATTTAGTTATCACCCATCATAAGTAAAGGCCCAAGACGAAGTATTTATAACAAAAGAAAGAAGAGTAGACATAATTTATTCAAAAGGAGAATGACAAAACAAACATTAACACAAGTGTGTCACAGTTTTCAAGTTCAAGTCTCGGTTCAAATTCAAGTTCATTTTATGAGTGCACTAAATCAGTCCATAGTTGGTTAGGCCTATAGAGAGGGAACACTCGAAGCCAGGGACCTAGCCAGGGACGACAAACCGAATGTGAAAGCAACATCTTATCCGCACCCAGATACCAAAATATTAATATATTAAAAAAGAGAAAAAAATTATGATACAAAAATCATCACATTTTTATGCCCATAAAAGATGAATTTGAATCTTGTTTCTATAATGTCCAGAATGATCTATACATATTCACTGTATCCCTATGCGCATCCCAGCATCGAGCAATAGCAACGTCGGGAGCAAATTCAGATCTTTAAGAATGATACCGGTCAATATAGATTTTGTCTTGCATCATGACCTTGTAGTTGCAGAGCAAGAGGAAATAAATTAATGTTTGTGAGTCACTCCTTATTTCACTCTTGAAAAATCAACTAAAACTTGAAAGGCTACTCTCCTTTTTCTTTCGGGAAAAGAACGTAGTAGGCTGGGTGGGCACTAGAAAATTTCCCGTTCTTGACTGAAGTGGAGGAGCAAGGATACTCTATATGACTAAGTCCAAAACACGCCAGTGATCCTCAGGAAGAAGGAGTAAGCGCGTCCGAAACTACTCAAACTCAACGACTCACATCCTGTGTCAAGCAATCACGACGATCTTTGGGAGCAGCTGTGACACCACTTCTGCCTTTCTTCCGCTAGATACCCAGAGAGGCCGGAGATTTCGCAGCAGCAAGGAGAGATAGTCATGAAGTGTATTGTCTCTGGTGGGTTCATGGTTCCCTCCACGACAGTATTTACCTCCATTCTGCTGCGAGTTTGGTACAATTCCTGACACCGATCAGTCATAACCAATGATCAGTGTTAATAATGCAGGAACTTTTTTTTTTATCTAGTAGTTTTTCGAGTATAGTTTTAGTTTTTTTTTTTAGTTTAATACTCTTTATTAGACAAACCAATTTACATATAGGTACTAAACTACATGAAAAAACTTTTTATAAAACTCTTACCATTCTTTATACATTTAGTCATGCCTCTGGGCTCTGACTGCAGGAAAGCCCTAATGGGCCTGTGGGGGCAGTAAAAAAAAAAAAAACTTCACTTTACATTAATTTTCACACCTAGTACGGACATAAGTTAACAATAATATTTATGGGTCAGCTAGATAATGCCAAAACTTCGTTTTTGTAACTGCGCCTTGGTGGGCATAAATTAATAAATAATATTGGTTAGTCTTCCTAATGCTTGTTAGTCATATTCAGCTAGAAACGTTGGTCAAATGATTCTATAATTCGCTTGCATCTTCTGTACCTTTATAACTTCATTTTCCACATTTACTCCTTCAGCCCAAATCATCCCGTTTTGCAGTGTCAAATTTCATTTTCCATGTTTCGAAAAAACAAAAGAAAGGCATGGGCAACACTGAATGGCTCTTCCACGTGTTTCTCAACATCCACAGAACAGCCAAATAGCACATTTAGTACATACAATCTGCAAAATTGCGAAACGAGAGTAAAACGCTGATTCGACCTCTATGAAAGGGAGACCTCAAAGCAAAAACTCAGCGAATGTCATCCAATACGTCTTTTAAAGAGGGCGTCAAAGTATGTTGCTTCTTATTAAAACGAACTCCTCTCTGTATATCGCGATACCAGCACAGTTTTGTTGCGCGAAAATACTATCGAGAGTTGATCACTATTACTGAAAGAAACACTTATACATTCGCTTCCTTGAGGTTTCAGCTCGCAACTATCGCAAGTTGCTAGCCCCTTTGCTCACCACCTCGATGCGCTTATGCGACGCCCGAGTTCTTAATTCCGTTCCACTTGCATAATGAACCCTCACTGAATAAATAGCAATATCATACCTGTGAGTTTTATATACCAGTATCTGATAAATTCATCCTTGCAAACATTTTTTATTTACAATATTAAATTCTGATTTTCTGTTTTGTCATACTTTCTTTTTAATACCGTTCTTGCTCGAAAATGGTTGCTATGTACGACAAGAAAGTTTCATGCTTTAAATCCAATGGTCGGTTTCTGTCAACCAGAAGCTTAGGATTGGATTACTACTGGTATGTCCAGGTTTTGATGTGGATTTTAAACTTTAACTGAAAGCCAACTTATTTTTGTGTCATATAACTGAATATACTTGAATTGTGCAAATAGATTTTTTTTTGCCGCCCCGACAACGCAAAAGTCTACTATGACACGGAAAATTTGAATCTCAATCGAAACGCGGGTTTTCAGGGGCCCGTGATCATCATGGAGAAGGTAGCTCACTGCGTGAATACTTATTTTTCGTAATGATGCATACATCAAGCATGCAACATAGGTACAAGTGAATACAGGTACCGCAAATCCGACAAGGAAATTCCACTATAACAACGAAGTAACGCATTTTCATCAGGTCTTCAAGCCTCTTTAATAGAATAAATGATGGGTAATTAGATTGTCCTATCTCAGCCCTTTTCAGTTCAACTTTAAGTACCTTGCTACGTCATTTCTCATGCACGTTAAAAAAAGATGGCAAACAAAGGACCGAACAACTTATTTCATCCCGTAATTACCATTATCATTTTGGGCAATCATCATGTAAAACCTTAAAATGGGCTTTGTGTGAAAGATGGGTGGTTATTTCAATAGGCCTACAGAGCGTGCAAACAATACACTTACCTAAAAGTTTAAAGCAGTGGGAAGGTAATCAGTTTGATCTCGTGAGCAATGTGGGCTATTTTGTAACAAGAGCTGTAAGCTCATATGGCACTTGCATGGGTTGAGATGTAGTGTTTGATCAAGAGTACTTTTAAGCAGTGGCGCCATTTGGGGGGGGGGGGCAGGGGGGGGCCATGGCCCCCCCCTGAATTTTTAAGGGGCCCAAAATCCAAGGTTTTTTATTTATATTCCTTGTTGTCTGACATACTAACATAAAGGCATTAACCAAATCGTGAGTTTCAAATGGCATCGCACAGTTCGTAATCTGGTTTTGAACCAAAATCTAATGTATTTTAACAGAAAACAAGCTGATTTTTTTTAATTTTTGCCTGCGGCGCTCAGTTTCAATATAGTTTGGCTTTGAGATCTCTGTACTTTGCGGAAAAGGTTGGATTTTTAAACATTGTGTCCTGTAAAGCAAGGTTTCAACAATATAAGCGTTGAGAATCACATTTTTTTTATGTATTCAGAACAAATCTACTTTGTATTTACTTTATCCTGGATGACCACTGCTTGTTTTGAAAAAGGTTGCGTGGAATCAGGAACAAATAATCAGTAATCAGTATAATCAGTCTCGTTATTTGTTCCTGGTGGAATAGCACTGCCGGGGTACCAACTAACGGCAAAATACCTCACTCCGTTCGGGAGTTGCCAAAAATCCTTGCTTTCGTTTGGGACTCCAAAAAGATGGTCTGATCGTAAATATTTCATGAAATTTTGCCTGCGGCGCCTTTCTTGGTATTCTTTATATATCCGAAGAGCGTGTCATTTGGGTGGGGTTTTAGGCATGGAATTCTGGGGGTTGAGCCGCTTTAAAAGCTAGAATTTATTTGTGAGATGTTTTAAGACGTTAACCCCATATCCGAACTCAAAAGATTTCATGAATCCAGATCCACTTCTCGAGGTCGCGGCAAATCTCGATAGGGTGCCGATCGAAAGCCTCAGAGGGTTTAAAGTAGCTTTAAAGTAGCTAGTGAATATTTTTATGTGTGAATATCTTTGAACACCGCGTAACTCTCCCATTTGCTTCTTATGGTATATTCAGAAACTGCTTTAATTGTACCCCAAAAAGAGCAATTAAATTGTGCGTTTGGATAAAAAAAAATCTAGGGGGGCCCAAAAGGGATGTTTGGCCCCCCCTGAGGTCAACTGAAATGGCGCCACTGCTTTTAAGGTTACCTTTGCGGTTCAGATGCGCACTTTAAGGGAGCTAGAGAAAAAGTATTTTGTTTTAGAACTTGGCTGTAATGAGACGCACTTTATTGGCGCTAGAAATTCATCTGTAAGAAAAACTATTGAGACAAAACGATCACAAGGCCCTTAGGGATCATTGATATAAACCGTTTGGTAAAAAGTATTTTTTATTCAATTTTCGGTTAAAATGTGCACTTTATGGGTGATAAAATAAATTTTTAAGCAAAACCCTTGTTGCGTTGAGATGTATCGTTTCATTAAAAAAGTAGTTTTCGACCTTGCGGTTTAGATGCGCACTTTAAGGAAGCCAGAACTTCATTTGTAAGCAAAACCCTTGAGGCAAAAATGATAATGGGCTCATGGGGATCATGAAAATGTATAATTTGCTTAAAAGTATTTTTCTAAATTTACGGTCAAGATTTGTACTTTAAGGAATGTCGGATTTGGAAAGTGGCGATTTCTGAGCCAATCTTGTCAAATCTCTAATATTCGAGCCCAGTTCCATCGTCCTAGCACATCCGGAAGTACCTTAAATCGCGATCACCGCAATTCCGGACCCCCCCCCCTCAAACTCCTCCACAGTCGCCGGAGCCAATCCGGTTCTGTAAGTGATTATCCAGAGCATCTCTTTATTATTCCCACAAAGTTCCATCCCGATCTCCCCAGTCTGAGCCGGTCACGTATTCCCCCCCCCCCCATTGTTGTCGAATCCGGTCCGGACATGACAAAGATCACCAGAGACATGTCCTCTGATCCATTATCAAATTTCACTCAAATCCGATTAACCGTTCCAAAGTTACGCATGACTCAATATTCCGGATTCCCCCTCCCGCTACTCCCCCCACGACCATCCGATCATGTAAATTTTTATATATAAGTCAGTTTGATCGGGTCCCTGGTACGCCTCCCAAGTTCCGTGGTGAAAATCCCCAAAACCGCCATTACCGGAATTCCGGGAAACTCCCCTCCACCCCACCCCCCCCAGTGTCCGGATCCAGTCCAAATGTACAAACGATTTATCTGGAGCAGATGCTTGTTCTTCCCTGCAAGTTTCACTCCGATCCCTCCATTCTAACCGGTTCTCGAGATTTCCGGTCCCCCCCCCCCCCCAACTCCCCCATAGCTGTCGAATCCGGTCCGGACATCAAATGGGACATCAGCGGTATGCCATTTATTTAGTTATTAAGTTTCATTCCAATCCGATCACCCGTTCGAAAGTTACACACTACTCCAGTTTTCCGGATTCCCCAGCCCTCCACTCCCCCCCAGGTGGTCGGATTGGGAAACTGATTATTTCCAGGTTAGTCCGGTCGGATCCCTGATGGGATCATCGTCCTAGCACATCTGGAAGTACCCCAACTCGAAAAAGTGTGACAAAAACTACTTAATTTTCAGAATTCCTCGGCCCACCACTCCCCCCCAGATAGTCGGATCGGGAAACTGATTATTTCCAGGTTAGTTTGGTCGGGTCCCTGATTTTCCTGCCAAGTTTCATCGTCCTAACACATCTGGAAGTACCCTAACTCGAACATGTGGGACAAAAAAATTCGGACCGACCGACAGACCGACCGACAGACGGAATTGCGATCGGTATATGGCACTTGAGCCAGAGGCTGCAAGTGCCATAAAAATAGGTGCTTATTTTTAGTTCAGCACAGAACGTTCGAATCACACACGCAAATACACTAGATACTTGAGACAGAGTCTAGAGCTATAGAAACCTCAGGAACAGCCAAGCAACGGCAACCAGGAGTACAATACTTTTTTATGTCTGGAATAATCCCGGAAAAGAAAAAAACACAAGGAACCGTAGCCATAACAGATCCTTACCTACAACAGTTGGTTCAAGGTCGAGAAATACAGCCCTTGGAACATGTTTTCCATTTGAGGTTTCGCTGAAGAAGGTGTTGAAGGAGTCATCGCCCCCTCCAATAGTCTTGTCTGACGGCATTTGTCCGTCCGGCTGGATTCCATGTTCCAGGCAGTAGAGCTCCCAACAGGCATTTCCAATCTGAACTCCGGCCTGGCCGACGTGAACTGAGATACACTCCCTCTGAAACAAAATTGGCTATTAGAACCAAGCAGGCAGCCAGATTTCTTTCAAAGCCGGTGAACTCCGTTCCGAAACTACAAGTTTTTGTCATTTTACTGTAGAATATAACAGAATAGAATAGAATAGTGTTTATTTAGCCTCGAATGGGCCATACACAGATTTTTATAAACACGGCATGCAAATATATTATTCCGTTGAAAACAACGATCCTACACTGTCAGAAGTTTCATAACAGATAGCGCATAACACTTTCAAGAATAACACCTTTACAATTAGAAATAAAGTGTATGACCAATTAAGTTTACACTTTCTCGTGCTTTTTCGTTCGTGCCTAGATCTCCAACAACACCTTAAATTGGTAAAAATACTAACGGGAACGAAATAAACATAAACAGATAACGTCCCAAAGTGTTATCTGTTGAAACCGGGCATCCCAAAGTGTTATCTGTTGAAACCGGGCATCCTTCTGTTGTCGTTATGTAACTTCTGACAGTGTAGTATTTTTACCGATTGAAGGTGTTGTTGGAGATCTAGGTACGCAATAGTGTAAACTTAACTGGTCACAACACTTTATTTCTAAGTGAAAAGGTGTTATTCTTGAAAGTGTTATGCGCAATCTGTTATGAAACTTCTGACAGTGTACTACACATAAATAAACTATCTCCTATTTAAATTCCCCCTCACATATTCTACCTCCATTTTAATAACGTTGTCTTTGGTCGATGTCAATATATCACGGAAACCCCCCCCCCCAAGTGATCCGGTAGAGGAGACCCCTGGCACTGCCCTAGGAGGTGGGCAACAGTAGTTGCGGTTTTGCAGATACCGTGGTATCTAATGCCACGGTAGCTGGATCTGCATTGTGCCGTTTTTGCTGGAGTCTGATGCTACGGTTAAATATTTATTCAGCCGAATCTGACCGCGAATCATATTTGACAGTGCAAAACGGATACGTCAGCTGAATTTTATTAGAGCTATATTTAGGCCCTTCTTGGCAGGGGTCCTTTTCAGGCACAACCCGCTCAAGCTGGAAAACAAACTTATGGATGAGCCAGAGGACCCTTGCCAAGAAGAGGCGAAAGATAGCTCCAAAAAAAATCTGCTGACGTATCCGTTTTCCACTGTCAAACATGAGGCACCGGTTGCTGCGCAAAAACAACAATTGCGATAATTGACAACTAAAAAAAGTCGGCACTTTGCGCTAGAAGTCACCCTTTCACACAAACTCCTTTCATCTTAATATCGATACCACGGTAACTGGCTAGATACTCAGTAAATGCTGAACGACCGTGGAATCAGATACCGCCGTAACTGCAAAAATGACTTTGGATATTGGTATCAAATACCGTGGTATCTGCAAAAACGCAACTAGCGCCAAGATCAGACGCCTGAACAACATCTTTACGCCTTAACACATATATATTTAATCAGTGCGAAACGAAAAAGAGAAACGAGAAGAAATGAAGTTGTGCTTTGTGCAGGAGTCTCAGACTGTGGCGAAACTTAGATAAGGCCTGGTTAGATATTACCATACATTATCCGATCTACTAAGTGTAGCAAATGACGAAGAAAATAAACTTAGATACAAATAAAAAGTTTAAAATTTAGACACAATTTAGCAGCACGGTGTTCAAATAGATTTAATGTTATTTCTAACGAACTGTCTTAGGTTGTTACAAAAGAACTGATATTCTTGATTCTAATTATAATAATTTTCTCATTCGAAGATGCATAGTCCTGTAATTCTCTCATCTTTTTGGGGTATTTTACACTTTCAGTTTGACGGACAGAAATAAAATAATAAGAATCATAATCACATATCTTGTAAACCCTTCATCTAACAAATAAATGTTTGTCAAACTTTCCTCGAACTAACAGATTCATATTACGTGCATTTGCGAATCCAAAGAAAGTTTCAGATTCAAATGTTCGAACGCGACAGAAATTCAAAAGATTTTCAATCCGAATTTCGCATTCGATTACGAAAACTTGAGACTACCGTGGTTTTTATGGGAAGTGGGCTCTAATGGTGAGAGTAAATGGTTCAGGCAACACTTCGTGTTCCACTCGAGGGGTTGCCCACTCTCGATTTTAGAGTAGGCCTACGCAGGGGCCGGCACCAGTTGCCGCGTGTTTGTGCATTAAAATCAGCATGTTGTTTAGGAGCGGGAATCGCCTAATTTATGGCCGGCACCGATGCCGCCACTGCTGGATCCGGCCAGTGCCGGGGAAGGGTGTACAAAAGGTACCAGGGAGTTGGCAACCCCTCGGTTCTATTGTTCACAAAAATTGTCTCAACGAGATTTCAGAGTAGGGCACTCCAGTTTCCTCATTATTTCTATTGTTCTGCCTTGGTGTACTTGTTTCATGCGTCTTTCCATATCGTGCCAAACAAAATCAAGCAATGCGAAACCCAAGGAGATGGTCACGTGTTGATCTTGCGGGCCGGTACGCCACATTAGAGGCAGTCAATAGTGTCGGGGTCCCTTTTTGGTAGTTTAGGAAAAACAAATTTTACATTTTTGTCTTTGTCACACTTCGTCATTAGAAAATAAACAAGCAGACTTGGAAATGAAACAGATATGTACGAGCTAATAGATAATCCTTGAGCCCAAGCTAACTGGGAAACACACATACAAACAATGGTTAAAAACGGATAGTCAACTGCGATACTTTGGCAGTGATTGGCAATCGATGCAGGTTCTTTTCTACCCTTGCCAAGAAGGGCCGAAATATCACTACCAAAGCATCGTAACTGACTATCCGTTTTAGCCATTGTTTGAATATACGAGCTATTCTTTTTACACTCTACAACTTTTTTTTTTCATTTACCACTTCGGCACCTCACCTGGGGCCCCCTTCGAGGGGTCGACGACTCTCCCGGAATGGTGTACACGTCCCGAAGGAATAATCCGGAATGGTTAGGAATAATCCGGAATGGTCAGGATTATTCCGTATTTCCGGGATGGTGTACATCAACAATGAGAGTCGTCGACCCCTCGGTCACCGCAGGACAGACCGAATGGGGTGAAATAAATGCGGACTAAACAAAAGTTGGTGAATTACCGAACTCGATAAAGAACGGGAGGATATGGAATGGTTAGGAATAATCCGGAATGGCCAGGAATAATCAGGAATGGTCAGGATTATTCCGTTATTCCGGAATGGTGTACATCAACAATGAGAGTAGTCGACCCCTCGGCCTCCTTCTGAGGTCGGGTCCTTAGGGAGAAGTTTTCCACTGACTCGAATGGCCATAGAGATGGGCGAATCCGAATCCGGTCCTTTTGGTTGGATTCCAATCCGGATTCGAATCTTCTGCTTGTCAGGCTGGATTCGAATTCGGATTCCAACCCTCAATCTCACGAATCCGCTCAAATTTCTAGTCTACATCCTTCCAGTTTCTGTTTTCTCAAGTTTTACAGTTGGCTTAGGCAATCCAACTCTTGGTCTCCACGAACAACCATCTTCCCTCAGTAATCTATCACGTTATCTGATTACCTTAGATATCAGTGCTTTTTGTCACCTCTGACTTTTAAACTATAACCTATGTACATGATTTGATCTTTGTTCAAGTCGGATTCGAATTCGGATTCCGTTCCGGATTCAGCATAAAATGGTGGATTTGGATTCGGAATCAGATTCGTACTTAGCGCTGGATTCGGATTTGAATCCTTACATGATCGGATTCGCCCATGCCTGCTCATGGCATACAAGGTCCAGCACCTTCGACCAGCCTCCTCGTATCTTATACACACCCAGGCAACGAGTGGGCATCCCCTCTGGGGCATTGCAGAAAAGAAAAGGGACCAGTGGCTTTACACAGAAAATGGAAAGGTACAAAACAAGATAAAGTAGCCCAGTGTCACCACAAAAGCAAAGTCTAGCACAACCATGCAAGCATGCCTGTAACAAAAACCAAGGGCCCGTGATAGTTTGGTCACTGTTCTCGTTGTCAAAGGGGGTGTTGCTTAAATCTAGTTGGAACACACGTGTGTGACGCTATCGATGACGTCATGGGATAGAGAATCTAGCATATGGTTTCACTGTCCCTAGGACGGTCTATAAATGTAAACGCATCCTGCGCCTAGCTGGCCGCTCGGCTGTATTCGAATACATATGCAACAAAAGTTACAAATTACAGTTTGTTGCGTACATACGTTAAATAATTTAAATAACCGTGACGTCACACGTGTACGGTATTCCGACCAGATTTAAACTACACCATAAAGTGTAGGCTACTATTGCATTTCCAATTCCGAGCCCAATGCGGTTTGTTCCTATTAGTCTCCCAAGGATCATCACCGTCATCAACATTTACAAAAAAAGGTGCGAACCTCCTTGACAATGAGAGTTTTACAATACTCTTCATTTTTAAAAGTGAAATCCTCTATTTTTTGTTCATTCACTCTTGGATCCAATGCACTATCTCTGTGTGATGGATGTTGATAATGAGTCAAGGAAGGGTGAAACAGAAACAAATCCACTCGGAGCGCTGAACTTGTCGGCGATCATTCCGTCCATAAGCGAGGTGCCCGGTCAGTGCCATAGGCTATTAGCATGCAAAAGCGGAACCAGCTCTGCCTAGTTACGAAATACCTTACAATCTTTGAGCATAATTATTCTTAACCTAAGCTCAGTGCGAATCATGTTTGATGGTGCTAATAAGCAATTAGTCGGCTTAAATTATATATTTCTCGCCAGTTTTTCTCCGTTTTCCCTTTCTTTCTTGAATCCCGTCTTGTTGCTTTCTATACTGATAGCCTAGTAGAACCACAGGATTTTTGTTTCTTCTTCTTTTCTCTAATTCTCTTGGCAAATCTAGTTAGGCTCTTGATTCTTTTTTTTTTATTTTTTATAAGTTGGGGTCCTGTCCTGGTCAAGCAGACATTCTTATGCTATCTCAGCAGGTGAATCATATTAGTTGCGTGTTTTTGTTTAAGTATAAATAGATGAAACTGAAAAAAAACTGACTTCGGCCGAAATATCGGGAGGGGCTAGGAATTAATCTCAGGTTTAGCATCATCAAACATCTTGGAGTATACCCCCGAACCTTTCGCCATGACCGATAAAATCATGGGCCCTTTTCTATTTGAACTCAACAAACTAAAAGCAAACACTCACCACAACATCAAGTCTACAAATTGCCGCACCGGATACTCGAAAATTTTAAATATCTTACCGGCATGTTTTACGATTAATATTCCTCCTTTTTCAAACCTAAACTATCCTTACCATTCTCCGTCCGAATAGCGACTGATCCAAACTTACTTGGAGAAGTAAAGTCTTTGCCTTTCTGTTCACTTGATTGGTCACCTGTGAAACTTAAATTGCCGGCAATGCAGTGAAGTATTACGAGAAAATTACGGACGACGACGCGGATCCGTCCGGTTGACCTAACAAGCTGAAGTGGATTGCAAGCATGACAAAGTGTTAAATTGCAAGTAACCGCAAAAGAAATAATTTGGGCTTCAACGTCCGGGATCTTTCAAAATATTTTTTAAAAGACACTTCGCACTTAATTGTAATTCATTATATTTCATTAGTATTTCCATCCACTCTCGTTCTCGAGATTCTACACCTCAAAAGTGCATCCTATTAGTTTTAGCCTTACACTGAAGATCACGCTTGCTACCAGGTCCGTAACCAGGAATTTCTTTCGGAGGGGGTTTTCGCCGTGGGTCGGACCTAGTCCATGGCAAAAAGTACTAAAAAGATATAGATCAGAGGTTCAAGTGTACAAAAACGATTATTTTTGTGTGTTTCGGAGGGAGTTTAAACCCCCTAACCCCTTGGATACGGCCCTGCTTGCTACGTTTGTTCTCTTTGCACGACGGATCAGGCTCCCAATCATTATTTCCGGGAAGCTTATTGGTCCGAAAGCTGGTTGTGCATACTCCCGGTTCTGTGTTTCCGGTTTTGGCCGGATTCCGGGCGAGCTACTCATCCGGGTAGAAAATAATTGTCATATACGGTTTCAGCATGTTTTCTTACCCATTAATCGAGCATTTAAAGGAACAGTAAACTTGACTAGGCAACTTTCGGCCATCAAACCGGCCTGGGGGGCTTAGATAAATTCACAGGGACTTATTGTCGACAGGATCCCCCATCTCTGTTATCTCGAAACCCCTCCTTATTGTTCCCAGAGCTAGCTGGCAGGGCCTTGCCCCTTATGCACTGTAGTTACGCACTCATGCACTGTAAAAGTTCGCGATTGTCTGTGTTATCAACATACAGGGTTGCCACTTTACTAAAATAAATTCACTATGCGAAAGGAAAAAAGTAATACCAAACAAGAAAAGTACTTAGAACGTGTTGCTGGGTCATAGTCACCTTGGAAACAGAACCTGACAACTACTTTTTTCTTAAAATCTGCTGCCAAAGTAAAAAGAAAGTTCTATTGTGAGCACAATTGTACTACCGGTGGCAACCCTGTTGACATACATTGTATTACTTTGTTTCAAGGCAAAGATCGTGGGTTCGAGTCCTACTCCCGGCACACGAACCTTTTGCTTTTTTTTTTTTTTTCTACTAGCCTAACTCAAAAGTCGAACTCTCGGAAACTGCCCGGAAACTGCAATGGTCGTAACAAGAATTTTTCTAACTCTCAATATCGACTCAGAGTACATTCCGGTACATTCTTGATATGTCAGCTAGCTCCCTGAGCCAAGTTTGAGTCAAGTTTACTGTTCCTTTAATCAACTTCAAATAAAACTTTTACTTTTAACAAATTTTCCGGTTTTGGCCGGATTCCGGACGAACTAGTTGTCCGGCGAGAAATTAAGTTTCAGATACGGATTCAGCATGTCTCCTTACTCCTACATCGACTGTCTCATTGGATTCTTAAAACATTTCTTTCGTCCCTTAATTCGAAACCTCTCCAAGTATGGGGCTACAGGGCTCATCTAAGAAATTGACCTGTATGTTGACCCGATGGATCCTCATACCAAGTTTGAAAAATATCTCTACCCTTTCGAGAGTTATCGGGCAACAGACGGATGGACGGACAGAAGGACAACTTTGCGTTGTCATAGCCGTCATAGGTATCCCTCCACTTACATTTTGGGATCCCAAAAACTAATGTCAGGATTGGATTCCACGTCAAAAACTAACCCTAAACTTACGTTCAAACCAATATATTTCCTTTAAATTTCTACCGTCACTCACTGATAAAAACGTGGATGCTCTGCTTTAAAAATAATCCATTAAAACCAAATGTTTTTGTAGTTTTAATAGTTCAAACGTCTTTCTAACTGAATAATAATAATACGTAGTTTGCTGGAAGCTTTTCCGAGATATATGACAATTTAGTTAAAAAGATTGCCAATTTTCGCTTTTTCTTGGTTTCTGAGACGTTCCTAATAAAAACATGTAAGTTTAAAAAAAAAATATACCATTCGATAGAAAATAAAAAGAGGATTCAGAATATGAATAGTTTGTTTGATTTCGCTTAGACGGTCTTGCTAAGAAAATTGATTTATTGAGTTGGTCTTTTTTTAGCCTTTATAGGCTAAAACTTACTTACTTAGACTTAGGTCTTCCCGCGCCTGGTGGCGCATAAGGCGACAACTTCTGACCTCCATGTGACTCTGTCTTGGGCAGCATTCCATAGTTCAGTCGTCGTGGTCCGACCTGACTTGGCTTCCTTCTCGAGGTTTCTACCAAGTGTGGAGCGCTGCCTACCCTTTGCACGCAAGCCAGAAGGTTTCCAGCACCAAGCGTCATTGGGAAGCCTGCCCTCATCCATCCGCACCATGTGACCCCAGTATCGCCATCTCCTGTCCATCAGAACATCTGTCACCAAGCGTTGCTTAGTTATAGCACGAACCTCAACATTGGTCTATGGCATGGATTTAGCACCGTTTTCAGCTAAAAAGTCGCCGAGAATGCTCGAAAAGTTGCCGAGAATGTCAGAAATGTAGCCGAGATTCCTGCATTTGTCGCTGAGAAATTTTATGTGTACCCGAGACAGCACTCTTTGTCGCCGAGATTGACGCCTTTGTAGTCGAGATTGCCGCGAAAAATATGTCGCCGAGAAGTACAAAAATGTAGGCGAAAATTATCAATGTTGCTTCCAAGATAGCCATAAATGTTACCGAGAATCCGACCATGCAACCGAGAGGTCAGCCACGTCAGCCAGTGAAAAAGCTGGAAATGCAAATGAAGTTGGACGACAGGACGGTGAAATTGCGGGTGATGGAGAAGATGTTAGTGATGAGGAAGTGGCGGTCACGAAGAAATGGAAGAAATGTCTCCGAGATTACGAAAAACGCTGCCGTGATTGCGCAAAATGCAATCGAAAATTCCAGAAAAAATACACATTTCAAAGCAAAAAGTGTCACCGAGAAATCCAAACAAGAGCTGAAAGCTCATATGGCACTTGTAAGAATAGGCGAACTGTAGGCGGGAGTATTTTGTTTGAGAGTTATATACAGAGTCGAATATCATTTTATTTTACACTTACACAAAAAGAAGTGAAAAAGGCAGGTCTACAACTCCTCTTCTTCCTGGGAAGGTTCAAACCTCTAGGTCCCCCCGGATTTTAAACTGAACATCTGAGACCCTTGTTCTTGACACTTGTCAAGTTTCATGCATGTCCGATTACCGGTTCCAAAGTTATTCATGTTACTAGTTTCCTGATTCCGCATCCCTCCACTCCCATCAAAGTGGCTGAATCGGGGAAAATGATCATATCCAAGTCAATCTGGTGGGGTCCCTGATACGCCTGTCAATTTTCCTCGTCCTAGCTTATGTGGAAGCATTTCACGAGATTTCCGGTCCCCCCCTCCAACCCCCCCACCAGTTATCGGATCCGGTCCGGATCTGAAACTGAACATCTGAAACACCTGTCCTTGCAACTTGTCAAGTTCCATGCATGTCCGATTACCCGTTCCAGAGTTATGTATGTTACTAGTTTCCCGACTCCACATCCCTCTGCTCCCCCATGATGGCCGAATCGTGGAAGTGATTATTGCTAAGCTAATTTGGTCGGGTCCCTGATACGCCTGCCAAGTTCCATCGTCCTAGCTTATGTGGATGTGCCCACAGTAGCAAAACCCGGACAGACCGACAGACATTACGATCGCTATATGGCACTTGAAAGCTCGAGTGTCATAAAAGACGGCAACTAGAGGAAATCTTCAAACGGGATTAACAAGTTTCATCGTCCTAGCTCCCCCTAATCTATATCAACTCCTACTACGCTACAACATCATGTACCAACCCCTTCGACCTTCGATTAGATTTAAGCAAAGAATGACTAATCCACGCGCAGAGTTATTACTAGTGTGAAAAAGGGGTAGGGATTTGACAAGAACTAGAAAAAGCGTTTCAAGAGATTGTGCGGATTCCCGGAGGGATTATTTCCAGGATGGTTTGGTCGGGTCCCTGATACGCCTGCCAAGTTTCATCCTCCTAGCGCCCCATAATGTATATCAACCCCTACTAACATTCAACAACATATCCCAACCCCTTTGACCTTCGTAATTAGACAAGCTCTCTTCAAACACCCAAAAGATTTGAGCAAAGAATGACTCATCCACGCAGAGCTTTACTAGTGTGGGGTAGGGGTTTGACACAAACTAGAAAAGCGTTTCAAGAGATTTCCGGTGTCCCCCTCCAGCTCCCCCCCAAATTATCGGATCCGATCCTAATTTGACAGTGAACATCCAAGCTACTTGTTCTTGATACCTGTCAACTTTAATACACGCCCGATTATCCGTTCCAAAGTTATGAATGTTGCTAATTTCCGGAGTCCCCATCCCGCCACTCCCCCACTGATAGTGGGATCGGGGAAGTGATTATTTTCAAGTTAATCCGGTCGGGTCTCTGATACGCGTGCCAAGTTTTATCGTCCTAGATCATGTGGAAGTGCCCAAACTAGAAAAATGCGGACATACCGACAGACAGACAATACGATCGCTATATGGCACTTGGGTAAGATCAAGTGCCATAAAAAGAAGCCGAAATTGCAGCTTGTGTCGCCGAGAATGAATGAAAATTGTAGCAAAAAGCCGAGGATTGCAGCTAACTAATTAGTGCTGAGCAGCAGCTGAGATTGCAACTAATATCGCCGAGAATTAAAGGAAAATTAATTAGCAAAATAAATTATTCAAAAATGTACCCGAGATTACGCAAAATATAACAGAGATTTTCAGAAGAAATATGTTGTAAAAAGAGAAAAGGGTCCAAGACCAAAATTCCCTACTGACTTAATACTTGCACCACACCATCCATTTTGGTGTTTCACCCTTCGCTCTTGCTTTGCACTGGTCAATATTTATTTCAGATGACTAATGGATCAAAGATAATTCCAGATTTCTTCACAATCAGATATATATGCAGCAGACTTTGCTTTTGGTTTTATTCTTGCCACGTAGACGATGTTCGTATATACTTCGATGTCCTTGAAGCTCGATAGGAGTCCGAAGCACAAAAATACAACGCTCTTCAGAAAAAAAAATTCTACTCGCAACCTACGCTTCCGTTAATGATGAAAGATCAAAATATATAATTATTTACTACAAAAGTAAAAAAGTGCAAAACTTGACAATTACGGAGCAGCAAGGTAAAAAAAAACGTAGAAAATCTAATTAGTCTTTATCAGCTCCCCGTTTGGGCCTTGAACTGTTTATCGCGCCGCCGACACCCAACTTTTTATTTGGCCGCCTGCCTTTTGCCTTCTCCTTCTTCGTGACCGCCACTTCCTCATCACTAACGTTTTCTCCATCACCCGCAATTTCACCGTCCTGTCGTCCAACTTCATTTGCATTTCCAGCTTTTTCACTGGCTGAAGTGGCTGACCTATCGGTTGCATGGTCGGATTCTCGGTAACATTTATGGCTATCTTGGAAGCAACATTGATAATTTTCGCCTACATTTTTGTACTTCTCGGCGACATATTTTTCGCGGCAATCTCGACTACAAAGGCGTCAATCTCGGCGACAAAGAGTGCTGTCTCGGGTACACATAAAATTTCTCAGCGACAAATGCAGGAATCTCGGCTACATTTCTGACATTCTCGGCAACTTTTCGCGCATTCTCGGCGACTTTTTAGCTGAAAACGGTGCTAAATCCATGCCATATTGGTCACTTTATCAGACCAATGAATCTTGAGGATACGCCTAAGACAAATGTTCTCGAAGCCCAATATTTTCTTTTCAAGTGTTGATGTTAGGCTAAAAAGTTGGTGACGTACATAGGTGAAGAGCGGTGCGGTAGGATTTTCGTGTTCAGCACACAAAAATTGGTGTAGGGAAGTTCTTCAAACCTTCTGCAGCTGGTGGGCTCCACCCCCCCCCAATCATTTTTTAATATGTTCTAAATGTGTTTTAGTTGCCCAGCGATTGGTATTGTTCTCTTGAAGATGTAAACTAGCTCTCTTCAAAATACATTTATCAGAACCGCGTGTCTTTATTTGCTTCCCTGACCCCAGCTTAGAGAAGCTAATGATTACAATGCAAATTTCCCCAGGTGTCTTCCAACCGTCTTCTTTCTTTGTTCGTAAATCAAAACTGTCAGATTTGACGAGATTTTTGCGTCAGATTTGACGAGATTTGACCTAATTTTGCCCTCATCGTAAGTGAAATTGTCGGCGTCTCTTATTAATCCCCTAGGCAAGCTTCCGTAGTTATTCCATCGACAACAATATGACTGTGATCGAACTGTCGGAAAATTTCAGTGAACTCACGCTTATCCCAACTGACATTTATGCCAACTGACGCTTGTGTGAAATGGCGGTAGGCAAACTGACGTGTATGCGAACTCTCGGATTTTAGGATTAGGTGAACTGACGTGTAGGTTGACTGACGTTTGTGTCAACTGACGGTAGGCGAACTGACGGTTTGTCAACTGACGTGTTGGTCAACTGACTTGTTGGTCAACTGACATCTTGGTCAACTGACGTATTTTTGAGGGTCAGTTGACGTCTAGGTGAACTGTAGGAAAATGTTGGCGTACTGACGGAATTCTGTGGCGAACTGACGTTTATGTCAGCTGATGTAATAGACTAGACTGTAATAGCCTACTATTAAAGGAACAGAAAATTTGACTGAAACTTGACTCGGGGAGCTAGCTAACATATCAAGAATGTACCCTGAGTCGATATTGAGAGTAAGAAAAATTCTCGTTACGACCATTGCAGTTTCCGGGCAGTTTCCAAGAATTCGACTTTTGAGTTAGTAGAAAAAAAAGCAAAAGGTTTGTGTGCCGCGACTAGGAATCGAACGCACGCCGTCTTGCCGGTGTGTCGTTTGTCTTCAGTCTACACGTAAAAAGGCGAACTTTACAGTACATAAGTGCATAATTACAGTGCATAAGGGGCAAGGGCCTGCCAGCTAGCTTTGGGAACACTAAGGAGGGGGTTTGAGATAACAAAGAAGGGGGGGCCTGTCGACAATAAGTCCCTATATATTTATCTAAGCCCCCCGGCGATTCAATGGCCGAAAGTTGCGTAGTCAAGTTTTCTGTGCCTTTAAATGTAACTCTATGAAAAATTACATCCGTCACTGTCTCCGCGGGAAATTCAAACAGTACAGTTCGTGTGCTTCTAAGTTCTTATTCTAACCTGACTCTGTTCTTTTCCACCTGTTAGCCTACACTAAAGCCAATAGAGCTAGTAAGGTATAAGAGCAAAACGTAAATTATCTCTCTTTTTAAAATCTCTCTCTTTTGTCTCTTGTTTTTGTTTTAATTATCCAGTCCCAGTTTTTCCAGGTCTTGTAGCAGCCTGCTTGTAGCTTGTAGTTAGACTGATTAGCCTTTTTAGGCTCTTCTGGGAACGAATGATCAATGTGCCCCGGACCAAGTACAAGTAGACCAAGGAGTCCAAAACCTTTTTTTCAGGATTCTGTTGTCATATCATTCAAACAGGATACCTTCCTATTTACACCATCTCCCATTATTGATATTGAATTATATATATGCAATTCCCATTGTTTCTTTCCAGCCTCTGCATTTAGGGTACAATGACCAGTAGCCGGCCGCGACGAAAAAACCGGCCACAATATTTCCATGGACTTGAAAAATGAATTTTTCAACAAAATGGATCAGAACAAACAACAGCAGTAAAAACAAAATCTTTTCTTTCACTTGGACACCTAGCATTGTCAGACCACATTGAATTAATTGCATCTCCAAGGGGGCCAGTTTTTTCGTCTTCATAGATCACACTGATTTTTTATTGAAAAATCTTATATGGCAACACTGTGACAGAAAACTTTGCGTTCCTCATAATCAGCGTTTAAATACGGTTTTGCACATCTGAAATCCATGGCAATTGGATAGCTTTTGACCGAGTTGTTGATTTTAAAGAGTCAGAGTAAGTTTCA
Source organism: Branchinecta lindahli (assembly GCA_023053555.1). Lineage (NCBI taxonomy): Eukaryota > Metazoa > Arthropoda > Branchiopoda > Anostraca > Branchinectidae > Branchinecta > Branchinecta lindahli. Next base: position 23,784,590 of record JAKZAO010000006.1, read on the forward strand.
AGGGCCGTCTACTGGTCACTGTTCCCTACCAAATGTGTGAAATTGGCCTTGAATGCTTGATTAAAAGGTCTAATTATTATCTGCAACTGAATAATTTTTCCATTTTCGTTGAACGGAGTTTCAGCTTTGCCAAATGCCTTTCTTCCAAGCATCTGCTGACCATGGCTAAATTGTTTTTGCACCACCTTCCCTTTCCAGTTTTCTTTTGCATCTTTTGTGGCTTCAAGGGGGCCGTTTTTTTCGTCTTCATAGATCACACTGATTTTTTATTGAAAAATCTTATGTGGCAACACTGTGACAGAAAACTTTGCGTTCCTCATAATCAGCGTTTAAATACGGTTTTGCACATGTGAAATCCATGGCAATTGGATAGCTTTTGACCGAGTTGTTGATTTTAAAGAGTCAGAGTAAGTTTCAAGGGCCGTCTACTGGTCACTGTTCCCTACCAAATGTGTGAAATTGGCCTTGAATGCTTGATTAAAAGGTCTAATTATTATCTGCAACTGAATAATTTTTCCATTTTCGTTGAACGGAGTTTCAGCTTTGCCAAATGCCTTTCTTCCAAACATCTGCTGACCATGGCTAAATTGTTTTTGCACCACCTTCCCTTTCCAGTTTTCTTTTGCATCTTTTGTGGCGGATTTATTTACGCTACCAGGCTAACCCAAATAGCTTAAGTGTGACTATTTGTGCCAGTGTTTTTCTGGTGCATGGATTTGCACCTTTTTGGCTTTGTTTTGTGCCAGGCAATCCTTCAAAGAAGAAATAAAAGTAAGTGGATGACATTTGATAATAATTAATTCGGTCAGGATGGATGTATCTTGATTTTCACACGCAATCCTTGCATATTAATATTTATTTCCACAAGTTAACTAAGGGTGGTGCAAATATATTGGTGGTGCAAATAGCAAGGTATCCTGTATATGAATGAATGAACAGGAGAGATACCCAGCCCCGAATTTATATAACCTCGAAACTGGCCTCAACAAGGATAAATAAAAATTCTCTACAGTTCTAAGTAGGCTAAGTCCTAGGTCATTAGATTTTGCTTCTTGAGAGATAGGACCTAGCTAGGACTTCAGAGAAATTTTATTTTACGTTTTTGAGGCAATTTAGTGGTTCTGTAAATTCGAGGTAAGGGACCTCTCCTGTAGCCTAGACAAAATATTGCGTTGTGCAAATTCGGTAGATAGTCTAATCATTATGGCAAACAAAATTTGGACATACTTTTTTTGTTTGATAATTTTCTTTCTCAGCAGGTACTTTTAGGAGTGCTAGAGGTCCTGTTCACAAAAAAAAGTTGCCAGAGTTGGAAATCAACCATGCCAACAAAGTATCCAATAGACATAGATGTGTTCATGGTTCCTCATGCAAGGATGAAGGAGTTGGTTCAGACATACGAGCAACAGGTGTGTGTGCCTACATGAATTCTTGAATGTGGGGAGACAAGCTATGCAGCCCAGTCTACCCCAAACACATGATTTTTGGATAGCCTATGCCAAATGCTGGATACTCTCACTTCAGAAATATTTATGATGTGAAGCTCAGGAATCAACCAATCAGAATTCCTTCATAATGGAGTAGGTCAGGGCTAGGGTACCAACAGGTATCCAGTATTCACCCTAGGGTAACAAGCAGATTCAGGTTCATTTAATCTTTTCAGTATTTTTACACACATAGTTTAACAAATACTCCCAACAGAGGGCAAAGCACGAATGGCACGGGAGCATAGAGTATGCCAGATGCTAGATGTACTCAGTGTTTGGCTTGGGCTAGGCTACCCAAAATGAGGGGGTTTGTGGTAGACTGATGCAGCCCACTCCTGGGATGATAAATTGCTGCATAAATTACTGCAAAGCTTGTCGGTTTGTCCTTATGTCAACTCAATCATTTTTATCATTACTCTGTTTGATGTATATTTACTTTCTCTTTCTTTTAATCGTCTTAATTCTGTTATCCTGTAATACAGTAGCGTTAAGAAATCAGCCTGTTAGCCTACATCCTTGAGTTGTTGTTGTAAATTAAAGCTGTAGAAAATTATTAAATTATATAGTAACCGTAAATTAGAACTGTGTGGCCTGAGTTTCGGCCAAAGTTTCTGGCTTACCCCCACAAAAGAATAGACAGTAATAAAGCTACAAAATAACAAAGCCGAAGAATACCACAAATTTATGTTTCAGCTCAGGCTTGTAAGGTAGGGCAGGGTGAGTTAAAATGAGATAGGCTAATTGGAAGAGCTGAACTGAAGCAGCATGCAGTAAAGACAGTTTCCCACTTAGGGATTTTTTTTTTACTCTGATATTGAAGAAACTCAACCTAAGGCTTTTAAAATATATATAAACTGTTTGACAAACCTGGACAAGGTCGAACCACTTCACTGTGCCTACATTTTTCAATAAAGTACAATAAGAGAATATTGTTACTCAGCATATGCTTCTTCGGAGCAATCAGGAGACCTTTCATCATAGATGGGAGAACCTGTCAGGTGGTGACTTTTTCTCAGATTGTTGAAGGCCTTTTACGTGACCATTCTAAGTTTTTGTATCGGTATTTTAACTATTTATCTTGACTCGTTCAGCATGCCATTTAGCCTAAAGCTATGTTTTGTGCTGTATTTTCGAAACAAACTCAAACTAAAAAGGAAGCAAACCAAAAAAGAACAAACTAAAAATCCCTATGTGTTTCAGATCACCAAAACCGACTTCGAGAACTATTTCGCTGTGGAATACCTCCTTCACATGCTTGAAACAACTTTTTGTGAGTTCAAGTCGCATGAGCAGATTGAGAATTACTACATCATGGATAAACTTCAGGAGCGACTCCTGTCCAAAAACCTGTCCAACAAGTCAGTCTGCGGATGTCATAAAGATAACCGACTAATTGAGGTGAGTGTTGTTACTACCTGCAATGCAGTCGGTCAGTCAGTTATCTTCACCAGTAGCAGTTATCCCCATATAAGCACACATACATAGAGGCACGACAGATCGGAAAGAAAAATTTCATTCGATAGTAATTGATTACAATAATAACCGGAGGAAAGAAGTAGCCTAACACATTATCATCCGGTCGTCAAGCCTTTTCAAGTAAATAAATGATTGGTAACTAGACTATCGTACCCCAGCCCTCTTCGGTTCAGCGACATGATTTTCCCTTTGATTTTCTTTGATGTACGACAGAATTGCATGGAAATTCGCACTGCAACGCACAAGCTATGAGGAAGTGAGCTTATCTGTCAAGTTCACTATGCAGGGGACAAGTCACCCTCTGAAGACCCTGAGGACAATACAGTAGGCTACTTAGGATTTTTAAGCCAAACTTGACCTAGCTCAAATCCGTTTGAACAAACAGTTCAGAACACATTTGTGCTCAACCATCCAAGGATTACAGTGTTTTCTTTCATTGAAAGGTAGAGCAACGTTTAGCCTTAAAAAATCAACAGATCTTTTTTTCTTGCTTTCCCCCGAAAATTCAAAACGCGAGGCTTTGTGGTGCTTGTCGCATGATTTGTGTCGTACGTTGCAAAATTAGGGATTTGCACGAAATCGCAGCAGTGTGAACCAGACCAGGGGTAGATGTAAAGCAAGTAAGTAAGTAAGTAACGTAAGTAACGAATTTATTTCAAAAAACCACTATCATGGCAATGCCAAATTTGGGTATTACGTCAAGTATAATGCACATTTTATAATATATATACAATTAATCATCAATTCGTCATCACAGACCTATTATAGCATACAAATAAAAACCAAAAACAAAACACGGACATTGGAATAATATCAAAGACAGCTACAGCTACCACAGCTACCATTATAAATTTTTGTAAAACTCGGAACGAAGCTTTTCTGGTATGAGAGCTATGAGAGTATGAGAGCTTTTTCTATGTAATGAGAGCTTCTCTGGAATTCAGGATCGCTGCCCACAGGGCGTTCGTGATGTTGGGTGTTCGCGAAAGCGATTTTTTTTTTCATTTCCAGGTTTAAAAAGTTCAGTTTTAAAAAGTGAGGCATTTTCAAAAGCAATCAAGGTCAAAGAAGGTGTCAGGTGATCATAGAACACTGCAGCTGCTCTTCTCTATGAAGGGATTGGTGAACCCGACAACTAGGCAGTTATCTTGTCTGTGTTCGTTGACACCTCTTTGTTTCAGTTCCACTTTATTCGAAAGACATGCGACGGACAGAGCCAATTATTAGTTTTTGTTGTCATAGAATAAACATGTAAGTCAATCGATGGGTCAAAGTTAACACACAGAATTACAGTATATACGATTAATAACTGTTTTGCAGATTAAAAAATCGACCCGGCATTAAACAACTTAAAGTTGAACTGAAAAGCCGTCTCATTTTTGTGTCATCTAATTGGATACACTGAACTATTTGGATTCTGCAAAGGGGTTTTTTGATTTTCCACTATCTGCTCTAGTTATGATGCTCAGAATATCTCCAGCCGTCCCCACAGCGTAAATTCTACTATGACGCGGGAAATTTTAATCTCAACACAAATGCGGCTTTTCAGTGGGCAGTGGTGAGATTGGTGAAGATTGCTTAGTGCCTGAAAAAAAAATTGATAAATCTTTCTCGTAAGGCATACAGCAAAAATACAAGCGCATAGAGGCACCACAAATCACACGGAAATTCCACTATTTGAAAATCGATTATTCGTGAATAGCGGAACAACTAGCCTACGTAACTCATTTTCAGCGGGTCTTCAAGCCAATTTAAGGGAATAAGTGATGGGTAGCTAGATTGTCCTCCTAGCCCTTTTCGGTTAAACTTTAACAAACAAGGGCACAAAACTAAGCTCAAGTGGTCTCCGACCGCTTGAGAAACTGGAACTCTTCTAGCATCTGCTTCTCTTCTCAATTGGTCCACTACTAGTCTGTGTTGGTGCCAACTGAGCATTCTGGTGTCCCTTTTAACTATCTAGTTTAATCCTTTACAACCGAAAGGAATCTAACTAGGGCTAGGCTTAGACCAGTTTACAGTTTTTAAGGTTTACATATTGTTCCTTTTTTTCCGGTTCAGATATTTTACAATGCAATGAAACGTCTGTCTGTTAGAACGGTCGGAATTTACTTGATGGTTTTCTAAGATAGCCCAGTAGCGAAGAAAGGTTTAATTTGTAAAGACACACTGTAGTAGTTTAAATCAATAAAAGTACCCCTTTTCACTGAACTTTTACATTGTTTCAAGAAAGATTGGAGACTACTATGTAACCTGTCGTTGCCAACTGAAAAGAAGGAACAATAAAGAAAGAAATAGAGCCTACTTTATTAAAATCGAAGACTAGGCCTTGACATTGGGTCCACGGAATCTGATCGTTTGAAACTTCAGTCCGACAGACTGCATTAGAAGTGTCGTGCACGTAATATTAAACCATAGGCTAAGCACGATTTCCTAAAATAAACCTGAAAACGAAATAATCCTGAAAACGCCTTGGTTAGGCTAGGTCTTCTTCCTGCCATCTTCGAAAATTCCTCCTAAGGCGTGCTCCGATTATCATCACGATCATAAAAAAGGACTTTCTTTCAGATTTGGAGGGGAATCAATTTTTGCTGGTGTTGGTGCAATGTAAAATTAATAAAAATAATGAGAATAAACAAAACCAAAAATAAAGTGGATCGAGACTAATTTCGTCAACTGCATATTTTTTTTTTAACAAAATCCATTTTAGAAGCATCCCCTGTGTTCTCGTTGTTTTCCGTACGCGTAGTCCGCGTGGAGTGACTCCCTCTATTCTCGCCGTTCCCTTCGGTTCCCTCGGGGAACGGCGAGAATACGGCTCTAGCCCGAACACCATGACATAATCAGCCTAATGTTTCTATTATTAGCCCACCCAGCTATTTACAAAGTTTTGTTGCAGATGCTTGAGCTCGTCCACCATGGATACTCCTACGCCAGCCGTTCTGCCGACGTCCGCTATCAATTTTGCAAACGCCTTTTGAAAGAGCTTAAAGATTTCACAGCCAAGTTTATCCCGCACATGGAAGAAGAAGAAGAAATATTTCAGCCCCTTCTTATGGAGTGCTTCGACTATGAAGAGCTCAAGTCCTTGAAAGAGTCGGTGATCCATGAGCATGAGTCGTGGAAGGAGAATTTGTTTTCCGGTGGTTCGGCTTTATCGAGGCTGGAGACACTGTTTATGTAAGTTGGGAAGGGGGTGGAGTGGAATATCATTAATGGCCATATACCATAACAAAGCAAACAAAGAAAAACACAACAAATATTAAAACGCGCCATGGACACACGTCCCCGAGGAGCTCCCTCCTGGCAGGAAGTCAGCTGAAGAGGGGTCAAGCTGCATTCCTGATTAGCATATCCTCTTTCTCTTTTCCTCTTCTTCCTCTCAGTTTCACAAGTGTGGTGTTTTATGTAGTTTCAGCTTAGTCTCGCTTTGCAGCGTTTTTTTTTTTAATTTTGCTTCATGCCGTTTTATTTGCCCATTCCGTGTGCTGTAGTTTTGAACCTGAAACTACGTAGCTCATACTACGAACTACCTCGCAAATGTAGTTTGACGTAGTTTGACTAGTAATTTAAGACAAAACAAGAGCCAAACTACAAACTTCGAAAAGACAGAAGTGAAAAAGAAAAAACACGCAATTTCACTTTAAAAATATTTTGTGCTGTACTTTTTGCAATAACTAGATTTGCTAAGAAAAATCAATGAAAAACATTCAAAACATTATTTTTAAGAAGCAAAACGAGTAAAAAAAAGATACCACAAAAACTAAATTAAGCTTAAAACACACCGAGAGGTTCCCTACCGCCATGGGATACCTCTGCTGTGGTGGCAAAAAAATAATAACAAAAAAAACCTTGACTCAATATTTCTTTTAATACATCAAAACCACCACGCCTCCCAGCTTTAAGTCCTGGCCTGAGCGAAATTCGATAGTGCAGATACGCTTTGGACCTGTGTTTTACAACGTCCTCTGGCTGTGCAGCATCTGCGGGAGGCAAGTTCACGGCTCACGCTGCACATCCGCAGGGGTCTGTAGAGGCAACGAGGCTGTAGTCTGTTGGAAGTAACGTGGCCGATTTCTGCAATAGAGAAATCCCATAAAATGTTTCGCGTCTATCCTCCGTTTCGGAGAGCTGGACGTCTGGATAGAGTCGACAAGTGCCTGCCAGAAAACCGCCAATAACATGGGACAAAAATTGGTATTTTCGAAAGACAGTGTTGCTGAATCATTCAAGATCACTTCGAGCAAGAGTTGTGCTTTAAAGTTTAACCGAAAAGGGCGGAGATAAGACAGTTAACCATCACTTATTCAGTCAAATTGACTCGAAGGCTTGATGAAGATGCGTTACTTCGTTGCTCTGCTATTCACGCATGATCGATTTTCGTATAGTCGAATTTCTTTGACGGGTTTGAGGTCACTCCATGCGCTTGTACCTGTGTCGTTTGCTTGACGAACACGGTTTACGAAAAATTTGTGGTCACGCATTGAGCAGTCCACCTGGCGCACTGTCAGCCACAGAAAATCGGCGTTTGTTTGAAATTCATGTTGTCCGCGTGATAGTAGAATTTGCGTTGTGGGGACGGCCGTAGATATTCTGAACGTCACTACTAGAGCAGATAGGGGAAAATCGAAACACCCCTAAGCAGAATCCAAATAATTCAGTGTATTCAGTTAAATGATAAAAACAAATAACTTGGCTTTTCAGTTAAACTTTAAAGGCTCATCCTAACAGTTTTTCTGGATCATCAGCTGCACTTGCAAGCACTAAGGATTTAGCAAATCAACTATCAACTCTCTCAACTTAGAACATCTGAGCAGAAACACTATGTATCAATATCAGTATCATAATCATAATAAAGTATCAATATCATAATTATAATAAAGTAGTCTTGTTTTCCGCTTTTGTGACCTTTCTCTTGAAATGCGGCAGGATGTCCCGGTGGTCATCTGAGCATACACATTTTTTTTTCCGGAAATTCGTAACCAGCCCGTGACGTCTTTCATTTAGTGTTTGTAGGTCCTTTGCAATGTTCGTCAATTTCAGGGCTATCTCCGATCTCGCCACTAAGAATGAAGATATTCTTCACGCGGAAGATTGCGCTGCGGTCGCCGTTCCTGAGCCGCCGTCCCTTGTTGAAGCGCTCCCGTCGGAAATTTTGATGAATATTTTCCGGCATCTCGCGCCGCCGGATCGCGGAAGCTGTGCGAAAGTCTGCACAAGATGGAATGAAGTAGTGTACAGTCCGAGGATGTGGCCGGAACTGTACATTACCAGCTGGGCTCATGGTAAGTCATTTGGTGGTATTCAGTCAGTAATGTTATCTTCAGTTTGGTGGCTGGTATCACCTTGAAGTGTTTATCTTGCCTGTAATATCCATGCAAAATACTGCGTACTCGGTGCATCCATTCTTAAACCAGGAGACTCGACAACCAATCGTCGCCAAACATGGCGTGACAAAAGTGTTCAAGTTTACTTAGTTTTCCTTGGAACTCCATTTGTGGGTCGGTATCATCCAACGCCCATGTTGTGACGGTGGATTTTTCTTTCTTTTTCAGGTTCCTGGGTTTATGCTGGGATGGACTGCGAGAATTATTTAAGTGAGATCGCCGCGCCATCTAACCGCCAGAACGTGTCGTATGAGGATTTTGAAGAACTAGGTGGCACCGTCGTTCCCTCTAGTAAATTGATTGAATATCGCTGGTTGGAAACATCATTTATTGATAGGTAAGTTCTTATGGAAAAGACATGATCAGATTAGATAATATTTATTTACTGTTGGAGATGACCGATTGACCGTATGAGATAATAAGTATTTGACACGAAAAATGCACAAGGAAAAACAAACACATTATCTTCAACTTGCACCTGTCCCAATGGACGAGGGCTATCATAAGAAAACCCCGCCGTCTGTATAGTATTGATTGATATTGTGGTAAAAATGGGGTACAATAAAAAAATGTGGTCGGTAGGATGATTGTTATTAACACACTTGTATGCTACTCACTATAGTCTCAGAATACTCACAAAAGCAGAAAATCAGATTCGCTCCTTAAGGCAACAAGCCAGTCAATCTCTCCCGCTCGTTTAGTATTCAGTAGCTCACATTAGACTGGTCAGATTAAGGGACACACCTTTTCTCTGTGAAAATAGTGTGATTTTCAAACGGAATTTTACATTACTGAATGACACAGATTGCCTACTGCCGAATATTTAACTATATTTTTACTTACTTACTAGCCCAATGTTTCTCTTTTTATTAATGCAGAATTGATTGTCCGGTGAATAAAGTACTTAAAACGGAAAAGTCAGCTAGATATTCTTTGGTGATATTTCGGCCCTTCTTGGCAAGGGTCATCTTCAGGCTAGTAGCTGGAAGAGACGAACCTGCAATCAGGTCAGGGGACACACCTTTTCTTCTTGAAAATATGGTGCTTTTTAAATTCATAGATTGGAGGCTGGTTTTGCCTAAGAACCCTCTAGTTCCATGTGGTGACTGACCATCGTCCGAGAAGCCAGTCCGCGCGGTACAAGCAAAAACGCGAACACACAGGGAGAGTCCCCGAGGGTCGGCTAAAGCACAGCCTTCATGGTACACCAGCCTTCATTCTACAACAAGGACTTGAATGCGCTCGAAAGGATCCAATGCCGGATGCAGTATTGCTAGATCGTTGTAAAAAAATAAGCCGGCCTCTGAAAAAACACGCAAAAAATACGCCAGAAAAATTTAAACCTCCAAAAACTCAATGACAAGTTTTTGGGGGTTCTGTATTGATAGCACAGAACCCCAAAAACTTTTCAGCCTTCCGTCGCAATGATTAAAACGACGTAAAAAGATGATTTTTCTGAAAACAGCCGGTTTTTGGTAAAGATAGTCCCATTTTTCACATTACGCCAAAAAATACGCCAGTTAAAAAGAAAAACAGCCACGTTTTACGCCACACGCCATTTGCAAAAATATTCACGCCAGTCTCCGACAAAATCCGCCAGTTTGGCGTAAAATCCTCCAATCTAGCATAACTGGCCAACTGTTGCCACGCCTAGAAAAACGCTGCATACGAAGAAAATGCTGAAGATTAAAAAAATACCGGCATTGTCTTAAAGTCTACACAGGGGAGATCTAATTGAATGATAAAAGATTTGGAGTGAAGCCAGCGATAGCTGGCTCTCAGGCGAACTTCTTAGCCTACTCTCAACCCCAACAACCTCAGGGGACCATTAGTTCAAACTTAGCTGTCAGCGCTTCAAGAATGACATAGACAGGTGGAAGTATGGAATCGCATTATGGAGACGTGTAACTAAATTTAGTCCACGTCGTTGCTAGCCCATCAGTCGACGCCTACAAAAATGAACTTGACGACCAGTTGGAAACGACATGTATTGTGCTAAGTTTTGTAGAGGCTTGCGCATTCTTTTACTATTAATGATTTATGCGACAAGCCGTATGGCTTACTCCTTTATTGAATAAAATAAATAAATAAGTAAAGTTTTTGTTTTCTGTTTTTTCTAGCATACTGCCTGAACTTATTCCGCGGATTGGGTCCGACGTCAAGAAGCTCGTCTTGTCCTGCTGCAAGGGGCTTACCAATGCTCAGCTAAATTCGATTCTGATCATCTGCCTGAACGTTCAGTATGTCGACCTCAGTTACACGGACATCACAGACGGAGCCTTCCGAAAGTAAGTTTTGGTCTTTTGGGTTGGCGGTGGGGCACACTCATGTTAGGAACACAATCCTCACAAATAACCAGTACCCAGGCCCGTATCCAGGAATTTATTTCGGGGGGGGGGGGGGGGTGCCCGCGAAATTTATTTCGGGGGAGGGGGGGTTTGCCCACGGGTCGGACCAAAAAGTACAAAAAATACATAGATCAGAGGTTAAAACCTACAAAAAACTATTACTTTAATGGGTTTCGGGGGGTCAAACCCCCTAACCCCCCCCCCTGGATACGGCCTTGCCAGTACCGCATGTGGAAAGGTCACCTGCAACAGTATGACTGTTTCCGTGGATTTTTAAGTGACCTTACCTCCAGCCTTCAACAAAATCCGATCCATGAAGTTTGCTGTATACCGTGTCATCTAATCAACAGGACCAGGTTCGCTTAGGTAAGTACAGTTTATTTACAGACAGTTAAAACACCCCTCGCACTGTTTACTGTTTATGGTCCAGTATTTTGTAAAAAATTATACTTTTAAACTAGGCTCTGCTTTTTGGAAACTACCCACAGCTTTGTCTGTTTCAAGCCTTTTTCCACGCCCATAAATTACTAGCAAGAACACGGCAGAAATCAGATAACCGGTTTCACGCATCAATAGCATGATAGGTGAACACTCGGCGGGAGCATAATACGCATGGACAAAAGCGAAGCGTGGCAAGTGCGATAATCAGTGAGGTGTCGTTAGTGGATTAGAATATGAAATTTGGGTCTCCGGGTTTGAGAATTAATTGATGCAATTACGGAAGTAGGTGGCATTGGCATCATAGGTACGAGTTCACTGAACCTTTAACCAATAACTCCACTGGTGAGCTGATACCTACTGATTAATAGGCTACTCAAACACATTATAAATTGACTTTATGTACTACAAGTTGTGTATCAGTGAGATTCCATCGAACATGCTCTTCGTTTATAGTGAATGCAGGGTTGATGCTCTAATCTAAATATAATCTGATGACAATGACTTAAACAGTAAATTTTGAAGCACAGCCCTGCCCATTGCCAGGCCTTATGTTAGCCCTAATATGTTAGGGCCATAAAGAGCTAATGGTGTCACTTTTTTTATGAATAAAACTGAACTGAACATCTCTTACTAGAAACGGCGTTTTCACGATAAGCTGGTCCGGGAATTTTGTTTAAAAAATACTCGTACTTGCCTCTTGCAATTAGGGATTCTCGTGTTAGCGCTTGTCGACTCTGGCCGGCCGTCGCATAAAAATACTTGGAAATAAATCGGCGACAGGGATAATATTGCAGATAAATTAAATTAAAATAAATTAAATTAATTTCTAGTGCCGGGTTTTTTCCTGACGTCCCAAGACAAAACAAAAGTTATCGTCTAACAAATTTCGGCTAGCAAGGAAAAGCGAAAAATTGAAATAAAGTGATTCACAAGGATTTTGTAAAGAGGCAGATTTCAGAAGTTAGTAGACCACGTACATCGTCACTGGGAATGTGAGAACAGTGAAAAGCAAGAAGAGTTCTTTAATTAATGGGTCTTCGATATTTTGAAAAAATAAACATTTTATTTTATTTTTTAATTTGAACCACACTTTCTCCGGTGCGTTGCGTTGATTGATCGGTTGTTTGTATTTTGGTCGAAGTGTTGGTGCTAATTCATATCTCTTTTTTTCATTCATTTAATATACGCTTACCTTTTAAAATGAATTGAATGTAGGGTGTGTGAAACTATCGTCTAATTATTGGTCAGATTTGGACCTATTGTTTATATATTATTATTCTTTGTCTACTTGCCAGCTTTGGCGGATATAAATAAATGAAATGGAATGTTTTGCCACCGCACAACTGTATTTTCTTGTGTTCTTAGTCCCCCCCCCTGTATTTATATTTGTGTCAACACTGTGCAGCGTAAAAATTTAATCAAGTGATGAAGAAACGTGACCAAGTCAATGAAATTTGCAGTTTATCCATGCATTGCTATAAAACTGGTTATTGTTGCTATTTCCGTCTACCGTGTTTGCCAATTACTATTCAGGACATACTCGGAATACCATACAAGGGCAGCCCATTGACAGTATTGATGGCATACCTATGGTTATGTTAAAAAAAATATTGTTGGCGTTTGTGCCTGTAATTCAAGGTTCAAGGCTATTCTAATTTACAAACTTAAATATATCCTCATTTAATTTCGCTGCTGAGAGCAAAGCTTGAGGGCACACAAAAAATAAACAGACGAAAAATAACTTCAACCAAGAGCAAATAATCTGACAGAATCTCCGTCTCCCTATCTCTGTAATATGACTATGCCGAGTCGAATATTTCCCCATACCCTGTCCGCTACGAACGGGCGGAGGTTAGTAGCTTCGCGCCACATCACGTTTCGTACCCTCTACTCTACAAATAGCTAAATCGCTGTGAAGCACGCCGTGAGGAAATAGAACTCAAAGCTGATTGGTTCTATGGGACGCGCATCAGAGCGGTCAGCGCGCGGAGTACGCCTCCTGCACTATTATTTCTGCGATGAGCAACGGTGAAGACGGAAGATGAGTAAACGGGTATCAACATCAGCTCAAAGCTAGAGTAAATACCTCTAGGTCTCACAATTAATTATAATTACATTTAATTACAATGATAACTACATGAGGAAGAAAAACAGTAGACAAAGATGGGAATACCAATAGACTATACTGTCAAAAGTTTCATAACGAATAACAAAAAGACGCGCGGTTTCAACAGATAACACTTCGGATGTTAGCTTCTTTGTTTTTGAAACGATACGCATTAAACGGCCGAAACACCACTTAAACAGCCGAAACACCACTAAAAACAACAGCTGGCTTTTTTGTTTGTGATCATGAAATCGGGAAAGTCAGCAGATGCTTTTTCGGCGCTTTATTGGTTCTTCGTAGCAGTGCCTATATTACACAACGTTTAATGCATAACGTTTTCAAATTCATAAGAGATAACATTTCTCAAGTGTTATTTGTTGAAACTGTGCACCCGACGAAAAATTATCTCAAAGTAGTAGTAAGTTGTGCGAAAAAGTAGCATGCAGTACCAGCTGATGCTACTACATGCTACTATAGCAAGACTTGGATGCCACTGGAGCAAGGCGGGATGCTACTGAATGAATACTACTGCCTAAGACTAGCTCAGTTTGAGGCACATCAGATTTTAATATTCTGTACTACTGCATATCAAGACATGCAATTTTTTCGTACAACTACCATACAACTACACAGGCTACAAATTTTTCATCGGGCATCCTCGTGTTGTCTATTATGAAACTTCCGACAGTGGAAAGATTTTATTATTTGTCTGTAATTAGAGAATTTGGCCTCACTTCCGAAATAGTGTCGTTCTTACACTAGTGAAGATATGGAGCCCTACTGAATACTTGCATACTATGTACTACTACCGGTAGGGAAACAAGATCAAAGATTTCGATGGGATCCCAAAAACTTAATATTTGATCCAGACAATTGGGTCTTGTAGATATCCAGTCTTCGCCAGACTACATGAACATTTTTAATATTAAAACATAGAAACAGATTAAGGTCAATAGCGTGGACGAAATTGATCAAAACTTCCTGCCTTAGGCTATACTACTGTCAAATTTCTGGTTTCAGCCGGATTCCGGTCGAAGGATATGTCCAGGTAGAAAATGATTGTCATATACGGACTCATCAGGTCTGCCTACCCCTAAATCGACTATCACATTAGCTTTTAAAACCAGATCCAGTCTTCGCCAAGCTAATCATCTGAGAAAATCAAGTTCAGATATACCTTTATAAGCCATATCTATTTTGACCATACTGATCGAAACTTCCTGCTTTACTTCCGCTTTACTTCCTGCTTTACTTCCGCCGAATTCCGAGCGAACTACTTGTCCAGCCAAGAAAAGATAGTTCAGAAACGAATTCAGCGCATCTCCTTATCCCTATAAAGAACATCTAATCAACTTCAAATAAAACCTTAACTTATAAAAAAATCCGGTTTCAACCGGATTTCGGACGAGCTATATGTCCGGGTAAAAAATGGTTGTCATATACAGATTCACCGTCTCTTCTTACCCTCAGATCTGTCATGTCATCTAATCAACTTCTAATACAAATTTTACTTTTAACAAATTTTCCGGTTTCGGCCGGTTTTTGGGCGAACTACTTGTCCGGCGAGGAAATGGTTTTCACCATCGTGTTCAGCATGTCTTCTTACCCCTAAATCGAACATCTAATTAACTTCAAGTAAAACTTTTGCTTTTAACAAATTTTCCGATTTCGGCCGGATTCCGGGCTAGCTACTTGTCCGGCGAGAAAATGGTTTTCACCATCGTGTTCAGCATGTCTTCTTACCCCTAAATCGAACATCAAATCAACTTCAAATACAAATTTTACTTTTAACAAATTTTCCGGTTTTCACCGGATTCCGGGCGAACTACTAGTCCGGCGAGAAAATAACTTTCATATTCGGATTCAGCGTGTCTCCTTACCCATAAATCAACTATCTAAAAAGCTTTCAAAAATTTTTTTGTTTGCCCCTTAATTTGAAACCCCTCCCCCACCCTCAAATACAGGGCTACAGAGCCCATCTTCGAACTTGACCTGTACTTTGACCCAAGCAATCCTCCCACCAAGTTTCATCAAAATATCTCAATCCCTTCGAGAGTTATCGTGCTTACAGACAGACGGACAGACGGACAGACGGACAACTTTTGCGATGTCATAGGTATCCGTCACTAACGTTTTGGGATCCCAAAAAGTAATTAGTAAAATGTGCTATTGCAGATGGTTTGAGCGCTGAGGTAGGCTATTCTAGAACGTAAGGGACATGAAGTTACAGAATTGCGAGATGTCAATTATCATAATCATATGCGTCATTTTTGGGATCCCAAAACGTAAGTGGAGGGATACCTATGACATCGCAAAAGTTGTCCGTCCGTCCGTCCGTCTGTCCGTCCGTCCGTCTGTCCGTCTGTCCGTCTGTGAGCACGATAACTCTCGAAGGGAATGAGATATTTTGATGAAACTTGGTGTGAGCATTCTTTGGGTCAAGAGTAAGGTCGAGTTCGTAGATGGGCCCTGTAGCTCTACATTTAGGGGTGGGGGTTCAAATTAAGGGGCAAGCACAATTTTTTTAAACAGCTAATGTGATAGTCGATTATGGGGTAAGAAGACACGCTGAACACGAATATGAAAACCATTTTCTCGCGGGACAAGTAGTTCGTCCGGAATCCGGCCAAAACCGGAAAGTTTGTTAAAAGTAAAAGTTTGTTTGAAGTTGATTAGATGTTTGATTTAGGGGTAAGAAGGCATGCTGAACACGAATATGAAAACCATTTTCTTGCCGGACAAGTAGTTCGCCCGGAATCCGGCCAGAACCGGAAGTTTGTTAAAAGTGGAAGTCTTATTTGAAGTTGATTAGACGTTCGATATAGGGGGTAAGAAGGCATGCTAAACACGAATATGAAAACTGTTTTTTCGCCAGACAAGAATTCGCCCGAAATCCGGCCAAAACCGGAAAGTTCGTTAAAAGTAAAAGATTTTTTTGAAGTTGATTAGATGTGCGATTTAGGGGTAAAACGAGATGCTGAATCCGTATATGACAATAATTTTTTTGCATGACATATCGTTCGTCCGGAATCCGGTTGAAACCGGAAAATTTGTGATAAGTTAAATTTTTATTTGAAGTTGATTAGATGTTGGAAATAGGGGTAACTAGATACGCTGAATTCATTTTTGAGCTTTAGTTTTGCGTCGGACAAGTAGTTCTGGAATTCCGCCAGAAACCGGAAAATTCGCAGAAGTAAGCCAGGATCGTTTCAATCGATTTATAGGGGTAAACACACAAGCTGAATCCATATCAGAACTTGGTTTTCTTAATGATTAGCTGTTTGGCCTTAATCTGTTTCTAAATTTTAAGAGTATAACTGTTCATGCAGTCTGGCGAAGACCGAATCTGACGAAGACAAAACCTAATTGTCTGGATCAAATATCGAAGTTTTGGGATCCCATCGGAACCTTTGGTCTTGTTTTTAAATAGCTTAGACCAGGATCGTAGTTGCAGTCGGATAGTTCAGATTTTTTTTCGTAACAGACAATAATACGTGGTATTGGAAACGGTGATAAATTGATACATTAAACTGTATATACCCTTCGTAAATTTGCAGAAACAATCGAGAATGAAGTACATTTACGCTTAAAGCCGGAGGGTCATGGCTTCAAAAAAGTGGTTGTACTTTTACGCTGTCAGCGCCATAGTACTACACTGGATATATACCAATACCGTATTTAGTCATGGGTCCAGGTATGTTTATAAACACCAACCTGTCCATCTATAGTAGGCGAATGTTAATCATAGTATTATGCCTTCATGCCTCCCTCAGTTTTTCGGGATCCCAAAACGTAAGTGGAGGAATACCCATGACATCGTAAAAGTTGTCCGTCTGTCCGTCCGTCTGTGAGCACGATAACTCTCGAAGGGAATGATGTATTTTGATGAAACTTGGTGGCTGGATCCTGTGGGTCAAGCAAGGGAAAGGTCGAGTTCGTAGATGGGCTCTGTAGCCCTACATTTAGGGATGGGGGAGGGGGTTTAAATTAAGGGACAAACAAAATATTTTTAAACAGCTAATGAGATTAAGGGGTAAGAAGACATGCTGAACACGAATATGAAAACCATTTTTTCGCCGGACAAGTAGTTCGCCCGGATTCCGGCCAAAACCGGAAAGTTTGTTAGAAGCAAAAGTTTATTTGAAGTTGATTAGATGTTCGATTTAGGGGTAAGAAGACATGCTTTCACTGGAGTGACTTTAAATCTGGAATTGAACATTTTCTGAACTTCGCTCCGTTAGTCATCGAAATGAACGCTTCTATTGAAATTCACCGGGGTGAACTTTGTCTGCCAGTTCATGTTAGAACATCAGGACTAGAGCCCAAGATGAGAAAATAAAAATCCCTTATCCGAGTCAAAATAGTTCAGTGCATTCCAATCCAAGATTAGCTTGCTTTTCAGTTGAACTTTAAGCTGAAACACCGTATTTTGAAACCTTATTCAGTTTTTAAATCTAGTTTCATTAGCTTTCTGAAGCCTTGAGTTAACATTAGAAATTCTTCGCTCAGTAGGCTACACGTTTGCACTGTTCCTACAGGTAAAAAGAAAGGTAATTAAGAGATCTGACTATGCGTTTTAGCATAATTATGTAAACATCCCTGATTCTTTAGCACGCATTGTTTGTTCCCTAGCCTTGTCATTCATTTGTCGTAGGCTGTGTATGCAGCAGTCGGAGGGCAAGATGACATATGTTATCTCGTTTGTGGTTTTGTCGGTAAAAGAAGTTCGAGGTTTGTTTGTTTAGGTGACTTGAATATTGCATTGACTAGTTCCCAAGGGGTTTCCAACTTAAAGGACCCCTCGTACTTGTTCTGCCTTTCAAGTATTGTTCAGAGTGGTGTAATGAGCTGCACAAGAGCTATACAAGTCAGCGGGAAGGAACGTGACGAGCGTGAATAAGAAAAATAGAAATAGATTATGTTTTCTCTTATTGAACTATAACCAAATTGCCATCTCTGTTTGGTTAAGAAACGATGACGTCGAAACTTATTACACCAGTTTGAACAAAGCAACAGATGAATCCCCATATGAGATAATAAGCTTCAGAAACGACTTTTTAACGCTTTTCCTGCCAGTCATCAGAGCAAATTTTGCCGAAAGCTTCAAGGTCTGTCTGTAATTCTTTCGAGGGAATGAGTAGCTCCGCAATTGTTTTATTTTGCACTTACGACTCTTTAGCGCTTTTTCTGCCAGTCATCAGCTCAATCAAATCTGCCGAAAGTTTCAAGGTCCGCGGACCATTCTTTCAGAAGTAAAGGTATGAGTAGCTTCAAAATGTCGGTTTTCAATTTGCAAGACTGTGCATATGCACAGGCCCATAATCCTGCATTAGTTGCGTTTTTTGTCGCTGTTCTGTTCGCTGTTTTGTCTCTGTTTTGTATTTTTCCCGTTTTTGCCAAAACACGGAACACGCTGTTTCTCATTTTCCCGTTTTTTTACGCTGTTCCGTGTTCTGTGTTCCGCTGTCTGTTTTGCAAAACACGGAACTTGCTCTCCTAGCATGTTCTATCACTGTTCAGATAGACAATTGCAGAGAGATTCGCAGACAGAAAAGAAAGAATTGCGGAAGTTAAGAGAGTAAGCGTGGACCCTACAGTATGGTTGTTTTGGAATTTAACTTGCAATTAAACAGATTTCCCCTAAGGCATGCTCAGGAACCTAAATTTGCGTTTTCGTCAGAACAGCGACAAAACACGAAACACGGAACAGCGTAAGCAAAATACCGTTTTTTATCCAAAACAGACAACTGTGAACACAGAACACGGAACTGGAACCAGAGACAAAAAACGCAACTATTGTGTTTCGGGCTCGTTTTCTTTAACTTTGCTTGCCCATTGTTTGATCACAGCGCGCAGTTTTAAAGTTTAACTGAAGAGGGCTAAGACCCGACAGTCTAGTTACACATCACGTTTTCACTTAAATAGGCCTGACAACCTGATGAAAATGCGTTACTCCATTTGTCTAATGTCCAGAGATAATGGATTTCATCGAATGAACGATCTTTCGGATTTGTGGTACCTACATGTGACTGTTCCTCTATGCTTGAAATATTTACCAACTAACCAACTAAAATATTAAGCAATTGCCGCAAAATAAGCGCCCGCTTATCGCCTTTAATCCTGCAAATGCAGGATTGTTTTTTAATCACCGCGTCTGGATAAATTTTGGGTTGTCATGAAAGCAGCCCACATTCTGAACGTCATTACTAGAGCCTTGTGTGAAAAAATGCAAAATCCCTTAGATGGGTTATAAGTTTAAGTACATTTAGGTATCAGATGTAAAAGTAAGCTTCCTTTTTAGTTAAATATTAAACATTTTGCGTCGAGTCCCCGCTTCGGGGGGGGGGGGGGACAGGAAGTCCGGACGGAACCGACAAGTTCCATAAAAAATAGTCGCCAGTTTCACGGGGCAATTATTGGTATTTGAAGGAAAAAACGCTATATCTGAAACATTTTACTATGGTATTATCATTTCGGATAGAAGTTGTCCCAGTAGGAGCCTCATCTGCCGTGAAGAGATCTAAATGCGGCAAATGCAAAAACCATAATTAAATGGGCAGGGGCGTCGCTATGGGGGGTTTGGGGGGGGGTTAGCACCCCCATCGAAGAAAGGAAAAAGCTAAAACGGGCGCTCGCAGAGCGCCCGACCATAAACTGGGCGCTGGCAGTGCACCCGGGAAAAGTCAGTAAGGGTAGTTCAGGATTACCAAGGCTTTTCTAAACCGACACGATGTGTTATGTACCAAGATCTCTCGATTCAACAAGATTGCTCGTGGCGTATATTTTCAAGAATTTGTTAGTTTCATGCAAAGGTGCTTTGTGTTTTAACAGAAAAGAATTTGGTGAAAAGAATTTTCCTCCAGTGCGTCACGTAACAATAAATCGGCTATGTGAGTCAGCAATGAAGGAAGATGTAAGGACAGGCCTGATTATTACAACGCGTCATTTGATTTTTATTTTGTTTTTTAACTGTAAATTGAGAACATGTCTGCTCTGTTTCAAGTTGTTTTTTCCTGGATTTCCTCTGTTTCAAGTTGTTTTTTTCCTGGAAAGGGTCACATTACCAACTTCCAGCTAAATGTGTCACTTTTCTCTGGATTTTTCGTGAACAAAGATAGACGGGCAGATCCGTGCTAAATGGCCCGTACTTTCATTTGGGATTCGAAAAGACGTTCTAACCCTAACGGACTGCAACAAAATTTGCCTGCGGCGCATTTTTGGGTTTCATCGCGTCTACTCATTCGGGTTTGCTTGGAATTTCGCGGCTTGGGCCATATTAAAAGCAAGATTTTGTTGGGAGGAAGTAGTGTTTAACCCGAAAAAAGTCATAGGTTACAACCAAAATTTTCGGCTGCGGCGCTCATTTTCATTCTGTCTGATATGCATTCGTCATCCTGTCTGGTATTAGCGGGCTGTGGGTTGAGCTTTTACGAAAACAAATTCCTCTGATTACGAATGAGCCTAGACGTATATTTTGAAGTCACCTTCCATGCCCAAGCCTTTCAAACCATCCCTGAGCTCGGAGATACGACTAGGCATTTCAGTCTTCAACGCTTGCAGTATCACGAGTTTTATCCATAGTTTGCGACGAAAAGCTGAAACGGGCGTCAGGGCGCCGGCAGGCGCCCAGCCACCCCCCTCGAGTTTTGGCTAGCGACGCCCCTGTGTATGGGTCATTAGAGTACGAGTCGAAACCGTGAATGGTGGTAAATACCCAGTGGCAAAAAATATTGGCATCCCTCGACACTAACCAGCCTCTGTCCGGTAGATGAGCAGCATTCAAAGACCGTGTTCTACTCTACCGTGAATGGTGGTAAATACCCAGTGGCAAAAAATATTGGCATCCCTCGACACTAACCAGCCTCTGTCCGGTAGATGAGCAGCATTCAAAGAGCGTGTTCTACTCTACCTACCGTACCCTAGTTACTACGCATGACGTCACGAATTCTGGCTTTTCGCCGTCAAGGCTGGAACGATTTTTCTATTTTTCAGCAAAATATCATGCCACGGGCTAATCCGACCAATCACGTTACGGAGATGCGTAGTTACCACGCTTTACTACGCTCCCGAGCATGGTAAGCAAATAGTTACTATTAGTTACTATTTCGAGAAGGTTGGAACGGTCAGCGTACAGTAACTTTTGACGAGGTTGGAACCATCCTAATAGTTACTATTGGTAGAGGGGTGGAACACGCTCAAAGAAATGATGTTGACATTAATTTAAAATTTGAAGTCATGTCTTGCGTTTTTCTGAAGAAGGAAAAAAATCTCTGTGGTCGTTTACATTTTATGATAAACACATTCATTCATTCATTGTAACAATAAAAAACGTCGACGTTTGAGTAACCTCTTCCGGTATACCGAAGCTTTGCATACGACTGGTTACAAAGTTGACCCTTTTCAGTTTGCAAAAGTGATAGTCAATACAAACCTACCAGTTTGACTGGTGGAGCCAGAATCCTGGGCTATGGGTCGAGTCGCATAGTTGACCGTCTCAAAACTGTAAAAGGAATGACACACACAGACCAGTTCTACAGATGGTGCCAGAATACTATGGCTGTTTTTGTTTACACTTCCCTGGAATTTGGTATGTTATAAAAGAGCAGACCTACTAGTCACCAAAATCTGGAAGTATTTTAGATCTGTAACCTCTTGGAAACCGAGAAAAAAAATATTTGTTTTTTAAATATTGTTTGATGATGATGATGATGAAATTTTATTAACGCACTAAACAAGGCGAAGGAAATAGCAGAGTATAAATAAAGAAAGGAAAAATTACAGTGAGCTTTCGATAACATAGTAAGTGCACAGGAACAAACAAACAAAACACAAAAAAGGGACTAATCCGGTGTAAAAAATCGTCTTCCCAGATGGAAAGTGCTAAAATGGTCTAGGGCAGAAACGTTGAGGTCCTGAGCTATGGAGGATAGCTTCGCGCAAGGGTCAGACGATAAAAAGTTTGCAGTTATGAGGGAGTTTCTGTAGCGACGAGGAAGCTATACAAGAAATTTACAATATTTGAAATAGAAAAGTCCTGATACGTTTTAAATCTTTTCGTCTCAGAATGCCGAAAATTCCAGAAAGGTTACGAACAGAGGGAGAACAAAAACTATTATACAAGTTATCAAGGGCTTTTCGGTTTTACCCATAGAACAAGAGCTGAAAGCCCATAAGGTACTTGCAAGGGTAGTTAACTTGTATTTAGCTAAAGGTTGTATACAGGCATATACGACATTTTCTGTCGTCGATTGTCGAGCCATCCGGATCGGATCGCAAGTTCGAGAGTTAATCCCCCCTCCAACTCCCCCGCAGTGCCCGGATCTGGTACGGATATGTAAATGAACACATGGGGCTTTGACTGCTCCCCCTTGGATTCCTAGTTGTGCCATCTACAATCCATATCGGAAGCAGGCACGAGGGGGAAGGCCCTGGAAATTTGTGATGGGGTGGATAAATAGGGACGGAACTTTGCGGACAGGACTATCGTATACTTCGGCGGGGATCCAAGGGGGTCTTGGAAGAGCCCCCGACCTTGACAGCGCGAACCTTAGCTGATATACATACTAACTACCCTTGCAAGTGCCGTCTGAGCCTTCAGCTCGTGTTGGCATATTTAGGCTAAGCTCTGCGATCCGGCTTCGTATCCCATCATATTTTAATGTTAAATTGACGACAAACCCATATGTGGTGTTTTCACTGGGAAACTTAATTTCGATTGAATTCTGTTCCATTCAGATTCCTCTGGTTTACTGACAGTAGGCTCATATTATAATATAGTGCCCAAAAATAGGCCATGAGCCTCTAGAGACATGACATGTTATCGTCTTCTTGTCCGTCATATCCCTGGTGTTCCTCATTCAGAGACAAAACAAGACGATCATAAGTTTAACAGTGAAGTTTCAAGTTCCTATTACCTTGGTACCATCTTCGTTTGAATATTTTTTGTGACGAACAACCGCAAATAAAGCCTTATACTATGTATGGGCTAGGCTTCTCGTGACTAACGCATATCACGTGTAAAGATTTGTAAATGCTCATAAAATTGCCGGTTAGTCCATAAATACAGTAGTATGCGATAGGCTGTCAGAGAGGTTGCCCAGAATGGTGAAGGAAACGCTACTATTTTTTTCGTGCTCCGTCCGCCGTCACCATTTCATTAATTTTTGTTTGTTTTTTCGCTTGACTGTAGGCCTTCCAAATTTTTTCTGATTATTTTTTTAATTACGATTTGCTGCAGAAATCTGTTAACTAAAATCGGGCCTGAGAGTAAAACGATCAACTTAGTAGGCTATAGATACGCTAGGAATGGTCAGGGAACAGTTGTGTTTACTTTATTTTATTTGTCTGCCATGGCCCTCGGAATTTTTGCATATGGAATTATGTTATACTCTGTTTTGTCAGTAAGCGCTATGATAAGTTTTTCAAAGCTTAGCTACTTTCATTTCGTTAGCCATTTATCGGTTATAATTTGCTACAAATTTGCCGCTTTGAAACTGGACGTAGAAGTTCAGCTTCTGGCTGAAGTTCGACCATAAAAGGGGCAATACTCAGTAGTTTTCAAGTTTCGTATGAAACCTCGAGCAAGAAAGATAGTAAAAACGAAAGAAGAAATTTAAAATATTGCGGACAATTTCAATTTCAGCTAAACGTGCATTTCCATGGCTAAAAACGCTAAGCCTGAAAAAGTTACGGCTGAAGAAAGTAAGATTCTGTCATTTTTAGTTTATTTTTTAGCAGTTGCTTACTTTGTTGCTATATATTTCAAGCATAGAGGGACAAGCACTTAGAGGTAGTACAAATCCGATAGAACGTTCATTCGATGGAATCGATCGTGTGTGGATAGTGGACAAACGAAGTATGCATTTTATCGGATTTTCAGGCCTATTTAAGTAAATAAGTGATGTGTAACTAGACTGTCGGGTTTCAGCCCTATTCGGTTAAACTTTAATCATTGAATAATAAGCTATGCAGAGGCGTTATTCGCCAAAATGAATGGGGGGACAAGGTATTTACGCCTCTGAATAGATGTAAAATCTGCGATTTATGAGCATCAGCATGGAATAAGCGAGGGGTCAACGACTCTCGTTTTTTATGTACACCATTCCGGAATAACGGAATAATCCTGACCATTCCGGATTATTCCTGGCCATTCCGGATTATTCCTAACCATTCCATATATCCTCCCATAAATATCGAGTTTGGTAATTCTCCAACTTTTGTTTAGTCCGCATTTATTTCACCCCGTTCGGTCTGTCCTGCGGCGAACGAGGGGTCGACGACTCTCATTTCTTATGTACACCATTCCGGAATAATCCTGACCATTCCGGATTATTCCTGACCATTCCGGATCATTCCTTCGGGACGCTTACACCATTCCGGGAGAGTCGTCGACCCCTCGGGAGTAAGTCCATCCTTGCACATATTATCACTGTTTGCCCATATTTACAGCGACTGGTGAGAAATGTATCCGATCAATTAATTTTAAGTATGCATTTGTATTTCTGTTCTTACTCGTAATTTCGCGAAAACGCCTGGGTGGGTGGCGGCGTTCTGGGTCATTATCTCAGTTTAAAAAGCTTCATCAGAGTTTGGTGAGATGCCCTCTTAAGGTCCCCTTTTTGCAAGTGCGTGTCAAAAGTTAAATCACTTTGATTCTCGTAGTTTTTATTTTTATTTTGGGGGTTGGGCAAGACCCCTCCCCTACACACAAAAAAGTTACGCCTGTAAATTGCAAGGTAAATCAGTTGGTAGTATGAGTGTTTCATGCCTGAAGTCATGGCTGGTGTTTATGGCGACGTATGTAACTATGGTGATAGGTTTGTTTCAGGCAAAAGCTGAAGATTGGATTAGTCCAGCTTTTTTCTGAGCTTTAAATTTTATTCTGATAGATTCACTAAAAATCTCATGAACCCTCTGCGTCTCTCCAAAGTTTTGTCGACCGGTTTCTGCCACCTCCTAAAATCAGTGAGTTAGGTGATTGGTAGTATTAATGTCACCAGACAGGTTTCTCGCTATTTTCTTCCTTCTACTGGTTTTAACGGAATAAACTTAAAGGCTCGAGAGGTCGTTGGCCGAAGACTCCAAGGCTTTTTGCTAGATTGGCTTTAAAGCTTATTTAGTTGGCGACGAACCCGAATTTGTTGAATGTTTGCTAACGTACGTGTCCAGCCTGTAATTAACTTCCGGGATGCTAGTGTGTGTAACCAGCTTAAAGTATGAGTGAGTTGATGGCGTGAAAAAAGGGAGAAGCTAGTACCGGTGGACAGGCGTGATTATTGCAAACACTACTGTACCTTTTTCTTCGTAAAAAAAACCTAACATCATCCAACTTAATTGCTAGCTATCAGAATTATTATGATCCCTTCTTGCCAATAATTCTGCCAATTCCGCCTGTTCATTGGGTCGAGCAGTACCACTCATAACCCATTATTTTCATATTTTTCAAGAACGACACTCTTCCTAATATAACATATCTCATACACTTTTATTTGTATGCAAAAGTTACAACCAGTTTCTCTCTATATGATATGATATGACATTTATTACGCTAAATGCCCAAGGGCCATGGCAATACAAAGAAAAACATACAACATAACTAGAACAAACACTTAAATCTACAAAAAAAAAATCTCTATGAGTCATAGACAACTTGAGGAATCTGTCCACTTTCCTTATAATGACAAAACATTCACTCTTCAACATTCGCTCCATCCATTCCTGATCACACTCATTTTCTCCAAATATTTATCTCCTTAAATCATTCAGTTCCCTACATTCACACATAATATGTCGCACGCACTCGTTCGTATCTCGACACATCGGGCAGAAGTAATATGTAATAACACCAGTACACCGTGCAGTCCCATGATATCAGTCCTATCCTACCCAGTGCCAAAATTTTCTGGTATTCCCCTGATTTTAAAAGAAAAAAGTTCCAACCGTGCGATAACAATTGTTATCGCAGGTCGCCCTGCGATAACAACTATTATCGCCCTTGGAAAAAGAGTTTATCTTTCCCATGTGTTGCCGTCCAGAAAAAGACGGTGTTTGGAAGCCTGATTTCAGCCACTTTACACCCTAATTCAGTCCAGAGGAATCACCTTGCTTGTGAATCAACGTGTTGATTCAGGTTGGTAGTTAACAACCAAGAACCATTAGCCTAGGCAAACAGCCATGCCTCACCTCTTAGATCTTGGAAATTCTCATCTTGGAACAGACGTGGCTTAGCTCACAGCTCATGTGGTAAAATCCAACTGGAATTTGGCAAAACCAAACAAAAGCAAAGCACCTTTTCTCTATACATTACCACCATCATCACTCATATGTAAACGAAACTAGCTAAAGTCAGTGACTGCGGCCTGTGATTGGTCCAAAGTTACGTTTCAAAATGGCGGAGACGGATTTTTCCATCTCGTCTATTTTACGTTTTCAGCGTCTTTTCTTCCCAATTTCAACCCTAAGACGCTCTTATTACCGGCGTTATCACCAGGTGTGACTATAGGCGTTTTTCCGTGACACGATTATTATTGTGTGCCACATAATTCTGAGTGTTTTTCGCGGAACCACGATTGTGTGCCACACATTCGAGCCACAAGTTGAAACTCGTGGAAACGCCGTTTTGTCTATTTTTTTGGCGGCAAATTCAAACGTCTGAATGTATAAATAAAAACCATGTAAAATCTCAATAAATAGAACTCAAGGCTTTCGTCCTTACCATTCCGTGCAAAAAGAATCTTCAGTTTTATGTCCACATACTTTTATGTCCACATACTTGAAACAGTTTTTAATTTATTGTTTTGACGTTGTTTTGCTGCTAAATTTGAATTTTCCGCGAAAATCGAGCCACATAATCGACAATCACATCGGCAGTTTTTCGTCGAATTTGAGCCACAAAGCGAGCCACGAAAATCTTGTTGGTCACGGAAACACACGTTTGGGCCGCACAAAAGGCCGCGGAAACACTTTTTTCGAGCCACAATCGACCTACAAACTGTTTGTAGGAGCACGGAAAAACGCCTTGGAGTAGGGCCCGGGCATCATGGCTATTGTTATACGCAGACCGTCGTAACCATAAGGAATTAGTGAATCATTTTACTATCCTACGCATATCAAAGTGAAAAAACAAAGACAGTATGCACCTGAACAAACAACTAACTCGGCATGATTACTGAACACTTCGGTGCATTAGAATTAAGTGCATCGAATACCACTTGATTGAAATTACCATGATCCTTAATTGCGGCATATGTGTCAGGCACAGCGTGGTGTAGTCAATAGAAAGTAGGGTGATTTGGTGTCATGGAGGCAAGGTTATTAAATACTTCCAGTGTCCATAAAACGTATTTATTTTATTTATATTTTAAAGCAGAGTGGCGGGACCGGGCGGGATAATGAAAGAATGTGTCGTATGAAATTTGTATTTGTTTGAGACAATTATTAAGTCACCACTGGCATCCGAACAGACTAGATCACTTTAAACGCGAAACTTAGAAAATGAAAAATCAAATTTTCTACATCAAAACTTTGAAAATTTGGAAACAGTGACAAAACTTAAAACGATGAAAAAGTAAATTGACAAACGTTGTTGTGTTGTTATATTAACTGTATTATGTATGCTTGAATGTATGCCATTTAGTCTCGAGCCCTCTCAGCCTGCCCTCTCGAGCCCTGCCAAATTGACTCTTTATTTTGTAATAAGATTGTTGTTAAACAGAACTTGAACTTGAACCTCGGCCAGGGCTGACAGTGAGTCCTTTATATACTATATTTGAAAATTTGTCCTATATACTGAGTAAAGAAAAATATATGTTGTTCTGTATTTCAGCATTTGCTTTGTTAGTGATTATCTGAGTTGATTTCTCAAAATATGTTCAAAATCCCAAGTGACTACTAAATCATCTTTGACTGATTATTTTGTCTGTATTTTTTATCTCTAGTCCTGGATGTCATCTACTTTGTTTACTTCTTGTAATAAATCATTTCCATGTCATCATCATTTGTTAGCCTTAATTGACGTGTCGAAAGTATGATGATATGATTTCCACCCATTCTCGTTCCCGAAGAGATTCTGCACAGTATATCCTGGGGCCTCTAGTGGCATTGCACTGATTATCACGTTTGCCACCTCTGTTCTCTTTACGCGACGCATCAGGCTCCCGATCGAGAAGCTTATTGGTCAGAATGCCGGATATGAAAAATTTGCCACGTTTGTCATCCAAGTCAAGGGACATGGAAAGAGGCTAAAAACATCCGAAGCCCTGTGTAATTTGCTGTAAGAATAGCAAAATTTTAACTAGTCAACTATTATCTCAGTACATCTTAGCAGAAACACTACGCAATGAAAAATTACCTCAAAATAGTTGTATGAAGTTGTACGAAAAAGTAGCATGCAGTACCAACTGATGCTACTACATGCTACTATAGCAAGACTGAATGCTACTGGACCAAGGCGGGATGCTACTGAATACTACTGCTTAAAATTAGCCCAGTGTGAGGCACATTCAATTATAGTAATCTGTACTACTGCATATCAGTACGTGCAACTTTTTCATAGAACTACAGAGGCTATACATTTTTCATCGGGTATGTAGTGCGAGGTGTCCTTTAAGTCCCTCCCAGGCCTGACCTAGGTCTTTTCCAAATCTCACATAGAATGCATAATTAAGTAAATGTGTAACCGATACTGTTTTCAGTCTCCGGTTGAAAGACGGCTGCTCTCAGCTCACTCATCTCATCCTCGATGGATGCGAACGCATCACTGACGTCACCTTGGAGCGCCTTGGTGCCTGTTTCCTCACGCGCTCGACCTGCCACCAAGTGAGCGTGGACTTCTGCTGTTCCAAGCGGCGCAGAGTGGAACCAAATTCCAAAACATCACCTGGCTTAACCCATCTGTCAATCTCTGGGTGCAGTAAGATCACCGACTATGGACTCCGAGCCTTGGTGAAGGTTACTTTGATTCAGAAAAGCCTCGAGTATCTTGATATCAGCGGTTGCTTCAGTATCTCAGCGAAATTAATGAATGAAATTACCACTAAAGCCCCGCGTCTTCGACCGGAGAAGCTGTCTTATTGTAGCTTGGTACAGGATGGTCCCTACCAGACGGAGGCAAATGGCTGTCAGAACTTGGGCTGTGGCTTTCGAAGTTGCTGCTGCTTTGAGTAAAAGCTCTGGGTCAATCCATTTGTAGTGTGATTGCTCGTTGTGTAGTAGCAAGAACAAATAATCTGACAGAACCTCCGTCTCCCTATCTCTGTAATATGACTATGCGGAGTCGAATATCTTCCCATACCCTGTCCGCTACGAACGAGCCGAGGTAAGTAGCTAAATCGCTGTGAAGCCGCCGGTGAGGAAAAGTAGGAGACAAAGCTGAGTGGTTGTATGGACGCGCTCTGGAGCGTGTCAGCGCGCGGAGTACGCCTCCTGTCAGCCTCTTGCACTATTTTTTTCTGCGATAAGCAACGGTGAAGACGGAAGATGAGTAATCGGGTATCAACTTCAGCTCAAAGCTAGAGTAAATACCTCTAGGTCTGCTCAGAATTATTGGGGTATTCATAGTCGCTCCATGGGACTAAATACAGAAGTTCTGTCAGATTATTTTTTCTTGGTAGTAATCTAAAGTTTGTTTACGCACTATGTCGAAAACTGTTTTACGAAGAAGCTTAATTAGTTTGTAGCGTCGAACCGTGAACGATCTTCAACTGGGTTACCAATTTGAAGTGTGATCATTTTTGGCTTACTATATTGCAGTTCGTTTGCACACCGTGTTGAAATAACTGTTTTACGAAGAAGCTTAGGTTGCCTTAAAAATAAATTATTACAAATTATAATGATAACAGGAGGAGCCAGCTTTTAACTGTGGTAACTACTACCCCCTCTGGAACGAAAATGCTAACGCGCGGACTGATGTCACTATTCTGACGAAATTCCTGCTGAACAGGTAGTTATCGCCACTTATGATGCCACCGACCATCATAAGTGAGATATGAATATATTTCAAATATCAACACAATTGTGGCTTGGGGCCATGACGTGTTGACATGTCAAGATACATTATGTGAAAATCAATAACGTCAGATTCAACCATGGAAGTCTGTAAATTGTAACAACCGTAACTCTTGTGGAACGAAAATAATAGGGAGGAGCTAATCCGGAGGGAGGAGCCAGTCCACTAGCGAGAAGCTAATTCGGAGGGAGGAGTCAATCCACGCCGGACGGTGGAAAGAAAATAATAGGGAGGAGCTAATCCGGAGGGAGGAGCCAGTCCACTAGCGAGAAGCTAATTCGGAGGGAGGAGTCAATCCACGCCGGACGGTGGAAAGAAAATAATAACGATCGTAACCGATAATAACTCGGTGGGAAGCTACCTTAGGTTCTAACCGCGATCGCTTTTAAACTGGGTTCCTGCAGAGTCCGATGCAAAATTCGGCATGGGTTTTCAGACGAACATGTTGGTGTTAGAAATGGTATTCCGATTTTTTGGATTCAAATACATATTTCTGCCCGGGTTGCGAAATCCGGAACAAGCTATCTCATGTTCCATTGACGATCTTGCTCTCCTTTATCCTTGCCGGTAAGAAGTCTTGATACTAACTAAATAAAAAATTAAAATTTGTCATTGTAGTGCGAATAGTTATTTACATCTTTGTGTATTTCCTCAACCCACGAAAATAGTCAAAGCGGACATTAACCTGGTTAAGTTGAACTTGAATTCCGTTTAATCCTAACCTACTTGATTTTGCTTTCGGAACGTAGTGCAAATCCGCAGAAGCTGCTAAACATTTGCACTTTGAAATAACAGGCCGACACTTCGGACAAGTTTTGAGATTATCCGGCTTTGTCGAAGGAGTCGATGAGAGTATCGGCGAAAATCGGGACGGGATAAAATTTCGATCGTATTTCACGTAAACT
Source organism: Branchinecta lindahli (assembly GCA_023053555.1). Taxonomy (NCBI): domain Eukaryota; kingdom Metazoa; phylum Arthropoda; class Branchiopoda; order Anostraca; family Branchinectidae; genus Branchinecta; species Branchinecta lindahli. The sequence goes on from JAKZAO010000006.1 coordinate 23,815,743, forward strand.
TTTTTTTTTTACGCCACCTAGAGCTTGCTTGCCAGCTGACTAACCGTTGGGGAATATCGTACTTTTCAGAGGCGGAACCGGATGTGATAGTTTTATATATTTTTTGGTGTTCTGTTGCTTTATCTTATCGTATTAATACGTGTGCTTTCTGATACAGTAGAGGTATGCTTATTTAAACGTTTGTTGACTTTGAACTTTGCTATTTTTATGCACTTGCTGTGACCAAAGACAACTACCAGTTAGCCAAAAAGGGTAATTAAGGGCCGCTGCAAACACCGGAATAGGTATTTTGGATAGTCATTCTACCATTTAACCCAAAATTGCACTGTTCAAATTTGTGTAACTATTCAAATAAGCATACTTCTACTGTATTTCGTAGCTTTGAGGGGATTCAGAGGGGCTTAGGCGCGTTTGCTTTCAGCATATTTATTTTTCTTGGACCAAGGACTTCGAACCCTGACTGGGGTTCCATGTAACTATGAGCCACGCTGTCAGGGTTGCCACGGATGGTGATTTGTCACTAAATTTTGTATTTTCTTCTGTCTGTCTCACCAAATTATTCGGTTTTTGTGATTTTCACATCGAAATGACAAAAAAATCACAAGATTTCAAATAAAATCACCGCATACCCGTCGTTGGTTTTGTTGTATAAGTAACTGCACCAACTATTGTATTACCAGTAGCCTGTCCTTGGTCTTTTCATGTCACTTTATTAAAGGAGTTGAATTAGGATGAGTTTGTGCCGCCAGGTTTTACAGAAAAAGCAGCAAAACATCCAGGTATACACTTTGACTTCGTTTATAATTAGTAGACTACTAATATTATATATTTATGATATTTGTATATGTGGGCTATATATATATATATTATTGATGGGTGTAAAATTAGAAACAGAAATATATCAATCTGTAAAACAATCATCGTCATACTGTCATATCAAACGATTACGCAAATAATAGGCTTAAATAATCAGCTCTAGAGACATATTAGTAAAACAAACAAAAAAGCAGTTGTCAATGCACTTTGTTTTGCAAAAAAAGGAGTAGGCAAGAAGTTACTAGTAGAAGTCGGGAAATCAAAAAGAAATTCGGAAAATTGTAAAATGTGAAAAAAAAAAGTCCTCACGCATATATATCTTCACATAAATATAAACTTCCTGTTTGGTCACAATAATGTTTGCCAGGTCATACGACTTTTATTTCAAATGCTCATGGGACTCTTTTGTTTGGGGGGGGACACAAATCGCTGGAACCGACAGAATTAGTCGTTAGTTCTTTGACATTATAGAGCTTTTTTAAATGGCGTAAAATAACTTCGTCCAAATTTAGAGGCATTTCGAGATGGCGACGCTAGATGGCGCGCATTCAGTGAGGTTCTGTCTTGAATTAGGAGTAAAACAAAAGGCTGGTTCAGGTTCAGATTCATTTAATTTTCAAATAATGAAAGCAAATAATTTTACAAAACTTCGTGGCAGAGTCGAGCAGGCTCGATGGCCAGTTACAACAATGCAAATGGTTCTGAATCAACTCCTTTAACGATTTTTGTAGCGCTTTTGGCATGTATTTTGGAATTCAGTGCAAGTTTCGGTCATAAATGTTTTATGATATTTCTCGTTAAATTTTGTTCAGTGTTTGCGTTGTAAATAAACGATTAAACGGTTACTCTTTAAGGAATTATTGACATAGCATTTCAAATTGGTGCAGGTTTCTTGTGTATCGTTGGAACGTTGGGGTTTGAGATTGAAGACTGATAAGTTTAATTTTCTAGTTTGTAGAAAGTTAATCAGTTTACTTGAAATGTTGATGGCTTGGGAGTTAAGACTAGCGAGTCGTTTACTCGCTTAAGGCATATTTTAAACGTTTCCGAAAGCCTTTGGTGCTGTAAATGCCGCATTTTTTTTTTCCGAAAGCTGTTACCTTTATTTCTTCTCTGACACTTCTGACAATTTAGCCTTAATCGCCTGCTTCCCAGTTTCTTCTTGAAAATTCAGCGTAAAATTGGCATCTTTGCTGAATTTTTCGATGAATTTCATGCTGGATAAATGCTGCATTAATTGAGCGAAAATTTCAGTCCGAAAGCGAAATGGTGCATAAAATCCTGAATTAATTCAGCATTTTCGTTCGTTTCGGAGTTTTAGGACACGTTCTTAGGTGTTCTTATGGTACCATGGTCCAGGCTGCCAGGAGTCTTGTTGATAGAGGTATAGAGAATCTATTGAGCACCGGTTATGGCGGGATTATTTACTTCAGAGAGTTTTTATCTTGAAAGACTCTCCCCAGAATTTGAAACACTTAGGCTCTTCCTCAGGTACTTATCGTATCGGTAGCTCAGTCTTCCCCTTTCTGACTTCTTCAAACCTTTCTCATATTCGAACTTATTTTTTGTTCTAATTCGGTAAGTGGCTGTGCTTGATGATACAGTATCTGGATTTGCAGGACCCGATCCAGGCGAGCTCGAAAAAACAAGATAAATTAAACGCCAGTTACTGGTCAAAATTTTAGCCAATTTAGCCGATCAGTCAACTTTATTATAAACACCTTAATGATAGAAGAGGTCGTCGAAGTTATGTTCAAAAGTTTATACGTTAGGCTATTCTTAGTGTAGGCTATTCTTTGCACTTTTTTTATTTGTAATCTGTTGTCTGATTTTGAATTTGAACAACTATGTGCTCTATACTCTATAAATCGGAAAATATCGGTATTTGAAGTAAACGAATAACCGTCGTACTTTTTTCCTCCTCCTGTCTCGTAATTTTAGCGGAATAAAACCTTTCAGTTTGAAAAGAAGCATTTCATTTGCGCTTTCTTCACAAATCTGGTTCGATATCCGGAATCCCACCTTTTCCTCTGTTATGCAAATTCCCCGTAATAGAAGGCCTTCATCCAAGGATTTTTGCACACCATTTACCTTTCGGACTTCCACATGACATTGTAGTATTACGAATGAAATTTGAGGTATCTCCAACTTGACAGGCGCTGGTGTAACTATGCCCTTTGGAAGCACTCAAGGTTTTTGAAGGATCTGAACAAGGTAAGGTTTTTATTATGGCACTTGCAGCCTCTGGCTGGCTTTGTCCCACATGTTCGAGTTAGGGTACTTCCAGATGTGCTAGGACGATGAAACTTGGCAGGAAAATCAGGGACCCGACCAAACTAACCTAGAAGTAATCAGTTTCCCGATCCGACCATCTGGGGGGGAGTGGTGGGCCGGGGAAATTCTGAACATTAAGGAGTTTTGTCACTCTTTTTCGAATTGGAGTACTTCCAGATGTGCTAGGACGATGAAACTTGGCAGGAGCATCAGGGACCCGATCGGACTAACTTGGAAACATTCAGTTTCCCAATCCGACCACCCGGGGGGGGAGTGGAGGGCTGGGGAATCCGGAAAATCGGAGTAGTGTGTAACTTTAGAACGGGTGATCGGATTGGAATGAAACTTAATAACTGAATAGATGGCATACTTCTAATGTCCCGTTTGAATTCCGGACCGGATTCGACAGCTATGGGGGAGTTTGGGGGGGGAGACCGGAAATTTCGAGAAACGGTTAGAATAGAGGGATCGGAGTGAAACTTGCTGGGAAGAACAAGCATCTGCTCCAGATAAATTGTTTATACATTTGGACTGGATCCGACCACCCGGGGGGGGGGGGGGCTGGGGAATCCGGAAAATTGGAGTAGCCTAGTGTGTAACTTCCGAACGGGTGATCGGATTGGAATGAAACTTAATAACTGAATAAATGGCACACTACTGATGTTCCGTTTGAAGTCCGGACCGGATTCGACAGCTATGGGGGAGTTGGGGGGGGAGACCGGAAATTTCGAGAAACGGTTAGAATAGAGGGATCGGAGTGAAACTTGCTGGGAGGAACTAGAATTTGCTCCAGATAAATCGTTTATACATTTGGACTGGATCCGACCACCCGGGGGGGAGTGGAGGGCTGGGGAATCCGGAAAATTGGAGTAGTGTGTAACTTCCGAACGGGTGATCGGATTGGAATGAAACTTAATAACTGAATAAATGGCACACTACTGATGTCCCGTTTGAAGTCCGGACCGGATTCGACAGCTATGGGGGAGTTGGGGGGGGGAGACCGGAAATTTTGAGAAACGGTTAGAATAGAGGGATCGGAGTGAAACTTGCTGGGAGGAACAAGAATCTGCTCCAGATAAATCGTTTATACATTTGGACTGGATCCGGACACTAGCGGGGTGGAGGGCTGGGGAATCCGGAAAATTTGAGTACTGTGTAACTTTCGAGCGGGTGGTCGGATTGGAATGAAACTTAATAACTGAATAAATGAAATACCTCTGATGTCCCATTTGAAGTCCGGACCGGATTTAACAGCTATGGGGGAGTTGGGGGGGAGACCGGAAATATCGGGAAACGGTTAGAATGGAGGGATTGGATTAAAACTTGCTGGGAAGAACAAGCATCTGCTCCAGATAAATCGTTTATACATTTCGGATGGATCATGACATTAGGGGGGGGGGTGGAGGGGAGTTTCCCGAAATTCCGGTTATGGCGGTTTTGGGGATTTGCACGACGAATCTTGGGAGGCGAATCAGGGACCCGATCAAAGTGACTTATAAAGAAAAATTTACATGATCTGATAGCCGTGGGGGGAGTAACGGGAGGGGGAATCCGGAATATTGAGTCATGCGTAACTTTGAAACGGCTGATCGGATTTGAGTGAAATTTGGTAATTGAAGAGAGGACATGTTTCTGTTGACGGACAGATCCGACAGCAATTGGGGGGGGGGGGGGCGAAAATACGTGACCGACTTAGACTGGTGAGATCGGAATGGAACTTTGTGGGAATAACAAACAGATGCTCTGGATAAACACTTACGGAACCGGATTGGCTCCGGCGACTGCGGGGAAGTTTGAGGGGGGGGAGGTCCGGGATTCCGGTGATCACGATTTAAGGTACTTCCAGATAATCGAGGACGATGGAACTTGGCTGTAATATTAGAGATTTGACTTATTTGAAACAATACATCTCAACCCATGATCATTTGTGCCACAAGGGTTTTGCTTAAACATTTATTTCTGTTACCCTTAAAGTGCGCATTTGAAATGAAAAGCGAAAAAAAACTTTTGACGAAACGGTATACATCAAGGATCCCTAAGGGCCTGTGATCGTTTTTGGCTCAAGGGTTTTGCATACAGATGCATTTCTAGCGCCTTTAAAGTGCGCATCATTACACCCAAGTTCAAAAATAAAATACTTTTTATCTAGCTCCCTTAAAGTGCGCATTTTAACCACAGTCGAAAAATACTTTTGATCAAACAAAACATCTCAACACATGCAAGTGCCATATGAGCTTACAGCTCTTGTTATGAGCGTGTCCGAAAGCTCGGAAACGAACAAATGCTGAATTAATTCAGCATTTTATGCAGCATTTCGCTTTCGGACTTAAATTTTCGCTCAGTTAATGCAGCATTAATTCAGCATAAAATCCTTCGAAAAATTCAGCGAAGATGCTAAATTTTACGCTGAATTTTCAAGAAGAAACTGGGGCGCGAGCTGGCGATTATGGCTAAATTTCGGAATTAGAAGTGTCGGAGAAGAAATAAAGAACGTGTCCGAAAGCTTTTAGTGCTGTAAATGCTGCATTTAATGCTGCATATAAGGTAAGAGCTTTCGGACGAAAAATAAAATAAAAATGCAGCATTTACAGTCCAGAAAGCTTTCGGACACGCTCTATAATTTTATTGCAATGGAAATAGCACTGGAGTTAAAGAGAGCGCCAGACATGGCAGTGGCATGTAAAAACTACAGCGAAAATAATATAATGAATACAAGTACAGTGTTAACAGTGATATGAACGTTTCGTTAAGCGGATGAACAAATAAGTAAATTGATAGTTCAAATATTATATAGTTTATTTTTAAATGGCACTTTTTTAATTATTGTTAAATTATTAGACAAGCACAGTCTGTACGAATTTTGTTCTGTGCATTGCTAGTCTAATGCATTTTCTCTTAGCCTTAATGACAATAAAAAAAAGTCTTGAACCTTGCATCGACACAAATTATTCGGACATCAAACATGCTGCCCTTCCAGCCTATTACATCTTGTATCGGTTCTTCGATGACAAAATTGCAGATGCCTGTTAGTTTTTTACCGTTATTTTGTTTCGCTCGTGCCATCGTATTTCTTCATAAGTAGGTTAATATATATTATCGCCCTTGCTGAAGGTGATAGCGGAAAAATTTGGCCCGCGGGTGGCATGATGGGCTGATATCGCCCGAGCGCAGCGATTGATGTCCCGAAGAAAAGCAAGGGCGATAATGATTATAACACTAGTACATTTGTTTTAATTTTCTGGTATTCCCCTGATGTTGACAGAAAAAAATTCCAACCGTGCGTTCACGTGATGGCTGGCAGTAAATGCAGAGTATAAAAGCAAACAAACAGAACACAGAAAAAAGGATTAATCGGGTCTAAAAAATCTTCTTGCTAGATTGAAAGTGAAAAAATGATCAAGGGCAGAAATGTGGAGGCAGAGGCGTTACTAGCCAAAGTGTTTTTTTTTTTTGGGGGGGGGGGGGCAAGGTATTTACCGACTGGCTGGTCATTTTTACCGACTATTATTGAGAAAAAACGACTGTGTTGACGAAAAATCAGCTGATTTTAAGAAAAAACGACTAATTTTAAGAAAAATCTTATATTTTTACGAAAAACCGACTTTCCAACGAACTGAGTCGCGCCGACTCTGTTCTTTTTTACCGACTGGCCGACAACATTGGGGTGGGGCGTCCCCCCCCTCAAGTCGTGTAAAAAAAAGGTCTTGAATCTTGAATCGACACAGTTATTAAAAATGCTGCCCTTCCAGCCTATGACATCCTGTAGGCCTATCGGTTCTTCCATGACAAAATTGCAGATGCCTGTTAGTTTTTATGGCACTTGCCCTTCGGCCAAGTGCCATATAGCGATCGCAATTTCTGTCCGTCCGTCGGTCGGTCTGTCGGTTGGTCGGTCCGGGTTTTGCTAGTTTGGTGGGGGGGGAGTGGAGGGAGGGGGAATCCGGAATATTTTGGAATTTATAACTTTTGAACGGGTGATCGGATCTTAATGAAACTTGATATTTGGAAAGAGCTCGTGCCCCAGACGATCCGATTAAAATCTGAACCGGATCCGGTGACTCTGGGGGGAGCTGGAGGGGGGGGGGGGCGGAAATCTTGGGAAACGCTTGGAGTGGAGGGATTGGGATGAAACTTGGTGGGAAGAATGAGCATGAGTCCTAGATAAGTCATTGACATAACTGGACCGGATCCGGTCACTATCTGGGAGTTGGGGGGGTCCGGATTTCTAGTGATCCCGCGAGTTCGGTGCTTCCTGATGTGCTAGGACGATGAAAATTGGCCGGCATGTCAGGGACCCGAACAGATTGACTTGATAATAGTCGTTTCCCCGATCCGACCATCGGGGGGGGGGGGCTGGAGGGAGGGGAATCCGGAAAAATAAGGTATTTTTAACTTACGAACGGGTGATCGGATCTTAATGAAACTTGATATATAGAAGTACCTTGTGTTTCAGACCTCCCATTTTAAATCCAGACCGGATCCGGTGACATGGGGGGGTAGTTGGGGGGGGGAACCGAAAATCTTGAAAATCGCTTCGAGTGGAGAGATCTGGATGAAAGTTGGTGGAAAGAACAAGCACAAGTCCTAGATACGGGATTGACATAACCGGACCGGATCCACTCACTTTGGGGGAGTTGGGGGGAATCCGGATTTCTAGTGATCCCGCGAGTTCGGTGCTTCCTGATGTGCTAGGACGATGAAAATTGGCAGGCATGTCAGGAACCCGAACAGATTTACTTGATAATAGTCGTTTCCCCGATCCGACCATCCGGGGGGGGGGGGGCTGGAGGGAGGGGAATCCGGAAAAATGAGGTATTTTTAACTTACGAACAGGTGATTGGATCTTAATGAAACTTCCCATATGGAAATAATTCAAGTCGTAAACGATCGTTTTTTTACAATTGTATTATGGGACATTCCGATCGTAAACAATTGTTTTTTTACGATTGGAAACAGTTGTTAACGATCGGAAACAGTTGTTTACTATTGGGAACAGTTGTTTACGATTGGAAACAGTTGTTTACGATTGGAAGCAGTTGTTAACGATCGTATTTTTACAACTGTATTATGGGACATTCCGATCGTAAACAATTGTTTTTTTACGATTGGAAACAGTTTTTAATGATCGTATTTTTACGATCGGAAACGGTTGTTTCCAATCGTATTTTTATGAACGGGATCTATTGTTTCCATCGTATTTTTACGATCGGGACCGGTTGTTTCCGGACTGCCGATTCAACAAACCCTCCACCCCCATCCCTTATTCCCTAGCCTAGCTAGTCCTTGCCCCAGCCCTGAACCAAAAACAAGCACAAGAAAAACAAAAAACAAGCACAAGCCCTAGATACGTGATTGACATAACCGGACCGGATCCGTTCACAGTAGGGGGAGGGGGGGTTGGCGGGATCCGAATTTCTAGTGATCCCGCGATTTCGGTACTTCCTGATGCGCTAAGAAGATGAAACTTGGCAGGCGTGTATGGGACCCGAACAGGTTGACTTGAGAATAGTCGTTTCCCGGATCCGACCATCTGGGGGTGGGGGTGGGGGTGGAGAGAGAGGGAATCCGAAAAGTTAGGTATTTAACTTGCGAACGGGTGATCGGATCTTGATGATACTTGATATATAGAAAGACCTCGTGTCTCAGACGCCCCATTTTAAATCCGAACCGGATCCGGTGATATTGGGGGGAGTCGGACGGGGAACCGGAAATTTTGGGAAACGCTTAGAGTGGAGGGTTCGGGATGAAAGTTGGTGTGAAGAACAAGTGAATAGCATAACCGGAATGGATCCGGTTACTGTGGGGGAGTTGGAGGAGATCCGAGTTTGTAGTAATCCCACGAGTTCGGTACTTCCTGATGTGCAAGGACAATGAACTTGGCAGGCTTGTCAGGTACCCGAACTATTGACTTGAGAATGTCGTTTCCCCGATCCGACCGTCGATGGGGAGTGTACGAAAGGGGAATCCGGAATCCAGTGGCAACCTCAGCTATTGAACGGGTTATCGGATTTAACCGAAACTTGATATTTAGAAAGATCTCGTGCCTCAGACCTCCCATTTTAAATCCGGACCAGATCCGGTGACATTGGGAGGAGTTGGAGGGGCGAACCGGAAATCCGCCCGAAGAAAAGCAAGGGCGATAATGATTATAACACTAGTACATTTGTTTTAATTTTCTGGTATTCCCCTGATGTTGAAAGAAAAAAATTCCAACCGTGCGTTCACTTGATGGCTGGCCGGGCGTTATCAAATAATAACGCCCGGGCGTTATTTATTTTAATAATGCCCGGTTGGAACTTTTTTCTTTTAACATCAGGGCAATACCAGAAAATTTTGGCACTGGGTAGGATAGGACTGATATCATGGGAAGGCACGGTGTACTGGTGTTAGCCTATATGTGTTTATTAAAACTGTTATAGGCACAAGGAAGAATATGGAGAAGAAAATATTGAGAAGAAATGTTAAGTAGCGCAGTTAAAAAAAAGAAAAGGAAAAATTATAATGAACTTTCGATAACGCAGTAAATGCAGAGGATAAAAGCAAACAAACAGAACACAGAAAAAAGGATTAATCGGGTCTAAAAAATCTTCTTGCTAGATGGAAAGTGAAAAAATGGACAAGGGCAGAAATGTGGAGGCAGAGGCGTTACTATCCAAAGTGTTTTTTTTTGGGGGGGGGCAAGGTATTTACCGACTGGCTGGTCATTTTTACCAACTATTATTGAGGAAAAACGACTGTGTTGACGAAAAATCAGCTGATTTTAAGAAAAAACGACTAATTTTAAGAAAAATCTTCTATTTTTAAGAAAAACCGACTTTCCATCGAACCGAGTCGCGCCGACTCGGTTCTTTTTTAACGACTGGCCGACAACATTCGGGTGGGGCGTCCCCCCCCCCAGTCGTGACGCCCCTGGCCAGAGCTCAGATGGTAAAAAGTTTGCAGTTACGCGGGAATTCCTGTAACGCCGAACACATTATTGCTATGATATTGTGAAAGACTTATATAAATGTTTGTTATAAGAAATGTATCACACTGGCGTTTATGGAAGTCGCCAGATTGAGTCCGGTGACGGACAGCAGAGGATATGACGTAAATATGTGTTGTAATGCTTATGTCTTACATGTATTTGTTAGAAAATATTTGTCTTCACTAAACGGATAAGTAACCTGAGCCATTTCGTCCCTTCTTCCATTTAATTTTTTTATTATTATCAATCTTTATTTCAGCCAAAAAAGACAAAACTAACTACAACAATAACAAACAAAAAAATAACGAACAATTAAAGAGCAAACATACAAACCCCTCAATCAATAGAAAGCAAATGCTGACATGTACTGAGTCTACGAGGAGCGGATTAGCACAACCCGAAGTAATAGTGCGGACACACGATCAGGATCGGGAGCTCCCGGGCTGGAATTCCTGACCGGATTTCCGGCACCATCATCACTTCCATATGGAAAAGTTGAACATTTTTCAGCTTGATGATGAAAGTGCAAAAAATCCGGTTAGGAAATCCCAAGGGTTATCACCTTCGTAATTCTGCTCAGGAGACTACAACATAAGTTCCGCATAGATCCCTGTGTCTTGCTAACCTGTGGTGTTAGGCGGAGGAAGCGACGAAATATTCGACGGTGTCAAGCCTCAAATACCTTGATTATACCTCGCAGTTTGAGTGTGGTTACGGGGAGATACGTGCTTTAGCGCCACCGTGATTTTTCGCCACTACAGGTGATGCAGCAGGTAAAAAAGGGCAAAAATAAATTACAGATAAGTGGTGGTATTAGCGAAAGAATCTCAGAAGGATTTTGCGCACTCCTCGCTACTAGGCTACTTATAAAGGATTAACTCTGGAGAAGTACTAATATAAAAACTGCCGATCTGATGCTATTCACTCTGTCTTTTCTTCTAATCGATAAGGATGAAAATTAATAAAAAATAGAGCTGCAAAAAAATACGACATCGCTGACGGATTTTTCTATTGCTACAGGTCCAAGAATGGAGACAATAAGTCCCATGTCTGCCCAAGGTTCTCTGTAGGGCAAGACTGGTTTCGCGAGCTATTTGTGGTCACCAAACCATATGAGTGACATGGGCCTGAATTAGCAAAAATAGAAGTTATTCAAGCGAAAGCGGCGATTCGGAAACGCGTTCGCGAAGAAGTAACAACGGCAGTAGCAAACACATTTCGAGAAGAAGTATCTCGTCATTTCTCATCTAGTACACTTGGACTAGACACTTCTTCTTATTTTCTTTACCGTATTGTATTTTCTATTATAAGTTAGATCCTCATCTTCAAGAAATTTTCTGGCAAGGCCCCAACTAAGTCATACGATTTTGCTTGTAGAATGGCTAGTCTAATTGGATTATCTAATGAATTATGAGAGTGGAGAAAAATCCTAGGTCACTAATCCCAATAAGCCTTCAGGTACCTACACAAGGTTCAGCGTGTCTTTAGGATAAGGGTCGAAACCCAGAGTGGCGAAAAATACCCAGTGGCGAAAAATCCCGGTGGTGCTAAAGCACTGCTACGGGTTACGGGCTATAGCAAAAAACGGCTACAGTATGTAAGAAATTAACGTATCTTAATTTTCAAAGTAATATAATTAAATTTCCATAAGAGCATATTACCATACTTGCATAGCGTATTCTCCAACTGCTTTAAAGATAATTAGGATCATATTGGTATTGTGAGAAGTTGCCAATCGAAGAAGTCAAGTTTGAGGACAAGTGTATTGACGTATAGGACACATCAGTCATCAGAGGATATGGTATACATAGGATATGAAAACACAGGGAAGATTACTGGAGGTGTTTGTAACATATTCATTTATTACAGTGTCGTACTAATAATTAAACGACACACATCTTCGATGAGTCGGGCGGTTAACACCACGCACCCCTGGAAAAGAGTGATGAACCCATAGATGATTACGCACAATGAAGCCGTGTAAGGTATTTATAAGCAGAATATTTAATCAGTGTGGAGACAATGCGAAACTCTCAGGGAGAAATTCTCGGTCTTCGGATCAAGGATGTTTTTGCTGAGAATTTGCATCTTTCGAAAGGTGCGTACATGTGAATTATGTCAAGAACTACCTGGTGGTATCCGAGATTTGAAGCCGAAATTATAGGCTACTTGGCAGGAATGCAAATTTGTTCCACTTTGAGAACGTTTTGAAGCGAGGAGGCTAATACGGTTAGATTAGACTTGTTTCAGCTATTTGATGCTGTCCTCGGAGTAATCTAGTAACATAAAATGAGTAGAAGTAGAATAGAATTTTATTTCTCAAAGTAGCTATCACAGTGTTACCGCCGAATTTGACCTTTTCGTCATAAAAGATAAACAAAATATAATCAAATCACTCAACCTTCTTGTCATAAAAAAAAAAAAGGACTAACTTATCGGTTATTATACAACTCAACAAATGCTGGAACAAAACTCCTTCTATACCTGACATGTAGAGGGGCCACAGAGGTTAGTTTTGGGTTGTTTTTTTTTTCTCGCTGGCGTCTTCTAATATTGTTTAATAATGTCATATGCATATACGAGGTGTTTTTAGTGGAGTGTTCCTTGGAACAATCCACTATTGCGAGCGCTGTAGCAGCTTTCGGTTTTCACCATATTTTGTGGAGCTCATAACTCGTGAACCATTGCAAGTATCAGGTTCAAAGTTGGTACACTTGTGGGTATTGGGGTCTAGTTGTGCCTTTTGGGGGTCCCACCCCCCACACCCACCCGTTTCAGGGGCAAATGGGCCCAGATTGCCCAGTGAATAATGTTCATAACTTGACCAGACCTGGGCATAGGACGATGAAACTCCTTGTACTTGTATATCCTAGGGCTGGGAAATTGCTTTCAAAGTTGCACCTCCCCCACCCATCCCGTTCAAGGGCAACTCGGCCCAGATTGCCCAGGAGTAAAGTTTGTTACCCGTGACAGGAATCAACAGGCACCAAGTTGAAATTTGGTAGGTTTGTGAGCATTGCCCTAAACCCCACCCCACTTGGTTCAGGGGCAAGTGGACCTAGTTCGCCCATGAGTAAAGTTTTTGACCAATGACTGGAATCATACTCTAAGTTGGTATAGCCGAGGATATTTAGGTCTAGATATGCAATTTGATTGGTCCCGACCCCCCCCCCCCTCCCACCCTCTCCCGTTCATGGGCAGCCGGGCCCAGATTTCCCATGAGTTAAATTCGTCTATAGACGAATTTAACTCAATATGTGGAACGTCTCAAGTTCAACTCTTGTATACTTGTGGATATTTATATATGTACAGATGCGGATTTTGCAAAATGGTGTAACACCATGGTGTAACAGCAACAAATAAGACCACGCGGCGTACTTTTCTCTTCAATGATGAGTTGGAAACTGGACGGTTTTGTGACAAGGGTGGTGTCAGGCAATAAAACGATTTGGTTTTACTACACTTGTTATTACCTTGCGAATGGAAAAGGGGTTTAAGTGTCGGATTGGCTCAGTGTTGAAACATAGACCGTTCTTGCAAGGTTTCGAAGATCTTTTTTAGATTTCTAAATGCGTTTTTTTAAAGCTTTTAAACTGGGATGATTTCAAATTAGGTTATTTCAATATTTTTTGGTTATTGGGGATGTGAAATATCTTGCTGTTTGTATATAAGATGTAATAATCGTTTTACTTTCACACTCCACGTCTGAGCGCTTGCGCATTTGTTTCGTGTCAGATTTGTGTGTGCTTGTCGTGGAAACAGAAATGTGTGTAACAGACTCGACCAACAAGCTGAGCCTCACGGAAACGCCGTTTTGTCTTTTTTTGCCTGTAATTTCAAGTGTCTGGAAATAAAATATAAAATCTCTTTAAAAGACTCGTCACTCTTATAATGCCAGTGCAATCTACTTCTGTAATTGCTTTCATTAGTTCTTAAGCCCGAAGACCCAAATTTTGTAGGTTACATTCTAAGCCCGGTAAATCAATCTTTGATAAATTCAGTAAATTCAATCCACGATTCACTGTTTTCCATGCGCATTATGTTCCCGACGGGTGTTCGCGTGTCATGCTGTTGATGCGTAAACCGGTTATCTGACTTTTCCCGAGTTTTTGCTAGAAGTGAACGGGCATGGGGAAAGGCTTAAAATACTGGAACATGGACGGTAAATAGTGCGAGATATGCTTTGAATAGAGCCTAAGTCCTGCGTCCTTGCCATTCTGTAATAGAAGGATCCTGAGTTGTATCTCGAACTACTTAATAATTTTATTATTTGGACATAAATTTGCTGCAAAATTTGAACTTCTCGCCAAAATCGAAAACCACCTCATCAGTTGTTCTTTAAATTCAAGCCACAAACACACTTGTGGGTGACACAAAACGACCGCGGAACCACTCTTTTCGAGACTCTTCATTTGATTAAGGATTAACTTCTATAAATAGTGTGACTGTGTGTTTCACTCGGCAATCTTGTACCAGACTTTCAATAAGGAACATATGCGTCTGCAAATTCAGCGGACGATTACGACCATAGCTCTTCCCCGAGACGAAAGTGGTCACAGTCAGTGAAGAGCGTGTTCCACCCTACTTACCGTAGTTACTACGGTATTTACCGTATATAGTTACTACGCTAGGCTGGAACCCTTTTTTATTTTTTCGGTCAAATATCAGGCCGCGGGCTGATCGGACCAATCACGTTGCAGAGATGCGCAGTTACTACGCTCCCGAGCGTGGTAAGCAAATAGTTACTATTTTGAGAAGGTTGGAACGGTCAGCGTAGTAACTTTTCGTGAGGCTGGAACGGAATAGTAACTAATAGTTACTATTGGTAGAGGGGTGGAACACGCTCAAAGTTACTTTTACAATTGGGCAAACATAGAAAACAAATGGAAAATATCATAAAACGAGACATTCGCAAACAAACAGGGAAAGTCTTAATGCTAAATAAAGCGTGGTACAGTTTGAGCCTGTTCCACCCTACTTACCGTAGATATACCATGATATAGATATACGTAGATACACGTCACAGATTTTGGCTTCTTCAAGGCTGGAACGAATTTTTCTGTTTTCGGCAAATTTTAACGCCACGGGCTAATCCGGCCAATCATGTCACAGAGATTCGTAGTTACTACACTCCCGAAAGTGGTAAGCAAATAGTTACCATATATCACTTTTTTGAGAAGATTGGAAAGGTCCGCGTAGTAACTTTTCGCGAGGTTCGAACGAAAATAATAGTTACTATTGTTAGAGGGGTGGAACACGCTCATTTACGGAGAAACCTCACTCCCACCACAGGCCACCACTGAGATCTTCTCTGAAGCAATAACTAATATTCAGTGATTTAACTTATTGGTAACGGTAACGCTTCGCTTACCAGGGCATTTCGGATATTCCGGGAAGTAAAGAATTTGTAACATGGTGACCGAAATCATTGCCCAAGTTGTTGATCTTTAACTTTCTGACAGCTCCACTACATCCTGGAGGCTACTGTCTAGAAGGACCGTGCACACAAAAAGAGAAAATGAACGACTGTGTCGCCCTTGCCAAGAAGGGCCGAAATATAGCTTTAATAAAATGTAACTGACCTTTTCATTTTACAGTGTCAAATATGATTCGCAGCCAGCTTAGGCTGAAGCAGTATTTATGATGTATACACTAAGAAAATAAGCAGCGGTTCCTTTCTTAATCCCCCCCAAGAAAAAATCAATTTTTATTATTATTGTGCTCGTAGCAAAGTAACATTTGCGACGAGTAATATTTTATTTTATGTGTACCGATCGTACTGTGAAATTTAAAGGCATGAGAGGTCCGGCTACTTTTTCAAGGGAAAAGGATACTGATCAAGGAAATGTTTAATTTTACCCATTTCTGGAAATCCGTCACATTCGAAGTTTAAAATGCAACCTTTTTTGTTGACCACAAATCACTAGTTTTTGCACCTCTGAAATTACCCGCTTAATGCTTAGTCAGTACCATTGACTGGTAGCAGTGTTTTAACGCCACCGCGGTTTTCCGCCACCGTATGTTTTTCGCCAACTTTTAATTCAGGTAGCGCAGGTAGCCTGTGCAGGTAGTTTCAGATTAAAATCTTTAAATGTGAAAAGGGTGTTTACCGCCACCCAGGAAATCTTACGTCATTAGTTCCTCCAGAGGGTTGGGTCATATCTTTTCAGACCTAATATTCTGATGGGGTGTCGAGCGCCAACCGGATTAAGTATCACAGCGATTAAGGGATTATCGGTTAGTAACTGGTCTAAAAGTATTTATAAGAGCAACTGTACTACAGAACCCGGACTAAGTGACAAGAGAAATACTCATTGAAATAGTTAAAACAAAGAGTGTGAAAGAAAATGACATTTACATTGTTAACGGTCTTCAAGAGACGTTTTCTGCGGGCGATTTCTCAGCTTTTGAAATCTGAATAGTTTGGGGGCCTTGCATTGTTGAAGTTGTACAGTTTCTTTAGTTGGACTTGAAATAAATAATTGTGTGAAACATTAAGCTCAGTCTTCGTCTTAGCCAGGATTAACGTAGAGTTAGCGTTGGTGGCGGTAAACACCCTCTTCGCATTTAAGGATTTGGATCTGGAATTACATGAACCGGCTACCTGCACTAATGAGTTGGCGGAAAACATACGGTGGCGAAGAACCTACCAAAATATTTGACCCTTTCGTCTGACCCAACTAATCCTCTTGATGATGCAAGATTTCCTGGGTGGCGGAAAACATAGGGTGGCGCTAAACCGCGGTGGCGTTAAGACACCCATTTCCCATTGACTACCGTACTCGTCCTTGATCAGTTTAATGGAACATCACTGATGAACGTTTTGTTATCTTTAATTGTATCAGTAAAGCCGTCGGTATTTCTTGTTGAGAACATCTGTGATATTAGTATCAGTCAATGATTTGCAGTTTCAAAAATTTCAACTAGGCTATTGTATCGAGAAGAATAGACCGGCTTCCCTTACCTATGTCTTTTAGCATCATAAATCCCATGTGCCGGAAACCTTGCTAATAGCAAATGATGCATTTCATCATTAATCTAAAAATCAAAGTCTTCGCGTGAAAAATATTTGTCAGCCACGATTGCAAGAAAACCGCATACCTTCTTCAGCTCATAGTTATTGTCAACTATAGCGTAGAGGTATGTTACTTTGAATGCCGCCTAACTTTGAATAAAAAACATCAGTTATTTAATTAATGCTTTTATTCCACCAAATTGACGAGAAAAGTATGAAGATTCTTCACTTTTAGTAACAAGTACTTCGTAAAGCGTGTCCACCTGTTAGTACGAACATTCCTTTTGTTGAAACGTGGCGGGAGGGTCCTGTCGGTACAGTTCTGTGTGGACATGGGTCACGCAGTCCATGCACATTCTTGAGCGCAAACAATAATTTAAGTAAGATTTGGCACACACGCTATTTTTTTTTTTTGAACGAAGTAGCCTGAATAAAACCTGAAACACTTGACTCTTAGCAGATATCAAGCTCTTAAGCTGTTTCAAAGCCGTATGTTTTCATCGTGTGCATCTACTCTGTTATTGAAAGCTCAGTTTATTTTTTCCTGTTTTTTTACTGCGCTATTTCGCTTTCTCTAGTGTGTAAATAGAATTTCATCATTATTAAAAATTATCATCCCCTTGTAACTGTTTTAGAGTCGAAAAGTGAAACCAAATTTATAGGTTCAAAGAGCTCTCGAGAGCTCTGCTGTACTCGATCGACATCAACCAGTCAAGCACTGGTGACGGCAAAGAGTTGTATGTGTTAGTTTTATTTGCTTCATACTCGAGTGTCAGAAAACTGTGGGCTCGCTCATTAATTTCTTCAAATGCCTGATGTTCTAAATGAGAGCGTTGACATGTTCATAAGGCGACCAAGCAGACATTTAGATAACTATCCTACTATTCCTAATGCTGTATATATATTTTTTTTTTTTTTACGTGGACTTGTTTTTTGCTGGTCTTTTCTGACCTTAACACATAATGACGTGATACCCATAGGCTACTTCATAAATAAAACAAATATTTACACAGAATCCCGAAGGCTATGGCAAAAATAATTTTGACACTGTTTTGAATAAACATAAAAAAAATGTAAACAAAAAAAATAATGACTATATTGAGTAAACAGTTCGCGGTGGAGCAACATTCTCTCATCACCAAATTGCCTACTTTCTATCCTAAGCACCCACTCTTTCCAACATTCTTTGACCGAATGCCTCGGATCTTAATGCATCCAGCTCCCTACACTCGCACATAAAATGGCTCAAATCATCGTTCGGACTGCGACACATTGGGCAGAAGAAAGGGCCAGTCTTTCCCGGACATTAACTAATATATTTTCTCTTTTCTCAAGACGGTAAACAATCCCCCCGAAAACTTAATAGAAGCTCGTCCATCTGTCTGTTAGAACCCGATTATTTTAAACAACGACTTAGTTTTTTGTGAATATGAGGATAAATAAACTAGCAAATTGAATAAATCACAAATTTTCTGGAATTATTTATTTATAGTCTCAATTAATTAACCCTGATACAAAAGGTACGGAATCCAACTTATTTCTTAGACAAAAACTTCCTTTAGAGTACTTTTTCATATAGTTATTTCAATCATATTTACTTTAAAAAATTTGTTTTGCCTAAATAAGATTTCGTGTATAGACCTAACCAGGATCGTGTTAGCTTAAGTAAATTGCTTAAACTTGAAGCTCTCACCTATCTTTCCAGACTTACTTTCCGGTAAACCCTACTTAGTTACGACTTACGACCCTATGCTTTTTACAGAGACTGGTTGAAAAAACAGCGGTAGAAAGTTCAGTGAAAGAAGAGGTAGCATTTCCTTATTACACATCAACAGACATCTGCCTTCCACTGAGGAGGTCAAACCCATACCCGGCGCTTTTGGCGGTGCGAATACAGGATCTGTCACTTTTTGAAGCTGCATTTCTTTACACCCATACACACTACATCGTGTGGTGTAGGGAAACTAGTTAGCCGAGATGGAGGTCCGTGTAATATCCGTGTTCTTGTGTTTTGTTGCTGGTGCGTTGTGTGAGAATTTCCTGATCCTGCACCCTGTGTATGTGGGGAGTCATGAGTTCACGATGCGGAATCTTGGAGAGATCCTGGTCAGACGAGGTCATAGTGTGACTCAGGTGAGTGAGACTGCTCTTCTGTATTTGCTTAAATAGTGATTAGTTACTTACGTATATGGTAACAGTATTCTAACTATCTTATCCCGCATGGGAAGATTTGTCCCAAATCAATTATCCAATCCGTTCGGTAATTATTACGAATTTTGGCAGATTACGGCTAGAATATCGTTGCTAGTCGAAAATTTACAGAATATCCTGATGTGACATTTGTTAATCTCTAGACACATCACTTTACAAGTTTTATCAGACGGTCTTGTTCTCTCCAGATTTTCCGGCTTGCATCAGAATCCAGTCTTAAATTTACCCGTTAGGAAAAAAGGCAGAATGATCTTGTTATCCCTATACCGTTACTTGCAACTGGACAAACGACGTCAGTAAAAATAATGAATTTTCCGGTTTCGGCAGATTCCGGAGAATCTGGCCAAACAATCGACTTGACAGGAAAACAACACAAGGCCTTCAAATTTCCGGTTTTCCTCGGTTCCGACCGTTAGTATTGACCCAGAGAGGAAATAGAGTAGATAGGCTAAATCGACTCAGCACGTCAGATTAACCCAATGCCGACATTCTTAACGACTTGATTAAGACATTAGCATACATGCCCTATTGAATTTGCGTCTTTTTATTTTTATTCCGGTCGAGTATAGGACTATCTCAATATCTTGAACAAAATGCATGCCTTAATTTGACCCCCACCCCCACCCAGACAAACTGGCCATAGGGTACGGGGCCCGTATCCGAACTTACCCTACACTTTGAAGCAAGGTATCCTTACACCAAGTTGGAAAAAAAATTGTCAACCCCTGAGGATTGTCGCGCTGACAGACGGACGGACAAAGTTCCCGAAGTCATAGGCATCCGTCAAATAATGTTTTGTGATTCCAAAAACAATAGGCTACACGGTTTCTCGTTCAATCTGGGATAACCTACTTATTCGTCATTTTAAACCGAACTACTTGTTTCTAAATTAAACACATTTTGACGTATTTTAAAAATTCCATAATAAGGTTAAGTTTGGTTTAGTTTATCCACAAACATAAAATACTGACATCATCTTATACTCGTTTAGCGACACAATAAAGGCTGAACTTTCATTTGAACGCGTGTGTTCAAGAACTAAGCAGAAAAGAAAGGGAAGAGAAACAAGACCAAAGGTTTCGATGGGATTCCAAAAATATTTGAGCCTAACAATTCGGTCTTGTCTTCGCCATTCAGTCTTCGTCAGATTCCTGTAAGATTTTTACTGTTAAAATAAAGTTCAAAAGTGCAATCAGAATGTCCTTGTTCTCCTTATCTCTAAATCAACTATCTCAATAGCTTAAAAAAAAAAATTGGCCCCTTAATTTGAAATCCCTCCCCCACCCTCAAAGATAGGGCTATAGAGCCAATCTTCGAAACCTGTACTTTGACCCAAAGGATCCTCCCACCAAGTTTCATCAAAATATCTCAATCCCTTTGAGAGTTATCCTGCGCACAGACGGACAGACTGACAGACGGACAACTTTTGCGATGTCATAGGGATCCCTCCACTTACGTTTTGGAATCCCAAGAACTAAAAGAAAAAGCTGTAAAACTAATGGCAAGAAAAACCGAAAATAAACCTCGAGCGAACTAGTGAATATGGATTCACAAGACAGGAACCGAAACGGAAACACCCTAACAAAAACTTGTTGTCGGTGGGAAAGTGCCTGACACTTGAGCACGAAGTAGTACAAGTCTCCTCCTCCCGAGTCTTACCAAGAGTGCTAAGGTTATACCCGCCGGACAAACTTTCTTCTTCCCGAAAACATTATTACATTTGTATCTGTGTCCCACGCATTTCCGAGTGTTTGTCGCAGAAACCGAAATGTGTGCCACACATGCACTCCACCCTAAAGTAGAAATTCGGGGAAATGCCATTTTGTCAGAAAGTTCAAATTCCTGAAAATAAAAACACGACCCACTTAATTCGGGTTCCGGCACCCACTCACAATCCGTAGTCCTTTATCAGACATATCTGGACGTGTTGATAAAACTTGTGAAGTAAAAATATGTTTTTATGGAAAGGAGGCTATATATAGAAGGCGAGCGGCTGACGAGCTGTCGTCACGCGTTTAGCCTACATTTACCTCCCGTGTCTGTGCTTACAGTCAAAACTGCAGTTTCTAATAAGGTTTTCTAATTTCCTTTGACATTGGAGGGCGGGGTACTGAGGGGGGGGGGTCACCGAGTGGCTGAGTTTTTTTTTCGCAAGCGCAAGTTGTAAAACATCAGGCTTACGACCTTACCATTTTGCACTGGAAAGATAGTCAGTTTTGTGCCTAATCTTCTCTTCTTTCATAATCTTCTCTTCTTCCATAATCTTCTCTTCTTCCATAATCTTCTTTTCTTCCATAATCTTCTATTCTTCCATTGGGACCTTTAATAAATTCGACTTTCCCGCCAAATTAAAAAAATCCAAAATCCCGTCGAGAATTTGTTTGTCTTATTTGAGCCACATTTCGGGCCACAAAAACATTGTTGCTTAGGAAGAAAGACTTGGTAGGGCCCACGAACGATCTTGGAAACACTCTTTTTGAGCCACAATCGAGCCATTTTCCTGTCGGAGAGTTATTTGGCCGAAATTTAACGAGAACGGAAATTGGATTGCTCACAGTTTATTGGTGAGTTTGTTTAAAGTACGAAGTAATGGGTAGGCCTTCCCGGTGAAAGATGTGTAGTAGACCCTTAATAAGGCGTGGCCGTTAATAGCATATTGTTAGTCTCTAATTCCTTGCATTTTCAACACTCTCTTAGTAAATGTTAATTTTCTACATGTTAAATCCTTTTTCGTCAGGCGTATCGGCAGGAAGTTTGAAAAATATGTGCTCAGAAGTATACTGATCATGCTATAGAACTATGACAATCTGCGGTTTTCGTGCGAGTGATCATTGAACATTATGTGCGTTATTTCTTTTTTCTGCATCCGGCCACTGTGGAGAGGTTACGTCGGGATTCCATTGATGTTCTTTTACGCCTCATTTCACCTATTGGTTTAATTGTTTAACCCGCCAAGAAAATGTTGGTCGACTAGTGAACAGGCAAATTAACAAGCACGGCTATTGCCGATCGTTTAAGGAAGATGTAGGCTATGCTTTAAATAATAATAATTTATTTGTAACCCACTACAACAAACAAGAAAAAGTGGAGTAATGAACTAGAAACAAAAAGAAACCAAAGATAACGAAAAACAACTTAACTACGAGAAAAACATTGGAGAAGACCATGAAAAGGCTCAAAGTTTGAAATTGCAGACTCGGACAGCCCCTCGTGCAGCAAGGCCAGCTTTGCCGTTACATCCGGAGCACTAAAATTCTGGATAATTTTTCTGTTCTTATACCACGGCGGCAAATAAAGTAAAAATCTCAAGTACAAGTCCACTATACTTTTGTTTGTCGGGCCATTTGCATGCCAACCCAAAATTTAAGATGAGTATAATTCCTGGAAAAATGGGTTTTCCGTGTAAATTATGATTTGTACATAGAGAGATTTTTATTTGGTATATATGAATGAATGAATGAATGAATATTTTTAATTACCCACTTCTATAGAAATAGAAATGGTGGGGTACAAATAAAAAAGAAAGAACACAAGTTAAATTACAATACAGTTTTAGGCTTCGAACAGATTACACTTCAAACAAACGGACAAGACCGTGATGCGGAGAAAACGCCGCGACCGACAGATTCCTATGCAGCTCGTCAAGTTCAAAGTTTAACTGAAAAGCCAACTTATTTTTGTATCATCTAGTTGAATGCACTGAATTATTTGGATTCTGCAAAGGGATTTTTTTGTTTTCCACTATCTGCTCTAGTTATGACGTTCAGAATATCCCCGGCCGTCCCCACAGCGAAAATTCTACTATGACGCGGGAAATTTTTATCTTAACACAAACAAGGCTTTTCAGTGGGCAGTGGCGATATTGGTGAAGATTGCTTAGTGCCTGAACAAAAAAAAAGTCATAAATTTTTCTTGTAAGGCATACAACAAATTAGAGGTACCACAAATCACACGGAAATTCCACTATTTGAAAATCGATTATTCCTGAATAGCGGAACAACCAAGTAACGCATTTTCAGCGGGTCTTCAAGCCAATTTAAGTGAATAGGTGATGAGTAACTAGACTGTCCTATCCCAGTCCTTTTCGGTTAAACTTAAGGAAGAATGATGTAGGCTATGCTTTACGATCACAATACTTTTGTTTGTCGGGCCATTGGCATGCCAACCCAAAATTTAAGATGAGTATAATTCCTGGGAAAAATGGATTTTCCATGTAGATTATGATTTGTATATATAGAGATTTTTATTTGGTATATATGAATGAACGAATATTTTTATTTACCCACTTCTATAGAAATAGAAATGGTGGAGTACCAATAAAAAAGAAAGAACAAGTTAAATTACAATACAGTTTTACACTTCGAACAGATTACACTTCAAACAAACGGACAAGACCGTGATGCGGAGAAAACGCCGCGACCGACAGATTCCTATGCAGCTCGTCAAGTTTAACAGTTATGTCTCTTACTGAAAATTTATTTATAATTTTTCGGTTTTTATACCAATTTGGCAAGTAAAGGAGAAATTTACAGTGACGGAAGTATGCGATTCGAATTGCAGCTACATCCTTTTTCTTAAGCAGGGGCTATTCTTTTTTTCTTTGTAATGGAAATCTGAAAATCTAAACATTTCAGACATAGAGGTACATCCGTGTAGAGGTACAACAATTGCGAAAGAATAAACTCGTCAGCTAAAATATAATGTCCGTGGATAACAAATCAACGAAGTAACGCGTTTTTGTCGAGTTTTCTAGCCTATTTAGATACCAATATGATAGGTAATCAGACTGTAGCATCTCAGCCCTATTCAGGCTTTAAACTTCCTAAAACTCGCTTGTTTCAACCAGCTGCACGGCGCACCTAATAGACTAAACAACGCCCTTAAACCAGCTTCAAGGCGCAGCCAACAGTGAAAGGAACGCGGCATCTTCAGGCCTGCAGCATTTTCCTTGTAACAAGTTAATTAAGTTTATTTGAAGAAATTTTTAAGATACCACGAGCTAAAGGAGCTCTTGGGAGAGAAACGACAACCAGTTTCTAGGGATGGCTACTGTGAACAAGATTCTATCTTTCTGCAAAACCCTAATACTAGTCGATACTACCCATAAATCACATACACTTGTATGAACTCTTGAGCGCAACCGTTCGCACGCTCATCAATTACCCAGCTGATTTGATAGCATTCACTTTGCTCAGAGTACAAATCTTTTCTCCGTTCCCCATATGACAATGTCTCGGACAATGTAAGGGAAAGGCAGGAGAAGGTCCCAGCTGCCCCCTCCCTTTTTCTACGAAGATCCCAAAACTCCGACCAGTAGAGGCCAAACATGGCCATTCCCAAAATATGGTTTTGTACCAAAGATTGTTGAAATGCTGTAAGCCTATACGTATTTTTATGTAACTCTCGTATGGACAAATTTTTTGATGACAGTACTTCCGAATTTTGGTTTTTACCACTGTGAAAGTGTGAGTGACTGAAGTACCATTCTATACTATTCTACTTCATTAAACTTTTCAGCTTTTGAATATATAACGCAATAAATGACATACAAACCCTAACAGCCAAAAAAGTTAAAAACACAGTCTCTTTAGGTAGCGCATTCCGCTCTTTTCTTTCGTTTTGTTCGGAAAAGAATACACGCCCCCACGTCGACATGTTTTTTTCTTTCAAATGACTACGTATGCGGCTTGAATATGAATAGATGCGGTTCGAATACGAACCGAGTGCAGTACTACAGGAAGAAGAAGCTTGCCAGTGGACACCTGAAATTATATATACACCTGCTCAACTGTAACTTGTAGGTTTCAGTTTGGGGGGGGGGGCTTGCATGATGGATTTTACGTGAAAATAAATCTTTCCAACACCCACGTTACATTTACTAAATACCCATCTAATCGCGTGACATGGGGATGCGAAATTTATTTGCGAAATTATTTTCCTCTTGCCGGCAGAGGCGTTAGTAGCCAAAATGTTTTTTGGGAGGAGGGCAAGATATCTACTGACTGGCTGGGCATTTTTACCTACTGTTTTTGCAGAAAAACGACTGATTTAAGGAAAACTGACTTTTTTTTAAAGAAACATCGCTTCGCGCCAACTCGGCTATTTTTTTTACCGACTGGAAGACAACATTTTGGCCCCCCCCCCCCCATACGCGACGCCCCTGCTTGCGGAATCACTATTCCTACATGGTCCGCTTCTATCTGACTATAATAGTGGTTTGCGAACCATGTTAACAACCCCATCTGTAGCTCAGGGATGGCCTACTAAGTGTTGGGTTCAAATCCCGGCTGAGGAGAATTCTGTCTTTCAGTTCACTACTTAAACAATGTCATTACAGAATGCTTAGGGCTGTTTCTTCAGTCTTGTTCATGTCTGTTAGTAGACCTTACACATTGCCCACAAGCTTTTCTATTGTATTTAATCCATCTTTCTGAATATCGCATCTAATCTTTCTTAGTCAATCTATTATGACTCTATCTTTTAATCATATTGTCCATCGCTCAGGCTTTCTCTCGTACACCAGCTAAATAGTTTTCTTTCTCTTTTCGTTTCTGCTAGTTAACCTGTCAGCGACCCGGTGGGAGGTAGGAAGGAATTGTATTCGTGAATAAACCGATGATACGGCATTTCACAACATAATAACTAAGCTACACAGTCACTCTGAGAAGTGGCTAGTAGAATCAGAGGCGTAACTACTGGGGGGGGGGGGCAAAAACAGTCGATAAAAATGACCAGCCAGTCGATATATACCTTGTCTCCCCCCCACACAAAAAAAACATTTTGGCTAGTAACGCCTCTGAGTAGAATTATTAATTGATCAATCTGTAATAATAAAAAAAAGCCGTCAAACTCTGAGTAGATTTATTATTTGATCAATCTATAATACTAAAAAAAAAAAGCTGTCAACCACCAGCCAGTCCTATTAACGGTGTTTTTCCGTAATCCCATAATGTGCTCGAGGCTCGGTTGTGGCTGGAATATGACAAACAACTGTTGAGGTGGTTTTCGATTTTATGGTTCGATTTTGGCGGGGAATTTAAAATAATCGGCTGATTTGTTGCCAAGTAATAACATTATCAACTTTATAAGGTAGACAGAAATAAAACTGAGGAGCCATCTAGTCCAGAATGCTAAGGATGTAAGCTTGATGTTCTATTTATTGAGATTGTATTTTTATTTTCAGACACTTGAAATTACCGAGAAAATAAAACACAGAAAATAAAACACTGCAAGGTCCGCCAAGAAAAATTTTCGAGAACTAGTCGTACGGAGTTTTACGAAAAAGTAGCATGCAGTAGTAACTGTTGCCACTGCATACTACTACTAACAAACTGGATGCTACTACAGCAAGATTGGATGCTATTGAATACTACTACTTAAGACTAACCAAGCCGGAGGCATGTTAAATCGCAGTATTCCATACTACTACATATCATTACATGCAACTTTTTCGCACGACTACCATACAAAACTTTTTAAAGAATTTTTCATCGGGACTCTTCACACATAAGAAATGATAATCGTCAAAGTGCTGTTTTTAATTTTGGAAGACCTATGCTCTGCTTTGGACTTCTTTTGTTGTGCTTAGTTTTCCCTTTTATTTTAAATCACGACGCGTTCAGGTTTCAAATATTTTGCGTCCAGCCGCAGTGTCCAATGTCAAGAGTCGACAAGCGCTTACAGCGAAATCGCTAATTTCGTGTGGAAGATAATGGTATTAACGAAAAACGGTATTTCTGAGCCATTTCGTGAAAAGATCATATCGTGAAAAGATCATTTCTAGCTAGAGTTGGCTTTAAGTCCTGGTTTGAACTAACGCCTGAATTTGGGGATCTTGATAATTGCGATAAATGTGGGGTATGTCCGAGCTAGGGTAGTATGTCTCCAAGTTCAAGATATCGCGAAATAGGAAGTCTATGTTGGTTCCACGTTCCAGCTGCAGCTGACTACAAGTTTAGCATGAAACTTATGAAGACCTTCGTTTTATCAAAGTAATCAGAAATTACTCCAATAACAATTGCGTTTTGCAGATACCATGTAATCTTATACAACGGTCTAAAGTCGTTTTTGCGGTTACTGAAGTATCTGATACCACGGTCAAAAGACGTTTTTGCAGTTACCGTGGGAACTGGCCAGGTACCGCCGTATCTGGTATTCAGATACCATGGTCCAACCGTGGTAACTGATCGTGTTACCTGAAAAATTCATCTCACTTTCATCATCAATAACACATGAGTCTGTTTATTTGTCAAATTGATGAGAAAGAAGTTAAGTCACCCTAGATGTCAGTGGATATCAGTATTTCTTTTCCGATGACCTCTTTAAGCGCAAATACGGTGATTGTCGTTTTTGCAGGGCAACCTTTTATCAGATACCACGGTAACTGCAAAAACGACTAATTGCAGATCCAGTTACCGTGGTAACAGAAAACATATATAGTAGACTATCTGCAAAAGCGTAAGTAATGTAAAAAAAAATGTCCATTCCTAATATGTCGTATGGAGCTAAAAAAACTGTTTTATCCAGAACTTTTTTTTCGGTCAAGATAGACGATTACCAAATGTGTTACAACCTGTCTATTCCAGTACCGGTTTTCTGTCGATTATTATGTCTGTCGAGTATTGACTTCAGTCGTACAACCTGAAACACGTGATCTCTCCTAGAAATGCATTAAGATATTAATTTTGGATATAGACTGTTAGCAGAGTTGCACTAGAGGCCAGCTAGTACTAGACCAAGTTCACGATCCTGGACAAAATCCCTCGAGACGTGATGAGAAAAATAAAATAAAATGCTCCTAAGATGGGTCGGAGAATATAGAAAACCATCCCCAATCTGTTGGCTAACCTCTTTACTTGGTCATTGACGATGTCCGGTTATTCTAAATATGCCGGGCCGAGACGCATACTCAGACCAAGAACAAATAATCCAACAGAACCTCCGTCTTTGGTCCCGTGCAGTGACTATGGATACTCCGACAAAACTGAGCAGAGCTAGAGGTACTTGCTGAGCTTTGAGTTTATACCGTCTACTTTCCTCTTTGCCGCTGCTCATATTCGAGGAAAACTGCAGCAGGAGCGGAGGACCCGCTCTGCAGCGCATCCCATTTCAATGGTAGACAACCAAGAGAGAGAGAGAGAAAGTTTTATTTACACAACAATCGTAGCTCAGTGGCTAATTTTATCTTGTACTACAAAACATGTTATTATACACTATTATACAAGGGCTTAAAAAAGGTCACGAAAGAGTTCTGGTAGCGATTTGTCCGAGCCCGCACAGGCACAAGTTTTAGCTTCTGTCTCGAACGACTGACTGTCGGGGCCTCTGGGGGTAAAATGTCACGGTGAGCAGGGTTTTTAGAGGTAGTTTTTAGAGGTAACGACTTGTGATGTTCCGCGTAGCTCCTACCTTCTGCTCGTTTTCATCGGGCAGGGTATCGGGAATATACTCGACTCCGCATGGTCGTATTACACAGATAAGGAGACGGAGGTTCTTATGATTATTTGTTCTTGCTTGGATTTCGAGACGAGCAGAGGCCGAGTCCTGCTCCACTAGAGACAAGTCTGAGTTCATGAAAAAGGTGTCTCGAGACGATCGCAGAGCCACCAGGTCTCACTGTTAACACTATGTCGCTTCGTTAATCTGATCGGGTACAAAAACATTCCAGTTTAGAAGACGACAAAAAATGTTGTCGAGAAATCACATTTGCGAGCGAGTCCGAGGGGTTAATGCCTTCAGTAAGCCGTGAGAACAAGAAGGTTGTGCTACTTGTGCTGGACAAAACGGATATTACGTAATTGTCGTAAGACGTGGAAAAAATAAAAAATAAAAGTCAGAATGTCTCAGGAAGTAAAGGAATCATGGTCTGTAATTATTCAATTTATGTTCTTCAGTTGTAATGAGATTTTTAAATTATGCACCGCAAATGGCTTTCATGGTAATTCCTTCGTCAATTTATTCATATCCCTTTTGTTTGTTTCCAAAGAATAGAAATTATACTTTTTGCAGAATCATTTTAGCTTTCAGTGGATAGAGCCAAAATGCTTCTTTAACAACTTGGCGTTGGCAGGGTTACTGAAAATCTGTTAGAACTTTGTCTGACCACTATCCGTACTGTTCAAACTAGTTTTTTCTGTTTAAACCCCAAAATAATCTTGCGCCTGAAATGCTAAAAGTTTTCTATTGAAATTTGGTGTACTATTTTAGTGGCTAACGATAATAAACATTGGAACTTGAATAAACATTAAAAAGTTTAACGTTACTTAAACACGCCACTTTTTAGCTTCACTGGCATTGACATTTCAAAATGAATTTATGCCTCTGTCTTGTCCAAGTGCGTTGCTATTATTTTAAGAAGCACGGAATTAAATTATGTTCTGTTTAAAGGACCCCTCTTGGTTATTCTGCCTTTAATAATATACCTAGCTCCCTAGTGGAATTATAAGCTTCTTAAATCCCCACCTTTCTCCACTGTTTCGTTTTGTGCCTACGAATTTTTAGCGCTTTTTCGGCCGTGCCGAGTTTTGACCGTCACACAACGCAAAGTTTGCCGGTATCTTCTGTGTCCGCGGACAACTCATTCACATAGAAGGATACGAGAATCTCCTGTTTTGCCATCTTTTATTTGGTTAGTTTTCCAACTTTTTAACCACGGCGCGTTCAATTTTCAAACGTTTTGCGCCCAGCCGCCGCGTCGGAGAGCAGGAAGGCTGGACACAGTCGACAAGCGCTAACGAGAAAATCGCTAATTTCAGGTGGAAAGTAATGGTGTTTTCGAAAAAGGTTTTATATGATCCATTTCATGGGAAAAGATCATTTCTAGTAAGAGTTGTGCTTTAAGAATGCCTCTGATAAGCCTCGGTGTGGTGTTTACTAGCCATCTGGCAATGTAGTAATACTTCAAAAAAACTTCACTTTCGAACACTTGCTTCATTTAGTTCATTACTAAGGTTTTAATTATATAATGCCCTTTGGGGAAATTCACCTTATTTCGTTTTGTTTGCTTAATTAAATGTATCTAGGATATCCGGAACGACAGTGCATTCCCAGCGTAGGCACGGGGACACCAGAGTTGGGCTGAATTTGTCCTTTGGGTTTTCTTTGTCCTTGTCGTTTGTATATATTGTCTTTCCAGTGATCGGGTAAAAGTGAATTATATTATTCATACAACAGTTTTATGCAATAGTCTGAAGCTTAGATTGTTGCCACAGGCATTATTTTTTTTTTTGGGGGGGGGTATCCCCCTCCTTAGGTTTCGGAAGGGCACAAAATCTTACATTTTAGTATATTTTTATAGCTTTCAGAAAGCAAAATGCAAAGAGATGACGTCATTTTAAAGTATGTGAGAAACCTACTTTAAATCTACCCCTCCCCCACCAAAAAAAAGGTTCTTAAATTTTGCTCCGATGGAGACCAAAATTGATCTTGGCCCCCCCCCCCCCCCCCCCCCCGCCCAAGATTGGTCTTCTGGTTTTCAAACACAAAACTCTGATTTTTTTTTTTTTTTTTTTATTCCAGCTAGTTTTCAAACGCGAGGGTGTGGAATACCCCAGGAGCAGTGTGGACCTTATTCAGATAACGGCTGACATGAAAAATGGGTCCGTTCAAGCTCACAATTTCAACGAGTTCGGCGAGGTGGCCATGGATGTCGAAATATTGTGGTCGGTAAGTGCTGATATTCTATTTGTTTTGGCTACTCTTTTATATGATGTATCTTCGTCATTTCTTTCTTCAAGTTTGTTTGAAAATGTTGCGCTCATGAGGGTGCTAATTTCATTGGCCAACTAGTTGAGTATTGTAGACGATACAAAGAAAAACTAAAGGACGCTGAAATAATATTCAACAAATAACTTGGATTTTCGTACTACATCAATTGTAGCCGATACTATTCATGTAGCATAAGTGGATAATCTGCAACTTGATCCCAAATCGTCTACAGGAGATACCATACCCCCTTCCAAGTGAGGTCATGTGCCATTTCTGCCCGTCACATCTAATGTCGCGTGAAAGATACCCCGCCGCTTGACAAACGGAAAGTTCCCTAGGAGTTTCTGGGATCCCCTCCCCCCTTGAACATTGGGGGTTGTTGGATGTCCCGCCTGGGCCCTCAAACGGATAGTAGAGCGCATGCCGATTCTAGTCCCATTTAAAGTTCTCTACTGGTTTATTAGTTAGGGATCCACTTCCGGGATCCCCCCTGCTCAACCCACTCTCCCCGCTCAGCTCCTCCGACTGAGGCTTGACCGAGTCCAGATAGTTACATAAAAATGACTTCTGAAAAGAAATCTGTCCGTCCTTCTTTTAGCACTATAATTCCCGAAGGTTTGAAATATTCTGTTCAAACTTGGTGTGAGGATCCTTTCGGTCAAAGTACAAGTTAAGTTTGAAGACGGCATCCGTACCACCACACATCTAGGGATGGGTGATAGTTTTCACTATAATTGGACCCTTGGTTACATGTTGTTGGAAAGATTTTTTTTTTTTTTTCCTTTTCTTTGTAGTTTGGTTGAGAGAAGAATTTGCATGTGTCGTTGGGACGGTTTGAGGTTTGAAGAACAGAAACAAGAAATAAAATTGAAAAGAAAGCATTAGGGGGAAGAATAGTAAATGTAATATGGGCTTTATTTTTAAAAGTGAAATTACGTAAATAGTTAAAAAGTGGGTAAAAATAGATTAAAATTAACGTCACAGAGGGATGGAGGAGTATAGTCGCAAAAAGTACAAATCCTGATTTTCTTTGTTTTACTCAGATAATATAAAAAGAAGTTGAATTAGAAAAGATGCCACGAGTAAAAAATAAGGGGTGAAACAAATATTTTCTAAAAACTAATGAGTCGATTTAGAGGTACGAATTCATTCTGAATTTTATATCTTCTCGACAGACAGGTAGTTCGCCCGCGACCCAGCCCAAAACCAGAAAATTGGCAGAAGTAAAAGTCTGTTTCTGAAGTCGATTAGAGATTCGATAAAGAGGTCAAAGTAAATGCTGAACGAGTATTTGAAGTTAGTTTTTGCGCCAGACAAGTAGTTCGTCCGGTATATCGCAATTTGGCAGTGTTTATGATTGCTCGACCAAGCGGTTAACAGTGTCGATAGTGGGGTAAGCTGACATGTTAAAGTTTAACCGAAAAGGGCTAGGATAGGACGATCTAGTTACCCATCACTTTTTCACTTAAATTGGCTTGAAGACCCGCTGAAAATGAGTTCCGTCGTTGTTCCGCTATTCACGAATAATCGATTTTCAAATAGTGGAACTTCCGTGTGATTTGTGGTGCCTCTATGCGCTTGTATTTTTGCTGAATGCCTTACGAGAAAGATTTATAAATTTTTTTTTGTTCAGGCACTAAGCAATCTTCACCAATCTCACCACTGCACACTGAAAAGCCGCATTTGTGTTGAGGTTAAAATTTCCCGCGTCATAGTAGAATTTATGCTGTGGGGACGGCTGGAGATATTCTGAGCCTCATAACTAGAGCAGATAGTGGAAAATCAAAAAATCCCTTTGCAGAATCCAAATAATTCAGTGTATCCAATTAGATGACACACAAATGTGTTGGCTTTTCAGTTAAACTTTAAATAGCTTTGTTTTCCTGCTTGGTTGATACAACCGATGAAATCCGGTGAAAACCGGAAATTGAGCATGCAGGGTGTTATGTCTTTGTCGGCGGTTTGGGTTTACGCTGGTTATACAGAAAGATCTTTCTGATTCGTTTTCCGAGGAAACCGCTATAGGTCGGCAGAGTTCACGGGGAGGGGGGAAATGGGGTTCTAGTAATGTCTTGTCCGGCTGCGCGCGTCCGTGTAGGGAATAGAAAACTGAATCCATATGTCTGCTCTGTGATGTTAACGGGTAAATGGTACGATCACGTTCTTATGTTAACTGGAAATTCGTGGAAGAACAAAACCTCCGATAAAGCTTAGAATGTGTTGTAGCCTATATATATATATAAATAAAGAACATGTTCTAAACACATGTCTGCTTGGTGAACAGTTAAAAGAATAAAGGTGTCGGTATACCAAGATTTTTAGACCTAAATAAATAATGAATGATCGAAGTGAATGCGTAGTTTATCTACTTTCAGTCCAGTACGAACCACTTTTGGTAAATGGTACTGTATCTCTTTGTTTTCTTATTAAGAATAAGAATACTCTTGAAAACTTTTTGCTGGTCTGTGCATAAGAGTGCCATTTAGCACCCCCAAGCAAGAATCCAAGCAAGAACAAATAATCATAAGAACCTCCGTCTCTTTATCTGTGTAGTACGACTATGCGGAGTCGAGTATATTCCCGATACCCTGGCCGATGAAAACGAGCGGAAGGTAGGAGCTACGCGGAACATCACAAGTCTTTACCTGTTTACTGAACGTACGTGTTTGCCAGCAGTGCAGTCTACCAGTAGTATTTATACCTTGAAGGAGTTGATTCGCGTGGCGTAATCTCGAGTCGATAGCAACGATTATTGTGGATGCATCTGTACCTTTTCTTTCAGCAAAATCCTAACAACGACCAACATTAGTAGAAAATAACAAAAGTAACATAAAGCGAATTAACCCTTTAGTTTCCCGGATCCGTCGCTTCCTACCACATTTACTTAACCACGTGGAACCACGTTTGTTCTTGATAGTAGTGCGGATTTTTAAACAGAAAAGGCATAAACACCAACTGCCAAATATTTTCCGGTTTTGTGCTTTTTATAATTCCTTGATTTTTCTGCTGGGACCTATTTCGAGAAAGCCCTCTCATATACTTTCAAGTCACACCACTAGATGGTATCACTGCCTGACTTGAATGCAGGAGTCTGGCTACGAGGGAATTCAGAAACCACATATTGGCAACCTTGAATCTAGAAATTGAAATACATTTTTTGTTATCGTGTGGCGTGTGTCAGTACACGGCATTGAATGAATGAATGAATGAATTTATTACGCACTGCCCTAGGGCATAAGTGCAGTATAACAGTAAAAAGAAAACATAAGAAAACACTAAACAAAAAACACACACAAAATTACACACAGTATCAGAGAAATTTAATTTCTCTCATTGGATCTCATTGGACGTCAACTCGTCATTGGACGAGTCTTTCTTTCTTTTTCTTTTTGTGTGCCATCTACCCTGTCTCTCTGTAGTCATTGTATAATATTCTGCCGAGCTAACGAAATTGTATCCCTACCGGCCCCCAGTGGTCGAATTATATTGTTTTCAGTTGTTTTAAATTGAAAAAACCTGAACCGTAAAGAAAAGTAATTTTCCATTTGTGACCAAGTCAAGAATGACTTTGCCGCCTCAAATCGGTCTCAGATAAAGCGCAGCTTTATCACATGGATCGCTCAGCGGCCAAATTACATTGGACAGGAAGAACGGAAATGATGCTACGCGGCAAAAAAAAAACCCTCAGAAAAAACACATGGATCGGTCCACGCAGTGAAAAGTCGTAACTTCTTTACCAAAATCGGATTTTTTTTTTTTAATTTCTTTGAATTATTCTAATATCTAGAGAATTACAACTTGTCATGTGCAAATGAGACTATAAGCACGCGAACAGTTTTTCCTTGCTCATGTTATGGTCACGGTGCTTTTGACACTTTCCGGACGTGTCTTTTTGAGATGACAGGTACTGGGATGCACTTTTAGGCACGACGCAACAACCTGTATCCACACCTTATAAGGAACATATTCAAATCCTCGTTTATTAAAGCCACAATCAGGTCTTCTTTCTTTTTTCGAGATCATTGAACCCCATGGAACTCCTTACTCTGTGGTAGGCACGTGCCGATTTTTACGAACTCCTTCGCCGGCTGTTTTGAGATATTAGCGGCCCTGCCACTCGGATGATTTAACGCAATTTATGAACCCCAGTTGGGAACTCGGTAGAGCAGTTGCGGAATCAGTGTTGCCACTTTCTCTGACGGAACTGGCCGCGTATTTTGGCCGCGTAAACCTGTGACATTCTTGCGCCTACGAAACATAGTCGAAATTTTCTAACCATAGTCGAACATTTTCTAATAGGAGGCAGAAGTTGTGTCAAAATTTTGGACTAAAACTCCTTGAACAACCAACTCTCCGATCCCTTTTACCCCCTGATTTTGAGGTTGAACGCCCAAGGCCACCTAGGCAAGTTTCCACCAAAGTCCCGAAGCTCATGCCGATCGCATGTAACCGGGAAAGATATTGTAATAGCTTCATTCCGAAATTTGTGGATTTTTACAATAATTTTTTTTTTAGTTATTTTGTTAGATTTTTTTTTTTTGGGTGTTGACTTCAATGGTTTGTTTTTATTTTGAACACGAATTCGATTTTAACAATTGTTGTATATATTACCTGACAAAGGTCAAACAATTTGGTTGGATAACCACGAAATTTTGTACCTGAATTATACAATAAATCAAATCAAATCAAAATCATAAATGGCCTCTCGGCTTTTTCAAGGCCTTTTAACCCAATCCTTGCACCGCGAACCCCTACCCCCACCGTACTCTAGGAAAAAAGTGAGAGACCAAAGAGCGACAGCCGCAAATATCCCCAGAATTGAACCAGTCCGAGCTAGAACCAACCGCGGGTACCAGGATAGCTTTATCCCAATGTGTGTTGAGATTCACAATTCATTATAACAATGTTTTTTTTTTTTTTAAATGATCATGGGGCCTTGGGGCTCATCAAAATGTATTATAACGATTTTAAGTAGCTACTGTATCTTATTTTTATTTTATTTTTACGTTAGTTTGTTTTGATAGATTTTATTAGTTTGATGATGAAAGATGAATGGTTGACATGAGATATTATTATTGCTGTTTGTTAATGTTGTTTGACGAGTACCCCTATTTGGCGTGTCCACGATTTGGGTATAAAGAAAAGACTTATTCTACTCTATTCTATCATTGCATGTCTGCAAGGAAATGGTATGAGCAATACACGCAACATTCAAGTATTCATTCAAACCACTACGATGTTGCGTTCATCGTCGCGTCGGCCGTCACACGTGTCAGTTGTGGGAAAGGAGGTGACCGGAAAGAAAAAACCGACAGGAAATGCGGTTTAGCTTT
This sequence comes from Branchinecta lindahli, assembly GCA_023053555.1. Lineage (NCBI taxonomy): Eukaryota > Metazoa > Arthropoda > Branchiopoda > Anostraca > Branchinectidae > Branchinecta > Branchinecta lindahli. Next base: position 23,852,065 of record JAKZAO010000006.1, read on the forward strand.
TTGGGGAAAATTACAATGTGCCTTGCTGTTTCTCTTTCTTAAAGGATAACTCTTACCAGAAATGATTTTCTCCCTACGAAACCGTCCCGAAGAAACGCTTTTCGAGAATGTCATTACTTTCCACCTGAAATAAGCCATTTTCTTGTTAGCGCTTGTCGATTCTATCCAGCACTCCTGCTCTCCGACGCGTCGGCTGGGCGCAAAACGTTTGAAAACTGAACGCGCTCTGGTTAAAAAGTTGTAAAAACTAAGCAAATAAAAGAAGTTAAAACAGAAGACTCTCATATCCTTATATATGAAAGAGTTGTCAGCCGACATTGAGATTCCGTCAAACTTTGCGTTGTGTGACGGGCAAAACTCGGCACGGCAGAAAAAGCGCTAAAAATTCGTGAGCACAAAACGAAACAATGGAGAAAGGTGGGGATTTTAGAAGCTTATAATTCCACAAGGGAGCTAGGTATATTATAAAGGCAGAATAAGCAAGAGAGGTCCTTTAATATTGAGTTCGCCTTACACAATTTCAGCGATCCAAGTGGATTTGTTAGTTTAGTGTGATTCTTTTTTTCCTTCTTTTTTTCCCTTCTTATACTCCATTTGTCACATTTTGTGTTTAGAATGGGTTAATAAAATCATTCATTCATTCATTAGTCTTCCCTATGTTTTTTTGTTTTGTTAGGTTTGAAATAGAAAAATTAGTGAATAGGTTAATGGTAGTGAAGACGATTTATTCAACATATTCAAAGATTCATGCTTTAAGGTTTATATTTAAGAATAATACTACTACAAAATTTCATAAATAATATTTTTGAAACTATTTTTGGGATCCCAAAACGTAAGTGGCGGGATACCTATGACATCGCAAAAGTTGTCCGTCTGTCCGTCTGTCCGTCTGTCCGTCTGCCCGTCTGTCCGTCTGTCTGTCTACTACAAAATTTCATAAATAATATTTTTGAAACTATTTTTGGGATCCCAAAACGTAAGTGGCGGGATACCTATGACATCGCAAAAGTTGTCCGTCTGTCCGTCTGTCAGTCTGTCCGTCTGTCCGTCTGTGCGCACGATGACTCTCGAAGGCATTGAGATATTTTGATGAAACTTGGTGGGAGGGTCTTTCGGTTCAAAGTACAATTCAAGTTCGAAGATGGGCTCTGTAGCCCTATATTTGAGGGTGGGGGAGGGGTTTCAAATTAAGGGGCAAATTTTTTTTTTTAAGCTATTTAGATAGTTGATTTAGGGGTAAAGAAACACGCTGAACCCGAATATGAAAGTTATTTTCTCACCGGACAAGTAGTTCGCCCGTCCGGCTAAAACCGGAAAGTTTGTTAAAAGTAAAAGCTTTATTTGAAGTTGATTAGATGTTTGATTAGGGGGTAAGAAGACATGCTGAACACGATGGTGAAAACCATTTTCTTGCGGGACAAGTAGTTCGCCCAGAATCCGGCGAAAACCGTAAAATTTGATAAAAGCAAAATTTTTATTTGAAGTTGATTCGATGTTCGATATAGTGGTAAGAAAAGATGCTGAACACGATGGTGAAAACCATTTTCTCTCCGGACAAATAGTTCGTCCGGAATCCGGCCGAAACCGGAAATTTTTTTTAAAGCTAAATTTTTATTTGAAGTTAATTAGATGATAGATTTAACGGTAAGAAAAGACGCTGAATCTGTATATGACAATCATTTTTTAACCGGACATACAGTTCGTCCGGAATCCGGTTAACCCCGGATTTTTTTTTTTAGAAGTTAAAGTTTTACTTGAAGTTGATTAGATGTTCTTTATAGGGATAATGAGATACGCTGAATTCGTTTCTGAATTATCATTTGTTTTTGCTGCGCAAGTAGTTTGCCCGGAATTCGGCCGAAACCGGAAATTTGGCAGAAGTAAACCAGGAAGTTTCAATCAGTATCGTCAAAATAGATATGACTTATACAGGTATATCTGAATTTGGTTTTCTCAGATGATTAGCCTGGCGAAGACAGGATCTGGCGAAGGGTAAGTTAGGACTAGACTAAATGTTGTCGAGTTAGGAGGAGATGAAGCTGGTGCCAATTCGGGCTGGAAAAGCGTGAAAAAGCCTACGCGGGCGTAAAAAAAGAAGTGAAAGTGAACACCTATGAAACGTAGGCTATCCTAATGAATTAGTGACAGTTTCGTGTAAACTTGTATCGTTCACTCCGGATAAAATTTTCGGATATAGGCAAATGCTACCTCTTGATTATGATGTAAAAGAACTGTTTGGATCAGGTATTTAATTGCCAACGTAGGGAGGACTTATAGTTTCAGCAGCCAAATCAAGGAACGGAAGGCCATAATGTCCCTGTATTCTTAACCACTTGAATGCTACCTGTTTCTATTGCCGCGTGCTTTTTCTTTTCCTTTATTTAATTGTATGTGCGTTGTCCTAAACTTCTTGTCCTGGAATTTGTGTTCGATTTAGTTGTTGATTCTCTTGTCCTAAAAATTCTCGTGCTGAGTTTGTTTTTGCTTTGATGTCTTATACTGTTTACTAATTTTGTTTTAGTCAATTGGAAAAAATGAAGCGTAATTTTCGAATGCCACGCAGGCATGTCTGTCGTTTTTATGCCATTTTCAACCGGGGAATAAATAGCTCGCACTTCGCTCGGGACGACTAGTTGGGAGTGTTTCAGTGCTGAAACCGGTTGCTTAATTTTCGTTTTAAACACCGTCGTTCACCGTTAGCTTAATTAGTGTTTTCACGACATGGGCGATCCATGCCCGGTCGCTGTTTCATCAGCGTTTCTAGCAAACTTCGAACTTGCTAGCTCACGAAGTTTGACGGTCAGAGTTTGAAGATCAAAGAAACTATTAACGACGACCAAAAACTATCTTTGGGTTAAAAGGTAACTTCGATCCAAAATGCAACTAAAATACTTTCCGGTGGTATTTTCTTCTACCATTTCGGGAAAAATGAAAATAAATTAAGAGCCCATTTGTTGATGTCCCAAGCTGATAATTTCGCTGTGATTTAGCAGTTACTAACCAGCAATTACTGTGGGTTCGTTTTTCCCAGTTCCAGCCTGGAAAGGACCCTTAGTCGTACCAGGAAGGGCCGAAATATCAGTGGACCAAATTACAGCTGACTTGTCCGTTTAGCCCCATCAGCAGATGTGATTCGCGGAAAACCTATACCTTTCAGCAATTTGAGATCACATTCACCAATTTTTTTGAAACGGTCGTACGATCATGACGTCAGAGGCTTCGGCATGTGTAGCCCAAACAGGTTTTTTGAAAGTCATGACAGTGGCCGTTTCTAGCTGCTTTTACTTGTTTCGGCTGTAGCTTTTAAAGTACACATAGTGTTTCTGTTAAAATGTTCTCATCTAGATAACATAGAAAACTCACAACAGTTTTTTTATTGGAACTTTTTTTTGTCTTAGTCGGTGACAAAATGTAAAATAAGGGTGCGTTTTTTGACGTTCTAAACTGATAGGTAGGCTACGCATTGACTTCATCCAAAAATTACTGCAGGTATTTTTTCTTGTTGGACCTTTTTTCTATCTTAGTCGGTGACAAAAAGAAAAAAAATGTGATGTTCTAAACTGATAAGTAGGCTACGCATTGCCTTAATCTAACAATTACTGCAGGTATTTTTTCTATCCCCAGCCCGAAGAGGACCCTTACCAAGAAGGGCCGAAATATCGATGGATCAGATTATAGCTGACTTATTCGTTTAGAAGCATCAGCAGATCCCCCAGTAACAAATTCCCATCCCAGACATAGTTTCCAAGCTTGACAATCTAAATAACAAGAACAAAAGTTCTGACGGGATCCGATCTTCGGACGGGAACTTCTTTATTCATAGAAGGCTATTGGGTCTTGCAGGTTTGAGGTCTTTGTTTGATCCAGTAAGGGGGTTTCGGCTACGCCCCCCCCCCCGCGGTTTTGTTTTTCACCAAGACTACTGAATACCGCCCGCTACCGGCTTTCTACTGAAACGTGTAAGTAAGTAATTTATTTTTCACCCGCCATTTTGGAAAGCGGAGCTTAAAGAAAATGAAAGAAATAAACAAGAACAAATACAAAACTCATAAGGTAACACAAATGTAATCTTCGGCCAGGAGACAGGATAACAGGTCATGGGCTGGTTGGGTCCAGTTGTCAATGATTTGCATCCTGAACTTAAAGTTCCAGTGACTAAGGAAATGTTCAAAGACCCAGAACAGATATAATTTTGCCATTTTTTACCGTTGTAGTTGCAAAATATTTTAAGCATGGAGGTAAAATCATATAGAGGTATCACAATTCCGAAAGAAAAGCTTCGTTCAATGAAAACGATTAGATGAATAGCGGAGAAACTAAGTTACACGCTTTCATCGGGTCTTCAGCCTATTTAAGTAAGTGATGGATAACATGAGTTTCGTATCTCAGCCCTATTCGGTTAACCTTAAAAAAAAAATACTCCACGTGGTAGAGTAACATGTCGCGCTACTGTCGAAAATTTATATCAAACTGTACCTGGTCCATAGCTGTTTGGCATCATACTTAGATTTTGTACTATATGATATACTATACAAGATATAGATAGACAGTACAGATTCAGTTTCAAATGTTTCCTGTTTGCTTTGTAATATTGTACATGGATAGCCCAACGGGCCGTGGTACAAAAAATAAATGATATGCAAAGTGTCAATGTCAGTCCACGGCAGGGTAAAAGGCTGGGCAGCTGTCAAGTGAAAACACACCAATCAAACGGCTTAATTGTCGTGACTGTACATTTTTATCAGACTATACTGGGACCGGAACTATTTGGCAGCCGAAACTAACAATTTAAATGCTGTCGATTTGCCAAGATTCCATTTTATTGACAGCTTCGCTTCAACTTTTGACCTGTAAACCGATTCCAACCCACCAAATGATTTAGTCTCTGTTAATGTATGTAAATTATTTGCTGCCTCTAAAAAAACGGGTTTGTTATATGTGATGAGATGAAATTGCTGATTCGTCGCTGCGTTGACTTAGGTTATGGGACTTCAGTCCAGAAGTGTTCTATAGCATTTACAATGTTTAGATCACCCCCATCCAAGTCAATAGTTCAAACTAGTCATCGATTGGTGAGATTTGATAATTTGTTTAGGCTTTTTATGTCATTTTATCATTATTTAAAAAAACAGCCATGTTTTCATGAAGAAAAGGTGTGTCCAGTAACTTACGTCTGAACCACTAGAAAATGTAAACCAAATAAAGGACACCTGAACAATGAAACCATACTTGAACACACCATGGACAATGCATTTACAGACATGGCCACGGAGAGCGTTCTTCTCCTGAGCGTGACGTTTTCAAAACAGCGATGTTCGTTTCTGGAGGTTTGCACATGCAGACTCCAAGACAAAAAGCGCAATTCATTCAAATCTTGTACAGCGCTGGCCGGATCGTATTGGAATTTCTTCTAGATATACGTTTGGGCTTAACTGGTTAAAAATATATTCCAGAAGAAGGGTTGATTGGAGACATTTGTTCATTTCTAAAATTGTTCGGTACTGAAATAAGGACAGATGCAAAATGGAGCAAAAATCATAGCTTGGAAACACTATTTCGTATTTGGATTGGGTTTTCTGCAGGCAATGTTAACGGAAGTCGTACAGATAGGGATGATACTTGGTACTCTTCATTCAGGTGTCCTTTAAAAAAAAAGTATTCACACACATCATACCAAACTCTCCACATGATAAAATAATTAAAAAATGTACTAATATTTCAGGCGTTTTGTGGTGTCACGATGTACTAAACTTTATTTTTTTCTTTCCAGATTCCACGTCGGTTCTGGAGTGTTCCATTATCGATAGTGGAGATGAATGCCATCCAGTGTGAAACGTTGCTTGGGGATCCTCTACTATTTTCCATGCTCCAGTCCCGCAATTTCACAGCGATCATTTTGGATGTATTTAGTAAGTTTTCCCTCCAGACCCGAGTATCGCTTCCTGCTCGCCCACCAATCAGCCATACACAAATCCTCAATTTTGGAGCATAGTGTTCTCACCTCAGGGCACCATACCCTGGAGCAAGGGCACAGTGTGCCCATGAAAATCTGAAATGATATTTTGTTTCAAGAATATTTGTATGGGAGTACTGTTCCCTTGCTTCGGGGACATGGGTTCAAGCAAGGGTAATTACATGATGGGGTATGGCCTAACTTTGGAGCTCTGTCCCTTAAAATTGAGGCTGTGTATGACTGCCATCAATGTAACAGGCTTTTATCCCGCCAAAATGACAAGACGTACATAAATAAATAGAAAGGTTATGGCCTACGATTTAGATCCGGACGTTTCCTGATCTTCAAAGAATTGGATCTGTGAACATAATAGTACGAAACTCAAAATTTTCAAACAACATCGAAAAAGACAGATTCAAATATGGCAAGAACTTAACAAGGCTTGGCCTGGTCGATTATATCCAGTTTCTTCTCCATTCAGATTTGCATCAAGATTTGCTCCATCCAAATTTGCTGACGATGAATACTTTACGCGAGCTTATGTGCCGGCTGTTTTTGCGTCTGGCTAAAACTCGCTTCGCTTTCCAGAGCTGTTCCTGCGCTCCGCTAGTTCCGCCAGTGACTTCGGAAAGCGAATCAACTGTAGGCGAGTGGAAAGTGATTTCAGCAAGTCAGCGAGAAGTTGTGAAGGTGCAACTGATGCGCAACGACTTTCAATTTGTTCTTCCGATCGGCAGATTCTCGCACTGCTTTTCGGAAAGCGAATCCAAGAGATCGCCAGAATCGCCCTTAATATGTAAGCAAATATGTAAATTGATATGTAAGCCCTTGAGGCACAAATGATCATGGGCATTTGGAGAAGATGAAAACGTATCGTGATCCAGTCCGAACTTGAAACAGAACCTCTGGGGTACGTGCTCTTGTCAGTTATAAGTTTTATCCAAACGGATAGTCAGACTTGTAACATGATTACGGATTTCCCCCCCCTCTCCACTCCCCGGGATCTGGGAAATGACAATTTACAAGTCAATCTGTCAGACTCATAATATGCCTGACAAGTTTCATCGTCCTAGCCCTACTGCAATTACACCAGCTGCAAAATTTCCGGCCCCCACTCCAACTCCCCCCACAGAGACCGCATCTGGTCCAAGCCTGTAAACGGAACATGTAGGGCATGAAATATTGCAATCTGCCAAGTTCGTCTGAACCAGATAACTCGTTCCAGAGTCATGCATATGACAAGATTTCCGAGACCCCTCTCGAACTCCACCACGGTATCTAATATCTAAGGCTTTTGCAACTCACTCAACAAGAAATAGCCTACTAACTAGAGGTCTGCGTACCTTGTTTTGTACATTCTTCAATGACCATAGATAACGAAGCTTAAAGTTTAACCGAAAAGGGCTGGGATAGGACAATCTAGTTACCCATCACTTATTCACTTAAATTGGCTTGAAGACCCGCTGAAAATGCGTTACTTCGTTGTTCCGCTGTTCACGAATAATCGATTTTCAAATAGTGGAATTTCCTTGTGATTTGTGGTACTCTATGCGCTTGCATTTTTGTTGTATGCCTTACGAGAAAGATTTATGACTCTTTTTTTGTTCAGGCACTAAGCAATCTTTACCAATCTCACCACTGTCCACTGCAAAGCCGCGTTTGTTTGAGATTAAAATTTCCCGCGTCATAGTAGAATTTACGCTGTGGGGACGGCCGAAGATGTTATGAACGTCATAACTAGAGCAGATAGTGGAAAATAAAAAAAATCTTTTTGCAGAATCCAAATAATTCAATGATTCAATTAAATGACACAAAAATAAGTCGGCTTTTCAGTAAAACTTTAAGCTGAGAGTATTGACCAATTAGTTCTTAATTGACGTCACCAAACAAATCTGGTGTAAGCCACGACAGGTTGTTGGCGAATAAAAAGGTTTATTCATTCATCTATTTACCATTTCAACGCGCTAAGCTGATTAGTCTATGTTTGTTTGTCACACAGATGTAGTACAATAGGATCCATAGGTTAATGAACTGACAAGATAAACGTTCCCTCTTTAAATGGAAGTGTGTGCGAGCCTCCCATCGTCAGGGACGTTTGCACTTTTTCTCTACTGGAGGAGTAGAAACCGAGATAGAAACAAACACATATCCTACTATTGTATTAGGTAAAAAGAAAGAAAAAAAAAGAAGATGATTATTAGAGGAGCCGCATGGTGAACTGGGATATGGAGAATTGTCGGATATCACGAATACGGCCTTCTATCATAGCATTCAAAGAACGCACCTGTGGGTGTCAATAACTCAATGGAGGTTCCACTCTAATCTCGTCATTTTGGTGGAGCTATATTTTTTGCCGAAAAACAATTCCCATTAAAATGGAGTAGGGATCACACCTATATCCCGGGCTCCAAGTAGTCAATATCTTTTAATTCGGTCTACAGACCATACAGAAAGAAAAACACACAAATAAACAAGACAAGTAAACAACAAAATTCCACATCTCACCGCATTGGGAATGTGTGGACTGACAGAAGATGTCGCCACAATGGCAGACTGTGGTAGATATGGTTGCTAGCAGTAACAATTAGCGGATTCTCAGAATCCCACAGCCTATTAAGAAGCGACACTGTAGCTTTTCTTTTAAGCTCTTTGTATGTACAGCAATCCCACAACCAGCTCGGGCTCGGATACATCCCCGATGAAAATTTTCCGAGAATTAGTCGTGTGGAGTTGTACGAAAAAGTAGCATGCAGTAGTAACTGTTGTCACTGCATGCTGCTGCTAGAAAACTGGATGTTATTGCAGCAAGATTGGATGCTATCGGATAGTACTACTTAAGATTAACCCAGTCTAAGGCATGTTAAATCAAAATATTCCATACTACTACATATCAAAACATGCACCTTTTTCGTACGACTAACATACAACTACATAGTCAAAGAATTGTTCATCGGGTCTTCATGACCAGTGGGCGATGGTATTCCCCTTCAGTTACCTTAGACCTTTGTTCCTTCAACTCTAGAGGCGCCAAGGTTATCCAAGAAGGTTTGCCAGTCGTCCAAGTAAGCCGCTGCCGAGAGGTTTTCAAATTCGCCCTGGATGGACTCGTTGATGTTGTGAAGACTATAGTCTCATCGTTCAGTATAGTCTGCTGCCTCCCATCCTGACGGCATGGCCAAGGTGTCTCCATCGGCGGATCTTGATGACGTCAGTGATCAGGGTTTGCACTGTGATCTGGCGAATTGTCAGATTTGTGACCCTTTCTATACAGTCTATGATCAAGCACTGACTCGGGCAGATGTTTGCAAAAGCTTTTTCTTGCTGTTGACTGAGGTGCCACATTTCAGATCCTTACAGAAGTACAGGGACAACGGTGTAATAACAATGGTAAAAAAAAAAAAAAAGTCAGCTACGATGTTCGTTAGCGTTATTTCGGCCCTTCTTGGCAAGGGTTCTCGTCAGCCCGAACGAACCTGTAATCAAATCGATCAGTCAATGCAAATTGATTGCAGATTTGTCTCTTCCACTGTAATGAGAGGAATCTACGTACCACCAAGATCACCCCGACTTTTCCCCCTTGAATAGATTTCCGAACCAGCGAAAGTCCCTTGAATCGGTACTCGATTCAAGAGACTCTCGCCAATCACCTTTGTATCGTAAAGTAACTATTTCTAAAACCATTCTCCAGTCAGTGCATATTTTTATGAAACTGCGTTATTACATTGCTAAACTAGTGGAAGTTTTCCAGTATATAAGGACCCTTGTACATGTATTAATTAAGTCAGTCGTCAGTAGGTGAAAAGTGCTATAGTGTATCTACCAGTGTACGAACTACATGTATTGAGTAAGTTGAAGCTATTATTAAATCTATACTCGCACTCTAGTTTGTTTGACTCTACAATACCCTAGGAGATATTGTTGTTGTTTTTAATATTCATTGATCGAATAAAGCTGTAACTGTCACAGGCTGGAATCATCCTATTTGCAGATGATAGCTTATTGCTTGTGGCATCCCCATCGACTGAACTTCTATTTTGTAAAATGGAAACAGCGCTACTGGAGTTTGTCCAGTAGGCCAATTAGAATCTTCTTACTTTAAATTATGATAAAACAAATTATATAATATTTTCGAGGATAGGTAGGCTACCGTTGATACAAATCTGTCGCTCAATGTACATGGAAATAAAATCAATAGAGTTCGGGAAATGAAATATTTAGGGTTCACCATAGATGAGAACTTATCATGGAAGGAGCACGCTAATACCATTTCAATTAAAATATCAAGATCCCTGGGCGTGCTTCGCCGCATTAAACATTTAGTGACCGAAAAAACTATGAAAACAGTTTATTTCGCTATATTTTATCCAAACGTGTGCTATGGTTGCTCACTATGGGCAAAGTAACTTTATTACGTGTTATAAAAGAATTCAGAAAATACAAAATAAAGCAATAAAACTTCTTTTTCACAATGATGTTAATAATTCAACACCTTCTGAAATTTTATTTAAAAATAAACTCTTTGATGTTTCAAAAACAAGGGATTATCAAATTAGCATTTTTGTTTACAAATACTTTAATAATTTACTGCCTTCTTCTTTTGCAATTTTTTTTCTACGAATAGTGATTACCACAATTATGAAACAAGGGGGTGTGGGGATATAGTTCATGAAATCCGGCAAACAACTCGCGCATCGTTCATTATCAGGAATTTTGCTACGAGTGTTTGGAATTCAATCCCAATTAAAGTCCGTGAGGCCCCGCACCTTGCTGCATTCAAAGCCACAGTGTTGTTAGTAGTAGTGTTTATTTTTCAGTAGTAGTAGGATTTATTCTTCATTAGTAAATAGATGTGAATTTTGTTTTTCGCCTGTTATTTAACAAGTCCCCCGGGACTTTCCCTGCAGGTGATGCAGACGAATGTTATGCGTTGGTTTTATATTAAACATAATCTAATCTAAAAAAATCTAATCTAATCTAAGATAGACCCCACGAGCCTCCCCCATCCACGCTACCGAATACAGTACAGGACCGGGAGTCCAAACGTCAGTCTATCCCGAACGTATTACACCACCAACAGCCTGACGAGGACCCTTACCAAGAAGCATCAAAATATCGCTGAAGAACATCGTAGCTGACCTTTATTTTCATTTTGAGCCTTTGTTGATATATGCTTCCCTGTTATTTGCTTCCCTGTATATTTTGTAAGAGCTGCTGCGAGTCCAGCAAATCGAAGTCCGAGACAAGTCCGAGTCCTTGAAAAAAACGTCTCGAGACCCTCTCGGGACGAATCCAGGGTCCGAGTCCACAGCTCTGATATTTGTGCATATATGGAACGGTTCTGTTTAACAGGCTCAGCTTGAATCTTAGAGAGGGCTTCTTGCTGCGTCATCTCCTCTTTCGACACCACCGTCCTGACCATTTCTTACCTGGACCTCTCTTACACAAGTTCCAGTATTGCCCCCCTCGTTAACTCATTTCTTCTTTTCTAGCTAACTCCTGTGGCGTCCTCTTTTCCTCCCTCTTCAAACTTCCCACAATTGGATTTCTGCAAATCGGTGCTGTCGGATTGGATGGACGCTACTTAGGCGCCGTGAATCCCCCATCGGTCTCCTCTCAGATTATGTCAGACAGTGGGGTCCCCAGAAATTTCATGCAGAGGTCCTGGAACTTCTTCTGTGCTGTTTTTGACTGGGCGGTGCACAACTACATTCAGACAAGAGGAGCGGAGGCAGTAATGCAGGTTGGATGTCAAACTGTTTCTTGGGGGTGCGTTCGTGAAGTAGGGTACCAGTTCAAGAGTGTTAGGAGTCCATTCTAAGTCAAGCCTGATTCCTGCTGACCTAGTTATATTTTTACTTTGGAAGACAAAATTCGGATGGCAGCAAAACTCTGGACAGCTTTTTGAACATTTCTCGGGAGTAAAAATCAGGATTTAGGAGGGTTGGCTTAGTCCATCACACATATCCAATTTTGGATTTGTTGCTGAAGTAGTTCAGTCCCAACAAACAATATTTTGAAATAGTTCCGATGCCAAAGTTTGGGCACTCGGTCCCATTTAAAAAGAAAGAAAACGAATTTTGAATGGTTCATTTACGCCTTACTTACTTTACCTTCAACCTTAGTTCCTTCAGAGCCATCCATGGCGCATAGGGCGTCGATTTATGCCCGGGCCACATTCAGCCATATGTACGTAACTTGGTTCGTTAATTCGGTTATTACCCTCTCTTTACGTTTCATCCTCGTCACGCCTTCATTAGCCTACTCACGGGGAAACGTAACTAACGGAAGTCAGTGACTATGGTCTGTGACTGGTCCAAAGACACGTTTTCAAGATGGCGGAGATGGACTTTTCCATCTCGACTATTTTATGTTTTTAGAGTGTTTTCTTCCCATTTTCGACCGTAAAACTGGCATCTTACTGGCGTTATTACCACGTGTGACTAGAGTGGGGCCCCGGCAAAAGCCTACAGCGTCCGCAGTCCGTTAAACTTGGGCGATAGATATGAACTAGAGCTTATTGTGATTATCAGGCTAATTTGCTCATCTAATTTTTTTTCTTTCAGAAATATTACCAAGAAGTCCCGGACGTTTACGAAATCCTGGGGAAGCTGGATTTGGTCCTGTCCGGATCTCACCCCATCGTCGAGTTTCCTAAGTACATGACCCAAAAGATGATCTCTATTGGCTGTTTCCACTGTCGCCCAGCCAAACGAATTCAAGATAAGGTAAGTGATCCTCAAACAGTTCAATAAGGTAGCTATGGTCCCGTTAGGAATAGTTGTGTTTTTGCAGATACCACGGTATCTGTTACCACGGTAACTGGATCTGCAATTAGTCGTTTTTGCAGTTACCGTGGTATCTGATATTCGGTCCACTGCAAAAACGACTGTTCCCGAAACTGCACTATCAAAGTCATCCCAAAAGAAAAACTGATATCCAGTTACATCACTAAGTGCTAAACTTCTTTCTCACCAATTTGACAAAATTTGATCGAAGAGTCCGATGAATTTTCAGATACCACAATCAGTTACCGCGTTCGGACCGTGGTATCTGAATATCAGATACCACGGTAACTGGCCAGATACCACGATAACTGCCAAAAACGCCTTTTGACCGTGGTATCAGATACCATGGTATCTACAAACACGCAACTATTCTGTCGCGGAGACCGCACTGGATATGATCGAATCAAATCAAATCGTTTATTCATTAGGAAACTTACACACGGCGTGTGCCGACTAACTGATTCCACCGTCAATATAAATACAAACTAACCTAAAAAGTCAAACATATGCACTTAGAAATCAATAAAATCATGTGGGCTCTTGAATGGAGGGTGAAGCGTTTAACAGTTTAATGAAAGCCGGAACAAAACTATTACTGTATCTTACGTGGGTGCATTGGACCGATTGCAGTTTTGGAATTGGGTTTGCAACTAGTCTTGGAGGTCTTGGCCGTTCGGTTTCAAAATCGTGGGGGAGGGTGTTTCGGAGGATTGGGTGTTTAACAGTTTTTAGACCAAAATTTACCGATAATTTTTCACGACGACTCGCTAATGTACTAAGATTGAAAGTTTTTAAAAGGTTGATATGAATTTGGATGTTTGCGTGTGTCCCCCTTCCTTGTCCTCAACTGGAAGACCTCCACTCCTTCGCCGAGTGGCTGCAACCGTGTTACAACTTTTGCAGCACCAGAGCAAAATAACACGAAGCAGTAGCGTCAAGACCTATGCTTTCCTTGCTTCGCAAACGGGCCATACTCCATAGCGCCGCCCACTATGTTTGCAGCATTTAAAGCGGGACAAACTTGCTGATTCAGACATTTCTAGTACGCGGTTCTGGGGTCTAGCCGACAATATCTAGCATAGGCTTATTGCAAGTCATACTGAGATGTGTAAATCCTTACTTTCGTGTCTAGGCACTGAGAGAGTTCTTGGATTCGTCTGAGCACCCAGTAATTCTCAGTTCCTTTGGTTACACAATGGCGAACAATGGCGGAAGTCAGAAGAAGTTACTACGAGTCCTCATGGAAGCATTCAGGAAGCTGCCAGTCAGGGTAAGAGCTTACTTTACTTTATTACTACTTATTTTAATTCTTTGAGCAGTCCCAGAGGCGCCATTGGAGGGGGGGGGGAGGCCCTGACATCCCTAGATTCCGAAGGGGCACAGAATCCTCTATCTTGGTACTATCAGGGACCCATAAATTTCCTTACAGGGGGCCTGTCATTTCCTATGCTCCTATATGGATATGATGACCGAACCATCCAGTTTCCAAAAATCCTCGCTTGAGTCGATCAGCATTCTTGTTTGCCTCATTGGACGTGCGCGCCAAAGAGACTCCTCCCTCAAGGTGCCAGCAGCCAATCCCAAATTTTGTCTATCTGGTCTTGAACGTCATTGGACCGTGGGTATTTCTCGAACTACATTCCGTGCGCTCAAGATAGCATCACAAATCTCTTATTGACAGGCCCCCTGTAAAGGAAATTTATGGGTCCCTGGTATTATTTACAGGACCCTATATAGCTTCAAAATGCAAAGCATTAAAGCACACCTCGCCCTATTTACTTTTCATGTTCCAATATTCAAAACTATCTGAATAATTTACAACTGCCCTCTGCTATTAACAGATTATCCACGGCTTTGGCTATTTTAAGCGTTTTCCCAGACCCATTGACTTCTAGAAAAATCTTGACAAAAACCGGTTTTACGCACCTGTTGCATGATACTCGGACACGATCGTCGGGAGCATAATGCGCATGGAAACTAGTGAATCGCGGCAAGTGCAAGGGTTACTGAGGTGTCGTTAGTGGGTTCAGAATGTAACATATGGGTTTGGATGTGCGGCTTAAGCATCAATGAATGCAGTTACGGAAGTAGGTTGCATTGCATTATAGGTACGAGGGGTCTTTTAATGTTTTTTACACCAAAAGAAGTAGTTGCGGCGCGTCTGCGTTGCGTATTTTGTTCAATTATAAATTATACGAAAGGAGGAAAATATCTTGAAGCCGCTCGCCTCAGGGTTAAACCAATACTAACAATCTTACATATTTTGAATGGGCAAAAAGGCTGGAAGTGAGTTGACCTCTTTCACGTAAGGAAAAAAACTAAAAGCAAAACACTCTTCGTGGGGATAGCTGTTCAGAGAGTCGATAATATATGTTATCGCCCGAAGAAAAGCAAGGGCGATAATGATTATAACACTAGTACACTTGTTTTAATTTTCTGGTATTCCCCTGATGTTAAAAGAAAAAAATCCAACCGTGCGTTATCACTTGATATCGCATGACTGGCCGGGCGTTATCACTTGATAATAACGCCCGGTTGGAACTTTTTTTCTTTTAACATCAGGGCAATACCAGAAAATTTTGGCACTGGGTAGGATAGGACTGATATCGTGGGACTGCACGGAGTACTGGTGTTATTTAAAAGTAACAGATACGCCATTGCTAATTATTCATTATTGGTTCGTGATCTCCATGACGGATTTTATGCCGTCTTTAACCCCCAAGGATTGATGTGTTTCTGTTGGAAAAGCAAACAGACAATAGTAAAAAAAAAAAAAAAAAAAGGACAGGTTACCACAGGCAGGCACGTACGCAGAGGGGGGGGGGGCCTCCGGGCCCGGGCCCCCCCCCGAAATCTCACGATTTTTTTTCGCATAATTTTCTGATCCTTCACACAGAATAAGGAATAGTGGTTAATTACTGATCTGGACAGAAATTCTCTAGGTAATAAAGCGGTCGTAGGCAGGTTTGCAATATAGGGTGAGTCTCTTTTTCTTGATATGTGTGCTTTTGGTTTTTGTAGATGTTACATGATATAATGCGCCTTTTATATACTGTTTTGAAGGATTTGGGCCCCCACCGAAAAAAAATCCTGCGTACGTGCCTGACCACAGGTCCCTAAGGCAACACAAAGGGGGCTCCTTCAGTGTTTCAGCGGCAGAACTAGACTAACCACAAATTCCACTGCGGAGTTATGTGGAATTTGTTTTCTTGGTCAATCGGAGGATGATGGTTCTACGCTCATCAACTCTAGATGACCGGCATTTTCGATTCCTGTTCTTCTACCCAAATATTTGGCAGTGACTACCGGTTGAACACGGAAAACTGTTTAAAATTCTGCTTGGTTACTTCTGGGCTTCAAAATGTAGGAAAAAACATTAGGAATGTTAAACAGCTCTCCGACTCTCTACAAGGTGCTGTTTTTTTCTGTTTGTTTTACAAGATACTACTTGTTTTGACAACCGGAAACTCATCGTGCATTTCAATCTTGTGTCGGCGGCAGTCGGTTACAAAGCTCATTTGGTGATAAAATTTGCATACAAAGGGGCTAAGCAATCACAGTGGAAACTATCCTTTCAAGCCAATTTAAAGTTTAACTGAAAAGCAGATTTAATTTTGTGTCATCCAACTGAATACACTGAATTATTTGGATCCTGCAAAGGGATTTTTTTAATTTTCCACTATCTGCTCTAGATATGACGTTCAGAATATCTGCGGCCGTCCCCACAACGTAAATTCTACTATGACGCGGGAAATTTTAATCTCAACACACACGCAGCTTTTCAGTGGACAGTGGTGAGATTGGTGAAGATTGCTTAGTGCCTGAACAAAAAAACCCATAAATCTTTCTCGTAAAGCATACAACAAAAACTCAGTACTCCTAAATCACAAGGAAATTACACTATTTGAAAGTCGATTATTCGTGAACAGCTGAACAACGAAGTAACTCATTTTCAGCGGGTCTTCAAGCCAATTTAAGTGAATAAGTGATGGATAACTAGATTGTCCTATCCCAGTTTAAGTTGGGAAGATACCAGTCAACTTGAGTTTTCGGTCAGCAAGATTGATGCTGTTCGATATTACGTTACGTTCGATATTACGTAACGATTCAGATGAAAAATCTGTAGCCTGTGTGCAATTTTGTCTGGCAGTTGTACGAAAAATTGAATGTGTTGATATGTAACAGTACAGAATACTGTCATTTACTGTTCCTCATACTGGGCCAATCTAATGACTTAGAACATATATATAGTCGGAACTGCAGAGAAATGTTCTTTTACTGTTTGTAGGTCAATTTCGAGGCTATGAAAATTCGAGGTTGGGTACTTTCCCTGTAATGTCCTTTTAGTCTTTAGACTGGAAACATGATAACGTAAATATAATTTTTTATTTTTTTTTAACAGGCCGTTATTGCATTTGATCCAGCTGCTGAGGATCCGGAAATGGTACCGGAAAACGTAATGCTTCTTAGATGGGTTCCACAGCAAGATGTTTTGGGTAAGTAGAAACTGTCAACCTGTCTGAAGGGGAGGTAGGCTATGTAAACAGGGACGTTATCTAAAGTCCATCTCTAAGCTGCCGTTAACTAGAAAGTTGAAAAGAAATGTACCGGTCGCCTTTCCGTAGGTCTTCGGTTGATCGGTTCGGTGAACACGAGTTGGAAGGATGAGACTTGCCAGGAGTATTTGTGACCTGCATGGCCAGCAGTTAAAACGGTCTTTTGACCGTCTGACCGTGCATGGGGGATTGGAGGAAGGGGGAACGCCCAATCTTGTGGCGTGCATGACCCTTGAACGATTGATCCGATCTGGACGAAATTTGACAACTGGGAAGAGTAAATGTCTAGACTTGATTCGGCCAGTGTGGCTGGAGTTGGCGGCGTGAGTCTCAGAAATACTGTAGCACGCGCGGAGTGAGGGTTTCGAAATGAACTTGGGAGGCGGGGGGGGGGAGGACGGTCCCGGCACTGTCAGGAAAGATTTTAAAGGAGGTTCCTGGAAACCTTGTGGCGTCGAGAACTCTCGAACGCGTGGTAAGATCCGGAAGGTTCTCGATAGTTGGCACGAGCACGTTTCGTACATGTTCCGCGTACATTTCAAGGGATCCGGCCACAGGGGGGAGTTAGGGGGGTCTCGGAAATATTTTGGCACCCTTAGAGTAGAGAGATTGGGAGGACGGCCGTAAGCCCTGGATATAGGCCACAATTTATAGATCCGGACTGGATCTGGGAGGAGGTGTGTCACGGAAATCTTGTGAAACGTACGTCCGATACTGCCGAGTCGGTGAAGGGGTCGGGAAAACTTGGTAGGCGGGACGACCACAAGCCTTATACCTGGCATTTTTACATCCGGTCCGGATCGGCCGTTGCGGGGGAATCGAGGGGGTCCCGGAAGAACCATCCACCAATGACAACGCAAGCCTAAGCCTGCTTTCGTTTCTGAAGATCGCACATATGACACATGTTTGCAACCTTTCCAGAATTTTTGGCATTCTGAGACGAGAAGATTTAAAGTTTAACTGAAAAGCCAATTTATTTTTGTGTCATTTAGTCGAATACACTGAATTATTTGGATTCTGCGAAGGGATTATTTTGTTTTCCACTATCTGCTCTAGTTATGACGTTCAGAATATCTGCGGCCGTCCCCACAGCGAAAATTCTACTATGACGCGGGAAATTTTTATCTAAACACAAACAAGGCTTTTCAGTGGGCAGTTTTTGTCGGGCTGCTTAGCAAATAAACCTATCTAACCTAACCATTTTGTTGCGAGGAGCGTGGACAAAAAATATTCCCGCTGTTAATCTCCGGTGCGGAGTATAGTACTGCAATTTCCTATCAAGCACAACTTTTACTAGAAACGATCTTTACACCATTAAAAGGTTCAGAAATATCGGGAAATTTTTATCTTAACACAAACAACGCTTTTCAGTGGGCAGTGGCGATATTGGTGAAGATTGCTTAGTGCCTGAACAAAAACAAGTCATAAATCTTGCTTGTAAGGCATACAACAAATTAGAGGTACCACAAATCACACGGAAATTCCACTATTTGAAAATCGATTATTCTTGAATAGCGGAACAACCAAGTAACGCATTTTCAGCGGGTCTTCAAGCAAATTTAAGTGAATAAGTGATGGGTAACTAGATTGTCCTATCCCAGTCCTTTTCGGTTAAACTTTAAAATGAATCATGACTTTTTGTTTCAAATATTGTAAAAAAAAATGCATAGCCTACCTTCCTCGTGGTTACTGGACTTCCCGCGTAACAACATACTTTTTACCATCTGGTACTTGCGGTGATTATTGTCCATTGCCCAGGACCTCCAAGTTTCTGCCCTTGACCATTTTTCCGCTTTCCATCTGGGAGGAAGATTTTTTAAACACGATTAGTCCCTCTTCTTTTGTCTGTGCTAGTTCTGTTGTTTTTATCTTGCGCATTTACTGCGTTACTGAAAACCAGGGACCCATAAATTTCCTGTAATGACTCGCCATTCAGGGGGCTTGTCATTTCCTGTGCTTCTATGTTGCTATGTTGCCCGACCCTCAGGAGTATCTTCCAAAAATTCCTTGGACGTGAGGCCAAAGAGATCCCTCAAGGCGGAAGCTCTTCTCCAGAAGCCAATCCCAAATTGTGTCTATCTGGATAGTCGGGTATTTTATCCCCGTGGGTATTTCCCGAACTATCTGACACTCGGTCAAGAGCGCATCAGAAATCTCTTATTGACAAGTCCCCTCAATGGCGAGTCATTACAGGAAATTTATGGTTCCCTGCTGAAAACTCAGTTTAGTTTCTGTTTTTGGACTGCACTATTTCCCTAACTAAAATTTTCATCCTCACAATATATATTTCGTGATAGCTAGATTCAAGCAGAAATCCGCTAAAACAAAACAGAAATTTATACTGATCAAAATAAATTAGAGCCCTGCAAACCATCAGCTTCTAACCGGTATAGATCTTCTTTTCGTCAATATTTTGTTAAGCATTTTAATGAGTAAGTTGACATGTATGTTTTATAAATTATTGATAGGGTCTTATTTAACTATTATGTTATTTGACCTAATAAATTCGTATCGTATGGTATATTTCTAGGTCACCCCAAGACTGCAATCTTCCTTTCTCATTGTGGAATCTCTAGCGTTTTGGAAGGAGTCTATCATGCTGCCAAGTTCATCGCAGTTCCTATTAACCTTGACCAGGGGGAGAACGCCTTGAGGTTACAAGACCTGGGAGTTCTGAAGCATATCATCGATCACAACAACGTCAAACCTGCCGATGTCGTGGAAGCGGTGAAAAAGACGCTAGACGACTACAGGTGAGAATGGAGCAACTTCTGATGCTGTAGCTCCTCCCCCAGGGTGGGGCCAAAGAAATCTGTCACTTGTTACACTTGACTCCTCCCTCAAGGCGAAGGCCAGATCAAAATAACACTAGGGAGTGGCGCAGACTTGACAAAATTGACACAAACTCGAGTAGCAGCGATACTAGCACTACTAGCGATAGAGAACGTCCATACTGAAACTCATTCAGCCGTTCACCAGCGCTAGCTCCGATAACTTCATATTCTGAACATGCAAAAAAATGATAGGCTACAGATTCCGTTGTTTCCTTGGTGTGTACAGACCGCACCTTTGTTTTACTAGAAATTTCTAAACCCGCAAGTTTGCCCCGCTTTAAATGCCGCAGGCGTAGTGGGAGGCGCTACGAGAATGATTCGTTTGCAAAACATGGAAAACATAGGCCATGGCGCTACTCCCTAGTTTTATTTTGCTTTGGTTGAACCCCGTGCGAAAACACCGTTTTGTCTGTTTTTTGGCGGTATTTGAAATGTCGAAAAAAAAATCCAGATAGACATCAGTAAATAGAACTCCAGGCTTACGTCCATGTCATTCTCTACTTAAAGGATCCTCAGTTTTACGTCTAGGCCTATATGCTTAATAAAGTAGCTGATTTTATCACTTGGACAGGAGTTTGCGGTAAGTTTGAATTTCCCGCCGCAATCGAGCCACAACAGTTTCCGGATGGCAGAAAAACGCCTGTTGTTTGTGGCTCGATTGTGGCTCGAAAGGAGTGTTTCAGCGGTCGTTTGTATGGCCCACAAGTGTGTTTCAGTTGTTACGTATCGTTACTTTTGTTACGTATGTCGATCAGTATTACGTAAACTCGGGTCGGATCAATATATGTCCTGGTAGCGTGTCCGACCGTTTAAACATCTCCCGTTACCCTAACTCGCGTGAACGCCTTCGTTAGAAAAATGGTGTTGCTTTATTTACAAGACTAGCCTACTAATAAAAGAGAAATATACTCAGTCCATTAGATACTATGTTTATCCCAGGTCCTAATACGACGCGCAACGACCGCTCCACTCCATAGTCCAAACTCGAATGAATTCACTTTCAATGAATTCTCGCGCTCTCAAATGAAATGTCAATTCTGTGCGCTCGCCAGATCGGGTCTCGAGCGAGGGGGTGAATACTCGTGACACCCCCCATCTTCACAACGAACCGTCCCGGTTCGACCTTAACTTCAACCTCCCCCTAACAGCACTACCTCCCCCTAAAACGGTTCACAATCGGAGTCCTACAGAGCACAATCATTGAAATCTACAACCCACAGAGTTCAGGCTTCATAGCCCGCGGGTTCACACGCATAAGCACGGTTTGTCCACCGAGATGTTATTTAACTACAATGAGTCTAACATTAAATTCCTGTAAAGCAAATCCGCGACACCACTTCCACACAACCTCCACGAACCTTAGCCACACGAGTCCATACTCTTCCAGTGTCCACTCGCTCCACCGCTCACTCACTCCTTCACTCCTTTACACCAACGCGTCGAACGTAAGTCAGTTAAAGTTCATCTGAAGAATGCATCAGAAGAATTAATGCACTGCACCTGCGCCGTAACTGCTCCAAATGTCAGTATAGCCGTTGATGAAGCACCAAGATAAACATCCTTTGCCGGTAGTTTCCAGCAATCGTAGTCACAGTGATTAGAAGAGCCAGCTATGTCGTTTCTGGCAAGCTCATCACAGGAGTCCAGCAGCAAACACATATACTGCCATCTATAGTGCGCATGGCAATATCAGTTCAGGAGTCCAAATGTGCCACTTGGTGATGTGGGCACAAAACAAGTCGAATTGCAGTTAGCTACTTGCCGAAGAACGTTACGGCAAAAGCAGCGTTTCACGAACAAGTCTCTCGAAACGTATAAGTGTTTCAATTCAGGAGTCCAAATATGCCACTTGATGATGTGGGCACAAAACAAGTCAAATTGCAGTTAGCTACTTGCCGAAGAATGTTACGGCAAAAGCAGCGTTTCACGAACAAGTCTCTTAGTCGCTTCACATGGCGTTGCGACATGGCGAAGAAGTCTCTGTGTTGCTCAATTTAAATAGCAGGATAGCAAGATAGGCAACAAGTCGCTCAAAGTTGGCATGCGACAATCGATACGTTCAGTTGCTCAAATGAGGGGATAACGGCAACATGGTACTTAACGAAACTCGGCTCGGCGGGGTGCGTATTGCAGCATCGTCGAATCAGGTGAGTCATACGTCGCGACATGGGTGGGTAGGCGATCCTCTAGTGGTTATACTGGTTATATCTCGCATGGCATCGGGAACATGGTGGAAGTGCTTTGGCAATGCCGGGACCTAGAACGGCATCATGGGTGATTAGCTCAGCTCACCAAATAATATATCAGACTCGAAAGTCAATCGTAGTAGACAACGATAAATGGAAATCAACACTCTGTTGATAACTAAATAACTATTTCCCGAAATAAACACATTTTCTTGGCAAAATAACGCCGGTATAACAGTCATAAAACACAAATACCCAATAACTCAAACGTAGCGAAATCAAATCGCGAACTTTGAAATTAGCTGATCAAACCTAAGTTTGATCAACCAACTTCGAGAGAATATCTAGTATCCTCGACTTATTATCATTACTCGCAGAAAATACAGCATTGGCCCCTCCCAACTTGTCGTAATTCAACCGAGGTGGCGCTTTCAAACTTCTCTGCGGCCGTAAAGCGGGGGGTCTTGGGCTCGGAGAATCTTCCGTGGCATCATCCTCGGTGGAGTAATGTAGGGAAAATTCCGCCTGCCCCTGGCTTTCCTCAGTTTCAAATAACGCGCGCGGACTGATTCTTGAATTTGATGCAGATCGGAAAGAAAAGTCAGAAGAGTGATTTGTCGAGCTTTCACACTCCAAGAACGGCGTGCTTGTCACTAAACTACGGGTATTCGGTGGCGTACAGGGCGTGCTAGTCTGAGCGTTGTCAGTCGGGACGTTCACGACAGTAGGTTCAGTTTGTGCCGTAAGTGCTTGTGCAGTATCAGGTAAAGTCGCGTCAAAGTCAAAGTGGTCAAGTAAGTCGTCTTGGTCAGTACTGTCAGCGTTTTCAGGAGCTTCTTCCCCCTCCTCACTTTCAGAAGGACGCTCCTGCGGCGTTTCATAAGACCAAGGCGAACGCTCAACGGCAGGCTTGAGGCGATTATAATGGACAGTCACGGGGTGGGATCGTCCATCAACTTTCCGGATTTTATAATTTACCTCATTCAATTTCTCAATGACCCGGAATGGGCCATCAAACTTTGTTACCGCTAACTTTTGGCCTTTACCTTTTACTTTAACTCTCAAAAATACCATATCACCCGGTTCGAAAGGTTTGTGACAACCCTTCTTATCATGTTGTGACTTCTGGGCCACTCGGGCGCACGTAATATTCTCTCTGACCGACTTAAATGCTCTTTGCGAACGTGCGAGCATTTCCGACTTATACGACACATCCGTAGAATAAGAGACACTCGTTTTCATCAAATTATCAACTGGCAACACTGCGTCTCTCAAAAACATAAGGAAGAAACTGTTGTCTTTCGTAGTCTCATGCTGGGCAGTATTCATAGCGAAAGACACGTAGGACAACCATTTATCCCAATCATCACGGTGCTGCTGATCGACGAACTGGGACAAAATGTTACCCAGGTCCTTGTGCCTCCTCTCAAGGACTCCCACGGTTTGGGCATGTTCAGGGGTCGCGAATAAATGCTTAATGCCCATTGCGTCACACCACGCCTTAAATTCAGCATTTTTGAAGTGGCTGCCATTATCGGAGACAATAAAAGTGGGGAATCCGAATGTATGGCAGTACTGCTCTACGAACTCTTTTAGCACAGTATTACTCTTGGCATCTTGCAGCGGTATCAAGTGCAAGTGTCTAGTGAGATAATCTGTGACGGACAAAACGTAAGTATGACCTGAACTAGTCCTAGGGAATGGTCCAACCAAATCGAAAAATATAGTTTCCAGCGCGTTTCCTGGAATTGGAATATCCTGTAGGGGCGCGTTCGGCGTATTATTCTGCGGTTTGCGCTTAATACACGACTCACAAGAAGCGCAATATTTCTTACACACCGTATACATATTCTTAAAATACACGTGATCTCTTAACCTAGAATACGTTTTGAACGCTGAAAAATGACCTGCGTAAGGCGAATCATGGAAATGTACTAACACTTCTGGGACCATATCATGGGGTATAACTGGCACAATCTGGTGGTCCCTCTTGCGACATTTTCCTGACGGCACCGAAATGTGGCAAAGTATGCCGTTTTCAACCACAAAATTATCTATCTCTCTTATGACACTCTTCTCAATTTCGTACGGCATTGACTTACCACTTACCAAATAGCCCATAATACTAGAACAAAACTTATCACGGCTCTGCATTTTCTTCAACTTTTGAGGGTCGATAGTGGGAGGTAGGGTAGGTTCGACCTTTCCCTCCCCCACTGCATTTACAGTAGGTAGGCGCGTCAGCGCATCGCTCACTTTATTTTGACTTCCTGGCTTATAAATAATGTCAAAATCGTAATCCATAAGACTTAAAGACCAGCGCGCGAGTCTGCCAGTCGGATCTTTCACTGTCATTAGCCAACGTAGGCTTTGATGGTCCGTCTCGATTCGGAATTTAGTACCATAAAGATACTGCCGGTAGACTTTGGTGAAATACACAACTGCCAAAGCCTCTTTTTCCGTGACTGAATAATTCAACTCCGCCTTATTCAGCTTGCGCGATCCGTAATGAAGAATAACTTCTCGGCCATCTTGTACCTGTGAAAGCTTTGCGGCAATAGCTGTTCCTGATGCATCCGTATTCAGAATATACCCACCTTGTCCTACTCTTGCTAGACCTAGGATCGGTTCCGAAATAAGCTTTTCTTTTAACGTATCAAACGCCCTTTTCTGCTCCTCACCAAAAATATACTCAACTCCCGACTTGGTCAAGGCGGTAAGGGGGGCGGCAATTTCGGAAAATCGAGGTATGTATTTCCGGAACCATGAAAATAGCCCATGTGCGGATCTTAACTCAGAGATATTTGATGGATAATCCAGATCCTTCACAGCACGGATTTTATCTGGATCCGGACGGATGGTTCCATTTTCTAGCACATGCCCCAATATACTTACTTTGGTTGCTAGAAACGTACACTTCGAAGGTCTGAGCCTAAGCTTCGCTGCTCTGATTTTTGTAAACACGTCGCGTAAAACCGTAAAATGGGAGGGTACAGACTTAGTATGCGCTGTCACGTCATCCAAAAAACACTCAAGGCATTTATACAGAAAGTTCCTAAATACAGTCTCCATCAACCTCTGAAACGTAGAAGGCATATTACATAGACCGAAAGGAGCGCGTATAAACCTGAACAATCCGTAAGGGGTAATGAAACCCGTTTTGTCTCTGTCTGCCCGCTCCACTAGGACTTGGTAAAAACCGGCAAAAAAGTCCATGGTGCTGAAAACCTTGCTGAGACCCATTCTGTCGAGAATATCTTGCACTAACGGAAGCGAATAACAGTCTTTAACGGTGCTACTGTTAAGCCGTCGGTAATCAATTGCCATCCGAACTTCGCCGTTTTTCTTCTTAAGCAATATGACAGGCGAACTGTACGGCCCATTCGACTCTTCAATAATATTAGCCTGCAGCAACGTGTCCAGCTTTTCCTTGAAAACAGTGCGCTGGCTATGCGGAACATTATACGGCGCACTTTTAAACGGTGGGGCATTACCGGTGTTGATAGAATGCGTAATGACGTTACAAGCATCCAAATGCGACTCGTGTGTAGCAAATATATCCTTAAACTCATAAGTCAAATCGACAAGCGCACTTCGGTCACTCCCAGACTCGATGTGATCTAGCTTAAGTAGACCTGTAAACTCTTCCTTCGACATATCTTTGGGCGCTTTAGGCTGACTGGGGTCGCAAACGGTTGGATCTTGCGGTGCATAACTTTGGGCGGAAACAGATCCACTAACCATATTAATCACGTGATTCGCGACCTCACCCGGGTCTGACATAAGATCCTTTTCATCTACCGGGTATACGACGCCTAACGAAATTTTTCTAAGACGTATTTCCTGGTCCGTCGGGTTGGTAACTAATAACGAAAACAAACCATCGTCGCTAATATCCACTAACTGATCCGATATCTCATACTTCGCTGCATCACTACTCGTAGAAGCAAAGTAACCTAGCCTCGGTAACCTAATATTTACATTATCCCTAACAGACTTTTTATTTACAGCTACGCGGACTCGAATTCTTTTGACCGAAAATGACGGTAACATACAATGCGCGTCGGAAACTCTTGCGTCGAAACACTCGTCATCATTAGTGGGGGCACTACCGGAGGTATTATTTACACCACCGCAAACATATTCTCCATTCAAACCAAAACCATTTTCAGTTACGCAACAGCTCTGCAAACGCTCGTCTTTAAATGACACATCACAACTCTCAGCATCGAAGACTAATCGATTATTTTTCATACTTTCAAAACCGAACACCATGGGGTATGGTAGAGACGGGCATACGTATACCATCACACGTACTTTCCTATCCCCTAACCTAAGGTTAATTTTCGCCGTGGCACTATACTTCAGGGGGTTATTCGTAATGGATTTGAACTCACCTTCCATTATTTCATAATCACTCACACACGACGTAGGTAATTTACGAAAAACACTTTCCCGTATTAATGACCTACTAGCCCCTGAATCATACAACACAGTCATAGCACGACCTTCTATGCTAAAACAGTGAACTATCGGTAAATCTGCCCACGACTTATCGTAAACCTCATTCAAACTTAGCTTAGCTGTTGCAGGTGCCTCCACTTGGTCGCCAGTATTTCCTGCGTCTACTTGCGACCGTTGGAGTTTAAAACTCCAACCTTATTCCGACAAAAACGCATTATGTGCCCGACGTGTCCGCAAGAATTGCAAATCGGTTTACCGTCGGCCGAATACCGGTTGGTTTGCGCCCTTCTCTCCGATCCACTTACCATCGTATTCGCTTTAGGAGTTACCGACCCCTGATTTGATCTACACGCTTCCTTACCGTTTCCAAACTGACTCTGACCTTGGCCGCCGTTACTACCGCTGTGAGGGGTAGGATTACTTGTCTGGCGTCCGTGATTACCAAACTGACGAAAACCGCGAGCGTACGTTTTAGGCTTATTATCTGCACTTACCGAATTAGCCTGTCCATCGGAAATAGACATATACCGTAACGCCGAATCAATCTCGTCCGCTTTTGCGAGAACTCCGACAGCACTCGCGAAATCAGTAGGCTCTTTTTGAAGAATTAGCCTCGCGTAATGTTTCGGTAGGCCGTTACACAACTCATGCAACATAACTGCATCTGTGGCTGCGGCACCGAATTTTTGGACGCACGAATCTTTTACGAGACCACAAAAAGCGACAATACTCTGGCCGGGTTTGAAATGTAGACGCTCGTATTTCAACTTACGAATATTCGTCGTCTCGGCAAAGCGCACCTCGAACGCGTTTTTAAACACATCAAAATCAGTGAAACTAGGCTTACCCGTCGACCAAAAAGAAAAAGCATCTTTCTCTAGCTTTAGGCCTAAAAATGTGGACAAATCATTCCATTCAACAATTTTTGTCACTATCTCAACTTTCTGGATAAATTCGGACACATCAGACGTTCCAGAGTAAACAGGCAACGATTCGAGCATTTTCAAAATCAACTGCGGCTTTTCCACGTCGTATTCAACCTTGGGCGGCATTTTTACCCAAAATATCAATATCACAAAAAAAATAAATAGGCCTAGCCGGAAAAATAAATAAATAGCAACTCAACGGGAGGGAGGGTGGGAAGACCTCGCTAAGCCACCATTGTTACGTATCGTTACTTTTGTTACGTATGTCGATCAGTATTACGTAAACTCGGGTCGGATCAATATATGTCCTGGTAGCGTGTCCGACCGTTTAAACATCTCCCGTTACCCTAACTCGCGTGAACGCCTTCGTTAGAAAAATGGTGTTGCTTTATTTACAAGACTAGCCTACTAATAAAAGAGAAATATACTCAGTCCATTAGATACTATGTTTATCCCAGGTCCTAATACGACGCGCAACGACCGCTCCACTCCATAGTCCAAACTCGAATGAATTCACTTTCAATGAATTCTCGCGCTCTCAAATGAAATGTCAATTCTGTGCGCTCGCCAGATCGGGTCTCGAGCGAGGGGGTGAATACTCGTGACACAGTCACTAACAAGGTTTTCGTGGCTTGCTTTGCGTCTCGAATCTGACAAACAACTGAAGAGCTGAGCGCACAAACGCGATAACTCACTTTTTGCTAGTTTCGATATAACTGCAATTAAGGTTTGGGAAGTAAGTATATCAAAAGCTAGTTATCATCTTTGTCGACTGAGTATCTCAGTAGGGACTAGGGAGTACTCTGGCTAAGATTCTAATAGCACAGAGAGAAAGAGTGCAAAAATGTGTACTAGACGGTGCCCTTAACTCAATTTGCCAAAAAAGGCGAGTTGTCGCCTTTGTGCCCTCGGCTCTTCAACTGTACAAGGTGATTCTCGACTTTGTGGCTAAAATTTGGCGGGAAATATTTTATTAATTATTTTATTTTCCGGCATTTGATGTTATCGCCAAAAACGGCATTTCCGCGAGTTTCCACTTATGCGTCTAGAGTGTATGGAACACAATCCTGTTGCCGTGACAAACACTGTGTTCGTAACGCACGCAATAATGCCGCAAAAAATCTGCTGTCCGTTCAAGTTTGACAGTTCAGTTCAATTTTTATTAAATTCAAAATAAATGAACAGAATAAGTTTCGGCCCCTACAAAGCTCCATGGCCCACTACATAGGGGTTAGTACCAAAATAATCAACAAATAAACGAGTCGCTTCACTATTAAAATAAAATAAGGGAAGAATAATTGAAGAATTTGTTTTATTTTTACTCACCGATCCGTCCTCAAAGTTAACCTCCAGGTCCACACCGAACAGAAGCGTTAAGGCTTTTTTCCATGGCATATCTATGTCCCATTTTTGAATTTTCGTTGCCGAAGAAAAAAAACGTGTCCGACACACTCGACCCGCGAGTTGAAACTCTCGGGAACACCGGTTTGTATATTTTTTTTCGGTGTTTATTCAGATGCCTGAAAATAAAAGAAAATATCAATGAATAGAACATCATAGGCCTATGCCCTTGCCGTTCTGTCCTACAGGGGCGTCACGTATAGGAAGGGGGGGGACTTCCCCCCAAGGTTTTCGTAAAAAATTTACGGTTCGGTGCGAAGCGCTTCGATTTTTCGTAAAAACAGTCGATTTTCTTAAAAACGGACAGTTTTTTCGTAAAATTGGTCGATTTTTTTCTTAGAAGCAAACGA
The DNA here is from genome assembly GCA_023053555.1 of Branchinecta lindahli. Lineage (NCBI taxonomy): Eukaryota > Metazoa > Arthropoda > Branchiopoda > Anostraca > Branchinectidae > Branchinecta > Branchinecta lindahli. The sequence continues at coordinate 23,881,520 of JAKZAO010000006.1, forward strand.
TTTTCGTCAATATAGTCATTTTTCTTTAAAAAAAAGTATTTTTATTCTGGAAAAACAGTCGGTAAAAATGACCAGCCAGCCGGTAGATACCTCCCCCTCCCAAACATTTTGGCTAGTTACGCCTCTGCTCTCCTGAAAAGGTCTTGTTTGGGGCTTGCCCTGGTGGTTGCTTCAGCGTCGCGCCACTAGATGATCTGAAAGTCGTACCGAATACCGCCTTGAACCCTGACCTCAACGGCCGGGGTTCTAGATGTTTTTTTCGAATTCTTTCATTAATCCATTTGTTCTGTAGTCTTCGACGCAACGCCAAGCGCTACAGTAACATGCTGCGTGACTCTCTCATCGGTGTCGAGGACAACACCGTCAGATCCATCGAGCAAGCCGTCAAATACGGCAGTAAACACATGCACATCCCCTCCTACAAACTCAATATACTCCAGTTCTACTGCTTGGATGTAGTGCTATTTTTCGCCCTTATTTTAGCAGCGTACTGCTGGCTGCTAGTTTGTGTGAGTCGGCGGCTGTACCACTGGTGGCGAAAGTTACCGGCGGAAGAAGTGAAGGAGAAGAGTGAGTGAAGTGTTATAAGCAAAGTTACCTCAGAGACCAAAGAATTAGTGAGAATATTTATTACACAGGTGGTGCTGTGACACTGTTGCCGAAGTACCAATTACCCGGTGTCCTGGCTTTCCTTTCGGTTCTAAGAAAGTTAGCAGTTTAAAGTGACGTACGTTTCGACCGCACTGTACCGAAGTACCAACCACCCCCGGTGTCAGACTGGCCGGTTCTAAGAAAGTTACAGTTTAAGCGACGCACCTTACGACCGCACTGCCGAAGTACCACCGACGCCCGGTGTCAGACTGTCTTCTACCGGTTATAAGAAAGTTACCAGTTTCGGCTACTCAATCTTTCGGCCGCACTGTTGCAGAAGTACCACTCATCCGCGGTGTCAGACTGTTTTTCAGCCAGTTATAAGAAAGTTACCGAAGCCACCAGTTTGAAGCACGTACCTTTCGATCGGTACAGCATTGGCTCGATTGTAACGATTATTCACCCGGTGTCGAGCTGCATTTCCATTGGTTCCAAGTAAGTTGATGGATAGGTTATTTTGGATTTCCCGCTGTAAAATCATTTTAAAATGTGGGCAACCACGGACAAACCGGTGTCCACTCCTGGTAAAATACTGGAATACATCCCTAGTCAAAGTATGTAAGGGGAATTAAACCTGCCAGACTGTTTTCACACATTAAATGTACCGAGTGATACTGGTCAAAAATCCATTAGAATTTGTCTCTATAGACTGAATATTAACGTCCCATGTTACCATGGAGAGCGCGACGAAGCTTCAAAGCGTTCTTGCTCGTTCCATATATTTCTCATTTCTTGGAAACAGTCCTCAAAATTGATACTCCGTAGTCACTCCGCACATCCGTAGTCATATAACTTTGTGAATTTGTCAAGCGTAAATGTGGTTCCTGAAAAATTTACCAAATATCTAATCTGCAAAACCTCAGGGGTGGTTTTACTGTCATTTGAAGATGTGAAGACTTCTTCTTCTGTGTCAATTCGTTTATTTTAGTTCCGTCAGATGACTCCTCAGAGAGCCGATAGCGTTTTCTCTATGAGTAAATATTTGTTGTTCCGATCTGATGCTATGTTTACACGCTGCGTAAATCCGAGCGTATTTTTAAATACGACAGTGTTTCACGCACGTATTTGGGCTTGAAAATACCTCTAGAAATACGGAAGTATTTGAGAAACCGGTCCGTTTTGTATATAAATACGTCCGGATTGCTAGAAATCTTTTCAAGCTCAAATACGTGCGTAAAAAAACGCTCGGATTCCAAAATATGCTCGCATTTTAGGCAGTGTGTAAACTCACCATGAGTCTGAAAGAGTGAATGCGGAACACGCAAGAAAAATTCATGCAAAAGGTCGAAGAGACCTCTCAGCAGTTCCGGCTAATATCTCGTAAAAATACATTGGTAATTAAATACCACACCCGTACCAAAATGCAAAATGAACCAAAGAGAAGGGGGTCTCTATCCGCGGTCATCGACCGGGATGCTTACAGGACCCGTCATACTTATAATGCCAATGTAACTTACTTCAACAATCGCTCCGTCGGTTCCTGAACCTGGAGACCTGAATCTGATGCGGTCCATTCTAACATCCCGAACGACAAGCCACTGATTTCCACACTTGCCTTGTTTCACTATTTTCGATGGGCATCATGCTCCAGACGCTTGTTTGCGAGAAGCCCCGTCGCAAGAAAAACAGTTTTTCCCTGTTTCTGGTAGAAGTAACGAGCTTGGGCAAAGGCTTAAAACGGCCATAGCCGTATGTAATTTGTCTAGTTTTAAAGTAGGCCTATTCAAATACTGGAACATTAACAGTGCCAGAGGTGCTTTAAGGTATAAGAGAGTTACATATCTTCGGTTCTGGAAGGATTTCAGAAATCTGAAGAGGGGATGAAGAAAGAAACATTGAGAAACTTCCCCCCTCCCGTCATTCATGTGTCGTTGGGTTGTGAGCTACTGTAACAGTCAAATGTTGGCTGTCCGGCAGGGAATGAGTCTTGTTGATAACTTGTTTGTTAATAAATGAAAATGTTTACATAATTAAGTTATTTCGACTACGGTCAGTATGTAGTAGTTCGAACGTTTTCACTGTTCTTTACGCAGTAAGGCTGAAGGCGTAAACTATCGCCTTTCTCAATTCTCAATAGCCTCTTTTGAATGAATGAATAATTGACCCACTGCACTACATGAGAACTAGTGGAATAGGATAAAAGAAACTGAAAAAGGAAAAACAAAAACACAAAGTAAACGAACAAAAACAAATACACTTAAGCATACGGTACCTAATTAAACGTTTATCATCCTGGCCGGACAGACTTTGTCCCCAGCACAATTACACTGTCCGAAGAATGGCAATACTGAGCACATGGATGCACATCCTTCTACTTTCGCGAAACATATCTTACGATCTTGACTTCTTACATTTTCGCGAACCATAGTACATAAAACGGCCATAATGTAAATATTCTCGGCATCCATCATAGCAGTTATTATGTGGTTTACAGGGTGGAGGTTAGGCTAGGTCTTGAAAGGGCTGGCTGGGACCTTGTAGATAGCGAGACAAACGTCTGAAGACCGGCGGGCCTCACCTTATTTTCCACTCTCACAACCAATCAACAAATGTGGGCAAGGAATGTCCTAGGTAGCTAGGGCTCACACACTGTGCTATTTCTCTCCAAATAACAGAAATGTGTACTTCTCAGTAATATGTACATAAGTCTCCTTCGACAAGATGATAAATCGTTGATGAATTCCCGCAAACGTGGTTCGGCTGACGGACCAGTATCATCCAGGTAACAAAATGTCATGTCGCAATGACGACACGAAACACACACCATCTATCGGCAATAGGCTGAACTCTCGGGCCTTTGGGGGGGGGGGGGCGAATGCCTTGAGAAAATTTTTGTCTCAACCCTTTTTTTCGGCCGGCATGCCGAAAAAAATTTGACGTTTTTTAACTTCCCCCCATCATTTTGCGAGCACAAATTCTCTGTTCTGTACCACCAATTACATATTTTAACGACAAAGCAGTTCCACGTATCTGCAAATTCATCTGCGCTTGCTCTGAAACAGCATTAAAACGAAACTTTTTAGTCCGTCTAGGGGGGGGATCACCCCCCTCGCCCCCCTGGATCCGCCCCTGCTTGGGATGTAATCTGCTGTGATTTTGAAAACGTTCTGCGTAAGAAGCATTTTCCAGGTGGAGCCGAAAAACGCCAAAAAAGCATCATCTGACTTTTTTATGTTTGTCGTCGTGATATCTAAAAAGTCCGCAGATGCTTTTTCGACTCTTTCTGGCAATGCTTGTTACGCATAACATTTAACGCATAACGTTTTCAATTGCCAACAGATTGATGATGATGATAATTTTATTACCCATTCGAAAAACGGTACAAGACCACAAAAAAATGGAGTAGATAATCAAATAAAGAAAAAAGACTAGATACTACAAAACATCAAAAATGAACAGAAACTGAGATACTACATATATACAAACATATACGTGCGCTTAGGGACGAATCACAATGGCAAGGCTACTGGACTCTACTGACTTTAAAAATTCAGTCCGACGCTTATAAAGAGCTGCAATAGGGTCGGCAATACCGAAACGGTGTGACACCGACGAATTCTTTGTCCAAGGACGTAAATTAAGAAGAAATTTCGCATATTTATAAAAATCTGAACGCAGCTTTCTTCTATCACTTGCGGTAAAAATATTCCAAAATGGAGACAAAGCTAAGAAATGTGGTGTAACCAAAGCATTGTACAGCCGCGCACGAATCTGTCGGTTATATTTCTTTTTTGTTGATGAAAGAGCTCCATATGCTTTTCTCGCCTTTTCCGCAAAAAAACTTATATGTAGGGCACGCGTAGAAGCCATACTCGACCCAATAGGCATTCCTAAGTAAACAATAGATTCTGACAATACAACTTCTTGATCACCAAATTTAACAACACGATCCGTTGAATTTACTACTCTTCTACTAAACGCAATAACTTCACTTTTACTAGGATTAAAAGAAAGACCGATTTGTTTGTACTCTGCACTAAGTACATCAAAATTTTCCTCAATCGGAGAAAGGCATCGGCTCGCGTTTAAAATATCATCCGCATAATTCAGCAGCGAAAGATCTAATCCTCGGAAAATGAAACTCATTTTTACCGATTTCTGGCTCTCAAGGACGCTGTTATTATATAACGGCGGTGAAGAAATAGCGCCCTGTCGAATTCCTTTCCTCACTGGTACTGATTTACGCAATATAATTGGCCCACTACTAGACGGTACCCGAACTTGGATAGAAAGTTTTCTATACATACTACGAAAAGGTAGAATAACCGACCGATCGACGCCACGTTTATGTGCCGACAATAATAACTGAGCGTGTATCCCGGAGTCAAATGCCCGGCGAACATCGTGACCCGCCAGGAAAATGCACTCATTCAACGCGTCAGCTTCTATAAGCATGTTAGCTAAAATGTAATGGACGTGCTCGCGACTAATACCTTTTTTGAACCCAAATTGGTTTTCAGGAGTATAACATTTACTTGAAATATCTTCTATAACGAGCAGCTCCATTAACTTACACAGGACAGGTGAAACAGTTATGGGGCGGTAAGATACACATTCAGCTGGGTTTTTCCCCTTTTTTATAACCGGCGTTACAATTCCGGTGCAAAAAATTTCAGGTACAAGACCGGTATTAAAAATAATCTGAAACAGAAGTTCAAGATGACGCAAAAGATTGACACTACCATGGGTAAGGTGCAAACCGCACAGTCCGTCAACACCATGCGATTGTTTTTTTTTAAGCTTTCGGATTGCGTCAGTAAGATTTTTGGTAGTTACTATGTAACCAACACCAGGACCAGGTAACTTCAAACATTCATCTAGTTCTTCATTGAACTTATCTTCAAGCACTTGATCGGGAGGGGAAAACTCAGAGGTGAAATGGGAGATCCAATCCTGCTCTGCAATCACAACTTCGGAACCACTACGATTCCCCTTACGCTTAAGAAACCTCCACACTGCGTTAGGATCATTTTTCACTAGTTGACTTTGCTGATCGATCACTTCACATTTGTGCTTGGAGAGGGCTTTGGCAAACTTGCGCTTGGCATGTAAACGAACTTGATTTACAGCACCGGCTCTCGGACGATCACATTCATTCCAGAGCCGATTCCAGAATTTAGCACGAGCACACGCGTCAGCAAGAGCAGGGTCTTGGCAATTGGCAATATGCTACTGACCGTTAAGGCCCCTTCACGAGCATGCCTAGCCTAGCCAAGCATGGACGCCTAGGCACGTGCCTAGCATCACCGTTCTATGAAAAAGAAAAATATGTGTGTTGTGTGGTGGATGCATAGCGTGGTTATGTGTAGCGGGCGAGCATGACATTGGCTACTGGTTTGTGGATGTTAATGCACCTAGTCTTTTCGAAGGCGATACCAGTTCGTAGGTCAATAACTAAACGCATATATTTCTTATCTACTTACATTGGAGTTGGGTTGGTACACTGAACACTGAACTTGTTTCTTAGCTCGGGACTCCACTGAGCTCCCGATTGAACTAACTTCCCAACTGCGGGTTTGGTCTATTTATACCGATTTCTAAATTCCCTCAAGGTCCACTAACGAATAGGATTGCCTTTTCTAACGTTCTAGCGAATCTCTGCCAGACTGAAAGATTTGGGACCAACAGGATAAGTTCGTCTAAGTTCTTTTTCTCCTCAATTGGGGAAAAGGTAATATCTGGAGAAATCTCTGGAGAAAAGCGTGCGCGTTTATGTTTTTCCTCGTTTGGGAAAAGATAATAATTTCTGGAGAAAAGCGTGGGCGTTTAGAGTTAGTCGGAAATAGAGAGAGGTGAGGATAGAGTAAGTTTTTGATCAAGATATTTCTTTACCCTAAATGTAACCTCACATTACGCCCTCCCTCTGAGAAAATCGAGCTCCCGCGAGATAAAAAGGTTTTCACTTCAACTTTAAGCATTAAGAAATGAAACACATTAATTATAGCCTGCACTGAGATTTACATTATTTACACGAATTTCAAGTTGTTATTGACAGTAATTTTTCTATTACTACTGACATCTGAAACTATTTTTTTTCTTCTCTTTTTATGTCATTTAAATTTTTTCTTGAGTTTCTTGCTTTGGACACATTCATGATGAATATACATACCACGTAGATTAACCCAAATAAAACTGGATGATACATCAATAGACGACTTCACTGTACCACACTGTAAAAAGTTTTACGACACTTTCCTCTAAATTCGACACTTTTTTCCCATTTCCAATCTCCATATGGCGCAGACACTTTATTTCCGTGGTAAATAAACGTTTCTACGTTTCAACAGTTGTGGCAAAGCAGTTCTCGCTCATTCAACATTTTCCGTTAACGTTTTCCCTCGGCCCCTAGCAGTTTTTTAATCTTCCGACAGTTTTAGAAGGCGTACAACACTTTATTTCCGTGGCAACTCAACGTTTCTGCGAATCAACAGATTTGGCATAACAGTCTTTGCTCATTCAACAGTTTCTATTAACGTTTTCCCAGGTTCCCCAGCGTTTTCTGTTGTACGACAGTTTTAGGAAGTTTTAGGAAAAGTGTATAACACTTTATTTCCGTGGCAATTCAACATATCTTGGTTTTAACGCTTCCTGATTAGTCGTTTTCAACCATGCCGACACTTTCTGTCAAGGTTCCCCAGCGTTTTCTGTTGTACGACAGTTTTAGGAAGTTTTAGGAAAAGTGTATAACACTTTATTTCCGTGGCAATTCAACATATCTTGGTTTCAACGCTTCCTGATTAGTCGTTTTCAACCTCGCCAACACTTTCTGTCAACATTTTTTACCGGTATGATTCCAAGACTGATGCATGCTGCAGCGGAGTTACAGCTGCAAAAGTGGAAGTATTATACCGATAATATCAGTTTTATATAATATTTTTTTTTATTAATTTTGAATTTAAAAAATAAATTTTAAATAAGCAACTTTTCTAACGCCTCGTTAAAAGGAATTTAAATGGACCAGTTCAGAGCCCCAATGGTCCCAATAAAGTCTAGCGTCCTTGTCAGCCGCAACCATAGCCTATAACATTAACGGGAGTCCTTGAACACACGTGTAAGAATTAATTTTGATTTATTGGTTTAGATCAAACAACTGACAGATAAATAAATTAACACAAAAGTTATTGTCGGCAAAAATCACTTCGATTATATGTGTCGAAAAACTGAAATTGCACTTCGAATATAGATATGTTTATAAGATGGGCCTAGATGTCAACTTTTAAAAATTAAGTGGCAGTAGCCTATATCCCAAAAAATCATATCTTCGCTTCAAGGGTTGGCCTATACGATTAAAGATAAAGCGTTGATCAAGTCTAAAGATAAAAGGGCTCACAACGTGAAAACTTGAATTGCAAAGGTAAGACGGGAACATAGGAATATTCATGTAGATACCAACTGTTGCTGAAACTGCCTCCATCAGGGTTTTGAAGTTCAGCCGGTCTCCAAACACGAAAACTGAATTCTCTTTGTATGCTGCTTTGCATCAATTTCAAACGGTTGCATCCCTTCCACCAAAGCAGCTTCCGATCTCAAGAGAGTAGGGGGACCATTGAAGACACGGAGCTTTTTCCTATCTAAATGGCTCCGTTTTTATTTAACATGGGATTCCCTATCCAAATGGCTCCGTTTTTGTTTAACATTGGATACCCTATCTAAATGGCTCATCTTTTGATTGGTTGGTTTTGAGGCGTGGACCGCCCCCCTCTTTTGTTGCAGCATTGTGTTCCATCTGGGTGTCCCAGGCGTTGGCTCTTTAAACAAGAGAGGGGGCATTTGAATTAGTATTGATTTGTTGAGTTCCAGCTGTCAGGCACTGATCGTTTGTTAATGTAGCTGAGGCGCTGGTAGTCGCAAGGTTGAATATTTTTGAACGATGAGCGGTAAAAAGCCGCTCATAGTTTTTCCCAATGGAGGTGAGGCGCTGATAGTCGCAAGGTTGAATATTTGTGAACGATGAGCGGAAAAAGGCCGCTCATAGTTTTCCCCAATGCAGGTGAGGCGCTGATAGTCGCAAGGTTGAATATTTGTGAACGATGAGCGGAAAAAAGCCGCTCATAGTTTTTTTCTCACAGGGACACTGACTTTTGTTCTAAGGCTCTGATTGGTCTGAACTTTACGACTCGAAGAGGAAGAATTGGATAAATAGTCCTGGGGGTGCAGAGGGTGAGTCATTAAAGTCTTGCTCTTGATAGTGTTACGAACCAAGGATTAAAGTGAACTAAGGATAGCCTAACAGTGAACTGAGGATTAAACGTGAGGATTGCACTGTGATAAGAAAGTCAAAGATTAAAGTGAGCCATGGATAACGAAGATTCGTGTGACAGTGTTGATGAATACTGTCGCCTTGTCCCAGACAGCGTTCTGAATGCACGTCAAGGAGACGAGGATACTGAACCGAAGGAAAAAAAAAGAAAAGTTGAAGAAAAAGTAAGTTTTCTAAATGCATATAAATGTAAATTGTTATTTTTAGTTGATTTTCCTGGTATATTAGTCTTTAAGGAACAGTGTCTAAAATTTAAATTTTTTACTAGGTTTCGCAAACTCGCACATCATCTTCTCCTGCTGTCAGAAGGAGTGTTATTCAGTATGCTCCCCCCAGCGCTGTTGGAGGTGGACAAAGCGTAAGTAAAGAACATTGTTATGACAAATTGTGATCAATGTGCGATAACTAGTACTTGGTGACCAGTAACTAATGAGATGCTAGGGGAGAGAGAGACATTCATAGTGAAAGAGGGGGGTGGTCGATTAGAACAAACGTGGATTGAGAAGAATTAAAACAAAATAGGGGGAGGGGGAACGATTGAGCAAGGCAGATGATAGTGGCATATGTTTGATGTTTTAGCTGAGAGTCGAGTATATTCCCGAGAGCCCGAATAATTATTAAATGCAGCATGATATTCAATGGATGGTTTTGGTTCCATACATCGCTACAATTTAAGGGAGGGGTATTTAAAGACAGTTTTTATGGCACTTGCCTTCCGGCCAAGTGCCATATACCGATCACTTTTCCGTCGGTCGGTCTGTCGGTCTGTCGGTCGGTCGGTCGGTCGGTCGGTCGGTCGGTCGGTCAGTCCGGTGATCGCGAGTTAGGGTACTTCCAGATGTGCTAGGACGATGAAACTTGGCAGGCGTATTAGGGGCCCGACCAAACTAACTTGGAAATCGTCACTTGCCCCATCCGACCATCGTGGGGGGAGGGAGGGGAGCCGGAATCCGGAATTTAGTGACATGCATAACTTTCGAACGGGTAATCGGATCTTAATGAAACTTGATATTTGGAAAGACACCATGTCTCACATGTCCCGACTCAAGTCCGGACCGAATCCGATGAATGTGGGGGGGGTCGGAGGGGGGAACCGGAAATCATGTTAAACGCTTAGAGTGGAGCGATCGGGATGAAACTTGGTGGGAGGAACAAGCACAACCCCTAGGTACATCATTGACAGAACCGGACCGGATTCGTGCACTGGGGGGGGGAGTGGAGGGAAGTTCCGGAATTCCGGTCATACGGAAATAAGATACTTCCAGGTGGGCTAGGACGATGAAACTTGGCAGGCAAATCAGGGACACGACCAGATTAACCTGGAAACAGTCAGCTTCCCGATCCGACCATCGTGGGGGAGAGGAGGGAGGGGGAATCCGGACTCTTGAGGCATGTATAACTTCCGAACGGGTGATCGGATCATAATGAAACTTGGTATGTAGAAAGACCACATGTCTCGGATGTCCCATTTCAAGTCCGGGTCGGATCCGATGAAGCTGGGGGGGGTCGGAGGGGGGGTCCGGAAACCTTGTGACATGCTTGGAGTGGAGCGATCGGAATGAAACTTGGTGGGAAGAACAAGCACAAGCCCTATGTAGATCAGTGACAGAACCGGACCGGATTCGAGTATTGTGGGGGAGTTAGGGGGGGGGGGTCCGGAATTCCGGTGATCGCAAGTTAAGGTACTTCCAGAAGTTCCAGACATGCTAGGACGATGAAACTTGGCTTGAAAATTAGAGACTTGACATGATTGGTTAAGAAATAGTTAGTTCCCAGATCCGGCCATCCCTTAAAGTACTAATGCTAACCGCAAAGTACAAAAAATAATTTTAAGCAATAGATACATTTTCGTTATCCCTATGAGCCCATGATCATTTTTGCCTCAAGGGTTTTGCTTACAACTGAATTCCTTAAAGTACAAACAATACTTCTGAGTAAAATATAGATTTTCGTGCTCCTGGTGATCATCTTTTTTGCTTCAAGAGTTTTGATTACAGATGACTTTCTAGCGCCCTTAAAGTGCGCACAGCCAAATGCATTGCCAAAACGATACAGTCTCGTGATTTCCAAGGACCCATGATTATTCTTATATAAAGGGTTTTGCTTACAAATGATCAAAAGAAACCCACGAATTGACGAATTCCTACTTTCATCCTCTGACCTAGCCTTGCAAGTGCCATATGAGCTTCCAGCTCTTGTTTTTTACAGGAACACAACGACTCCTCCGTCAGGACCGATCAGTCCAACGCTACCTCCTCCGCCAGCAGCAGCAACATAAGATACATACCCAATGCTAGTGGAGCGCAAGGGTCATATGTGACCGGAGATAAAAACCATGTAAGTAAAGCGATAATCTTAATCTATTATCTCAGCAGGAACGACCTTACCCCCACCCCCACCCTCTCTTTCCCATGATTCCTTCAAACTCGAGTGGATTGATTTTAAGGATTTTTTTTTCTTTTTTTAGATATTTCAACTGTTACGGTCGGCATTCCGAGGATATCTTCGGTCATACACCCTCAATCTGGCAAGCCCATCATCACCCCTCCAGAGTCCAAGTGAGCATATTCTTTCACTGAGGCGAGCCCTGGCAGCCCTGTTGGTAAATGTCCAAACTCAAGAACGATCGAGCTTACGAGTTCAGCTTGTGGCAAGGGCCCGCTTCAGGCTCCAGGACGAAGCTCAGGATAGAGAAGTACCTCTTGTGTCCTATCTTGAGACTTTTTACAGGGGTGGTGATGTCGAGGTAATAATAGATAAGTGGCTACAAAAAATTAATGTTACAGCTGAGCGGTATAGTGAATTAGGTAGCGGGTATTGTTTTGTGTGTGTTAATGCTCTGGACGTGCACATTGCAAAGTTTGATGGGGGCTTTCAGTTGCCTGGAGGTTCGCTTGGGCCACCAGTCCCGCAAGATTTGAAGAGCAAACAAGCATTACTCCACTTTAAATTTGACCAAGGCCTTGAATGCTTTAAGTGGAGTGTCTTAGCTGCTGGTCATCAGACTCTTAGAACGAAAGGTAGATTCAAAAAAAATCTTGTGTCGCTCAATAAGCGAGGGTTAAAACTTAAAAACGGGGAGAAAGGTATTTTTCCGACTGTGACCTTCACATCTTGCGGGGAGAAGGGGCCGGTCAGAATATGCGACATTACAAAGTTCGAAAAAGAGAACGAAAAGAGTGGGGTGGGGGTAGTAGTTTTATCGTACGATCAGCTGGACAAGAAAATATGTCCTGTCAGAGTCCCGTCGATCAAGAACGTAAAGTTTTATGCGTTCCTGCTCTACGGAGAATCAGCTGATGGAAATAGCGCACACTTCTGGCCGGTCGTTTCACCAAGTCGTCTTCTCCGTCGAAATCAGGACAATATGCGCTACTTTTGTCCATACTGCCTTTGTGGAAAAACTGACGAAGACAAGCTCAAGCTTCACCTCGCTTCTTGCTCTGATCATGGATTACAGGTTGTGTCCATGCCTACAGCTGAAAAGTGTACACTTGAATTCCGCAACTTCCATCATAAGATGCCAATTCATTTTCGAATATTCGCCGATTTTGAGGCACTTAATGTGAAAGTTCAAGACCCAAACCAGCCAAATTTACTGACCGTTCACGAACCAGCTGCCTACGGACACTGTGTCATAGAAAAGGGAAAACTTCTTAAAAAGTCCTATGAATCCAAGGGAAAAAACTGTCATGTCGAGGGGATGCGTGCTCTCTTACAGGATGCAAAAGACTGCCTTGATAAGGTGTATGACACTAATCATAGCATGGACCTTTCCGAGGCAGATACTGAAGAGGCAAGCAATGCCAACTGTTGGATATGTGAAAAGCCAATCCTCGCAGATATTGCTTCCAGGGGTCAGGGTAAAGTCAGAGACCATTGCCATATGACTTCTGGACCCAATTTCAGAGGTTTCGCTCATTCACAGTGCAACCTTTCGTTCCGGCAGAAACTCTTTATTCCTGTAGGATTTCACAATCTCAGCTACGACATTAAGTTTGTTTTTGAAGCATTTGGGGTTTTAACTCAAGAAGAAGGGGTTGAGTTTGATTTTTTCCCCATTGCGAAATCTAATGAAAAATTCATGTCTTTGTCGGTAAAATGGGTGGGAAAATCCCCAAAAGGCAAGGACAGGAGCTACACACTTCGTTTTTTCGACACCTTGTCGTTTTTATCAAAAAGTTTGGAAGTTCTCGCTCAAGAGAAAAAATCTGAAGACCCAAGCAGCTTTTCAATTCTTAGGCAAAAGTATTCCGATGAGACGCAGTACAATCTGCTTTGTCAGAAAGGTGTTTTTCCTTACTCGTACATTAGCTCTTTTGAAAAGCTCGAAGAAACTTGCTTACCCCCCAAGCAAGCTTTCTTCAATGACCTGAAGGAAGAGCACATTTCCGATGAACAGTATGCTTTTGCACAGAGTGTTTGGACACATTTTGAATGCAAGACTCTTTGGGACTATTGCATGGTCTATCTTCGGTCTGATATTTTAATCTTGAGCGATGTTTTTATGACTTTTGTCGAAAATGTGATGGAGATGTTTGTCCTAGAGGCTAACTACTACGTGTCAACTCCTGGTCTTGCCTATGATTTAATGTTAAAAAGGGTACCAAAAGAAGTAAAAATAAAACTGATTCGAGATCAGGAGCAGCATCTGTTTGTTGAGCGTGCCCTTTACGGTGGTTTAGTAAGCCACAACGATCGGTACGTTAGATGTGATGCAAATCAGACTCATCCAGATGACCCAAGTCTTAAAGCACACGGGATAGGATTTGACCGTAATAATTTGTATGGGGAAAGTATGGCTCGATACAAGCTTCCTGTGAGCGACTACCGTTTTCTGGATGAGCGAGATTACCCTGATTTCAAATCAGTTGAGGAGAATGGGGATTACGGGTATTTTGTTGAGATTAGTGGGTGCATCCCTGAAAAGTTCCATGCCAAGTATGCTCAGTTCCCTTTCCCAGTTAGCAGAGAGAAAATAACATTTGATATGCTTTCTCCCTACAACCAAAAACTGGTAACAGAAGGGAAAGTACCATGGCATGCGATGGAGAAAATTACAGCCAGCTTGCTGTACAAAAAAAATATAGTTGTTCATCACCTTTACTTGAAGTGGATTTTGAACCATGATTTCCAACTTGATAAAGTTCACAAGGTTCTTCGCTTCAAGCAGGCATATGTAATGAGGGACTATATTAATGAGTTCACGAGACTTAGGTCAGAAACAACATCCAAGTCAAAGTCAGAGCTTTACAAGCTATTTTGTAACAGTGTTTTTGGGCGGACAGTGATGAGCGTTCGAAAACACAAGACCTGTGTAGTCACCTCTAGTCTTGAGAAAACTCAGCGGTTGATTGGGGATTGTAACATCTCGTCTTTTTCCATTATCAGTGACAATATGGCACTGATTTTCCGTAAAAAGCGTCATGTGACTCTCAATCAGCCAGTGTCGATGGGTGTGAGCATTCTTGCCATCTCGAAAACAATTATGGCACGGTTTTACTGGGACGAGTTGGTTCCTTTCTACTCTGATCCGGCTCGCCCATTGGATGCTCCATCTCGAGTTCGCTTGTTCTACGGTGACACAGACAGCCTTTTTGTAGTTATATTTTCAAAGGATGTTGTTGCTGACTTGACGTCACCATACTTTCGGGGATGCATTGACTATTCCAACTGGGATCCTAAATATGGGGACATAGTGACCTCATGTAAAAAGAATCAGCTGGGATTCATGAAATCAGAAACGGGGAGTGATTGGCTGGTAGAGATGGTAATTGCGGGGCCCAAGTGTTACATTGTGTTGACGGGCAAGGATGAGGTGAAGCTTGCAGCTAAGGGCACTCCACGTCATTTAGTTAAAAAGTTTCTTACATACAATACTTTTAAAGAGGCTGTTTTCCAGGGGAAGGCAGTACTGACAAAGGGCAATGCTATTCGTTCCATAAAACTAAAAAACTACACGACGGAAGTGATGAGAACTGCAATTTCCGGCGTGACCGATAAAGTTTATGTATGTAAAGATGGTGTCAAAACTTTCCCCTTAGGTCATTACATGATAGGGCAGCCAGGGTTTGATGAGTAAGTGTTTTTATAAAAGTCTACCGCTCAGCTGTGATATGTAAATATATTTCGTTACAGTGTTTTTTAGTGAATTTATACCATTTTCTTACGAATTTGTTGCGTATATGATACAAGAGCGTACATTATTCGTGCCCGTATTTCGATATTAGGAGTGTATAAGAATAAAAGTGTCGTACATAAGAACCATTTGCTTAGTTCTTTGTCTACTTGCAGTTGGAAAGTTCCTACCATATGCTAATCGCAGAATCAAGCATGTTGCGTGTCCCACCGTTGTATTTGGATAGCACGAAGGCACAAAGTGCCTTCCGATGTCCCCACCGGCCACTGTGTCCCCTCCGCCAGGGCGCAGCGCCCTCCGCCGGGCGCTGCGTTCCCCGCCGGCCGGTGCGCCCCCTCCGCAAGGGTGCCGCGCCCTCCGCCGGGCGCTGCGCTCGGTGCCCCCCCCCCCTCCCGCCCTCGGTATCGGCAGTTTCTGCCGATGCCGAGTCGGGGGTGTAAATCAGGGGAGTGTATATAATCTGAGTTCATTATTCACCCCCTCTCTATATGTTGATATGTGAACTGAATAAAAGTGTCGTACATACGAATCCTTAGCTCAGTTTCTTGACTACTTTCAACATGAAAGCTTTTCAGTTTGAGAGTCCTTACCGTATGATCATTGCTGGACCAAGCATGTCTGGCAAATCTACTTTTGTCTCTCGCCTTATACAAGAATCCCACGAAATTATTGCTCCTTCGCATAAAAGTGTCTACATCTGCTATCGTACTTGGCAAACAACTTACGATGACATTAGGAAGCACAGCCCAAACGTGCATTTCATTCAAGGGTTTGACATCCTAGAAAATCTCCCTCAAGATTCGTTGTTGGTGTTTGATGATCTGGCCACGCAGATGGAAAAGCATTCGGAGGCTCTGCTCGACTTGTGGACAGTGCAGTCTCACCATAGGAATCTGTCCTGTATTCTCATACTTCATAATCTCTTTCAAGCTACAAAAAGTGTTCGCACGATAAGTCTTAATAGTAATTACTTTGTTCTGTTCCGTCAGCCTAGAGACGAGTCCTCTATAATGAATCTGGCAAAACAAATGTTCCCCACAAATCCTCATTACCTTCTTGAAGCCTATAAGCATGCCACTTCTATAGCCTTTGGACATCTGTGCATAAACTTAAATGCAAAAGACCGTAACCTGATGTTGCTCTCTAATGTGTTTGACAAAAACGTAACTGTATATCTAGAAGGGGCGAAGAAAAAGCTCAATTAGTCTTAAAGATGCAGCGGGTTAAAGAACATGTGGCACTTCTGAGTGTACTAAGCAAAGCTAAACCGCAACTGAGACGGGCAATTTTGGAAAATTCGGACAAACAACTGATTGATATTATCTCCGAAATATGTTTAAATGTAGTGAACTGTAACGTAAAAATGCCAGACTGTCAGAAGCAACGGTGCATTAAACATCAAAATATTATAAAGTATTTGAGTAAAAAGAAAGTTAGCTCAAAACAAAAACGAAATAAATTAATACAGAAAGGTGGAAGTATTTTCGGCATATTGCTACCCATAGTGACGAGTCTTGTTGGTGGATTGCTCAGCAGGAGATAACATGGCTCGTGCCTACAAACTTATCCCTTTTGATGCTTCATTCTTGCCTAAACAACAGTTTGAGAATGATATGGCTGGACTATTAAATGACGAATCGATCTCGGATGAAGAAAAATTGCTGCTTTTTCAGTCTGCAGTTAAGAGACTTGAAAAATACAAAGAGACCACAACTAAACCCCTCAAAGTGAATATCGTACCGAATAAAAGTGAAGTAAACTCGACTGTCGCCCCATCTACAGCTCCAACATCGCCACAAAACCCTTCTAACCTCGTTCAGGTTAATTTAGAGCTCATTCCTCGCTCTCAGAGACCACAGGGAGAAGCTCTGTTAAACCATCTGTTGACGGTAGACGGAGCTGTATATTCAGCGGAAAGTGGACTGCTTACGATAGATGGCAGAACTTACAATACACTCGATTTTGTCTCTGATGCTGTATCCTCGAGGAAAACTAGATATGCTATTGACGACCATGCAGTTCATTTTTTGGCTCAATCTTCCATTCCACTTTCCCTCATAAAGAACAGATTCTTGCTTCATGATGTTCAAGCGAGCAAAAATGATATCTCAACGAGTCACTTCTCTTCACTGATAGATAATACACCTACGATCTCTTCCACCCCTCAGTCAACGAAGAGACCTACTGTGGCTAGTACCTTGAAAAGATCATTCCTTCTGTCGCCCGTAAAAACTCCACAAAACACAGTTTCTCCAGATTCATCACCAATCACTCTCAACAATAAATGGATGCAGTTTTAACTCGTATTTATTCTAACGTCGGTAGTGTGGGGGCACTGGGGTCTCCGGAGGTTTTGGCTAGAAAGAGTGGTCTTCCTCTGAAAACAGTTAAAGAGTTTCTCAAGAAGCAGGCAGCCTATACCCTTCACCGAAACCGAGCCTTGAGAGCAAAAGAATACAGAAAAACTATAGCTTTCTACAGAGGAGAAATAGCTCAGAGCGATCTTATGGTTCTTGATGGACCTTACATTAAGGCCAACGCCCCTTTCAAGTACTTACTCATCGTCATTGATGTTTTCAGTCGTTATCTGTTCGTCGAACCTCTTGTCTCCAAGACCAGCACTGAAGTTAGCAAAAAGCTCTCGATTATTTTCAAGAAGCAAACATTTAAAAAGTTTCACGTTGACAGAGGTAAAGAGTTTCTGGGAAAAAAGATGCGAGAACTGCTAAAACATCATGGAACGGAACTATACCATACCCACTCGCATTTAAAAGCTGCTATAGCAGAACGCGTTATCCGAACGCTGCGACTGTACATCTCACGCTACTGTACATTTAACAATACTTATTCATTCGTGAAAGATATTCAGTCCCTGGTTGGACAATATAATAAGAGTGGGCACAGGAGCCTTAAAGGAATCGCACCTGCAGACGTTGGTGTACATAATACCCCACAGTTGTTTGACCACATGTACAGTAGTGAAAAAAAGAAAAAAGGCTCTAAAAACAATCTGACTATTGGTCAAAATGTGCGCATATCGAGAGCCAAAGGCGGGTTTGAGAAAGGAAGACACAACTTTACCGATGAAATATTCATAATAAGTAAAGTGAACAGCACCGAGCCTGTGACATATGCCCTCTCAGACATGAACGAACAATCTATACTTGGTGGCTTTTATAGACATGAAATCCAACCAGTCTCTCCTCCATCGCAGTATCACATCGAAAAAATACTTAAGAAGCGAACACGAGGAGGAAAGCGTCAGTTTCTAGTGAGGTGGCAGTCATACGGTCCTGAATTCGACAGTTGGGTTAACGAAGACGATTTGCGCGATGTCTAAAGATTCATTTTACTGTCACTTTTCTTCTGATGTCGAAGATCCGGTTTACAATGGTCAAAATAAAATAAGTAACTTCATCACACGTCTATCGCCGCCCATCAAGCTGGATAGTTCCGAGTGGAAATGTAGTTTGGTGGAAATGCACATGACAAACAGCTTCGACATTCTTAGAACTGACAAAGTCTACAGAATCCACGTCTCCTATGAAAACCCGACGGATCCAAGTAACAGAAAGGGCATGTCTATCACACTGTCCAGCGCAAAAAGCTATATTAAGGTCGAAGAAATATTAAAAGATATAAATGAAGGACTGCGAACAGATCGAGGAATAAAAGGCATCGAATTTGTATACGTAAACACGTATGACCGAGTTTCTGTGATTGGTCTTCGTGGTGGAGAGATAATAAAAATGACAGAGGCGCTCCGGAGTATTCTTGGCTACCAACGCGCTGTCATTTCAGTAAACACGGAATCGGACTTTGAAATGAAATACGGTGTTGAAGCCAAAAGCCCGCCTGGTCTAGGCTTAAGTTGGAGTTCACTTATTGTCTATTCGGACATGGTCCACAACAGTAGAATCGGGAACACCACAGCACCAGTTCTCCGCGTACTTCCGAGGAAAACGACGTCCGATGCAGTGTTGCACTACTCATTCCAGAACTTAACCTATGTAGACGTTGCCATGAAAGACATTGAAATTGTTACTTTTAGTCTCCGAGACGAAAAGGGAAATTTAGTGAATATAAATAGAGGCGTCATATCACTTACTGTTCATTTCCAAAAACAATGACGAAGCGAACACACTTCAATTGTCCATCGGTAGACTGTTTTGCTCTTACACTTAAACAAAGAGGAAATGGTGTTTCATACTATGGAGGTCGTCAGGACCAGATGGTGGGCTATGGTGCGTTATCTCAGTGGTTTGGTAAAATCTTTCGTTTCGCCCTTCCTCTTGTTCGAAAGTACGTTGTACCAACTGCAAAGGATCTTGTGTCGAACACTCTTAACGACTATGAACAGGGCAAAGACCTGGGTCAATCGTTTCAGGAGAATATAAAATCCACGATCCGCAATGTAAAGGAAAAGATCCAGAAGGGATCTGGGGGATTTAAAAGGCCTCTTAAGCGACGCTTGATTAGTCTTATGCCAGCAAAGCTCAAGGCAACACGTAAGAAAAAGGCAAAGAGAGCGAAAAAAGACTTTTTTGAGCTAGAATGAGCTACCTACCGTCTGAAGATGCTACGCCAAGCATTTCGTCTGCAATGTCTCTTTTCTCCTCGCCTTCAGTGGACGTTTCTGTTAAAGACAGCCGTTATGAACCCAACTATCCAATCGTTCCTATAACACCCGGATCGCCCATACACTTCAAGTTTCAAGCAACCGAATCCAATTTTATTGACTTGAGAAACACACTTCTTGAAGTGAAACT
This sequence comes from Branchinecta lindahli, assembly GCA_023053555.1. Lineage (NCBI taxonomy): Eukaryota > Metazoa > Arthropoda > Branchiopoda > Anostraca > Branchinectidae > Branchinecta > Branchinecta lindahli. Next base: position 23,901,339 of record JAKZAO010000006.1, read on the forward strand.
CAAAGTTGTCGTCAACAGAGAACAGTCAAAAGAAGATGACAGACTGTGTTACGAAAATGGGGTACTGAATGCTCTTTTCCAAAACGTACAAGTATTCATGAATGATCAGATGATATCAAACGGCAACAACTTGTCTGCATACACTTCAATGTTGTCCTGGGAGCTCATGACCCCTCTGGGAACAAAGAAAGTTCGAGGAAGTGGAGTAGGATACTATCACAAGGAGGACAACAATTTGGACAGCGAGCTGCAGACTGCAACTACCAAGATACTTCACCTTGTTGGAAGACCATCTCACGAATTCTTCCAGATCGGTCAATTCTTACCACCAAATGTGAGAATAGAAGTCAAACTGTTCCCTTCGCCTAGTAAATTCCTGTTAAGGAAAATGTTGGACACGTCGCCTGATGGTGAAGTTCAGATTCAACAGTGCATCATGCACGTCAAAAAAGTGAATGTCATTCCAAGCCTTGGCTTAGCTGTTGAGCGCCTTCGCAGTCAAGGAAACAACGTTAAACTAATGTTTCCAAAAATCATGAGCATGGCAAGGAACATGTCCAAAGGATCTTTAACGTTCTCGGAGAATGACGTTACGCCATCAAACTCCTTGCCATCTAAGCTTGCTGTTATGATGGTCAAGTCGGCTGGTCAGCTAGGAGCTTTTACAGAAAATCCATTTGCATTTCAACTCAATAACCTACAAAGCCTACAGCTTCAAATTAATGGCCAACCAGCTTACACCATGAACTTTACTGAGAGTAATTACCGACTTTTGTACGAGATGTCAATGAAGTGTCTTGGTCAAGATGAACAGTTCTTTGAGAATGGGATTTCTTACGAAAAGTGGATAAAAGGACGAGGGATCATGGTCTTTGACATCAGTGGTGGTCCTGATATGAGCCTTGTTAGAAGTGGACAATTGCGCCTTGATCTCACTTTCACTGAAGGTTTAGCCGATGCAACCACATTGATTGTTCTTGGCTTTTACGAGACGGTTCTAGAAATAACACCTGACAACATACCATTCATGTCCATTGCCCCTTGATGGATACACAGCAAGTGTTAAAACTCCTAGAAGATGATTCTGTTACGAGGCTTCTCGACTGTCACTGCCTACCCGCTGATTGGCTACACCGAGTGAAGATTTCTAGCTATCCCGCCCTAATTGTGGCTAACACGGCTACATCCGAGCAAGTATACGGCCACTGGATATCTCTGATCCTATACTCTAGCAAAAGGATTGAAGTTTTTTGCTCTTACGGGAAGGATTTCAGAGAGTGGAAAACTACAGCCCCCTACATATCCAGCTTTAAGAACATCACCCAAAATAGGAGACAGATTCAGCATGAAATGACGCAGTCCTGTGGTTTTCACGCCTTAGTGTTTATTTTACTCCGTATGCGTAAATATTCCTTTCATTCTATTGTCAGCTTATTTTCCGATCATCTGTTGGTCAATGATTACGTCAGTGAGAGTGTTCTAAGTACTTTGTATGCCGTCAAGTTTGATAGCCTTAAAATGAAGTGCTTGAATGAAGTTTGTAGTGAAATGTCTATGTCTTATTAAGTATGTCAGTGTATTGTATTTTCTTTAGATGTGTCGTAGTGAAAATAAAAAAATTCAAGAAAATCGTTTGAACTGTAGTCCTAGGGAAGGTTTTAGCTTTCACATTTATTCAGAAAGACGGAAATCAACAAGTACAGAAATTCAAAGGATCGAATTTCAATGTCACATTTTACCGCAAGGGCGAAAAAACGCAAGTACAAAAATCATAAAAGACGGTTTTTACACTTTTCCCATTGAATTCCCATATAAAAAATTACAGACACAAACACTTAAAAGGTCAATTATTCACTCGCAGATTTTGCTCAAAGACGAAAAAACAACAAGTAAAAAAAACAGAAAGGATGACTTTTGGGATCACTTTTTTTCACAGAGAGTTTATTTTCCACTTTCAAACTTTTTGACTGTGAACAGAAATGAATTTTCTTCTTCTTCTGGGTCAAAGGCGATGAAACTCCCTCTGAGACATGTTTCGTAAGAATGACAGTGTTGGCATATGGCGTTGAAGCTTGCGTGGGCGTGACATACAGCTCTGATGCAAAGGAAACACCATTTGTCCATCTGTTCGTCTTTGTGGAAATTGCAAGTCGCTTTGTAGCATAGTTGACAATTAGGATCAAGAGATGGCGGCCGTACACACAAGTCACATTTGTCTGAACTGTCTTCTATAAAACGATAGCACATTTGACACAAGTAGCTCATTTTTTTTAGATCCTTTCACTTCCACTTCCACTTGACAAATGAGTGTAAAAGTAACATTCATCGACAATCATTTGTTATGGTATCCTTTAAAACCAAGCGCGTGAGCGGAATCAGTGAATTATCAGACCAATCAGAGCCTTAGAACAAAAGTCAGTGTCCCTGTGAGAAAAAAACTATGAGCGGATTTTTTCCGCTCATCGTTCACAAATATTCAACCTTGCGACTATCAGCGCCTCACCTGCATTGGGGAAAACTATGAGCGGCCTTTTTCCGCTCATCGTTCACAAATATTCAACCTTGCGACTATCAGCGCCTCACCTCCATTGGGAAAAACTATGAGCGGCTTTTTACCGCTCATCGTTCAAAAATATTCAACCTTGCGACTACCAGCGCCTCAGCTACATTAACAAACGATCAGTGCCTGACAGCTGGAACTCAACAAATCAATACTAATTCAAATGCCCCCTCTCTTGTTTAAAGAGCCAACGCCGGGGACACCCAGATGGAACACAATGCTGCAACAAAAGAGGGGGGCGGTCCACGCCTCAAAACCAACCAATCAAAAGATGAGCCATTTAGATAGGGTATCCAATGTTAAACAAAAACGGAGCCATTTGGATAGGGAATCCCATGTTAAATAAAAACGGAGCCATTTAGATAGGAAAAAGCTCCGTGTCTTCAATGGTCCCCCTACTCAAGAGGGTTACCTAGACAAAAAAAAATCCATTTGACCCAAAGTTATTTTTTTTCTCCAAGGATACAGCTAATTACATTTATTTTGTTCTGCCCTTATCAAAAGAAAAATTCCATCACCTTTTAACCCCCCACCCGGCTGCCTAAAAATACAGTTGAAAGATTGGACTCCGGATCTTGCCCCCACTATACCCAACGTTAAAGTACACAATACCTAATTTTATTTCAGTGGATTTACACTTAGTCTTTCCACGTGAGTAATTGGTTACTGCACACAAATCTTTTCCTAGCAATAGTGCGAACACACGATCCAGAGTTCCCGGCCAGATCTTCTTCACTTTCATCATAAGGTTGAAAAATCTCAACTTTTCCGTATGGAAGTGATGATGGTGCGGAGAATCCTGGCAGGAATTCCCCGACCACCCGACCCTGGCCGTCTGTTCGTAACGCAACCACGTAGAGGAATTATGGTCGTTCTTCGGGGTGATAATAAACAGCTGACCAAAACATGGTCATTTGTGCTCAGATGGCGAAAGATTTGCTGGAGAAGCCAGTAACGGCGTGTAGCCTATTCTTTCTAAAACTGGAGATACGAAAGGTCTGAATAGTTTTGCACCTATTTTCTTCGCATTTTCAAAGCCTGAAAACCAAGAAATAACATTGGGAAATTCTGAGACTCTTGGCTAAACTGGCTTACTGACAGGACAAAACATAGCCTATGCCCAAAAAAGGTAATAGGTCAGACTATAGTATTTCCTAATACCGTGCACGTCATCATCATGTTATTCCGCGAAAAAAAAATTATGTAAAGAGAATTCAGCGACTGAAATACACAATGGGCATGGGGACAAAGAATGAATGGACGTAGATACTGGCACGGATGCTTTAAGGAACTATTTCAGAACGATTTATGTGAACTGTTTAAACAGCAAGTCTAGATCTGGCTTATTTTAGTCAATTAACGTCATTTCTTCATCATTCAGGCACTACCATCATATGACGCAATCTTTAACTTAAAGGACCACTCTTGCTTATTCTGTCTTTTCTATTATCTCCAGATCCCTTTTGAAATTAAAAGCTTCTGAAATCTCCACCTTTCACCATTGTTTCCGTTTGTGGGCTACCTACGCATTTTTAGCGTTTTTTCGGTCGTGCCGAAGTCACGAGAAACTTCAAAATGTTGTTTTTCACTTTGGAAGACACGTTACACCGTCAAGTCTATCGTCTGTTTTGAACTTCTTTTATTTTGCTTGGTTTCCCCACTTTTCAACCATGACACGTTCGGTTTTTAATTATTAGTTGCGTTTTTGATCCGAATTCTCCTCGCGATTCTCCTCCGAATTCTCCTGTTTGGCGTGTTTAGACTATTCAGATGAAACGAATTCTCCTTTCTTTCGTTTCATCTGAGGAGAATTCGTTTCATCTGAATAGTCTAAACACGCCAAATAGGAGAATTCGGAGGAGAATCGCGAGGAGAATTCGGATCAAAAACGCAACTATTTTATGTCCTGCATCACGAGTCAAAGTGCGGCAAGGATGAATAGAGTCGTCAAGGGCTAATTTAACGCGGATTCAATGTGGGACGTGATGGCATTTTCGAAAAACAATAGTTGCGTTTTTGCAGATACCACGGTATCTGTTCCACGGTAACAAGTTCTGCAATTAGTCGTTTTTGCAGTTACCATGGACCATGGTATCTGATATACGTTTGCTCTGCAAAAACGACAATTGCCAAAACTGCGCTTTTCGAAGTCATCCCAAAAGAAAAACTGATATCCAGTCACATCACTAAGTGCCAAACTTATAAAACATATCTTTTCCCACCAATTTGACAAAATTGATGAAAGTGAGACGACTTTTTCAGATATCTGTATCTGCAAAAAAGCAAATATTATTTCTGAGCCATTTCATCGTGATAAGAAAATTTCTAGTAAGAGTTGTGCTTTAAGAAACAATATTCTTATCTTTACCTCTCCTCTGATTCGGCCTCCCAGGTCAGTCGTGAAAGATGAAAGCTTTGTCTTTTGTAATTTAACTCGCATACGCGTCACTCCATTGACGAATTCATTAGTTTAAGCGTCCGTTTCTGCATGGCCTGCGACACCGACCTCCGGACATTCCGGCACGATGTTTCCGATCTAGAAAGAGAGGGAAGATTAATAAACTTGAAAAGGTTTCCTGTGGCTACCGGTTCGTTCACTCGACGGGTCTAGGCGACCTCCCCCCCCCCCCTGCCGGTACCACCCTCTCCCGAAATGCGAGTGTGTGTCGCGCCACTGACTGCGAATTTTCTTTTTCCCACCCCTTCCTTTTAAGGATTTTTCCGGTCGCCATGTGAGTGTATTTCGCGCCACTGACCGTGAATTTTCTTTTCCCCTGCCCTCTTCCCCTCTCAGAAATTTTCCGATCTCCATGTGAGTGTGTTTCGCGCCACTGATTGAAAAATTTGTTTCAACCTCGCGACTCCCCAACCAATCCCCCCCGAGCGAAAACATATAGGAAATCGGAATTAAAAACTGCAGTTTTGACCGCGAGGGAAGGAACAGCCCTAAAGGAACGCGTGACAAACAAAGATAGGCTCGCTGGCCGCTCATCTCTGTATAGAGTTTCACAAAATGTATTTTTATTTCTAGAGTTTTATCAGAGATGTTTCCTGGGGGGGGGGGGGGGTATCACGGTGGTACCCCAGGGTGAAGGGTGTTACTGCACTCTTTTTTTTTCTGAAGAAAAGTATTTCCTATTATCAGCCACTCAATGGAGCAAAATTAATATCGTCCAATTATTTGAAACTGATGGTAAGTAATAGCAACAGCATAAATACTCCTTAAACCTAAGCTGGCTGGGAAACAAATATTTGTAAGGATAATTATTGCAGACTCGTTTCTTCAAGTCCAGAAAGAGCCCATAAACATTACAGCTGACTTTCCATTTTTAGCCATTGTTGATTGTTTAATATAGCCTATAGGCTAGTACAGTCTACCGCACAAAACCCTGAATTTTGGACACCCTATGCCCAATGCTGGCTATATCTAGGGTTTGGCTTGGCCTCTGCCTAAGGCTGTATACCTGTTTCCTGTTGGTACCCTAACCCTGGCCTGATCCAATATAAAAGGGTTTTGATAGGTTGATTTCTGAGCTTCGTTATAATCATCAATATCTGATTGGGTTAGTAACGCCAGATGTACTTAGCATTTGGCAAAGGGAATCCGAAAATCAGGGGTTTCTGGTAGACTGGGGCAACAGCTTTCGTAAAAGAAAAAATACAAGGCTTGTTGCTATTGCTAACCGAAGTGAAAATTCTCTAAAAAATTAATAAACTTACGTAGGCTACCCATACTTTTGCAGCATCCAGGAAAGGTCCAACTGTTACTTATACAGGCTCCACGCAGTGAGATCTTCTTCCTTTAAAAAAAATACGAACATTTACACAAGGGTTAATAAGTCGCATGTCTGAATCTGAATGTTATTAATGTTTCATCTGGCCTACTTGTGATTGGCTAGTCTCCAAGAAAAATAGTTCATTGCTCTCAACTCTCCAGCAGCATTCTCACAATGCAATTTACTCCCAGTGTGTTCCAATTATTTGCCTTTTTTCATCGCTTTAAACCTTCTTAAGAGGTGTATTTCTGTTGTCAACTCTTTCTTTTTCATCATTGTATAAATTAGTACACTATGGAATTTGAGCTAAGAAGAGAATGGGATGGTCCTGTGTGGAATTCAGCATTGTTATAGCTTCAAACTAGTATTTCTGTAGGCCTAATTCTTTAGTTTTTTTTTTATAAACTAGACAGATCTCTCTTAAAGGAAAACTTTTATGGAAATTAAAAATTTTATTCAAGGTTGGATACTCCTCCTGTAGCCTACAAAAAAGCATTGCATATTGTGCACTAGAAATCAAATCATTCTGAACCAATCAAGTACACAAGGCCCTTTTTTATACCCATGCTCAAACCCTGGGGCATGCTCGCAGGTGTGACCATGGTACTCACACATAGCCTATTTGAAACCCTCATACACCAGAAGGGTAGGCTACTAGTATATGAATTTCAAGACAGAAATGAAGACTTGGTTTGTTTAGTTACAAAAGGACTGTAGCCTATACTAGTAAGCATCTAGCCAATAAGCGGTACACATAGTCAGTCATTATGTACCTGATACTGATTAGACCTTTACTTTTATTTTAATTCGTAAGTGTTGAGTATAAATTGTATATATATATTTACTGACGACTGAACGAATATTTGGCTTGTCCGCTTCCCGTTTTTGAAGTAAGCTGAATTGAACTGAAGATAGGTATTAGTACCATGCTCACAAGGGTTTCAGCATGAGTACCAAAAAGGGGCTTAGTGTACTAGATTGTTTCGAACTCCTCTTTTTGGAGGCCTCACACAATCTGAACCTGTCCACAAGACTGGAGCAGGATCAGAGACTTTAGACTGAATGTTTTAACCTAACTATTTCATCCTGTTGTGGATCTATCTCCTGTTTCATATCTGTTTCTAACTCTATAACAGTGCTTACATGATTATCAGAGTAGGCTACGAAACTGCCATTATCAGTCCAGAAAGAACTCATCCTAGGCCAGCCTAGTCAAACTTGGCTGGAATCGTGCACTGGTGCATATAGTAGCCAAAAAGGTTAGAAACAGTAGGTAGCCTCGACCGGGTCTGGACTGGATCTAGAGCAGGTCTAGAGGCATGTGACATTGTGGGAAATCTTGTAGGTCGGTTAACTGGATGATGGCAAAAAATGCAACTAATTACAGGAGGGGTAACTCAGTCAAGCACAAATCCCTGATTTTTGCACACCCTATGCCTAACACTGGATACACTATGTCAGGTGATGTATACTGTAACCCAGAAAAATATTGATGATCTGAGCGAAGTTAAAATTCAGCCTTCACAACTCCTTTGTGTTGAGGTAGGTCAGGGTCGGGTTACCAACATGTATCCATCATTTGGCATAGGGTATCCAGCATTAGGCATAGGCTATGCCAAATGCTAGATATAGGCTACCCAGCATTTGGCATATAGTAGGCCTATCCAAAAATGAGGGATTTGTGGTAGAATGGGGTAAGTGACCTCGTTTTTACACAACCTCGAATTTTGCTGCAAAAATGTTTAAAATGAAATTTCCATGCTGTCCTGATACATGTAGTCAAGAAGCAAAATCTGAATTTTTTTTCATCATTTATGCCCCAAAATCTTAAGTTATTTTTATTTCCTTTGTTTTGAACCTGGTTTAAAAAGGGATTTTCTGGTTATTAACTTTAGTAACTATCATTCATTACGATAATTTGCAAGCAATCTGACCTCAGGTAAAATTATGTTTAACTAGCCTACATAGAAATATTGACGTAAAATTTATTTCCCCAATATGTAAACCATTCTATTAGCCTAGCTTCAATCTAGTATGTTTGTCGTATATTGGTTCCTTTTTAAGCCAGACAGGTTTCACTAAAGTCTAAAGAAAGGTTTCTCTGGAAATTTGAAATCTTGTCTGAGGTTGGATACCAGTCTAGTACACTAGCCCCTTTTCAGGCACGGTGCTCAAACGTCTAGCACCATGCCTGGGTGCTGGACGTTTAAGCACTGTACCTTGGATTTCATGTATGGTGCATAGATTCCAGTATACAGTGCATGCGTGAAAAACACAGTTTCTGTCACCACAACTTATCAACAGCTCGGATAGGGCTGAAATTACTACCAAGAATTAGAGAAATCAAAGACAATCCTTATCATAGTTTTCCTAACAAAAACAAAAGGACGCGACTGATGATGGAGATGAAAAACCTGACAGCAGCCTATCTATTTTCCATGTAGAGTGCCCTAGCTAGGAGCCAATATTCTGGTTGACTGTTAAGTAGAAAAAGCTGAGGCACAGGACACTTTGCATGCAAAACCCTTGACTATGTAGAAAAGGAAATGAGGTTTTTTATCTCCTTCATCAGTCGCGTCCTTTTGTTTTTGTTATGAAAAATATGATAAGGATTGTCTTTGATTTCTCTAATTCTTGGTAGTAATTTCAGCCCTATCCGAGCCGTTGATAAGTTGTGGTGACAGAAACTGTGTTTTTCATGCATGCACTGTATACTGAAATCCATGCACTATACATGAAATCCAAGGTACAGTGCTTAAACGTCTAGCACCCAGGCATGGTGCTAGACGTTTGAGCACCATGCCTGAAAAGGGGCTAGTGTACTGGACTGTTGGATACCTGTCCCTGACCTCTCCTACACGGTACCCCGATGCTGCCCCGATGGTACCTTTTAAGTCTCATATAAGGTAAACAAGGCACACCAAAGTAAAATAAAGAACAAGTTGAGCTGAAACACTTGCCTCTTAGATAATATCGATTTACTTAGGTTAATTTAGGTACCACTCACCTGTTCACACTTGGCAAAAATCGACAACTTAAGATTTGGGCAAAGCGATGCTAAGGCTTAGCATCGCTTTGCCCAAATCATCGGCTTAGCACTGGCTTAGCATCGCTTTTCCCCCAAATCTTTTTTTGCCTAAGCATCAAAGATGGTCTAATCAAATTCAAAGTCTAATCGAAGGTGGTCCGACATTTCCAAGTGTTAAAAAATAGCCTAAGCAAACCACTACTGCAATACTTATAACTTACTTTTTGGAGCACCAACCATCCAGGCACCAGCATCTTTGTCTGTCAAAAGAAGGTCCATGGCCACAATGGGTCACTGGCATGAGAAATTAATGAAATCCAAAAACAATCCCACTTGGCCTTGGCCATTGGGACAGACTTGGGATTGCCTTTAGCTCCTTGGCAGTATTCACCTTTGGTATTCACAATCTTGAATATCTTTAGAGAAGCAGAACACAGAACACTCAGATTCTAATCCAAATAACTTCTAGCACTTGGGCTCCATCTCCAACCCTTCCGATTCCTTCCTTTCGAACTTTTTTCGAATTAATTGAATTCTATGCAGGCTGCGAGCCTGCGACTTTCTTTTTCTTGATAATTCCCTAATGTTCTCTTTCTGCTACTGAATAAATCTTCGAAAAATATCATCTTTTCATCCAAATAAGACCAAAATTATTATGAAATAAAAGATAAAATTTGTTTAGTTTTTGGCTGATATCGTAGCTTTTTTTTACACCTTTGTACAGCACGAATCCACAGAAAATATTTCGCACTGACTGCGAAGTGCGAATCATCTTTGACAGTGCAAAACGGTTACGTTATCTATCCCCGAGGACTCCACTTGAGGAGTCCCCGCGTTTTTGTTTGTCTCCGGGACTCACTCCTTGTATTCTCGCGAGTCCCCACGGACGGGGAACGCTCCGTTTCAAATTCGGAGGGGAATCAATTTTTGCTGGTGCTGGCACGATGTATAAATAATTAAAAACAATCAAGATAAACAAAATAAAAAATAAATTGGATTCAGATAAATGTCATCAAGTGCATATTTTCTTTCGAACAAAATCCATTTCAGAAGCATTCTCCGTAATTTCGCTAAGTCCGCGTGGAGTGACTCCCTCTTTTTTCGACTCTTCTTGGCAAGGGTCCTCTTCAGGCTCAAGTTGGAAAATGAGCCTGTGAAAAACACAATTTAAGATTCCTCCTTAAATATTGTGAACTTCTTCCCTGAAAACCGCTTGGAGTTAAAGCTGGTTCTGTGATTTCATTTTGGACGCGGCTGCTGCTTTTGCTGCTCCATTCGGTCGTCGAAAGGGTAGAGATTCTTTTGCATTTTGGTTTTGGAGTCCCATGTCTTTTCTTCGGGTACTTGTCTGGGCGATTTGAAGTTCCGTACTTCGGGTTCAGATATTCCGTCAGCCCAAGCTGACTGCGAATCATATTTGACAACGCAAACGGATACGTCACTCCTAGAAATGCTGATTTTGCCACGTGGCAACCGGTGCCGACTGTTGTCAGCCGGGTTCCAGCACCGATCGGCTACCGTGCATTTGCTGTACACTAAAACCAAGAATGGACAAACCCCTCGTCTAGAACTCGATTTGAATTTTGGAAGACACTTGAACGAAGGAAACTTCATTTCAAATTTTCATTGCACCAGATTGCAATAATAGTTTAAAAAAATAGCAAACATGAACTCAAGAAAACAGAGTACAAGCTTCAAGATGACAAAGAACTGCAGCAATAAGTTTAACATGATGCATAGGCTGTTACAATAAGCCTGACATAAACGAAAGAATTGAAGATAAATGCGAGCGTTTAACCTTTACACTTTTAGCGTTGGATATCCTGCACTGGAGTGACGTCAGGCCCAACCGCACAAAATCTCTAAAATCCATTCGACTTCGAGTTGAGATGGGACTTGAGACCCTATCATGTGCATAGGAAACCTTGATGGACCTTTTTGTCGAACATTGTATGGCTCGGAATTCTAAAGTGAGGGTCAATTCCCTGAAATTAGTTTTGTGGAGTATGAGCAATCGTGCACCTGGCAGTTCCAGAATCCGCGCCAGGCGCTTGTGCCATGTTGAAACGGTACTCAGTTCCATTTGTGGAGCAGTGAATGGCCCTCACGCTTTAAAGATCATAGTTGCGAACCCCTTAATCAGCATAGCAACAAGCTAAACAATTCAAACAATTGTTAGTAGTACAACGCTTTCTTGGACGCAATCAGTTTTCAGACCCGAATGGCTCAACATTTCCGAAGGCGCTGACATTTTCGTCGGACGACACCATTCTTCGGAACTGCTAACACTTTCCAAAAAGATCTTGTATCGACGAATGTACAGTCACAACACTTTTCTAAGCTGCAGACATTTTCCGCAGATTGAAGTAACGACACAAAATTTAAGACACTTTCCAAGGTTCAACTCCTCTTTCTTGACCCTACCACGACGTTTTCTTATTTTCAACATTTTCTGTAGTATGTGTTCTCTCGCTCTACAGACGCTTTTTCAGAACTCAACATTTTCGTGGGAAAAGTGTTGAAAGCAAGACATTTTTTATGAAAATGTCGCTTCGCAGACACTTTGTTGGGACAACAGTGAGATTTTCAACAGATTTTCTTGAAAGTGTTGTGATGGCGACGTTTTCTAGAGAAAGTGTCGTAAAACTTTTTACAGTGCATGTTACAACTGTACTTTACGATTGTCTTTCAGAACAACTTCCTGACAGTTGCTCAGTAATGTCTTCAATAACTTCACTTAAATAAGTGTTCAGAGGTGTGACCGCTTACATTCCTTGGGTCATCATTCTGTCACTATCGGCAATACTGCAGAATTACGTCACTGAAATAAGCGTTCGTGTTATGCCTGCTTGCCTTTCTGAGAGTCAGAACTAAACTAATCACTGTTAGCCTTTTTGTGGTGCTAGCCACGGCGCTGTCACATTCTGTTATATCCGTCCATTAGCAGTAGTTTGTGCACAAAGTTTCAGTCACTGTTCAAAGTTTCAATCACTATGGTCACATCATCACTATCATCATTCCATGTAGATGGGATTCGGTGTCCAGTTTCTTCTTGGTTCTTTGGCTAAAATCGAACTGACATCTTCTTCTTAATAGGATGATCAAACGAAGTAACACGTCTGCTGGGTGCTGGTAGGTCAATGGGTTCTCGACCTCATGTCATCGCATAGACGGGGTAGGCGTTATATGCTCGTTTCCATTAGAAAAGAGTAACGTTCTTTTCCTGTCGTTTAGGGTTTACTTTTTGTTTTGGGTTTTCCAGTATTTTCCCTAATTCTCATTTTTATTTCGTTGTTTAGCAAGTTTGTTCTGCCGAGAAAATATTAATCACCTTCATTATCAAGGTCTCTCCAGAATAATATTTTTCTTTGGGGAATGGCTTGCCACTTACTTTCGCTCCAGCAACCATTTATCAGCAAATAAATATTGAGCCTTTTTCATTTGAGCTTCGGCTACATGCATCGTCTTGGCGCGGCAACGTCTATCAGAGCATTATGTTATTTTCCGCGTGTTATTTATTAGTCTCTGGAACGCAGCAATGAGTTTGCCGAAGAATTTGCCGGGTTAACAATCATTCTTATTTTACACTTCGTATTGAGCACCGATTATTATTATTTTCTTGCTTGCTCGCGAAATTTCGCCAACATGGTCTTCTTGTTAGTAGGCTATTGATTTATTTTGCTCCGTTTCTTCGCGTCTGTGCTCCCCTCACAGGATGTGACATTATTACGAGTTTTATGTCTTTTTGGCTGATGAGGGATACAGTTCTTCGGCATTCTTTCCTAGTCAGTTTTGGGAGTTCATCCATTTCGTTGCTTATTCGCTTTGGGAACTGGCGTTTGGATATTTTTCGTAGTGGATTTTACCAGTATGTTAACAGTAGCTTTCCAGATTAATAAGTAAGTTGGTGTAGTGAATCGCGGTCGTTCCACTTATTATATACTTGTCGTATCGCCCGTTAGCACTCATTTCTCGATATATTGTAGCCTCTGGCGCGTTTTGGAACTTAGAAATGGATCATTCTAGCTTCATTTTGCTACCCCTTTTTTTTTCTTTCCCACCTTTGTTGTTCTCCTGTTTATAAGCAATCTCTTGGTATCCTACGGTATTTGATTTTTGGTCCTTAAGAGCTGTAGGTTTCCGCGGAAGATTAGTTTAGCTTGGATTTTTGGATTTACTCGGATATCAAAATACGAAGTTTAAATAGGTTTTTGTTTTTGTTGATCGTGAATTTAGTCAAGGGGACCGAGCTCACTCCAGGTTACTGGTGCATGACGTCACTGTACGATATAGTTTTTGATCCGTACGGAAAAGTTGAAGTAGAGAAAAAAAATATATGCTAGGCTTATACGGTCACGTGAGCGGCAGTTCATGACGCTGCTACTCACTGGGAGCGCATAAATTGTTAAAATTTAAGTAGCTTTTTTCCAGGATTTTTAACAAATGTTGTGATTTCCTTCTTTATTTGGTTGTCGCTCCACTGTAGGCTGCTTATTAAAGGGTTTAGAAGATTACTGTTATTGTTGTTTCTATTGTCTATCCTTTCGATGGCAAAACTGGGTGGCATTCGTAACCGCTTGTCGGCAATATTTATCGGTATAATATCAAGAGTTAATGTTGGGTTTCTGTTCATAATTTCTGTAAATCATATAAGGGCTCATACAAGAAAGAGCTCTTTTTTTCCGTTTCTTATTTTGGACCTGCTTACTGTTGCGAATTTTTCCGAATGTGCAATTTCCCGCTTCTGTTCTCCGTCGTTTATCTTCCAGCCCTTGTTTAATTATGCAATGTGTCAGGGTTGCAACTCGCGTTTACTTAACTTAATTCGGCGGGCTTTGGATTTATTACGTCTCTTTGGCCAAACTAATTTGAGGCTGATTTTCCGGTCCCTTTGACACAGTATGGATTACCAGCTTTACTGTATCTACAAATTCAGTCTTTGAGGAGGTTTTGATATTCGGCCTGAGCGAGTTCTTATTTCCCCAGTTCCTTCATTGGCTACTTTAACCGTAGTTTGTTCATGGTACTGATTAGGATTCCTAATGACCGGTTCCGAAGGGCCTGGTTTTGGTTCCTCGTATTGCTTTTTTGGAGCTTTCTCGGTTTTCTCAAAACTATCAGTCACAAGTCTTTTCTTAGGTCTTCCTAGATCAGGATCTCTAGAGGAGGATGGGGTTACAACGTCCCAAGCCTGTAACTGACGTTGCTTGATTGCCTTAGCTTTCTCCGACAATTTTCGCGCTTGTTCGGCGGCTGAGATCTGAGGAGTCGTATATTGGTACGTTTCCGGCGAAATGTTTTGCAGTCCACTTGGCCCTGCCTCATCTGGGTTAAATACGAATTCTGTCGGTGTTTCTGGTTCCGGCTCTCTTATCATTTCTGGGGCTTGAAAATTTGGGGCAAATGGATTTGTCGTTTGCCATTGAATTGGCTCTTCGACTATTGCTGGGGCCCTAGTGGCTGATTCCGGTACTTTATACTCCGGTGCAAATGGGTTTAGCCTTTGATGTTTATCTCTTTTATATTCCTGCAACAATTCAGTAGGAGAAATTAGCATGTATTTTCGGGAGTCTGCTATCTCTTGCTTCATTTTCCAATGATCATGACTGACCGGACTGTCGAAACCTCGCCATTTTTTGTCAAAAGTCAGAGTTGTTGGGAAAATAGCTTGTTCTAGGGTATTGCTCTCTTGTTCGTCTTCGCTCGAAGGATACGCATCATTGGGCGAGATACGGTAAAAATGCCGTGAGGAATTTAGCTTTGGTTTTACTTCCTCGGGTATTTCATAATCAATTTCCGGTGAAGGAGTTCTAAAGTACGGAATTCCTATGTCTGTCGGGTGGTTGAGATGGATGGGCGAAATATTTTCTTCTACCATTAAATCCGGTTGGTTTCTTCCGCGTTTTGGGCTAGAAATGCGTGAAGGGAAGAATTGCATTTGATTTTGTTGAGGCTGTAGGAAGCTTGGAATTTCGATATCTGAATCAAACTGCAAGCTAGGGTAACCGTCGAGGTCAGGTGGAGAGCTTGCGCGTGATTGGGAAATCTGTGGTTGGTTGTTTTGCATAACCGCGACATTGCTCCCATTTAATGGGGCTCCTGAACTTGCATAATCATTAAACTCGTCATCGTCAAAAATGGTTGACAAAAACAAGTGATGGGGTTTCATGTTTTTAAAGCGGTTTGCTAATATTGGACCTTTCTCGAATAGGGATGAGGTTTCATTTGTTTCCGGTAGGGGTTCGGTTGTCCACGGGCTTTTTTGGTGTGCTCTTTTTAGACGGTTATGGTGAGCGACGTAAGTCTTACCGGTTTCCGTGTGTCTCAGTTGGTAAGTTAGGTCATTTTTCTCTCTTTTTTCAACACGGTAAGGACCCTTGTACCTGTCTGCTAGCTTTCCATCTTTCTGAATTTCAAGAAATACTAGGTCACCCGGTTCATAGGTGTGGAAATTACGGGCTTTCCTATTGTAGTACTCAGTATGATTATCTTTGGACTTTTCAAGATTTTTCCGCACAGTCTCATAGCAATATCGCATTCTTGCTATTATCTCAGATTTAAAGTTCGAATCTACGTTGTAGAATTTACGGCATCCAAGTATTTCATTTATAGCTGTTTTGGGTTCCCGCAAGAAGAAAACATAATGGCTGGAATCACCTAGCGATTCTCGGTAGCTAGTATTTATAGCGAAGACTACCATTTGGAGATATTTATCCCAGCTTGTTGGATCGTCGCGGCAAATTATGGCCAAACTGTCTCCGAGTGTGGAATGAAATCTTTCGATTGGGTTTGCTTTCGGATTTGCCGCGCTTGTTAGTAAACGAGTGACGCCTAGGATTTTAAAGAGCTCCGCGTTCAGTGAATGTAAGAAGTTGGTGCCTCTGTCTGATAGGATTGCCGAAGGAAAACCATATTTACAAAACAACTGTTCTACTAGGGCCTCCGCAATATCTGATGCTTTTTCTCCGTAAAGTGGTAAGGCGAACAAAAATTTTGAAAACATGTCAGTTATCGTCAACACTGCCTTGTATCCGCGTTCTGAGGGGGTTCCGGCTTTCCAGATATCCATGCTTAGGATTTCGTAAGGTCTATTTGGGGTTGGGGCTTTGCCAAGAATTTGGATTGGTCTGGTGGGAGTCAACTTTCTTAGGTTACAGCCTGTGCAAGCTAGAATGTATTCTTTTACCTTGCTGTAAGCACCGGGGCGATAAAATTCTTCTTTGAATTTGTGGTAGGTTTTTGCCAGTCCCAAGTGAGCTAAGTCTTTGTCATGGATTTGCTTGATAGCTTCTGCAAGTAGGATTAGTGGCAACACCGGTATCATTTTGATCTCCGCTGATTTGTAGGGTTGCGGTGGCGTATAATATTTGCAGAGTACACCACTTTCATCAACGATAAATTGATCCACGTCTTTTTCAAAGGACTTCAAGTCGAATGGCAAGGTAATTGAGGACTCAACACGGTCTATTAGGTTTTTGCAGAAATAATCGGTCTGCTGGAATTTTCGCAGGTTTTCTACGCGCAGGGGCGATCTTTTTTCTAACACGGAAATGTCAAGCGAGTCATCAGTATTTGAGCCGGTGGTTAAGCTTTTGGGATGAGCGATCTCAACTGGGATAAGATTTTCGGAAGTGGAACTTTTTTCTTGTGCCGGTTTTTGGCGAGGTTTTTGGGTTTTAGCCGTTTTTTGGCCTTTCTTCGTTGACAATTTTGGTCCGACCGCATTAACGGCTAGAACAGCTTCCGTTCGTTTCTCCGAGTCCAGAATATCAAGCATATTTTGTAGTTCGGTCAGGGAAAAAGTTTGAGGTTTCTCTTTTGGTGTTTCAGGTTCACAGGAGAGTCGCGAAAGGAAGTCTGGAATTCGGTTGAATTTTCCTGGTAAATAAACGATTTCATAGTCATACTGACTGAGCGTTAAGACCCATCGTGTTATTCTGGAATTTTTTGGTTCGCGCAGGCATTGAAGGTACTGCAATGGTTTGTGGTCCGAGTAGATTTTTATCTTTCTCCCTAAAATATAATGCTTCCAAGTTTCGATGAACGTGATTATTGCCAAAAATTCTTTTTCCAGAACAGAGTAGCTGGTTTGAGCCGTATTTAGTGTCCGGGATCCATACTCAATGATCCGCTGACCTTTTCCATCCGGGTGATAAAGTATTGCTCCTATACAGTATTTAGACGCGTCGGTCGCCATTTATATTTCTAGTTCTGGTTGGTAGAGGGTTAGAACGGGTGCCGAGGTTAAAGCATTTTTCAGAGTTTCAATAGCCTGTATTTGTTCCGGTCCCATGTGGATTTCTGCTCCCTTTTTTAGCATGTTAGTAAGAGGTAAGGCAAGTTTGGAATAATTACGGATGAATTTCCGCAGGTATGACGTCATTCCCAGAAAAGCTCGCAGTTTAGTTATGTCAGTTATGGATTTTGGGTCAAAATTTGTTATCGCGCTGATTTTTGCGGGATCTGGCGAAATTTGGCCCTCGCTAATTACATGGCCTAGGTACGATATTTTCCTTTTCAAGAAGAAGCATTTTGAAGCTTTTAGTTTCAGTCCGGCATCGTGAATTTTAGTCAAGGTTTGTCTGATAACTTCCTTGTGGCTCTCGAAGTCCTTGGAAAAAGCGCAGATATCATCCATGAATAAACAGATATTTTTGTTTAGTAATCCGCGAAAGATTTTTAGCATAAGCTGGACAAAAATTCCCGGCGAAGTTTTTAGTCCGAATGGTAGTCTTTTGTACTGAAAGAGTCCCATGAATGGTACGGCAAATGCTAATTTTGGCCTATCTTGTTTCCTCACTTTGATTTGGTAGAAGGCCTGAAACAGGTCTAAAGTGCTGAAAATGCAAGCACCGCCCATGGCTTGAAGATTATCTACCGTAAGTGGATTCGGATTGCTGTTGCCCTTTAAGACCGTATTTAGGCGTCGGAAATCTGTACACATGCGGAGCGAGCCATCTTTCTTTGAGACGAGCACCACTGGGAAAGACCAAGGCGAGGATGATTCCTCAATCAAATCAAGATCCATCATTTCATTTATTTTACTTTCTACCCAAAATTTGTGCTGGTGTGGCAGCTTGTATGGTCGTATCGAAATGGGTTCTGCATCACCAGTATCAATCGTGGCTTCTAACAAATTTGTACAGCCTATGTCTTTTTCGTCCCTAGCGAAGCTCCATCTGTGCTCCCAGAGTAAAGATCCGAATTCTACTTTTTCTTCTTCATTTTTTGCTTCATTTAAATCAAATTGAGACAAAAATGCCTCTTTTGACATTCCGTAGTCTTCGTCTGAAGTTTCAGTTCCGGTTTGCTCATTATTCTGAATAGATGCAATTACGTCCGGAATTAGAATTTCGTCTTGTCCGTCGGTAAAAGTGCTAGCTGTACCAATAGGTCCTGCTGGCAGTTTCACTGGGTGGTTTTGGCCGTTCAAGATTTGCATTTTTCCTCGTCCATTTACTGCCGAGATCAACTGGTCGTCAATTACAATCTTAGTGTACCCCTCAAGTGGGTAACCCTCGATAATGAAGTCGCCGGAAATACAACTGTCCGTACCTGAATCCTCGTTCACTAATTTTACACCTACGGTTGAATTTTTACCCGCGGGAATTGTGGTCCGCTTTTCCAGTATTACAAGCAATCTGGTTGTGGGTCTTTCACGGTTATTTTCTATTTCCTTTGGAGCTACTGCGACATTTGCGATTAAGCGCGGCTTAGGACTGGTACTTTTATCGGAAGGGGTGGGCTTTGGTCCTTGGCTTATTATTCCAATTTCCGATTCGCGGCTAGGTTTGAGGGTCGTCCGGCTGATGTTATTCAGTGCTTCAATTATTGACCGTATTTGGGCGTCTCTATTTGGGATTTTCGAACGCGTGGTCGTTGAAAAGGGAACACGAGTTCCTCGGTCGTCTATTGGCATTTGCCTTGTGATCGCATAAGCAGTTTGGATTGTATTGATCCCGTTTTGCCGATTCCTTCGCTGGCTGTTCCCGTAGCGGCCGTAGCCTGTCCAGTGGGGAACTCTCTGCAGACCGAAGGGCGCCTGAAAATGCTGATTATTTGGCCGGTCTTGGTTTGCTCTTCCGAAGTTTCGTCGATTCTGCTGATTTTCCCGGTAAACGTTATTCACGAAGACTAATGTTTTTTGGTAGCTTTTCGGTCTACTTGGGGGCCTTGGTTTGTCTCGTCTTGGATAAAAGCTGCAAATTCGGTCAGTTTGCGCGTGATCTCGAAATTCCCTCGAAAAGTCTGATTTGAAGTGTACGGTTTTATTTTCCGCGTCTAGGAAAATTCCGTTTTCTCTCATAAATGGGTAGCCGATAACGACCTCATAAGGTATCTCAGAACATATTAAAAACTCAGTCGGCATAGTTCTCCCTCGAAATTTAACGTTCACATACGCTAATTCTCGAGCTTTGAGAGAGTGGCCTGTAATCGAGCTAAGTTGCCGAGTTACGGGTCGGACTTTGCGTCTTTCGTCAAGTTTAAATTTTTCAAAGACATCTGATCTGATTAAGCAACATGATGCGCCTGAGTCAACTAACGTTTTAGCTCTGACATTATTATATGTGAAGCTATTTACAATTGGCAAGTCACAAAATTCATCAAACACTTCATTCAAATAATAAGCTTTCTGATTAGTAGCATTATGTTGTCTACCTCGCTGCTGTCCTATGCCCTTGGTCCAGCAGCGAAAATCTCGTTTTTTGGAAAACGGTCATAACTGTTTTGGAAACTAGGATTGGTATTTCCCGCAGAGTGGCTCCGTCTTGGTTCCTGTTGGGGGAAAGCTCTTCTGGTTTCAATGTATTGATCGCGGTTTTGATTTGGGGAATACTGGGGTCTTGGTCGGGAACGGTTAAGAAAGAGTGGGTATTCGTTTGGTCTGCCGTAAGCGACGTCCCGCTCGCGTTTGAAACAATTACGCTGGATGTGTCCCGCCTTATTGCAATAATAGCAGATAATTGTCCTTCTGTTGGAGAAACTCGGTTCATCTTGGGGGTTCATTTGGGGTGACGACTGGTCATTTTCGTGATTTTCCGCGAAAGATACTCTTCGGGGCCGGATATTGGTTGGTCTTTTAGGGGTTTCAGGTGACCGATCTCTGGTTGGGGTTTCATAGACTGAAGGTGATGAGGATCGTGATCTAACCTTATCTGGAGTCACTAATGATCCCGCTGCGTTGATTGATAATTTTCGGTGGGCCTTCACCAGATTTTCTATCGAGATTTCATTTTCAACCGTTTCAATTGCAGCATCGAGAGTTTGGATTTGTCTGCTGACGCAGATTTTAAACAGTCGTTCTGGTAAGCCTATCTTGAAATTCTCGAATACCGCCCTTGTGAATGTTTCGTTTACAGTATCACCCAAGGTGACTGCTGTTTTGCGTCGGACTAAGTCTGCGTAGTCTCTGACTGACATGTGTGGAAGCAAGGTTGGAATGTCATATTTCAGTTTTTCAGAGTCGGTTGTTTCTTTAAAACGCTGCTTGAATTTGTCCACGAATTCCGCGTATGTCAAGGTATCTGTCATTATTGTGGCGACATATTTTAACGCATTCCCTTTCAGTCGTAGGGGCAGGATGCTCTTAATATTTTCCCATTCTGCATCTCCACCCGTGTAGTTTAGAATGTAGTCGAGAATTTGCAAAAATTCGGTTACGTCTGTGGTTCCATTAAATTCTGGAATATTTTTAAGCAGGTTGGTTTTCTGAGCCTTCTCAGATGCTCCATAAAAACGTTCTTCGGCTGTTGCCATTTTTCTCAGATTTTATTCCACGGAAAAAAAATCAGGGTATTTGATCAGAGAAATCTCGCATAAACATCAGTTGGGTTTCATGAATTTCAATTTCGTTTCGTCGGGGTGGTTTGGTTTAGTCGGGTTGGTTTTCATGTGGAAAAGGGTTTTCGTGGGGTGTTTAATTCATGGTTTTTAAAAAAAATCGTCGTTAAACATGGGTGTTTGATTCATGTCGTTAAACATCATGAGGGTATTATGCATTATACATCATCATATGGATACGTTTGGTATTAGTTATTGACCGCGCATGTCACCAAATATGAAAAAGAAAAATATGTGTGTTGTGTGGTGGATGCATAGCGTGGTTATGTGTAGCGGGCGAGCATGACATTGGCTACTGGTTTGTGGATGTTAATGCACCTAGTCTTTTCGAAGGCGATACCAGTTCGTAGGTCAATAACTAAACGCATATATTTCTTATCTACTTACATTGGAGTTGGGTTGGTACACTGAACACTGAACTTGTTTCTTAGCTCGGGACTCCACTGAGCTCCCGATTGAACTAACTTCCCAACTGCGGGTTTGGTCTATTTATACCGATTTCTAAATTCCCTCAAGGTCCACTAACGAATAGGATTGCCTTTTCTAACGTTCTAGCGAATCTCTGCCAGACTGAAAGATTTGGGACCAACAGGATAAGTTCGTCTAAGTTCTTTTTCTCCTCAATTGGGGAAAAGGTAATATCTGGAGAAATCTCTGGAGAAAAGCGTGCGCGTTTATGTTTTTCCTCGTTTGGGAAAAGATAATAATTTCTGGAGAAAAGCGTGGGCGTTTAGAGTTAGTCGGAAATAGAGAGAGGTGAGGATAGAGTAAGTTTTTGATCAAGATATTTCTTTACCCTAAATGTAACCTCACAGTTCACACCCATGCCCAGAGACATATTTTTGTTCTAGGCTCTAGAACTCGGTGCCTGGCTAAGCTTGGGCACGTTCCAAGGCATCTGTGCTTGGCTAGACATGCTTGTGAACGCAGCTTTAAGAAGCAGGTTGTGTGACCTATGCCAAGGGTAGGCTTATACAACCCTATGCCCTGAATTTCGCCAGGAATCCGGCGAAATTCAGAAGGTGGGTATTGTAGCAATAATAACTATAGAATGCAATAAATAGGCCACGGGCCTGTACACACAATACTTGCGTTTTTGCAGAAACCATGGTATCTGTTACCACAGTAACTGGGTGGTATCTGGTATACGGTTGCTCTGCAAAAACGACAATTGCCGAAACTGCACTTTTCGAAGTCATCCCAAAAGAGAAACTGATATCCCCTCCCACCATACTAAGTGCCAAACTTCATTCTCAACGATTTGACCAAAAATGACGAAAATGTGACGACCTATTCAGATACCACGATAACTGCAAAAACATCTTTTGACCGTGGTATCAGATACTACCATAACTGCAATTACTGCAAAACGACTTTAGACCGTGGTATCAGATACCATGGTATCTGCGAAAACGCAACTAATATAGCCACAACAGAGTCTTAATCAAGCTGACTGGAGTGTCGCTCGAGCTCGAGGTGTTACAATATAGCTGACCTCATTTGTTCATTTCGTGCTCGAACGCAATCCGGTGAAAGGTTGAAACTCCTTGTGCCAAACCTTTGAATACAGTTTCCCTTCTGAAAAGCTGGCGAAAAGGCACCCTCGCAAGGTACCTACTGCGGTAGAAAAATTGCACCCAACCAAACTGTGCTAACCAGAGGTTTGTGAAGATTTTTGTACCTTTACTGGTGACTTTATAAGATGAAGCTTAAGCTGAGAGTATTGACCTTCTGGTTCCGTTGTTAGTTATGTGACGTTGCCAAACAAGTTTGGCGTAAGCCACGACAGGTTTTTGGTTAATAATAAGATTTATCTATCCATCTATCTAATCACAGAAAGTGGGTGCAGCCACAAGAAATTTCAAATCAAGCTAATTAGACTATCAATCCAGGTGTTAAAAGATTATACTTATTTTCAGGTACTTATTTTCAGGTATCAGGTACAAGCTTCTTGGTGAACTTGCAGGATTTACAGATGTGTAAAATCTTGTAATTATGATCGGTTGCTCACTGGATCAATTATCCGACTGAATTCCGGCAAAACGGCCAAGGGCCGTAGTATCACGAGTCCAGGCCCGGCAACCGTTTATGCGGTAAATTTTCTTCCACTTTTCCAGTAAAATCAGTTCTGACTGGACCGTGACTACACCCGTCTGGGATCCCACCAAGACCTTTGGTCTTATTTTTTTTTCATATGTTTAATAAAAACATAACCATAACGTGCATGAGGATGTGAACCGTTTCGATACTTTTGCTTCGAACGAGATCACTGTAGCCCGTTACTATCTGGCGCTTGTAGTGGTTTGCGAACAATACTCACAAGCCCGTCGATAGCTCAATTGGTTAGAGCAGCGGTATATGGAGTCGAACGTAGCGGGTTCAAATCCCGCAGGAGAAGCACTTTTGTTTTTCAGTTCAGTACTGCTATCAACCTTTGGTCTTGTTTTGATTGTATTTAAAAAAAGACGGGGACAAAAAAAAATCTAGGACTTGTTATTCCTACTTGCCTTATCCTTTGCCTTCTGTTTTGCCTTTTCATAGAGGGGCACCAATTGACCCTCCTTTGCTAACAAGTTAAGCATCTCCACGATAAAAGGTAAATAATTGTGTTTCCGCCTAACGTTTTCAATCTTCTGTTTCTTCCTTTTGTGTTCTTCTTCTTCTATGAGCGCTTGCAGATGTACGACCATCGCCTGCTGGCCCTCTGTGGACATACCGGTATCCTGTGAACAAAAGATCAGTAAAAGACACTCAAGAAAACTAGCTGTTAACAAAATCAAGCGAGACCAATCCCCTGACCCCTTCGCATAATAATACTTTATTTATTACCCACAAGTTCCAGAGGAAAGACTAGTGGAGTACAATAAAGAAAAAGAAAGGAAGAAAAATACTAAAATAACTATACATACAAAAAACACTAGCACATAAACAGGGGGGTAAGGGGTGGTGTGGTGAAAAACGAGAGTGGACGTATGAATCGTTAATTGTTGGATTTGAATAACACTCTTGATGACTAACTCTTCGTACCGATGCATGTCAGCACTGAAGTCGGAAGCCAGATTTAACAAACTTGATGAAATTCGACATAGCAGGAGTGGCGTTTTTGATCGCCGATTAGCTCGGCGATAGCGTAGCCGTTTGACTTTTTGGCGTTTTTGACGTTCGCCGGAAGCCGATTGCCGAAGCTGTTTATCTTATTTTCTGTTTTCGTTCTGATCTGCTAACGTGTATCGCCTAAATTCGTGTCCATCGGCGAAGAACTCGCCGATGGCCGTTGACGTATGGATTTCGTTTGAGGATTAGGCGGTATTTTCAAAAATGAAAAACTAGTTTTTGCGGACCCAGAAACATCGGCGATCGCCAACGGCTATCGGCTATCGAAAACAGTATTATACACGAATCGGCAAACTCGCTTCGTCTACTGGGCAAATTTGATCGGCGATCAAAAACGCCACTAGGGTTGGGTAGAGCATACATAGAGGCAGAGGCATTTAAACACTTGTAAAAATGGCCAGGCCTAAGAGGTAAACGCAAAAAAAAAATAAACTGGAAATAGCCAAACAACCCCGGTACGTCCACCAAGAAGCACCGTGTCGTTGTTCACTTTACATAAGCGCATCTAGCAGCAAAAATAACTAGGCCTAATCTGGAGGGAATTTTATAAAGGGCGTGTGCAGTGAGCGCCAGAACAAACGGAAAGTCGTTGTGCCTTGACAACTTTTCGCTGGGTTGGCGAAAACCACTTTCCACGTACGGAGTTGATTCACTTTCAACGTCACTTTTCAAAACTAGCGGAGTGCCATCGGAAATAGGAAAGCGAAGCGAGAATAAGCAGCAGTCGCAAGTCGCGGTTTTACCCAGTTCAAACTCCGGCCGTGACGGGAGAGTCCGGCATTATTTACTAGGCTTGAGTCAGAGGCCGCGCTCGGGGTACGACAGTCGCTCGTGGTATGGCGTGGAGTAGGTAGGTACACGGATCGAACTGTCGGAAAGTAAGAACAAGAAAGGTGTTATGAACACATGGCGGATTAGCCAGCGGAGCTTTCCGGACCGCCAGAATCGCAATTTAGTCTAAGTCCCCAGAAAATCGCAATTTAGTCTAGTCCCCGAAAACACTTTCGATCTACTAAGTTCACAGTGCTCCGATACTAAATTGACTATTAACTCTGTTAAGTCAAAAATACTTAGACTGAACCCGCTAAAGAGAGATTTCGCCCCCCCCCCTGAAGTTCCTTTCCCTGTTGTGAGTGAGGTGAAAATACTAGGTGTCATTTTCTCTCATGACTGTACATTTACTACCCACGTTAATAGTGTGACCCGTAAAGCTAACACATCTCTGCAAACACTCTAAAAAATGCGTCGCTTCGGGTGCAACGCCCATAGTCTTCTTCGGGCATACCTTTCCGATGTACGCCCCATCCTCGAATACGCCTGTCCTGTTTGGGGCCCGTCGGTATTAAGAACCACCTACTTAATGCAAGAACTGGAGTCAGTCCAGAAACGGGCAACCAGGACCATCCTGGGTAACAGAAACATTTCTTACCATGACGCCCTCGCAACCCTTGAACTCCCGTCTTGAGCTCCGGTTGGGCGACCTGATCCTGAAGTTTGGCAAAATGCTGCTGTCTAACCCTGCTCACCGTGACATCTTACCCCCTGAAGCCCCGACAGTCAGCCGCACGAGACAGAAACTAAAACTTGTGCCTGTGCGTACTCGGACAATTCGATACCAGAACTCTTTCGTGCCTTTTTTTACGTCTTTGTATAATAGTGTAAAATAACATGTTTTGTATGCAACATAAAATTAGCCACTGAGCTACGATTGTTGTGGAAATAAACCTTTCTCTCTCTCTCTTTCTCTCTCTAAGTGCCTTCTGTCGATATAGTGAAACCTCTGACCGGTAGTGAACACTTTAGACTACGTGAACCGGAACCCTGCGAACAGTCCATGTCATTCTTGATTTTTCGTATGCTGATTTTTGTTATTACCGATATCAGTCAGTTAAAGCTACTGCGACAAACCACCTGTTAGTATTCCATCCTGCTCTTACTTCACTCTCGCTGCCATATAAAATTGGGCATAAAAAAGGGGAAGCCGACCTCTTGGATAAATCGAGGACTCAGATAGCTCCTTCTTTTTTTCTCGACAGCAAGGCTGGTCACTACTCTAGCCTAGTTCAAAGCTTTATCCCTGTATGACCTCCTAGTACTTACACCTTCCCTGTTCTTGATTGAAAACCATACTATCTGCTACTTCGGTGTCAAGTACGTGCCGGATAGTATTCTATCCTGCTCTTACTTCAGCTTCGCTGCCATATAAGATTAGGCATGAAAGGAGCCTTCCTTCTCTTGTGTCTATCCATAACTAACTCATCTAAGCCAATCACATCCGTCACAAGATTCACCAGACATCTCTTATACCCCTTAAAAATTGCTCAACCTCGCTGTTAGGAGAGTGATTCTGGCGATCTGTCAAGCTCCGCAAGTTTAAGCGCCGGCTGTTCTTGCGACTTCGGCTAAAACTCGCTTCGCTTTCCAGAGCTGTTCTTGCGCTCCGCTAGTTTTGGAAAGTGACGTGGAAAGTGATCTACACAAACCATATACAAACCAATAAGAGACCAGAAGATTTACTAGCCAAAATGTTTGGTGGGTGGCAAGGTATTTACCGACTATTCATTAATTTTACCGACTGGTTTTTAGAACAAACATTAAGCGCTAACAAGAGAATCCCTTATTTGACGAGGCAAGTGTGAGTATTTTGAAGAAAAAACTTCCGGACCATTTTATCGTGAAAAAGCTATTTCTAGCAAACTATTTTAAAGTAGTTTTATCACTTTCTCAACCGGCTAATCTTCAAGCTTCTGAGATGCGAGTCAAAAGCTTAGAATGCTGGATTGGTGAGCTTTCTTATACCTACGCTGCTGAGAGCGACTTGACCCAATGTGAGACTCTAAGAACTGAAACACTTACTTCGATCTCTTGTTTCACTGCTGCCAGCTGTTTTTCGTATTGCAGCTTCTTGTCTGATACAACTGCCATCAGGTTGAAACCGATCTCTCCGGCCTTGTACCTGATAAAAATACATTAACAATGAGAAAATACAAGGTTTCATCAAAACGTCTCTCGCCCCAATATTTTACCAAGTCGGAGTGTCATACTTTTAATAATAATGTCTGATTGTCGTATAATATCTTTAAAGATAAATGAACAGCTTTTACAGACCCTTATAGTTATTCAGCAGATAAATAAATAAACGGATAAATACACAATCATATTCAATGGCAGTTGCACTGCGATTCGTCACTCTATCTTTACAGGGTCGAATGGTGCGCAAAATATTGTCTAAACGAGCGCCTATCGCGAAGATGTTGATGCCTTTCATGGCACAAACTCGTTTTAGTGCACTGTCGCATACCTGGACTGTGGCACCTCGGGTGGGGGAAGGTCCGAGTGCTTCCCTGAACCGGTTTTACGCATCAGTAGCGTGTTACGCGAATACGTAACACTCCTTGGGAGATACTCCTTGGGAGCATAATGCGCATGGAAAATAGTTCATCGTGGCAAGTGCAATGGTGGGGTATCGTTAGCGTGCTTAGAATGTAAAATATGAAATTTGGGTCTAAAGGCTTAAGAATTAATGAAAGCAATTACGGAAGTAGGCTGGACTGGCATTATGGTCACGACGGGTCCCGTAAGGGTACAGTTTGAGTTCATGAATCAGAATGGCTTCAAAGCGCCATTTTTAGGCACCTGGAACGTGGATCATGCACTTAGTCCCGCCCGAAACCCCGATTAGAACCTAGTTTTTCTCCGGTCTGACATCCGAATATGGAATTTAGTCCCTGTGAAACTAACTGTCGCCGGTATTTAAGCACCAGTAAAATACTGTTCCCGGGGAGCTGTCTCCGTTCTGCACATTTTGCCATGATTGTTATCCAAGGCAAGGGGCATGAAACGAGGGATCGAAAAAATCAGAAGAAGCCGTGTAGATTTATGTAAGCATAGCTTAGTTGTAAAGGGGCCAACTATCTCAGAACATCTGAACAGAAACACTACACGGTGCGAGGTGTCCTTTTAACCTTTGTTTCTTGCTGCTTACTTTTGAATTTTCCGCTCGATGACTCCTCGGGCAAACGAGGTCCAGTCCGTATTCGCCGGGATGGTACCGTGGTCCACCGGCCCCGGTTTTAGCCCATCCAGTTCGTAAAGCCGGCCATCAACTGGCACGAAGCCAATAAAGTGATACACGTCATCATCTTCCTTTTCCGCCTTGCTGTCGAATTCGAAAAGCGTTTGTCTGTAAGAAATGCATCAATCAGTTCCACTGGTAATGGTTTTCTACCGTTGCGCTGCTTCCCCTTTTCTGTTTATTTGTTTGTTTCACCTTTATTGTGCCCAAAAAATTACTGCTAAAATACTTTTCCACATTCACTCAAACGTATGCAGGTAAAGGATCGTGTCATAAAAACATCTCAACAAGTAATCAACATCAACAAAACAGTCAACGATCTATTAGACTTCGTCCAGACTAGTAAAATATAGGTTGGAAAGACGTGAAACGTTCCGTTATGGGATTTAGGAGAAATGAGATTGTGTAAAAAATCAGCTGAGCTCAGTCGTAAGCATGTGTTCTAGGTCGAGATAGAGTGAGATTGGGAAAGATTGGGCCCACTGAACATAAAGATCTCGCTTGCTGCGCTAGGCAGAATAGTAGCCTATATTATAGGCGTATTCTCGCCGTTCCCGCGAGGACTCCACTTGAGGAGTCGCGGCGTTTTTGTTGGTCCCGGGGACTCACGCCCCGTATTCTCGCGAGTCCCCACGGACGAGGAATGCTCCGATTATCATCACAATCATCAAACAGGACTCCCTTTCAGATTTGGAGGGGAATCAGTTTTTGTTTGCGTTGGTGCAATGTAAAGTTAATTAAAAACAATCAGGATAAACAAAACCAAAAATAAAGTGGATCCAGATAAATTTCGTCAACTGTATATTTGTTTTTTCGAACAAAATCCGTTTTAGAAGCATTCCCCGTGTTCTCGCTGTTTTCCGTACGCGAAGTCCGCGTGGAGTGACTCCCTCTATTCTCGCCGTTCCCTTCGATTCCTCGAGAAGTCCTCGGGGAACGGCGAGAATACGCCTTATGCCACCCAACTCCGGTCACGTTGTTATACGGAATGGATCGCCGTTACCTTCTCCTTAGCCTCATTTTGGTGTACCCAGAACTACCTTTTCTACACTCACATCACATAGAGATGTAACGATTCTCTTTCCAGACCAAGATCAACTCAATGTGGCCCTTTCGGGTCCACTTATGAGGATGTCCTTGCCTGTGTGGCAACTTGGAATCATGAATTTTTTGCAGGTCATGAATTTTCTGTGGGTTAGGCCAGAAACTTGGCCGAAACTCAGGCCACAATGGCCCAATGACTCTTTTTTAGTTTGTTTGTTGTGTTAAACACTGTTTATGTTTTTCATTATTATTATTGTGCCTTTATTTCAGCCACGAGTCATGTAACTGCAGTGACGAAGACTAGGCTATAACACACAAAAAACATAACAAATGGCTCACAACGGTAGAGAAAATTAATGGTTACTCTCTGCATCGCACCAGTCCTGTCCAAGCGTCAGACTCAGTAGAAAAAGAGGTTCAAGTTCAAGCTCTGTTTATTAACAAACTAAATACATCATAAAGAGCCAATTTGGCAGAGAGAGGGCTCGAAGGCAAAATGGCGGACATTTACATAATAATACCGTCTGGGCTAAAATTACATCGAGCGTGTCCGAAAGCTTTCAGGACTGTAAATGCTGCATTTTTATTTATTATTTATTTTTTTCGTCCGAAAGCTCTTACCTAATATGCAGCACTAAAAGCTTTCGGACACGTTCTTTATTTCTTCTCTGACACTTCTAATTCCGAAATTTAGCCTTAAAGGACCCCTCTTGCTTATTCTGCTTTTTATAATATATCTAGCTCCCATACAGAATTATAAGCTTCTAAAATCCCCACCTTTGTTTCGTTTTGTGCCTACGAAATTTTAGCGCTTTTTTGGCCTTGCCGAGTTTTGCCCGTCACACAACGAAACGTTTGCCGGGATCATCAACGTCTGCTGACAACTCTTTCACACATAAGGATCTGAGAAGCTTTTGTTTATTACTTCTTTTATTTGCTTAGTTTTCTAACTTTTGAACCACGGCGCGATCAGTTTTCAAATGTTTTGCGCCCAGCCGCCGTGTCGGAGAGCAGGAAGGCTGGGCATAGTCGACAGGCGCTAACAATAAAATGGCTAATTTCAGATGGAAAGTAATGGTATTTTCGAAAATATTTTTTTCTCATCCGTTTCATAGGGGAAATATTATTTCTATTAAGAGTTGTGCTTTAAAGGACACCTGAACAATGAAACCATACTTGAACACGCCGGGGAGAATGCATTTACAGACATGGCCACGGAGAGGCCATGTCATGTCTCCTGAGCGTGACGTTTTCAAAATAGGGAGGTTCGTTTCTGGAGGTTTGCACATGCAGACTCCAAGACAAAAAGCGCAATTCATTCAAATCTTGTACAGCGCTGGCCGGATCGTATTGGAATTTCTTCTAGATATACGTTTGGGCTTAACTGGTTAAAAAATATTCCAGAAGAAGGGTTGATTGGAGACATTTGTTCATTTCTAAAATTGTTCGATACTGAAATAAGGACAGATGCAGAACGGAGCAAAAATCATAGCTTGGAAACACTATTTCGTATTTGGATTGGGTTTTCTGCAGGCAATGTTAACGGAAGTCATACAGATAGGGATGATACTTGGTACTCTTCATTCAGGTGTCCTTTAATCGCCGGCTCCCAGTTTCTTCTTGAAAATTCAGCGTAAAATTTAGCATCTTCGATGTATTTTTCGATGAATTTTATGCTGAATTAATGCTGCATTAACTGAGCGAAAATTTAAGCCCGAAAGCGAAATGCTGCATAAAATGCTGAATTAATTCAGCATTCTCGATCGTTTCAGAGCTTTCGGACAGCTCATCAGCTCACAAAAACAGACATTTTGTGGTGAAAATGAATAATTTTGTTATCACAGTTCAGTAGGCTAGTCGGCATTTCAGTTAAAACAAGAGCTGTAAGCTCATATGGCACTTGCATGGGTTGAGATGTAGTGTTTGATCAAACGTACTTTTAAGGTTACCTTTGCGGTTCAGATGCGCACTTTAAGGGAGCTAGAGAAAAAGTATTTTGTTTTAGAACTTGGCTGTAATGATACGCACTTTATAGGCGCTAGAAATTCATCTGTAAGAAAAACTATTGAGACAAAACGATCACAGGCCCTTAGGGATCATTGATATATACCGTTTGGTAAAAAGTATTTTTTTTTCACTTTTCGGTTAAAATGTGCACTTTAAGGGTGATAAAATAAATTTTTAAGCAAAACCCTTGTGGCACAAATGATCACGGGTTGAGATGTATCGTTTGTTGAAAAAAAGTAGTTTTCGACCTTGCGGTTCAAATGCGCACTTTCAGGGAGCTAGAACTTCATTTGTAAGCAAAACCCTTGAGGCAAAAATGATAATGGGCTCATGGGGATCATGAAAATGTATAATTTGCTTAAAAGTATTTTTCTAAATTTGCGATCAAGATTGGTACTTTAAGGAATGTCGGATTTGGAAAGTGGCGATTTCTGAGCCAATCTTGTCGAATCTCTAATATTCCAGCCCAGTTCGATCGTCCTAGCACATCTGGAAGTACCTTAAATCGCGATCACCGGAATTCCGCCCCCCCCCCCCCCCCCTCAAACTCCCCCACAGTCGCCGGAGCCAATCCGGTTCTGTAAGTGATTTATCCAGAGCATCTCTTTATTATTCCCACAAAGTTCGATCCCGATCTCCCCAGTCTGAGCCGGTCACGTATTTCCCCCCCCCCTTCCATTGTTGTCGAATCCGGTCCGGACATGACAAAGGTCACCAGAGACATGTCCTCTGCTCAATTATCAAATTTCACTCAAATCCGATCAACCGTTCCAAAGTTACGCATGACTCAGTATTCCGGATTCCCCCTCCCGCTACTCCCCCCACAACTATCGGATCATGTAAATTTTTATTTATAAGTCGGTTTGATCGGGTCCCTGATTCGCCTCCCAAGTTTCGTCGTGAAAATCCCCAAAACCGCCATTACCGGAATTCCGGGAAACTCCCCTCCAGCCCCCCCCCCTAGTGTCCGGATCCAGTCCAAATGTATAAACGATTTATCTGGAGAAGATGCTTGTTCTTCCCAGCAAGTTTCACTCCGATCCCTCCATTCTAACCGTTTCTCGAGATTTCCGGTCTCCCCCCCCAACTCCCCCATAGCTGTCGAATCCGGTCCGGACTTCAGATGGGACATCAGAGGTATGCCATTTATTCAGTTATTAAGTTTCATTCCAATCCGATCATCCGTTCGAAAGTTACACACTACTCCAGTTTTCCGGATTCCCCAGCCCCCCACTCCCCCCCAGGTGGTCGGATTGGGAAACTGATTATTTCCAGGTTAGTCCGGTCGGGTCCCTGATGCTCCTGCCAAGTTTCATCGTCCTAGCACATCTGGAAGTACCCCAACTCGAAAAAGTGTGACAAAAACTACTTAATTCTCAGAATTCCCCGGCCCACCACTCCCCCCCAGATGATCGGATCGGGAAACTGATTATTTCCAGGTTAGTTTGGTCGGGTCCCTGATTTTCCTGCCAAGTTTCATCGTCCTAACACATCTGGAAGTACCCTAACTCGAACATGTGGGACAAAAAAATTCGGACCGACCGACCGACCGACCGACCGACCGACCGACGGACGGAATTGCGATCGGTATATGGCACTTGAGCCAGAGGCTGCAAGTGCCATAAAAACAGCTTTACACTATCGAAAAAAAGACATAGGTCAGTATGAATGAATGAATGAATGAATTTATTGCACGAAAAACCCAAGGGGTCATGGCAACAAGAAAAAAAACAAACAAAAGGAAAACAGAACAAACTACAAAAAACACTCTCAATGGGACAAACCAACGCGGAGGAATCTAGCCCCCTTAGGGATATCCCAGTCAAGCACAAATCCTCAATTTTTGGGCATGGTGCCCCAACGTCAGGGCATGCCCCAAGGTATGGGCATGGTGCCCATACGTTGGGGCACCATGCCCTGGAGCATGGGCATGGTACTAGCATGGCACCCCCATGATATTTGGTTGAACTGAGATTGATTACATACCTAAACAGGGCCTTCTTCCTCTCCTAGACCACAAGATACTTGATCTTATGTTCTATCTAACCTCTTTTTCCAATTTTAAAAATATTAGAGAACTTCCAAGAAATTTAGCCTTTAATTAGACCACTTTTTCTTATTGGTTTACCTATCCATGTCCAGGGAAAAAGGGGAATTAATTCATGGCTAAATTTCTTGGAAGTTCTCTAATATTTTTAAAACTTGAAAAAGAGGTTAGATAGAGCATAAGATCAAGTATCTTGTGGTCAAGGAGAGGAAGAAGGCCCTATTTAGGTATGTAATCAATCTCAGTTCAACCAAATATCATGGGGGTGCCATGCTAGTACCATGCCCATGCTCCAGGGCATGGTGCCCCAACGTATGGGCACCATGCCCATACCTTGGGGCATGCCCTGACGTTGGGGCACCATGCCCAAAAATTGAGGATTTGTGCATGACTGGGATATCCCCCATATTTTTACTTTCAAACTTTTCTAATAGCCACTCCTCCCTAGTAATTCTCACCCCAAATACTTCGACCCTTAAATCACCCAATCCATCACATTCACACATAAAGTGGAACACGTCCTCATCCATCTTTCCACACATAGGGCAAAAAAGGGCCATTCTTTAACCTAACACTATGCAAATCCGACACGGATGCAAATGCGTCGCTTCGGGTGCAACTCCCATAGTCTTCTTCGGGCATACCTTTCCTATGTACGGCCCATCCTCGAATACGCCTGTCCTGTTTGGGGCCCGTCAGTATTAAGAACCACCTACTTAATGCAAGAACTGGAGTCAGTCCAGAAACGGGCAACCAGGATCATCCTGGGTAACAGAAACATTTCCTACCATGACGCCCTCGCAACCCTTGAACTCCAAAGTCTAGAGCTCCGGTTGGGCGACCTGATCCTGAAGTTTGGCAAAATGCTGCTGTCTAACCCTGCTCACCATGACATCTTACCCCTGAAGCCCCGACAGCCAGCCGCACGAGACAGAAACTAAAACTTGTGCCTGTGCGTACTCGGACAACTCGATACCAGAACTCTTTCGTGCCTTTTTTTACGTCTTTGTATATAGTGTAAAATAACATGTTTTGTATGCAACATAAAATTAGCCACTGAGCTACGATTGTTGTGCAAATAAACCTTTCTCTCTCTCTTTCTCTCTGTCGAAAAAAAGACATAAGGCGCATTCTAGCCGTTCCCCGAGGACTCCTCGGGGAATCGGAGGGAACGGCGAGAATACAGGGACTCACTCCACGCGGACTCCGCGTACACAAAACAGCGAGAACACGGGGAATGCTTCCAAAACGGATTTTGTTCTTAAAACAAATATGCAGTTGACAAAAGTATTCTGGATCTCCTTTATTTTTGGTTTTGTTTATTCTGATTATTTTTTATTAATTTTACATTGCACCAACACCAGCAAAAATTTATTCCCCTCCGAATCTGAAAGGGAGTCCTTTTTGATGATGGTGATGATAATCGGAGCATTCCCCGTCCCTGGGGACTCGCGAGAATTCGGGGAGTGAGTCCCTGGGACAAACAAAAACGCGGGGACTCCTCAAGTGAAGTCCGCGGGGAACGGCGAGAATACGCCTATAGGTCAGTATGGCTAGCGTCCGCCGTTCAATGGATGAAATAAACAAATAATCGCCGTTCTCAGAGGTCCCGTACGATCTCCGCTGTCGTTTGGTAAGTTAGGCCGTAGCCGATGGCGTTCTTTCCTACAACCCTGCAGGATCCTTCCTTTCTCTCCCTGGCTTCTTACCTGGCAAATGAGTTGTGAACAGATCTAATGGTATCAGAATTGCTCAAAGCTAGACCTTTCATATTGACATCAAATCCAGAGCAGAAATCTTTGAATTCCGAAAGGGTCGTTCCAAGCTTGACATCGGCGTTGCGAGTGTTCAAAAGGACGGAGACAATAGCCTGAGTGGCACAGGCGTTGTTGATTACCTGAAATAAAAAAAAAATCATCCATCGATAAAAATTAATCAAATTTATGTCGGCATTACCCTGTAACCAATGCTCGTCTCGAGACGCCTCTAGCTCGAGCTCGTCTTGGTCTCGTCGCTTTTGCAGCAGGACTCGGACTCTGCTCGTCTCGAAATACGGTTGACTCGCGAGTCCGAATAAACATCTCGTCCGGCATATTTAATATCACGCTTTTTTTTTTCAAAGTGCAATATGAAAATGGCGATGCGTTCTGAATGAATGTTCTCTACCTAAATAGGCGGTTAGTTATTTTTAAAAAAAATCATACTGTGAGGACTCGGGGCGTGACTGTCTTGAGATCTCGTAACTCCCTCTCGTCCGAGGCGGGTCTCCCAGACTCGGGACACTCTGGACCCCAGAGCAGCTCGACCTATAATGTGTATTTCTTTTTACACTCTTTTTACGCGACTCTTTGAGTAATTGAGTCAAGCATCTGACCTTTAAGCTTTCGGCTTACCTGTTTAGCAAAGAAAATCTTATCAAGTCTTGAATCCTGGACCGTAGAACCGGACGGCTCATCATCAGGGACCCATTTGAAGAGAAAAATCAGACCATGCACAGGTCTGGAAGAGAAACAGCAATAATTAAAGGAGTTTATTCAGAAGCTGCATTTGCAATGTCTACATATTTACGAAATATCAGAGGAATACGGGCAGGTTTTGGAAAATAGTCATTTCCAGGCTGGACTCGGATTTGGCCTGCCACACTGAACTGTCTCCAGTTATTTCTGTATCCAGTCAGCCTGTAAAGTTATGTGTTGCATTTGGAAAAGGGGGGGGGGTAACCAGGCCGGGGTCTTGGATTCGTGGTTTCACATTCTGTATTTAGTCTGTCGTCACTTTCTTGAAATACAGAACCATGTCTTCACGTCTATATCAGTCGCCTCTAGAACACTAGCCTACCGTATACCGTAACAACAAGGAAATCAGTTACTGACAACCATTATAACTATAAAGTGGTGGCGGCGGTGGGATGAATTTCTTTTCGAACCCTGTCCATATTCTCCAAATACTTGTTACAGATCACTCACATTCAAGTCACAAGACTTTAAATAAATTGAATTGAAATTGAATTGAAGACAGGGCTTGATACGACCGTGGGATGATCAAGTGGTGCGATTTGGAAAAATGTGTCTGGGTGCTATCATAATAGCTGCCAGCAGTAAAACCACAGAGGAAAAAAATAATTTAACTGATGGATGAATAAAAGAAAAAATTTGAATGACAAAGTATTTGGCAGTGTGAATTGCTCTGAAAACTTGTTTGAGCTTCCACGTTTTCAAGAAGAAAAGTTGTGACCACTAAGCTCAGTGGATGCTATCGTATCGTACCTACTAAACAACATATCAGCCGGGAAGGGATGGAGCCGTCTGCGCTTGAGAGTTAAAAGTGCATTTCTGTTAGTTGTGAATAATTTTGGCTGGGGTTAGAATTTTGCAGAAAGAGAAGGCAAGGTTGTGTTCATAATAATCATTCCCATCGATTGGTAGTAGGGTAGTTTCTCCTCCATTTTACGCCACATCAATCAAGGTGTAAATGACACTACAAACGATATTAAACAATAACCAACAAGATCCAGTACCTACAAAACTTGGGAGCATCATTACTGTTCTGGTGAGTGAAAGAATAATGATTCTTTTTCAGTGAATAATAATCTTATTTCTGAACGACTTTTACAGCATAACTGTAGAACTGTCGAAGCGGTTCTCGTCAGATACACAATGAGCGGCACTAACATTACAAATAACCAATAAATTCTGCTTAAAGCTGAGTGATGACCTGTACTATACTGCAGCAGTATCAAGGTCGCTTTGTGTCAGATTGGAGGTCCTGTGTTAAGAAGAAGAAAATCAGAACTTAGTCCTGCCCCATTCTTGCCCTTCCTTGTTTTTTGCAGCAGTGCTTCTGCACAGCCAGTACAAGAGTGACTATACTCGCAATGAACCCCACGCAAATTACTAACACTGATTGCAGCAGATAATACTTACTTTAACTTCTCAAATGATGATTCTTCAAGGTCCCATAGCTCTTCCACCTGAATGCCTTCAACACCTGAAAATCGGGACCATAAAACTACCAGCTCAATTATCTTCTAAGCCTAAAGAAAGGATTGCCAAAAAATTTCAACAATCCAAATAGGCGTGCACAGAGGCATCATTAGCCAAAATATTTGGGGGGGCAAGGTATTTACATACTATTTGTTCATTTTTACTGACTGAATTTTCAGAAAAAATAAAATCAACTATTAAATATTCCTTCAGCCCAAGCTGACTGCGAATCATATTTGACAGTGCAAAACGGATACGTCAGCTAAATTTTATTCGAGCTATATTTCGGCCCTTATTGGCAAGGGTCCTCTTCAGGCTCAAAACCGCTCAAGTTGGAAAAACGAACTTGTGGGAAAACCACAAGCAAAAAACCACGAACTTGTGGAAAAACCACAAGTTCGTTTTTCCAACTTGATCGGTTATTTAGCTCACATATCCGTTTTGCACTGTTAAACCGACTGTGTTCAGAAAACCAACTTTTTAAAAAAATGAATGACTGTTTTTCTGAAAAATTTACTTATATTCAGAAGAACGAAAAGTTTTTAGGAAAAAAGTCTACTGGTTTTGAGAAAAAATCAACTATTTTTACAAAAAACTGTGTTGCTTTCCTTCAACTAATTTTTTTTTTCAGACTGGCTGATAATAAATATTACTTACTTTGAGGATAAATATTCCTTCAGCCCAAGCCTGGCCCAAGCTGACTGCGAGTCATATTTGACAGTGCAAAACGGATACTTCAGCTGAATTTTATCTGAGCTACATTTCTGCCCTTCTTGGCAAGGGTCCTCTTCAAACGAACTTGTGGAAAAACTTGTCAAAACTTGTGGAACTTATTTTCCACAAGTTCGTTTTTCCAACTTGAGTGGCTTTGAGCCCAGTTCGAGCCTGACAAGGACAGGAAGAGGATCCTTGCCAAGAAGGGCTGAAATATAGCTCAAATAAAATGCAGCTGACATATCTGTTTTGCACTGTCAAATATAATAAATATTCATTCAGTCCAAGCTCACTGTGAATCATATTTGACAGTGCAAAATAGATACTTCAGCTGAATTTTTTTAGATCTATATTTCAGTCCTTCTTGGCAAGGGTCTTCTTCTGAACAGTCAATCACAAACCCCTGATTTTTGGATACACTATGCCAAACGCTGGATATGCCTAGCGTTGGCACAGCCTATGCTTAACCCTGGACACCCTATGCCAAACGCTGGATAGCTGTTGGCACCTTAACACTGACCTACCTCACTAGAGATGAATTCTGATTGGTTGATTTTTGAGCTTCACTCAAATCATCAACATTTGATTGGGCCCCAGTATCCAGCATTTGGCATAGTGTATCCAGCGTTTTGCATAGGGTATACCAAACGCTAGATATACCCAGCGTTTGGCATAGGCTTTCCCAAAATCAGGGATTTGTGGTAGACTGCTTCTGAACTGTCATTATTGTATTATAAATAAAAACTTTTTCACACTTTTCCAAATTGGGTGATTTGGACGTTTCTGTCTTGCACTGTTAGGCATCCCCTGTCCTCCCCCCATATATGATGCTTCTGGTTGTGCACAAAATAATGAGCATTATTGATCCTGTATTGATCCCAGCATACGTTTCATAGCTGCAAACTGCCATAAACAAAGACTGAAAATATTTGACTCATCCCTCACTGCTTTTGACAACCGACAAAATGATTTACCAAACTCTCTGATCAATTCTGAAAATACTCCAGGATCACTCTCGATCAAGCACCAATTGCCTGCTTCAGACATCTTGCCTTTCCTGACTTTATTTCAACGATGTGACAGACAGTTTTTGAAAGTACCGCTCGCTCCGACGAGTCCGACGACGTTGGTCGTAGAGGTAAAGCCCCCGAATTTGATGAAGCCCAGGTGGCTAGCGACGCCCATGAATTACTTGTAATAATGTTTAGAAACAGATCAAAGTTTCAAGTTTCAAGCCCCTCGCGAAGCCCTTCTAGCAACCGATTCTTTCTTACAAGTCCATCTCCCCGTGATAGACATGATACCGTACCGTATCGTTCTTACCATGAATACACTGGCAAAAAATAAAAGGTATACCAACTAGCAAAAGCTGGCAGCCCCTCATCACCAAAGATTCTAACAACCGATTCTTACTTACGAATCCATGTCCTCGTGATAGACGTGGTACCAAATTGTTCGTACCATATGAAGCACAGGGAACAAATTGAAGGTACACCAAGTAGACAAAACTGCTAACCCCTCATTGCCGAAGATGATTATGGTCTAACAGCCTATTATTAGACCATGAGACCATTAGAAGTCCCCTACTTGTTGGGATCGGCCTATTTTTGATTTCAGTGTGTACCCTACTACTGAATTTTAACCCCTCTAAACTTTCCAACTGTTATATAGCCCGCAACCACCTACTCTTTTCCCATACACCAACCCCTTTGACCTTCGATTGCACTAGCTCTCTCTCTCTTACGCTTACTGATTAGGCGCTCTTCGCGCATAGCTATACTATATGAAGAAAAGGGCTAGCCGAAAACTGGTCGACAAATTTTGTGTCCAGTTTTTGCCGGATTCCGGGTGAACTACTAGTCCGGTGAGAAAATAACATTCATATTCGGATTCTGCATGTCTCCTTACCCCTAAATCAACTATCTCGATAGATTTCAAAAAATATTTTTGTTGACCCTTAATTTGAAACCCCTCCCCCACCCTCAAATATAGGGCTACAGAGCCCATCTTCGAACTTGACTTGTACTTTGACCTGAAGGATTCTCCCACCAAGTTTCATCAAAATATCTCAATCCCTTCGAGTGTTATCGTGCTAACAGACGGACAGAAGGACAGACGGACGTACGTACGGACGGACAGACGCACAGACGGACAACTTTTGCGATGCCATAGGTATCCCTCCACTTACGTTTTGGGATCCCCCAAAAAACGATAGATAGTTGCAACTGCGAGGGAAAAAATCTGAACTGAAGGAGACATCTGGGAAATGTTGACGAATAGCAAACGGATTAAATGTTCCATGTTTTTGCCTTGATGCCATCCAGCTCGATGGTCAATTTCGCGTCAATAGATAGACGCGTGACGTCACCATCCAGCTAGAAAGGTGCCTCCCGTTCAACGACGCTCCTCGAGCTTTGTTGAAGGAGTAAGGAAAATGGCATCTTCCTATGTCTTGAAGGTAAAGTTGAAGGTAAAGCTTTCAACGAGCGGTGGAGGGCTTAGAAATTTAGGAAAGGAAAGGTTATCGGGGGCCATTTTTGCCAGGATGGCTCCTTTGGATGTTACGTTCCATCATCATGATAAGTATTTCCGCGTAGATGCCATCCAGCTCGATGATCATTTTCGCACGTACGCTCCTCGAACCCTGTTGAATTGTAATGAGATAGAGAAAGATGGCATCTTCCTCTGTCTCAACCCGTGTCGTGTTGATGGCATCATCCAGTGACATTTTTGAGTGGATGGCATCTTCTGTCGAGCTCAACAGCCATTCACGCGAAAATGTCCCCCAGATATTGTTAATTAGAATATTATGAAGACAACGATAAATTAAACAATGCTAGTACTTCTTGCTACGGATGGATATTTCGTCCGGGACAGGAGATTTATCAATAAACCTAAAAGCCAAGAAAGTCTGACTGAAGTCGAAACAAGAGTAAAAAAATATGCTGTTAGTTTCTACATCGGTTGAACTGGAATGCGTTTATTTTTTTGCGAGGATAATTAATGCCATCATTCTTGCGAGTTTTGCAAAGTCGAAGCCGGGAGGGCACTTGTATATAGATTCGACATGCTTTCGGTCGGACCTCGGAAAAACTAACAGTAAATACCAAACCATCTCCACCGAATAAAAAAGAGATTGAGACGGTTCCGATATTGAATTTATATTCACTAATAAAAAAGAAATTGAGACGGTGCCGAGATTGAATTCGTTACACTGGAATGAAACTATCCTACCTCC
The DNA here is from genome assembly GCA_023053555.1 of Branchinecta lindahli. Taxonomy (NCBI): domain Eukaryota; kingdom Metazoa; phylum Arthropoda; class Branchiopoda; order Anostraca; family Branchinectidae; genus Branchinecta; species Branchinecta lindahli. The sequence goes on from JAKZAO010000006.1 coordinate 23,942,766, forward strand.
AAATTTGCTCCGATTGAAACTATCCTACGTCAAAAATGGAAAAAATGGATCAAGTCTATCTTGTGCGAAATTGTGTGCTGAATCCGAATTTGCAGTCAGAATTGGCACCACGCCACTAGATGTCTTCCAAATCGCCTTTTTCTTTCTTATCCTATGCTGCAAAGTATCCTATGTTGCAAACTTCAAATACAGCTCTCCTGAAAAGTAGCGGTTTTGGACATAGGATAGTTTCAATCGGAGCACATTTGGAGGTAGGATAGTTTCAATCGGAGCGCATTTGAAGGTAGGATAGTTTCAATCGGATCCCATTTGGAGGTAGGATAGTTTCATTCCGCTGTAGCGAATTTATATCCCACTAATAAAAAAGATATTGAGACGAAGCCGAGATTGATTTTGTATCCACTAATCAAGCCTGATTTATTTCTCAGCATGCGAAAAAGTTGTCCTCGGGTCAACGTTCCGTGATGAATAAACCAATCATTAGGCAGAGAGTGTCGTTTGAAGTGTCACATCATCTTTCAAATTAGTGCACTAGAATTTTCCAGTTTAAGTTGCTACTGGATTTTAGGAAAGAAGGACTTCATTACACGTTGCACGGGATATTCAACTTCAGACGATTTGCACTGTCGAGTTAGTTGGAAAGTGCCGCAATACGGAGAGTACAACAAAATAAAATAAATGATTATCACGTGATCTGACAATACTCTGTATGACTAAGTCCAAAACACGCCAGTGATCCTCAGGAAGAAGGAGTAAACGTCTCCGTAATGACTCAAACTCAACGACTCAAACCCTGTGTCAAGCAATCACGGCGATCTTTGGGAGCAGCTATGATACTACTTCTGCCTTTCTTCCGCTAGGTACCCGGAGAGGCCGGAGATTTCGCAGCGGCAAGGAGAGATAGTCATCAAGAGTATTACCTAAGGTGTTCCACTTCTACACCGAAACGTCACTACACAAAGAAAACCGGCACTAGTTCAGTACGATCCCATTTCAGACAACGCGACAACAGAACGACTTTACGCCAAAACAAAATCAATCATCCAACTCGACAATGCACCAGCACACGTCACAAAGCCAATGGAGATAATCGAGATATCTAACTCTTGGTTCACACTGCTGCGATTTCGCGCACGTCTTGCAACATACGACGCAAATCGTCCAACAATCGTCCAACAACAGCAACGTCCTCGATAAAACGCCCCCATGACAACACGACAAACATCCCCATTTCGAAAAAAAGTAAGGTCAATGTAGTAAAGAAGGTCAATGGTCATGCAAAAATAAGATATTCGGAAGCAAAAAGCGGGAGCCTGATCTGACTCAAAAATAGTCATATGGAGAGGATGTGTACGGCAGAGGATAAAATGACCGGTCGTACAATAATCAGTTAAATATATCTGAAAAAAAAAAATTAATCAAATGTAGTACAAAAATCCTTGAGTAATATCGCAAATATGAATCAAATAATACATTGAACAAAACGAGATCAATGAGACACAACACAAAAACAAACCAATTAAATGTAACAGAAAACGGAATAATTATATACTACCTTGATACTACAAAATGTCGGCCTATAGCTTTCTCCAGAAAAGGAATACGCTTTGAAAGTATGCTGGGTCTGATGAAAACCTTGAAATCTTAAAACAAGCAATTCTCATGATTATTTTTTTTCTTGTTGTTGTTGGAGACGTTTTGTCACGGGGACGGTTTATATGGGGACGTTTTGGTTGAAGACATTTTTCCATGGTGAAGTTTAGCCATGGGGAAGTTTCGACACGGGGAAGTTTCGCCGGGAACGTTCGGCCATGGGGACGTTTCGCAGTTAAACCGTTTTTTTTTTTTTTTTACTGCCGATTCAAAACAAACCTGCTTCGTATTTATCGTGGATTACCACTACTTTTTGGGATCCCAAAACGTAAGTGGAGGGATACCTATGACATCGCAAAAGTTGTCCGTCCGTCCGTCCGTCCGTCCGTCCGTCCGTCCGTCCGTCCGTCCGTCTGTGCGCACGATAACTCTCGAAGGGATTGAGATATTTTGATGAAACTTGGTGTGAGTATCCTTTGGGTCAAAGTACAAGTCAAGTTCGAAGATGGGCTATGTAGCCCTATATTTGAGGGTGGGGGAGGGGTTTCAAATTAAAGGGCAAAAAAAAATATTTTTGAAATCTATTGAGATAGTCAATTTAGGGGTAAGGAGACATGCTGAATCCGAATATGAAAGTTATTCTCTCATCGGAAAAGTAGTTCACCCGGAATCCGGCGAAAACCGGATACAAAATTTGTCGACCCTCGCTACCCCTTGTCTCAGATTTTTATAGCTCTGCGCGAGATCAGTATGGCCCTGCGTGGGGCTGACGTAAGAGAGAGAGAGCTAGTGCGGTCGAAGGGGTTGGTATAATGGAAAAGAGTAGATGGTTGCCGACTGTGCGGGCTATATAACAGTTGGAAAGTTTATAGGGGTTGACAACTTCAGTAGTAGGGTACACACTAAAACCGAAAATAGGCCGATCTATAATTGTGAGACAAGTAGTGGACTTCTAATGGTCTCATGGTCTGATAATAGGCTGTTAGACCATAATCATCTTCGGCAATGAGGGATTAGCAGTTTTTTTCTACTTGGTGTACCTACAGTTTGTTTTCTGTGCTTTATGTGGTACGAACAATTTGGTACCACGTCTATCACGAGGACATGGAGTAGTAAGTAAGTGTTGCCAGGGAATCTTTGGTGGTGAGGGGTTGCCAACTTTTGTTAGTTGATATATCTTTTATTTTTTGCCAGTGTAGCTCATGATAAGAACGATACGGTACCATGTCTATCACGGGTAGATGGACTTCTTTTATAAGTTAAGGTTTTATTTGAAGTTGATTAGATGTTCTTTATAGGGATAAGGAGATGCGCTGAATTCGTTTCTGAACTATCTTTTCTTGGCTGGACAAGTAGTTCGCTCGGAATTCGGCGGAAGTAAAGCAGGAAGTAAAGGGGAAGTAAAGCAGGAAGTTTCGATCAGTATCGTCAAAATAGATATGGCTTATAAAGGTATATCTGAACTTGATTTTCTCAGATGATTAGCCTGGCAAAGACTGGATCTGGTTTTAAAAGCTAATGTGATAGTCGATTTAGGGGTAGGCAGACCTGCTGAGTCCGTATATGACAATCATTTTCTACCTGGACATATCCTTCGACCGGAATCCGGCTGAAACCAGAAATTTGACAGTAGTATAGCCTAAGGCAGGAAGTTTTGATCAATTTCGTCAACGCCATTGATCTTAATCTGTTTATATGTTTTAATATTAAAAATGTTCATGTAGTCTGGCGAAGACTGGATATCTACAAGACCCAATTGTCTGGATCAAATATTAAGTTTTTGGGATCCCATCGAAATCTTTGATCTTGTTTTTTCGGAAAGGGTCAACTGAAGCACACCAACTTCTGGCAAAATATCTCACTTCGTTCGGGAGTTGTCGTGGTAACAGACAGATGGATAGACCTATGATTTCACAGGTAGACCTTAATTTCATTTAGGATACCAGAAACATGCTACGATCAGAAATATTTCCAAAAAAGTTCGCAATCGCCTGGAGTGTAAATGTTCGTCGTATCTTGTATACGAAGCGCCTATGAACACCTTGAAGGGTCAATCAAGGCCACAAAATATGAACTTGGTACCCGTTGTCAGGTCACAAAGTGAACTCACTGGGCAATCTGGGCCCAGTTGTCAACGAATGGGGGGGGGAGGAGGGGTCTATTGTAATTTCATCGTCTTAACACCAACCGTGCCCAAGTTACGACCTTGAGTCACTGGGCAATCTGGGCCCAGTTGCCCCTGGAGCGTTTGGGTGTGGGGTGGGGGGGGGGGTATGGGACCCCCCACGCCAAAACAAAATTTAATGTTCCCTTTACAAGTTACGAAGTGGGCAAATAATCCTTCAGCCTAAGATGACTGCGAATCATATTTGACAGTGCAAAACGGATACGTCAGCTGAATTTTATTTGGGCTATATTTAGGCCCTTCTTGGCAATGGTCCTCTTCAGGCTCAAAGCCGCTCAAGTTGGAAAAACGAAAATGTGGAAATCGAAGTGGGCCCATCCCAGTTGCCCCTGAACCGCAAGTGTGTGTGGGAGGGGGGGGGGGGGGGTCGGGAAGACTAAAAAACACCAAGTAACACCCTAACCCGGCTTGCCCACAAGTATACGAAATTTTAATTTGATACCTGTCACGGTTCACGAACTTAACTCATGGGCAATCTGGGTGCAGTTGCCCATGAACGGGGAGGGTGGGGTAGGTTCAACTTCAAGAGTATCTTCCCAGCTAGCCCTATCAGGATCTGTAAGTATAATCTCATCGTCCTATCTCCGGCTTTGGTAATGTTAAAGGACCCCTCTTGCTTATTCTGCCTTTAATAATATAGCTAGCTCCCAAGCGGAATTCTAAGCTTCTTAAATCCCCACCTGTCTCCATTGTTTCGTTTTGTTACTACGGAGTTTTAGCGCTTTTTCGGCTCTGCCGAGTTTTGCTCATCACACATCGCAAAGTTTGCCGGAATCTTCAATGTCCGCTGACAACTCATTCACATATAAGGATATGAGAATCTTCTGTTTTTTACTTCTTTTGTTTGCTTAGTTTTCCAACTTTTTATCCACGGCGCACTCAGTTTTCAAACGTTTTGCGCGCAGCCGCCGCGTCGGAGAGCAGGAAGGCTGGATAGAGTCGACAAGCTCTAACAAGAAAATCGCTAATTTCAGGTGGAAAGTAATGGTGTTTTCGAAAATCGTTTTTTCTGGTCCGTTTCATGGGGAAAAGATTATTTCTAGTAAGAGTTGTGCTTTAAAAACATTAGGCACTGGGAAATCTGGTCCCATTTACCCCTGAACAGGGTGGATGTGGGGGGCGGGACTACAAAAATGCACAACTAGAGCAGAACCCAATGCCAACAATTCCACCTAGTTTCAACTTAATACCTATCATGGTTCATGAGTTATGGATGACACAAAAAAGGAGAAAAACGAACAAAAAAAGATAAATGAACACTGTTTAAAGCTTCGGATTTCGGGGTTTTCGCTAGAACGGGAGGCAGTTGAATTTTGCCAGGAAAATGGTGATTTCAAATTTTCGCCGGCGCCCAGTTTAACTTTGTCTGGGATACAATCACTGAAACTGGAATGCTCCCAGCTCGGAACCCAGCTGCTTAGGGATTTTAAAAAGAAGTTAAAAGTTGCTGCCGGGGCTTCGCTCTCTCCCTGAAATGGCGGATCTACGATAGTGTTCTTGGTATTACGAATGGCGTTTCTTGAGATTCGTACCAGTTTAAACTGTACCATTTGTACCAGATTAAACTGGTACGAAGTGATAGCTAGTGCGGTGTTTGTTGTCTACTATTTCTAACCGGTAAGATTCTTGGCCCTTGCCGGGCATAAGCCAGTCATATATGTTGAGGTCGTCCCCCACCCCATTCCCCAAGTACTTGGAACTGCCCCTGAATGAACGCGCAATTTTTCATGCAAGAAAACTGCCATAGCGACTGCTCTGACCACACTTATGTATTCTGGTATGTTCCAAGTGTTTTTTTGTTTTGTTTTTCAAGGGGGGGGGCGTCACCCTCGATCGAGGGTAAGGGTTAATCTTATAATTTTGCTTCCCTTGTGCATGCCGTCAGTTTGCCTCTTAAAACCATCCCTAGTTGGACATTCAAATCAGGACTCCCGTTTGGAATTAGCTCGGTCGTAAATAAAACCGCTTCAATCAAGTGCCTTATCAAGGACTTGGAGTTCCGTAATTATTCCAAAACATGCTCCCGAAGACACTATTTTTGCGCGGTTAGGAAAACTGTCACAGTTTCATTCTGTCCATCCAGTTTTCGGGAGGATAAAGCGTGGATAGAGGTGATTGATCAGGTAAGACTTGCATCATTTTTTTTATTATTGATCCTCCCAACCGGCTGCCAGTTGCTAATTTTATATTTGATGAAGTCCGAAACATGCCAGTGAACATCGAGAAGAACAAGAAACGCCACCTAAACGAATCCTCAAACTTGATTCAGATCCTATGTCGACCAATCTACAAAATTTATACTCTTGATGACTATCTCTCCTTGCCGATGCAAAATCTTCGGCCTCTCCGGGTACCCAGCGGACGAAAGGCAAAAGTGGTATCACAGCTGCTCCCAAATATCGCCGTGAGAGTTTGAGTCGTTATGGAGAAGTTTACTCCTTCTTCCCGAGGATCAATGGCGTGTTTTGGACTTAGTCATATAGAATATTGCGTGGCGAGCCATTGACGTTTCTGGCTCTTCGCTGGGCACACGGCGATTCTTCATCGACACCAAGAGTTAGTCATCAAGAGTATTCACCACAAAGTTCAAGTACCCACTACCTGTTACGCCCGTCATCGTTCCATCATTCCAAAATTTTCAACTTCCTACGTCAGTTTATCTTCCTATTTCATTGTCAGTTTTCTTTCATAACGGAAGGCCGCAATGCCACTGACGAAAACTTCTTTTTGTTCCATTGTTTGATGTATGATATATGATATGGTGTATTTGCTTAAAGCCCAAGGACCATCGCATACAAAATAAACAACAAACAAACAAACAAATATCTTTTCTCATAAATCCCAATTACAAAAACTCTTCCCTGTGTTTCCAACCTATCTGCAAAAACCTTCCAAGTTGCCTAACCCCAAATAAACTTTTCTTCTTAAACTTTTCAACCAACCAACCTTTCCCAAAAATTCGCTCCCCAAATACTTCAACTCTTAAATCATTTCCCAATCAAGAGATCAAATTGCTCGACGTTACCATAGTCATGCAAGATTTCAGTGTTTCTCATCAAAACCCGAGGGGGCTGAAAACGGAGTTATCACAAGTTTCGTTTTTCCAACTTGAGCGGTTTTGAGCCTGAAGAGGACCCTTGCCAAGAAGGGCCGAAATATAGCTCGAATAAAATTTAGCTGACGTATCCGTTTTTGCAATGTCAAAAAAAAAGTGGAATTTGCCTGTGATTCGTGGTACCTCTATCTGCTTGTGTCTGTTTTGTATGCTTGACGAAAACAATTGACCAAAAATAAGTGTTCACGCAGTGGGCCACCTTCCTCGAGCTGATCACTGACCACTGAAAAGCCGCGTTTGAACTGAGATTCAGATTTCCCACGTCATAGTAGACTTTTTACGTTCTGAACGTTATACTAGAGCAAATGGTAGAAAAAAATCCCTTAACTAACACAATCAAAATAATGCAGAGTGTCGGTTAAATGATACAAAAATAAGTTTGCTTTTCAGTTAACCTTTAAGAAGCCCAGCAGAGTTTCAAAAGAGTTGCGTATAATAAAATGTCGGCATGTGATCGACTTGCGCTTTCATAGTCACCCCAATCCTCTGGATTTACTGACGCGCACGATAACTTAGGACCCTCCTTCACTTTGACAAAACGCTGGTTTTGCGTCAACAAGATGCGTCTCAACAAGGAGCTTATCCGACACCCGCTATCCGCGTCACAGTGTCTTATGAGTCCTTTGTCGTGGTCCAGACCATTGAAACAGGATGGTCTCCCCCCTCTCCCCAACTTCATCCATGTCCCTTTATAATATTCTGGTTCATTTCACCCTATGACTTATATTGTATGAGATGGATTTAGCACCGTTTTGAGCCAAAAAGTAGCCGAGAATACACGAAAGTGTGAGCCGAGAATGTCTGAAACTTAGCCGAGAATGCTGCATTTGTCGCTGAGAGATTTTAAGTGTACCCGAGAAAACACTGTTTGTTGCCGACATTGACATTGACACCTTTGTAGCCGGGATCCCCGCAAAAAACATGTCGCGGAGAGATACAAAAATGTAGCCGAAAATTATCAATGTAGTTTCCAAAATAGTCAAAAATGTTCCCGTGAATCCTAGAGATCCGAGATTGCTGAAAATGCAGCCGAGATGGCAATCAATGTTGGCGGTATACGTTATCAGACTAAAATGTCGACGTGTTTTTCGCAGCGATCTCGGCTACAAAGGCATCAACCTCGGTGACAAACAGTGCTATCTCTGGTAAATATAAAACCTCTCAGCGACAAATGCAGCATTCTCAGTTACCTTTCCAAAATTTTCGGCTACAATTCAGGCATTCTCGGCTGCTTTTTTACTCAAAACGGTCTAATTCCATGCCACAGACTTATCTAATTCTGACTTCCAAAAGGTTTGAGTAATTTTCACTTTTGCGCCGGCGAGTGTCGGTTAGACTAAAGCCAGGCTTCACCTTCCAGATTTTTCTTCCGGATCCCAGACAGCCGTTTTCGTCGAGACGGATCTGGAAGGCGAAGCCAGGCCCAAAACGTCTGGAAGTCCGGGTTGTTGGACAACCCAGATTCCGGATGTCTGGAAGGTAGCATAGAGGCAACCTGTTCGATCGAGATACAAAAATATGCAAATGAAGGAACAAAAGGGAAAGTGATTGACAGTTGTGATTGGGAAGCAAGAGGTATTTGAAATGTAAAGGGGACATTGAGGGAATGTTGAAGATCAGCAAATTTAGATGTCATCATTATCATGAAAATCTGGAAGGGTTGGCTTGACTATGCGGAAGCCCCGGACGTCTGGGAATCTGGAAGGTGAAGCCTGGCTTTAACCGAAATCGGTTTATGATACTACCGTGCCGGGACAAACGTTTCATGAACAGTCACTGGCTCATAGTGAGCAACCCCTTTCCAAAGTTAATTATACATCACCATTCATTGACCTATCCTTATTTTAAATGTTTGAACGAATCATGATTAGTCCGAACCAATAAGATTTTGTCGACTTGACCTTGCTTGACCTGGCCTATAACTGGGCAGGTTTATTGGCAAAGCTGACGATGTTAGTTTTCAGAATGGTTTGAGACAAGAACGTTGAACTTGGATTTTGGTCAGTGAATGTTAGTTTCTGTTGGAGAATCTTTATCGTAGCCCGGATGAGTGGAATGTCTCGACTAATCATATTCTCAATAGAACGGTGAGACTACTTTCAGAAGAAGCGTGCTGAAAAGCCATTTGCAAGTACAGGAAAAGAAAAGATTAACCAAACCTCCAAACCTGGATGTATACAACGTAACCCAATGTTTAGCTTTTTCTTCTTACAAACCCAACCTTGTTGCCCACGGTTTAAAGAGGACATTAACTCAGGCATCAAACTTTCGTGTGCAAAGCATTGCAAGCGAGAAAGAAAAGAAAATGAAAGAGAAGTTGCTGACATGAAAACTAAAAAGTATTTTGATATTTTTAGAACATTCTTGCCGTTGCAAATTATTCAGATTGTACCCAAGGAAGAAATTTAGGAAGTCTGGTATTTTAGGAATTCTGGCGTCGCGGGAAAAATGTGACAGGCATTTTCCGGGACTGAGAATCAATGAATGCAGTAACAGAAGCAGGTTGTTCTGATACTATAGGAACGCGGACGGGTCCTTTGATTGTTCTATGGGGTAGACAGAAGACTAGGCTCGTTCTGTCGCGGACTGGTCCTTCGCTTGTAGAGTAGGTGTTGGCAATACACTTTATGACTATCTCTCCTTGCCACTGCGAAATCTCCGGCCTCTCCGGGTATCTAGCGGAAGAAAGGCAGAAGTGGTGTCACAGCTGCTCCCAAAGATCGTCGTGATTGCTTGACACAGGATGTGAGTCGTTGAGTTTGAGTCGTTACGGACGCGCTTACTCCTTCCTGAGGATCACTGGCGTGTTTTGGACTTAGCCATATAGAGTATTCCAGGGGGACATTTTCGCGTGAATGGCTGTTGAACTCGACATCCACGCGAAAATGCCACTGGATGATGCCATCCACACGACAACGGGTTGAGACAGAGGAAGATGTCATCCTCCTCTATCCCGTAGGGAAAAAAGGTACCCGGATTCCCGTAAAGGTGTCCGGAATTTTGGAACAACATTCCGGGCACGGAAAACGTAACGGAAATCCCGGCTGTGGGGTTTATTTCTCGGAGTTCCGCGTTAAACTGCGGAATTCCAGGAAACAAGACTCCCCAGGCGGGATTTCCGTTACGTTTTCCGTGCCCGGAATGTTGTTCCAAAATTCCGGACACCTTTACGGGAATCCGGGTACCTTTTTTCCCTACGGGTACCCGTTCAACAGAGCTCTAGGAGCGTCGTTCAGCGGGAGCGACACATTCGAGCTGGATGGCATCAACGCGAAAACACTCATCATGATGACGGGACGTAACATCCAAGGGAGCCATCCACGCGAAAATATCCCCCAGAGCTGCACAAAAACATGAGAATCAGCTCTTATGTGTTTCTGAATTTCAGAAAGAGCATGGACCTCCACGAAGCAGGCAGCGGACCAGTCGTTCATGAGCCACAAAAGGTTGTTGAAGTCTTGTCGAACACCCTTGCTAACCTCACAAAACTAGCAGAGCTCGGACTTTCCTCAGAAAGTAAAAGTCACCCCGTAGCCGCCGCTATGGTCAGTGAAGGAGGATCGACGCCAGGTGTCCCCGAGATCGACACACATCCTTACACAGCGTGAGTTCACATGTTTTGTACAAGTTTGGCTTCACCTCTCAGACTTCTAGATATCTGGGCCTACCACGCAATCAAGCCAGCCCTTCCGCATTGTCATGCTAACGACGATAGCTAACGTCGCTCTCCTTCAACATTCCTAAGGCGTATTCTCGCCGTTCCCCGCGGACTCCACATGAGGAGTCCCCGCGTTTTTGTTTGTCCGGAGGACTTACTCCCCGTATTCTCGAGAGTCCCCACGGACGGAGAATGCTCCGATTATCATCACTATCATCAAAAAGGATTCCCTTTCAGAATAAAAGGGGAATCAATTTTTGCTGATGTTGGTGCAATATAAAATTTATTAAAAATAATCATAAGAAACAAAACCAAAAATAAAGGAGATCCAGACTAATTTTGTCAACTGCATATTTGTTTTAAGAACAAAATCCATTTTGGAAGCATTCCCCGTGTTCTCGCTGTTTTCTGTACGCGGAGCCCGCGTGGAGTGAGTCCCTGTATTCTCGCCGTTTCCTTCGATTCCCCGAGGAGTCCTCGGGGAACGGCAAGAATACGCCTTAGATGTCCCCTTCAAATATCTTTTGCTTCCCAGTTACAACTCTCAATCAATCTCCCTTAAATTTTTCTCGTGCTCCATTCATTTGCATATTGCTGATTGGGTCTATCGCAAATGTGTTGCCTTTACGACACCTTCCAGATTTCCGGAGGATCCGGATTTCTAACACCCCAGAATTCCGGACCGTTTTTAAACTGGTTTCACCTTCCAGGTCCGTTTCGACGAAAACCGCTGTCTGAAATCCGGAAGAAAAATCTGGATCAGAATCGTCCGTAGACCAACTACCTTGTTAAGAACTTTATGCATCCAGGATAGTACCATCGATTTGCAGAAACATTTGGCAAAACAGAATCTGAACGGGAAACTCGAATTTAAAAAAATTAGCTGAATTAATGTCTCGAATTTCATGAAAAATTATGAAATTCCCTCGTTACAAGATGAGCTTTTTTGTTAGACTGGCCGCTTCGACACAGAAGGCATATTAATTATATATTAGAATAGTCCACATTTTCGCGCAGATATAGTTCACAAAAAATCTTATTTTCTCATATTATAAGAAACACACACTATGTTTTATTTTCATTATTTATTTATAGCTAGTTTGTTATATTATAGTAGATAGACTTAGTTATAGCTACAATGTAAACAAAAATCTTGCAGTATTAATTTGCTACTGGGATTAATCTTGTCTCTACTGAGATAATCTTATCTCTAATTCGGATTAATCTTATCTCACTGGAGATAAGATTAATCACAGTAGCAAATATTGCAGTTAACTTTAATCCTTACTCGGAGAAACTTTTTACAGTGTGCAATTTATTCCTGCAGCAAGAGCGAAATGCTTACCCCAACCTCCTTGAGCTGTCAGCAAAAGGGAGACAGTCCTTGGAGCAGAAACGTTAGGCCTACTATAGCCAAATGTTTTTTTTTTTTTTTTGGGGGGGGGGAAGGGGGTCAAGGTATTTACCGACTGTTTTTAAGAAAAAATTATCTGTTATTAGAAAAATCGACAGTTTTCTTCACGCCGACTTTTTTTTTACCGAAAACATTAGGGGGCGTCCCCCCCACCTTACGTGACGTCTCTATCTTGGGTAGGAGGTCTATAGCGTCTGATAACTCGCCTTCGGTGTTGCGACGGTCGCAGATCTTTGTACCATGCCCTATTTGAACATGGCGACTGGTATTTGCTTCTTTGATTGTTTTTTCCTTTAATTTCCTGATCATATTATTTTTATGATTTTATTCGTGGGATTAACAGATAGATAGCGCGCAGCAGTACGGAATAAACTGAATCCTTTGCTTCGCAGAAGTGGAAATTCAACCATAAAGTAATTTCCACTGTCAACAATCACTTTAGTCAAAAAATTTACTACTTCACACGGATTATCTCTAATGATTTAAAGTGAGGGTGTTTACTTGACTCTTAATCCCGATATGGTTTATAGTGGCTAAAACCCTTTTTATTATATTCAAAACATGTTTATGGCACTTTTCCTAAAAGCGAGATCCATGCACAGGCAGGTAAAATACGATAAATAATTAAGGTAAGGGAAAAATCCTGGAACAAAACAAGTGAATTCCCAAGAAATATCATAATTCCAACGTCACCATACGAGACGCACCTGATCCAATTTATCACGGAGTTTTCGGTTTCTTACAAACTTCGATTCTTCATTCGCCCCCTCATTGGCTCCAAAATTTTCTAATCCAAGTTGACTCAAACTTTCCCATTCACACAATAAATGTTTTAAATTCTCATACTTACTACCACACATCGGACGTTTGAGTAAGGGCTGGACTGATCCTTGGCCCTCCCAGTCTGCCGTTTGTTATATAAGTTGTTTAATCCTTACTTCTTATCTTATCCCTATTATTATATTCCGTTATAGTATATATATATATATACTATACTATATTATATTCCGTTATAGTTTATTATTGTTGTGTTATTGTGTTCTCAGTGGAGATTGAATGTGTCTTCATTCTAGGAGCGTACTTGGAGGCATAATCGCCATCTGTTTCCTGCTCGGCATTGTCGGTGTGCTAATCCACCAGACCATTGAACGACGGCGAGAGGCCAGATCAGGCGGGTCGGGTCGTCGGCCTTGCCCTGAATCAAGACCCATCGCTACCCGACCCTCTGGGTTCGACATTGACCAGCTGGGGAAAAGGAGGGCTGAACTGGAGCCCCAAGTTTTTGTAGCAACTATTAATGAGGCTATGGTAAGTCAGTCGTTCTGTTTTGTCAACTGAACAGTCGGCCTCCTTGTAAACACGTCAGCTGGATGGTGACGTCACATGTCGAGCTTTTCACGCGAAAATGACCATCGAGCTGGATGGCATCAACGCAAAAACACCCATCATGATGATGGGACGTAACATCCAAGGGAGCCATCCACGCGAAAATGTACCCTAGGTTCGCGTAGCGCAGGTGCCGGTATCCTGATACTCCGCCCTCGGCCGGGAGTGCAATGCGTGGTTGGGGGGTGACGTCAGCGCTGTCATCAATCTCGTAAAGAAAAGTTGGGATTTTTTCAAATTTTCCGGTCGGAACCGGTGAAATAATACCGAGCAAGAATCAGAAGACTTCTGAAATCGAAGTCTGGATGAAGGCTTGAGAACTGGATTTTCCTTTTTTTCTTACAGGTCGGGCACAGTAGCCTACCTAGACTTCACAAATTTGATTTTAGTTTTAACAAGTTCATCTTACAGCTGAAAGGTCCGCCGCCAACGTCTGCCTTGAGTTTCAGCTGCGGAAACACTTTCGCGTTTGCAAAAGATACGTCCACTGAAGACATCCCAGCTGCGTCAAAGAACGTTGAGACATTAACTGGACGATTTACTATCAGACCGTCTTAAAGAAGTTATTTTGTCTACTGTGTTGACGTGAGTGCGGATTTACCTACCGCGATATGGCTACCAAGTATTAATGAAAGGGCTATGGTTGGTCAAACCTGGTGGAAGCGAAAGCAAAGGATATGAGTGTATCGCCAATTCAAAACAGGTTTTGCTACAAAAGGTGCGTTCTTGCACTTCTAGTAGTTTTTTTTTTAACTCGCTATAGTGTCTAGTGTTTCCTCTATTTTCTGGATCTCACTCACTCCAACACCAGGATGTGATCTGGTGATTTCTTTCACGAGAATCTGCTTCCTACCCAGGTTCTGGCGAGACACTGGTGAGTCCGAAAAGGGGTTATAACACTAGGGAACAGTAACGAGAGAATCCAAAAACTAAAACAAGGATGCTCAAATTCTACAGATAACACTTGGGATGTTATCTCTCATGATTCTGCAAACGTTATACATTAAACCTTATAACGTTTAATGTAGAACGTTTGCAATTTTTTTTCGGATATCATGTGACAAACTAAAAAGTCAGCAGATATTTTTTCGTTACTAAACATAACAGCATCCTAAGTGTTATCTGTTAAAACCAAGCGTCGTTGTGTTATCTGTTATGAAACTTCTGATAGTGCAGTGAGTACTCCGGTGACTAAGAACGCAGCTAAGTACGTAGGGTCCAGGAAATAGTTCCCACACTTTCAGATGTTTGATAACAGATAACACATGTTTGCGCATCCTTGTGTTGATGATTTATGACCCTTTTCAAAGTTATTTTTTACATAACGCTTAAATGGGTCGTAACAAATATATTCTTATAACGTTTAACACAAGGATGCGCAAACATCTGTTATCAAACTTCTGACAGTGCATATCGACACCAACCTGATTACTGCGAATGAGTCTCACCTTTCTCAAGGGCCTTAGGCGTATTCTCGCCGTTCCCCGAGGACTCCTCGGGGAATCGAAGGGAACGGCGAGAATAAAGGGAGTCACTCCACGCGGACTCCGCGTACGGAAAACATCGATAACACGGGGAATGCTCCTAAAATGGACTTTGTTCGAAAAAAATATGCAATTGACGAAACTTATCTGGATCCACTTTATTTCTGGGTTTGTTTATCCTGGTTGTTCTTAGGTAATCTTACATTGCACCAACACCAGCAAAAATTGATTCCCCTCCGAATCTGAAAGGGAGTCCTTTCTTATGATGGTGTGATAATCGGAGCATTTCCCGTCCGTGGGGACTCGCGAGAATACGGGGAGTGAATCCCCGGGACAAACAAAAACGCGGGGACTCCTCAAGTGGAGTCCTCGGGGAACTGTGAGAATATGCCTCTGGTGAGAATGTGCCTCTTGTGTCAGTCCGCTCTGCTAACGTGTGAATCTGCAAGACATTCCTACGACTGTGTCGCGGATGCCGTAAATGAAATGTATTTGGAAACTGTAACTTCAGGGAATATGCTTGTATCATGAGGAGTATTTTTAGACAAAATAAAGAAAGTTATTTTTTGTTAAAGCACACGCGACACCTCAATATAGGCTTTACCAACTCTGTCGGAATATTTAGAACCATTCAAGGACCATGAAATCAATGCAGTATCCGGTAAATTTGGGTAGTTCTGCTGGTCCAACTCTTAGTCTTACGTCCCACACAGTAGAAAAAAACAGACACTGCGGTGAGTGTATTTTTTTTTTTTCACACGTGACACGGCATTACCAACTCTGTCGACAGGCTTTAGAATCATTCCAGAACCAGTCAAATCGCAATAAAACAGGCGTTCTAATCCTAATCTCTCTCTGTTGTCTCCGGTAAACTTGGGTGTTTCTGCCTGTCTTTTTTTTTTTAAAGCACACATGACACGGCAATATAGGCATTACCAACCCTATCGACAGGCTTTGGAATCATTGCAGAACCAGTAAAATCGCAATAAAACAGGCGTTCTAATCATAATCTCTCTTTGTTCTCTGCTGTCTCCGGTAAATTTTGGTGTTTCTGCCTGTCCAACTCGCAGTGTTACGTCTCACACAGTTGAAAAAAATAGACACATGGAAGTATAGACGGTTTATAACACACGGGGGAAGTCACCAGCGAATCAAAAATGGCTTATACGTAAAACCGGAGACCACTAGGGCGTACTCAGGCAGAAAATAACGCAGCTGGTGCGTACTCTTAAACTTCACCGTGTCAAACTAATAACTAGCAGAAAATAACTGGCAAATTTTATTTTACTCTAAAACAAAAAGTAAATAAATATGGCACACAGATTAGTAAATTTACCGGATCGATTGCAGCTCCCTTCTTCACTGCAACTACGGGGTAGCAAAATGACTCCTTAACAAACTCAAAGGTTACGAAGTAAGTAATTAAGTTAGTCGATTCGATTTAAAACGCTTTGCTACGTAGCATCACACTTTTCCATTCCACTTCAATTGTGCAAAACCAAGGATGTGATAAGCTTGATCTGATCATCTGATGGACTTCTAGTCACCGCGTTTAGACTGTCACAAGTTTCATAAAGGTCGGGCTTTACTACCCAGATTTTTCGCCCGGATTCTGGGTTCCGTTTTCTTCGATACCGGTATGGGTAGCGAAGACAGGTCTGAAACGGTCTGAAAGCACACCGGACGCGTCCGGGAATCTTGGTAGAAAAATTTACCAGATTCCCGGATTCTGGGTGAAAAGAAGCGGGAATTTGAAAGTAGTTTTTATTTGACTTGGAGAAATAATTATTGTGCTGAGGTGGTAAAATCTAAGAAAATGAAAAATGCCCAAAAGTGGACTGTTGAAGAGACATTTAATTTGATTTCTGTTTGGGACCGTCTTCACATAATCCGGACCGCAGATTCTGGGGCGTCTGGGTAGTGAAGCCCGACCTTAAAGTTTAACTGAAAAGCCAACTTATTTTTGTGTCATTTAGTTGAATACACTGAATTATTTGGATTCTGAAAAGGGATTATTTTGTTTTCCACTATCTGCTCTAGTTATGACGTTCAGAATATCTGCGGCTGTCCCCACAGCGAAAATTCTACTATGACGCGGGAAATCTTTATCTAAACACAAACAAGGCTTTTCAGTGGGCAGTGGCGATATTGGTGAAGATTGCTTAGTGCCTGAACAAAAAAGAAGTCCCAAATCTTTCCTGTAGGGCATACAACAAATTAGAGGTACCACAAATCACACGGAAATTCCACTATTTGAAAATCGATTATTCCTGAATAGCGGAACAACCAAGTAACGCATTTTCAGCGGGTCTTCAAGCCAATTTAAGTAAATAAGTGATGGGTAACTAGATTGTCCTATCCCAGTCCTTTTCGGTTAAACTTTAAAGTTTAACTAAAAAGCCAACTCATTATTGTGTTATTTAATTGATGCACTGAATTATTTGGATTCTGCAAAGGGATTTTTTCATTTTCCACTTTCTGCTCTAGTTATGAGGCTCAGAATATCCCCAGCCGTCCTCACAGCGTAAATTCTACTATGACGCGGGAAATTTAAATCTCAACACAAATGCGGCTTTTCAGTGGGCAGTGGTGAGACTGGGGAAGATTGCTTTGTGCCTGAACAAAAAAAAAAATGATAAATCTTTCTCGTAAGGCATACAGCAAAAATACAAGCGCATATAGGCACCACAAATCACACGGAAATTCCACTATTTGAAAATCGATTATTTGTGAATAGCGGAACAACGAAGTAACTGATTTTCAGCGGGTCTTCAAGCCAATTTAAGTGAATAACTGATGGGTAACTAGATTGTCCTATCCTAGCCCTTTTCGGTTGAACTTTAACCGATAAGACAAGGATTCACGGTTTCAACAGATAACACTAAGGATGTTAGCTGTTATGTTTCCAAGCGTTGCGCATGAAAACTTCGTGAATACAAGACGAGCCGAAAAACCTCCGAACATCTGCTGACTTTTTTGTTTGTCATCATGATATCGAAAAGTCAGCAGATGCTTTTTCGGCAGTTTTGGGGCTCTTCCTGGCAATGCTTGTTATGCATAACGTTTTAATGCGTAACGTTTGAAAAACATAAAAAAAAAACCGCGCATCCTTGTCTTATCTGTTATGAAACTTCCGACAGTGTAGCAACAGACGCCACATACCACGGTAAATGGTATTGAAGCTATCGAAGCTGATTGAAGAGAAGCGGGAATTATGGAAATGGAAAGTAAAGCAGAGGCGATGGAAGTGTAGCTACGTTACTTACAAGACACACCGACACATACAGACAATTTTTCGAGTTCAAAAGCTTTCATCCGCCTATAAGTCACATGAATCAAAACTTCTAGACAACGGAATCACCGCACACGGTGCATTTGCAAATATCGCGACAACTGTAATGCCTTCAACCAGGGACCCATAAATTTCCTTTACAGGGGGCTTGTCATTTCCTTTGCTTCTATATATGTTGCTATGTTGACCGAACCAGTCCTACTTTCCAAAAATCCCACTAGGGTCGGATCTGCATTCTTGTTTGCCTCATTGGACGTGCGCGCCAAAGAGACTCCTCCCTCAAGGCGCCAGCAGCCAAACCCAAATTTTGTCTATCTGGTCTTGAAGGTGATTGGACCCTGGGTATTTCTCGAACTATCTTCCGTGCGGTCAACATAGCGTCAGAAATCTCTAATTGACAAGCCCCCTGTAAAGGAAATTTATGGGTCCCTGCTTCAACAGACGATCAGGGTCGGGTGCTCGTGGACTGAAATTCCTGCCCGGATTTTCTGCACTATCATCAATTTCACACGGAAAAGTTTGATTTTTTCAACTTGATGAGAAAAGTGCAGAAAATAAGGCGGAGAGACCCTGATCGTACGTTCGCACCACTACCACGGTATTTGCTAAATAACCGCTAACAGTGCGAGCACACGACCAGGATTTTCCGGCCGGATTTCTTTCACTTTCATCACCAAGTTGAAAAAATCTCAACTTTTCCGTATAGAATTGATGATGATGACGAAATGCCGGTATGAATTCCAGTCAGCGAGCAATCGCAATCGATTGTCTGTCCAAGGCATTATGCAGTTACCACGAGATATGATTCATCTTGGTACATACCACGATCGTTAAATTCCTTACTTTTTGGGCGAAAGGTGGGACAAAAAGAAGATGAAGCCTCGTCCAGTTACTCAGATTTTGTTCCCGAACTGATAACACAGTATCCGGATTTGGTAAATAGCCACTTATACGTTTACCGCAGGATCTGCTGCTTACATTTACTAATACTCTAAGGCAGTGGTTCCCAACCGGGGGTACGCGTACCCCAAGGGGTACGCGAGACCCTTGCAAGGGGTACGCGAAGGAACCAAAATTGTTTTAATTCGTAACTTCAAAATCTCGCCTAACTCACTTTTGACTGCCGAAAGCCTAACATTACCAGCAGAGGCATCACTAGCCTAAACATTTTGAGGGGCAAGGTATTTTTATATACTGTTTTTCAGAAAAAATAACTGTTTTCACAAAAAATTGCGGCGCTTCGCGCCGATTCGTTTCTGTTTGGGGAAGAGGTGTTGCCAACAAGTGCGTGACGCCCCTGAATACAGCTAGCCTACTGCCGTAAAATCTGTTCCTGTGTCTGACAATATTGTTTCAAGAAGAACCAAAGACATAATAAAACAAGTGATAATTATTGTCATTCAGGTTACGAATTAAGCTAACGAAAACGTTTGCGATGCAGTTTGATGAAAGCACGGAGGACATCAAAACCATACACAGAAACAGGCTGACTGTGAAACTAATATTGCCGAAAATGACGTCGAGCCGAGATTTCGTAAAATTTTAGCTAAAAAGCAGCCTTAAGTGTCTCACTGATTTTGTATAAATTTCTACTCATGTATGCCTTATCATTTATGATAATAAATATCGTCTTTTTAACGTTCTGGAAAAGGGGGTACGCAACATTTTCGACCCTTGATTAGGGGTACGCGGTACGGAGAAGGTTGGGAACCACTGCTCTAAGGTATCGTCACGGTATGAAGCCTATGGTCCCAGTTCTGTAGTCATTTCAAATAAGCGTTACACGATCAAATCTCTGTGAACTGAAGGCTCCTATGCTTTATTCAGTCGCATTTACAGGAGGATTTCAACCGTAACAGTAGATTCCATGCAACTGATACATTATACTAACTAGGTGCTTATCCAGCTCCAGTAGGCTTTCCCTATCTGTGAATCCCTGTATGTGATGTTGCAGTGAGGCTGTACTGTTCGTGTGACCTGAGCTAATTAACCACATTAAGGTTTACACTAGGAAATCGGACAGGGCTACATGTTAGAAAGTCTCCATCTGTGTATTACCGAGGCCTCATTATCGATCCTTGTATGTCTTGCACTGTTCACATAGCAAGCTACGAAATCGACCGAGAATATAGACTTTATCTAGGAACCGAAAGGGCCTATCCTGCAGTATTCAATAATCCGTCAACAGAGAAATCCACCCTCTGTCCAATTCATAGAATGAAAGTTACATTAACTGAACTAAACTGAACTTACATTCAGAAGAAATCCGCAAGGACTAAAGGTTTTGCAAATTTCGAAGTTGCACACTATGTAACCATCACAAGCGACGATCTCTGAATTCACATGGTCTATGGAATTTAAAAATCCTAGGACGTGCCACTACTCTATGTCTGTGAATTCACAGTTTATATGTTAGATTCAGCTTCAAGCACCCTTGAACTGAAAGAGTTTTGAGACTTACGTCAAAATCTGTGCTTCACTGCCTGCCAATTCAGCTCACATCTACTATCCAGCTCCATCCAGATTTTCAGCGAGGATTGCCAATTTGGAGAAACCGGAATTTCACACTCGGTTACCAGCACAAGAGACAATCTGTGAATTCACATGGTCTACAGAATTTAAAAATCCTAGGACGTGCTGCACTGATCGCTGTGTGTGTATTCACAATCTGCATGTTACATTCAACTCCAGTAAGCTTTCCCTCGAAACTGAAATAGCTTCTTCACGTTTCACTGTATGTCACCATCCACATCCAGATTTTCAGGAAGGACTAGCAATTTTTCAGAAACCGAAGTTTCAGACACAAGCACAACTACGGTATGTAGTCACATAAATCTTCTACAGCCTTTACTAGGTTTGGACCTGCAGCCCCAACCAGTGCGTGTGAATTCACAGTTTTCATGTTCTATTGAGCCACAGTAGAGTTTTCACAACGAAGTAGGCCAAGCCTACTGTGTAAATGACTAACTCCCTCTGTTGCCGCTGCTGGTTCTCCAACTCCAGTGACATCAAGCGGCGGTTCATGCGACTAACTTGACGACGAAGGTTGTCCAGTTCTTCTGTGATATTAGCATCACTTGCACCAGAAAGCGACACCACGGATTGGCTAAAAAGGGATTATGGTGAAGAAAAATTTTGGAGACCTTCGTCGGCTGGGGAGGTTCCACAAGCAAGCTATGAAGAGCGTTTTTTTTAGTAAGGGTTCCCTCTTTTCGGTGTATTTGTTGAGTTTGTGAGTGTTACTTTATGTTTATTTTGTTTTCCCGCCATGGCTTTTTGGGAATAAATTCATTCATTCATATCACATGACAGCAATCACAATAGTTGCGTTTTTGCGGATACCATGGTATCTGTTACCACGGTAACTGGATCTGCAATTAGTCGTTTTTGCAGTTACCGTGGTATCTGATATACAGTCCACTGCAAAAACGACTATTACCAAAATTGCGTTTTCGAAGTCATCCCAAAAGAAAAACTGATATCCAGTTACATCACTTAGTGCTGAACTTCTTTCTCACCAATTTGAAAAAAATTGATGAAAGTGAGATGACTTTTGAGATACCCCGACCAGATACCACAGTCGGACCGTGATATCTGAGAGCGTGTTCCACCCTGCTTACCGTAGTTACTACGCTAGTTACCGTAGTTACTACGCTAAGCTGGAACGCTTTTTGAATTTTTCGGTCACATATCAGGCCGCGGCGTGATCCAACCAATCACGTTACAGAGATGCGTAGTTACTACGCTAACTACGCTCCCGAGCGTGGTAAGCAAATAGTTACTATTAGTTACTACTTTGAGAAGGTTGGAACGGTCAGCGTAGTAACTTTTCGTGAGGCTGGAACGGACATAAGTTGCGTTTTTGCTGATACCATGGTATCTGATATACGGTCTAAAGTCGGTTTTGCAATTATCGTGGTATCTGATACCACGGTCAAAAGGCGTTTTTGCAGTTGTCGTTGTATCTGGCCAGTTACCGTGGTAACAGATATCACGGTCCGACCGTGATATCTGGTCCTGGTATCTGTAAAACGCACCTCACTTTCATCAAATTTTGTCAAATTGGTGAGAAAGAAGTTCAGCACTTAGTGATGTAACTGGATATCAGTTTTTATTTTGGGATGACTTCGAAAAGTGCAATTTTGGCAATAGTCGTTTTTGCAGTTGACCGTATATCAGATACCACGGTAACTGCAAAAACGACTAATTGCAGATCCAGTTACCGTGGTAACAGATACTATGGTATCCGCAAAAACGCAACTATAGTAACTAATAGTTACTATTGGTAGAGGGGTGGAACACGCTCTGAATATCTGTTACCACGGTAACTGGCCAGATACCACGACAACTGCAAAAACGCTTTTTGACCGTGGTATCAGATACCACAATAACTGCAAAAACGACTTTAGACCGTATATCAGATACCATGGTATCCGCAAAAACGCAACTAATAATTACCCAACTAACCTCCTAGTCATTCTGTCCGGGTCGACTGTAGCAATTACTCCGTTTTCCATTTTCGTTTGTTTCTTCTCCGCTGATAATACAAGCTTTTCATTTCTCTCATCTTCTATGAGCTTGAAGGTTTGCTCGTTTAATGTGATCACTCTGGGCGGAGTCTAGAAAATCGACGTTTTAAGTAGATCTTAAGTTCTGCGCTTCTTCGAGGGGCTACCTAGATCAGACAATCCAGATACTAGATCCGGATACGTTAAGCCAGCCATGCTTTTCGTTAAAGTTTAACGAGAGGCAGCTTATTTTTACATCTGATGCTGGAATACACTGAATTATTTTGACTCATCTAAAGGATTTCGTATTTTTCGCTCGGGATTCTAGTACTGACGTTCAGATTTGCGCTGCTTGCACGAAAACCCAAAACTCACCCAGACGCGGAGAATTTGAATTTCAACAAAAGCCTGCATTTCCTTGTGTTACGGACGCTAAGCTAGCAAATATACGGATGGAAAAAGTAGGAAAGTGATGACACGATCGGATACGTCTTTTTGTTATATGGCCAGTAGATGGCTGTTATTTTTCCGCAATGGCTTATCTTTATAGTTACTGAACATTTCAAGCATAGAGGGACAAGCAAATGGAGTAATACATATCCAAAAGAGTAAGTTCATTCGATGAAATCGATTATTTGTGGATAGTGGACAAACGAAGTAACGCATTTTTATCGGGTTAATAGGCCTATTTAAGTAAATAAGTGAATTGTAACTAGACTGTCGGATCTCAGCCTTATTCGGTTAAACTTTAAGCACCCATGCTCTTCCCCTAGGACTCCAATATTGACATAGTTTCGTTAGTTTTTCGGCTGATGTGTAGTCTACTGTTCTTTTCAGAGCAGTTACTAGCAAAATCTTGGGGGGGGGTATTTTTACCGACTGGCTGGTCATTTTACCGACTGTTTTGCATGAAAAGACGACTGTTTTTAGAAAAAATTGACTGTTTTTAATAATAATAAATAAAAAAACAGACTTCATTGCAGCGCTTCGCGCAGACTCGTTTCTTTTTTACAGACTGGCAGAGAAAATTGTGGGGGGGGGGGACACCCACGACGCCACGATTCACTTCTCGTTTAGCATAATTGTCCAAAACCATACAAATTATTTTACCCCACAAAATTAATAAACAAATTTTTATTATTAAATAAAATTTAATAATTTTTAAATTAATTTTGAAAATTAAGTAATCATTCAGTTTTACAAGACAACCGTGGGCCTTTTTGCGTCATTTGCCCCCAGGTTCTGACATTCGGGTTGAGGCTTCGATCCTGAGCAGGCCAAAATATGTTTTCCGAGTAGAAAAGATATCCTGTGAACATGAGAACTTCGTGACTGAAAATACACAACGAGATCTGAGAAAAAGAATGGGGCATAGTTACTGCATCACGAATCCATCACGGATCCATTGAGCACAGGGTCCCTGTGCCAGAGTTAGCAATTTACAAGTTCTTGAGTGTTCAATCCAGTTAGTTTGCTTGAAAGAGAAGGTGCCTGAGCAATAGCCTACGCGGATGACGCAAAGTGTGATCCTCTCCTCCTCAGAAACGAATAAGTTCCTAAAACTGAGACTACAACCCAGAGACATTGATGAATAGAATTCACTACCTGAATAGAAACAGAAGGGTCCAAGGGCATCAATGCACTTTCGAGCATCAGCTCTCGCGGGTGACCTCTTGCGGGGATATGCTGCTCTTGACCTGCCAAGAAACAACAGCGAATTAATTGACATATTAAATGAATAATTGATTGATTAATTGACGTATTAAAAGCGGAACTGAAGGGCTACATAGCTTTGTTCGTTTACTTCTAGATATGGGGTGAAATATTTTTTATTTACACATTCTATAAACTTTTAAGGTCCAAGTTCCGAAAACTAACAACGACAATTAAATGATGCATTTGAATATTATCTGCATACTTGTTGTATGCTGGCATAAGTTTAGAACTTGTTTTATCAGTGTCAGTAGCCTACTGAGTGGAACAAAAAAAAACATTTATCTACTGGACTTGTGCTTAAGATTAGATGGCAGGGTCCAGCTAGAAACCTGTAGTTCGTTTTCCCGCAGAAGCTGAACACAGTTTCTTTTACCCGGGGCTCTAACTATAACGTCAAAAATTCTACAAAACGGGAACTGCTCTAATCTATTCATTACTTGTTTGTTTTGAAAGGACATGTGCTTTAGAAAAATCTTGAATGTAAGCTGGCAACAAAGAGTCAGCAATGAAGAAATACAGACAGACAGCTAGGCCAGCCTGCCGTTTTAGAGTTGCCGAAAAGAAGGCGGTGGACATACCTGGGACACGTCTTTGTATGGAAGAGAGCCGCCTTCCTCGAACAACCTCCGATAGGACGCAGGACGGGAGAAGAGAGCGAGTCCGCCCAAAATAACACATTAAGGTGAACCTATGACCGAGATCTGAAGACGGCCTTTATCTCATTAATACCTGAGTGGGAAGACGTCACCACTGCATCAATGCGGACGAATAGAGAGACTATGTCGACATCCGATGCACCACCGATGGCTCTCGAGGAACCAAGGTCTAAGGTAAGGTGAGTTGCTCTTATTTATGTTGCCATTCTATGATGGTTAGAGTCCAACTTAGTTCACCCATTGAGAACAATAGGCTATGGTGTTTTTTTGTCGAAAAAGTTAGAATGAGAAAAAAAAGTTTCATTGAACCTTTAGAGATAGCCTACAGACTTGGCCCAGCAAAGTTTAGACACAGGCTATCTGCCAATACCTGTTAAACAACATCAAAGGATTTATAGGTTATAGGCCTACTAATCCTAGGCTATAGAAGTAAAATAAGCAAATTTGTACAAGTATCCAATAGCAGCCTACATACCTGCCAAGACAATCTTCTCTGGGACTCGCATTTCAAAGTGAGTGTCTTGAACCACATTCACATAGCCGTTTACAGCTCCAGGCAAGTCGTCATCTTCACTATAGCCTAAAGAACCAGGAGTCAGTAAAATGGAAATTTTACCAACCATTTGATCAGCTCAGGCCATTTTAAGGGCCCTAACCAAGCTTTCCCATCAAATAGGCCAACTTACTTCTGCTGATCAGCGAAAATTTCGGTAGAAATGGGCATCGCGGCAAAGTCGTGACGCCCATTTTTATAAAATCCACATAGCCAATTTCCAAACTGGTTGACTCTACTGTACCGTAGTGCAACAGTTGAAAAAGTGTTCAAATAAGCATACCTCTACCGTAGAAGATATCTAGAAATTACAGTAGAGGTATGCTTATGTGAACAGTTACTTTAATGTGAACACTGCAGTTTTGGGCTGAATGGTAGACTGAAGATCCAAAATACTTCTACAGGTGTTAGTACACAGTCTAGTACAGTCTAGTACACTAGCCCCTTTTCAGGCATGGTGCTAGACGTTCAAGCACTGTACCTTGTATTTCATGTATGGTGCAAGGATTTCAGTATATGTGCACGAAAAACACAGTTTCTGTCATCACAACTGAATACCGGCTCGGACAGGGCTGAAATTACTACCATGAATTAGAGAAGTAAAAGACAAGACTTATCATATTTTTCATAACAAAAACAAATGGCTCGGCTGATGACAGACGTGAAAAACCTCATTTCCTTTTCTATATAGTCAAGGGTTTTGCATGCAAAGTGTCCTGTGCCTCAGCTTTTTCTACCTAGCAGCCAGCCAGAATATTGGCTCTTGGGGCACTCTACATGGAAAAAAGATAGGGTGCTGTTATGTTTTTCATCTCCATCATCAGTCAAGCCCTTTTGTTTTTGTTGTGAAAAATATATAAAGACTTGTCTTTGATTTCTCTAATTCGTGGTAGTAATTTCAGTCCTGTCCGAGCCAGTACTCAGTTGTGATGACAGAAACTGTGTTTTTCATGTATGCACTGTAGGCTATACTGAAATCCATGCACCATACATGAAATCAAGGTACAGTGCTTGAACGTCTAGCACCCAGGCATGGTGCTAGACATTTGAGCACCGTGCCTGAAAAGGGGCTAGTGTACTAGACTGTGCTTTTCTTACCTACTTTAGCTAACTGGTAGTTAGCTTTAGACACAGCAAGTGCATGAAAATGACAAAGTCCGAAGTCAACAAACGTTCACTAAGCATACCTCTACTGTACAAATGTCTGAATTAACTCCTTTAATAACTGATGTTTATCTTGCAGACCTGTACATAGTCTGATTTCCTCAATGGGTTCCTGATGATTAGCCTTCCAGTTCTACGGTCCAGGATTCAAGATTGTGTTTGCTAAACAGTCTTTAGTTTAACAGTTCTTCAAATTCCAAGGAGAAATACAGAACAATAGTTGCATTTTTTGCCTTTTCTCCGTAGGTCGGTTAGTGCCGGCGATGGGATGACGCCATTTTTTCTTATAAGCCGTTTTTTTAGAGCTCAGTTGAAACGACCGGCGAGACGAAAAAACTGTCAATAGTGGCAAATAGGTTGGTTAACCAACCTATTTGCCACTATTGACAGTTTTTTCGTCTCGCCGGTCGTTTCAACTGAGCTCTAAAAAAACGGCTTATAAGAAAAAATGGCGTCATCCCATCGCCGGCACCTATCTCTCCCATGAGAATTTTGAATTTCGCGTCGTGCCAAGCCAAGAGCGAGAAATCTATTAGTGAAATCTATCTGGCTTAAAAAGGAACCAAAAAACGTGACAAAAATAGTAGAGTGAAGCTAATAGAATGGTTTACATGTTGAGGATATAAATTTTACTTCAATATTTCTAGTTAAATATAATTTTCTTTTCAAACAGTTTCACCCATTTTTACATGAGGTCAGATTGCATGCAAAGTGATGAAAAAGATAGAGGTAATAAGGCTAATAACCAGAAAATCCCTTTTTAAACCAGGTTCAAAACAAAGAAAAGACAAATAATTGTAATATTTTGGGGCATAACTGTTGAAAAAAATTCAGATTTTGCTTCTTGACTGTCAGGATAGCACTGAACTTTCATTTTAACATTTTCGCAGCAAAATTCGAGGTTGCGTAAAAACGAGGTACTTGTAAGTTGTAGGTCGGTTCTGGGTCGGTTAACTGGATGACGGCAAAAAACTCAACTAATACCTTTATAAAAAAAATGAACACACTTACTCGTCAGCTTGATTCGTTGAGGCACTCGCATTGAGCTCTCAAAATGTCCACTATCTGGCAGATTTTCATACATTTCGTTTTCCATGTTGGCAGAACAGTTTGAAATTTGTTGCTTTTTCGGAAACCACAGAGCTTTTTCTCCGGTAGTCAAGGGAAAATTGGCTTGGGAACGTGGGACGGATGTTTGCTAAAGAAAAATCTGTCAAATAGAAACTTTCTCAAATTGTTAATGTAATTTTATTTTATTTTTGATTTTTGAAGCCTTATCTAAGGCTAGGATAAATATAATATATAAAACCCTAATAGAACGCCGATAACCACGAAAGTTCAACGGCGAATAGCGGGAAAATTTAAAACATTTTGACAAGGAAAATTGGCCAAAGATGAAACGCCTTCATAAAGCCACGGTTTCTAAGGATGTTAAAATCAATAAATCGAAGTCGAGACTAAGAAAAAGAGCAGTAATTTTTTTTTCTATAATATGGTTCTGAAACTTGTTCATGGTGGGGTTGGCAGGGTCTGGTATTCTTTTGGCGTTATTTCCTGTACAGACAGTCTGTAGGTTTATCCTGGGTAGTGCATGTTTGTCAGTAACAAACACAATCTATCCTAGCTAAATATCTCCTATTACATCAAGTAGTGTAACATTATATCTGTCTTTGTGTCTTCCACCCAGAGGCATTATGAGCCAAATTGTTTGGGGGGGAGGGGTAGGTGTTTACGCACATGCTTGTCATTTTTACCAAATGTTTTTGTGAAAAGGCAACTCAAGAAAAAAATAACTACTTCTTGCAAAAAATTTACGGTTTAGAACAAAAAATTACTGTTTCGAAGAAACATTTTTTTTATTTTAAATCATGTTTGAAAAAAATTTACTTATTTTCAAAAATTCACAGCTGACAGTGTGAACTATTTTTTTTACGACTGACTAAGAACTTTGGGGGAAAGGGTTGTCCTGTCCCCTCCTCCTCCCCCCACGTGATGCCCCTGCTTCCATTGCTGCAGTAGTAGCTTAGATTATCCCTCTCAGATTTCGTAAATAATAGTTTGAATTTTAGCCGAAGCCAAAAATGGAAGAGCCGAAAAAGCCCTTTCGTCTCCAGAACGTTTCCCACCAGAGCCCTGCTGTATGTTCAGTGTACGACTTTCCGTCTTCGTCAGATGGCTCTCCTGTTCCTAGAACTCTGGAAGCATTTCGACTCAGCAGAATGAAGTTTACTGGGAAGAAAGTCTGTGACCCAGTCGGGGTAAGCTTTTAACTGCATGGCAGAAACTCAGTTCCTTAGTTTTTTTTTAGAATACGCAAACTAGTTTGATTTACCTAATAAATTATAACTTTATTGTGCCCCTACCAAACTGAATTAAATTTTATCTGTAACCCATCTAGGTAAAGACGGAATATGGTAAAACAAATGAAAAAAGAGAGAAACAAAACAACAACAACCAAAGTAATTAGTATTCACTAAACTGAACATCAAGGAGCTCCATGGGTGGTTACGGTACTGGTTACAATTTTCCTTCATCCTCTTGATGGATCTCAGGACAGTCGCAGACGGATCAGCTTTATGGAACTTTTCAATGAAATGGCGTTAATTGAATCTCCGATCGGCAGTCCGACTACTGAGACTACATCTCAGTTTGTTCTTCTCACATAACCCGTACTTCTCACAGTCAAAGTAGCGTCTTAAAGGATGGAATGATGTTCCGATTCACCAAGAAGTTAACCAACTGCAGGCTCAAATTAAACTGACAACAGAGTACAGGGAGTAGTCCGTCCTTTCACTAGGGTTATCATTTTCCTCTGGAGGTTGGCTTTAGTTTTCATCTCTGGTCGTTTTGCTTCTTGCGCTCCTTTTCATCACTTTATATACACGATAGCCTGTCTGATATGACCTGATTTGACTGGAAGAAGTTCTTGTTTTTAGGCAGACTCGAAGGCCAGTTTCAGTTCTAGTTTTGAGGAAAGCGCGGTTGCACAACAGCTTAGGAAAACGCCTATTTCCCCACTGCAAGCTACTAGCAAGGAGTGCTCAGGACGTAGCAGGGAAAGCAACCTTTTAGACTTGTTTAGTGACTTCAGGTAGGGAGACTCGGAGATTTTTTTGTATTAGGCTACATATTCGAGAACTTAACGTCTCTCCCCCCCCCCGAAGTAAGGGGACAGAGTAATGGCAAAAATTCTGAATTTACAGCTTAAATATTCCTTCAGCCGAAGCTGGCTACGAATCACGATTCACGGGCAACAAGACATACTGAATCTGTATTATGACAATCATTTTAGTTCGCCCGGAATCCGGCTGAAACCGGAAATTTTTTGAGGACTTCGCTAAACGGATAGATCGAACGATATTTCGGCCCGTCTTGGAAAGGGTTCAGGCTCAACAGCTAGAAAAGTGAACCTGTGCAGTCAACTATAAATTATAGCTTAAAAAAAAAATTAAAATAAAAAAATTATAGCTTGTTCGGAGGGCGCCGAAATAAGTGTGAGAACAGCAGCTAAGATTAAAGCAAAAAATCTTGTGGATGTTTCAAAGTAAAATATAGTGGACTTTTAATGTTTAGACTGGAAAAATTATTAAGGCCAAACTATTAAATTGAATGGACGCTATTGATATTTTCTTAACCATTAAGAGCTATTGCTGATCATAATGCGAAAATTGGCTGTAAAAACAGTCGCGCGGCTTTCGGTTCTGCTTTGTCAACTTCTTCCATACGGTCACATAGGAGTACAGAAGATTTGCCCACCCATCAGGGGATTTGCAGCTTTTCAGAAAGATGTGATTTTAAAATTTCGAACGAAATAATTACACTATATGAGGCTTCGGAACTTCCAAAGCTGTCGGAACTGCCGCAATCCTTTATTAGTTCCACAGCCTTTTGTGATCCGGCTTTCCTTTCAGCGACGCTCCATCCCAGTCAAGTGGCAGTTCCTCATCTAGGCCGGATGCTACTCGGTAAGAACTATAATTTGCTCTTGGGTTTCCTAGTCAGGAAATTATAATCGTTGGTCAGGAGTTTCAAGTAGGCTATATACTTCTATCAGACCGTGAAGAACTAAAAAAGCCTTTTCCTGGAGCCTAGCAACTCGACTGTCTCACACAACTTTTTCACAACAAAAGAAATATAAAGTTCTTCTGTTTTCTCTTGCGTCCTTATCATGAGTGGGATGGTACAGAAAAGGTATGCTTATAGTAGTATACCCGGCAGCATAGATGGCGTTCCAACCAGATGACGTATCCAAATAGAAGGCAAAAGTCAAAATAAAATCTGATTATCTGAATGGTCAAATCTGAACAAACAAATTTGAACGCTTTTGCCAGAACAACCCTGAAACAGTTACTCCTTGGCAGGCCCGTACCAGGAATTTATTTCGAGGGGGGGGGTTGCCCGCGGAATTTATTTCGGGGGGGGGGGGGGGGGGGTTGCCCACGGATCGGACTAAAAACTACCACAAATACATAGATCAGAGGTTAAAGCCTAAAAAAACTATTACTTTTGTGGGTTTTTGGGGGGGGTCGAACCCCCCCCCCCCCCCCCCCCCCCCCCCCCCCCCCACTAGATACGGCCTTGCTCCTTGGGCACAAAGCTTTACGGGACCTTGGCCCGAAAGCGATACGAATTCTGACTCACTGTTGGAAGCCACAC
This sequence comes from Branchinecta lindahli, assembly GCA_023053555.1. Taxonomy (NCBI): domain Eukaryota; kingdom Metazoa; phylum Arthropoda; class Branchiopoda; order Anostraca; family Branchinectidae; genus Branchinecta; species Branchinecta lindahli. The sequence continues at coordinate 23,974,146 of JAKZAO010000006.1, forward strand.
AACCAGGTACCTTTCAGCCCTTTTAGCGCAAGATATCCTTGTGGCAGTCGAGGAGGCCGACAACAATCGCTATGTTAAGAACTTAGGGGTTGCAGCTGAACTTCTCGATGAAAAATTCTTTGACTGTGTAGTTGTATGAATACTTTGATTTAACATGGCGCCGACTGGGTTAATCTTAAGTAGTAGAATCCGGTAACATCCAATCTTGCTGTAGTAGCTTCCAGTTTGCTAGTAGTAGCATGCAGTGGCCACAGTTACTATTGCATGCTACTTTTTCGTACAACTCCATACAACTAATTCTGGAAAAAAATGTATCGGTTATATACGGTGGCCAGAGGCGTCACTACTAGGGGGGGGGACGCCCCCCCCCAATGTTGTCGGCCAGTCGGTAAAAAATAGCCGAGTCGGCGCGAAGCGCCGCGATTTTTAGTAAAAAACTGTACAGTCGATTTTTTACTTAGAAATAGTCGTTTTTTCTTAAAAAAATAATATGAAAAAAACTTCGTTTTCTTAAAGAGTTAAAGAGGCTGCGTCCCAAAGTCGAACCTTAAAACGTACAGGAATTAGGAGAGGCAGTTGGGGGGCTGCCGCCCCCCAAACCCCCCGCTTTTAAAGACTCTTTTGTACAGGTTTTTTGTTGTGGGGGGCTGCCGCCCCCCTAACCCCCCGCTCTTGGCTTCGGAAAGGCCCTCTTTTAATTAACAAAAAATTGAAATGAATGAATAATGGAATAACTTCGAAAAATGTTAAACACAAGAGGACAGGAGAACCATTGCGCCGAAACTAGTAATTAGTAACAATGAAGTTGACCACTCCATTTACATTTTAACATAATTATTGAAACTGTTTCCCAGACACAGAGCACACAAGCTAAGAGCTGGGGGTGGGGGTAGGGTAGCAAACAAAAACCTGTTTTGTATTTTTTGTTAATTAAAAGAGGGCCTTTCCGAAGCCAAGAGCGGGGGGCTAGGGGGGCGGCAGCCCCCCACAACAAAAAACCTGTACAAAAGATTCTTTAAAAGCGGGGGGTTTGGGGGGCGGCAGCCCCCCAACTGCCTCTCCTAATTCCTGTACGTTTTAAGGTTCGACTTTGGGACGCAGCCTCTTTAACTCTTTAAGAAAACGAAGTTTTTTTCATATTATTTCTGTACGTTTTTCTACAATCCATGGTGGATGTAAGTTAATAATTCCTGTACTCCTCGTACAGGAATTAGGAGAGGAAGTTGGGTGGCTGCCGCCCCCCAACCCCCCCGCTTTTAAAGACTCTTTTGTACAGGTTTTTTGTTGTGGGGGGCTGCCGCCCCCCTAACCCCCCGCTCTTGGCTTCGGAAAAATTTAAGGTCATTTTTCTCAAATAAAAATTTTACGGATTAAGACAGAATTTTTTGAAGCTTGCAGTCAGTCTGACCATGTCGAGCTGATCATCCCGTTGTGTTGCCTTTGCAACTAATTGATTTAGAAGTTCTGGATCTGTTCCCTCAGCAACAAGAAATTCTACGGTTTCCTGTCAGTGACCATGCAAACTATGAAGCCTCGACACCAAGGGTTGATCCAGTCCTCCGTTCAAAGGGGGCGGCGAATCTTTCGACGAATGGGGGGTTGCCCTTTTTTGTCCGGCAGGCTCTGCGCTCCATACTGCTTTTGTTCACTTATAATTCGTCAAAGCCGTTGGATTTCAGCACTAATATCAGCACGGCCTAAACTCAACGGTTGTTTCGCAGAAACTCTAACTTTTTTTTGGATTTTGGCTCGAATTGATTTTCCAATTACATAATTTAATTTCTGGAATGGAGCTGGATTTTTATGATGCTTGCAGTCATTCTCGCCGTGCCGAGCTGATTATTTTGATGTACTTGAATGTTGATATTCGTAACTTTTAAGAATTTCAAAAATTAACATGGGCTCTTATGGGGAAATGGGGTTTTTCTAAGCTAGAAAATCGGGGGGTTAAGATTTTCCGACGAAACTTTCCAGGAAAATTACTCGGAGAATTCCGCGTCGAATGAGTCTTCGTACACCCAGATCCGATGTCGGCTGTGACCTGTAGGCGTGGCAGAAAAAAAAAAGGGTTTCTGTCATTTTTCTCAAATAAAAATTTTACGGATTAAGACAGAATTTTTTGAAGCTTTCAGTCAGTCTCACCATGTCGAGCTGATCATTTTGATGTACTTGAATGTTGAAATTCGTAACTTTCAACAACAAAAAACTTAACATGGGCTCTTATGGGGAAATGGGGTTTTTCTAAGCTAGAAAATCGGGGGGTTAAGATTTTCCGATGAAACTTTCAAGCAAAATTACTCGGAGAATTCCGCGTCGAATGAGTCTTCGTACACCCAGATCCGATGTCGGCTGTGACCTGTAGGCGTGGCGAAAAAAACGTCATGAACATTAAGTGGCTATGCGTGGTTTCTGGAAAACAGGGAAGGAGTTATCGGATCGAGCTGAAATTTCGCGGATAAGCTCCTGGGCCCTAGGGGACCTTAACTTGTGAATTTCAGCCCGATCGGACAACGTTAAAGGGGGGGTGGGGTTGGGGGGTCGAAACTTTCGGCCAGATTTTTCCCATGAAGGAAAAGTCGGAGGGGGATGAAATTTGGCAGGTTTCTTAGTTAGAGCTCGGGCTACGAAATGCATCCCTCCCCATCCCTCTGCGACCACTGGAACCGAAGATCGCTTAACATTGTCGTGGTTCGCCTCTTTAAAGAGGCACGAGTGTGCCTCCTTGACAATCGATTTTTCTTAAAAACAGTCGGTTTTTCGTAAAAATAGTTATTTTTTTTTTAAATTTTCGTTTTTCAGCCGATTTTTCGTCAACACAGTCGTTTTTTTTTCTCAATAATAGTCGTTTTTATAGTCGGTAAAATGACCAGCCAGTCGGTAAATACCTTGTCCCCCCCAACATTTTGGCTAGTAACGCCTCTGACGGTGGCATACATGTTACCGACTTAACGTGACCATTTGTTTGGTTTTGTATGATGGAAGATCGTTCGCTTGTGCGTTTTTCAATTTTGCAATTTTTGTCTCTTCTAAATTTTTTTCCTTTTCTCCTTTCTTTTTCTGCTTTGTTTCTTTAAAAACGGAGTGTGAATGAAACTTGAGCCCCATTGATTGTCAGGCGGAAGCCTTATGGTGTGGCCAAAAAAGCAACGATATCGGTTTGTGCGATTAAACTAAGCGAAACTAAGCAGGCAACTTTCACTGACCTTGGATCGATGCTATCTCGCCATAGCTTTGTAGAAGCGGAACACTTGTGTGAACCCATCAAAAAACCTTTCAACAAAGATCTTTTTTTTTCAGAGATCCGCTTTACTGGATTAGTTGATGTTCTCTCACCCCCACCATACGATTTATGCTTTTCACTGCGAAAATGTTTTCAGATATTTAGTTGGAGTAAGTTCTATTTTTTATAGTTTTCGTCGAAAAAATAATTCGCGATTCATTTATCTTTGTACGTGCTTACTTTTTGTTTAGTAAATGGTTTAGCCGTTTTCCGGTTAAATGTATATTACATTTCTCTATGAGTATTCCCATTAACTGGAAAGTATCTGCAGTCTGCACGGCATTTCTCTTGTACAGTTAGGTAGCGTTCCAGCGAAGTTATTACAAGTTACGATGACAAGAGGAGGGGCGATCGTCGTATTGTGGTAGTTATCACGCTCTCTGGAACGCAAATAATAACAGCGCGTACATACGTCATCACTCTTACGGGAGTTCCTGCAGAACCGATAGTTATTATCACTTATGATGCTCGCGACCATCATAAGTAAATCGTAACAGTCCTAGAACGAAAATAATAAGTGGGAGGAGCCAGTTTACTTATTACGGCTGGCTCTGGAACGGCAATAATATCAAGAATGGTAACGATCGTAACTAATATTACGTAGCTGGAACGCTACCTTAGTCTTCAATAGAAGGACAGTTCGAAGACCGGCTTATCACGCTCGTGTCGGAAGGACATTCAGTGACGCATGTACTGACACAGAAGTCGGATAAAGGTAAAAAAAAAAACATATATTATATTAACATAAGAACCGAGGAATATTTATTTATTTATTTTGTCCTTCTTGCCGAAGTCTTGTCCCTGAGGAGGCTTTCACATATCGTTGTGCACGGGTTGCGTCGTTCTTTCACACAGGAGCGGCGGATCGTGCATGTGAATGAAATAGCTGGTTCTGATGAAAAAGTAATACTGATTTACATGGGGTTTGTATTTTCCGGTTACAGTAGTAGCGCTTAAAGTTAACGTGCTTTGCACAGACTTTTTTTCTTTTTTTGTTCTTGGCTGATTGTCTTTTTTCTATGTTTTGTTGGGTGGCCGTAGTCTGCATCGTTGCATTGAGATAGAACTAGCAGTCAGTTCTCCTACCTAGATCCAGCGAGAAGTAGTCTCATTCGCGCAACAGAACTGTATTCTAACTAATTTCCTCAAAAACCATTTCCGTATCTCGACATTTGGATAACTGTAACTCGCGTCTGGTTTCTTGTGACAACGTATGATGGCGTTGGTGCCGTAATAATTCCAGAAGAGCTTCCTTTTGCTCACTAGAGATGTCCTCCTTGTAGCGCTGCGAAAAGGTTAGCAGGGCTTGATGCCACAGGACGGGTAGAACACGCGTGTCCCGTTGAAACCTAGGAATAATAACTGGATTCACGTGCCGTCTCTCAAAATTAATGAGTTTCCTCAAGAGCCCTTCTTCCTATGTTGCCGGAATATCGCCAGATCAACCCGTTCCTTGGCGCCATTAAAGCACAGCTCTTACTAGAAATGGTCTTTCCGCGATGAAATAGCTCAGCAGTATCGTTTACCGAAAACACCAATATTTTTCAAGTGAAATTAGCTATTTTCTTTTTGGCGCTAGTCGACTCTTGTCCAGCATTTCTGCTCTTCGACGCGGTGGCTGGACGCAAACTATTTGAAAACTGAATACTCCGTGGTTAAAAAGTAGGAAAACCATGCGAAACAACAGAAGTCCACAACAGAAGGTAGACCTGATGGCCTACCATGTCTTCCAAAATGAAAGAAAAAAACACTTTGAAGCTCATCATTTCCCTATGCCTAAAAGAGTTGTCAAAAACTCAGCTAAGCGGAAAAGCGCTAAAACCCGTAGGTAAAAAACGAGCAATGGCGAAAGGCGGAGATTTCGTTTTTTTTTGCTTTCTCCGGACCTGTCTTGGAAAAAGAACACATCATTGCTTGTTCAAAAAGCTAATTCTTCGATGGTTATTCTTAAAACACTGACGCAATTTAAAGTTTCGAAAGATAAACTGGTTCGACTTTATTGTATGTTTGTCCGCAGTGTTTTGGAATATGCATGTCCTGTTTGGCACTACTGTTTAACTAAAGAAGATTCTGAATGTATTAAAAAGATCCAGAGGCGAGCTCTCAGAATTATCTATGGAGGAACTAAACTGCCTTATTCTTACCTCCTTTCTACCTTTAAACTCGAAACCCTGGCAAAACGAAGAGAAAAAATATGTCAAAATTTCGGTCGGAAGCTCCTTAATAACCCTAAACTCCGGTGGATCCTCCCTCCCGATTATGTACCGGAACGACCCCGATTAGCAAGACAGTCAGCCATGAAGATTCCCGAACTTGAACCCGTTAAGTATAACCATGAAAGGTATCGGAGAAGTTTTGTCCCTCAGTTTGTTGAGTTCTACAATAATGTTTTCTCGCCGTGATTATTAAATCTTGATTGGATATACTATTTACCTGTGCTTTATTTACGTATTTGTTTGACAAAGGGCAAAGAATTTGATCGAAAGATCATGACAATTTTGTACCTGATTTTTAAATAAATAATAATAATAATTTCATAAGCTTATAGTTTCAAAAGGGAGCTAGGGATAAACTAAAACGTAGAATAAGCAAGAGGGGTCCTTTAAGAGCCCATGCTAGACTGTCAGATTTTTTATAACATGTAACATTAGGTTGCGCCTTCTTGTGTTAAAAAATGTGCAGAACATCTAATGAACCTCCGTCCCCCGATCTCTGTAATACGACCAAGGGAGTCGAACAGATTCGCGATGCTATGCCCGATCCAAACGGGCGGAGGTTAGGAGTTACATGGAACATAACAATTCGTTACCTCTACAAAAAGCTTATCGCAGTAGAGCCCGGGGAATAAAAGTCGAGTAATTAAGCGGCTATTGGTTGTTTAACATTGTGGCGTCACTGCAGAGGCGGGTCCTACACACCTGCTACGGTCTTTTCCTCTCATTGCGCAGCGTCTAAGAGGAAAGTAGACGGGCGTCAACTTAAAGCTCAGCAGTGGCGCTAGCTCTGCTCAGTTTGTCGGGGTATCCATAGTGGGTGCATGGGACCAAAGACGAACGTTCTATTGGCTTATTTGTTCTTGATTTAACACAAGTGCGCATCTTTTGTTAAAGTTTAACTGAAAAGCCAACTTATTTTTGTGTCATTTAGTTGAATACACTGAATTATTTGGATTCTGCAAACGGATTTTCAAGCCAATTTAAGTAAATAAGTGATGGGTAACTAGATTGTCCTATCCCAGTCCTTTTCGGTTAAACTTTAAGTGTTCAAACTTATTCTCAAACTTTCGACAGTGCATTAGTTCGTTCCTCCTTTGTGTCTACATTGTCGGAAGTTTCGTAACAGACAACACAGGAACGTGCAGTTTCAACAGGACCAGGTCCAGGACTTAGGACCAGGTCCGTATCCAGGAATTTATTTCGAGGAGAGTTTTGCCCGCAGGACGGACCGAAAATGCAAAAAAGACACAGATCAGAGCTTAAAGCCTAAAAAAACGATTGTTTTTGCATGTTTGGGGGGTGGGTGGACCCCCTAACCCCCCTGGATACGGCCCTGCTTAGGACATTAGCTGTTATGGTTCATGAAGATCGCCGAAACACCGCCGGAAAAATATCTGCTGACTTTTTTGTCCATCATCATGATATCCGAAAAGTCAGCAGATGCTTTTTCGGCGTTTTTTCTTCTCCTTGGAAGTGTCTGGTATGCATAACGCTTACAAAAAAAAAAACCTTATCTGTTGAAACTACACATCCTTGTTTTATCTGTTATGGAACTTCTGACACTGTAGTCTCTTCGACTGTTCCAAATCCCTACACTGTAAGAAGTTTGGTAACACTTTAATACAAGAATGCTCCAATTCAGCAGACAACACTTAGGATGTTACCTAAAAATTTTGCAGAATATTTCTGTAATGAGCTTTTAAGTGTTAAAACTACGTGTGGCTTACACATAATTTTTCAAGGCGAAGGGTTATTCATCGCTGTCACAATGAAAAGCCATGCCTGAGTCCTCATTTGCGTAAGACCGGTGAAGCGACTGGTTATGCTAAGAAGGCAAAAGCTGGAGCTGCCAAAAACATATTTTTGGCATGCTAAACTGTGCTACGTAACATTTTCACAAAGCTTTATGCAGGCTGCACTTTCACAGTTTCAGCTCAGCTAGCCTAAGTTGCAGTTCCATCATCATTACAGTTTGAAATCTTATTGGACATCCATTGTTAGTCCATCGATTCGCGACTAACCTGCCAGACTATATACTACACATTCTCAAGTCCCTCGCATGCGAAGCAAGAACTATCACCTAATTTCTTTCTCCGCCGACAAAATCGTCTTTCGTTCCAGGCATTACTAGCAAAACTTTTTTTTTTGGGGGGGGGGGCAAGGTATTTACCGACTGGCACCCCCTCCCCCTCAATACGTGACGCCCCTGAGCGGTTGCAGTAAAACTGAATGATTTATCAGACCAGCATTACGCTAATACGGGTAACTGACTAACTTACCTCAAGAAATGGTACACTGAGGCGTCTATCACTCGGAACGGGAGGGCGTACTTCTTCTCGAACAAAATCCGAAGGAAAATGGAATTGGCTCCATTATAGTCCATCTCCGCTATTTTCAAGATGGCAGCCGAGGAGTGAAGAACTGGGATCGAATTTTTGGCGATGACCGACCCGATGATGATAGCCTCTCTGAGTGTACAGTTGCCAGACTGAACGAAAAAAATCAATTGACCGACGAATCATATAGCATATCTGTCATCACATGCAGGAAAATCGTAAACAGCCCTAACGCTGGACACTTTTCCTAGTATTTCATATCCTCTATCTCAACGCAACAGTTCAATAAGCTAGATGACTCTAATATGCATATTCCGTCCATCCTCTTGAAGTTGCATCTGTCGTTATTTCAAAATTTAAAAGTTTGAACTTCTTTTTTATAGTACAAAGATGCTGTGGACCAAATAAAAGAATTGTAACTGCGATACAGCATAGCGTTGGCTCTCCTTTCGCTGTTGTTCGAAAAGTTACCGAAAAACATGTTAACCAATTCCAACGTCGGATATAAAAGTCACCTTCCTTTGCCCAGGACCTCCACGTCTCGGCCCTTGACCGTTTTCCCGCATTCCATCATCTAGGAAGAGATTTTTTCTTAGACCCAGACCCAATTAGTCCCTTTTTTCTATGTTTATTTTTTTTCTTGTGCATTTACTCCATTACTGTAATTTTTACTTTTCTTTCTTTACACTGTGCTATTTCCCTTTTCTTGTCTAGTGCATAAACAAAACTTCATCATCAAAGAGTTAGTCATATCAGATTGTTTGCGATAATTAGAAAATAAATGAAATGGCTGAACATCGTTTTCGATATAGATATTCACGCTTCGGTATAGACATTTGGTCCGATGTATAGATGTCGAATATCGGCCAACACTTACACCAACACAAACTTCCTCCGAATAGCGCTGACGTGCGAAATTAGCCGACTTTTCAATCGATCGACTCACTCATTTGCCATGCTTCCGGAGGTAGTCTTAAAATACAACGTGATGAGAATTTTCGTGAAAAAATTTTCGGCGGGTTTTAGAGCCCTCGCTCCCCAGTAACATTCCATGCACTCCCCCCCCCCGTATCCAAATAAGATGTAACAATCGCGAGGGGTTGGGGGGGGGGGTCTCTCTGCCATGGGCTCGAGGGTGGGGAACCCTGACTACGAAAGAAAATTATGCAGAGAAAACTAGAATAAAACTGGCATCATTCTCCTCTTCGGATTCACTAATCTACTTTTTAGCGTGCTTTCATACCTCCGCCTGGGCAGGAGAGATGTCAGGCGTAGCCTAATACCAAAAGCCAAATTTACACTTCAAGCAAACAGAAAGTTTAGTTGGCACAATTATGGCGCAACGGTATTGTTATATTACATTATACATGTAATTAATCTTGTATGTCCTTTCGGCTGTATTAACAAACAACTTATTATCGTAAGGGGCTGTCAACTACCTTAGAAACATTGTTGGATGCTTGCGGACTGGAATTTCCGGAAACGCTGGAAAAGATTCATACGAACGGGAAGTTTCTAAACATAGGCTTTGTCAAAAGGTGAAAAGACACAAAGGAATTTGAGAACGATGATTTCTAGGACTTGGGTCAAACCAGGAGCAACTATCGATTTTTCAATAGCACAAACCTTCACTAGACATGACACATACCTCGCACAGGGGAATCAGTATCCCCTTAAAGAAGGCACCGGGCTTGAACAAAGCTTTCTTCAATGCTTGGTACAGGTGGAAGTTCAGCTTCTTGTATTCCGCGATGTCGTCTCGGACACGTGGATAGAGAACGAGGTTGAAGAAACGCTGCGCCATCTTTTCTTTAAGATTCGAAGTGAAGATTCGCGTGGCTTGGTACATCGCAGCGGCGCTCCAAGACATTGGGTCTGCAATGGAGAAATGAACCTCAAAGGACGAAGGAAGCGATCAAACTATTGAATTTATTCATTGCGTAAAGGTGAAAGACATAATTTATATTTCACTGCTACAGGTGTACAGTCCTATCCATTCGTGTTTCAGTCTCTATAAAGAAATCCACGGAATTAAGGAATCAACAGAATTATTTTCTCTAATTATCAAACTGAGGACCTCGTGGGAGGGGGAACCATACTGTTCTTGGACACAATGGTCTTCAATGCAAATGTATGCAAGAATAAATGTTTAAGAATAACGATCCCTTGTATATATATATATATATTCTATTGTTGAGTCTCAAAGAGGGCCTGAAGCCTGAAGAGGACCCTTATTAAGAACGGCCATAATACCGCTTGAATAAATCTTAGCTGGCTTCAGCACCATCAAATAACACATCTGACAGATTGGCTAAAGTACGTATCCACACATGACAAGTTGCACATGCGCTTCTTCCACTAGAGGAAATCCCACGCAGAAGAGATTTTGACAAATTCTTCACAATTTCAGTCGCAAGTTTCCTCTGCGAAGATTTAACGCGACACTGGTGTCCTGGACTTACTTCGACTGACCGAAATCCTCAGGGAAACATTTTTCCTATTATTCAAAATTATCCTTGAGTCATTCATTAGTATCCCTTCAGCCCAAGCTGACTGCGAACCATATTTAAACTACATAACGAACGAAGATAAATGTTTCAAAATTTCTCTTCTGAATATTATTTTAATCTCCAAGTTAAAGTGAGTGCAGATACAGCCTGCCGCGTGTAGGTGCGCGTTTTAAGTCACGCAAGTAGGCTACACCGTCAGATCCTTGTGTTAAACGTCATTAGAACATATCTGTTATGACCCTTTTAAGTGCTGTGTTTCGAGACAAACTTCTGTTATGACCCGAGACGAAAATGGAAACTTCTGTTATGACCCGAGACGAAAATGAACACTTATGACCCAGTTTTATGTCGCACGAAAAGATAACATGTAACAGTGCCATAACATATATATTCTCTTAACGTTTAACACAAGGATGTGCAAAAATGTTTCATCCGTTATCAAGCTTCTGACAGTGTCAAAGTGAGATATGAGATTCTGTGGTAAGTTTGGCCGCAATAGGGGAAATAGATTACCGTGTGTCGGAAGAGACTTCTTGGCTTAGACACTTTTTTTCAGCTTTTTATGCCCCTCTGTTGGCTTACTCGGTATCTGCTGAACTGCGCACCTAGTTTAATCCTATCAGACCAGGGACCCATAAATTTCCTTTAGAGGGGGCCTGTCAATAAGAGATTTATGATGCTATCTTGAGCGCACGGAATGTAGTTCGAGAAATACCAACGGTCCAATGACATTCAAGACCAGATAGACGAAATTTGGGATTGGCTGCTGGCGCCTTGAGGGAGGAGTCTCTTTGGCGCGCACGTCCAATGAGGCAAACAAGAATGCCGATCGACTCAAGCGGGGATTTTTGGAAACTGGATTTGGTTCGGTCATCATATCAATATAGAAGCACAGGAAATGAAAGGCCCCCTGTAAGGAAATTTATGGGTCCCTGATAAGACGAACAATTAGGGTCCGAAGAAGAAGACTGCCACCCACGCCTGTTCAGCAATGCCGTACAAGAAAGCCCGATAGTTCACTACTCTATGGCTCATATGGATTGACCTTACCTGGCTTGTTTATCCCTTTCGTAGCATAGGCCTACTTGAAAGAAAACTACAAACTTGGCGACTGGATTTTGGTACGTGTTTGTGCACGTGATGGATGGAGAGAGCATGCATACTCGATATCTGTACGGACTTAAAGTTTAACTGGAATGCCAGCTTATTTGTGTATATTCTTTTTAATTAAACTGAATTATTTTGATTCGCTTGAGGGATTTTCAATTTTTCAAGAATAGACTCTAGTAGCGACATTGAGAATATGGACGGCTTCCCGACAAGACTGGCTCCACAGACAAACCGCTAACTTTAAACAAGAGAACAAATGTGATTATTTTGGCCTTTCATCTGATCGATGTCGAGTTTCATAGCTCAGGAATCAAGGATCAGACGTTGTAGATATCAGAAGGTATTGGACATTGCAAATACCAGACTGACAATCTGACATTTCTAGTGGTCTTCTGATTTGTACATATATTTTCTGGGAATCGTTTGACATTGCAGTTGTTAAATATTCAAGGATAGAGGTATAAGCACAGATAGTGTTGTAAAATTACCGTAAAATAAAAACTCGGTAAGTAAAATTGTTAAAATTGGTAAAATAAGGTAAAATTGGTAAAATAAGGTAAAATTCGTAAAATAAGGTATTCCATGGGAAATAAAGGGTAAAACTGACGTTTTATAGTAGCTCACATGATTCAGACGTGGATCGAGACAAGTTAAATATTTATTTGCAGCTGGTGCAATTGACTTCGATGAACTTCATAGAATTAACTTTTCCATTTAGTACTGAATACAAATAGGAAGAGTGACATTAACACTTTGATCAAAGTAATAAAGTAATAAAATGGCTCAAGGTGACTTGAGCAGAAAATCAGAAATGCCTAACTGTTCCGTGCTCTTCTTATTACCCCCCCCCCAGCTAAAAAAAACTTGCTGTCGGAGTCGACAACCACATAAACCAGTTGCTCCTATAATGCTTTAGGTCCAGGACTTTCAGTAGTGGCCTAACGAAAGGTAGCCTAAAGAATATTTGCCTAATCTCTGTGCATTATTTCCTTATCTTTGGACGTGGACTTTACGGCAATGCCTGCATACTCCAAGTAGCAGACTAAAGCACTAATTAGGCTACACTCAAATAAAAATGCAACAAAGCACTTGCCCGTAAAATGTATCATGGGTGGTTCCCAAAATCACCACGATCTTTTTGCCCACTCTCACAATGTCCACGCTCAGAATGCCCACGATCAAAATGCCCACGGTTCAAAACGCCCACGATCAAAATGCCCACGATTAAAATGCCCACGACTCAAAATGCCTACGACTCAAAATGCCGGCGGCCTAAAATGCCGACAGTTTCAGATGCCGACAGTTCAAAGTGGTCACAGGGGAGGGTAATATCCGAAACTAGGCAATCACGCCTAGTTTACAATGCCGACGGCCGAAACTGTCCACAGGGGAGGCCAAAATTATGCTGGGACAGCGGACTACAAGATTATAAGGGATAGGATTAACCACGTTAACGGTTTCAAAAGGAATTATTCTTTGTTTCTTGATCAGTTCAGAATTGTTTGCGTTTAAGTAAAGCAATGTCGTGTAAAATTGTGCCAACCCAGAAAGCAAAACCAGGAGATCCAAATCCACCATAGTTAACTTGCATCACGAAGGTAAGAATGATTCCTTGATTAAAAATAGCAGTTTTGGGATCGCTGTTTGGGACTCAAATGCCCACGAAATGCTGGTGGCCTAAAATGCCGACAGTTCAAAGTGGTCACAGGGGAGGCTAATATCGTCCTAGTTTACAATGCCGACGGCCGAAACTGTCCACAGGGGAGGCAAAAATTATCCTGGGACAGCGGACTACGAGATTATAAGGGATAGGATACAAATGTTTCTTGTAAATATTTAACCAGTTTTATATGTAATTGAGATTATACAAGTTCACATTCTGATAGTCGGTCTCTACTCCTCCCGCCACTCAATCACGCCTAATTACGGACTGAAATCCTCAAATTTATCCAATCGTGGGCATTTTGAGTCGTGGGCATTTTGAGTCGTGGGCACTTTGAGTCGTGGGCATTTTGAGCCGTGTGCATTTTGAGTCGTGGGCGTTTTGAGTAGTGGGCATTTTGAGTCGTGGGCATTTTGAGTTGTTGACATTTTTAGTGGGCATTTTGAGTCGTGGGCATTATGATCGTGGGCATTTTGAGTGTTAGCCTGTATCATAGCGGACCTGCACAATTGGTACTACTGTCACTTTCTTCCAAATTCCACCCTTCCATTCACGGTGTTGTCCCTTTAAAATAAGAAGTCAGACTCATGTTTTGCTTTCTGATGCCGCCCTGGTCCCTGGAGTCCCTGAGTGGTTTTTGCGGCACAAAGTAAAGATGCCAGTGAAATATGGGTAAATTACGTAAATTGATATCTGGAAACCTGTTTCCTAGTCCTCCCTGGAGGCCCAGGGTGGTTTTGCCCGTCGAGACGTATAAAGATGGCAGTAAAATACGGGTAAATTACGTAAAATACCGGTATTTTACGTAAAATAACGGTAAAATACGTAAATTACGTAAAATAGTAAAATTGGTAAAAATATGTAAAATACCAATTTTACGGGGGTCCGTATAATTACCAATTTTACCGTTTACAACACTAAGCACAGAGAGTTAGGCTGCCACGAATCCGAAAGGGAAAATTCACAGTATGAAAATCAACAATTTGTGAAGAACGAGTATCGCATTTTTATCAGGTTTCCAAGCCTATTTAAAGGACCCCTCTTGCTTATTCTGCCTTTTATAATATATCTAGCTCCCATACAGAATTATAAACTTCCAAAATACCCACCTTTCTCCATTGTTTCGTTTTGTGCCTAAGAAACTTTAGCGCTTTTTTGGCCTTGCCGAGTTTCACCCGTCACACAACGAAACGTTTGCCGTGATCTTTAACGTCCGCTGACAACTCTTTCACACATAAGGATCTGATAGCTTCTGTTTATTACTTCTTTTATTTGCTTAGTTTTCCCACTTTTTAACCACGGCGCGTTCAGTTTTCAAATGTTTTGCGCCCAGCCGCCGCGTCAGACAGCAGGAAGGCTGGACATAGTCGACAAGCGCTAACAAGAATATTACTAATTTCAGGTGGAAAGTAATGGTATTTTCGAACATGTTTTTTTCGGATCCATGTCATAGGGAAAAGATCATTTCTAGTAAGAGTTGTGCTGTAAGTGAACTAGTGATGGGTGACTAGACTGACTTATCTCGGCCCACTTCGGTTAAACATTTAATGACAATCCTCACCTGTGATATATAGAATCTGTTCCCAGTTCTGGAGGTTGGGTATGATCTTGAAAGCCTTTGGCAGTTTACCACTCCTGTACCTCTGCAGAACCACCTTGACCTGTTCGTACATCTTAACCACACGTTCATCGATGTCCTGCAAGAACAAAGGAAGAACACTGTATTTATTTTGTTTTTACGTTACTGGGATCAGGCAATTTTCGAACTAGAAGGAACGGGGTGGGGTGGATAAAAGGGATGTCCGACTAAGTTTACTAGAAAGCCGGTACAGGGGTCAAAATCTATTACGATTCAGGAAATTCTATCGAAGCCTGGAACGGAAAATAGAATACATGGAAGAGAATAAGTGTCTTCAGCAGCATAAGGAAGACACATATAAAGCTGCGTTCGATTTGAGTCCTCCTTGTCTCGGTCTTGTCTTCTTGTTACTGCCTTGTCACGGTTTAAATCCGTTCTATTTAGCCTTGTCAGGTGAATGACTCAGCGGACAAGCATCACAAATAAAACGCAGTTGAGAAATCTACCTGAGACAGGACCGAAACTTGCTCCGATATCATGTCATCATTCACGGCGTCCTGTCTGACAGGATGCTGACAATTGTCAGCTGACAGGACAAACAAGACCAAAGGTTCCGATGGGATCCCAAAATTTCAATATTTGATCCAGACAATTAGGTTTTGTCTTCGCCAGATCCAGTCTTCGCCAGGCCAAACAGCTAATCATTAAGAAATCCAAGCTCAGATATGGATTCAGCATGTGCGTTTACCTCTATAAGCCGATCGAAAAGATCCTAGCTTACTTCTGTGAATTTTGCTGTTTTGGCGAAATTCAAGAACTACTTGTCCGGCGAAAAACTAAAGCTCAAAAACAGATTCAGCGTATATCCAACATTTAATCAATTTCAAATACAACTTTAACTTCTAACACATTTTCCGGTTTCAGCCGGATTCCGGACGAACTATATTTCCGGCTAAAGAGTGATTGTCATATACGGATTCTCCATCTCCTCTTACCCCTAAATCTATCGTCTAATCAACTTCAAATAAAACTTTTACTTTTAACAAATTTTCCGGTTTTGGCCGGATTCCGGGCGAACTACTTGTCCGGCGATAAAATGGTTTTCGTATTCTTGTTCAGCATGCCTTCTTACCCCTACATCACACATCTAATCAACTTCAGATAAAACTTTAGCTTCTAACAACTTTTCGGTCTTGGCCGGATTCCGGGCGAACTAATTGTCCGGCGAGAAAATGGTTTTGATATTCGTGTTCAGCATGGTTTCTTACCCCAAAATCAAACATCTAATCAATTTCAAATAAAACTTTTACTTTTAACAAACTTTCCGGGTTTCGGCCGGATTCCGGGCGAACTACTTGTCCGGCGCGAAAATGGTTTTCATATTCGTGTTCAGCATGTCTTCTTACCCCATAATCGACTATCACATTAGCTGTTTAAAAATATTTTGCTTGTCCCTTAATCTGAACCCCCTCCCCCACCCCTAAATGTAAGCCTACAGGGCCCATCTACGAACTCGACCTTACTCTTGACCCAAAGAATGCTCACACCAAGTTTCATCAAAATATCTCATTCCCTTCGAGAGTTATCGTGCTCACAGACGGACGGACGGACGGACGGACAGACAGACAACTTTTGCGATGTCATAGGTATCCGTCACTAACGTTTTGGGATCCCAATAAAACGGCAATAAGCGGAAAAGGCAGTTAAATAAAACGGCATTTGGCTGACAGGACTGAGACATGACCGAGACAAGGGTAAATCGAACGCGGCTTAAGATAAATAATTCAAGAGGCTAATACTGTACAGGCTAAATTTCTTGTTAATATTAGTAGTTATCTAGGCACTTATACCACAGCAAATATTTTTACCACGGCATTTACATACCACGGCATTTATATACCACGGCATTTGTATACCACGGCATTTACGATTCTATGATACCACGGCGTTTGTAGGGGGCTACGATACAGAGGCACCTTATGGGAAAGGGTACACCTTACTGTAGCGGTAGAGAAAAATAATAACGTAGCGGGGAGGCGGTCTATTGGGGGTCTTTACCTTCGGTGGTAGAACTATATACAACACAGGTTGAGATATAATGAATGTTTATTTTACCTTAAACGGCGTTACTAATTCCACTCTAAATCCTAAGCCTGATATCGCTTACTAATAATCCTCCATGTATGTCGACATCTGCTCTTCAGTTGCACTTTAACTGGAATCGCTCTAACACTCGATACTGGAGACGAAGACGAAGACTAACGCTGACGAGTAGATAACACTGACGAATAACTCACTTGCGAGGAACTAACTATCGAAGGACTAACTCTTGAAGAACTAACTGTCGAAGAACTAACTGTTGAAGAACTCACTTTCGAAGAACTAACTCGTGCGAGTCCCAACTCTTGGCTTTTATAACTTTCATTGATCCCGGTTAGGGAATTAGCGATCTTGCTAAATACTTGCAATCTTGTTAAAGCTTGTGCCAATATTGCTTACTCTGAGTCTGAATATATTTAGCGATCTTGCTAAATATTCGCAAGATTGCTAACATTTGCAATCTTGCTGAAACTTGTGCCAATATTGCTTACTCTGAGTCTGAAGATATTTAGCGATCTTGCTAAATCCGCGAGACCATAAATCTAGCACTCGTCATCTAAATCTTACTCGTGGTGCCGTATGCCGAGGGAGTTGTGACTCGCAGGTCATTAAATATTAGTGTTACGATCATCCGTTACATTACTATGCTACAGGATCTTAGGGTGGGTTACACTTGGGTGATTAAATGGTTCCCGGTGTGCCCCTTCTAGTATATGGTACTAATGAATTACCCATGTCTCCCCCCCCCTTCTAGTATATGGTAGTAGGGGATTATCCTTCTGTTATATATTATAGTTAAACTAATTAGTGTGATGGTAAGAATATAACTAAACTAGTTGCTACGATGATACAAAATATGATGGGTTTGCACAGATGGTGATGAAATGTTTGCTATTCCTACGGACCGGTTTCTTTGTGTCGCTTGGACTTTGCACAGATGGTGATGAAATGTCTGCTATTAGGTTATCACAAGTTTCGTTTTTTCTACCTTGAGCGGCTTTGAGCCCTTGCCAAGAAGGGCCGAAATATAGCTCCAATAAATTTCAGCTGACTTATCCGATTCGCACTGTCAAATATGATTCGCAGTCAGCTTGGGCTGAAGGAATTTTTAGGCTGGCACCGCAACATTAAGGTGGACAGATACAGCGGCACCTTATGGGATAGACCACGCTCTGTTAGGCTAGGCTGACTAAACTCGGTCAGGTTACTAGGATATTGGCTAAGGCCCCCCCCTCCTCCATTCTTCTATATGGTACTAAGGGATATTATAAAGGGATTCCCCATGTGTCCCTTCCCCCTTCTGCTATATGATATTATTAAGGGATTGCCCATCTCTCCCTTCCCCCCATTCTTTTATCTGGTACTAAGGTATTCCCCATGTCTCCCCACCCCCCCATTCTGCTATATAGTACTAATGGATATTATTAAAGAGATGACCTTAGGGCAAGAGTATTGATTAAGGGACCAACCTCCCTCCCACACAATTCTGATTATTATTTTTAAACTTTTTTTTTAACTTTTTTGCCAACTTTTTTTTCCAACTTTTTTTCCAATTTTATTTTTTAAACTTTTTTTTCAACTTACCTTTTTTTTAACTTTTTCCAAATTTGTTTTTCAACTTTTTTCTTTCATATATTTTTTTCTTACTCCACTTTTTTTCAACTTGTTTTAAATTTTGTATATAATTGTCTTATGTTTCTTAAATCATTTTTTTTTAGAACATGTTTTCAGTTATTTTCTATTTTCTGCACTGCTTGTAATGTTTAACGTAAATCATATGCTTTTGCTTTTACATTTTCTTTCCGACATGGTGAATCTTGTCGTGCGTACGAGATGGTGTATGATGAAAAGGATTTATACACACTAGGCGTAAACACATTTTAAGTGTGGAAAATGAATCGATGATAATTTGAGAGGTTCGAGAGATTAACAAGATGGACTTGTCATGAAATGTACTGGGATATGCACAAGACAGATATATATGCACAAGACAGATACCATATAAAGAGCAAGGATTATTAAGATGCGGTATAATTAGCATGTCTATTGTTTTACGGTAAAAAAGGAATTGGTGGCAATTTGAGAGATTAACAAGACGGATTTGTCTTGAAATTTAGCGGGATATATGTACACACATAACAGATGACGTACAAAGAGCAGGCCTTATCAAGATGCGGTATAATTAGCATATCTATTGTTTAAGGGTGAAAATGGAATTGGTGATGATTTGAGAGATTCGATAGACTTGCAAGATTGACTTTTCATGAAATGTAGTGAGTAAGGTTATAGATACACGAAACAGATGCAGCGTAATGGGTATGTTTTATTTAGATGAGTATCATTTAGCCTATCTATAGTTTAAGGGTGATAACGAATTTGTGCTAATTTGAGAGATTAGCAAGATGGACTTTTTCTCTATTGATGAAGAGTGAAAAGGGAACTGGTGAAGATTTGAGAGATTCGATAGATTTGCAAGATGAACTTGTCATGAAATGTAGTGGGATAGACTATAGATATACGAAATAGATGAAGTGTAATGAGTATGTTTTATTTAGATGAGTATCATTATGCGTATCTATAGTTTAAGGGTGATGACGAATTGGTGATGATTTGAGAGGTTCGATAGATTTGCAACAGTGACTTGACATGAAATTTAGTGGGATAGCCTATAGATAGACGAAACAGATGAAGTATGACGAGTATGTTTTATTTAGATGAACAACATTAAGCGTATCTATAGTTTAAGAATGATAATGAATCGGTGGTAATTTGAGAGATTAGCAAGATGGGCTTGGCTCCTATTCTTTAAGGATGAAAAAGGAACTGGCGATGATTTGAGAGATTCGATTGATTTGCAAGATTGACGTACCATGAAATTTAGTGGGATAGTCTATAGATAAACGAAACAGATTGTATATAAAGAGTATGTTATATTTAGATTAACAACATTAAGCATAGCTATAGTTTGAGAATGAATACGAACAATGATACTTTGAGAGATTAGCAAGACAGACTTATCTTGAAATGCAGCGGGATATATATATATACATACATAGCAGATTGCCATATTAAAATCAAGGTTTAATTAGATGATACACAACAAACATAACTATTTTTCTTAGGGATGGAGGGGTGGTGAAAGAGGAACTGTCACAACTTCAGACAGGAGAGGACTCGATGCAACACAAATTTTTGGATGGGATAGACCTTAGGTACAAGAACAGATGGTGTAATTAAGAGCCTCAGGACATTAGTCAGTCATTGATGTAGTAGTTTAAAGCATTAGAGGTATAACTAGGGCCCTAAGTCAGTAGTGAATCATTGCTGTGGTAACTTAAGATATGAGAGAAGAGATATCGATACAAGGCAGACTTGTTACGAAATGTAGCGGGATAAAGATATAGAATCATATTACATATAAAGAGTAGGATTTATTTGGATGAGTCACCCTAAGAGTATCTATTTTTCATGGGGACCGAGGGATGGTGAAAAAGGAATTGTTGACAATTTCAGACAAGAAAGGATTCGACGCAAGACGAGCTTTTTGAGGGATAGGCTATAGGTTCGAAAACAGATAAAATAATTAATAACCTTGGGCACTAGAGAACCATTGCTATGTGTTTTCAAAGAGCATAAATGACAGGGGACTTCAAGGCGGTGATACAACCGGGAGACTTAATGGACCCAGGAATAGGTTAATCACAATCATACAAGCAAGATAACACTCATTTGACTAGAACGATATTAAGTGGCGGAAGAAGACAAGTCTGATTAATGGAAGGTGATGGGGAGACTGCGAGAAGAGTTAAAAATTGAAAATCCTGAAAATCCTAAATGCTAAATTCATAGATGGAAACTAAAAACCCTAAAAATAAAAATCCAATTCGGAAAATCCTAAAAATCGAGATCCCAAATACGGAAAATCCTAAAAATGGAAATCCCAAATACGGAAAATCCTAAAAATAGAAATCCCAAATACGGAAAATCCTAAAAATGGAAATCACAAATACGAAAAACCTAAAAATCCTAAATGCTAAAATTTAAAGGCGAAAACTACAAATCTTAAAAAGTAAAAAATCTAATCTGAAACTCCCAAATGCTAAAAACTAAAAAACGATTGTATGTTTGATTCCTTTCCGCAGTGTTGACCCAGAAGGTAGTCTGAAGAGGATCCTTGACAATAATAAGAAATGAGAAGAGATAAGACAGGTATTGGATCAAGAAGATATGTTGGGAAGGCTAGAGCTATATTAGCAAACGGTGTAATGAATAATCTTAACTTACTTGTGAGTAATTGCTCAATGTTTTCAAAGAGTATAGAATGAACGAGGGTCCGAGGGGAGTGATAGAGCTCAAGAATGTATGGGTTCACGAATAGTTTGTAAGAATGTATTGAGGAAAAGTTGAGGTTTTTATTAGGACGGACAGCATGTCGACTCTGCTTGGAAATTTTTTAGCGAAAAAACAAAAAAGGTTTAATGTTATCTTTTTACTGTAAGCAAGGTTTTTTTTGTTTTTTTTTATCTCGGACAGTACTCTCTGGAGCTGCTCTTCTGGATCAAGGATCGAAGACCGAAAATCCTAAGTCAGGATTGTTGATATTAAGAAGTCCAACAAACATTTCACAATACCTTTGGCTTCGCAATTTTGTTCTTCTGTCCAATCAGTTGTTAGAACGAGAACTCTCCAAGTCATCAAGATTAAGTGCTCTACCATAATGTGAGTGTTGTTTGGAAAAATATCAGAATTTCGCAGGATCAAACCGTCTATATCAAGAAAACCGACAAGATTTGTTTGAACCCAACCAGAAACTTTTACATTGCTGAGACACGCCATATAGTTTGTATGCCTAAGAAATTCGCACTATAGTTAAAATATAATTTCATTGTCAACCTATGAATTAGTATTATCTCTGAATGTAAGCGAGACCAACTTCATGCGCACCCCACTCAGTATGCTTACGATTCGTATTGATATGGAGTAAGCAAAAAGACAAGTGGGTTTACTCGTAAGAATTTACTGTTGTTGTTTTTTTCAGTCCAGACTCTTAGGTACAATTTATTTTACATTTTCTAGATTTCAAATGATTCTCTTATCAAGCAAAAACAAAAAATTAAACAAGAAACAGTAAATAACAAGAGCTGTAAGCTCATATGGCACTTGCATGGGTTGAGATGTAGTGTTTGATCAAACGTACTTTTAAGGTTACCTTTGCGGTTCAGATGCGCACTTTAAGGGAGCTAGAGAAAAAGTACTTTGTTTTAGAACTTGTCTGTAATGATACGCACTTTATAGGCAATAGAAATTCATCTGTAAGAAAAACTATTGAGACAAAACTATCACAGGCCCTTAGGGATCATTGATATATACCGTTTGGTAAAAAGTATTTTTTTTTCACTTTTCGGTTAAAATGTGCACTTTAAGGGTGATAGATAAATTTTTAAGCAAAACCCTTGCGGCACAAATGATCATGGGTTGAGATGTATCGTTTGATGAAAAAAAGTAGTTTTCGACCTTGCGATTCAGATGCGCACTTTCAGGGAGCTAAAACTTCATTTGTAAGCAAAACCCTTGAGGCAAAAATGATAATGTGCTCATGGGGATCATGAAAATGTATAATTTGCTTAAAAGTATTTTTCTAAATTTGCGGTCAAGATTGGTACTTTAAGGAATGTCGGATTTGGAAAGTGGCGATTTCTCAGCCAATCTTGTCGAATCTCTAATATTCCAGCCCAGTTCGATCGTCCTAGCACATCTGGAAGTACCTTAAATCGCGATCACCGGAATTCCGGACCCCCCCCCCTCAAGCTCCCCCACAGTCGACGGAGCCAATCCGGTTCTGTAAGTGATTTATCCAGAGCATCTCTTTATTATTCCCACAAAGTTCGATCCCGATCTCCCCAGTCTGAGCCGGTCACGTATTTTCTCCCCCCCCCCCCATTGTTGTCGAATCCGGTCCGGACATGACAAAGATCACCAGAGACATGTCCTCTGATCAATTATCAAATTTCACTCAAATCCGATCAACCGTTCCAAAGTTACGCATGACTCAGTATTCCGGATTCCCCCTCCCGCTACTCCCCCCACCACTATCGGATCATGTAAATTTTTATTTATAAGTCAGTTTGATCGGGTCCCTGATTCGCCTCCCAAGTTTCGTCGTGAAAATCCCCAAAACCGCCATTGCCGGAATTCCGGGAAAATCCCCTCCACCCCCCCCCCCCCTAGTGACCGGATCCAGTCCAAATGTATAAAGGATTTATCTGGAGCAGATGCTTGTTCTTCCCAGCAAGTTTCACTCCGATCCCTCCATTCTAACCGTTTCTCGAGATTTCCGGTCTCCCCCCCCCAACTCCCCCATAGCTGTCGAAATCCGGTCCGGACTTCAAACGGGACATCAGAGTTATGCCATTTATTCAGTTATTAAGTTTCATTCCAATCCGATCATCCGTTCGAAAGTTACACACTACTCCACTTTTCCGGATTCCCCAGCCCTCCACTCCCCCCCAGGTGGTCGGATTGGGAAACTGATTATTTCCAGGCTAGTCCGGTCGGGTCCCTGATGCTCCTGCCAAGTTTCATCGTCCTAGCACATCTGGAAGTACCCCAACTCGAAAAAGTGTGACAAAAACTACTTAATTCTCAGAATTCCCCGGCCCACCACTCCCCCCCAGATGGTCGGATCGGGAAACTGATTATTTCCAGGTTAGTTTGGTCGGGTCCCTGATTTTCCTGCCAAGTTTCATCGTCCTAACACATCTGGAAGTACCCTAACTCGAACATGTGGGACAAAAAAATTCGGACAGACCGACCGACCGACCGACCGACAGACCGACCGACGGACGGAATTGCGATCGGTATATGGCACTTGAGCCAGAGGCTGCAAGTGCCATAAAAACCCGGATAAAAAAGGAGTAAGTTTGAAAAAAAAAAATTAAAAAAGAAACCATAAGAGAAGGTTACAAAAATTAGGAAGTTGAGGAAGAGGGGATCAGGACTTGAAAGAAAACGGGAAAGTTAAATATCTAACCCCCCCCCCTTCAAGTACTGTAAAGCAGGTTCGGTCGTCGCGGAAGCAATTCTCTGCTTGAAAGTGTAAAGAAATTCCAATCTGACACACTAGAATACCTTAATATAGAGAAACTCTTTCACAATAATATCGAACACAACTTCATTAACGAGAAACAAAATGTTTATCTTCTTTTCAGAAAAAATCTGATTTCTTATTTTACGGAAAATACAAAGTTTAACAATGTTAGACAGACTGCGGAGACAATGCAATCTTTGCAAATTCAATAGTTTCCGAGAATCCATCAGTTTAAAGTCGATATACAAACATGAATCTCATACTTCCAACATTTATCTTCAGATCATGTTTCAATAAAACCCACAATATGATGCGAGCCACCATCAGGGTGAATAAAGGAAATACAATATCCAAAAAATGTATCAAACATTAACTGCTTACGATTCCATGTCTAAGAATTACAAATATACCATCAAGATGTATTTGCTGCACACGGAGAAGATTTAGGAATGTCGACATCACTTAATCATTTCCAATCAGTGACAGTTGTTGATTAATGGGAGGGGAGTGTAGAGACTCTGTGCCTTGCATCTGAAGGAAGTGAATATACTAGCAGCTTGGTTATATTACTTTGCTACTTCGGTGGAAGGAGCTGACAGGAGTCTAATAATATAGATCAAAGCCGTGTTTAAGCAGAAACAGTATACTTTGAGACATTCTTTACGATTACTACGTCAAAACAAATATCCACATAGTTCGGTAGCTATGATTAGCTTAATGATGAATCAGCAAACGACATTAAAGTTGGATTATGACAGGAATAACAAGAAATGAGTTTTGGACCATGAAGCGGGTTTTCGAAGATCCGCAGGAGTCTCCCGAGACTCGAGTTAACTGACCACCAATCTGGCTCGCTTGGGAAGAGCTCGGATAAACCACAAGATATTCTAAATAACTACATCATTTTTGTTTTGTTTTAATTTTAGTTGAGTTTAAGTTTTTGATACCACCGCAAAATCATTGAATACGAATTTCAAATGAATGAAATTATTAATTTAAGATATGAAATCTCATTTTTGTTTTATGATTCATCCAGAATCACTATTCACGGTTTTCCACCATACCATTTTTCCAAGATTTGGATGAAACCATTTTATTTTGTTTATTACAATAGCATTGTTTGTTTATTGATTATTGATCAAACTTGTCTAGTCCATGCGAAAATAATTTTCGAAACGCGCTAAGATACTGAGATTAGATAAACCCAGTTAGATAGTATATCTAACATTCAAAGATATCTTAGTTGAGAATACAAGAAAATATATCAAAGAATAGTAAAATACTTAAGTGTTCTGTCAAAGTCATTTTTTTATTTTATCAATTACATAATAGTTTGGAGGAAGATAAAGTCTTACAACAACAAAAGATCACATGCACAAAGTTAGACATACAAATAGTAATCCCAACTAACAGTCAGAGAGAGAATCTACGATTCACGTACAAACGACAATATTATAGCTCTGTTTCCTTTAACCTTCACCCATGCACTGGAATCCTAAGATTAACTATTGCTCAGAAAACCCCTTCTTCTTAGACAACTTACAATCATCATAATTTCCTAATTTATCAAACTAACTGTGCATTCTAGAGTCTGATAGTGTGATTATCTACATTTTAATTAAAAGATTACGATCAGTTTAATTTTAAGTAAATGCTGAT
Source organism: Branchinecta lindahli (assembly GCA_023053555.1). Lineage (NCBI taxonomy): Eukaryota > Metazoa > Arthropoda > Branchiopoda > Anostraca > Branchinectidae > Branchinecta > Branchinecta lindahli. The sequence goes on from JAKZAO010000006.1 coordinate 23,999,686, forward strand.
GTCTATTTACCTAAGAATTAATTTATTTGTTTGTTTAACCAGTATAATTCCCTTTAATACACAGCAAAGAAGAAATTAGAGTTATGATAACAGACAGATAGGGTAGGTTAAGCCCATCCAAGCTACCTTTGGACGTCTAGGTTATCACCACGTAAGCTAGCTTCTGATGAATTTCCTAAGTTAGCTTAGGGTAGGTTAGAAGTACAATTGCACTCCAAGTATAGTCTAAGTCAACCTAGAAAATAGGGGATAGCCTAGTCTAAGCTAGTCTAGTCTAAGCTAACCTAGTCTAAGCTAACCTAGTCTAAGCTAACATAGTTTAAGCTAACATAGTCTAAGCTAACATAGTCTAAGCTAACATAGTCTAAGCTTGGAGTGCAATTGTGCACTCCAAGTATAGTCTAAGCCAACCTAGAAAATAGGGGTAGCCTAGTCTAAGCTAGTCTAGTCTAAGCTAACCTAGTCTAAGCTAACCTAGTCTAAGCTAACATAGTTTAAGCTAACATAGTCTAAGCTAACATAGTCTAAGCTAACATAGTCTCAGCTAGGAGTGCAATTGTACTTCTAACCTACCCTAAGCTAACTTAGGAAATTCATCAGAAGCTAGCTTACGTGGTGATAACCTAGACGTCCAAAGGTAACTTGGATGGGCTTAACCTACCCTATCTGTCTGTTATCATAACCCTAATTTCTTCTTTGCTGTGTATTAAAGGGAATTATACTGGTTAAACAAAAAAATAAATTAATTCTTAGGTAAATAGACATCAGCATTTACTTAAAATTAAACTGATCGTAATCTTTTAATTAAAATGTACAAAATCACACTATCAGACTCTAGAATGCACAGTTAGTTTGATAAATTAGGAAAGTATGATGATTGTAAGTTGTCTAAGAAGAAGGGGTTTTCTGAGCAATAGTTAATCTTAGGATTCCAGTGCATGGATGAAGGTTAAAGGAAACAGAGCTATAATATTGTCGTTTGTACGTGAATCGTAGATTCTCTCTCTGACTGTTAGTTGGGATTACTATTTGTATGTCTAACTTTGTGCATGTGATCTTTTGTTGTTGTAAGACTTTATCTTCCTCCAAACTATTATGTAATTGATAAAATAAAAAAATGACTTTGACAGAACACTTAAGTATTTTACTATTCTTTGATATATTTTCTTGTATTCTCAACTAAGATATCTTTGAATGTTAGATCTACTATCTAACTGGGTTTATCTAATCTCAGTATCTTAGCGCGTTTCGAAAATTATTTTCGCATGGACTAGACAAGATTGATCAGTAATCAATAGACAAACAATGCTATTGTAATAAACAAAAAAAAATGGTTTCATCCAAATCTTGGAAAAATGGTATGGGGGAAAACCTGAATAGTGATTCTGGATGAATCATAAAACAAAAATGAGATTTCATATCTTAAATCAATAATTTCATTCATTTGAAATTCGTATTCAATGATTTTGCGGTGGTATCAAAAACTTAAACTCAACTAAAATTAAAACAAAACAAAAATGATGTAGTTATTTAGAATATCTTGTGGTTTATTCGAGCTCTTCCCAAGCGAGCCAGATTGGTGGTCAGTTAACTCGAGTCTCGGGAGACTCCTGCGGATCTTCGAAAACCCGCTTCATGGTCCAAAACTCATTTCTTGTTATTCCTGTCATAATCCAACTTTAATGTCGTTTGCTGATTCATCATTAAGCTATTCATAGCTACCGAACTATGTGGATATTTGTTTTGACGTAGTAATCGTAAAGAATGTCTCAAAGTATACTGTTTCTGCTTAAACACGGCTTTGATCTATATTATTAGACTCCTGTCAGCTCCTTCCACCGAAGTAGCAAAGTAATATAACCAAGCTGCTAGTATATTCACTTCCTTCAGATGCAAGGCACAGAGTCTCTACACCTACTCCCCTCCCATTAATCAACAACTGTCACTGATTGGAAATGATTAAGTGATGTCGACATTCCTAAATCTTCTCCGTGTGCAGCAAATACATCTTGATGGTATATTTGTAATTCTTAGACATGGAATCGTAAGCAGTTAATGTTTGATACATTTTTTGGATATTTTATTTCCTTTATTCACCCTGATGGTGGCTCGCATCATATTGTGGGTTTTATTGAAACATGATCTGAAGATAAATGTTGGAAGTATGAGATTCATGTTTGTATATCGACTTTAAACTGATGGATTCTCGGAAACTATTGAATTTGCAAAGATTGCATTGTCTCCGCAGTCTGTCTAACATTGTTAAACTTTGTATTTTCCGTAAAATAAGAAATCAGATTTTTTCTGAAAAGAAGATAAACATTTTGTTTCTCGTTAATGAAGTTGTGTTCGATATTATTGTGAAAGAGTTTCTCTATATTAAGGTATTCTAGTGTGTCAGATTGGAATTTCTTTACACTTTCAAGCAGAGAATTGCTTCCGCGACGACCGAACCTGCTTTACAGCACTTGAAGGGGGGGGGGGGGGGGTAGATATTTAACTTTCCCATTTTCTTTCAAGTCCTGATCCCCTCTTCCTCAACTTCCTAATTTTTGTAACCTTCTTTTATGGTTTCTTTTTTAAACTTTTTTTTTCAAACTTACTCCTTTTTTATCCGGGTTTTTATTTACTGTTTCTTGTTTAATTTTTTGTTTTTGCTTGATAAGAGAATCATTTGAAATCTAGAAAATGTAAAATAAATTGTACCTAAGAGTCTGGACTGAAAAAAACAACAACAGTAAATTCTTACGAGTAAACCCACTTGTCTTTTTGCTTACTCCAAATCAATACGAATCGTAAGCATACTGAGTGGGGTGCGCATGAAGTTGGTCTCGCTTACATTCAGAGATAATACTAATTCATAGGTTGACAATGAAATTATATTTTAACTATAGTGCGAATTTCTTAGGCATACAAACTATATGGCGTGTCTCAGCAATGTAAAAGTTTCTGGTTGGGTTCAAACAAATCTTGTCGGTTTTCTTGATACAGACGGTTTGATCCTGCGAAATTCTGATATTTTTCCAAAGAACACTCACATTATGGTAGAGCACTTAATCTTGATGACTTGGAGAGTTCTCGTTCTAACAACTGATTGGACAGAAGAACAAAATTGCGAAGCCAAAGGTATTGTGAAATGTTTGTTGGACTTCTTAATGTCAACAATCCTGACTTAGGATTTTCGGTCTTCGATCCTTGATCCAGAAGAGCAGCTCCAGAGAGTACTGTCCGAGAAAAAAAACAAAAAAAAAACCTTGCTTACAGTAAAAAGATAACATTAAACCTTTTTTTTTTTGGCTAAAAAATTTCCAAGCAGAGTCGACATGCTGTCCGTCCTAATAAAAACCTCAACTTTTCCTCAATACATTCTTACAAACTATTCGTGAACCCATACATTCTTGAGCTCTATCACTCCCCTAGGACCCTCGTTCATTCTATACTCTTTGAAAACATTGAGCAATTACTCACAAGTAAGTTAAGATTATTCATTACACCGTTTGCTAATATAGCTCTAGCCTTCCCAACATATCTTCTTGATCGAATAACTGTCTTATCTCTTCTCATTTCTTATTATTGTCAAGGATCCTCTTCAGACTACCTTCTGGGTCAACACTGGGGAAAGGAATCAAACATACTATCGTTTTTTAGTTTTTAGCATTTGGGAGTTTCAGATTAGATTTTTTACTTTTTAGGATTTGTAGTTTTCGTCTTTAAATTTTAGCATTTAGGATTTTTAGGTTTTTCGTATTTGTGATTTCCATTTTTAGGATTTTCCGTATTTGGGATTTCTATTTTTAGGATTTTCCGTATTTGGGATTTCCATTTTTAGGATTTTCCGTATTTGGGATCTCCATTTTTAGGATTTTCCGAATTGGATTTTTATTTTTAGGGTTTTTAGTTTCCATCTATGAATTTAGCATTTAGGATTTTCAGGATTTTCAATTTTTAACTCTTCTCGCAGTCTCCCCATCACCTTCCATTAATCAGACTTGTCTTCTTCGCCACTTAATATCGTTCTAGTCAAGTGAGTGTTATCTTGCTTGTAAGATTGTGATTAACCTATTCCTGGGTCCATTAAGTCTCCCGGTTCTATCACCGCCCTGAAGTCCCCTGTCATTTATGCTCTTTGAAAACACATAGCAATGGTTCTCTAGTGCCCTAAGGTTATTAATTATTTTATCTGTTTTCGAACCTATAGCCTATCCCTCAAAAAGCTCGTCTTGCGTCGAATCCTTTCTTGTCTGAAATTGTCGACAATTCCTTTTTCACCATCCCTCGGTCCCCATGAAAAATAGATACTCTTAGGGTGACTCATCCAAATAAATCCTACTCTTTATATGTAATATGATTCTATATCTTTATCCCGCTACATTTCGTAACAAGTCTGCCTTGTATCGATATCTCTCCTCTCATATCTTAAGTTACCACAGCAATGATTCACTAATGACTTAGGGCCCTAGTTATACCTCTCATGCTTTAAATTACTACATCAATGACTGACTAATGTCCTGAGGCTATTAATTACACCATCTGTTCTTGTACCTAAGGTCTATCCCATCCAAAAATTTGTGTTGCATCGAGTCCTCTCCTGTCTGAAGTTGTGACAGTTCCTTTTTCACCACCCCTCCATCCCTAAGAAAAATAGTTATGTTTGTTGTGTATCATCTAATCAAACCTTGATTTTAATATGGCAATCTGCTATGTATGTATATATATATATCCCGCTGCATTTCAAGATAAGTCTGTCTTGCTAATCTCTCAAAGTATCATTGTTCGAATTCATCCTTAAACTATAGCTATGCTTAATGTTGTTAATCTAAATATAACATACTCTTTATATACAATCTGTTTCGTTTATCTATAGACTATCCCACTAAATTTCATGGTACGTCAATCTTGCAAATCAATCGAATCTCTCAAATCATCGCCAGTTCCTTTTTCATCCTTAAAGAATAGGAGCCAAGTCCATCTTGCTAATCTCTCAAATTACCACCGATTCATTATCATTCTTAAACTATAGATACGCTTAATGTTGTTCATCTAAATAAAACATACTCATCATACTTCATCTGTTTCGTCTATCTATAGGCTATCCCACTAAATTTCATGTCAAGTCACTGTTGCAAATCTATCGAACCTCTCAAATCATCACCAATTCGTCATCACCCTTAAACTATAGATACGCATAATGATACTCATCTAAATAAAACATACTCATTACACTTCATCTATTTCGTATATCTATAGTCTATCCCACTACATTTCATGACAAGTTCATCTTGCAAATCTATCGAATCTCTCAAATCTTCACCAGTTCCCTTTTCACTCTTCATCAATAGAGAAAAAGTCCATCTTGCTAATCTCTCAAATTAGCACAAATTCGTTATCACCCTTAAACAACAGATATGCTAATTACACCGCATCTTGATAAGCATTGCTCTTTGTACGTCATCTGTTGTGTGTATATATATCCCGCTACATTTCAAGACAAATCCGTCTTGTTAATCTCTCAAATTGCCACCAATTCCTTTTTTACCCTAAAACAATAGACATGCTAATTATACCGCATCTTAATAATCCTTGCTCTTTATATGGTATCTGTCTTGTGCATATATATCTGTCTTGTGCATATCCCAGTACATTTCATGACAAGTCCATCTTGTTAATCTCTCGAACCTCTCAAATTATCATCGATTCATTTTCCACACTTAAAATGTGTTTACGCCTAGTGTGTATAAATCCTTTTGATCATACACCATCTCGTACGCACGACAAGATTCACCATGTCGGAAAGAAAATGTAAAAGCAAAAGCATATGATTTACGTTAAACATTACAAGCAGTGCAGAAAATAGAAAATAACTGAAAACATGTTCTAAAAAAAAATGATTTAAGAAACATAAGACAATTATATACAAAATTTAAAACAAGTTGAAAAAAAGTGGAGTAAGAAAAAAATATATGAAAGCAAAAAGAAAAAAGTTGAAAAACAAATTTGGAAAAAGTTTAAAAAAAAGGTAAGTTGAAAAAAAAGTTTAAAAATAAAATTGGAAAAAAAGTTGGAAAAAAAAGTTGGCAAAAAAAAGTTGAAAAAAAAAAATGTTGGAAAAAAAAAGAAAAGTTGGAAAAAATAAAGTTGAAAAAAAATTGTTGGAAAAAAAAGTTGAACAAAAAAAGTTAAAAAAAAAAAGTTTAAAAATAATAATCAGAATTGTGTGGGAGGGAGGTTGGTCCCTTAATCAATACTCTTGCCCTAAGGTCATCTCTTTAATAATATCCATTAGTACTATATAGCAGAATGGGGGGGGGGAGACATGGGGAATACCTTAGTACCATATAAAAGAATGGGGGGAAGGGAGAGATGGGCAATCCCTTAATAATATCATATAGCAGAAGGGGGAAGGGACACATGGGGAATCCCTTTATAATATCCCTTAGTACCATATAGAAGAATGGAGGAGGGGGGGGGGCCTTAGCCAATATCCTAGTAACCTGACCGAGTTTAGTCAGCCTAGCCTAACAGAGCGTGGTCTTTCCCATAAGGTGCCGCTGTATCTGTCCACCTTAATGTTGCGGTGCCAGCCTAAAAATTCCTTCAGCCCAAGCTGACTGCGAATCATATTTGACAGTGCGAATCGGATAAGTCAGCTGAAATTTATTGGAGCTATATTTCGGCCCTTCTTGGCAAGGGCTCAAAGCCGCTCAAGGTAGAAAAAACGAAACTTGTGATAACCTAATAGCAGACATTTCATCACCATCTGTGCAAAGTCCAAGCGACACAAAGAAAACGGTCCGTAGGAACCCGTATGGAAATAATTAAGTCGTAAACAGTTGTTAACGATCGTTTACAATTGTTAACGATCGTAAACAATTGTTTACGATCGTAAACAATTGTTTACGATCGTAAACGGTTGTTTACGATCGTAATTTTACGATCGTTTTTTTACGATCGTAATTTAACGATCGTAAACAATTGTTTACGATCGTGAACGGTTGTTTACGATCGTAAACGGTTGTTTACGATCGTAATTTTACGATCGTTTTTTTACGATCGTAATTTAACGATCGTAAACGGTTGTTTACGATCGTAATTTTACGATCGTTTTTTTACGATCGTAATTTAACGATCGTTTTTTTTACGATCGTATTTTAACGATCGTAAACAATTGTTTACGATCGTAATTTTACGATCGTTTTTTTACGATCGTAATTTAACGATCGTTTTCAATTGTTAACGATCGTTTTCAACTGTTTTCGATCGGAAACAATTGTTTTTATTTTCAAGACAATAAATACAGGCCTGATTTCTAACAACGGCAATAAGAAAGTTGATTAGTTTTTAGTTTTGCATAATCCAAATAGTTTAACTAAAAGCTGAAACTAAAATCCCAATCGTAAACGGTTGTTTACGATCGTAATTTTACGATCGTTTTTTTACGATCGTAATTTGACGATCGTTTTCAATTGTTTCCGATCGTTTTCAACTGTTTTCGATCGGAAGCAATTGTTTTTATTTTCAAGACGATAAGAAAGTTGATTAGTTTTTAGTGGCTGGGAGGTTTGGTATAGCTATATATAGGGGTAGGGTTGGGATAGTGTTAGAATAGGATTAGGTTGAGGTAGTTAGGTTAACGGATCACTAGCGACCATTGCCAGGCGATCATACCTAACCAATTGATTACCTTTCCTTTTCACTTAACCCCTATTATTCTACCCACTCTAAAAAGTTACGTATACCATTATTCACCCCTATAACTTGGTGCTGACAAGTTATACCGAAAATGCCGTCTTCCTATACAATGAATTCCCAGAGGTATGCTGACCTCACGTGCGCAAAGCATGACCTGTGACTGCGCTCTGCAACAAGCCAATCAGCGCCGACCGCCTCAGACCACGACCGCCTCAGGAAGTGACATTTCTTCGGGGTGTTGCGGATAAATGTTCCCTTCGTTAGTTTTTTTTTATTCGTTTTGTCCAAACAATTGAACAAATGTAGAACTGGCTGAGAATGATATCTTTTCTACTCTAGTGGGTGGCTTAGTGGAATCTTCATGTCTTCTTATGGTCGCAGATCTTTCAGGACCTCACCAGCTGGAAGTGGAATGCCTTCATGACAGCATATTTTACAAAAATCTGGAAATATCAGTGCTTAATTCAGTTATAAAAATGGAAGTGACTACATACAGTGTGGAAATATCGAGGGGTTGACCACTCTCGATTTTAGTGTACAGCAAGTGCCCGGTGCCGCGATGCCCGGTCGGTGCCGGCACCGGCTGAAACCCGTCGGCACCGGTTGTCACGTGTTAAATCAACAAAATAACCATTTTTGGAAGCGTTTGAAAGATGAATCGACCAATTTATTGTCGGCACCGGTGCCGGCACCGCCTATTTCGGTTGGTGCCGGCCGGTGCCGGGAAAGGGTGTACAGCAGGTGCCGGGGAGTGGGTAGCCCCTCGGGAAATATGCCCAATGCTCGTATTGAAAAAAAAATCTTAGAAATAACTGTTTTCGATAATAACGATCGTTTACTATTGTTTTTTTTCAGCTTGAATTATCTGCCATAATCATACTGGAAATACGATTGGGAACAACCGTTTCCGATCGGAAAAATACGATCGTTAACAACTCTTTCCAATCATAAAAATACAATCGTTTACGATCGGATTGTCCCATAATACAATTGGGAAAAAACGATCGTTTACGACTGGAAACAGTTGTTAACGATCGTTTTTTTTACGATCGTAAAAATACGATAAAAAAAACGTAAAAATACGTAAAAATACGATCGTAAAAATACGATCGTTAACAACTGTTTCCGATCGTAAAAACCCGTCGGCACCGGTTGTCACGTGTTAAATCAACAAAATAACCATTTTTGGAAGCGTTTGAAAGATGAATCGACCAATTTATTGTCGGCACCGGTGCCGGCACCGCCTATTTCGGTTGGTGCCGGCCGGTGCCGGGAAAGGGTGTACAGCAGGTGCCGGGGAGTGGGTAGCCCCTCGGGAAATATGCCCAATGCTCGTATTGAAAAAAAAATCTTAGAAATAACTGTTTTCGATAATAACGATCGTTTACTATTGTTTTTTTTTCAGCTTGAATTATCTGCCATAATCATACTGGAAATACGATTGGGAACAACCGTTTCCGATCGGAAAAATACGATCGTTAACAACTCTTTCCAATCATAAAAATACAATCGTTTACGATCGGATTGTCCCATAATACAATTGGGAAAAAACGATCGTTTACGACTGGAAACAGTTGTTAACGATCGTTTTTTTTACGATCGTAAAAATACGATAAAAAAAACGTAAAAATACGATCGTAATTTTACGATCGTTAACAACTGTTTCCGATCGTAAAAAAACGATCGTTTACGATCGGAATGTCCCATAATACGATCGTAAAAAAACGATCGTTAACAACTGTTTCCGATCGTAAAAAAACGATCGTTTACGATCGGAATGTCCCATAATACGATCGTAAAAAAACGATCGTTAACAACTGTTTCCGATCGTAAAAAAACGATCGTTTACGATCGGAATGTCCCATAATACGATCGTAAAAAAACGATCGTATACGATCGTTTACGATTGGAAACGATCGTTTACGATCGTAAAAATACGATCGTTTACGATTGGAAACGATCGTAAACGATCGTTTACGATCGTAAACGACTGTTTCCAATCGTAAACAACTGTTTCCAATCGTAAAAAAACGATCGTTTACGATCGGAATGTCCCATAATACGATCGTAAAAAAACGATCGTTTACGATCGTTTACGACTTGAATTATTTCCATACGGGAATAGCAAACATTTCATCACCATCTGTGCAAACCCATCATATTTTGTATCATCGTAGCAACTAGTTTAGTTATATTCTTACCATCACACTAATTAGTTTAACTATAATATATAACAGAAGGATAATCCCCTACTACCATATACTAGAAGGGGGGGGAGACATGGGTAATCCATTAGTACCATATACTAGAAGGGGCACACCGGGAACCATTTAATCACCCAAGTGTAACCCACCCTAAGATCCTGTAGCATAGTAAGGTGTACCCTTTCCCATAAGGTGCCTCTGTATCGTAGCCCCCTACAAACGCCGTGGTATCATAGAAACGTAAATGCCGTGGTATACAAATGCCGTGGTATATAAATGCCGTGGTATGTAAATGCCGTGGTAAAAATATTTGCCGTGGTATAAGTGCCTAGATAACTACTAATATTGGAGAGCACATAGGATGTGTTCACCCCAAATTCACATCTAGGCAGAGAAGTGTCATCACACAAATGAAATATTTAAAAAACACAGGACGGGTGTTCAAAAGAGTAAGGGTAAGGACATACAGACTAACGCAGCATGCACAAACTTGTTACAGGGGTAGTGCAACCACATTTTAGATGATAGTAAGATGATAGTTTAGATGATAGTCAGACTTAGTGAGATGTAAGAGTGTAAGCGTCAGCATTACTTACCTGAAGCTGGACAGTTCCGGCATCTGAAAACTGGGTGTGAATTTCTGTCTGCTTCTCCTGGATTTTGTCCATGATGATATCGGCAAGGGTTCGTCTTGGCTGGGCATTTCTGTTCATGAACTGTTCTAAGGCTCGTTCATCATCTGCATCGATTTGCTAGAAAAGAGAATTGCTTGGTCACGAGAGTTACCACACACACAAAACACTGCAGGTTAAAGTTAACTCAAAAGCCAGTTTATTATCGTATTGTGGATTTGAACAGACTGAACTGTTTTTCTTTGGCTGTAGTAGTGGCGTTAGGAATATGCAATGCTGGCCCAAGAAGACAAAGTTCTTTCTGACGCGGAGAATTTGAATTTCAACAAAAGCGTGGATTTCAATGGCCAATGAAGTGAAGACCAGGAAATGTTCAGTTTCAGGTAGTGTGGTAATTTCTAAAGAAACCCCGCTAATTGCGTGTGACTAAAGAAAGATTTGTTTTTCGGCAACCGTTAACCATTGAAGTTGCTAATTATTTCAAGCATAGAGGTAGAAGCACATAGAGGTACCACAAACCCTAAAGAAAAAAGTTCATTCGATGAAAATCGATTGTATGAACAGCGGAGCAACGAAGTAACGCATTTGCATCCGGTCTTCAAGCCGATTTAAGTCAATAAGTTATGGGTAACCAGGTTGTCGTATCTCAGCCCTTTTCTGTTAAGCTTTAAATACACCCAAATTAAGTCACTTCGAATCTACCGCATTTGAATACCAAGTTCAGTTTAGTTCTTCAGTTAACTTCTAAATTCAAATACACAAACTACAAGCCACAATGTACTATGTATTGTTGACAATCTCCACCCTTAGCAGCCTAGATTTGTTGCAAGATTTTTCTCTGGCTGGCTGAGAAACCAGGTGATGATGCTCCTGATGGTGCTGTGCAGGATTTCCTCTTCAAGACAGGATATAATCAGGGACCCATAAATTTCCTTTACAGGGGGCTTGTCAATAAGAAATTTTTGATGCTATGTTGACCGCACGGAAGATAGTTCGAGAAATACCCACGGTCGAATCACGTTCAAGACCAAATAGACAAAATTTGGGATTGGCTGCTGGCGCCTTGAGGGAGGAGTCTCTTTTGGCGCGCACGTCCAATGAGGCAAACAAGAATGCAGATTCGACCCAAGTGTGATTTTTGGAAAGTAGGACTGGTTCAGTCAACATAGCAACATAGAAGCATAGGAAATGACAAGCCCCCTGTAAAGGAAATTTATGGGTCCCTGATATAATCGAATTTAATGGCAAATACTCAGAATACACTGCACAAAAAATATGGGAAGTAAGCAGATTCAGGACGATGCTTTCCACAAAGGAATCGACATCTCAGGGTTCAACAATCAGGAAGGCAACGCAAGGGAATAGGGCTTTACCCTTCTCCAGGCTGTTGGCACTTCTACTAGTAACAGATGCTGAACTACTTTCTGCATTACTGACCATATCTACGTCTTAGCTGCTGTTACAAAGAAGGTATAAAAGGGGCATTTGAGAAAAATTCTTGAAACTAGAGACTCTAGAAGAAATCGGATAAGCGATTTCTGGCTGGACTGGATAGCTTCAAAGTGTGTAACCATGGACTGAAGAATTTTAAACAAGGGTTCCACCTTCTAGCCAGAAAGACATTAAAGGGACCCCCTGCTTAACTGAAACATAAGTACTCCCGCTACTTACCAGACTTTCGTAAAAGGCTTCATCAAACCCATCTTTTGCCTCATCAATGACTTCATCATCCTCATTGTCACTACCTGCTTTGTCGAGGACGGGTGCAGACCTCGACGTTCCAAACTGTCCCTCAAGTTCACTCTGTTGCTGTCTTGCTTGTTCCAGAATTTTCCTACTTTCTTTTTCGTGGACAAACTACAAAAGAAAAATGTGTCATCTAATGCTTCAACTCGAGACATAAACAATCCTGAAGTATTTGCAGCTTTGATACCCACAGACTGTCATCTTTTTGCTTCTGTAGTTTTGACTTTAGCTCAGATTTCTCTTTTATTTTTCGTGCAAGCCCTTGAAATTCCCAGTCTTTTCTTGCGCATACTACAGAACTTGGTCAGCAGAACATGCAAAGGGCAGATACATTTATGAATAGCAAACTGAAAGACGAAAATACTCCTCAGACTGGATTTAATCACAGGATCTTCCATATCTAGGCCACTGCTCTACCACTGGATTCACGAGGGGCTGTAGTTCCCTAACCACTACAAGGGGTCATAGGAACACTGGTCCCACCGAAGGGCAGATACACATGGAACATGGAAGGGTATTAAGCTGGTTGAATCCTATGGCCTTTTGTGCATTTTTACTTGGTGCTAAATGACTAATGAGGATATCCCGGTGTCAGAAAAAAGGAGAAACAAGCCTCCTGAAGAAGAGGACCCTAGCCAAGAAGGGCCGAAATATTGCTGCCAAAGCATTTTATCGTAGCTGACGTATCCGTTTTATGTTGGCCTATTGTTTGAAGCTACCAATTATTTTTGAGTAAAAGAGTGACAATTCAAATTCAGATGCAAATTTAATTCCGGGTGTTTTTAACCTCCAAGCACAAAACAAGGACCCTTATTAGTGCCTTTATTGTCAATCAAAAACAAGGTGAAAGCCTTGCAAACAACAACTTTTCCTTAGACTAATGTGCTAGGGTACAGTAGAGGTACAGAACCACATAATTATAATGTAGTACAAACCAGAGCTACAAACTCATACAACACTTGTTCTGGATGTACCTATGTAAAATGATCAATCAACAGTAGCCTACCCATCATATCCATGCAGGAGATTTTATCATGTTTCTACACAAAATTTTCACAGGCATTGGGGCATTTCTGGGAAACCTACCACCCTTCAATTTTCATCCTAATTGCTCCAATCGTCTGACCCCTAGGCAAGCCAGACAAGTTCTAGAACCCAGTCTCCAACTCCCACCACAATGGCTGAACCAGGTTCGGACATAAAAATATATGAATTTTGTTCATTCCAAGTTCCATCCAGATCATTCAACTCGTTTGATCCCTAGGCATTATAGATGTAAAATTTCAATACCTCCATTTTATCTTGCAAAAATAGCGAATATTCGCTGAAAAATTGTGAAAAATTAAAAACAAACCTGAAAAATAAGATGCTGAGGTCGAGTGTGTTGTTTCTACAAATTTTCATGAGTCAGATCACAACCGAGAAACTCACTAAAGATTATGCTTCTTCTCCCCCTCCCTCACCCACCAGAAGCATGTCCAACAAGTACGAAGGTTTCCAGGCTTGCTACAATTAAAACCTCGATATTTTATCCTAATTTCAGCACATCGGCTTGACTGGAAGTAACATTTGCAATTCTTAAGAATAAAAAAGAGTTTCTACATTGTCAGAAACTCACAACCTTGAGTTTGAGGTGATTTAACTGCTGTCTATATTATCCAATTTTTTGGGAAAACTGCTACTCGGATGTGTCTTGTTGTTTTCCCATCGCCGTATAGCCGACTGTTTTCAACAAAGAATTTCCGGAATGTAGACTATGTTGCCCATTTCTTAAAATTCCGGTGACAAAAAATAGATATTAAAGCTTAAACTTAAAATTTCCAAGCAAGCTTAAAGGTGGCTCCGGATACTCTGTAGAGCTAGCGGCTTTCAAGTGAGTTTCAAGGATATGACAGTACAGAGAGTTTTTTGACATGGAATGTTCTATGTTAAAGACATTGCCAAATGCAGTAAACGAACGAGTTTCTAGTCTTGGAGACTGGTCCAATATTTTGTGTATGATTGTTTTCCTTTTTCATTACTTTTCCACTTCTTATCCCGATGAAAAATTCTTTGACTGGGTAGTAGTATGGTAGTTGAACGAAAAAGTTGCATGGAATTATATGTAGTAGTATGGAATAGTTTGATTAGCGATATGTAGTAGTATGGAATACTTTGATAAACATGCCTCGATAGCATCCAGTTTGCTAGTAGTAGCATGTAGTAGCAATGTTTTTTTTAATAATATACTCAAAATAAGGTCAAATGCATCACGTTTAAGGAATCCTTCTGGTTAGGTCAAGCATTGTCATTCCTACTAAAGCTTACTGTTTAGGGTAGTTAAGGATAGATTATCTCTAATTTAACGCTAATCTTCTCAAGTCTAATCGATAGAAAAATCTAATTTGCAAGACTAACAAGAATTTAATATTTCAGGTAAGAAGCCGCAGGCCATGCCAATCACGGTTTTTACCATCTACTAACTAAATAAAAATAATCTTTAACAACAAATACTACCGATTCCTCTTTTAGCCTCGACATCACGCTGTAATTGGCTCTAAATGGAAGCCTTGACTAATATTTTGCACCGAAATCCCCCAAAAATCGCAGCGAAAATTAAATTTTTCTTGCGAAAATTGCGAAAATTCACCATATTTTTCAATTTTTCGAAATATTTCAATTTTTTGGAATATTCGCGATTTTCGAGAGGCCTCCGAATATTTCAATGTTGCGAATATTCGGTTGAATTTTTCAATTGAAAAATTCGCTTCTTACATCTATACTAGGCATGCCAAAAATTTTCTGGAATTCTCTTTCCACCGTGCTGGAATCAGATCTGGACTCCTCACTTTAAGTGAAGAGCCTGTTTCCCTTGCATCTTGCTTGATTTTTGCAAAATAAAAAAAAGGACTCTGATCTTTGTACAATAACCTGTATTATCTATGCCCTCTTGCTTTGTTAAGACTGGTTTGGCAAAATATGTTCTTTGCCACTCTGAATTCTGTTGCATGCCTATCTGCATTACTGCCAGTTTTACAAACAAGGTATCAGTTTAACCACTTTACTCAAGATTGTGCTTTTCAGTTGCATGCACATTTCAAGTAGCATAATACCTGTGCCGTTGAAAACCCAATGAAAAACTCTCCAAATAATATTAGTCCCTTACCTCACTTCCGTGGGAATCTCTTATCCTGCTTCCATGGCTATTCCCAGCTACTAATAGTGTGTTTATTTTTGGGACAAAAGAGTTGAGTAACTGGATTATTAATGTAAGGATGTAGGCTATACAGTCTTCAAGTGCTAAGAAAGGCCACTTCTTTTTAATCCTTGGTACTTCAGTTACTTAGGTACTTTAATTCTCCTGTAGTTTATTTTGGAATCAGTTTTAGCCCTCTTCAATAGAAACACTAGCTGGCTAAAGGGAAGGTCAGAATTTAATTTGGTCTACCTGCATGTCAGAATTCAGGTGTGTTTGTATTTAATCAATTACATGAGGGGTATCCCGCCTCAAACTTATATGACTAGCCAGAATACTTAGGGGGGACAAGGTATTTACCAACTGGATGGTAATTTTACAGCCTGTTTTTGCAGAAAAAATGACTGTTTTCAAGAATAAGATTAATAAGAATAAACGACAGTTCTGAAAACAAATTGACTGATTTTCAGAAAGAATGACTGTTTTGACCAAAAATCGACTGATTTTCGGAGAAAAAGAACATTTTCATGAAAAAATCAACTATTTTAACGAAAAATTGCAGCGCTTAGCGCCGTCTCTGTTAGTTAGTAAAGAGTGGCCGACAACATTGGGGGCCCCACCCCTGCTTACAAGGACACTTTTTTGCAGTCCAAAGCAGGTTCTAGGTCATTTGGGGCTTTCTTCTGTTCTTCTTCAGTTAGGACCTGGACCTGGTTAGGACCTTTCATATAAATTTACACCTGCAGTTTAAAGCACCCTCATCATATTAATGCGACATAATTCCACACAGCTACTCCAGGTCTTCCAGAGGGAAGATAACCTACTCAGAGTCAGAGACTTACTGTTTCATCCTCCTCTGCTCTATTTCCTCTGGTTTTGACCCTTCCGGATGGCTTTGCCACCCTTTCAGAATGGATATCCTCGGCTAAACTCGTAGCTCTTTTCTCTGCTCCCATCTTTAATTTCTTAGCCTTCCCCATTTCTAAGGAAATTCGGGAAAATCCTTTTTCTGGATCAAAACAAACTTTAGCACGTGACAGATCTTCTTTTCTTTCTTAATCCTTAGGAGGGTTTTCGCGAAATCTCGGAATCACTTTCCGGCGAGCGAAGCGCATCGTGAAAACTGTGGGAAAGCGATTCCTGGAATCACTTTCCACTTTCCCGCTGGACTGATCGCGAAAACGCATGGAAAGCTGACGTCGCCGGTAAAATATTGAATTACAAGCTCTTTCGAATAAATATGGTTCACTTTAGTACTTCTTTGAATCTCATACAATTCACCGAAGTCATCCTGACAACGCATGCAATTTTTCTTTATTTATTAGTGATACTTCCACGTTTTTTTCCATACTTTTGAAACTCCCGCCGAAAAAATCAACTTTCCGCGGAGCTTTCCACTAACTTCGTGGAATCACTTTCCAGGAAACTGTAGACCCCGGCGCCGCGCCGAAAACGACCGCGACGCCGCCGATTTGACCCCGGCGGCGCCGCCGCCGAAAATCCAGTGGCGCGCCGAACACGCCGCCGCGGTGTCGGCGTGACTACGCCGCCGACAGCTTTATCGGCGTATAGCTTTTTTTTTTTTACTTCCGAGTTCGGGTTTTAGGGATTTGAGAACATACAGTAGGGATAAAGCTTCATGTTGAAAGACTGTTTCTGCCTTTGATGTAAATGCCTTTTCTAGAATATCCTAGGCACTGCAATTCCCAAGATGGCAAGGACAGTGCCATCTTCAAGTACTGCACGCGTACGGTCCCAAGCAGCCGCGCTGGGAACCGGTGAGATTTCTTTCAGCAAAAGAACTGAAGAGTGGTCTTCGCATTTTCGCAAGCTCGCCATAATAAACGAAATTTTTATTATTGTGATTCAGCTCTGATCTGATGAGCCATGCTGAGGAAGATAATAACCTCAGGATCTAGCTAGTTACAAAGAAATTTTATTAGCAAAAATAACACACTTCTTCAGACTTTCTCGGGCTTACGTACACCTTCTCGGGCTTACGTACTTAGAGATGGCACTTATGGTGTGGCTATTCGTTCGTAAGTGAAGCTGCGCGTTCCGGAAGAACCAGTATTCTAACACGACCAAAATTTACCATTTTTTAGTGTTTTTCTATATTGGTCGCATTTATTTTCGGAAACGCCGACCTCCGCCGGCGGCGGCGCCGCCGTCGAAAAATTTTCGGCGGCGCTGGCGCGCCGCCGAACGCTGATACTTTTTCCGGCGACGCAGCTGATTTTAGTATTCGGCGCGGCGCCGGGGTCTACAGGAAAGCTGCTTCGGTTTCCAAAGCGCGAAAACCGGGTGGGAAAGCTCGGCAACTTTCCGACGTAGCGCGAATACCACTGGAAAGTGATTCCGACTTTGCTTTCCAACACGCGAAAACCCTCCTCTTGTCGGCAGTGTTGCCGCCCGACCAAAATTGAGTTTACTAAATTCCGGAGAATTTTTTTACTAGATTCTAATAAACCTGTACCTGTCTAATAAACCTATACTACCTGTACTTGATTTCAATAACAAAGGAATACATCCGAAAGACAGTTTAAGTTTGAGTCACACTGAAAAGAAAGCAGCGAAATTATGTTGGACCGCGGACTTGGGCCATCAAGAGCAGAGACGTCAAAAACGGGGGGTGCCCGCTCCCAACGATGTCGGCCAATTGGCAAAGAACTAATTAATCGGCACGAAGTGCCGCAATTTTTAAAATAACAGTCAATTTTTCCTGATTTTTTTCTACTGATTTTTCTCAAAGCAGTTGGTTCGTAGGGACAATAGACTTAATAATGGACAAAGAGCTCCGATTCTTGGGTTTGGTTAACAGACAAAATTATGAACTCTGGAGTGATAAGCAAGAGTGGATCCTAATATTTTTGTACATTTTCTCAGAATCTATGAAAAATGACACAACTTCTGGGTTGGACCATCTTTTTTACTAGAAATTGGGATTTTTTACTAGATTAAAATGAAATTTACTAGATCCTCTATATTTACTAGACTTAATATTTTTTACTAGATCTAGTAAAAATTTACTGCCGGTGGCAACACTGCTTGTCGGCGTCGCGTGAAGCATGAGTTGCGTTTTAAAAACCACCATAGTATCTATTGTACCACGGTACCACTGGATCTTTGAAGTTACCGTGGTATCTGTGTATCTGATACACGGTTGCTCTGCAAAAATGACTATTGCCAAAACCACGCGAAAACTGAACGTTTCGAAGTCATCCCAACAGAAAAACTGATATCCAGTTACATCACTAAGTGCTAAGCTTTTTTCTTAAGTCCGGTCTTCACCTCCCGGAACTTCCGGAATCTGGGCTTCCAGATTATTCTTTGACGTCTTCTGTAAATTGCATCTGGAATATGAACCGGTCAGAAAGTATATCAAAATAATCCGGAAAAAAGGGGCTTTTGAACTTCCAGATATCGCAGAAGAAATTAAAAAAAAATCTCGGAAAATCTGGAAACCCAAATTCCGGAAGGTGAAGACTCAACTTTACCAATTTGAAAAAAAAACTGATAAAAGTGAGATTACTTTTCAGATACCACGGTCAGACCGGTGGTATCTGAATATCAGATACCACGATAACTGGCTATATAGATACCAAGATAACTGTAAAAACCACCATGGTATCAGATACCGCGGTAACTGCGAAAACGACTTTAGAGCGTGGGATCAGATACCATGACATTTTAAATATGTCATGGTATACCATGACAGCCCAGTTCGCAGGAGAATTTCGAATGCTCCAATCCAAATAACGTTGAAATAAGCAACGCGAACGAATGACAACTTCTATCCACTTAGACGAGGACGAGCCTGTTGGCTGAAGTGTACGAAATTCATTTGTAAATAAACACCTTGAGGCACAAATAACCATGGGTCCTTGGGGATCATGAGCGGTTAAGATCAGCAATTTAAGGAAATTGCAATATCCATATCAAGTTTCATTAAGATGTGATTACTGGTTTGAAATTCATACGTACCTCAAGTTTGTGGCTTTATCCTCCCTCAATCCCCCCCACCCACTGTGGTCGGATATGGTAAGTAAGTAATTCTGAGTCAATCCTGTCGGGCCTGTAATGCGACAGCAAAATTTGATCACCGTAGCGCATCTAGAGTACCAGCTCATCTCACGACCACCGGAATTCCGTCCCCCCCCCTCCAACTCCCCCAAGTCACCGGATTCGTTCCGGAGTTGAAATGAGACTTCTGAGGCACGAGGTCTTTCCCATTCTCCCATCAAGTCAATAAACAGCAAGATTACGGACTCCCCCTCCCCACAATGGTCGAATCGGAAGAAAGACTGTTCTTAAGTAACAACGCCTGTCAAGTTTCATCGCCCTAGCACATTTGGAAGCACCTTAACTCTAGATCACCGGAATTTTGGAACCCTCCCTCCAACTCCCCCCACAGTGCCCGGATCCGGTACGATCTTGTCAATTATGTATCTAGGGCCTGAGCTTGTTCTTCCCACCAAGTTTCATCCCGATCCGTCCACTTTGAACGTGTCAAAGTGGACTTGACATGTTGGACTAGTCCGAACTTGAAGTATGACATCTGAGACAAGAAGTCTTTCCAAATATCAAGTTTCATTAAGATCCGACCCTCCGTTCAAAAGTTCTACGTGAGTCAATATTCCGGATTCCCCCTCCCTCCACGATGGTCGGATCGGAGAAGTGACTATTTCTAAGTTAGTTTGGTCGGGTCGGGCCTACCCCCATTAGCCCCGTGAAGTCGGAAGCCTTAATTAACAACTTGGTGAAGTTGACAGAACAGAGTTGGGTAGAGCACAAATCGAGGCAGAGGTAATTTAGTCAGTTTTAAACATGGCTAGCCTAAAAGGAATCGAAAATAGCCAACCAAACCTTGACAAACGTACACCAAGAAGTAACACGTCATTGTTACTTTATGCTAGCTCACCTAGCGGCCAAAGAATAACTAATCATGGAAGGAACTTTATGAAGGTCGTATACAAACGACCGCGGAAAAACTAGTTGCGTTTTTACAGATACAATGGTATCTGTTACCACGGTAACTGGATCTGCAATTAGTCGTTTTTGCAGTTACCGTGGTATCTGATATACGGTCCACTGCAAAAACGACTGTTGCCGAAATTGCACTTTTCGAAGTCATCCCAAAGGAAAAACTGATATTCAGTTACATCTAAGTGCTGAACTTCTTTCTCACCAATTTGACAAAATTTGATCAAAAGTGAAATGACTTTCCAGATACCAAAGTAGGACCGTGATATCTGAATATCAGTTACCACGGTAACTGATCAGATACCACGACAACTGCAAAAACGCCTTTTGACCGTTGTGTCAGATACCACAATAACTGCAAAAACGACTTCAGACCGTATATCAGATACCATGGTATCTGCAAAAACGCAACTATTCTTTAGGGCTAGAAACACTTTGTCGGAACGCGGAAATATGCCTTAGCTAGAGAATAGCTGCGTTCGTTTTTGTCGTTCGCTTCGCCGTTCTACCATAAGCGTCTTCTTTAAAACGCCGTTCTTGAACGGCTTGAAATCCATTTTTGTACTTTACTGTGGCTGCTATTGCAAATTCGACTATTAACGCCTTCATATCTAGTTTGTTCGTGAAACGACGTTTACGCAGCGTGCGAAAAGAACCCTAATATGATTTTTTTTTTTAAACGACGCTTTTCGTACCGACAACTACGGACGGTGCCAATATCGCTATACTAAAGAGAATATCGCTTTACGCTAAAGAATATCGCTATAATACATCTCAGCCGACTTCGTTTAACGCCATCAAATTAGTATTCGAAGTCAGCCTGGGCTGAAGGAATACTAATACTCAAGACAGACCATTAACCGTTAGGACATTTTTATTGCCATCAAAAAAGAGAGCTTCAAAATCGTTAACATGCAACTCTTGAAAACAACCTTAAATACCCTAAAAAGTTACAACGCATAACACCGGTTTTCTCTGTACACTTGTACCACTGGGATTAGTTCAACACATAACTCACAATGACTGCTCGGTACAAAAAGTTGAAGAGGTGGATTCGTCACTTGTGGCCTACCTGATACAGCATTATTACTTTTTGTTCCAACTTTTACGCGAAAGAAATCTGGGATCCATGTTTCTCTTTTTACTCTTGATATTCACAAAAAATGCATCTTTTCGCAGTTTTTTTTTATCAGTTTCGTCTGAACTGGAGCCAAGGCGGTTCAAAACCGAATTCCAGAAACCAAAAGAAAGCCTTTCTTGTTATACAACAAAGTCTTTCTTGTCATATAACGAGATGGGTCCTATTTATAAAGGAACATGTTACGGTGCCATCTAACATTTTGTTTCACCTTTTCCTTGGTTTAGTTGGAAGTTGGAACACCGCGCGCACCACAAAGCCGTTTAAACTCCAGAATTCAAAACATCGCGTTACCTGTTATCCGACAGAGACTACCCGTTACCGAACAGGACATTTTTTTTAGCAACAGGTGGTTATCACATTGCTGAAATTTCTTCGATTTTTTTTAATATGATTTTTTTCGATTTTTTTTTTTGTGAAACCATGCATGAAGTTCGGATATTATGAGCGTGTTCCATCCTACTTACCGTAGTTACTACGCATGACACAAAGAGCGTGTTCCACCCCTCTATCAATAGTAACTATTAGTTACTATTTCCGTTCCAGCCTCACGAAAAGTTACTACGCTGACCGTTCCAACCTTCTCAAAATAGTAACTATTCGCTTACCACACTCGGGAGCGTAGTTAGCGTAGTAACTACGCATCTCTGCAACGTGATTGGTCCGATCAGCCCGCGGCCTGATATTTGACCGAAAAATTAAAAAAGCGTTCCAGCCTAGCGTAGTAACTACGGTAACTAGCGTAGTAACTACGGTAAGTAGGGTGGAACACGCTCAAAGAATTTTGGATTCTTGGCGTCAAGGCTGAAATGCATTTTCCATTTTCCGCAAAATATCACTCCACGGGGTGATCCAGCCAATCATGTGACAGAGATCCGTAGTTACCACGCTTACTACGCTCCCGAGCATGGTAGGCAAATAGTTACTGTTCGTTACTATTTAGAGAAGGTTGGAATGGTTAGCGTAGTAAATTTTCGTGAGGTTGGAACGGAAATAGAAACTAATAGCTATACTATTGTTAGAAGGGTGGAACACGCTCTATAACACCGTTACAGAGCGATTTACACCTTTGGCATGAACTGAACTGAAGAAACACTCAGGAAAAACAAACAATATTACAGAGGCGTCTTTTTCTAAGTCTTTAAGCTAAGTCTTTTTCCTGCAGTTATATTATTATTATTATTAACAGTACTGCCGGGTCGGCTATATTAGGGTCGCGGATGTTTTGAAAACAGTTAAGCTCGAAACAGTTTTTTTTTGGTTTACCAGGCAGATCTGGGGGCACAAGTGACGAACTTCGCCATCCCTTCTTAATTTTTGAAGCTAGAAGTAACAAATACAAAACAATAATTCGAAATGCCCTAACCCAGTTCCTGAGAGCTACAACCAAAATTAAAAGCAAAGGGTTTGCCCACGGAAAGCACAGCTGCAAAAACCACCATAAAATAAAGGCCTACAAAAAAAAAAATACATATAAAATAGCTGCGTTTTATCACGCTGTATGTTTAACCTGATTGGCGACATTTTGTTTGTCATTTACTTATTATATTTACTATTCTAAATAACGGTAACCAGAAGCTTGTCGCACTCCTTATTTTTGACGACAAGCTATGGGCAGCTACATACAGGTAGCACTATGTGTTCCAGTCTTTTGAGAGACTGGGCGTTACAACGATGTCAGTGTAAAGTGTCGCTTGCCGAACTTGACAGAAAATATAAGGCTCTTAGACCCCTTGATTGAACGCAACTTATTTTTTGCTATTTTAAAGTTAAGCTCATTCTTATTGCCTCAAGAGGTTCGTTGCGGCCACACTAGGGAATAGCGCTAAGACCTATGCTTTCCATGCATCGAAAACGTGCCGTACTCATAGCACCACCCATTAAGCTCGTGATATTTAAAGCGAAACAAACTCGCGGGATTAGAATATTTCTAGTACAGCTAAAATGCGACCTGTACACATTGAGGTAACAGGGGAGGTCGCACCTTTTATTGCTGTGTTCGGAATATAAAGCTATCGGAGCCAGCTCACTTTCTTAGTCTTAGTCTTAAGTCTTAGGTCTTAGTCCTAGCGCTACTCTCTAGTATTATTTTGCTCTGGCTATGGCTAGATGAATGGGGGGCATGCCAATTTGTATCTTAATGAACATCCTATCACTACTTCTACATGGCTCACTAAAAAATGAGAATTTTGAGATCAAAACCTAGCGTCTTTGTGAGTTTCGACTGTATTAACTAACACCTAAATTTACTTTGGAGCCCCTTTTTAGCGTCCTGGGGCGGGACAACTAAGTTTAAGCAAGGCAACATGAATCACTAAAAGTCCAAAAAATACTGGTATTCACGCTCACTTTTTTCGAGAAAAGAAAATGCTAGACCTAAAGCCGGAAGCATCAATGAAGACAAGTATCCATAACCCAAGAAGACGATAATATAAGAAAAAGTTATGCCGAACGCGAGACACGACCTTGTCTGCCGGATTTATTTCCGCCCGACAGAAACTTCAGGACGACGGTTCTTGTGGCCGCGGGCACCGGAGGCGGAAAACGCCGTGTAGGGGGGCCGAGCTAGAGCTTGGTGCCAATACTCTATATGACTAAGTCCAAAACACGCCAGTGAGCCTCAGGAAGGACGAGAAACGTCGCCCGAACGATGAATCAAATTCTGTGTCAACCAATCAAAGGCGTTCGTTGGGGACAGCTGTGGTGACGCATCGGGCTCTTCCGCTAGGTACACGGCGATTCCTGATCGGCACGAAGAGTTAGTCCATAAGAATATAGAACGCGGATTCGCATTCGCCTAGGCGAATTCGGAGTCGCTAGCCGAAAAAATCGCGACGCGCCTTTTTTCTTTTCATTTTTTCTTGTCGCGTCGCGGAAAGATTCACGTTATGTGGGAACAAAGCTAAATGGTGGGAAGCGGATCAATTCCAGCACCGGATTCGCCCGCGCAAACTCGCGTTCTAAGAGCACTTTCTCCATACAAAAAATTTAGAGTGCGGGTTTGATCATCAAGATTTGAAACCGAAAACAAGTCGAAAATGACCCATAGGGGATGACCAACAAACCACGAGCCCTTGGCTAAAGCAACAACTACCCTGTAGCTAGAAAGAATCGCAGTGTACCACAAGGGTACCTGCTTGCAACAGTGATAAACATAAGAGTCTAGAGAGGGACTGCACCGAGGCTGAAGATACTTAGCATTCTACTTTGTCTTCCGAGAAGCCCAAGAACATCTGCCGAATTCTTGAAGGGAAAGCTGCTTGCTCCGTCTTCCTAAAATTCCGGACGGAACACGAGCCGATCACCTCCGCTGCAGAAGATTACTAGGCAAGTTTTCAAAGTTATCTTCATGAACTGTGATAAAGGATATGCGCTATTAGATACTGATTCTCTCCGTTTTTGTTTCTCTCTTTTGATTAAGAGGATGGAAATCCTTATTTCACTCCACGCTGTAGATGTATTCCTCCTTTCTATCCCTTATATAACTCATTCGGGTCTTGAATGGCAAAAGTCATAACACGGGAGCACTGTGAGAAGGAAGAGACTGATTATGTGGTACACAAGTGTTTAAATTTTTGGCTATTAAAGGACACCTGAATGAAGAGTACCAAGTATCATCCCTATTTGTATGACTTCCGTTAACATTGCCTGCAGAAAACCCAATCCAAATACGAAATAGTGTTTCCAAGCTATGATTTTTGCTCTATTTTGCATCTGTCCTCATTTCAGTACCGAACCATTTCAGAAATGAACAAATCAACCCTTCTTCTGGAACATTTTTTAACCAGTTAAGCCCAAACGTATATCTAGAAGAAATTCCAATACGATCCGGCCAGCGCTGTACAAGATTTGAATGAATTGCGCTTTTTGTCTTGGAGTCTGCATGTGCAAACCTCCAGAAACGAACATCCCTATTTTGACAACGTCACGCTCAGGAGAAGAATGCTCTCCGTGGCCATGTCTGTAAATGCATTAATGTGTTCAATTATGGTTTCATTGTTCAAGTGTCCCTTAAAGTACTACATTTCCTTTAAAATCTACTGTTCGTACGACGGGTTCAAAATTAATTTTGCCCTGCTGTTCAAATCATTTTGTATTTTTGGAGCACACGATTCCTGCTGGACGATCTATTTTTCTCTTGGGCCTTGAAATAAGCTCGGTGCTATCCCTCTCTGAAAGTAAGTGCCCTTGATGTAGGTAAATCACAGTGAGTTCACGGTTCGACGAAACAGATGGCGGTTCTGTCGCAGGTTTGGAAAGTAATCGGCTGATTTTCCAAAAACTCCCGTCAACTCTCTTTGATTTTTACCATACGTCTGGATAAACTTATGACACAGCATTTCTTTTCTTCTGATGTGAAGGTTCTAAGAGCAAGAGCTGCTCATTTACAAGCCGAATCGGCGATCACCATTACTCAACCTCACTCACAACAGCTGCGTTTTTGAAGATACCATGATATCTGATACCGTGGTAACTGGATTTGCATTTTGTCGTTTTTGCAGTTACCGTGGTATCTGATACTACGGTTGCTTTGCAAAAATGACAATTACCGAATTTGCGTTTTTAGAAGTCATCCCAAAAGAAATACTAATTTCCACTCACATCACAAGTACCAAACTTCTTTCCCGCCAATTTGACAAAAACCTAGGCTCGTGTGTTGCTGATGATAAAAGCGAGATGAATTTTGCAGATACACCGATGGGTTCTGGGACCGTGGTATCTGAATATCAGTTACCATGGTAACTGGCCAGATACCATGGTAACTGCAACAACTTCTTTCGACCGTAGTATCAGATACCACGGTATCTGCAAAACGCGACTAATGATGATATAACAATCATAGGCGATCATAACAGTAATCAATAATGCTAGAAATGGGCCAGAGCCTGACGGTAGCAATCACTTTAGTCCCTGTTAATCCAAGTGCTTACAGAGGGTCCAAACTTCTGTAAAATCAAACAAGTTGCACACTTACCAAGTCACTCCGTAGAAAAATAAACAACGACCGAAAACAAGTTTCATTTTTGAGGGCCACGTCACTGGCCGAAAACTGGCACTTTAAACATTGACGCTATCCATTCAAAACTTCAACACCTTATTAATTTGCAACAACGGAAATGTCTCCGTACACTGGGGTACAACTGCTGCACTTTGCTGCCAATAAAAGGTTCCACATGGGGGGGATCACGATCGTGCCTTGTCGAAACTATCACTTCGCGCAGTCGCACTGGATTTGCCCGATTTGGGCACCAAATCAGACTTCTGAGTTCCTGCCACTGGCATCAGCAGCGGCATTGAATTGGCAGGTACAAGAACATACTGTCCAGGAGTGGACGTCACAAAGCAAGTCCTTCCGTCCGGTAGGAGCGCTAGTGTCGGCCCCATTACCATTTGCGTCGGTTGCGCAATTGGCGTCTGGTTCTGGGGATCCTGGCGTTGCAGGATGGAAGCGACGGTTTGTGGGGGGGCTGCGCGCCGCCGGCGCTTCTTTGGTGATTTTGCACCGGAACTGGAGCTCGGAAGGTTCATCGGGGGGACTGCCATGATCGGTGCGACGGGCATGATTGCCTTTACGTCAGAAACTAGAAGAAAAATCAGGAAGGAGTCAAAAGGCCGAGTACATTCTCAATTAAAAGGTTTTTTTTTTGGGGGGGGGCGGGGGGGGGGGGGTCAAAGAGAGGGGGATACGAAACTGACTCAGATCCTCTGCTGCGTGAGCGGGTTCGGAGGTTACGATGCAATTTGGCAAGTATGCAGGTCCTAAAATCTGGGGATAGCCTAGTTGAGAATGAAGTGGAGGAAGTGAATAGGAGGATGGCAGGGGCTAAAATTCTTGAAGGTGGAAGTAGCTGACCTGTTTTTTCATAAAACCCGGTTACCCTCTTGCGCAATCTCTCTCTGAGCCCGGCGGATTTCTGTTTGTTCTGTAGGCTACGTATCTCATGGCGGATTGTCACTACTACTGCACGAGAACGATGGGGACAGAAAAACTGATGCTAGGTTATTTGATTTAAAATTGATGCTAAGCGGGCTGGTTGATACTGCCTTGTGTTCTTTAGTGCTCAGTTATATGATTTTTTTTTTTTCGTATGGACCAAAGAAATTAAGAAAGAACTTCACTTCAAACGATGCCATTTTTGTCCTGTCACTGGGTGAGACAATGCTCCTTTAGTTACCTAAGGATATCTGAGACTGATTTACTAAAGTTTAACTGAAAAGCCAACTTATTTTTATACCTTTGATTTGAATACACTGAATTATTTTGACTCCTCTAAGGGATTTTTATTTTTTTCGTCGAGTAGTCTAGTAGTGACGTTGGGAATCTCCGCTGCTTGCACAACAAATAAAAAGTGCCGAAGAATTTGAATATCTGCAAAGCGTGCGTCTCAATGGCCAACAAAGTGAAGATTCTGAAATGTTCCATCCCAGACTGCAGAATCACATCAGAATCAACATATATGGGGAATGTCAAGTGGTTCCTGGTCACTTTCCATATCCAGACCCGTATCCAGGAATTTATTTCGGGGGGGGGGGGGTTGCCCACGGGTCGGAACAAAAGTACAATAAAGACATAGCCTACAAAAACCTATTACTTTTGTGGGTTTCGGGGGGGGGGGGGGTCGAACCCCCTAACCCCCTGGATACGGCCTTGCTTTCATCTTCCTGGCTTCAATAGTGAAAATCCGAAATTGCAGGTTATTTTCGGCAATTGTTTGCCGCTTTAAATGCTAAACATTTCAAAAACAGAGGAACGTCAACAATTGCGGAAGAATAAACTCGTCAGCTAAAATTCCATATTCGTGGATAACAAATCAACGAAGTAACGCGTTTTTGTCGGGTTTTCTAATCAATTTAGGTAAAAATATGATAGGTAGCTAGACTATAGGAGGGTTTTCGCGAGTTGGACAGCAAAGTCGGAATCACTTTCCAGTCGAGTTTCCAGTGGTATTCGCGCTACGTCGGAAAGTTGCCGAGCTTTCCACCCGGTTTTCGCGCTTTGGAAACCGAAGCAGCTTTCCTGGAAAGTGATTCCACGAAGTTAGTGGAAAGCTCCGCGGAAAGTTGATTTTTTCGGCGGGAATTTCAAAAGTATGGAAAAAAACAGTGGAAGTATCACTAATAAATAAAGAAAAATTGCAAGCGTTGTTAGGATGACTTCGGTGAATTGTATGAGATTCAAAGAAGTACTGAAGTGAATCATATTTATTCGAAAGAGCTTGTAATTCAATATTTTACCGGCGACGTCAGCTTTCCATGCGTTTTCGCAATCAGTCCAGCGGGAAAGTGGAAACTGATTCCAGGAATCGCTTTTCCACAGTTTTCACGATGCGCTTCGCTCGCCGGAAAGTGATTCCGAGATTTCGCGAAAACCCTCCTTATCACGTCTCAGCCCTATTCGGTTAAGCTTCAAAAGAAACGTCCCAAGTAGGGACCCATAAATATCCTTTACAGGGGGCTTTTCAACAAAAGATTTCTGATGCGCTCTTGACAGGTCGGAAGATAGTTCGAGAAATACCCACCGTCCAATCACGTCAAAGGCCAGATAGACAAAATTTGGGATTGGCTGCTGGCGCCTTGAGGGAGTCTCTTTGGTGCGCACGTCCAATGATGCAAACAAGAATGCCGATTCAACTCAAGTGGGGATTTTTGGAAACTAGATTTGGATCGGTCAACATAGCAATATAGAAGCTAGGAAATGACAAGCCCCCTGTAAAGGAAATTTATGGGTCCCTGCTTCAAGATACGTGCACACAGAGTTCGATACCCGCAGTCAGATGCGGATTTCCTCCTTCGCTCCATAATTTTGACGCATCGTATGCAGGTTTGTCTATCAATGTTGCCACTTTTCTCTGACGGAACCTGTGACTTTTGGCCCCCCCCCCAAAAAAAAACTGTGACATTCTGCCGCCTAAGAAACTGGGTCCTTTTTACCAACTATTAACGATACATCTCGCTCTATCATCTTCATAATTATATGCCTCATCTTTTTTGCCTATTTTTTGTATTTATTGGTAAGAAATTGGTGGTACAATTCTGGCTTGCTTTGTCGAAGAAGTCGAAAATCTGTGAAATCGAATTTCTGCGACCAGTGGCAACACAGTTCTCTACAGTGGCACGAATTTCGCATACGAAAACTTATAGTACTGTGTGTGCATGTACCTTTAACATATCTTTATTTATTTATTTATTACCCGCTTTTTGGTTATAGCGGAGTTTTTGGTTTCGGAGTTTTTGGCTTTTTGGTTATATCCTACTATACAGAAATCCGGATAAATATTCCGGGATCAGCAGACAGAAAACGCTATTCGGGACACCGATCGAGCCACTATCAGAGATTGGCGAATCCGAATCCAGGATTCGTCTTTTGGTCGGATTCGAATCTTTTGCTTCTCAGGCTGGATTCGGATTCGGACTCGGATTCCAAACCTTCAATCTTACGAATCCGGTCAAATTTCTAGTCTAAATCCTCCCAGTTTCCGTTTCCCAATTTTTACACAGTGGGCTTAGGTAATCCAACTTTTGATCTCCACCACCAACCATCTTCAGTAATCTATCACGTTGTCTGATTACCTTAGAGATCAGTGCTTTCTGTCACCTCTGATTTTTAAACTATAGCCTTTTGATCTCCACCACCAACCATCTTCAGTAATCTATCACGTTGTCTGATTACCTTAGAGATCAGTGCTTTCTGTCACCTCTGATTTTTAAACTATAGCCTATGTACATGATTTGATTTTTGTTAAGGTCGGATTCGATTCCAGATTCGAATCCTCAGCACGAAATGGTGGATTTGGTTTCGGAATCGGATTCGTAAATCACCCTGGATTCGGATTCGAATCCTTTCATGGTCGGATTCACCCGTCTCTGGCCACTAACCTTGAGAAATAACTCCGTTCTGAAGTTGTAGCCTGTTCTGTTGTTGGTCTCGATGCACTATGGGTTGTTGCTGCTGTATTAAGAAGCTCTGTCCGTTCTGAAGCGACACTTGGTGGTACACTGTTGTAGTCTCGGGGGGTCGCTGCGGTTGTGGCTGGACCACGGGAGGGGGAGCAGGCCGGGGCCTGCAGAGTCGAATGGGGTTTGTCCAGGGAACAGATGCAACCTAGAAAGGAAAAAATACGTGAAGGAATTGTCGTTATCCTGCCTGCCTGCTCTTTTGAAGAACATCATTTACCTCGTACAGTTCTGCTGGCTATTCTACGGCTGCCCCCCCCCCCCCCCCCGATGGTTAGTGAAGGGTACAATCGTCGTCCTAGACTGCGACTAAGTCACTACACATACCATACCGTTCCAACCATCTACAGTACAGTCTACGCCACCAGTACTTTTACCTAGGGTATAGGGTATAATACAAGTTGAAGGTGGTTACTTGACTGACCACTTTTACAGAAGAAATATAATTTTTTAGATAACCACAGTATCAGTTAAAGTTTAACTGAAAAGCCAACTTATTTTTGTGTCATTTAGTTGAATACACTGAATTATTTGGATTCTGCAGAGGGATTTTTTTGTTTTCCACTATCTGCTCTAGTTATGGCGTTCAGAATATCTGCGGCCGTCCCCACAGCGAAAATTCTACTATGACGCGGGAAATTTCTATCTAAAAACAAACAAGGCTTTTTAGTGGGCAGTGGCGATATTGGTGAAGATTGCTTAGTGCCTGAACAGAAAAAAAGTCATAAATCTTTCTTGTAAGGCATACAACAAATTAGAGGTACCACAAATCACACGGAAATTCCACTATTTGAAAATCGATTATTCCTGAATAGCGCAACAACCAAGTAACGCATTTTCAGCGGGTCTTCAAGCCAATTTAAGTGAATGAGTGATGGGTAACTAGATTGTCCTATCCCAGTCCTTTTCGGTTAAACTTTAAAAATTTTCCAACTTTAAGTGTATCGCAGCTGTCACAATCACCTTGTTGAGTTACCACTGTCGATGACGGGTTAGTGTAAGGATACACACAGTTATTTATTTTTGCCTGGGATGAGTGAAAAATGAAGAATATTATCGAAATCGGAAAAACTACACCAAGGGGGATTACTGCGCGATGCGAAATGCTGCAGCAAGTATCGATTGGTCAGAGAAGTTTGTAAACACTGAATCAAGTGAACAAATGTATGAAAGTTTCACGGCAGCTCTTCAAGATCTGGTGGAGAAGCATATCCCAGTTTACCAACAGTACAAGCGTCCAACCTTACCTAGAGCAACTGTGAACTTGATAAAAACGAAACACGAAGCGTGGAAGAATTCAAGGATATCTGGAAGTCAAGAAGATAGAACGAAATTCGTCAGACTGAGAAATAAGGTCCGTAAAGAAACGAGATACCAACAGACTTTAAGGGAGAAACGTGTCGCAGAGCAGTCCAAAACAAATCCTAAAGCCTTCTGGAGATTCCTGAACTCGAAGCGTAAGCTCAACCACGGCGTGTCGGAACTTCGAGACCCAGACTCAGGCAAAACGACAACTAATGCGGAGGAAAAAGCCAACCTTCTAAACCGACAGTTTGAATCAGCTTTCACAAGGGAACCTGAACTAACTGAGGAGTTTTCGTCTGACAATGAGAAATCACCAATCCCAGACCTTGATTTTTCGGTAAATGACGTTTATATCCAACTAAAAAATTTAGACCCTCACAAGTCCCCAGGACCGGACAACATTCATCCTAGAGTCTTGCGCGAACTGGCATCTGAAATCCAACTACCGCTTTATGAGATCTTCAAAAAATCATACGCAAGCGGAAAGCTGCCTTCATTATGGACAAAAGCCATCGTTTCTCCCATATTCAAAAACGAGGCAAATCCCATCGAACTATAGACCAGTAAGTTTGACAGGCATCCCATGCAAAGTGTTTGAGTCCCTCCTTGCTGATCACCTCTGCAGACATCTGACTGACATTTCCAAAAGCCAGTTTGGATTCATGCGCAGGCGATCTGCAGAAGCTCAGCTTCTACTTGCCAAGCCTGGGGAGCAATGATCGACGCGGGGATACAGGTGGATGTTCTCTACGGAAAGCCTTTGACAAAGTACCGCACAAAAGGCTACTTTTGAATCTGAAACGACTGGGTGTGGTGGGACAAAATTTAGCTTGGATAGAGGATTTCCGGACCTCCAGAACACAGCGAGTACGAGTGGATGGCCAGCTTAGCACCACGGAGGTGAACGTTCTTAGCGGCGTACCACAAGGAAGTGTTCTCGGTCCCCTTCTCTTTAACATTTATATAAATGACTTAACCGAAGGTCTCAGCTCTCCGGTTATGCTATACGCTGACGACACTAAGCTGTACAGAGGCATAAAGGGTTTGAATGATGCCCAGTCTCTTCAAAAAGACCTTGGTAAAATCTGCCATTGGATGACTAAATGGGCCATGGAGATCAATACCGATAAATGTCACCACCTTCGCCTTGGCCCCACCATCCATGAACATCAGTACACCTTGGACGGAAGTATGATTTCGTTAACCACCTCTGAGCGTGACCTCGGGGTAGTTATGGATACAGATCTAAAATCTTCAAAATACTACGAAACTATCATCAAGAAAACTACAAGAATCGTGAATCTTATGAGGAGGACTTTTACATTCAAGGACAATTCCCTGTTTCCCACTATATTTAAGGCACTAGCCCGTCCACTAATTGAATATGGCCACGCAACCACAAGGCCCTTCTATAACAAGGACATTTTCGCCATTGAACAAGTTCAGAGAAGAGCGACAAAAACAGTGCCAGCCATTCGCCATCTACCTTACTAAAGTCGGCTCGAAAAATTACGTTTACCCAGTAAACCCAGTTTGACTTACAGATTTCTCAGAGGTGACTTGATTGCAACTTTTAAGATTTGTCATAATTACTATGACAACATAAGGCCCGATGATGTCCTCTCCTTCAACCACAACGGTCTCAGAGGACACAGCTTAAAATTGCGAGTTGAGAAGTTTCAAAAGGACATTGGAAAATGGAGCTTTAAAAACAGATTTGTTGAATACTGGAATCATCTCCCTGAAAGTCTCGTAAAGGCCGAAAACATTAATCATTTCAAATCTGGTTTAGATCGTCACCTGGCCAAAATTCAGTTTAGTGTACAAAGTGTCTAGAGAAATTTGTAGAGGCGAAAGCCTTTTTGTTGCAATTATATTATTATTATTATATTATTATTATGAGATTCAAATAATACTACATTTTTATCATTCTAATACTTTGTACCGTTTGTGCACGACGCTGGGCGGAGTTTTCGACATGAGATTTTACGAAACCAAACAACAAGCAATAAAATCTGATCATCGAGTCGATAAGTAAACGAAAAGGGCTAGGGGCCTGGCTCCTGTCCTGACCCAACCGAACCAAACAAAATAACAGTCCAGCACAAAAGTGGATAGAAGTGTTTGTCACCTAAGGAGCCTGGAGGGGTGAAAGAGAGAGTTGAAAAGTAATCAGCTGTCTTGGGGCATCTTAGCACAAACACTGAGTGGTGGGAGGTATCTTTTAAAGTTTAACGGGCCGAGTTAGGACAATCAAGTCAACCATCACTTATTCACTGAATGAAACCGATGAAAATGCGTTACTTCGTTGCTCCGCTGTTCACGAATAATCGCTTTTCGTATAGTAGAATTTCCCTGGCAGATTTATGGTAGCTCTATGCGCTTGTACCTGTGATGTATGCTTGACGAAAACGATTTACGAAAAATTTGTGTTCACGCAGTGAGCAGTGGACAGCACCTGGCGCACCGTTGCCCCTGAAAAGCCGCGCTTGAGTTGAGATTCAAATTGTCCGCGTCATAGTAGAATTCACGCTGCGAGGACAGCCGTAGAAATTCTGAACGTCACTACTAGAGCAGGTAGTAGAAAATGTAAAAAAAAACTATGCAGAATCCAAATAATTCAGTGTATCCAATTAAATGATAAAATATAAGTTGTTTTTTCAGTTAAACTTTTCAGTTAAACTTTAAGTTAAAAAATAATCTAGGCATACTTACTTGGGGATCGAAGGAGAAGACTTCTTCAATTTTCAGGGGGCAGGGAAGACCACATTTGCAGGTGCCGCTGCGCCGCAGATAGGCTGCCACAGCTGAGATCGAACTCAGAGATTCTTTACCGGGACTGAAAACAAAGGAGAACTTAACACTAATATATAAATAAAATGGGATCAGAGCAAACTAACTCTAGAGAGTACCGCGCAAACTTTGGAAAAGTGACAGAGAGTCAGTCGCAGCGGCACTAGCTCCGCTAAGTTCTCCACAGAAAGGGATTGGTCAAATTTTGTATTTATTTAACTGCCAAAAGGAGTAAGGATGTTTTCTGGAACAAGATGACTGACATAAGCAAGAAACGAGCTGAAAAACGGTAAAGTATAGCCTAAACTAAACATAAGTTATTCACTGTTTTTTTTTCGGTAGGGTTATATTTTATTTGTATGCAGCCCCTATCTTCAGAGAAATATGTACCACTTTCAGTTTCCGGGTAATTACTCAAACAGACGAAAGTCACAGAAACAAAAAGAATATGAACTAACCGCATCGCACATATTTATTTTCTGGTGGCCAATCACAAAACCGCAAGAATTGTCACCAATTTAAATACAATTTAAGTGAAATCAGAAATTTCCGAAGGAACGTATGCACTTGCAACCATAGGGTAGCCAAATTGCGAAACCATACAGGGAAAGGACGGTATGCTCGAGGACTTTAACTAGAGCTTACCTAGAGTAGACGACATGGCTGCCTTGAACGGTCCTAGTCCATCCATTTGGCACTGGGATTAAACCTAAAACGAGATCATCATCTTCTGTATTAACAGGGAGATAATAGTGGCGTTTTTAATCGCCGATCAAATTTGCCCGGTACACAAAGCGAGTTTGCCGATTCGTGCATAATACTCTTTTGCCGATTCGTGCATAATACTCTTTTCGATAGCCGTTGGCGATCGCCGATGTTTCTGGGTGCGCAAAAACTAGTTTTTGATTTTTGAAAATACCGCCTAATCCTCAAACGAAATCCATACGTCAACGGCTATCGGCGAGTCCTCGGCCGATGGACAAGAATTTAGGCGATACGCGTTAGCCGATCAGAACGAAAACAGAAGATAAGATAAACAGCTACGGCAATCGGCTTCCGGCGAACGTCGAAAACGCCAAAAAGTCAAACGGCTACGCTATCGCCGAACTAATCGGCGATCAAAAACGCCACTAATGGCAAATAGTTACGCTACACACCCTATCTTCGTCTGGGCAAGAAGTCCTGGTGAAGTGGCTCTGTTTATAACTTTTCTCCCAGGTAGATTCCTACTCTAGAGGTTCTGATAATAATGAATCAGTAGGATAAAGCTGAATAGTCTGGCAGAAGAAAGTAAGAAAGTACATAATATTTATTAATTAATAATTTATTCCTCACGCCTCTCAATACAAAATGTCTACATAACTGACAACTTGTTAAAAGGTAAATGATATGGCAGGGCGAAGAGCGGATCGACTGCGGCACGATTGCCATTTAAAGTCGTCCTACGTTGAAAGTCTCGAGATATGGTATGTTTATGTTTAGGCTATTGGAGAAGGCTTCCAGTGATTTCATCTTTTCGACTGGAAATGGCAGTTTGTTCCAGATCCTGATGACCCGGGGTATGAACGAATGATGGTAAGAATTAGATCTCGTAATCTTCATCTTCACAGGCTCCAACTGCGGACTATGCGATCTTGTGTTGCTTTGGGGAGATATTTGAACAAGCTTGTCACTTATTTCCCTCAAAACTGAGGAGTACATTTTCTTTAAAATTAAAACTCGGTCTTTTACTTAAAAGTCAGAAACTAACTGCGTATCATGGGGAACCCAAGGAGGAATTTAGAAAATTTGAAATATGATATTTTAGCAGCAGATAGGCTACGTCGCAAATTCGAAAATTTTCTACGACTGTTGCAGCAAAAACATCACGAGGTAAAGCAACGGCTGTAAACAATGATCCGAGGATACCTTTTCTGTATCACCAGCGATAACGAGTTAGGAAGCAGAATACCTTTATTTTCGCGTGGATGGCATCTTTTGTTTACTGATTTTGAACATAGAAGTGTGACAAATCGAGTATAACGAAAAAAAGAATCACAATAACCTAACAAATAAGAAACAAGAACAAATAGCCTATTTCAAAAATGCCTGGTACAGGCTGTGATCCAGCGACTGCAGAAACTTTTCTCTACGGATGTTAATGACATCCATGGGATCAAGAACATTATTTTTTACAAAACTGATGTATTTCTTGTCCAAACAGGTGCTCCAAAGAGAAACTTCGCAAGCTTGATAAAAATTTTGGCTTTCTTTTACTTCAATGTTAAAAGTACCCAAAACGGAGACAAAGCGACAATTTGTGGAATAACTAGAATAACTGCGGAACATCCTCTATCAGGCTCTATCAAGCTCAATAGCCATTCAAAAGAAAACATTACTGGATGATGCCATCTACACGACAACGTGCTGAGACGTAGGAAGAGGCCATCTTTATCTTCCTAGGGCTCGGGGAGCACTATTGAATGGGAAACTGAAATGGGGTGGCACTGAAGCGAAATCACCGATCGCGGTGATGGTACTTTACATCTAACGGCCCCATCCAGGCGAAATATGGCTACTTCGTTTGTCAAAACCAACTTTATCACTCACTTTGTGTGAAGTATCCATTTTTTCCATTTGTGTTCCAACCACCTACGCATTCATTTCGGGAATGGTGGATTACGGGCGTGCCCTGAGCCGGCTGATATGACCAGGTTCCACCTGAGGCTTGCCCTTGTGGAGGGTTTGGAGGTCCGCTGGGCCAGACTGTGTGTTGGATTTGCCACTGACCCTGTTGTTGAACACCTGAGGAAAGGTCAAAGCACATTCTAGGAATTCTGATGATAGACAAAATCGATAACATAGAATTTTTTTGGGGGCACAGCCAACAGTACTTCGAATGAAAGGGCTGGGCTATATGGGCATGCACTAGCATAATCAGGAGTATTAGAGTATCCCCCTGGGTATAGTTCATAGCAATAGGCTATATCAACCCAGAGAATTCTCCCTTTAATGCTGGCCTGCAATTTCATGTAGGCTAATGCAGGTCACAGCTATTCAAAGGAAAGTGAATTAACCTACTGAAATTCGTGGGTCAAATATGTGAATCTCAAAGAAACAAGATCAACTCAGCTCATGGAAATACAATAATGAATATTACATCCAGAACAAAGCAAACAAGATGATGAAACACACCATAATTTTCATATTCAAAGACATTTTCTGTCATAATCACACTATTTTATGACATTTTGCCATCTTTCTGAACTCTCTGACCTAACTTTGGGGTTGGGAGTTACCGTGCTGTAGCCTACCTGATTGGTATCTAGTTAATAATCCAAATTGGCATACCTTGCTGAGGTTGATGGTTTGCAGGACACTGATACTGATTTGGCCATTCCCTCGAATCATATGAAGATGGAGGCCAAGTAGGCTCCATCAGAAACCTACTGATGTTTACATTTTCTTACCGCCATCTTAGAGTCATATTGCTTGGGTAGCTGAAAAGGACACAGTGATATAATTCCACAATGGCTTAGTAAAATGATGGGATATACATAGCCTAAACATGCCACTGTCTTTGGACATGTTGCCTTGGCAAGATAGTTCTATACAATACAGTATTAAAAATATGTGACTGTTCACCAGGTCCTCATCTTATCATGGCCTTCTCAGGTTGCACCCTTTCTCCACACTGAGGCATGGTTTCATGTGCGTATGTATCACTGTACAGATAATTCTCGTTGCTGAAGATAAAAAAAAATCAGAAAATTCTCCATAACTGTAGAAGGTACAGTTTCAGCAGAGAATATGGCTATGTTATCCCACGAGGTTTCATTATGCAGAAAGGGTGTTACCTCAGGAGGCAGTGATGCCCATAATAGTCTATGAATACAAATACAAATGTGGTAAGGGGCCCCTAGCCCAGACTGCTTATTTCAATGTTGCCAAGTTTGAACAGTATCAGGCACATTTTTTCACAAAATA
Organism: Branchinecta lindahli; assembly: GCA_023053555.1. Lineage (NCBI taxonomy): Eukaryota > Metazoa > Arthropoda > Branchiopoda > Anostraca > Branchinectidae > Branchinecta > Branchinecta lindahli. The sequence continues at coordinate 24,038,272 of JAKZAO010000006.1, forward strand.
TATTCACGTCCAGTTTAACATGAATTTAACATATTTCAGCATATTTATTTATTTTATTTATTCAAACTAATGGACGACCAACAAGGGTCAAAAAATTCACTTGAAAAAATTCAACTTCACAAAAATATACTTGCTCTTAATTTCTATCCTAGCCACAAAATAAATAATTTTCAAAATCTGAGCCTTTGACCACTCGAATATGATTCTGCTACATTTGGGGTTTGGTTCGAGGTCAAAACTAGCCTTCTACGAAACTTTGCTCTTGAGTATTTAATCCTCTTTTCTGAAATAGTAATTTCTATCGGACAATGCCACCATAATGTCATGATAAAAATCATATGCTGCAAATTTAATTTTCGTAGGAGAAATTTCTAGAATTTCTGATGTTGGCCTCGTACCCCTATGAGGCAACTTTTGTTGCTTTTCCAAGATTTAATGAAATTTGAGTGTCAGTTTTGGCACACTTCATTGCTGCAAATGGATTATAAGAGAAAACATGAATATGGTATTCAAGAACTAAGAAAGGTTAATTGTTTCAGTTGTATGATATAATCAGCTGCTGCTTTATAGTTCTTGGTAGCCTACCAATAAATTTTCCTCTGCAAGTTCAGTTAGTAATTTTTAAAGTTTGATTTATTGTGATCTTGGGGTAAGTGGTATATGCAGGGACGGGGTATAAGGTGGGACACGGTACTTATCTGCCATCTAGCGTTCTTTAAAAAATCCAATAAAGCCACCTAGTATAGGTCATTCAATGGCAGATATGACAGTTCTATCATTTTGGTAAGTTGCTATTTTCGTTTTTGAGATAATCGACTTCAAAGTTTCGGCTATACCCCCCAAAAAATATTTTTTTAAGTTTGATTTATTGTGATCCAGGGGTAAGTGGTATATGCAGGGACGGGGTATAAGGTGGGACATGGTACTTATCTGCCATCTAGCGTTCTTTAAAAAATCCAATAAAGCCACCTAGTATAGTTCATTCAATGGCGGATATGACAGTTCTATCATTTTGGTAAGTTGCTATTTTCGTTTTTGAGATAATCGACTTCAAAGTTTCGGCTATACCCCCAAAAAAATATTTGGGCAATAGTTTTTTGTGCTTTATTTTGTAACACTTTGCAGAAATTGTGTGTTTAAGATAGCAAACGAAAGCTAAAACATCAGGCCACGTCGTGGCCTGACCGAGAAGACTCAATATTTTATCCAAGGGAAGACATTCTGAAAAAGTTGTCGCCTCCTACCCCAGCACCCGGTACAGCTTCCAGAGCAGCGTCATACTTCGTGTTTGCTGATTGGTAGTCTACTCTTGTGCCTAAGATATTTTTACCTTTAAAGTCGAATTTTTAATGTAGTTTTTATATGATGAATAGTCGAAGTTTTCTACCAATACATGAATCTTTTTACTAAGTCCCAGAGTATACCACCTCGTGTCCCAAGATATACCACCCCCGTTACTTAGTGGGACAAATGGTATAAGCAGGGACACCCCCCTTTTTTTCTTCTAGCTATACAAGAAAAATCTTGGAAAATCACAGTTTATGCAGCAGTTCCGGGGCTTTCATTTGAGCCATAAACCATTTTTCTACTCCAATGTTAACCATGCATTTTGGAGGTTTATCAAAATCCGTCCCTGCATATACCACTCTCCCCTACAAATTTTTCATTTAAACTTCTCTACTTCTGACCATTACAAAGACAGATATTTCAGTCCTGAATGCAATGACTTAGGTCACAGAACCCTGAAGAAGATAGGACAAAATTTGTGGTTTTATCATTACCAGAAGGCTAAATGCTATTGGCAAAATGCTCTCTACCAGCGACAGCGCTTTAGGTGACAACCCTTCATACTTTCTGTTTCATATTTCTAATCCAGCATCTGCTGCTAAGCAAACAGATAATTCCACGAAGAAGATGGCATTCAAACCTGGTTCTGACCAGTCATAAACTGGTCAGCTGAGAATCTGAAATTGAAATTTGCTTTTCAAAACAAATTTCTATGAGGGTACCATGCCCTTGCTGCAGGGCATGGTGCTCATATAATTGGGCATGTCCGTTGGGGAATGTACATTGGAGCACCATGCCCAAAAGTTGAGGATTAGGCTACTGTTAGTGCCAGAGGCTGATACACAATAGAGGCATGTTTATTTGAACAGTGCAGTTTTGGGCTAAATGGTAGAACAAAGATTCAGAATACCTATTCAGGTGTTTTCAAGGCAGTTTTAGGGGCCCTTGATCTGCCCTTAATTATCACTGTTCGAAGTCAACAAACGTTCAAATGAGCATACCTTTAATGTTAGATGACATCAAGTTCTTAATTTTACCCTTCCATTTGACCATTTATTAGCCAGAAACAAAACCACAGCATTGCTGAAACTGAAATGAAACATTTTAGGGAAGTGTTTGAATAGCATAAGGCATTTTTCTGTGACACAATTGTGGGTCATGCACTTCTGAGTGTTTTTTGCGGAAACACAACTGTGTGCCACACAGTCGAGCCAAAAGTTGAAACAGTGTTTTGTCTATTTCAAATATCTGAAAATAAACATAAAATTCACATAAATCTCAACAAGTAGAACTCCAGGCTTTCGTCGTGACCATTCCATGCTACAAGGTCCTTAGTTTTATGTCTACATGCTTGAGAAAGTTTTTAATTTTATTGTTGACATTATTTTGCTGCTAAATTTTAAATTCCAGCCAGAAATCGTGCCACAAAATCGATAATCACATCGGCAGCTGTTTGACGAATTCGAACAAAGTGAGCCACGAAAATCTCTTTGGTTGCAGAATCACATTTGTGGGCCGCACAAAAGCCGCGGAAACACTCTTTTCGAACCACAATCGACCCACAAAATAGTTGCATTTTATATCTGAATTCTCAGTTCTCTGTTCTTACTTCTGAATTCTCGATTTTGGTACAAATTACCGTGTTCGCTCTACTTGCTTCTCCATTCTCGCTTTTGACAATAACATTTATTATTTGACAGCTCGTCTGCAAAACAGGAGAACTGCGAAGAGAATTGCAAGGACAATTCAGATAAAAAACGCAACTACTTTTTGAGGGAGCATGGAAACACACCTACCAGTGTTGCCAGATTGTGTTTGCAGAAAAATGCCCTGGGATTTTGAAAACAAGCCCGGCTCAATTTTACCAAATTCGATCAAACAAAGCCCAAAGGGGAGTCATTCGGGAGGGGGGCTCTCAATTCAAGCCTAAAAAAGAGTTACTAAATTTAGAGCCTGTATGAAAACCTGGGGTTGAGATTCAAAACAGATTTCAAAAGGCGAAATTCAAATATACAGCAATGACCTAACTTTCAGAAATAGTTGAAAACTGCTCAAAAGATACCCCAAAACAAAAAGAAATATAGGACATAGGTTTTTATAAGAAATAGTAGGTCTGTAACAATAATATTCCCCCCAGACCCAGGGGACACCACCATTCAGCTATTTTAAGTTTGATCAGTTTATATATAAATGAAATGTATGTAGCTGATCACATTATACTACCAAAAGTTTGTAGCCAATTAGTTGGCTACTCAGGGTGTGCCCTATACAAACACTCTCAGTAGCCAACTAGTTGGCTACACATGTTCCCCCAGAAACATTCTCAGTAGCCGACTAGTTGGCTACACATGTTCCCCCAGAAACATTCTCAGTAGCCGACTAGTTGGCTAGACATGTTCCCCCAGAAACATTCTCAGTAGCCAACTAGTTGGCTACACTTGTTCCCCCAGAAACACTCTCAGTAGCCAACTAGTTGGCTACACATGTTCCCCCAGAAACATTCTCAGTAGCCGACTAGTTGGCTACACTTGTTCCCCCAGAAACACTCTCAGTAGCCAACTAGTCGGCTACACTTGTTCCCCCAGAAACACTCTCAGTAGCCAACTAGTTGGCTACACATGTTCCCCCAGAAACATTCTCAGTAGCCGACTAGTTGGCTACACTTGTTCCCCCAGAAACACTCTCAGTAGCCAACTAGTCGGCTACACTTGTTCCCCCAGAAACACTCTCAGTAGCCAACTAACTGGCTACACTTGTTTCCCCAGAAACACTCACAGAAGCCAGTTAGTTGGCTACACTTGTTCCCCCAGAAACATTCCCAGTAGCCAGTTAGTTGGCTACATTAGTTCCCCCAGAAACACTCATAGAAGCCAGTTAGGTGGCTACATTAGTTCCCCCAGAAACACTAATAGAAGCCAGTTAGGTGGCTGCACTCATTCCTATACAAACCTTTTCGGAGCCTTTTATCTGGCTTCCAAGATGTTTCTGGGAAACTTCTCCTTCTTCAGCACGCGTTCTTGTTGAACATAGGCGACGTTAGATGTCTCCGGAGTTGTTTTAGCTAATTATTGTTTTTGTGCGTTCTTGTTGAACATAAGGAGGGTTTTCGCGAGTTGGAAAGCAAAGTCGGAATCACTTTCCAGTGATATTCGCGCTACGTCGGAAAGTTGCCGAGCTTTCCACCCGGTTTTCGCGCTTTGGAAACCGAAGCAGCTTTCCTGGAAAGTGATTCCACGAAGTTAGTGGAAAGCTCCGCGGAAAGTTGATTTTTTCGGCGGGAATTTCAAAAGTATGGAAAAAAACAGTGCAAGTATCACTAATAAATAAAGAAAAATTGCAAGCGTTGTTAGGATGACTTCGGTGAATTGTATGAGATTCAAAGAAGTACTAAAGTGAATCATATTTATTCGAAAGAGCTTGTAATTCAATATTTTACCGGCGACGTCAGCTTTCCATGCGTTTTCGCGATCAGTCCAGCGGGAAAGTGGAAAGTGATTCCAGGAATCGCTTTCCCACGGTTTTCACGATGCGCTTCGCTCGCCGGAAAGTGATTCCGAGATTTCGCGAAAACCCTCCTATAGCCTAAGTTTTATAAAAATGTCCGCCAGGTAACGTTGATGAGCAGCAGAAAAGTCAATGATATGTGTTTTTTCTTTCCAGGCTCTGCCGACATAGATACTACGCCTTAAAAGACAACATAAAAGAAGGACCTTGGAAGAGTGCGTGGATTATATTAGCATATTTAGTTATTACGTTCTGGTCACAAGAGCAAAGACACTTGCATTGTTTTTATTTCCGTTTTTATTTGATTAAAACAAAAATTAAGCAAGATTTTGAACCTGAATACTCTGTTTTCATCAGTGAGACTCGTATATCGCATACTAGATCGAGTCTATAAATCAGCGCGAACTGATTTTAACATTGAAGCCGCGTTTTTTTTGTAAAACTCCATTTTCCAATATTATTGAAAATATTGCTTTGAGGGAGGACTCTCTTTGGTCTCACGTCCAAGGAGGCCCGGGATTGGCTCCATCTGAGCAATAACGCCGATTCGACCCAAGTGGAATTTTTTTAAACTAGGTGAGGCTCGGGCAACATAGAAGCATAGGAAATGACACGCCCCGTGAATGGCGAGTCATTACAGGAAATTTATGGGTCCCTGGTCTGTGTATAAAATATGAAACTTAATTTTTTTGCCCTTTGTAAGGGTCTTTCTTATGTTAGGTCGATAATTCGGGAGTTTGGTCATTCGTTCATGGGCAACTTGACTCATGACAGGTATCAAGTTGAAGCTTGGCAGGCTTCTGGACATTGGGGTCTCTCTGCCTTCTGGGGTGTCCCTACCTCAACACCCATTTTGTTCATGGTCAATCGGACCCGATTTCCCCAGTTGCTTTTCTCCTGCGCCTTGATTATAATGCCTCAGATTTACAAGCTACTTCTACTGTTGTTTTTCTGACATCTTCAAAGGTTATAGACGTAGGCTAAAAGGCCGTCTAATTTGCATTTGCGCGAAAACAATATCGTTGTCATATTCATATTGTTCAGATCCCAGCCCTGAGCCCAGCTCTTGGTGCTGGCTCGGCGTCAGCGAAGAGGGAGGTTTGGACGATGGGTGGTAAAAGGCGCGCTGAACATCGCGTCATATTCCCTCCCACTTTCTTGCTTTGTCCCCGCCAACCTGGTAGCTGGAGCGCAATTCGGCAGAGCGCTGGGCTAGCTCTGAAGCTTACGACTGTACGAGTTATTTCTATCATATAATGAAGAAGTTAGGGTACGGAAAAAACTTATGGTGAACAAAGGCAACGAAATAGACATAAAATACCACCTTCGAAACTCAACTGTAAATAGACATACAATATAGTAAATAATAAATATCACAACTATGAATAAGAAAAATTTGTATTCCTTCTGCCCCAGCTGACTGCGAATCACTCTTAAATATAAATGCGATTGAAAACGAGACCAGTTCACTTAGAACATATATTTGACAGTGGACAACTAAAAGGTCGGATCAATTTTATTATAGCTATATTTCGTCCCTTCCTGGCAAGGGTCCTCTTCAGGCTCAAAGCTGCTCAAGTTGGAAAACCGAACTATAAGTGGAAAAACAAACTAAAGATTTTAGCTTAGCGTTAAATGTCCGACTTCGTGAATTCCTTTGTGAGGTTTGCTGGGAGTTAAAAAGGTTTGCTGTGATTTCATTTTGATCACGGCGAAATATGGCTCTAATAAGCCATATTTACGGATGACGTATCCGTTTTGCACTGACAAATATGATTCGCAGCCAAAATATTTATCCTCACTACGCTTATTTTTACATTCTCCTGTTTTTGAGCCTGGCCGTTTTCCTCTGAGGAGCGGCAGGGGACTGATGTTGCAAGGCAAATTACAATTATATATTTTAGTTGGAAACAATGCATTTATTAAGCAACTTTAAAATCTATACTTGGGGACGTTTCGTCAGTAAGCCCGTGCATCTTGGTTCAAATGATCTGGAACTGATCAGTCACGAGCCCAATGCAAATATTACACTTAAATTTAGGATTTGCGCAGAGAAATCCAGAATGCAAAGAGTTTCAGGATATTTAAATGTACTCCAGAGACATCTAGGATTGGCTATATTCAACAAGAACGCTTGCTGAAGAAGGAGAAGATTCCCAGAAACATCTTGGAAGCCAGATAAAAGGCTCCCAAAAGGTTTGTATAGGAATGAGTGCAGCCACCTAACTGGCTTCTATTAGTGTTTCTGGGGGAACTAATGTAGCCACCTAACTGGCTTCTATGAGTGTTTCTGGGGGAACTAATGTAGCTAACTAACTGGCTACTGGGAATATTTCTGGGGGAACAAGTGTAGCCAACTAACTGGCTTCTGTGAGTGTTTCTGGGGAAACAAGTGTAGCCAGTTAGTTGGCTACTGATAATGTTTCTGGGGGAACAAGTGTAGCCAACTAACTGGCTTCTGTGAGTGTTTCTGGGGAAACAAGTGTAGCCAGTTAACTGGCTACTGAGAGTGTTTCTCGGGGAACAAGTGTAGCCAGTTAGTTGGCTACTGAGAGTGTTTCTGGGTGAACAAGTGTAGCCAACTAACTGGCTTCTAAGAGTGTTTCTGGGCGAACAAGTGTAGCCAGTTAGTTGGCTACTGAGAGTGTTTCTGGGTGAACAAGTGTAGCAAACTAACTGGCTTCTAAGAGTGTTTCTGGGGGAACAAGTGTAGCCAACTAGTTGGCTACTGAGTGTTTCTAGGGGAACAAGTGTAGCCAGTTAGTTGGCTACTGAGAGTGTTTCTGGGGGAACAGGTGTAGCCAACTAACTGGCTACAAAGATTGTCTGTATAGGGCACACCCTCAGTAGCCAACTAACTGGCTACGAACTTTTGGTAGTATAATGTGATCAGCTACATACATTTCTTTTAATTATAAACGACTAAATTTTACAGTAGCTGAATAGTGGATATCCCAGACCCAGTTCAAGAAAACGCTCCAAACAAGCCAAATTTTAAAACAATAAGCCAACTATACCGCCCCAAGCCCAACGCAAAATATCTTCCGCCCCAGCCCTCAGAAACAATCCTATGGGGCGGGAAACAAGCCAATCTGGCAACGCCAACAGCCAACGGCAACACTGTAGTCTACTATAGACATAGGCTACATACACATAAATATCTGTAAAATGTACATAAAAATCTGCCTAAAGTTTAAACGGCTCTCATTTATTTTCGAACTGTTGGAACTTAAACAGAAATACCCAAAAACTTACTTCGGATATAGGTGTAGATACTAAATATCTGAAAATATGTCAACAACACCTAAATTCTTCCTTTCTTCCCTGACTGATCGAAATGCGGAATAAGCGGGAAGGATGAACGAGAATGTATGGATCGCTTTTGGTACGTAGCATTAAACGCCGTTCCCGAGGACTCCTCGGAGAATCGTAGGGAACGGCGAGAATAGAGGGAGTCATCCGCGTACGGAAAACAGCGAGAACACGCGGAATGCTTCTAAAATGGATTTTAGGCGTACTCTCGCCGTTCCCCGAGGAGTCCTCGGGGAATCGAAGGGAACGGCGAGAATAGAGGGAGTCACTCCACGCGGACTCCGCGTACAGAAAACAGCGAGAACACGGGGAATGCTTCTACAATGGATTTTGTTCGAACAAAAAATTTGCAGTCAACGAAATTAGTCTAGATTCACTTTATTTTTGGTTTTGTTTATTCTGATTCTTTTTAATTAATTTTACATTGCACCAACACCAGCAAAAGTTGATTCCCCTCCGAATTTTAAAGGAAGTCCTTTTTGATGATGCTGATGATAAACGGAGCATTCCTCGTCCGTGGGGACTCGCGAGAATACGGGGAGTGAGTCCCCGGGACAAACAAAAACGCGGGGACTCCTCAAGTGGAGTCCTCGGGGAACGGCGAGAATTACGCCTTTTGTTCAAAAAAGAATATGCAGTGTTGACGAAATTTATCTGGATCCACTTAATTTTTAGTTTTGTTTATCCTGATTGTTTTTAAGTAATTTTACATTGCACCAACACAAGCAAAAATTTATTCCCCTCCGAATCTGAAAGGGAGTTCTTTTTGATGATGGTGATGACAATCAGAGCATTTCCCGTCCGTGGGGACTCGCGAGAATACGGGGAGTGAATACCGGGGACAAGCAAAAACACAAGGCTTCTCAAGTGGAGTCCGTTGGGAACGGCGAGAATACATCTTTTTTTTGCTGACCCAGATGGAACGTTAGGTATCCAGATAGGGACCTGGGGAGTAAACGCTTAACGTTATACATTTGCGGGGCACTTGCAGCGTTCTTCTCAAGGTCCATATGCGATAGTAATGTTGGCTGAATGTCGGTCGGTCTGTCCCTCTGTCCGATTTTTGTTAGTTCGGGCACTTCCACAGATGAGCTAGGACAATTAACTTGGCTTGCGTACAAAGAACCTGAAAAAAGCTCTAAGACACCTCCATTCCAAGATCCGATCATGGGCTGGGGGGGGGGTGAGGGAGAAGAAGGCCGCGATTTTGTTACAGTTTCTGACGTCCTCATTCACTAAACACCAAAAGCTTATTCGTAACAAATAACAATTCACATTTGAAAATATTGCTACGTGTGCATAGTTATTGGTGTTGATTCGGTCAAAATGGGCATCGCGGCGAATAGGTGATGCCCGTTTTATAAAATCTGTTGTCCCCACATTTCCAAATTGGGGGATTTAAGGCGTATTCTCGCCGTTCCCCGAGGACTCAACTTGAGGAGTCCCCGCGTTTTCGTTTGTCCCGGGGACTCACTCCCGTATTCTCGGGAGTCCCCACGGTCCGTGCGTCCGTGCTCCTTTTTTATGCTCCGTCATAAAAAAAGACTCCCTGTCAGATTCGGAGGGAGATCAATTTTTGCTGGTGTTGGTGCAATGTAAAATTAATTAAAAATAATCAGTCGAACAAAACTTTAAGAACAAAATTCGTTCTACAAGCAGTCCCGGTGTTCCCGCTGTTTCCCGTACGCGGAGTCCACGTGGAGTGAGTCCCTCTATTCTCGCCGTTCCCTTCGATTCCCCGAGGAATCCTCGGGGAACGGCGAGAATACTTAATGTTTACTGGTTCCCGTTCTTTATCGAATTTGTTAACTAATCCAACTTGTGTTCAGTCCGCGTCGATTTCCCCGCATTCGGTATGCCCTACGTAAATTCGGCGATTTTATATTTATTTGGTCTCATTCGTAACCAAATTTGGTAATTCACCGGACCTTTCTTAAGTCCGTATCTGTTCTATCGCATTCGGTCAATCCACTTCATAATTCGGTGATTAGTCAGATTCATTTGGTTCTAACTCGTTACCGAATTAGTAATTCACCGGATTTTTGTTTAGTCTGATACATTACCAGATTTGCCACGTTCGGTTGTATTAGGTGCTTCTACCTAGAGTTTTCTTCGATTCCGAAATTCGGTTGTTATGCCGCTCCCGATCTACTCATTATCTTTTTTAGTTAGTTTTTCGGTAGTGTGAATTCATTATTTGGTTCACCCCAGTTACTGAGCTTGGTAATTTAAGTGGCATTTATGTAGCTCTTGTTTTTTATCATTTAACGGTAGCTTCAGCTGGTTGCCATTCATTACTTAATTTTTACTTCTAATGATTCCAGAACTTCAGGAATAAGCACGTATCTTGACGTGAAAACTGGCCTGTTTTTGTTTGCTGTACATTCAGGATAGAAGTACTTTCCTTTATATCTAATTTACCCTGAATGGCCCCTTTATTTCGCCAGACAGCTCTGTGGTTGAATAGGTAGTCTCGGGACCACAAATTACGCCTGCGGCGCACTTCACAGTCTTTCCTATTTAGAAAGAAGGGTGCGTCATTTAGTTGGCTTTTGAGGCTTGGAATTTGGGGGGCTTGAACCACGTTAAAAGCTAGGATTTGCCAGTAAAAAGGCGAATTCAGAAAATTTCTCCTGCGGCACTTTAGTTTCTTCTGGGTACAGCCGTTTTTGACCGTTGTCGCTTTGCAGCAAACGCACGTTTTTTCGGCACATTTTCAAGTCCTGTTGGCAAAACTGGCTGTCCCGCAAAAGCTACAAGGCTAGTGAAAAAAAAGGGTAAAAGGCTCACTGAAAAAAAGTGGAAGAGCGTAAAAACGCGCCAAATTTTCTCTTTAGACAACTCGCTGTTGAAAATTTAAATACGGTCAAATCCAAGTACCGATTCGGTCAGTTTTACCAGGTTCGCCCCCCCCCCCCCCAATGAAGAAAGGCTCGGGACGCCCATGATCCCAGAATTCACGATATTTTTGGCCTAGTTTCACCTTCCTGATCCGTCTCGACGCAAGCGGCTGTATGGAATCCGGAAACAAAAAATCCAGAAGGTGTAGCCTGGCTTTTCTCAGTAGTAAAATATCTGATTGACGTGCATGGTCGGCTTGTAAAGATCAATAATTACAGGAAACTCCGCTGAAATCGCGTCGTGGAAAATTGAGCTACCCGCTATCTAAGTAGCGTTCCAGCGACTTATTAATAGTTACGATCGTTACTATTCTTGTTATTATTGAAGTTCCAGAGCCCGCCGTAATACGTAAATTAGCTCCTTCCACTTATTAGTTTCGTTCCACGACTGTTACGATCGTTACAATTTACGTATGATGGTCACGAGCATCATAAGTGATAATAACTACTGGGTCTGCAAGAACTCCCGTAAGAGTGATGACGTATGTTCACGTTGTTAATACTTTCGTTCCAGAGAGCGTGATAACTATCACAATATGCAATAATAGGACCCTCCTCCAGTCATCGTAACTTGTAATAACTTCACTGGGACGCTACCCTAGGGTTCGGAATTTTTCCAACAGAGATTAAACAATCAGAAAACGTAAACAAACCAAGAGGATTTGTAAACAACGACATATGATATGTGAAGTTGTCGTCGTGTTGGATGAAAATGGCATGAGAGATTTTTTAGTCGGGGATGTTTCTTCACTGGCACCTTTTACATGGGGACGTTTTGTCATGGGAGGTTTCGCCAGAGGAGGTTTCGATCGGGGATGTTTTACCGACAACTTATTTTCACTGGTGATGGTTCTGACCATCATAAGAAAATTGTAACAATCGTAACAGTCGTGGAACGAAAATAATAAGAGGGAGGAGCTAGTTTACTTTGAAAATAAGAACAAGAATCAGAACGATCGTACCTTATAAGAACTCGCTGGAACGCTGCCTATGCAGCTAGGCATTTCGGTGAAACGTCAACAAACAGATAATGTCTAGGCAATCATTAGACACCTCGACGGATACTGGAACCCACCGCATCTAATACCTAGAGTAGCATACATTGGACGGATCAAACAATTCTGATGTCAAATTGCCACCCCCTAGAATACATTGTTATATCAGAAATCAACAGATTCCTAGACAACTTATTTTCATGCATCGTTACGGCGTTTTTTGCTGACTGCCATACCATACTCCAATTTACTAAGGTTCGACAAATATGAGCGGAGTATCATTTTTCTTATCCATTCGTTGTTATTAGATACTCCGGATTGTTTGTATTTTTGACAAACAGTCATTTTATTAGTAGTGTTAACTGAGATTCCTTGTAAGCTCTGGAATCCGCTGCAAGTAAGTCTGTTATATTTGTAAATTTTGGTAGTTTAGTAACTTTACATCCAGAAAACAAAACTTTTCTTCGATACCACAAACCACATATGTTTCATCAGAAAACACTAGAGCAATCTGATAGCTACAGAGACGGTTTATTTGAGCAGCCATGGCACTCACATCCCTCAGCTATACAAAATGATTGATTTTCGTACGTGGCCGTGAGTTTTTGAATTTCCGCGCCTTGCAATACCATGCTTTGAAAATGTCTCCGCCGAAGTGCCGAAGAGGTAATGACAAGCGAAAAAAAAACGGTATAAGCAGAGTCGGAAATTTGTATGTGTGGAGCATTTTACAAAAATTAAAGTGCTTCAAGTACTAGTCGCTGGATTAATAATGATTTGGCGGTAGGAATCGTCGAAATGTCCACGGACAGACGTTTTAAAGACAGTCCAATTGCTAGGAGGCGTTAATTATCGCGACTTGTGGGGCTTATAGGAGTTTCCTGTCTTTCCACTTATGCGGTCTTTGATGTCAACGAGACAAGCCTGGGTAATGCGTAGGACATCGTTCAGCCGAAATATTAATTTTATAAAGGTACAACAGTATAAAGTAACAACACAATAAATAGTTAAAAGCGATGTTTATAAATAATAATATCAGTTATCTCCCGATTGCTGCAACTTTCTACCAGACACAACCTGTAGTTGGCACGCACACTGTAGCCACGTAGACTCGAGGACTTTATCACTAACAAAATCTGTCCCTCCCTTCTAGCCATACATCCTTGCTCCGAGCATGCAGTACCCGATCCGAATGAGCACTGTCACTAGTTTTACTGTACCCGAAACCTTAGCTCGTATCTCCAGCATTCATCACACTAGCCCTATATGGTAATAGTGTTTACAAGATATCCATCCGCTCGCTGCCGAAAAGGGTGACGATTTTTTTTTTTATCGGCACAGACGAGAAGAGTTAGGAGTTCTTATCACTATCGACCTTTGATAGGCTGAAGCACTCCTTTGCCACTTTCGCTTTATAGCCTACTTTTGAAAATTGATGGCAGCGGGCTTCTCAGCTGTATTTTCTGTTTGATACTTAGGGCAAGCCATGGAGCTTCCTCAAGTGGAAGAAAATGGTGCTCTGCTGTTCGTGTACAAATAATATGATCCCGGCTTGGCCCTGCAAAATAAATTATAATTGTAATAATATCGTTTTTTCCTCAAAAATTTGTGACGGATAAAGACACGAGTTGCGGTTCATATAAGCCGAAAGGTCACAACAATGGGACGTGGAAGACAAAACGAATGGTTTCACATTTGTTTCCAAACAAAATCAAGCCTTCCCATAAAATAACAAGCTAACTTCCAGTCCTGGTTTTCGGGTTGAATGAGCATATTTGGCAAACCAATGCCAGGTTTTGGATGTAACCTCGGTGATTAGGTGCCTGACCAGAAACTAAGCCAGGATTCACCTTCAAGATTTATCTTCGGAATCGGAATATCCGCTTTCGTCGAGGTGGAAACGGAAATAAGATAAGAATGTCTCTAAGTCCGAGGCATCGGAAACCACAGAATACTGAATCTGTAATTATGTCAGAGAGGCAACACGTTTAGCTAACCTACAACTGGGTAAGCTGGAGGAAAAAGGAGAGCGACTGAGAGTTGTGATTGGTAGGCAAGAGTTGAGCAAGCTGGACATCTTCGAAATTTCGACCAATAGCGAAATTGGCTTCCATTATTTCATGGCAGCCGAAAGACTTGACTTGAATGAACGAAATTCTCACATATCTTGTAATCTGGAAGGTTAATCCTGGTTTTATCGGCTGTGGCCGGCTTTGGTTTCAGAGTATATCTTTAGTTGCGTTTTTGATCTGACTTCTTGATCGCTTCTCCGTTCTCGCTTTTGACAAAAAGACTTATTTAGTAGCTCGTCTGCAACCCGGTATATCTGTTTCTGCATGTTGAACACCAACACTCTGTTCACCAATCAGGGAGGAGAACGGAGAGAGGAGAATCGAGAATTCAATATCTCTGCGTTCCCACTGACGCGAATATTCGCAGATTATCGGAGCACTTCTCGATTCTGCAGAGTCGCGAGGCGTTCCCCATTTTCGATTCTGACAAAAACTCAAGAAAAGGAGAATGCGATTAATCTGAATAGTCCGAAAACGCGAAATAGGAGAATTGCGAGGAGATTCGCATGGCAAATTCGGATCAAAAACTCAACTATTGATTTCTTTTCTTGTTACAGTGTTTTCCTTCGGCGGTCCTAAAATCACACAGGGACCTCCTCCTTCCATCATTTGCCTGCAGAAGTTCGACTTCCGTCTGTTTCCCGGCTCGAATAAAATAAAATTTTGCATGCGAAAGCACACATGTAAAAATCTCGTCACTTCGGGGAAACCTGCACCCGATGCGTCAAAATTTATGAGCAAAGGAGGAAATTTGCATGGGACTGCTAAAAATGGGCGATTCTGGCGATCTCTTGGATTCGCTTTCCGAAAAAGCAAAGCGAGAATTCGCCGAGCGCCAGAACTAATGGAAAGTGGTGACAACTCTGTCGCGCTTTACAACTTCTCGCTGTTTCGCCATTTTCCGCTTTCCAAGTAAGGAGCAGACTCACTTTCCACGTCAGTTTCCAAAACTAGTGGAGCGCGAGAACAGCCTCGGAAAGTGAAGCGAGTTTTAGCCGAGTCACAAGAACACACGGCAGATAATCCACCGGAGCTTTCCAGACCGCCAGAATCCCCCTAAACTCGGACTGGGTGTGCATGCCCCGACAGGGTCCAAAATTCCTTCAATTTATCATCATTCATTCACAAAACATGTGTTATATGCAACATAAAATTAGCCAGTGAGATACGATTGTTGTTGAAATAAACCTTTCTCTTCTCTTCTTCTCCTCATTTTCAGTGCGGTGAAGATAAAGTTTAACTGAAAAGCAAACTTATTTTGGATCATTTAACTGAATACACTGCATTATTTGGATTGTGTTGAGGGATTTTTTTAATTTTCACTATTTGCTCTAGTATGACGTTGAGAATATCTACGGCCGTCCTCACATCGCAAAATTCTACTACTACGTTGAAAATTCAAATCTCAATACAAACGCGGCTTTTTACTGGCCAGTGATCATCCTGCGGAAGGTAGCTCACTGCGTGAACCCTTATTTTTCGTAAATCGTTCTCGTCAAGCATACAACACAGGTACAAGCGCATAAAGGTACCACAAATCCGATACGGAAATTCCACTATATGAAAATCGATTATTCATGAATAGTGGAGCAAAGAGGTAACGCATTTTCATCAGGTCTTCAAGCCTCTTTTAAGGCGTTTTTCCGTGCTCCCACTAACAGTTTGTGGGTCGATTTTGGCTCGAAAAGAGTGTTTCCGCGGCCTTTTGTGCGGCCCACAAGAGTGTTTCCGCCACCAACAAGATTTTCGTGGCTCGCTTTGTGGCTCAAATTCGACAAACAACTGCCGAGGTGATTGTCGATTTTGTGGCTCGATTTTGGCGGAAAATTCAAATTTAGCAGCAAAACAAAATCAAAAGAATAAAATCAACAACATCAAACAGAAGATCCTTTTGTACATCCAATACATGGTTGAAGTTTAAGGTAGACATTCGTTTAGGCTAGTGTAGTTGTTTAAAATGTATTGAATGTAGAATTTGTGAAAGTTTATGTTCTAGTTGTTCGTCAGTTGTAGACCGATTATTTATATTTTATTATATTCTTCTACTCGCCAGCTTTGGCGGATATAAATAAATGAATTGAACTGAATTGAATTGAAAAAATAATCCAATGCTTCATTCTTTCTTGGTTCATTTATCATCAGCTCAACCAATTCTCTACGATGGCTTGGCATTACTTTCAACTCTACACTTTCAAAAACTTGCTCTTCGGTTGTTAAAGACGTGTGCACATCTATTCGTTCCGCTTATGAACGCATCGTCCCGAACCGTGGGCGCTACAGTCGGAAAGCTTTAGGAAATTTGTACAGCTCTTTTTGTGCTCAATCTATTTTATTTCGCTCTGGTGTGGCACATGTTCTACGGAAGAAGGAGTTGCAGAAGATGAGAAGATGCTATTCCAAGTATGCGAAGCACCTGCTTTATTTGCCAAAGTTATACCATAGCTACATGCTAACGGAGCGCTTCCAAGTTAAGGATGCAAGCGTCGCACTTCTGGAAATTTCGTCGGCTCTACCAAAAATCATGGACAACAGGATCCAGCCAGCACATGACAGTCTGCATTCTTTTCTGGCTGATGGATGAAAAATTGTATATTGTATTTGTTGTGTTTTATTTAATTCTTTTATTTTATGTTACATACTCCGCTTGTCAAATGGCGGGTCATAAATAAATTACTTACTTTCTTACTTACTTACTTTTTGCACGGAATGGTAAGGACGAA
This sequence comes from Branchinecta lindahli, assembly GCA_023053555.1. Classification (NCBI taxonomy): domain Eukaryota; kingdom Metazoa; phylum Arthropoda; class Branchiopoda; order Anostraca; family Branchinectidae; genus Branchinecta; species Branchinecta lindahli. The sequence goes on from JAKZAO010000006.1 coordinate 24,055,062, forward strand.
AGCCTGGAGTTCTATTTATTTAGATTTTGCATGATTTTTATTTATATATTCAGACATTTGAATTTACCGCCGAAAAAATAGACAAAAAGGCGTTTCCGCGAGTTTCAACTTGTTGCTCGACTGTGTGGCACACAATCGTGTTTCCGCAAAAAAACACTCAGAAGTGTGTGGCCCACAATTAATTCTGTCACGGAAAAACGCCTTAAGTGAATACGTGATGGGTAACTAGATTGTCCTATCTCAGCCCTTTTCGGTTAAACTTTAAGAGATTTTTCAACTTGTGTGATGGAAACTGGAAAGGTGGAAAATCCGGTTTTGAAAATCAGATTCCAGGCCACATCAACAGGCTTAGTTTCAAAATCAATGCACTGTAAAAGAGGCCTTGTGTGCGGAACAGGGAGAATAGAGGGAATCACGCCATTCGGATTCCGCGTACAGAAAACATCGAGAAACAGAAACAGCGAGCTTCCAAAATGGATTTTGGCCGAAACAAAATATACAGTTGACGAAATTAGTCTGGATCCACTTTATTTTTGGCTTTGTTTATTCAGATAGTTTTAATCAATGTTACATTGCACAACACAAGCAAAAATTTATTCCCCTGCGAATCTGAAAGGGACTTCTTTTTGACGATGCAGATGATAATCGAAGCATTTCCCGTCCGTTGGGACTCGCGAGAATACAGGGAGTGAGTCCCTGGGACAAACGAGAAACCGCGAGAATACGACTCTATTACAGAAACGGTCCAAATATTCTGCTTACGTTTGCGGTGTGTACAACCCCATGGGTATACTGGGATCCGTGCAGCCTCCAGATTTAAACAGTGGGTAGTCGGGACATGGCACAGCTTGAAACTTCGACGGACTACTCATTGATTCAAGGAAATAGTAGTAGGCTCTACCGTGACTACATGCAGCTGAAAAAAAATGTTATTGCAGACCACAAACTCGAATATTGAAGACCGTTTCCAACCACGGATGTCGTTCATGCTTTTGCTTGACATACTCCCGCCTTTTTTGGCCCTCCGTCAAGCTACAACAAGAGTCGCGTTTTTTCTCATCTATCTTGGTTCGTTCCCCCGGTTTTGGCACCAGCGCTTACTCCCCATTGCTCTTTTGACCGTTTTTGGACCAAGGCCTTTCTTCCTTCTGCTGAGGCCTGCGGAGAAAGGAGATTGACAACTCCGAGGTGAGTTGACCAATCTGCTCAGGAGAATGGCGCCAGACTCCTCCTTACCAGAAAACGGCCAAATTAGCAGAAAGGACAGAGGACTTTGGAGAGAGGCCTTCGATCTCTTTTGGCAAAAAAACGCGACTAAGGTTTCAGGCATCAAGCATCATAGTACATCATCCCGATGAAAAATTTCCGAGAACTAGTCGTATGGAGTAGTACGAAAAAGTAGCATGCAGTAGTAACTGTTGCTACTACATGCTACTACTAGCAAACTGGATGCTATCAAATACTACTACATAAGATTAACCCAGTCGGAGGCATGTTTATCAAAGTATTAAATACTACTACATATCACTACTCAAACTATTCTATACTACTACATACCATTCCATGCAACTTTTCCGTACAACTATCATAGTACTACAGAGTCAAGGAATTTTTCATCGGGATGATACGAATTTGACCGAGAAAGAACCTTAACTCGAAAGACGACATTCAAACTGTTCCCATGGATCAACTTTCTGTTGATATGTAAAACTCACGAATCTGTTTATTATTTTTAATTTAAAGCATAATAAAGAAACCAGTCAATCAATACGTATGTTGTGACTGATTATAACAGATTATTTGTTATCCTCATGGAGGAACTTTACAAATAGGAAGCGGATGGCGTTAGAGGAATTGCAACCAACAATCAGCAACCCGATGAAAAATTATCTCAAAGTTGTAATATGAAGCTGTACGAAAAGGTAGCATGCAGTACCAACTGATGCCACTGTAGCAAGACTGAATGCTACTGGAGCAAGGCGGGATGCTACCGGATATTACTGCTTCAGATTAGCCCAATGTGAAGCACAATAAATTGACGTATTATGTACAACTGCATATCAATGCATACATATTAACTGCCATTCAACTACACAGGCTACAAACTTTTCGTCGGGTACAAAGGAATGTGTGAGCAGTTTAAATTTTTTAATGATAATTCGATGGAAGGAAAAGTCTACAGGTATAAAAAAAAACTGAAGGTACAGTTGCTTTCAAGCAGAAACCTCGTGTTTGAGCTGGTCTCTAGAAACGGTCTAAAAATAAGCTGCTTTGACTCGTAACTGAATCTGCTCTATCTATTTATTTTTCACCCGTCATTCAACAAAGAAAAATGAGGGAGTACAGTGAACAAAAACAACAACAAAACGCAAAATGAAATCATTACTCTTTTACAAACCTAACCGAACCTGGATTAGACATAGAATGCCTAATCACGGAAAACCTAGTTGTTGCATCGACATTATCTTTCTTGAGAATTTTGCATCATCCGCTCTTTATCTTCTTCATCTAGTTGTTGTAATGGCGCACAATCAATCCAGGCTTTTTTTTAAAGATATTTCTTAACAAGTGACACATGAGTCAATCACGTTTGGGGGCCGAGCCTATCCGTTGAAGCCCAAACTCTAAAAGCACAACATTTGTCAAACATTATCTTGTCTTTATACAATGGTTCAAAAATATAACTTTTCGAAAATACTAAGAATTCCCCGTGAAATTGGCGATTTTCTTTTTAAGGCTTGCCGACACTTTCCAGACTTCCCGCCCTCAGAACGCAAAATCTTTGAAATCTGTGCGAGATGTGAAAAGTGGGAAGAGCCAAGCAAAAGAAAAGAAGTCCAAAACACAAGGTCAACCTACTGGAGTATACAAGACTTCTAAAAGGAAAACAGAAATTCTGAAGCTTTTGGCGAAGTTTCCGCTACTTGGCTGGCAAGCTCGGCTAGGCGTATACAGCGCTTAAAAGTCGTAAGTAAAGACGAAACGATGGGGAAGTGCGGGGATTTCTGAAGCATAAAATTCCATAGATGAGCTAGGTGTAACATAAATGACAAAGTAAGTACGTGGGGTCCTTTAAGAATGTCGGCTATCGACGAATTTTCCGAACTTACTCAATACATCTTTAATGGGACCAGAACATCCCGGTTGTTTATCTCCTCCGTTTGCAAAGAAGTCCACGTGTCCTAGCGTGTTCTCGAACCCGAGGCCAAGAGATCCTGCACTAGAGCGCCCACTCGTATGGATAATATCTACGAAATCGGCATCGGCAGAATCAAGGTGCTGGGAGCATCCGTTGTAATAGAAGGCTGGCAGAGCTGGGTCTAGTCCTGAAAAATTCGAAAATAACGCGCGATTCTGTCAAGTCTTTATCTGTTCTCGATGGGCTTGACAAGAGTATGGTCAAAGTGACGGTCAATAAAGGGAGGGGGAGCAACTGCATCGTCCCGGGCCCCTTCACATTCTCTAATGAAAATCCTACGTAGGTGGGACCAGAAACACTTTACTAAATGACATAAATGTTGTGATTTTGAAAACATTATGCTTTAAATGTTACGCATAACAAACGTTGCCAGAAAGAGCCAAAAAACCATCGAAAAAGCATCTGCTGACTTTTCCGATATTATGACGACAAACAAAAAATTCAGCAGGTGCCTTTTCGGCGTTATTTCGGCTCTTCCTTGAAATGCCCGTTATGCGTAACATTTAAATAACATTTTCAAGATCATAACAGATTACATCCCAAGTGTTGTCTGTTGAAACTGCATATCTTGTGTTATCTGTTATGAAACTTGTGACAGTGTAGGAGTCCGTCAGTTCCGTCCATTCATTAATTATTTAGTGGGTCAGACGGAAAAGTTTGTTTAATTTTTTGTCATGATGATATACAAACCAGACACCAGCTGAGTGTTTCTTTTTATTTTATTTTATTGTTAGTTTTTTTGTTTCGGATAGTTAGCCGTGATTCTGATTGTTTTTTTTTTGGTTTTTTTGGTTGGTCGTCCCAGACCGGGTAAGTCAAGCTTCTTTCTTTCTTTCCTTTTTTTTCTTAATTTTTTCGAAGTTTTTGTTGTTGTTGATGTTTTGTTTTAAGAGTAAATAGTATCTTACACGTTCGCCTCTGGGCATTGAAGATTCTAGTTTTTTTTAATTTACCCTTCATTCATTCATTAAAAAAAGGTTTGTTTTAAACTTGACCCGGTGGGTGCTTCCGCACCGCGTCTAAGGAAAATCTCACTGTAGTACCGACTCCTTTTTTCAACTGGCGAATTGTCGTGGGGGTGATCTAGACGTTGCAGAAACTAGAATACTTCTGATTTAATTCCTTTAAAAGAAAGAGTTTTTATATAGTAAAATTGTGCCGAACCGATCTATAACAGACAAGGACTCGGGAAGCTATAAATTGCTTTTTGCGCACAATATGTGAATTTCTGGCTATGACACATGGTATACTCAGGAAAAAAGACCTCCGTCGCATACATTCATTATATTTCCAAGATTTATTAACATATATTCCGAAATCAATATTTGATTCCCCGTTTGTCAATTCAGGAGTCACTACTGAGAACGGCAAATCTGCACTCAAAACTATCTCTTCCGATTGGTCGTTTACCTGTTTACCCCACGGCTAAATTCTCATTGTGAGTGAATATGTTTGAAATTATGTGTCTTTAGTGTGTGTTTTTGTCAGTGATTTTTAGTCATAAACTTCACTTTTAACATTCGCTTCGTTTCCGAGTTATTAACCGCACCAATTTTTCAGCGCTTAGCTACGAATTTGTGATTCAAGTTTCTTTTACACGAAGGCACAGATTTCGACCGCATATTTCTTCATTATCGTAGTGATAATTTGCTTGAAATTTGACATTAAACGGAAGTTTGTAAAAGAGGTGGTGGTAGTCGAGCAAGCAGGTACTGGAAAAAGATGTAATGCTGTTATATGATCCTCCTCCTTACAACCCCAAAACGAAAGAGCGCTTACGATGCGGCTCGTGTCCCACCTAAACTCCTAAACTCCAGCCGAACGATATGAGAAGAGTTTCATCCCTTCTTTCGTGAATACTAGGATACCGATAGCATGATTGAATGATGGAACTCAGTTCTGCAGAATTGTTCTTATGGCACTTGCAGCCTTAGCCACAAGTGCCGTATATCGATCACTTTTTCTTCGATCGCTCGTTCCGGCAATCGCGATGGTGGGTTTACACACTGCGTAAAATCCGGGCGCATTTTGAAATCCGAGCGTATTTCATGCACGCATTTGAGCTTGATAAGATTTCTAGCAATACGGATGTATTTATATACTATAAATGGACCGATTTCTCAAATACCCCCGTATCGCTATAGATCTTTTCAAGCCCAAATACATGCGTAAAATACGCTCGTATTTCAAAATACGCTCGGATTTACGCATTCTGTAAACGTAGCATTAGGGTACTTCCATATGTGCTAGGACGATGAAACTTGGCACGCGTATAAGGCACACTTAGGGATCACCTGTCGGACCGGAAAATCTTGGCGGGAGTGGAGGAAGGAGAAATCCGGTACGTTGAGGCGTGCTTAACTTTCAAACGAATGACCGAATCTTAATTACACTTGACAATTGGGAAGAGCAACTTTCAGACGTCCAACTTCAAATTCTGGAGCGGATCCGACAATTTTGGCGAGAGTTGGTGGGGGTTTTCCGAACGAGTGATTTGATTCGGACGGAACTTGACACATGACAAAGCACACGTCCCAGAAGTTCCGTTGTAAGGCCATGTAAGCTTACAGCTCTTGTTGGTATCTTATCGGTCATAGTGTTAGTGACCCAATTAATAAAGTTAGCATTTATAAAGTTTTTATACTGGAAACAGGTACGACTGTGTAAATATTTAATTTTAATTTTATTTGTTACAATGAAGGAACATCAATTATCGGCTGCGCCCGCTTTAGTTTTTTTAATATAAAATCAATTATTTATTACAATTATATATCCAATATCATTTCGACTGATCGAAATGATATTTGAATCGTAAAAGTAACTGTGACACGGAAGTAGCTTACTTTCTGGGCTGTTAACCATACTATGTTTTTGCTCTGACCAATGTGGGTTTCTTTGGCTTGAGGGCAAGATTTCGACCGCAGAAGTCAGTCAGTGTATCGAAAATTTGCTTGAATTAGACATAAAACAACGTCAATCGATTTCCTGCTGTTTCGCGCCTAATAAAGTTACTCAAGTTGGATTCAACAGAACACGCGATACTGTAATAAAGAGACTAATAATGTGTTGATATGTACGATTCGCACGAACGGTTTTTAAAGTAAAGTGTGTACTTTCTGAACAATCTACTTTTGCCACCGCTCTAGCCAGTTTCAGTCTCCAGTTTTCACCACTTTTTGTAGAGTTTACAAATTGCGGACCATGATATGTTTAAAATTTTCCACACCTCTTGGCATTGGTGTCTAGATGTTTCGTTTGAGGTCCAACCCCCAAGCTGGCCATCCGGTCCAGGGGCAACTAGTTTACTCATTGTGGATCCTTGAGCGTGTTCCGGCCTACTTACCATAGTTACTACGAATGACGTCACGGATTCTCGCTTCTTGGCGTCAAGGCTGGAACGAATTTTTATATTTTCGGCAAAATAATGTGCCACAGGCTTATCGAACCAATCACGTCACAGAGATCGTAATTACCACGCTCACGAGCGTACGCTCACTACGCTAACGAGCGCGGTAAGCAAATAGCAATTATTACTTACTCTTTCGAGAAGGTAGGAACGGTCAGCGTAGTAACTTTTCTCCTGAAAAGTTGCTGACGTTGAAACGAAAACAGTAACTAATATTTACTATTGTTAGAAGGGTACAGCTTTCGTTTTGGGTCCAACCCTCACGCCTATCCGGTTCAAGGGCTACTAGTCTACTCCGTTGTGGATATCATTTAATTAAGTCTTTGTTGGTTTGGTCTTTTTGAAGGAAATAAAGTAGGAATAAAAAATAATAAAGAAACAAAAAGACTGCTCTCACCTGTGATTCTTGGTAGATTCATTTTGTATTCTTTCTGATAATGTTTCCCGGCAAAGCCGGCGACATGGGCCCCCAGGCTGAATCCTATAAGATGCATGTCCGAGAGCTTAGCATTTTGTTGGACTAGGAAATAGACTAAGTTGGCAACTTGAATGCCAACATCTCGAGTATTTACGGCTGCTGTGTTATATAAGGGAGCAGTGGCCAGGATACTCCAGTCGATATATATCAAGTTGTAAGGGCCGATTCCGTCTTGAGAGAAAACTAAAAAAAAAGGTCAGGGTTTCAAACTATCCATCCTAGAAAATTAGGAAAGTTGGTAAAACTGTAAATAAGGTAGTGCTGTAACGTCCCATCAGAATGAGACGTACAAACTTGCGGTACGCTCCCACAATCCCTTCCGTTACGTCATCAGACCGGTGTAAGCTTAAAATTGCGAAGTTTCTGTTTCTTACCCAGTCTGGCAAATCTTCTAACCAGGAAAATCCATTTACTATCGATTTTTCTTCCTGTTTTCCGTTGTCTTATTTCTCAACTTCCACATTTTTGTTATGAGTTAGTATCATTGGAATTATATAGGCATGGGCGTTCCTGTTTTCTGTTCCTGTTCCTGTTTTTTTTTTCCTGTTTTTTGTTTTAGGGATCCAAAAATAAACAGAACAGCTGTTTTGAGCCCAGCCGCTTTTTTTTTTATCCCTAAAACAGAAAACAGGAAACAATAAAACAGGAAGAAAAAATAGGAACAGGAACAGAAAACAGGAACAGTGCCCATGCCTAATTGGGATGTGACCCATTGAGATAAAGTTGCCCCGAGGGAGATCAGAATTCCTGTATCCTATTCCTAATGCATTGTTCAAATAGGTGTAAGGTGCATTATGGCGTATACAGATACCTCTTTTCCTCGGGGCGCGCTGTAATAAGGCGAATAGACCCGGGCTCTATTTTGGCTTATGCAGAGCGAATCACATTGCTTGGTGGCCAGCGGGCCGAAGAGCAGCGTCGCCGGGGATTCTCTTACGACTGCTTATTCTTAGTTCAAGGACCAACGTTATCCATCCGTTAGTTTAGTAGCTTTTTACAATATAATGGGCGTCAAATTGTACTCGTGTACTTGAAGTGGTACTAAAACCAGAGCAAACTAACTGCTCTGACTAAACAGAGCACTAAAACACTGTTTCTGATATTAGAAGCCCGGAAAATTGCATCTGTGTGGTAACACCGGACGTTGCATTGATGAGAACCCATTTACTTTCGATTTGAACAAGGGTGTGTATTAAGACATAAATATAACGTATAGCGCTATGCACTTGGTACACCTATTGGAACTACAGCGGTGTAGTTGTTCGAAAACTTGGTTCACAAGCTCCACTGGTTAGAGCGTCTGGAATTCAAGCCGATGATTGCAGACTCAGATCGTTCGAGGAGCATTTTTATTTTCCAGTATTTTCCACTTCCTATTGACTTGAGACTGGTCTCAAGTCAATAGATACGCGGTATTTCGCAAGATACGCGGTATTTCCGCGGTATCTTTCGACCAAAATGCGGTATTCCCGGAAGATACGATTTTGTTTTATCTGGGAAAGTGGGTGTTGAAAATATTTTTTAGTCTGAGCTTTCAACTTCGGCATTCATCGCACTAAAGCTTAGAACAGCTATATCCTGGTAAAAACGGATATGTTATAGCTGGCTCTGGAATTTGGCTGCGCTCCGTATGTTAAAATCTTAGTTCTCGAATTTACCAACAATGATCACCATTTTATGGTATAATTGCGACATGCGATATAGTACCGTGAAATACGGCGCGAGTGACAGCACTGCTCTGTGGCACTAAAGGCGTTTTTATGTGCTCCCACAAACAGTTTGTGGGTCGATTGTGGCTCGAAAAGAGTGTTTCGGCGGCCTTTTTTGCGGCCCACAAGTGTGTGTTCAATAACCAACAAGATCTGTGTGGCTCGCTTTGTGGCTCAACTTCGACAAAACAACTGCCGAGGTGATTGTCGATTTTGTGGCTCGATTCTGGCGGAAATTCAAATTATAAGATAAGACTGTTGGCGTCACCGAGGGCAAATGGAAGCGTAGTCACCTGGCCAATTCATATTGGACTGGAAGAACAGAAAATATACTACGAGGCTTTAAAAAAAAAGAAAAAAAAGCACGTATTGCACTCCTGGTCTAGGGCAAATTATCAAGAGATCGGCAACTGCACACCACGAACCTTCATTGGTTTGTAGGCGGTACCAAATACTAATTTAGCAGTACCAAGCAACATTGCGCTAATACCGAAAAAGGCAATTGGGCCGGAATGATTGTGAGAACTGAAAAAACATAAAGTGACGTGCGTCACGAAAACCATAACTTTTTTGCGACAAATTTCTACTACGATGCGTAACAAATAAGATGCCCCGCGGGTGCTAATGAGTCTCTTAAGAAGAGAAATTTAACAAAACAAATCAGTGGCAATTCTGTCGACTCAACGTGTCCTCTTTTAAAGCGAACATTTGAAGTTGGGTTTTGCCAAGTGAAACTGTGAGATGATGATGCTATTGTTGTTAACTTCTACTAACATTGATGATTTATGTCGAAAAGCATCTTTCCTTACAGTGTTCAGAGTTGTTGTCACTTGTGCGTATGGGAGCGAAATGGCTTTCTTTCACATATTTCTTATACATACACATATACACGTTATTTTACTTGTCGTTCAATCCGCATTGTTTTTCTGGTTTTTAGTTCCATGTCGTTTTATGGTTTGTTGGTTCCGCATCGTTTTTCTGTTGGTGTTGCGTTGCATTTTATGATTTAGTTTTGTTCTTTTCGCTGAGGACGGTTTGCCGGAAGTGCAACCGAAATATCCGACATTATATTTATCCCGAGGGGTGGCCCACTCTTGATTTGAGTGTACAGCAAGTGCCCGGTGCCGCGCTGCCCGGTCGGTCCCGGCACCGCCTGACACAAGCCGGCACCGGTTGCCGCGTGTTAGAACACTAAAATAAGCATGTTGAGAAGCGTTTGAAAGATGAATCGCCTAATTTGTGACCGGCACCGGTGCCGGCACCGCTGATTTCGGTCGGTGCCCACCGGTGCCGAGAAAGGGTGTACAGCAGGTGCCGGGGAGTGGGTAACCCCTCGGTTTATCCCTCGCACATCATCTTTGAGGGATAACTAGCTGATCAAGAAAAAACAAAACCCCGAAAATCACGTTTTTCTATTTGGAAAAAGTTTAGATTTTTTCAACTTGATGATGAAGGGCTCTGAAAAATGTACAGTAGATGCAGGAGTTAAGACCCATAGCCCTATCAGCAGCTAATTTTAACGAACAATGTTGCACGGCCCCTTTATTCGTGACAGTGACGAACTCTATCTCAGCTGACCTCTTCATTTAGCATTATCGATCATGATTGACCACGATGTACTATGATTATTACTCATTGTACTGTACTACAGTGTCATTGTCCCCATTGTACTGTGATTATTACTATTATTATCAAAGCACAACTCTTGCTAGAAATGATCTTTCCACAATGAAATGTCTCAGAAATATCGTTAGAAAAATAGCGATTTTCTTGTTAGCACTTGTCAACTTTATCCAGCCTTCGCTTTCTTCGACGTGGTGACGGGACGCAAAATATTTAAAAAGTGAATGCGCCGTGGGAAAAAAAAGAAGAAATAAACAAGCAAAACAAAAGTATCAAGACCAGAAGATATGCCCGATGATCTAACGTGTCTTGCAAAATGAGAAACAATACTATGAGGCTTTTCATATGACCTTCAAGCTTCCGGCTTATTTTGCGGTGCTTATCCGGCAAAAAACTAAAACTAAACAATAGTTGAGCAAGTCTAACCAACTTTTGATATAACTTTTACTTTAAGAAAATTTTCCGGTTTCAGCCGAATTCTGGACGATCTATGCATTCAGAGAGAAAATTATTGTCATATTCGGATTTACCTTGTCTCCTTACCCCTAAATCGAACCACTGTTCAGCTTCTGATTAAAATTTTACTTTCATAAATTTTTCGGTTTTTGCCGAATTCGGGGTGAAATACTTGTATGGCGAGAAAATAATTTTCGTATCTGGATTCAGCATGTCTCTTTAATTCTACCTCAATCCTTTAATCAATTTCAGATAAACTAGTTACGTTTAACAAATAGTCCGGTTCAGCCGGATTCCGGGCGAACTTTAAGTCCGGAGAAAAAATGATTTCATGTATGGATTGAGCATGTTTTCGTACCCGGAAATCGAACATCTACTCAAATGCGAATAAAGCTTACTTTTGTTTTACAAATTTTCCTGTTTTGGCCGGATCCGCAAGGCGAAATACTTGTCCGGCAAGAAAATAATTTTCATATTCCGATTTAGTGCATCTCCTTACCTCCAAATCGAATCTCTAATCAACCTCAGATTAAACTTTTACTTTTCACAGATTTTTCGTTTTTTTTGCTGGATTCCGGGTTAACTACTTGTCCGGCGTGAAAATACTTGTCATATTCAGATTCAGCATGTCTTCTTAACATTAAATGGATAGCCTATCTCATTAGCTTCAAAAAAGTATTTTTTTTCTGCTTCTTAATTTGGGACCCCTACCGGTATGGGACTACCGACCCCTGACGGTATACCAAACCCCCAACGGTATATCGAACCCCAAATATACAGCTATGGGGCCCATTTACGAACTTGACCTGTAATTTGACCCAAAGTATCCTCACACCAAATTTGGAAAAAGATCTCAATCCCTTCGAGAGTTATCGTGCTAACAGACAGACGGCCAGGCGGACAACTTTACGAAGTCGTAGGCATCCGGTCACTTACGTCTGGGATCCCAAAAAGAAGAATAAAGAGAGTAATTTTATAAGTTTAGTAACTATGGTAGTTTCTTGCCCTAAAAATGGCGGTTAGAGACTCTACGATTAACCACTAAAGGAAGTGGTACTTGCGACATTGACAGAATGTTGTGGTGCTTTGGCGGAAGGATCAGTTACAAGTGTCAGGAACAAGAAATCGAAGTTTTCTGTTTAAAAGAAACAGTGTATTTTGAGACCGTCTTCAAATACCGTCGTAATTCTGTCGTGAGTGATACTCAGGACAGACCAAAATAACACTAGTCAGTGCGCCAAGACTTGAAAAAAGTGACACCGCTCGAATAGCAGCGACACTAGCACCACTAGCGTTGGTGAACGTCCTTACTGACATTCAATCGGTCATGCACCAGCGCTGGCTCCGATAACTTCACTTTCTGAAAAAAAAAAAAAAAAATACAACCTTCCCTGTTTCCTCGATGTGTGCAGACGGCATCTTACCTTTACTAGAATTTTTTAAACCCGTAAGTTTGTCTCGTTTTAGATGCCGCAAGCGTATTGAGCGGCTCTATGAGTATGTCCCGTTTGCGAAGCAAGGACCGTACCTATATAGTGTTATTTTGCTCTGCTTCAGGATGTCCTAGCGTCAGCATAGCGTCCATTTTTGTGATTATTCATCCACACTCTTTATCTCAATTAATTGGGATTGAGAACTAACTGGGTCTCTAAGTAACGGTATACCGATAAAAAAAAATAGTTGGTCATTTGCTTCATTTGCTTGATGAACTGTATAGTACAGACGGGCAACAGAGATATCAGAATAGTGACAAATACGTTATCGTTGTTCCGAGTCAGTGACTAAGTGATTTGGCGTGCGCTCAGCCGAATGGGTTAATCAGCTGTTACAGCAATCATATTTCCATAAGCCACTGAAGTGAATAATACGCTACAGAGTAAGATGAAAACGAAAAATAAAGAAATAAATGTGATATGGCATAGAAATCAAGAGAAACAGAATTTGATCAAGACTCTGAAGTCGCAGTTTATCCGAAGTGCACAAAACAAGAAACATGAAATGACAACGCTGTTAGTTCAATAAATGTCTTATGGCATAGAAATCACGTTAACAAAACTGGAACAATATTCTGAAGTCACAGTTTTGTCCAAAGCATACAAAACAAGAAACTTAATATGTTCGTGCTGCTAATTCAATTAAGAAGTTTGTTACAGAACATTGTATGAATATTTACGTCAGACAAAAAACATAAATTTCGGAAAGCTGTCAGGCCAATTTTTTTGTTCCAAAGAATCTTTTTGATTCGCAATAACTCTTCATTAGCTTACACGCATGTGACAACTTTTACGCGTCGTCAATCGTTTGCAATTCAAGATCCAAACGCTATAGGTAGCTGGTTGCTACCAATCAACACTTTTGCACGAAGCCCAGCAAGAGCTGACAAGCGCTAACAAATGCATCCCTGATTTTATAAAACAAGTAACCCTCATAGGTTTTTCCTAAAGCGCGAAAGTGTTATTTTTTATTTTTTATTTATTTGTGAATGTGAAAATAAAACTTGAACTTGAACTAGAATATTTTTGAAATTTTTTTTTTTTACCGCTTTATTGCGAAAAAGCCATTTCTAGTAAGAGCTGTGCTGTAGTTGGGGTTTCTAGCTGTCTTTCCCATTGCTATGGTTTTCACTCCCAGCTTAGAAAACTCACCTCTTTTGACCTCTATCGGGAAGGCTCCTTTGTTGTCCCTTTGGCCAAAACCATGAATGACGATCTTCGTTGGGTTTGAGAACGAAAACGGGGAAGACCTGAGAATTGCAGTGTTGTCGACATATATTTGATATGCCGTTTCGGGATTTGACCTGCGCAAATGACTAATTCAAAATAATGTCGGCAATCTTTTGGGGATCAGTTCTCATCTTTGCTAGAGGAACCCTCGTACAAAGGATAGTAATTCGTTCTGCTTCGGCAGTACTTATATCCATTCTCCTTCCCGAGATTCTATACTTCATAAGTGTATCCTATCTCCTCTACCCCCTTGCCACTTCTGTTTTCTTTGCGCGACGTACCAGGCACCCGATCGTTGTTTCCGAGGAGCTAATCTGTCCGAACGACGGTCATGCAACTTTTCCGAAGATTGTAATTCCAAGACCTGGAAATAGACTAAATACAGCCAACATTGTGTGTAGTTTTTTGTAACTATAGAAACATTGTTAAAGTTTAACCGAAAAGGGCTAGGATAGGACAATCTAGTTACCCATCACTTTTTCACTTAAATTGGCTTGAAGACCCACTGAAAATGAGTTACTTTGTTGTCCCGCTATTCACGAATAATCGAGTTTCAAATAGTGGAATTCCCGTGCGATTTGTGGTGCCTCTAGGCGCTTGTATTTTTGTTGTATGCCTTACGAGAAAGATGTATCATTTTTTGGGATCCCAAAACGTTAGTGACGGATACCTATGACATCGCAAAAGTTGTCCGTCCGTCCGTCCGTCCGTCCGTCCGTCCGTCCGTCCGTCCGTCCGTCCGTCTGTCCGTCTGTACGCACGATAACTCTCGAAGGGATTGAGATATTTTGATGAAACTTGGTGGGAGGATCCTTTGGGTCAAAGTACAAGTCAAGTTCGAAGATGGGCTCTGTAGCTCTATATTTAAGGGTGGGGGAGGGGTTTCAAATTAAGGGGCAAACAAAATATTTTGAAACAGTTAATGTGATAGTCGATTATGGGGTAAGAAGACATGCTGAACACGATGGTGAAAACCATTTTCTCGCCGGACCAATAATTCGCCCGGAATCCGGCCAAAACCGGAAAGTTCGTGAAAAGTAAAAGTTTTATTTGAAGTTGATTAGATGTTCGATTTAGGGGTAAGAAGACATGCTGAACACGATGGTGAAAACCATTTTTTGACCGGACAAGTAGTTAGCCCGGAATCCGGCCCAAACCGGAAAATTTGTTCAAAGCAAAAGTTTTATTTGAAGTTGATTAGATGTTCGATTTAGGGGTAAGAAGACATGCTGAACACGATGGTGAAAACCATTTTCTCGCCGGACAAGTAGTTAGCCCGGAATCCGGCCAAAACCGGAAAGTTTGTTAAAAGTAAAACTTTTATTTGAAGTTGATTAGATGTTCGATTTAGGGGTAAGAAGACATGCTGAACGCGATGGTGAAAACCATTTTCTCGCCGGACAATTAGTTCGCCCGGAATCCGTCCGAAACCGGAAAATTTGTTAAAAGTGAAATTTGTATTTGATGTTGATTAGATGATAGATTTAAGGGTAAGAAGATACGCTGAATCTGTATATGACAATCATTTTTTACCCGGACATATAGTTCGTCCGGAATCCGGTTGAAACCGGATTTTTTTTATAAGTTAAAGTTTTATTTGAAGTTGATTAGACGTTCTTTATAGGGATAAGGAGATGCGCTGAATTCGTTTCTGAACTGTATTTTTTTGGCTGGACAAGTAGTTCGCTCGGAATTCGGCCGAAAACGGAAATTCGGCAGAAGTAGTTTCGATCAGTATCGTCAAAATAAATATGGCTTATACAGGTATATCTGAACTTAATTTTCTCAGATGATTAGCCTGGCGAAGACTGGATCTGGCGTAGAGAAGACGTAGTTGTCTGGGTCAAATATTAGATTTTTGGGATCCCATCGAAACCTTTGGTCTTGTTTTTGTTGAGGCACTAAGCAATCGTCACCAATCCCACCACTGCCAACTGAAAAGCCGCATTTGTGTTGAGATTAAAATTTCCCGTGTCATAGTAGAATTTACGCTGTGGAGACGGCCGGAGATATTCTGAGCCTCATAACTAGAGCAGATAGTGGGAAATAAAAAAATCCCTTTGCAGAGTCTAAATAATTCAGTGTATCCAATCAAATGACACACAAATAAGTTGGCTTTTCAGTTAAACTTTAAAGGAGTTGCATAGTAAGCATTCTAGCACTTGCAAGGTCTAGGACTCCCCCACCATCCAAGACCCAAGATGAAGACATGACTCAATCCAACCGCTGGGTCATCTAGTGGCGAGGGTCGGAAGCGCCCGACGAGGGGAGGCTGAGATCGTAGGTAGGTAGGAAGGTAGGTGATATTTTTAACTAGATATAAACATGGAATAAAATAACGAGACTAATATATTATGCAGCAAAAAGGACTACTTGTGACCTATTACTACTTGGCCTACTCATTAGCCGTTAAAAAAATAATTGTTTATCTCTTAATTTGAACCCCTCCCCCGTCCCTAAATGTAGGGCTACAGAGCCCATATACGAACTCGACCTTACCCTTGACAGGTGGAGTTCAAAGATGGGCTCTGAAACACTACATTTAGGGGTGGGGGTTCAAATTAAGGGGTGAACAAAATGAGATATTCGGTTTAGGGGAAACAAGACATACCAAACACGAACATGAAAGCCATTTTCTCGCCGGACAAATATTTCACCTGGAATCCGGCCAAAACAGGAAAGTTTGATGAAAGTAAAAGTTTTATTTAAAGTTTGTTAGATGTTCTATTTAGGGGTAGGAAGACAGGCTGAAGATTTCTATGAAAATCATTTTCTCGTCGGACAAGTAGTTCATCCAAATCAGACCGAAACCGGAAAAAATTTGGTAGAAGTATAAGTTTTATCTGAAGTTGATTAGATTATCGATGTAGTGGTAAGAGTCTGGAAATTATGTGTTCGTCGGACAAATAGTTTGCCCGGAATCTGGCCAAAACATCAAAATTGGTTAAAAGTTATTTTATCTCAAGTTGATTAGATGTTCGATACAGGGGTAAGGAGATACGCTGAATACTCTTGATGACTAACTCTCCTTACCGGTGCAAAATCACCGGGTACCTAGCGGAAGAGCCGGAAGCGGCACCACAGCTGTGCCCATCGATCGCCTTGATTGGTTGATACAGGATTTGAGTGTAGAGTTTGAGTCGTTAGTGAGACCTTTTCTAGTTCTTCCTGAGGATCAATGGCGTGTTTTGGACTTAGTCATGTAGAGTAGCCTATTCGTTTTTGAGCTTTAGTTTTTGCCGGACAAGTAGTTCGCCCGTCATCCGGTCGAAACCCGAGATTTGTCAGATGTAAGGCAGGAAATTTTGACCAGTTTTGTCAAAGTAGACATGACGTATAGCCTAGGGGTAAATACACACATGCTGAAACCATACCTGAACTTGGTGTTCCCAGATCATTAGCCATTGGTCTTATTCTGTTCCTAAATCTTAATAGTAAACATTTTTAAGGAGTCTGGCGAAGACTAGATATCTACAAGACCAAATTGTCTGGATCAAAAATTAAATTTGTGGGATCCCATCGAAACCTTAGGTTCTCGTTCCTACTGTCTTTGTTTACTAATTTGCAGTTCTTGTTCGCACTCTTCAGTTGCTTTTGGTATTTTGTGTGCCTCAGTTGTTCTACAAGACAAGTGCACTGACGTGTGGAAAATCTGGGCTGTCAATCAAATAGTTAAAATTACAGATTACCATCACTCTATCCTAAAGGCAGATATTACTGGTGGAAGGTAGACAAAATCTTGAGCCTAAAACCAATTCATTGAAGGATTGCACAGGTTGAAACGATTATCAGTTGAAAAATATAATAATATCAAAAGGCTCGGCACAAAGCTAGAGGCAAGGCCTAAAAAGTACTGACGTAATTGATTTGGATTGCCTAGGTGTTAAGGAATGACTAATCACTTTCACAGTAATGCTTGTATTGTAAGTATGATTAAGTGCTTGTCACTTGTCTTCTTGAAAGGTAGGCTGCACCTTATGTGTGGTGAAGAAAATACCTAATCATATTCCTTATTCTGACTAATGTACACACCTTCGAAAGGACATGAAGTAATAAAAAAAAATCGATGCTAGTTTTTGGGATCCCAAAACGTTAGTGACGGATACCTATGACTTCGCAAAAGTTGTCCGTCTGTCCGTCCGTCTGTCCGTCCATCTGTCCGTCCGTCTGTCCGTCCATCTGTCCGTCCGTCTGTCCGTCCATCTGTCCGTCCGTCTGTCCGTCCGTCCGTCCGTCCGTCCGTCCGTCTGTCCGTCCGTCAGTCCGTCTGTGAGCACGATAACTCTCGAAGGGAATGAGATATTTTGACGAAACTTAGTGTGAGGATTCTTTGGGTCAAGTGTAAGGTCGAGTTCGTAGATGGGCTCTGTAGCTCTACATTTAGGGGTGGGGGAGGGGGTTTAAATTGAGGGGCAAACAAAATATTTTGAAACAGCTAATGTGATAGTCGATTATAGAGTAAGAAGACATGCTGAACAAGATGGTGAAAACCATTTTCTCGCCGGAAAAGTAGTTCGCCCGGAATCCGGCCAAAACCGGAAAGTTTGTTAAAAGTAAAAGTTTTATTTGAAGTTGATTAGATGTTCGATTTATGGGTAAGAAAACATGCTGAACACGATGGTGAAAACCATTTTCTCGCCGGACAAGTAGTTAGCCCGGAATATGTTTGTTAAAATTTGTTAAAAGCAAAATTTGTATATGAAGTTGATTAGATGACAGATTTAAGGGTAAGAAGAGACGCTGAATCTGTATATGACAATCATTTTTTACCCGGACATATAGTTCGTCCGAAAGTTTTATTTGAAGTTGATTAGATGTTCTTTATAGGGAGGGAGATGCGCTGAATTCGTTTCTGAACTATCTTTTTTTGGCTGGACAAGTAGTTCGCTCGGAATTCGGCCGAAACCGGAAATTTGGCAGAAGTAAAGCAGGAAGTTTCGATCAGTATCGTTAAGATAGATATGGCTTATACAGGTATATCTGAACTTGGTTTTCTCAGATGATTAGCCTGGCGAAGACTGGATCTGGCGTATAGACAAGACCTAGTTGTCTGGGTCAAATATTAAATTTTTGGGATCCCATCGAAACCTTTGGTCTTGTTCTTTTCGTTCGAATGTCAACAAGTGCTCAGTGCTTGTCACTTGCCTTCTTGAAGATAGTCTCTCTAGGAACGTTGCTAGCTTTCCACGGGTTAGGGGGGGGGGGGGCGTCCAATTTCGGCCGATCCAGATTTTCGGGATTTGCAACTTTCAGGATTTGTCCGAAGAAAGCTGACATCACTTGATTTTTACGTGTAAAAAGATCGCGATTTACCGACGACACTTAACTTTAGCCAAAGAAAATATTATAGAATTTGATTTCTTTAATATTTTGGGAGATTCCAAAGTGATGCCCCGGAGCCTCTCATGCATTAGCATCTGACAACTGGTGCCACCGTTTCCTTGGTAAGATGTTCTCCTTTTGTCTGGTCGACCGTACCAATTACTTTCAGAAATCGCTGTCGACCTACAAATTACTGGCATGATTTGTTCCTTTTTACATGTGTTTCGGATTACTCGGGGACTAAGGGCATGAATTGGCACTTTGAGAGTGATCCGTGCATTTGTGCTTGTCATGTGTCTCCTTGAATGGTTGTCCGCACTCTAAGTAATGCGAACAAGAGCAAGACATATTCAGAGGCGTTACTAGCCAAAATGTTGGGGGGAGGGAATTTCCCGACCTGCTGGTAATTTTGACCGACTAGTTTCAAAGGACTCATCGTAGTTATCATTGCAATTCATACTATTTCTGTAGTATATCCATTTACTCTCGTTCTAAATATACATTTTACAAATTCTACACTTCGTAAGTGTATCCTATCTCCTCTATTGACATTACACTGATTATTACGCTTGCCACTTTTGTTCCCTACCTGGGACTCATCAGGCTCCCGATCATTGTTTCCGAGAAACTTATTGGTCGGAAGATTGGCTATGGAAATTTTGCCACGGTTGCATTCCATGGGAAGGAAGAGGCTAAAAGCAACCGAAGCCTTGTGTATTCTATTGTAACCCGAGCTAGGTTGTAAAGTAGTCCACTAGTTAAGAAAAAGACCAACGTTTTCTATGGGATCCCGAAAATTCAATATTTATTGGATCTCTCGATCCAAACAGTCAATTTGATTTCCGGTCTTCGTCAGGCCCGTTAAGCATGTTACTATTTATCCCTAACCAACCACTTCAAAATGTACCAAAAACGATATCGTAGAGGGTTTTTTTGACAAATGAAGGCCAAACGGCTAAACAGCTGAAAACATAACTTCAGATCTAGATTCAGCATGTAAGTTTACCTCATATACCTCATCTCTAATCGACTTCCACTTTGGAAAAATAACGACCAAAGCTTGCGACGGGATCCCAAAAATGTAACATTTTATCTAGGCAATTGGGTCTGGTAGATATCCGGTGTTCACCGGACTCCTTGAACATTGTTACTAATAAAATTTAGAAACAGATTAAAGGACACCTGAACAAGGAAACCTTACTTGAACACACCATGGAGAATGCATTTACAGACATGGCCACGGAGAGCATTCTTCTCCTGAGCGTGACGTTTTCATAATAGTGATGTTCGTTTCTGGAGGTTTGCACATGCAGACTCCAAGACAAAAAGCGCAAATCATTCAAATCTTGTACAGCGCTGGCTGAATCGTATTGTATTCTATATTCATATTTTGCCCACTTCCCCCCCCCCCGCAAGTGTGAACTCGTCATTCCGTGCCTCTCATCAATACCTAGGGGACTGCGCGGGTCGTTTTTCAAACCCTGAAGAATTAACCATGGTTTCAGTAGAAATTGTATCTGCTATAACTTGTACTTTAATGACCTTGATTGTAATTTTCAACCGAGAACAAGGCAGGCAGAAGAAAGAAACATATTTTCAGCAACTGGTCGATACAAATTCGCTGTTTACTGCCGTAAGCGTGATCCTACATCTGCGTAATTAAGAACCTCGGTCAAGCGCCTGAAGAACAAGGTGAACTACTAAGTTTATGCTTGGGGACGTTTCACCATGGGGACGTTTGCTATCGGAACGTTCCGCCATCGATCTCGTGGGGACAGTTTACGAATAAGCAGATTCGCCTTCTCCTTCAGTATCAGCTAATAATGAAAATACGCCACTCACTTGGTGTAAAGGTTGAATTTGATGTCTTGGGTAGGGTGTACAGTGGGCCGGTAATCATCGTTATCGTACAGCGCCAGTTGGAGGATACCATCCGATCCGGGAAATAATAAAGGTTCTATTGGTGGGAGTCGGCCATCTTTCACTGTCTGTACTGCAAAACACAAGCTGAAAGGTCATACGGCACTTGGAAAAGTAGGTGCCATGTATCACAGCTAAAGGTTGCGAAGGGAACATCTAGGACATGTGCTCTTTCCAACTGTCTAAGTTCCATCCCGACCGGTCCACGCGTTCAAGAGTTCATTTGTTAGAATATATCAAAGACCCTCTCCCCCCCACAACTTTCGGATCCGATTCGAACCACTAAATGTCACTTCTAGAGCAGTTACTTCTCTATCACTTATCAAGTTTTACTCGAATTTGAGGACTTCCAGAAATTTACGCACACCCACTTCATCTTCCTCAAAGAGGTCGAGAAATTTACGCACACCCACTTCATCTTCCTCAGAGAGGTCAAAAGAGGTCGTGACCTTTTGTCACGTGGAGATTTTTATCACTATACTTCGATCCATTTGGTCCCTACGCGGATCAGAAAATTTCCGGAAACCCCTTCCACTCCCTCCAACACGTCGACATGTGGAATGATACAGCTATGGCATACCAAGCAACAACTAGTTTCACTCGAATAGGAGCACTTCCGCAAAATTTCCGGCATAGTATTCCCTGATCACAAGCGGGCTGCGAATCATTTTTGACACTACATTCGAGCGATATTTAGGCAGTAGCGGTGTTTTAACGCCACCGCGGTTTTCCGCCACCATATGTTTTTCGCCACCTTTTAATTCAGGTAGCGCAGGTAGCCTGTGCAGGTAGTTTCAGATTAAAATCTTTAAATGTGTCAAGGGTGTTTACCGCCACCCAGGCTCATTTAGGCCCTTCTTGACAAGGGTCATTGAGTCGGCTTGTTTAACCAAAAGATGTGCCCAGAGTTGCCACAGATGATTCATCAAGTTTGCTGATTTTCTTCTGTTATGCTAAATTTTGGCGATTTTTACAGAAGAAATGCCAAAAATACCCAAATGAAAAAAAAAAATCACATTGACCACAGAGTCACTTTTGTAGTTTTGTCCAAGACAGTATCCTTGCCAAGAAGGGCTGAATTATCGTCGAATTAAATCAGGAAACATAGAAGTCTGGCGCAGCCTTCTAAGATTTCCAGTCATTACTCCACCCGTCGAGACCGGATCTGAGCCGGACCTAAAAAAAATACATCTAGGACCCATGGCTTTGCATAGTCCATGTTATGTCCTAGTCTCTCCATCCGTTCGCACCTTATGCATGGTACAAAATTTCCGGTCTTCCCCCGCCAAACCCCATTACCGCGGTTGGATTCGGACACAAACCTCCAGGGTACTCTTACCACTATACAATTCTTATTCTAATCGGAGCGCTTTCCGGTTCCTCCTCCAACACCCCCCACCGTAGCCGGACCCGGTCCTTTCATCAGATTGACACAACCAGGACAGTGACGTTTGTACCTCGAATTTAGGCCCCAGTCCCTCCATCCGTTTGGTAACGATTGGTAACCCCTAATTCCCATAACATGGTCGAAAGCGGTTCGGACATATTTACAAAATATTAGGGGCATTTTTTTATTTATTTATTTATTTCTTTTGGTTATAGCGGAGTAATCTATAACAAAGTAAAATTTACATATTAAAACACTTGACAAAACAAAACAAATAGACATGGCTGCAATCTTCAAATGCACTTTAAAAACACACTTAATACACTTATAATTTTGACACTTACACTAAACGGCTTCAGGAATAAACAAGAGCTGTAAGCTCTTATGGCACTTGCGTGGGTTGAGATGTATTGTTTGTTCAAACGTGCTTTTCGACTTTGCGGTTAAGATGCGCACTTTAAGGGGGCTAGAGTAAAAGTTTTTTATTTTTTAACTTGGCTGTAATGATGCGCACTTAAAAGGCGATAGAAATTCATCTGTAAACAAAATCCTTGAAGCAAAAACGATAACGGGCCCTCAGGGATCATTGAAATATGCCGTTTGGTCAAATTGTTTTTGTCACTTTTCGGTTAAAATGCGTGTTTAAGGGTTTAAGGGCTATTCAGTTATTAAGTTTCATTCCAATCCGATCACCCGTTCGAAAGTTACACACTACTAAATTTTCCGGATTCCCCCGCCCTCCACTCCCCCCAGATGGTCGGAACGGGAAACTGATTATTTCCAGGTTAGTTTGGTCGGGTCCCTGATGCGCCTGCCAAGTTTCATCGTCCTAGCACATTTGGAAGTACCCTAACTCGAAAAAGTGTGACAAAAAACTCGGACAGACCGACAGACAGACAGACAGACCGACCAACGGAATTGCGATCGGTATATGGCACTTGAGTAAGCTCAAGTCGAGGGGTAGACAACTCTTATTTTTTATGTACGGAATAACGGAATAATCCTGACCATTCCGGATTATTCCTGGCCATTCCGGATTATTCCTAACCATTCCATATCCTCCCATCCTTTATCGAGTTTGGTAATTCACCAACTTTTGTTTAGTCCGCATTTATTTCACCCCATTTGATCTGTCCTGTGGCGAACGAGGGGTCGACGACTCTCATGTTTGATGTACACCATTCCGAAATAACGGAATAATCCTGACCATTCCGGATTATTCCTGACCATTCCGGTTTTTAATACTGTTGCGCTTCCGCAAGTTCTTCTTCTTTCCCATTTTCTCCCTCTACTAACTGCGGGTAATATTGCATCTAT
Source organism: Branchinecta lindahli (assembly GCA_023053555.1). Lineage (NCBI taxonomy): Eukaryota > Metazoa > Arthropoda > Branchiopoda > Anostraca > Branchinectidae > Branchinecta > Branchinecta lindahli. The sequence goes on from JAKZAO010000006.1 coordinate 24,078,602, forward strand.
TAAATCTACTTTTTTTTAAATTCGGAAAGTTTTTATGCCGGTTTTCAAGTTTTATGATAGTTTTATGATGCATGAATATAATCTAAAAAAACAATTTTAATTTTAAATAAAAAGTATACTCATTTTATTTCCAAAATTAAGCATGCTAATCATAATGTATCAGACGCGTTTTAACTTTTTTCTTTTTTCAGCATGTTTATTATGCACGATTTTAAAATTATATATGTCACGTTCAATTTATTGTATAGGCTATAGTGTGGTCATTATTTTGTTAGTTATTTGTCTAGTGGTATTTGTCACAAAGTTGTTCGTTCGATTTTGATTATTTATGTATTTATTTTACTCGTCAGCTATGGCGGAGATAAAATAATTGAATTGCATTGAATTGAATTATTCCTTGGGGACGTGTACACCATTCCGGGAGAGTCGTTGACCCCTCGGCTCAAGTGCCATAATAAACTGGCGAATGATGTCGTGGGCAAGCAGGGCAGGATGTTGATGGAGGGTGAGCAGATCTGAATGACAATGATGAAGTGTGTTGATGCTATCCTCAACATTATAATTTGAAACTAATTTAGGATTACGGAATTTGGGAGATACATCAAAACTTTGCAATACTTAAAAAAACAACTTCTCAGATTATTTACATCTTTTGTAAATGCCCTAACACCCATCGAGTCTCACTCGAATCGGACTACAACACCTGAGATCCCTCAGAGCCCAAAACAAGAATTCTTAAAGAAGATAAAGAAATAACAATTCGGGAAAAGAAGGCATTGAGTTAAACCTTTATAAGCATTCCAAGTTTCATCGTCCTAGTTTGCCGACGGCTCGACAGACTCAAGAGTAGTGCCAAGGAAAGTACTATTTTGGTCTCTGTAGAGTGCCTGAGAATTTGACTTTGTCACTGATGTAAAGTCGCTCTTTAAAACGCGATGTATTTGTCCTATTGTTTGACGGGTCCCAGTTGACCAGTCCGGAATAGGCAGTAGTAATGCTAATAACACTTCAAAGCTACCTATATTAACACAATAGCTCAGCCTCTGATTTAAGTTATTGCATCCTTAAATTTACATACTCCATATTATAGTTTTCGTTCTGGGTAGAGTGGTGCTACCATATGATGACAAAGACCTTTATGACGTATGATAGATAAATACTTAAATTTAGCTGTTAAGCCATACACAAAATCATACATTTTTAAACACTTCGAAAGAGCGATTATATAAACTCACATGTAAAACACTTTAAACTTCCACCACCAATAACTATTTGCATCTCTTTAACGCTACTTTGACAAAACCTGTAACTGCCATTATCGCTGACCGTGAAGGTGACTTTAGGATACCAGGAAAGAGCAACCCATCTTCACCAAAGGATCTTACTCTCAAATCCGAGAGCCCCTTGCATCTTGACAGGAAGTGGGACAAATTCTCCTCTTCCAAACCACATAACGAGCAAGTATAACATGACTTCGGGTTTCGAGAATTTCTTTCAAATAATTTAACCCTACTCTTAAGAGGGAGACTGTTAGCTCGGATCTGGAACCACAAACGCAGGTTTTCAGCCGGTAAACGTAACTTAAAATAAAATTCAAAACCAACCGACTCTTTAATATTCCTATAATCTTTCAGAGTCTCTGAATTAACAGTCTGTTCATGCCAAAGTTGAACTTCCTGATCCTCATGAGCTCGCGCAAACTGCGACAAAGTTTATCTTGATCAGTTGTAGGACCGAGACCCTCATTCCAAGCATAAGACAGCCCTGCTTTATCGAGTAGGGCTTTCACTTGAAATGGCCAGGATCTCTTCTTTCCCTGCTTTAATAGTTCCAAATACGCTGCCTTCAACAGCCTCTCATCTGGCAGTTGAGGAAGTTTTATCCAAAACCTAATAACCTGGACAGCTCTATCTTTCTGTAAAGAACAGAGCCCTAAATCCCCCTTAAGGGCTATCGTGGGAGTTGTAGGATGGACCCCAATTAATTTCTTATAATGTTGCAGCTGAACGGTTTCAAGTTGCGGGATAGCCTCATACCCCCAAAGCTCAGCCCCATAATGGATAGTAGGGCGAATTTTTTACTGAAATATTTGCTTATGCATTTTTAAATTTTTTATTCCACTTACCACTGAATTTCTCAACACAGCAGCATACACTGCTTTACCTCTACGAATCATTTCTTTAACATGATCTTTCCAATTTCCTTTTTCATTCAACAAAAGCCCAAGATACTTGAAAGTATCACTTCTTTTTAAATCAGTACCTACCTTTATTCTGATGGTTACTTTCAACCTATCAGTGGACGGGTGATCCCAAACCATTAGATTAGAAAGCTGTCGAAACCTTTGAAGTGCCAAACCTCGCACTAATTTAGAAAGCCTCCCTTCCTGCTTCCGTCCTTTCTGTCAATCCTTCCTCATAAAAAGTACAATTCCCTGTTGCCAACTTACCAAACAATTGCAGAAATGTTCCCAAGAGTGCAGGAATTAATGTCAACCACGCCATTCCTGCATTTCTTCTGTATCTCCGGAGTATTTCCCCCGACAACAGCAGGTAGCACTTTCTTGTTTGAGGGTGGCACAACGTTCGAAAAAGAACTGTCCAGTGTCCACCCCGCTCGTTTAATAAAAAAAGAAGCTTAATTTGGATTCGTCACAGTGCCTGAAGCATGAGTTGGTTCGCACGTGTGATTAGTTGCGTGGAGTTAATGAGTGTGTAACTAATTTATTTCTGACTCGCCAATTTCGATGGAGCAAAAAAAGAAAACAAATAAAGTATGTCACAAAATACAATTTTAGGCTTAAGCGAGGGGGACAGTGCGTCACATCATTCGTTCTTTGAACCCAGTTGTCGATGATTTTTCGAAGGGACGATGAAACTTTAAAAAGTCTAATTCCTGCGTCTTGAACAAGGAGGTTCTCCGCCATTCGATTAGCTCTCTGTTCCTGCTGACCTACACTGTAACAAGACCAAAGGTATCGATGGGATCCCAAAAATTTTATATTTGATCCAGGCAATTGGGTCTTGTCTTCGCCAGATCCAGTCTTCGCCAGGCTAATCATCTGAGAAAGCAAAGTTCAGATATATCTCTATTAGCCATATCTATTGTGACGATACTAACCGAAACTTCCTGCTTTACTTCTGCCAAATTTCCGGTTTCGGCCAAATTTCGAGCGAAATACTTGATCAGGCCAAAAAAAAATTCAGAAACGAATTAAGCGTATCTCCTTATCCCTATAAAGAACATTTAATCAAGTTCACATAAAACTTTAACTATACAAAAATTTCCGGTTTCAACCGGATTCCAGACAGATTATATGTCCGGGTAAAAACCAATTATTAGATACAGATTCAGCGGCTCTTCTTACCCCGAAATCTGTCATCCAATCAACTTGAAATAAAACTTTTGCTTTTAACAAATTTCCCGGTCTTGGCCGGATTCCGGCCGAACTAGTTGTCCGGGTAGAAAATGCTTTTCACACAAGTGTTCAGCATGTCTTCTTACTCCTAAATCGAACATCTAATCAACTTCAAATAAAACTTTTCCTTGTAACAAACTTTTCGGTATTTGCCGGATTCCGGACGAACTATTTGTCCGGCAAAAAAAAACAATTCTCATCATCGTGTTCTTCAGCATGTCTTCTTACCCCATAATCGACTATCACATTAACTATTAGAATATATTTTGTTTGCCCCTTAAACCCTCTCGCCCTCCTCTAAATGTAGGGCTAACAGAGCCCATCTACGTACTAGACCTTACCCTTGACCGAAAGAATCCTCACACCAAGTTTCATCAAGATATCTCATTCCCTTCGGGAGTTATCGTGCTTACAGACGGACGAACAGACGAACAGACGGACGGACGGGCATCTTCTCCTTTGTCATAGGTATCCCTCCACTTACGTTTTGGGATCCCAAAAAGTTTCTCCGAGTAAGGATTAAAGTTAACTGCAGTATTTGCTACTGGGATTAATCTTGTCGCTCTACTGAGATAAGACTATCCCGAACTAGAGAAAAGAGTTGCGTTTTTGCGGATACCATGGTATCTGTTACCACGGTAATCGGACCTGCAATTAGTCGTTTTTGCAGTAACCGTGGTATCTGATATACGGTCTACAGCAAAAACGACTATTGCCGAAATTGCACTTTTCGAAGTCATCCCAAAAGAAAAACTGATATCCAGTTACATCATTAAGTGCTAAGCTTCTTTCTCACTGATTTGACAAAATAACTTTTCAGATACCATGGTCGGACCGTGATATCTCAATATCTGTTACCACGGTAACTGGCCAGATACCACGACAACTGCAAAAACGCCTTTTGACCGCGGTATCAGATACCGTGATAACTGCAAAAACGACTTTAGACCATATATCAGTTACCATGGTATCTGCAAAAACGCAACTAAGACTATCTCAGCAGATACAAAATCAATCCAATTGCCCAGTAGCAAATACTGCAAGATTTTCTTTTACAGTGTACCGATGTCGTCACAAGAAGAGAGCTTTAAAGGTCCCCTCACGCTTATTCTGACTTTCATATTATCCCTAGCTCCCTTATGGGATTATAAGATTCTGAAATCGCAAGCTTTCGCCATTGTTTCATTCTGTACCTACAATTTTTTAGTGCTTTTTCGGCCTAGCGGAGTTTTGACAGTCACGCTTTTGACAGTCAGCTTCAAGGTCCGTCAACGACTCTTTCGCAAATTAATAAGAACATGAGAAGCTTCAAAGTATTAGTTTCCATTTTGGAAGATATGGTATAGACCACCAGGTCTCCCTTCTGTTTTGGATTTCTTTTGCTCTGCTTGGTTTTCCCAGTTTTTGGGATCCCAGAACGTAAGTGGCGGAATACTTATGACATCGCGAAATTTGTCCGTCTGTCCGTCCCTCTGTCCGTCTGTGAGCACGATAACACTCGAAGGGAATGAGATATTATGATGAAACTTGGTGTGAGGATTTTTTGGGTCAAGAATAAGGTCGAGTTCGTAGATGGGCTCTGTAGCCCTACATTTAGAGGTGGGGGAGGGGGTTTAAATTAAGGGGCAAACAAAATATTTTGAAACAACTAATGTGATAGTCGATTATGGGGTAAGAAGACATGCTGCACACGAATATGAAAACCATTTTCTACCCGGCCAAGTCTTTCGCCCGGAATCCGGCCATAACCGGAAAATTTGTTAAAAGCAGAAGTTGTATTTGTAGTTGATTAGATGTCCGATTTAGGGCTAACAAGAGATGCTAAATCCGTATATGATAATCATTTTTTAGCCGGACGTATAGTGCGTCCGCAATCCAAATGAAACGGGAAATTTTTTTATAAGTTAAATTTTTATTTGAGGTTGATTAGATGTTGGATATTGGGGTAAGGAAATACGCTGAATTCGTTTTGAGCTTTATTTTTTGCCGGACAAGGTAGCTCCGGAATTTCACCGAAACCGGAAAATTCGCAGAAGTAAGGCAGGATCGTTTCGATCGACTTACAGGAGTAAATACACATGCTGAATCCATATATGAACTTGGTTTTCTTAGATATTAACTATTTGACCTTAATCTGTTTCTAAATTTTAAGAGTAAGAATGTTCAAGGAGTCTGGCGAAGACAAAACCTAATTGTTTGGATCAAATACTGTGGGATCCCAACGGAACCTTTGGTCTTGTTAATCAAGGCGCGTTCAATTTTCGTATAATTTGCGTCCAGCCGCAGCGTCGGAGAGAGGAAAAGCTGGATAGAGTCGACCAGCGCTTACAAGGAACTCGCTTTGAGAACGATCTTTCTGAGCCATTTGATCGTGAAAGATCATTTCTTGTAAGAGTTGTGCTTTAGTCGACTTTAGCCACAGTAGAAAGGTTTCGATGGGTTCCCAAAGGGGAATATTTTTTAGACTTCCTGAACGTAAATATTCCTTCAGCCCAAGCTTACTGCGAATCATAGAGCGTGTTCCACCCCTCTACCAATAGTAACTATTAGTTACTATTTCCATTCCAGCCTCACGAAAAGTTACTACGCTGACCGTTCCAACCTTCTCAAAATAGGAACTAATAGCAAGAACAAATAAAAGTTATTTGTTCTTGCTAATAGTAACTATTTGCTTACCACGCTCGGGAGCATAGTAAGCGTAGTAACTACGCATCTCTGCAACGTGATTGGTCAGATCAGCCCGCGGCCTGATATTTGACCGAAAAAATAAAAAAGCGTTCCAGCCTTGCGTAGTAACTACGGTAAATACCGTAGTAACTACGGTAAGTAGGGTGGAACACGCTCATAGTTGACTGTGCTAAACGGACACATCAGCTGATTTTATTCGAGCGGGGATCACAGGCTCACTTTTCTAGCCTGAGGACCATTGTGAAGAAGGGCCGAAATCTAGCTCGAAATCTAAAATCTGCTGTATTCGTTTATATAGCGCGGTCAATTATCTTCCTGATACAGACAATCGGGTTCATAGCCCGGAACCCTGCACTATAATCCAAACAGACTCCTTAGCAAGATCCACTTAGTAATATTTTCCACCAAAAAGAACATCAGAAAATTAGGCTTATTTGTTAGGTTCCAGCTTTGGCTGGATTCCGACCACACTTTCCATCCGAGGTGAGAACAAAAGGTATTTCTACACTCTCCGTGACTTTGTACAGTGGTTCTATAACAACTTTCCAACCAGTTTCACTAGAGAAATTTTGATAATCCTATATTTTTAAGCCCCTTCTTCTTCCCGATTACGGCAAAACGACTGAATCGCTGAGATAAAGAAGAGCAGACATGCACTGTTTGTTAAACTATGACTCTCGTGTCATACCTTTACGTAACCTGTTGTCCGAAACCGAGAATCTAGTATACTTGTAGCGTGTACCTGAGCGGTTGGTACATATTGGACTATACCGATAGTCTGATCTTAATCCTCGAAGGGTTGGTTCGTAACTGTGGAGGGGGAAGTTCGGACGGTAGGTCCTAGGTCCCTACATTCAATACAATAAATATTGTTTAGAAATCACACTTACGTTTAATATTGAAGTTCTGCATACATCTGTTAATCCATCCTTAATCACTGCTGACTTCTCACTTAAGACTGACTTAAGACTGACTTAAGACTGACTTAACTAATACATATACATTGGTCTTTATATACCTGTTCTTACTTAAATCGTTTCCACTCTTGACAGTGTAAGAACAGCTCTTGAAACAGGAAACATCGTGAACAATCCTTCGTGAAGGAATCTCGCAGAGGCTTTGCGACAAAGAGGAACCTTTGCGAGAGTTCTTATAAACATTTGGAATTAAAGATTTCGTGTCGTTACATGTTATGACATTCATTCAGAATGCATTCTTATCCCATATCTAAATCCCTAATCGACTTCAGAACTAACTTTCACTTCAATGGTTTCCTGTATTCAGGGCGAATCGCTTGTCTAGTGACAAAGGAAATTTCAGGTATGTATTCAGCCTTAACTTTTAACCCTCCGCTATACCGCATCTCGAATCTGTAATCGACCTCAGGCAAAATTTTCGGTTTTTGTCGGATTGCGGGAAACGAAGATAATGTTCAAAATGGATTAAGTCTCTCTTCTTACGGATCCGTAAAGATCCATATGGATCCTCTAATCGACTTTAGAAAAACTTTTACTTTTACCAAATTTCCGGTTTTGGCCCGTATTCCGCGAGAATTACACTTGTCCGGCAAGGAAATAAAGTTCAGATATGGGTTTAGCATACCTCCTCACATCTAAATTGAACCTTCAATGATTTCGGAAATATTTTTACTTTTACTAAATTTCCCGATTCGGCTGGATTTCGGGCGAATTACTTGTCCGACAAGAAAATATGTAACCATTATCCTGCCTACGGAGCCGGCAAAAAGTATGTAAGTATTCTAACTGAAATCGTATTTATTTCACAAGAGCTGAGGGTAGTTGCATGTTTATCAGATAAGGTTTGAACTGCTGTGTTTGGATGTCTCTCCCGACATCCCTTTCATCAGACGACGGGACTGATAATAGTAAATTTGAAAAGGTTATTCCATTTGCCGAAGACTTTCAGAACAGAAATTGTTCTTGGATTGGTGCCATAGCGACATATGAAATTTCATCCAAGTCGGATGACTCGTTCGAAAGTTCACTACACTCACTAAAATAAAATTCCCTAACCCAGTAGCAAAACAGTACAAGAAAAGAAGACCAAGTCCTCTTATAAAAAAAATATTATGTTCGAAAAAGTTATAATAGTGAACATACCTCCATCTCGGTTCATATCGTGCCCGTGGCACTATATTATATTGCTGAAAATAGTAAAAATGCGTTTCAGCCTTGACGCTAAGAAGAAAGAATCCGTGAGGTCGTAAGGCGACCGTACTCCCAGCCATGAGAACATCTACGATTCCGAAGTGGCTAATAAGTTACACACCCCAGCTGCTCTGGATGTAATTGTATGACAATTTTCAAAATTCTATTTGCTTTCTGCTGATCATAAATATTTGGTCGGCTTGTAAAAGGAAAAGAGTTCTCCCCTGAACCCTGCGGTCTTCCCTGCCTCAACGAGGAAACGGACGAGAATCAGATTCTGAAAGCGAAAATATCAACGAGACATGTCTGGCTTGAGGTGTAGAACATTTTCCTGTCAAAAATTCGTATTGTAAAGGTAAAACAGTACAAAAATAATAAGTAAACAATACAATAAATATGAGAGTTTTTTTAATAAATAATAATATCAGTTTGATTCTTGAACTTTCTACCAGACACAGCCTGTAGTTGGCACACACACACTGTTGCTACGTACACCTGAGGACTTGTATAACTAATTTGCAGTATAAATCCCTCCCTCCTTCTGGCCATGCATCCTTGCTCCGAGTATGCAGCTCCCTCCCCTATGGTCACTATCACTGTAGCCGAAACCTTCGCAGGCATCTGCAACATTCAATACAATACTCTATATTATGACCAAAGAGAGTCCGAGACAAGCCTGTGATCCTAAGGAAGAACGGGAAACGTCACCCAAACGATCCCCAAAAATAACCTAAATCCTATGTAGACCAATCAGTAACATTTGTTCTGGTGACCTTTTTGGCTCTTCTCTAGGCACACAGTGGTTCTTTACGAAGAGTTAGTCATCAAGAGTGTAGCCGTATGATGCTGTGATACAAAACGTATACAAGCTAGGTAAACATCCGCACATACTCAGCTACGGTCGCAGATTTTTTGTTCATCGGCTAAGAGACAGGACTTCTTATCATTATCGGTTCTTGATAGGGTGAATACTTATTTGATACTTTCGCTTCAGAGACTCTGAAGCGTATAACTGTATGGCGATTGACGTATAACTTTTGGCGATTGACGGCAGTGGACCTCACAGCTGCCTTTTCTGTACGATACTAAGGGCAAGCCTTGGAGCTTCCTCAAGTGTAAGAAAATGGTTTTCTGCTGTTCGTCTTCACATAATATGGTCCGCGGGCCCTGAAAAGAAAATTCTAATAATAACAATAGCATTTTCTTCCCCCGATTTAGAAGACGGCTAGAGAAAAAAGTTCCTGCAAGCCAAATGGTCCGAATGGTCACAACAATCGAATGTGGAAAACCACACGAATGGCTTACTATTGGTTCAAAACAAAATTAGGCCTTCCCATAAAGTAACCAGCTGATTTAAATCCGATCCTAAATTTTGGGCTGATGGTACGTTTACGCACTGCGTAAATCCGAGTGTGTTTGAAATAAGAGCGTATTTTACGTAGCAATACGGACGTATTTGAGAAACAGAGCAAAATAACTCTAGGGAGCAGCGCCAAGACTGAGCAGCGATACTAGCACCACTACCGATACAGAACGTCTCTACTGAAACTCATTCAGTCGTTCACCAACGCTGGCTCAAATAACTTCATATTCTGAACATTGCAAAAAAAATGATACGGCCTCCATTGTTTCGTTGGTGTCTGCAGACCGAAATTTCTAAACCCGCAAGTTTGTCTCGCTTTCAATGCCGCAAGCGTAGTGGGCATCGCCACGAGTATGACCTGTTTGCAAAGCATGGAAAGCATAGGTATTGGCACTACTCCCTAGCGTTATTTTGCTCTGTTGAGAAATCGGTCCGTTTCTTATATAATGCCGTCCATATTGCTAGAGATCCTTTCAATCCAAATACGTCTGTAAGATACGGTCAGATTTCAAAATACGCTCGGATTTGATACAGTGTGTAAACCCACCATAAATGATCACATTTGGCAAATCCACGGCAGGTTTTGAATGTAGCCTCTGGGATTTGCTATTCTTGCCTGACCAGAAACAAAGCCAGGCTTCACCTTCCAAATTTTCCTCCCAACTCGCGAAATTTGTTTCCGTCGAGGTGGATCCGGACGACGAAGCCAAACAAACACATATTTATGACCGACGCGTTGAACTCCCCAGATTCTGGAATCTGGAATTGTCTCAGAGAGGCAACACGTTAGAGTGACCTGCAACAGGATAGGGTAGAGCAAAAATGAGAGTGACTGAGAGTTGCGATTGGCACCGAAGAGTTGAGTAAATTGAGCATCTCCAAAATTATGACCTATAGCGAAACTGGCAATCATTGTTTTCATGGCAGCCGGAAGAGTTGGATTGACTTAACGGAAGACAAATAAAAGGTGGCCTGTTGTGGCCTGCTTCAGTTTCATAATATATCATTGAATTGCTTGATACTGGGTTTTCCTTAAAGTTTAACCGAAAAGGGCTGGGATAGGACAATCTAGTTACCCATCACTTATTCACTAAAATTGGCTTGAAGACCCGCTGAAAATGCGTTACTTCGTTGTTTCGCTTTCACGAATAAACGATTTTCAAATAGTGGAATTTCCGTGTGATTTGTTCTACCGAGATGCGCTTGTATGTTTGTTGTATGCCTTACGAGAAAGATTTATGATTTTTTCTTTGTTCAGGCACTAAGCCATCTTCACCAATCTCATCATTGCCCACTGAAAAGCGGCGTTTGTGTTGAGATTAAAATTTCCCGCGTCATAGTAGAATTTTCGTTGTGGGGACGGCTGCAGGTATTCTGAACGTCATAACTAGAGTAAATAGTGGAAAACAAAAAAATCCCTTTGCAGAATCCAAATAATTCAGTGGATTCAATTAAATGACACAAAAAGAAGTTGGCTTTTCAGTTAAACTTTAAAGTTTCATCAGGCTGGGTTTCAAAATCCATGCACGAAGAAGGTCTTTCGTCCTAGTTGTAGTCCTAGTCCTAGTTGTAGTTCGTCCTTACGTTGTCGGTGTGTGCAATCCCATGGGTATAGTGGTACCACTACAGCCTCCCGATTTAAAAAGTGGGTAGTCGGAACACGGCACAGCTTGAAACTTCGACGAACTGCTCATAGATTCGAGAAAATAGTAGTAGGCTCGACCGTGACTGCATGCAGCTGAAAAAAAAAATGAGCAGTTCTTCTCAAACAGAGTAATTCCCTTTAGGAATTCTTTTTCAGAAGAAACTGTCAAGCAATAGCGTAAGGACATGACAATCAACCACCCGTAAATAATGAATGTGTGAGCAGTTTTAAATTTTGATTATATTTTAGTGGAAGGAAAGATTACAGGCGTCGGAAAATAGAGAGTATAACCTATCTCGTTTTGAGCTGGTCTTTAAAGGCGGTAAAAAAAATGCTGTTCTTATTCGAAACCAAATGTCCTATGCGTTTCGGCATACATGCAAGCATTTTCTTCCACCATAGTGTCACAAACAATGACACAACTGCATAAACTCAGTTTCTATAAGTTTAACTGAAAAGACAACATATTTTCATACCTTTGATTTGAATACACTGAATTATTTTGACTCCTCTATGGGATTTTTATTTGTTTTGTAACGTTGGGAATCTCCGCTGCTTGCACGACAAATAAATTTTTTTCAAGTGGCGGAGAATTCGAATAAGATGAAAAGAGTGCGTCTCAATGGCCAACAAAGTGAAGATTCTGAAATGTTCCATCCCAGACTGCAGAATCACATCAGAATCAACATATATGGGCGAATGCCAAGTTCTTCCCGGTCACTTTCCATATTCAAGTCACATTCATCTTCCTGGCTTGAATAAGGAAAAACCGCCATTGCTTGTTATTTTTTTAGCAATTGTTTGCCGCTGTAATTGCTAACATTTCAAACATAGAGGTACGTCAACAATTGCGGATGAATAAACTCGGCAGCTAACGCAAAAAAAAAATATCAACGAAGTAACGCGTTGTTGTTGGATTTTTGTAGTTTATGTCCTATTTAGGTAAAAATATAATGGGTAACCAGACTATCATATCTCATTCCTTTTCGGTTAAGCTTTAAAGTTTAACCGAAAAGGGCTAGGATAGGACAATCTAGTTACCCATCGCTTATTCACTTAAATTGGCTTGAAGACCCGCTGAAAATGAGTTACTTCGTTGTTCCGCTATTCACGAATAATCGATTTTCAAATAGTGGAATTTCCGTGTGATTGTGGTGCCTCTATGCGCTTGTATTTTTGCTGTATGCCTTACGAGAAGATTTATCAATTTTTTTTCGTTCAGGCACTAAGCAGTCTTCACCAGTCTCACCACTGCCCACTGAAAAGCCGCATTTGTGTTGAGATTAAAATCTTCCGCGTCATAGTAGAATTTATGCTGTGGGGACGGCTGGAGATATTTTGAGCCTCATATCTAGAGCAGATAGTGGAAAATCAAAAAAACCTTTGCAGAATCCAAATAATTCAGTGTATCCAATTATATGACACACAAATGAGCTGGCTTTTCAGTTAAACTTTAAGGTTCTGAAGGACACCTCAAACTACACAGTGTTTCTGCAATGAAAAAGTTGACAACTTTACAACTAAGTTATGGCTTCTGCTGTTTTTAGCCTCTTTCAAAGTTCATTACCTTGGATGACAGTCTTGGCAAAATTTGCATAACCAGTCTCCGGACGAAGAAGCTCCTCAGAAACAGTGATCGGGCGCATGATACGTCACGTAAAGAGAATAAACGTGACAAGCGTGATAATCAGTTCGTGCTAATAGGGGAGATGGATACACTTTTGAAGCGAAGAATCTCGGGAATGAGAACAGACGGAAATACTACAGAAGTAGAATGCATTAGAACCATAAGTAGAATGCGTCCTTCAATTACAGAGCTTTTAACGCCTTTGCTTACCGCCCATCACCCTTTTCCGTAGCTCCGCAAGACAAGGATTTTCAGACTTAAGCACTTCATCCTTACGAAAATCTATCTTGCTCGAAATTAGCTATTTTTTTTTTAAATAGGAATGTTTAGTGATTGAAATATTGTCTGTTCGTGACCGCGGACAATAAGAAAGGATGGGTTGCCGTGAAGCCGACGGAGAACGTGGGGTCAGTCTAGCTTTTGCTAAAGACTTTAAATGACGCATTGGCACCTAACAGGTTTCGGAGGTAATCCCTTGAGTCTAGAAATCAAAATTTTCGTTCGCTGAATTTTTTTTTTTTTAAGGTTCAAGGGATTACACGTACAACCTGTCACGTGTCAGCCAATAAGTACGTTATGCGGAGCTGTAAACCACAAGTTATTCATTATATTTGTTCGGGAGTAAGAAGATCCAGTGCAATAGCATTATCAATTCACCCTGTTGTCTGGACAAGTGATTCAATCATATTCAGGGCCCACTACTGTCGGTTGAAACCAAAACAAAAATTTTGGTATCGATGCTATTTCGAACTTACTCAGTATATCTTTAATGGGACCAGCGCACCCAGGTTGTTTATCTCCTCCGTTTGCGAAAAAATCCACGTGTCCTAGCGTGTTTTCGAACCCGAGGCCAAGAGATCCTGCATCAGAGCGCCCACTAGTATGGATGACATCTACGAAGTCGGCATCGTTAGCATCAAGCCGCTGGGCAAAGCCGTTGAAATAGAAAGATGGAAGGGCTGGGTCTAGTCCTGGAAAAAGTAAGAAGATAACGCCGTAGTCTTTCTCCGTTTAGTCTCGATTGATTTGACAAGAGCATGGTCTAAAGAATAAGGGTTTTATTAGTGTTGGCAACTATATAAGGGTTTTAATAGTGTTGTCAGCGAGACTTGAGCTTTTCATTCAATTCAATTTTCTTGCAACGCCAATTACGGACTGGCCGAGTAGCAGGTGGTAAAGTCAAACATAAATTAAAGACTAACCGAAATAATCCACCTAGAACAGAACCTGGTCAAATTAGATATAAAAATACTGAAAACAAACTTTGTAAAAATATAACGATCGGGTAACAGACAAAGGGGGCAAAACAACAACCTACTAATTTCTATTACGTAGCGAAACAAAGGTGGGGACAAAATTATTCTGGTATCTCACATGTCGGGAAAAAGCTGGTTGATGGGTAGGTTCGGCTTTCAAGAGAAGGGTGGCATTTTTCAGAAAAATCGACGAACACTCTGAGGGGGCGGACGCCCCTCACACGTGACGCCTCTGCCAGTGCGGACTATCCAGAACCTGGTCGGGAGACAGGCTCTAGTGATAATTCATCTTGAGAAAAAAAGCAAAAACAAAACAAAATACAAAAAAACATAATGCCTTGAACACACGATCAGGTCTGAGTTGCGTTTTATTTGAAGTCCATAGTACAGCGGGAGCGGATGGCGAACTGGGTTTTGCCATGATGAAGTCAAGTTCTAGCGGAATCGATGAGTTTTCGCTGAAACTGATAAAATCTGCAAAAACGAGTGTTGTACCTGTATTGACACACATCATCAATATGTCCCTAGATCTTGGAGTTTTCCCGGAAGCACTGAAGATTGCAAGAGTGATTCCTCTTCATAAAGGGGGGAAAAAAGATGACCCATCGAATCGACGACCTATCTCTATTCTCCCGTTTTTTTCCAGATTATATGAGAAAGTGGTACACGCCCAGTTAAGCCATTATATGGAAAAAAATAAAATTCTAATGGAAACCCAATTTGGGTTCAGAAAAGGGCTATCTACAGATATGGCAGTTCTAAAATTGGTTGATTGGATTAATGATGCATTTGAAGCTGGTCTAATACCCGCAGCTGTGTTTTTGGACATGAAAAAAGCGTTTGATACGGTAGACCACTCAGAGCTTATTCAAGCTCTTGACTCAATTGGGGTTAAAGGCTCAAGCCTGGAGTGGTTTTCATCGTATCTACGTAACCGATATCAAGTGGTTCAGAATGGTTCTTTTTTATCAAGTAAAAAGAAAATAGAGTGCGGGGTCCCACAAGGGTCAATCCTGGGACCCCTCCTTTTCATTATTTTTATTGATCGAGTGAAGCATTACCTGTCAGAGGCTGGTGTCATCATGTTTGCGGATGACACTTTGCTCTTTCTGGCAGCGCCCTCACTCGATATTTTGTATAACAAAATTGACAATGCAGTTTCTGAATTTTTAACATTTTCTCAACATAATCTGTTAACCATAAATTTTTCAAAAACTTTTTTCATGGTATTTTCTAGACTTTCGTCGAGCGAAGGTAATGATCAAATCACAGTTCAAGGAAATGTGATAAAAAGAGTAACGACAACAAAATACTTGGGATTTTTAATTGATGAAAACCTATCGTGGAAAAATCATTCAAGTGCGATAGCTGAAAAATTAAGCAGAGCCCTTGGGGTAATGCGAAGAATTAAAAATGTGGTCCCAAAAAAGATCCTTAAAATGATTTATTTTTCTATATTTTCTCCATACATTAGCTACGGATGCTCAATTTGGGCAAGTAATTTTGTAACGTGTTTCAAAAGAGTACAAAAACTTCAGAATAAAGCTGTAAAATTATTATCGGAATTTGTTGATTCTGATGAGGTTCCTGCTCATGAGCATTTTAAAAAGAATAAATTAATGTATGTATCCCAAATTCGCGACTATCAAGTTGCAATTTTCTCGTATAAATATTTGAATCAGATGCTTACCCCTGCTTTTAAAATCTTTTTGCTTATAATAGAGATCGTCATTATCATAATACAAGAAATGCGGATAATTTAAGTCATGAGTTTAGAAGCACGACTCGGGCATCTTTTGTAATTCGCCATTATGGTCCTTATGTTTGGAATATATTGCCCGATTGTGTGAAAAATGCGCCTAGTCTTCCTGCTTTCAAGTCAAGGGCAAAGAAGTTTCTTTTGTCTCGGGAATGAAATTGAAATTGGTGTGAAACCCGATCCAGGTTGTCCATTCTGTTCAAGGTATTGTTCTCCGATTTTCTTTATTTGTTGTGTCTCATCTTCTTATTGTCTTGTCTTTTCATATTTATCATTCATTAGTTGACTTTTTAGTGTCTGAGTAGCTCGGTATGAGTGTAGTGAATAACTATAATTGAATAACCTCGCTTGCCCTTCCAAGCTTCATTGCCTTTCTTGGCAGGCGAAAGGCGAATAGTGTCTGTCTTTTTAATAAACGTATCTCTACTCTACTCTACTCTACTCTAAGTAGCCGTTTTATTCCCGGCGGACTACGTCAGAAGGTACGCTGAACAACTCCCTGCCTCACCCAGCGTACAAACTAGCGGATCCGCTGGCACTCAGCGGGCGGCCCACTAGCAAATAAAACGACTTAGGGCATCCCGCGCCTTCCCAGCGTACGGCCCGCTGGCGAATAAAACGACAACGAACAGTCCACTGTACTTTGAACTTTAAATAAAACGCAACTCTGGGTGCTTGATGATGATAGCGCAGGAAATCCGGCCAGGTGTGTTCGCACTTTTATAGAGGAAAACACAAGACACTAGTGAGTAAAAAACAGAAGCTAAAGGAGTGCGACAAATGCGCCTATAGAATTAATTGCACTATATTAAGAGCACATAGAAAGGAAAGGTACTCTCGAAAACCGGACCCTAGGAACCGGACAGTGCATCTGAACAACTATGTTTCAATTTGGCAAGTGTTTTTGAGACGTAGGGACAGGAACTCGCTACGCTCACTTGATATTTATAATCATATAAACACTGTTTATTTAGCCTATTAAAATGGTCCCCGACCCTTTTCAGCTCATTTTCTGGGGTCCGATTTTCAAAACACCCAAAGATTATCGTGGTTACCTTACAGTGAAGTTAGGATTTGGAATGCTTCGTGTTCCCGTGGAGTTTTGGTCATACGACCTTGTGTCTCCGGCTTAACCCTTTATATTGTGATTGTGTAAAACAGTGTAATTTGAAACCTTGACCTTGAAATCGGTCCTCGGAACAACTAGATAATATATTTTTGCCGCATTTTTGTTAAACTCCTTTTCAAAATCTCGGAATATTTATCACTCCCGAATCTTCCCACTTGTATATCTTCTGACGCAATTCCGGCGAGATTCCAGCCAAATATCCGTCCGACAGGAAAGGCATGTAAAGTATCCTTATACACAGTATTTTCTTATCCCTATTTCGACAATCTTACCTATTTTAGACAAAAGTTTTACTTGAAAAAATTTCCGTTCTTTGTGGCACTTGCCCTTTGGCCAAGTGCCATATACCGATAATTTTTCCGTCGGTCGGTCGGACGGTCGGTCCAACGATTGCAAGTTAGGGTACTTCCAGATGTGCTAGGACGATGAAACTTGGCAAGCATATCAGGGACCCGACCAAATTAGCTCATGGTAGGTTAGAAAGCTGTGCACCAAAGATTAGTGGCAATTAAATGGTAATATATAGCTTAGTGATCGGATTTTTTAGCCTGCTTAGTATTTTCAAAATAGATCACTTGATTTTCCTGTGGTGCACCAATTTGTTATTTCAGTCAGGGTGGGGTTGGTTCGGACAGTGTTGAAGGGGTTGATTCGGACAGTCTTTGCTTACTGATACCCCAGACAACCCCGAAACTGAGTTAGATAAATACAAAAAGATATTATCAGAATCGTCATCGAGTTATTTGTTAACAGAATTTGCTATCAAAATCGAAAAACATGGAAGCTAAAAAGAGACGGCCACAGCCGAAAAAAATTAGCAAGTAGAATTGGCTACGATAGAGGAAGAAATTATAAATTTTTTTATTGAATGAATTTGATGTAATTAGTTTACGATATTTTCAAGGAGGGGTAAGAAGAACGAATTCGTCCTGTAAAGTTCAGTTTGGGAACATTTTAAACCAAAAGTGTTCTGATGTGGGAATGTTGAACAAGAAAAGGAACAGAATATGTTCTTCTGCGTAAGAGTGGGTCTAAAGTCATCTTTCTATAGAATCGAATAGTCGGTCTATCTATAGATGGACCGAACTTCGCTTGCAAGAGTTTGAAGTTACCTGCCTCTGAAATTGCTGGGGGGACTGAAAGGGCAAATAAAGGAGTTTTATTTTAATGCAACCTCGTCTTTTAAAATATCCGCTGATCTTGAAACATTTGTTTTCTTCAGTGTTATGTTTACTTTTGAGCTGCAATATTATCTTTTCCATATTTTTACATATTTGAACAAAGTTGAAGAAAAAATAGTACATTGAAAACAATGTCCGAACCAACCCGGGGCCTGTCCGAATCAACCCCATGAGTACCAAGGTTCGGACAAATTAACAAGAGCTGGAAGCTCATATGGCACCTGCAAGGCTTGTTGAAAGGATGAAAGTAGGAATTTGCCTAATCGTGGGTTTGTTGTGATCATTTGTAAGCAAAACCATTGAGATAAGAATGACGATGGACCCTTGGAAATCACGAGAATGTATCGTTTGGTAAAAAAGTATTTTTTTGTTGCACTTGGCTGTGACGATGCGCACTTAAGGGCACTAGAAATTCATCTGTAAGAAATTCATCCTGGGCCCTTTAGGATCATGAATATATATGGTTTGGTCAAAAGTATATTTTTTTACTTTTCGGTTAAGATGCGCACTTTAAGGGTGCTAGAAATTCATTTCTAAGCAAAACCCTTGAGGCAAAAATGATCACGGGATCATGGGGATCATGAAAATGTAAATTTCACTTAAAAGTATTTTTTGTACCGTGCGGTGAAGATGAGTACTTTAAGGGATGGTCGGATCTGGGAAGTGACAATTTCTAATCCAATCTTGCAAAGTATATACTGTTCAAGCCAAGTTTCATCGTCCTAGCACATCTGGAAGTACCTTAAATTACGATCACCGGAATTCCGGACCCCCCTCCAACTCCCCCCAGAGTGCCCGAATCCGGTCCGGTTCTGGCACTATATTGTTCTAGCAGTAGTTAGCAAGTAGTTCGCCCGGAATCTGGCCCAAACCGGAAAATTTGTAAAAAAAAATAGTTGTATTTGTAGTTGATTAGATGTCCGATTTAGAGGTAAGAAGAGATGCTGAATCCGTATATGACAGTCATTTTTTAGCCGGACATATAGTTCGTCTGGAATCTGGCAGACACCGGAAAATTTGTTATAAGTTAAATTTTTATTTGAAGTTGATTAGATGTTGGATATAGGGGTAAGGAGATACTGAATTCGTCTTTGAGCTTTATTTTTTCGCTGGACAAGTAGTTCCGGAATTTCGCCGAGACCGGGAAATTGGCAGAAGAAAGGCAAGATCGTTTCGATCGGTTTCGTCAAAATAGATATGACTTAAAGGGGTAGACACACATGCTGAATCCATATCTGAAATTGGTTTTCTCAGAAAATCAGCTATTTGGCCTTAATCTGATTCTAATTTTAAGAGTAAAAATGTTCAAGGAGTCTGGCGAAGACTGGATCTGGTGAAGACAAAATCTAATTGTCTGGATCAAATATTGAATTTCTGGGATCCCATCAAAACCTTTGGTCTTTTTTTTTCCAGACCAATATCAGCCTTCAGCAAAAGGAAAAAAAAAGGCTTGAAATTTTATTGTTCTGGCAGGTAAACAGAATGCATTGTTTTTTTTCACTGTTTTTTCTCTGATCAGAGCGTATTTACGATGCAAGTTTCTTTTACTCGAAGGCAAAGCTTTTGACCACAGAATTATTCAGTCAGCGTATCGACGATTTGCTTAAAATTTAACATAGAACAAGAAGTTTATCAAGAGTCATTAAATGCAATCAGAGCAAAATAACACTAGGGAGTAGCGCCAAGACATATCCTTTCCATGCTTTGCAAACGGGCCTTGTCGTAGCGCCGCACATTACGCTTACAGAATTTAAAGCAGCTCTGAATGCAATGTAGTCGAGCAAGCTGGTGCTGGGAAAGAGTGTAATGCTAATGCTATATAGGTTCCCCCTACCAACGCAACTAGAAAGAAAACTGGTTAGGATGGCTGCCCCACAGAAAGTCCAGTCGCTTTTTTACGAAATATTCTAGACGACTATCGTCAATTATTTAACACTTTCCTAGGAGCATATTCGACAAGTTTGGGGTTAGTTGTGGGGGGGGGTACCGGAAATGGCGGTAGCATATAACCTTAGAACGAGTGATCGGGTTTATGGGACTTGAAAGATAGCAAAAGCACACATCCTAGATGTTGCAAACGACACATTTTCATGTTCCCCAATGGCCCATGATCAGATTAATTCCTACCACACTTAAAGTGTATATCTTCACCGCTCGGTACAAACAGACTTTTGGCCAAACAATACATTTTCATGTTCAACAAGATACCATGATCGTTTGTGCCTCAAGGGTTTCTCTTACTAATGAATTCCTAGCCCCTTCAAAGGTGCATGTTTAACTACAGAGTGCAAACATAATTATGTGCGATTCGAAGAGGACTGTTAATGTGCGATCACAGAGATCCTGATGATCAGTTACAGGTAGCGTTCCTGGAAGTTATTACAAGTTACGATAAGAGGAGGGGCGATCGCTGTATTGTGATAGTTATCACGCTCTCTGGAACGCAAATAATAACAACGCGGACATACGTCATCACTCCTTACGGGAGTTCCTGCAGAACCGATAAGTTATTATCGCTTATGATGCTCGGGATCATCATAAGTAGATTGTAACGATCGTAACAGTCGTGGAACGAAAATAATAAGTGGGAGGAGCCAATTTACTTATTACGGCGGGCTCTGGAACTTTCCTCAGTAATTGTTACAACGAAGAAAAAACAATTTATCGGCTGCGTCCGGAATCATTTTCTAAACATTCTACGGATTGATTGAAACGATGTTAGAACGGAGTCGTAAATCTAACTATTACTGGCTTAGCAAAATAGAACAGTGATAATATCATGCTATATTGCTATATGCTATAATGCTATATTATAGCACTATTAACTGTTTCATTTTTCTTTCTCTGACCAATGCAAGTTTCTTTGGCTCGAGGGCAAGATTTCAACCGCAGAAGTCAGACAGTGTATCGAAAATTTGCTTGAATTAGACATAAAACAATAAAACCGCTGTTTCACGACCAATGGACTTACTCAATTTGATATCAACAGAACACGCGATACAGTAATAAAGAAACCCTCCTGGACGCGTTTATGGCGACGAGTCGCCTGTCATTTTTATCCACCGTAACGGCACTACGATAATTTTTGCATTCTCCTTGTTTGACTTTTTTTTAGCCAGAGCGGACTTCCGTTGACTTCCATGTTGCTTCAAACGACCTAGAACTAATCAGTCACGAGTCCATTGCTAGGCATATTGCACTATATCTTTTAACTGGAAACAATACATTTATGAAGCAACCTGCCTCTCCGATCTTTCCTGCTTATAAGGAATGTTCCCACACCTGTAGTGCACACTCTAAAGCTGTTTTACCTCCATCATGCACCTGAGGATCGAGGCGAACTTAAAAACTATGCTTGGGAACGTTTCGCTACGGGGACATTTTGCCATGGGGACGTTTTGCCATGGGGACGTTTTGTCATGGGAACGTTTTGTCACGGGGACGTTTTGGCACGGGGACGTTTCGCCGGGGACGTTTTTTCATGGGGAGGTTTCGTCGGTAAGCCGCACGAACGGTTATGTATATATATATATATATATGGTTATTTACCCATCTTGACACCAAGATGGCAAAGATTCACTGTTCACCCAAACAGGGCTACTGCCCTTTCTTTGTCAATCAAAACAGGGATCCAGGTCTCAAGGAAGAAGAAAATAGCCCAACTCCCAGAACAGGGACCCTGCCCTTCCTCGATTTGTATACGGGAGAGAGAAAAAACACTTGTAATAGATTGGGATGTAAAACATAGTCCTTGACTTCAAGAGCACAGATACTACCTTTCCGGTTGTAGGAATAATGAGTACAAAGTATGAGAAGGATCCAACGACTCGTTAAATTTCAGCCTCCATTTTCCTGTTGAAAGTATTGGATCATTAATATTTTCCATTGTACTGGTGGACCATTGTACTGGTCCAGTTGTTACTTACCGAAGGTGGGGAATTTGTAAGATAGTTTCATTGGTCTTATTTTCTTTTTCTCTTTATTGTTAAAGTTTAACTGAAAAGCCAAATTATTTTTGTGTCATTTAGTCGAATACACTGAATTATTTGGATTCTGCAAAGGGATTTTTTGATTTTCCACTATCTGCTCTGGTTATGAAGTTCAGAACATCTGCGGCCGTCCCCACAGCGAAAATTCTACTATGACGCGGGAAATTTTTTATCTAAACACAAACAAGGCTTTTCAGTGGGCAGTGGCGATATTGGTGAAGATTGCTTAGTGCCTGAACAAAAAAAAAGTCATAAATCTTTCTTGTAAGGCATACAACAAATTAGAGGTACCACAAATCACACGGAAATTCCACTATTTGAAAATCGATTATTCCTGAATAGCGGAACAACCAAGTAACGCATTTTCAGTGGGTCTTCAAGCCAATTTAAGTGAATAAGTGATGGGTAACTAGATTGTCCTATCCCAGTCCTTTTCGGTTAAACTTTAAAGATAATCCAAAAAGTTGAAATTAAAATACAAAATTGTGACTTGCAAGACCGCTGTAGAGTTGCCAGCAATTATTCTATAGTAATTCCCTTTTATTTGACATAAAATATCCATTACGCAGTTTATCTGAAATGTCATCAACAAGTCGCGTACGAGTTGACTTTAGATCATCAGCTGTCGATAACCCAAGGTAAGTGAGCGACTCGGATGGACTAGCTTTGTGTACTCCCAATTCGACAGCCCGCACAGGTGCGTGGCTGCCTTTACCTTTAAAACACCAAACTTCCCTTACTCAGGGTTAAACTTAAGGTCTAGATGGGAATACTCATCCCTCAAAATACAATAGTTTTCCTCGATCGGTGATTCGGTGACTACAAATGTTGAATAGGTCATCCGCATAATTTAAAAGACAGACATCTACACCACGAGATATACCACTCGTTCTCCAAGGAATCTGGGAATCTGAGCCCGAAAAAAATAGCTTTGACCAGAAGATACATTTTCGTGATTCCCAAGGGCCTATGATCATTTTTGCCTCAGATGTTTTGCTTACAAATGAATTCTGAACCTAGTTATTATAGGCTAATGCACCAATCTTAACAAGTGCAAAAATGTTTTTCAAGAAACGAGACATTTTTAACTTCCTCAAGAAACCATGATCATGTGCCTCAAGAATCTGTCTTACTTATTCGATTTTGACCCCCTTGAAGTGCGCATCTCAACTGCAGAGGGAAAAAATGTAATTTTGACCAAGAGATACATTCTCTTACTCCCTTAAGGCTTAAGGTGTGGTCATTTGTGCCTCGAGGGTTTTTCTTACATATGAATATCTTGCCCCTGGAAAGTGCGCATCATCATTGCAAAGTTAGAAAAATTACTTTTTACCATACGATATATTCTCGTGATCAGAGTCCATCATCAATCTTATCTCAAGGGGATCACAATAAACCCACGAATTGGCAAATCCCCGCTTTCATCCTCTGACCCAGCATTGCAAGTGCCGTATGAGCCTTGTTTAGTGGAGTATTTATGAACATCAATTAACAATCCACTCGTGGCCACTCTAGCTATTATTCGGTCTCACGGTTTTCACCGACGATTCGCACAACTTGTGAATCATGATAAATATCAAGTTGAAATGCGGTATAGCCTACTCATTCAAAGTAGGGTCCAGATTTTTCGTTTGGGATCCCCGTCCAGCTGGGGCAACTAGTCTAATCCGGTTTGGACACCCTGGAATCAAGCAAATATAGTGCACTCACCTGTTATTCTTGGCAGGTTCATTTTGTATTCTTTTTGGTAATATTTCCCGGCAAACCCGGCGACATGTGCACCCAGGCTGAATCCTATGAGATGCATATCCGAGAGCTTAGCATTCTGTTGGACTAAGAAATAGACTAACTTGGCAACTTGAATGCCAACATCTCGTGTATTTGCGGATGCTGTGTTGTACAGGGGGGCAGTAGCTAGGATACTCCAGTCGACATAGATCATGTTGTAGGGGCCGATTCCGTCTTGAGAGAAAACTAAAAAAAAAGGTCAAGGTTTCAAACTATCCATCCTAGAAAATAAGAAATGCTGACTGGAACTATAAATAATGTAGGCCGACTGCAAGTTTTGCCATTGGCTAAAATAAAGGTAGGCTATACACATATATATATACACTGTCAGAATTTTCATAACAGATACCACAAGAATGCGCAGTTTCAACAGACAACATTTGGGGTGTGGTTTGTTGTGATTTTGAAAACGTTAGGCATTAAATGTTATGCAGAGCAAGCGTTGCCAGGAAGAGCCGAAAAAACGCCGGAAAAGCATCTGCTGACTTTTCCGATCGCATGACGACAAACAAAAAAGTCTGCAGAATCCCCGGGGGGTTTTCGGCTCTTCCTGGCAATCCTTATAGCTCAGTGCCGTTAGTTCAAACCAGAACTACCGTGGGATCATCTAACGGCGATACTCAGAAACACCGCTGCTGGTCTAGCTCAAAATAGATCTTACTAAAAAAATCAGATAAAAAGAAAACATTTAACTGGTACAGGGATAAAAAGTAAAAAAAATAGATATAGATTTGGCAGTGTCAATTAATTTCAATAATTTGTTCAACAATTAGTCGTATTTTGAAGAAAAAAAGTTTTGGCCGCTGTGATCCCCGACCCTCTGAACAATGAATGATCCGACCATATTGGTCATTTTGGCGACTTTCATCAACACAGTTTATCTCCACTAATTTTGTCTGGGAACTATCTGGTTTTCTAAGTAACGGGTATACCGACTGTAAAAAAAAACAAAAAAAACAAAGAAACAGTGGACAAGTGACTCATTTGACCCCACTGAGATGCAGAATACTCTTGAGATTTGATGACTGTTTGTTTCAATGAAGAACCGATGTGTGCCTAGCGAAGAGCCAGTAAAGTAACCCCAAAAATCGTTGTTGATTAGTAAACATAGGATTTGAGTCAGTTTTGAGAATTTGTTTCTGTGACGTTTCTTGTTCTTCCGTAGGATCACTGGCGTGTTTTAGACTTAGTCATATACAGTATAGTGACATATACGTACTCGTTTTTCCGAGTCAGTGAATAAGTGACTTAGCGTATGCTCAGCCGGTTGGGTTTAGTCAACTGCCACTGAAGTGTATACTAATGAGTAAAGTGGAAAACAAAAACTAAACAGATAAATATGTTGTGGACATATACATCATGTTCCAGAGAATTTGAATAATACTCTAACGTCACAGTATTGTCTGAAGCGCACAAACATATATGGACCGTGTCCGGATCCAGCTTTTGAACAGAAAAATATACTACATTAATTTTCGGAGCATTTGTTTTCGTAACGTACTAGAAGTTTCGTGGTATTTTACAAGAAATTAAAACTCAGAAAAATGTCGTTAAATCACCTCTTTGTTAACATTTCCACCAACCTTTCTGCAAAATCATTATCAAACCGTGCGTTGCGGTTTGTTATTCGCAGGAGCTATATGCACGGGAGAGGGGGGCGAAACCGGACGCCGGGTGAACCGTACATTGGGCCTCTCGTCCAAGTCTTTGAATTAATCCATTCAGAAAATCACTGCTAGATGCCATTCATGTAGCGCATACTGGGGGAAAGTTATGAATTCGTTAGGCCAATTAGACGACGGAGAAAAGAGGTTTAGAAGTTTTTATATGCTCTCTGGAAATTTTAACACATGTAATCCTCGTCGAATATTTACCCAGTTATTATAGCTCTAGGGTCGTAAGGTAGCACGATTAGAAGAAGAGTGTTCCTGCTATTTGCCTTTTCCATCAATAAATGTCAGGCCGTTTCCACATAATGGTAAATTTTCAAAATGGCGTCAAAAAGGGGCGACTCCGGATCGATTTTGGGGGGCGACTTCGGACACATTTCGAGGTGTCCGTTTCTCCCCGTGCTGATGGAAGAGTTCCTCCAAACCTGAAAACTGAAGTTGGAAGTAGATGGAGGTAGGAAATCAGTTTCGTTACTGACCTCCTTTAGAGACTTCTCTCTTCTATGCCTAAAACATGAACTGGCGTGGTTTGTGCAATGTCTCCACAGTTTTTTCCAGGTTTTGACATTTAAGATTTTTTTTTACAGATGCTTCGCACGTGGTCCCGTCAGTACCGCCACACGTCAGTTGACACAAACGTCAGTTAGCCTCAGAATTCCGTCAGTACGCCCAAATTTTCCGACAGTTCACCTACACGTCAGTTGACCCCCAAGAATCCGTCAGTTGATCCACCGTCAGTTCGCCTACCGTCAGTTAACCTACACGTCAGTTCGCCCACACGGCGGTTCACCTAATCCTAAAATCCGACAGTTCACCTACACGTCAGTCGGCCTATCGTCACTTCACACAAGCGTCAGTTGACACAAACGTCAGTTGGTATAAACGTCAGTTCACCCAAGTTTTCCGACAGTTGGCCCACACATTGTTCTCGATGGGATAATTACGGAAGCTCGCCCAGGGGATTAATAAGAGAAGCCGACACAAAGAAGTCAGTAGCCCCCTGACAGATCTGACAGTTTTGAGTTACGTAACGAAAGACACCAGGGAATATTTTTCTGCATTCCAACAGATATGATGAAATAAATGCAGAAAGACGGCTGCGTACTGGACTGTTAAGTAGAGTATTGTACCCAAATAGGCTACTTGTTAGTAGACTATCCGTTTAACCTCATATTTTATGTTTCCGTTTGTCTAGCCCCAATCGATACCTTCGCTACAGCTTGTACTGATTGGATTACCCTGCATCTATTCTTTCTTTTGTAACTTTACCTGCCGCATCTGATTGCAAGCTTCAGACGATTCTGAACTAATTTTACCCCATCAATACGCGCAAATATCGGCTTCTTTTTATTAATCCTCTGGGTTTTATTCCTTTTGCTTAATTTGCCTTCGGTGACCCAGCCGAATTCGAACTAATAGGCGGGTATGAATCTTTGGGAGTAGTGAAGGATTTTTCAGGCAAACTGACGTGTGTGTCAACTGACGTTTGTATGAACTGGCGGTAGGCGAACTGAAGCGTGGCGAACTGACGTGTAGGTGAACTGACGTATCGGCGAACTGACGGATTTCTAAAATGGGAACCGAGGTTTGGGCAAACTGACGTGTAGGCGAACTGACGTGTAGGGGAACTGACATGTGGCGAACTAATCCCCTGGGTTCTTTTGCCTTTGCTTAATTTGCTTTGGGTGACCCAGTCAACTTCGAAGTAAAAGCCGGGTATGAGTGACGGATTTTGCAGGCGAATTGACGTTTGTGTCAACTGACGTCTGTATGGACTGGCATGTAGGTGAACTGACGTGTCGGCGAACTGACGTATTTTTAAAATAGGCGAACTGGCGTGTAGACGAATTGACGTGTGGGTGAACTGACGTGTAGGGGAACTGACGTGTGGGCAAACTGTCGGATTTTTTGTTTAGGCGAACTGACGTTCGTGTGAACTGACGTGTAGCGGTAGTGACAGCGACCCCTTCGCACCTATATACTCGAAAGGGGGATGTTCACCCAGATAGTGTTGTAAACGGGAAAACTGTTCACGCTAAAATTTGGTATTTTACGTGGTTTGTTGGGCTGTCTCAGTTTCTTTTATGTTTGCTTCTTAGGCCCGGCCACGTTCAGAACTGTCTAATGCTTCTACCTCTATGTGTGCTCTACCCAACTCTGTTATATCAAACTTCATCAAGTTTGTCAAATTCAGTGCTGACTGCTGACTGACTTCACCACGGGGCTAATGCGTGACTCGCCATTAACCGAAAGCCTAACCGCCTATTAGCCTTTCACAGAACTTAAAGTTTAACTGAACAGCCAACTCATTTGTGTGTCATTTAATGGGATACACTGAATTATTTGGATTCTGCAAAGTGATTTTTTGATTTTCCACTATCTGCTCTAGTTATGAGGCTCAGAATATCTCCAGCCGTCCCCACAGCGTAAATTCTACTATGACGCGGGAAATTTTAATCTCGACACAGATGCGGCTTTTCAGGGGACAGTGGTGAGATGGGTGAAGATTGCTTAGTGCCTGAACAAAAAAAAAATGATAATCTTTCTCGTAAGGCATACAGCAAAAATACAAGCGCATAGAGGCACCAAAAATCACACGGAAATTCCACTATTTGAAAATCGATCATTCGTGAATAGCAGAACAACGAAGTAACTCATTTTCAGCGGGTCTTCAAGCCAATTTAAGTGAAGAAGTGATGGGTAACTAGATTGTCCTATCCTAGCCCTTTTCAGTTAAACTTTAAGCTATACTAAGATCTAACGTGTGATTGTTGTTGTTTCTCATCTAGCGTTTGTATTTCGAGGTCCAAACACTAGGCAGCGCGAGAACCGCTTGATTTTCCACCACACACTTTAAAGTGGTAACACAGCATAAGTGATTCCCGACCGGATCTTCTTCACTTTCGTCATGATGTTGAAAAAACTCTCAACTTTTCCATTCGGGAAGTGATGATGGTGCCGAAACTCCGGGCAGGAATTCCAGCCCAGGAGCTCCTGACCCTGATCAAGGCATTAAGGTAGTTACCTGTCTTCCCCACAGCTAAGGTTTTTGCTCCCAGCTTAGAAACTCACCTCTCCTGAACTCTCTTGGGAAGGAACCTTTGTTGTCCCCTTGACCAAAACCATGAATGACGATCTTCGTTGGGTTTTTGAATGAAAACGGTGAAGACTGGAGAATTGCATTGTTGTCGACAAATATCGGATACGCAGTTTGAGGATTTGACCTGCGCAAATAACTGATTCAAAATAATGTCGGTAACCTTTTGGGCTTTTGCGGGTCAGTCAGCAATCAACGAATCTCTCTGTGAATGAGGTGAACCGCTTCGTATAGTCGGGCGGTAACTGAGAAAGGAGGTCGTAGGTTTATGCTCGAGTAAGTGAGATGAACAAAAAATCGATAGTGAACTAGTTAGAGATGTCCAGTCAACTAATTTATTAGCTTTAGTAGGTTTGTGCTCTAGTAACTGAGAGGAAGGACAGAAGGACATAGCATAACCAAGAACAAATAATCAGATAGCACCTCAGTCTCCTAATCTCTGTAATTTGACCCTGTGGAGTTGTATATATCCGCGTACCCTGCCCGACGCAAACGAGCAGAGGTTAGGAGCAACGCTGCACTTCACGTGTCGTTACCTCTAGAAATAGCTATATCGCTGTGAAGCCGCGAAGATGAAACCTTCAAAGTCAAAGCTGATTCGTTCTCTGGAAGCGCTCCAGAGCGAGTCAGCGTGCCTCCTGCACGTATTGCTCTGCGATGAGCAACGGCAAAAACGGAAGTAGACCGGTATCAACTCAAAGCTAGAAGTAGTACCCCTAGCTCCTCTCAGTTTTGTCGGGGTATCCATAGTCGCTGCATATGACCAAAGACGGAGGTCCTATCTGATCATTTGTTCTTGGTATAACTAAAAAAGGAATTATAATAAACTATCTGATCAGTTAACTTCCTGTCATGCGGATCGCAAACTGATCATACTTTTTAATTTTTCATTATAGTCGTTTTTAGTTGTTTGTCTGTGCAATCATGAAACATATTACGAAAATATTCAATGTTTCGTCTCGTCCGTGAAGATACCTTCAAAATAAATAGAATGTGAATTCGAATCGCTATCTCACATATATTTCGAATTTAGATAGATACAAGATTCTGAGAAAATTGGCAGAAATGATTTTAAACTGTATAAGATTCAAAGGTTTAGATGTAGTTGCTTAGAAAAATTTGTTTAAAAAAAAAAAAAAAGACTAAAAAATGAGAGAATTAAATACTCTTTGAGCCTGAGCTGTACTAGGAAACATAAAGTCATACGATGGATATAACGAAAACGTCAGCTACTATGCGATCAGCTACGATCCAACAGGGATCCTGAGCTGAGGAAGAAGAAGAAGAAATCCAAGAGGACAGGGATCTTGATTTTTTTTTGTTTCGGCGCGGTATCGTAGCTAACATTTCCGTTTTTATCCATTTTTATTCAGTCCGTTAAAATAAAAATGGGTTTATTTTTAGAAGTTAGTGACGTGAATAGTTAACAAGAGCTAGAATTCATGTGGTACTTGCGTGTTGTGTCAGAGGATGAAAGTGGGAATTTGTCAATTCGTAGGCATACTGTAATCCTGTGTAAGCAAAACCCTTGAGGCAAGAATGACCATGAGCTCTTGGTGATCATAAAATTTATTGTTTTGTCAAAAGTATTTTATTTTGCTCTTTGCAGTGATGAATGCGCACTAGAAGAGGGCTAAGAATTTATTTGTAAGCAAAACCCTTGGGGCACAAATGAGCATGGGCCCTTATAGATGATGAAAATGTGTATTTTGGTCAAAATGACTTCTTTCACTTTGCGGTTAAGATGCGGGTTCGATCGGGGTCGAGATAGGGTTTGTCTTTTCTTCGCCCCCCGTTCCTCACCATCGTCCTCACAATGTGCAGCATGATGTTCACGAAGTAGCTGCCACGAGTCATTTGGTCATTTGTCATTTTAGTCATTTGGTCAAATCATTTGATCTCCCACGAAATTAATTTTCGCCAAGAAGTAAAATACCTCCGTCTGCTTCGCAATCATTCTGCCGGTCGATCTTTCCATTTCGTACAAAGGACTGATATTCTTGAAACAAATTCTCTGGCGTTATGTATATGAAGAAATCATTTCTTCGTAAGGCGTGCACCGCACGGACACAAAATCTGTTTCTAATCGGCTTAGCTTCTCTCCCCAATATCTACTCAGCATTTACAAAAGAAAACAAAATCTGATTCATTCCGGATCGCTCTCCACCTGTTAAACCGTTTATTGGAAACTCGCATTAATTTTTATCAGCCACCTTCCCACACTTGTAGATTAACCTGTCTCTCTCTGGGGTTGGGTTTTTTCTCCAATTGTGCCACCTTGTGATAATTGACCCACGCAGAACACCTGCAACTCGATATAATAGTTCAGATGGGTTGAAGGGTCCATTACTACTAATCTGGTTCTTAATTATGTTTTAAAGAATATAAAACAAGTTGAATTGAAAAAAAAATGCCACGAGATAATTTTTTTTTTTAGTTTTCATACCACAAAATGCGGCGTGGGAAAGAATAGCTGCGTTTTTTATGGCAATTGCAGCCTCTGGCTCACGTGCCATATACCGATCGCAATTCCGTCTGTTGGTCGGTCTGTCGGTCTGTCGGTCTGTCTGTCCGAATTTTTTTGTCCCACATGTTCGAGTTAGGGTACTTCCAGATGTGCTAGGACGATGAAACTTGGCAGGAAAATCAGGGACCCGACCAAACTAACCTAGAAGTAATCAGTTTCCCGATCCGACCATCTGGGGGGGAGTGGTGGACCGGGGAAATTCTGAAAATTAAGGAGTTTTGTCACACTTTTTCCAGTTGGAGTACTTCCAGATGTGCTAGGACGATGAAACTTGGCAGGAGCATCACGGACCCGATCGGACTAACTTGGAAACATTCAGTTTCCCAATCCGACCACCCGGGGGGGAGTGGAGGGCTGGGGAATCCGGAAAATTGGAGTAGTGTGTAACTTTAGAACGGGTGATCGGATTGGAATGAAACTTAATAACTGAATAAATGACATACTTCTGATGTCCCATTTGAAGTCCGGACCGGATGCGACAGCTATGGGGGAGTTGGGGGGGGGGAGACCGGAAATTTCGAGAAACGGTTAGAATAGAGGGATCGGAGTGAAACTTGCTAGGAAGAACAAGCATCTGCTCCAGATAAATTGTTTATACATTTGGACTGGATCCGACCACCCGGGGGGGGGGGGGTGGAGGGCCGGGGAATCCAGAAAATTGGAGTAGTGTGTAACTTTCGAACGGGTGATCGGATTGGAATGAAACTTAATAACTGAATAAATGACATACTTCTGATGTCCCATTTGAAGTCCGGACAGGATGCGACAGCTATGGGGGAGTTGGGGGGGGAGACCGGAAATTTCGAGAAACGGTTAGAATAGAGGGATCGGAGTGAAACTTGCTGGGAGGAACAAGCATCTGCTCCAGATAAATCGTTTTTACATTTGGACTGGATCCGGACACTAGAGGGGTGGAGGGCTGGGGAATCCGGAAAATTGGAGTACTGTGTAACTTTCGAGCGGGTGGTCGGATTGGAATGAAACTTAATAACTGAATAAATGACATACCTCTGATGTCCCATTTGAAGTCCGGACCGGATTCAACAGCTATGGGGGAGTTTGGGGGGGGAGACCGGAAATATCGGGAAACGGTTAGAATGGAGGGATCGGAGTGAAACTTGCTGGGAAGAGCAAGCATCTGCTCCAGATAAATCGTTTATACATTTGGGATGGATCATGACATTAGGGGGGGGGGTGGAGGGGAGTTTCCCGGAATTCCGGTTATGGCGGTTTTGGGGATTTTCACGACGAATCTTGGGAGGCGAATCAGGGACCCGATCAAACTGACTTATAAAGAAAAATTTACATGATCTGATAGCCGTGGGGGGAGTAACTGGAGGGGGAATCCGGAATATTGAGTCATGCGTAACTTTGAAACGGCTGATCGGAGTTGAGTGAAATTTGGTAATTGAAGGACATGTTTCTGTTGATCTTTTTCATGTCCGGACAGATCCGACAGCAATTGGGGGGGGGGGGCCGAAAGTACGTGACCGACGTAGACTGGTGAGATCGGGATGGAACTTTTTGGGAATAACAAACAGATGCTCTGGATAAACACTTACGGAACCGGATTGGCTCCGGCGACTGTGGGGAAGTTTGTTGGGGGGGGGGAGGTCCGGGATTCCGGTGATCACGATTTAAGGTACTTCCAGATAATCTAGGACGATGGAACATGGCTGTAATATTAGAGATTTGACAAGATTAACTCAAAAATGGCCAATTTCCAAACCCGACTATTCGTTAAAGTACTAATCTTGACAGCAAATTTAAAAAAAATACTTTTAAACCAAATTCATATTTTCATCATCCCCATGAGCCCATTATCATTTTTGCCTCAAGGGTTTTGTTTACAAATGACGTTCTAGCTCCCTTAAAGTGTGAATCTGAACGGCCAGGTCGAAAAGTACTTTATTTCAAACAATACATCTCAATCCCATGATCATTTGTGCCACAAGGGTTTTGCTTAAAAATTTACTTCTGTCACCCATAAAGTGCGCATTTGAAATGAAAAGCGAAAAAAAACTTTTGACGAAACGGTATACATTAAGGATCCCTAAGGGCCTGTGATCGTTTTTGCCTCAAGGGTTTTGCATACAGATGCATTTCTAGCGCCTTTAAAGTGCGCATCATTACACCCAAGTTCAAAAATAAAATAATTTTTATCTAGCTCCCTTAAGTGCGCATTTTAACCACAAAGTCGAAAAATACTTTTGATCAAACAAAACATCTCAACACATGCAAGTGCCATATGAGCTTACAGCTCTTGTTTAGAATTCTAGGTCATCCAGTTAACCAACAATAAGGGGTCTTTTCGGCATCCTATCTCGTTATCCCCATCCCATTTCGCATTCTCCAGCATAACGTGTAAGATTCGAGTTTCCTGCCTGAGAAAGAAAAGTGGTTCGGTTGGACGGAGATCTAGCCTCATTCCACATGTAGGGAAACCGACCTGCAGACGGCGACGAAAAAACAGCTTATAAGGAGTTCAGCTAACTGGGGGGGGGGCGACCTCACTTCGACTTCCACTTCGCTAGGGACCCCCCCCCCCCCGACTCGGAAGGCCAAGTGCCAGAGTGGTATTTAAAATGTGTTAAATCTATAGTTGTTAATATTGTCTTTTCGTGGCAAAGTGGGTTGAAAAAATAAAGTTTTTTTTTGCAAAATGAATGAGTGAATGAAAAGCTTTTATTCCAACAAAGTGACGAGACAAGAAAATAAAAAAAGTACAAAGGTTAAGGCATTTACAATACAAATATTGAAATTTTCTGATCTTGGTGCACATAATCCGTAACACTCAAAATAGGACGACAGATAAAATAAACATAATATTGACGAAATAAAATTTTGGACAGGGCAATAACTTACGAAGTCCTAGGTTCGGCTCAAGATGACGGCCCAAGATGACTACAAGTGGCATTTAATTTACCTTTAATTTTAGAGCTCACCTAGATCGGGTCCAAATGACCAAAGAGGGGCCCCGACTCTGTGGCATGTACTGAATGGCATGTATGACATGTACTGAATTATAAATTTTGTATTTAGTTAAGAATTATTTCCATTCCGTGCATTACGAATATGTCTTCTCAGCCGGGATCTGAACCTTTTGTTATTTAATATATTATTAAAAAGAACCTGAACCTGAACCTGTGAACTACCTAAGGCCCAGGATCTCTATGTCCTGGCCTGCTGAACCCAGGACTGAACTAATTTAGAAAACTAGAAAACTAATTTTCATTTCTAATTTGGGGTCTCCTTTTTTCTACTATTATTATCGATTATTATTTACCTATGTGCAGTCCTTGCTCGCACTTTTCAGTTACTTTTTTTGCTTTCTTTTTCTCAGTTGTTAATTAATTCATTGCACTGACTGGTGGGAAGTGAGGTCTGTCGATCATATAATTAAAATGTCCGAGTTACCATCACTGTCTCGCTGAAGGCAAATATTAGTGGTAAAAAGGCAGGAAAAAGCCGAGCCTAGACCTGTCCGTTGAATGATTACACAGGTTGAAAACGAGTTTAACTTGATAATTAGAATAATTTGAAATACTCGACACAAAGCTAGAGGCTAGGCCTATAAAGTACTGACGTATCGTGAGTTTTTAGATGTGTTTTGGATTACACAGGTAGTAGGACATGACTCTTCACTTACACAGTGATGCGTGTATAGTAAGAATGAATAAGTGCTCGTCACTTGTCTTCTTGAAAGAGTAAGCACCGTATGTGCGGTGTGGAAAAAATCAAACTTTCGCATGCAAACCGGTAAAGATACGCGTAGAGCAGGACTGTGCCGATATCCCGGTACTCTGCCCTCGGCCTGGAGTTGGATGCGGGCAAATCATCCGACGCTTCCCGTGCTTTTCCCAAGATTTCTCTAGGTACCAATTTAAAGCTGGGTGGACTTTTGGCTTGTCTTACGGGGAAACGCCACTAACCCTCCCTCTAAACCGAACGGTCAGCACCACCGAAACTCGAGCCAGCGACGCTTCACTTAGGAGATCGGCGCGCCAACCCATTCGGCCACGGACGTTCGGAAAAGACCTAGTCATATTCCATATTCTGATTCATGTAAATACCTACGAAAGGACACCAAGCAATACATTAAAATTGATGACAGGAGCGTGTTCCACCCTCCAACATTAGTAACTATTAGTTACTATTTTGTTCCAACCCCGTGAATTGATCGTTCCGACCTTCTCGAAATAATTACTCACAGTAACTATTTGCTTACCACGCTCGGGAGCGTAGTAAACGTGGTAACTAAGAATATCTGTGACGTGATTGGACGGATCATTTGCTGAAAATAGAAAAATGCTTTCCAACCTTGACTAGAATTCGTGACGTCATGCGTAGTAACTACGGTAAGTAGGGTGGAACACGCTCTAGATTCACTTTTCTTTTTCGTTCAAATGAGAACGAATCGGGGTCAGTGCGTCGTCACTTGTCTTCTTGAAAGGTAGCCCCTCCAGGGGCGTCACTAAGCTTTTACCATCAGGGGGGTGCACGTCCGATTTTTGCCGATCCGGATTAGCCGACAAGACTTCAACTTTCAGGCTTTGTCCGACAAAAGCTAACAGAACTTGATTTCTTACGTGTGAAAAGATCGCGATTTGCCGACGAGATTTAAACTCTCTGGCTTTGCGCGACAAAAGTTTACAGAACTGATTTCTTCTATATTCAGGGGGAAACACCCACTCCGAAGTTACGCTCCTGAGTCTCTCATGCATTCGCATCTCACAATTGGCACCACTATTCCCTTGAATAGTTTCCAGGCAAGATGTTCTGCTTCGCCTGGTCGGTCGTCGTCATACAAATTATTTTTACGAATTAATGTCGACCCGCAAATTACTGGCATGATTTGTGGCTTTTTACACGTGCTTCGGATTACTCGGGTATAAAGGGCACGGCTCCTCACTTTCACAGGGTTTATTGTAAGAATGAATGTGCTTGTCTTCTTGAAAGTTAGTCTTTACCCCCTAACTGGTGCGGGAAATGCCTGGTCACATTCAGATGCGTTACTAGCGAAAATGTTTTTTTTTTTTCGGGGAGGGGAGGTATTTACCGACTGGCTGGTAATTCTGACCGACTGTTTCTAAGAAAATCACAGATTTTAAGAAATGTTTTCCTTTGTCTGGTCTATCGTTCGATAGACAAATATCGACGTTTTCTGATCTTGGTGCACATAATCCGTGACACTCAAAATAGGACGACAGATAAAAATTAAAGTAAAAATAATACCGACGAAATAAAATTTTGAACAGGACAGTAAGTTAAAAAATCCTAGGTTTCGCTCAGATGGTGGCCATGATGACTACAACTGGCTTTTAATTTACCTTGAATTTTAGAGCTCACCTAGATGTGGTCAAAATGACCAAAGAGGGGTCCCCGACTCTGTCAACTACCCAATGACCCTTGATCTCTATGTCCCCATCCACTGAACCCAGGATTG
Source organism: Branchinecta lindahli (assembly GCA_023053555.1). Classification (NCBI taxonomy): domain Eukaryota; kingdom Metazoa; phylum Arthropoda; class Branchiopoda; order Anostraca; family Branchinectidae; genus Branchinecta; species Branchinecta lindahli. The sequence continues at coordinate 24,115,353 of JAKZAO010000006.1, forward strand.
AACTTATTTAGAAAACGAAAAATTTCATTTCTAAGTTACGGTCTCCTGTTTTATTTTTATTCCCATCTTTGCAGTCCTTGCTCATACTTTTCAGTTACTTTTGCTCGTTTTCTTTTTCTCAGTTGTTCATACATCCGTTGCACTGACTGATGAGGAGTGAGGGCTGTCAATCAAATAATTAAAATGTTAGAACTACCATCTTTGTCCCGCTGAAGACAGAGATTAGTGGTAAAAAAGGCAGGGAAAAACCGAGCCTAAGCCTGTTTATTGAAGGATTACACAGTTTCACTTGACGTATTGATTTCAAGATGATTCTTTATTCAAGCCGACCTACAACAAAGTTATATAAGCAAAGCAACAAGCACAAAATATGGCAAGCAGCACAGTCACATGCACGAGAATACTACATCTCCTTTCTTCCGCACATGATGACATTTGTGACACGCTAATGCCATAACTCAAACAAAAATACTTCTTAAATTAACTTTAACAAAAACGTACACTTTCACACGAACAGGTCAGACCTGGGTCAGACACTGTAAACTTAAAGTAGTTGATTCATGTTGGCCGAGAAGGTAGGACACACTATCATTTACGATGGGTCGAATATTTACAAACACACTGTCACCTTTGGTTTCTCCAAAATCTCCATGGTATCTAAGGTAATCCACAAATTACTTTCACTCTTGAAAACAAGTTCGTCAACTCGCCATTACTCATTAAATATTCACTGATCTCCTGTTGCGGGTCAGAGCTATACTAGAATCTCCGAGAAGATCAAGGGGCGTGTAAGAGGGTTAAAACAACGATGTATATCACCCTGTGGACGTTTAGATATGTCAGAAGTAAAAACCCTCTGCTAGTTTGACAATTTTTGGTATCGGAAGCTGAATATTATTTTGCTTACTTTCAAAATCTCTAAGAAATCGTTATAACGAATTTAGTATAATTTACGGCGTTTGTTTATTGTGATCTGGATTACATCCTTAATTCTTTGGACTTCGGGAATTATCAAGAAAAAAACAGAAAACAAAATACTCAAAGAAATCGATAATGCAAATAGTTAGTTTGATTTTTCCACACATTTTCCATGTGCCTGATACAATAAAAACAATTTGTTAGATACAAAGTCAAACTATGATCCCAGCCTCTCCATGTCGTGCACTTCTGACCCGCGCCACTAGATGACCCAGCGGTCGGATCGAGTCGTGTCTTCATCTTGGGTCTTGGGTGGGGGGGGTCTAGACGTTGCAAGTGCTAGAATGCTTATGATGCATCTCCTTTAAACGTCCATTATTTTCCTTGGCTTCACCACTCTGCCAGTTCTTGTCACATAAGGACGTGAGGGGGCTTCTCCATTTCCAGCATTCCTGTCCACTTGGGGAGGGGGTGTTGGAGCTCTTGGGGTTCTGTACGGGCTATCTTGGAAGTTTTGCCCAGTACCTTCTGTGTTTTCTGGAGTCTTAGTCTTCTTACCCCTTAATCTAACATCTAATCAACTTCAAATAAAACTTTTACTTTTAACAAACTTTCCGGTTCTGGCCGGATTCCGGGCGAACTACTTGTCCGACGAGAAAATGGTTTTCATTATCTTGTTCAGCATGTCTTCTTACCCCATAATCGACTATCACATTAGCTGTATCAAAATATTTTGTTTGCCCCTTAATTTAAACCCCCTGCCCCACCCCTAAATGTAGGACTACAGATCCCATCTACGAACTCGACCTTACTCTTGACCCAAAGAATCCTCACACCAAGTTTCATCAAAATATCTCATTCCCTTCGAGAGTTATCGTGCTCACAGACAGACAGACGGACGGACAGACGGACAACTTTTGCGATGTCACAGGTATCCGTCACTAACGTTTTGGGATCCCAAAAACTAGTCCCTCATCGGTCATATATCGTCATAAGATTAGTTGCGTTTTTGATCCGAATCCTCCTCGCGATTTTCCTCCGAATTGTCCTATTTCGCGTTTTTGGACTATTCAGATGAAGCGAATTCTCCTTTTCTTGCGTTTTTGTCAGAATCGAGAACGGGGAAAGCCTCGCGATTCTGCAGAATCGAGAAGTTGCTCCGATAGTGAATTCTCGATTCTCCTCTCTCCGTTCTCCTCCCTGATTGGTCAACAGAGTGCGGTGTTTAATATGCACAAACAGGTACACTGGGTTGCAGACGAGCTGCCAATTTAGTGTTTTTGTCAAAAGCGAGAACGGAGAAGCGAGAGGAGCAAAAACGGTAATTTTGTACCAGAATCGAGAATTCAGAATCGAGAATTCAGAATCGAGAATTCAGAACGGAGAATTCGGATCAAAAACGCAACTATATTTTTCTGCGCAATCACGAACAAAGACGCCCAGTTATTTGTTTTTGGCGCACTAAAATACTCCGAAGCTCTTTTACTTCGGTCATGCGCCTGGAGAGGTGAACTACTAAATAAATGCACGGTGAAGTTTCGCCATGGGACGTTTCGTCAAAGGCACTTTTCGTCACGGGTTTTAAGCTAGGTGCCCACAGAACGCGAATTCGCGTTCGCCTGGGCGAATTTGACGTCGCGAGCGGAAAAAATTCGCGCCGCGCCGTTTCAACTCCAAGTCGAATTTGTTTCACGCCGCGTGGCGGAAAAGATTCGCGTTCTGTGGGCACCTAGCTTTAGTAAGAACAAATGACATTTCGCTGGGAATACTTGTTCGCGGGTACGTTTCCCAACTAAACAGATATACCTATCGTCTAAGAAGTGAAAAAACGCCACTCACTTGGTGTAAAGATTAAATTTGATGTCTTGGGTAGGGTGAACAGTGGGCCTGAAGTCTTCGTTATCGTACAATGCCAGTTGAAGGATACCATCCGATCCGGGAAACAGTAAGGGTTGTAATGGTGGGATTCGGCCATCTTTCACGGTCTGTACTATAAAACAAGAGCTGAAAGATCATATGGCACTTGCAATGGAAGGTAGAATGTAGTTTAGCTAGGACTCGCAGATGGAACATCTAGGACATTATTGTGTTCTCACGAACTATCAAGTTTCATCCGATCGGGTCACGGGTTCGAGACTTATGTTCGTTAAATGACATCCAGGACCCCTCCCCCCCTCATCCCCACTGTCAAATCCGATTGGGACACATAAATGTCACTTCTAGAGCATTAAGTCCTGTCACTCTTCATATTCCACTCGAATTTGGGGGCTTCAGGAAAATACCCCGTTCATCTCCCCCCCCCCCCACAGAGGTCGTAACGGTTATTATTATTATTATTATAATTTAAAAACACGTAAAAAATAGTCGTAATCTTTCGATCAAATTCTTTGCCCTTTGTCAAACAAATACGTAAATAAAGCACAGGTAAATAGTATATCCAATCAAGATTTAATAGTCATGGCGAGAAAACATTTTTGTAGAACTCAACAAACTGAGGGACAAAACTTCTCCGATACCTTTCATGGTTATACTTAACGGGTTCGAGTTTGGGAATCTTCATGGCTGACTGGTCCAGAACGTAAAGGTAAATCTAAGGCCCATATTTGTCACTTCGAAGTTTCATTGCTATTACTTCACCCGTTTGTTACCTACGCGGTAAATACCTTGCCTCTCCCCTTGACACCTCCTCATACCAGTGTCGAAGCCTCAAAATGATCGCAGGTTCACTTATCTAGCTTGGACAAGAAGAGGACCTTTGCCAAGAAGGGTCGAAATATCGGCCAAACATATCTAGGACCAATGGCCTTTGCATGATCGGAGTCTTGTCCCCATCTCTTCATCCATTTGGACCCTACGCATGTTACAGAATGTCCGGTCCTCCCCTTGCAGCTGGTCGGATGTGATTTGGACACAGACATCTAGGTTATTTACTCTTAACACTAATGTTTCGTTTGAATCGGAGCACCTCCGGTAAATTTCCAGTGCCCCTTCGACCCCCCCCCCTGTCGACGTCGGATCCGGTCATGACGTAAAATTAACACATCCAGGACCAATGACCATTGTACCTTCCAATTTTCGTCCCAGTCCCTCGGTTGGCCACGTATATTATATAAAATACCCCCCCCACCTTCCAACTCCCCTAACATGGTTGGATGCGGCTCAGATATATTTAAGATTCGAATCACCCGTTCGCAACTAACGCGGATCAAGGGACCCCTCCACCCCCACATGGAGGGAGGGTCACCCCACCCTCCACCCTAAATATTCCTTCAGCCCAAGCTGACTGCGAATCATATTTGACAGTGTAAAACGGATAAGTCAGCTGAAATTTATTGGAGCTATATTTCGGCCCTTCTTGGCAAGGGTCCTCTTCAGGCTCAAAGCCGCTCAAGATGGAAAAAACGAAACTTGTGATAACACCTCCACCCTTACATGGATGATAGTATCCGGGTAAGGATGGTTGTGTTTAGCATTGGTTCTGGTCCTTAAGACGCACGCCGAGTCCGGTCAAAGTTCCCAAACTACCAAAACGGGCAGAGACACACGGACAGATATTACGATCGTCTTCTTACTCCGTTTTGTTCTGGGTGCAAAATATGGGTAATAAATGCTTTACTTACTTACTTATTACGGTCATTATAGCTTTCTTACAATGCGTCATTCGAAATCAAGGTTCTTTGCAGTTTTATCAATCGCGCCAAATTCAGAAATCGACCAATCCAACCCTCGTAGTAACACTCTACAGTACCAAACAGTTTCCAACTCACCAAACAACTGGAGAAACGTTCCCAAGAGTGAAGGAATTAAATTCTGCCATGCCATCCCTGCATTCCTTCTGGATTCACAGCGTTTTCCCGACAGAAGCGGGTAGCACGTTTTTGTTTCAAAAGAGGATGCAACGACGTCCAAAAAATGACTGTCCAGCCCGCTCGTTTTGAAAAAATAACATAATTTGGACTCATCGTAGTGCCTGAAGCATGAGTTAGTTCGCACGTGTGATTAGTTGCGTGTAAGTAATTTATGTCCGAATCGTTAATTTTGAAGAGTGTTTATGTCACAAAATTTCAGTCTTCCGTGAGGGGGACAGTGCAAAAGATAATGCGTTCTTTGAGCCAGGTTGTCGATAATGTTTGAAGAGACGATAGATTTTCTAATGCGACATTGCTTCCGATTTGAACAAGGAACCTCTCCCCACCGATCTACCGATGTAGTCGCGACGAGGTAGCTTTTGTCGGCTTTAGACACAGTACATGACCAATGGTTTCGATTCGATCCCAAACGGAAATATTTCATGCACTTTCTGATAAATGTTTAAAGTTTAACCGAAAAGGACTGGGATAGGACAATTTAATTACCCATCACTTATTCACTTGAATTGGCTTGAAGACCCGCTGAAAATGCGTTACTTGGTTGTTCCGCTATTCAGGAATAATCGATTTTGAAATAGTGGAATTTCCGTGTGATTTGTGGTACCTCTAATTTGTTGTATGCCTTACAGGAAAGATTTATGACTTTTTTTTTGTTCAGGCACTAAGCAATCTTCACCAATATCGCCACTGCCCACTGAAAAGCCTTGTTTGTATTTAGATAAAGATTTCCCGCGTCATAGTAGAATTTTCGCTGTGGGGACAGCCGCAGATACTCTGAACGTCATAACTAGAGCAGATAGTGGAAAACAAAAATTCCTTTTGCAGAAACCAAATAATTCAGTGTATGCAACTAATTGACACAAAAATAAGTTGGCTTTTCAGTTAAACTTTAATATAATATATGTAATATAAGTTTAATATACATATGTTTAACAAAAACTATTCCTTGAGCCCAAGCTGACTTTGAAACAGATATTCAAATAATGCATAAGACGGATATGTCAGCTACGATGCTTTTGGCAGCGATATTTCGGCCCTTCTTGGCAAGGGTCCTCGTCAGGCTGTCAATCTTCAGGGTCAACATTGTTGAATATTGACAGCCTGACAAGGACCCTTGCCAAGAAGGGCCGAAATATCGCTGCCATGAGCGTCGTAGCTGACGTATCCGTTTTATGCATTACTTGAATATATATTTGACAATGCAAAACGGATACGTCAGCTACATTTTATCAGAGTTATATTTCGTCCCTTCTTGGCAAGGATCCTCTTCATGATCAAGCCGCTCAAACCGTGGAAAACAATTTAACGTTCTTCCTTAAATATCTGATTTTGTTAATTTCTTCCTTAAAAATTGCTTGGAGTTAAATCTGGTGCTGTGATTTCAATCAGGACACGGCTGCTGTTTTTGTTGCTCGACTGGGTCCTTCAAAGGGAGAGATTTTTCGGCATTTTGGTTTTGATATCACCTGTCTGTTCTGGAATCAACTTGGAATCACCAGGAATTTTTCCAGCAGGCCGTTAAGAACTTTACAACCGGTTTTTCTGGAGAGCTTATTTTATGTCCCTATACTCGGAAGCCTCTCCTCCTCCTCGATTACGGCAAGACACGTCTGATCCACAGAAATTCCTAAGAACAGACATTTATTTTTATAATACGCATTCAAAGTGCATTCTTACGAAATCTAAGCGACTTCAGAACTAAATTTCTCTTCAACCAAATTTCCCGGTTTTGTCCGATTCCGGGTGAATTGCTTGTCGGGTGTAAAAAGCAATTTCAGGAATGGATTCAGAACTAATTTTATAATAACTCTACGCCTGCTCTACGCTATATCGAATCCCCAATCTTGAAGTAATAAGATAAGATAAGATCTATTTACACTAAGAGCCGAAGGCCATGGCAAATACATGAAAAATAATCACAAACAAACAAAATATACTAACTTCTATAAACACCTACCCCTATGGGCTAGGGCTATCCTAAGGAACCTCGCTAACTTTTTTATACTTATAAAACAACTATTCCCCATGACCCTGCTCATCATTCTTCATCTACCCCTCTTTCAATTACTCCAAAAATTTCTAACCCAAGTTCACTCAAATTTTCGCGTTCACACAACAACTGTTTCAAATTGTCATCGATACTACGACAAATCCGACATGAGTAAGGATCGGACCGACCCTTTGCCCTCCCAATACCGCCTTCTCGCCCCAAGAGGCAAACTGTCTGCCCTACAACTAATAAAATCCCTTATTTCCTCCCTTTTCAACCCCGCTTTAAAATAAACTTCCTCCCCCCAAATCTCTTTGATCTTTGCGTAAAACCTTAAAGACAAAGACCCGTCCTTAGCCACTTGCCAACATAGAATTTCCTGGTCCAACAAACGACTTTCCACCACCTTTTTCACCTCACCAGCAGGAAGCCCAGGTCCATCACCGTTATTCCTAAGTTCTGACAGACCGCACTAGTCTAAGATCTGCTTTACCTGGGATGCTCACGAATCTTTTTAATGTCCCATAAGCTTTCCTTGTACGCTATCTTGGCGACTCGCACCCGTGGCATCTGTAGCAACTTTTCCCAAAATGAAATCATGCTTTCCATCTCTTTTTCCTTAAACTAGTTAAGCCTAAATCCCCCTTTACTATCGAATTTATCTTAGTGATAACTCCCGATACTCTTTTAAAATACATTAATTGCAATTGCTCTAGCTTCTCTCTATAATTTTTGTCTGGAAACGACTAAAAAATGGAAAAAAATATTTATCATCGAATTATGGAACTTCAACAGCCTAGACATGCCGACAAAAATCCGAAAGTAAAGTAAAGAAGGGACAGGTTATAAACCAACTGATGTTTCTAGTCAAATGTAGAGACAACGGCTTAATCACGAATCTCAAATCGAACTATATGACACAACTTTCGATTTTTGCCAGTTTCCGGGCGAACTACTTGTCCGAAAAGAAGATAAAGTCCAAAAATGGTTTCAGCCTGTTCTTGCCTCTACACTATACCTTTAATCGTCATTGCGAAAACTTTTATTTTGAACAAGTTTCCGGTCATGGCCCAATTCCGGGAGAACAACTTTTCCGGCAAGCCCAGATGTGGCTTCAGCATGCCTCCTTATCTCGACATCGATCCTTTAATCGATTTCGGAAATACTTTTACCAAATATTAGATTTACTAGCCTTTAATTTGCTTGATAGCTCGTAAAACTACTCGCCAGCATTTGGTCGTCGGACAGTTAACAACTATTACATATAATACCCAACTGATATAACATTTGATAATAACTTTAAAGACCAAAGATTTACAGATAAGACATACAATTTACTTTATGAATATATCATGGAACTAAAGTGGTGTACGAAGTAGGGCACGACGGACTTAAAGTACCTGTCGGTTGAATGTTTGTACAGTTTACAGATGCAAACTTTCTTCTGGTGTTCGGTCAAGTTGGGTTTAGTAGGCTACTCCATTGACCGGTAAGACCCCCAGAAGTCCATTGTCAGTTTGTGTTGTATGTCAGAGGGACTAGAGAGACCAGGGTTGGCCAGTCCGCCTTCGAACGAACTGTAAGTTAGACCAAGACGATCTTGACCACGCTGCTCTGGATACTTTCCAGCCTTTCCATCCATAAGTCCCAGATTCCAGACTTTGTAAGAGTATTTTAGTTAGACATGGACGGATACACGTGCAGTACAGATACTTTATAACTCTTGGTGAAAGACGGAACCTCCGAAGAGCGGCGAACGACTTAAGGAGTGGAGCTTCTTATCTTATTCACCTCGGAATTCCACTTCAGATCCCGTCAATCATCACACCAAGACGTTTCACGCTTTCCCTAAATTTCGACCAATGTTTTCATAACTGGTATATCTTTTTTAAGGAGAGAAATTCTCAGAACATCACTCTTGTTTAGATTGACTAACAGCTTAACATCAGCCACCTCATCCTTCATGAGGATGAAAATAAATTGCTCGGTTTGGTTAGGAGGAACAGTTCGAAGAGACCCAGTATATTGTTCTTTGTCTTGATCCGGTTTTGACCGGATTCCTGGAGAACTACTTAACCGGCAAGACAAAATATCCAGACAAGGATGTAGTATAATTTCTTACTGCTAAAGGAACAAACATTCAAGCAAACATTCAAAGCTTGAAACAAACATTCTGTGCAAAATTACGATTATTTTTATATCCTCGCTTTACTGTTACCCCAAATTGTCTTACCATTAGAATAAACTTCCTAAGCGATAAATCAGCATCTTTCGTACAATGCAGGCTTAAACCTCCTGATCCGTATAAAAATATTTCTCTTCCATTTTGCCACAACTGCAAGCTCCCCCCTACTATTTATCATTCCCGTTTTCCTCACTGAACTCATGAGTTGATCCACAATTCTTTTATTTCGCCACCCTAGTATCTAACCCTTTGATCTGGCTTGTATTTACTAACAAACCTAGTCATGTGTCTCGTCTGACAGTCCGGGTATCTGTCAAATTACTTTAGCCGTATTTTTGTAAAACTCCATTTTCCTTAAGCCGTTCTCCGTTATGCATATAGGCCCGTTTTTTGCTGAATGAGTTTCAAACTCGTTCTCCATTGAGGCTGTTACAATAAACGCCTATTGCACACATTTTAAATTGAGGGGCTAGTAACTTGAATATAAGTATTTGCGTGCGATGTCACCCATTTTTTGTCCACTCACCGGCAGTTGATGAACACTACTTTTACTGCAGGAGCGTCATCGTGAGGAGGGGGGCTACCCCCTCTGGCCCAGAGCTACCCAGGAAAAACAGAAAAATAGCAAAAAAAAAACAATTTCCCATCAGAATTGTGACATCTGTAACCCATGATAATTTAACCCTTTAATCCGAGGTAATGAGCCATTGTTCGAGGATCGATTGTCTTGAAGGCACCTTTGAGCGAGATACATGCTTTTGTACCACCGTGATTTTTCGCCACTGGGTATTATTCGCCACTACAGGTAACGCAACAAGTAAAAAAAAGGTCAAAAACAGATTACAAATAAGTGGCGGGATTAGCGAAAGAATCTCAGAAGGATTTTGCGCCACTCCTCGCTACGGCTTATAAAGGATTAGCTCAGGAAAAATATTAAAAGAAAAACTTCCGAGTTGATAGTATCTCACTCTGTCTACCTCTTCTAACCGATAAGGATGGAACTTAGTAAAACTACGAGCTGCCAAGACAATACGATTTATACCGCTGACGGATTTTTGTTTCGCTACAAGTCCAAGAATAGAGACAATAAGTACTATGTCTGCCCCAAGGTTCTCTGTAGGGCAAGAGGGGTTTTGCGAGCTACGGGGGAGTTCGTGGTCACCAAACCACATGAGGGACAATCAAAAATCATGATTGGGATTCGGTAGTTATCTGGTATATTCGGTTACCACGAATTATACCGAATCCGAATTCGGAATCTTTTCGGTACTCTTTCGATCCCAAAACGATTCGGTATAATGACCGGGATACGGTAGTTATACAGTATCCCGAACATGGTGTCGGTCTAAACCTATATTAAGGATACGGGAGTTACCCGAATCTCGAAACTATGAAGAGGTCGAGTGAAGCACTGGTCGCAGACAAAAGGACTGTTAGGACGATAGTCCTTACTTTTATTTTGGATCCCAAAAAGATCTGATCATAAATGTTTCAAAAATTCCGCCTGCGGCGCTTTTGGTAATATTCTCTATTTTGTGGAAGGGCGCGTCATTTGACTGGGGTTTTAAGTTTTAGGATTGGGATTTGAAACACTAAAAGCTAGAATCTGGATGGAAATAGTTAAGTCTTGCCTGCGGTGCTATTGACTAGACTACAGTAGTTGCTGCTGCCGGAACGTCGGAACTTGTTTGAGTCTCATATTATTTTAATCCACGGTAAATGATAGAATTTGTAAGAGAAGCAGTTAAGTTTTAGCATACAGAACAAAAAATTTCGCCTGCGCCGCTCAATTTGGATTTCTCTTGTGTATAACATATCGAATCTGTTACTGCAATCATGCCCGATTCTCCAAGTGGGTAAGTCGCCAAAACGCCGCCTATTAGTTGGTTTATCGTCTTTCATACTACCCTTTAAAGTTTAACTGAAAAGCCAACTCATTTGTGTGTCATTTAATTGAATACACTGAATTATTTGGATTCTGTGAAGGGATTTTTTGATTTTCCACTATCTGCTCTAGTTATGAGGCTCAGAATATCTCCAGCCGTCCCCACAGCGTAAATTCTACTATGACGCGGGAAATTTTAATTTTAACACAAATGCGGCTTTTCAATGGGCAGTGGTGAGATCGGTGAAGATTGCTTAGTGCCTGAACAACAAAAAACTGATAAATCTTTCTCGTAAGGCATACAGCAAAAATACAAGCGCAGAGAGGCACCACAAATCACACGGAAATTCTACTATTTGAAAATCGATCATTCGTGAATAGCGGAACAACGAAGTAACTCATTTTCAGCGGGTCTTCAAGCCAATTTAAGTGAATAAGTGATGGGTAACTAGATTGTCCTATCCTAGCCCTTTTCGGTTAAACTTTAAGGTTACTCATCCTTCGTAATCATTTCATGATCCATAATTTAAAGCTCGAATTCTCAGTTTCTAGGCTTCGGTAAACTTTTTGAGAGATTCGGTAAAATTTCGGCTCTGCACCCCCCCCCCCACACAGAAAATGCACTTGCGACACCCCTGCATCCATTACACTTGGACTAGACACTTTGCCAGTTGTTTTGTTTTGCCAGTTTTCGTGTTTTTACTGTATTGTATTTTTTGTAAATATAAACTATAAATGCTTATCTTCAAGAGGTTTTCTGGCAAGGCCCTAACAAAGCCATACGATTTTACTTGTTGAATGGCTAGGCTAATTGGATTATTTAATGATTTATGAGAGTGGCGAAAAATCCTAGGTCATTAATCCCACTAAGAATTCAGGTAGCTACATAAGGTTCAGACCGTCATTAGGATATGGGCCGAAACCCAGAGTGGCGAAAAATACCCAGTGGCGAAAAATCACGGTGGCGCTAAAGCACTGCTACGCTTTGAGCCTGGGTCAGTGTGTGTCTGAAGTCTGAACTCTGGACATCACAGCTTACGTATCTAGGCAGTTAAGCAAGCTCCTATCTTCCCCATGAGAAGCTTTTGGTACACAGCTCTGAACTTGGCGCCTCCGTAGATCGTACCCGAACACCATAGGCGGGAGTGCAATTTTGTTTGGCTGCTTCAACTTACCTATCTATTCACGACGTCACTGTACTTGCATGACTGTTGTTCCCGCGCCACTGTGTTCCTAACGTGTAGATCGTACCCGAACACCATAGGGGGGAGCGCAATTCTGTTTGGCTGCATCAAATTACCTATCTATTCACGACGTCACTGCACTTCGCATGGTTGTTGCTCCCGCGCCACTGTGTCCCAAAAAGAAATCGAGCTTGCAGAACTGCCTAGATACGTAAGCTGTGCTGGACATGTAGAGAAACAGTTTTGTAACATGGTGTCGAGTATCACTTTGTGTTTTTTTCCTGGGTAGCTGAGGGCCCCCTTGGAAATTCAAGTGGGGGCACTGCCCCGGAAGAGCAGAAACTAAAAGCGTAGGAAGGGGAGAGGTTCCTGAGTCAATGAAAATAGAAAGATCCATTCCATGACACCCTTTTTCTTATTCATTAATTTCTCCTAATTTCGTAAAAATAGGGTGCTTTTATCCATTTCTGCAATTTTGTTGAAGAACCGTGGCCATGGCCGAATGGTTAGCGCGCCAAACTCGCAAGGGAAAGGTCCCTTGTTCGAGTCTCGGTTGTGCCTATTTGTTTCGAGCGGGTGTTAGTGGCGTAACCCTGTCAGACAAGCCAAAGTCCACCCAGCTTCAAATGGGTACCTGGAGAAATCCGGGGAAGGTGACAGGAATGGTGTGAATGTGGCTGGCCCCCAACCCCCCAATGCACTTCCTGGTTGAGAGCCAAGAATCGGAGATCAGCACCGCCAGCTTGGCCTGTCAAGGCTAGTGCTGATACCTTTACCTTTACCTGTTCCCAATACTGTATGACTGTAGCAGAACGGGATGAGAACGCGTATTCAGAACTGAGGTTCCTATTCCGTTGATCATCCAGCAGAACGGAATAAAGAATGAGATACAACTCGCTCTGCTAAAAACGGACAATAGCCCTACGGCGTTCTACTAAAAAACGCTCTTAGGAGAACGGGATAGAGAACGAAGAACGATTTGTTTACAAAAAACGCGGCTTTTGTCAAAGTAACTTAAGTTACCTTCAAAGTAATTGAGCTAAATTCTCTCTAGCCAAATCATCTGTCCGAAGAAGAGCCAACAGAGCTTCATCTATTTTTAGACGCACCTGCGTGTCATCTCGCGGAGACGGCGAAAATGTACAAGGAGGAAGAAGATGGCCGAGAAATCACGCTGATTGAATAGCCTTCTTAACGACTTCAATGAAGTTCCTCTGAAGGAGCTAAACAGACATGGAGGGAAAGTATTTATTTTTATTTGTTCAGTGTTTAACACCAATTTACCTTTGAACCTTTTTACCTGAAGGTTTACCTTCTATTTAAAAAAAAAAAAAAAAACACTTCAACAAAACAAGCCATTAATCTCGTGGACGGCTGTTTACCAATTGAACTGGTGACGCTTAAACCAGAACTCATTAGGCTACTGCTTCACCCTTTCGAGGGTTCCGCCTACAAACTTATTTTCTTTTCAATCGTAGCAGCAGAACAGAGAAAAATAACACTAGAAGGTACCGCCAAGACTTGAAAAAAAGTGGCTCACACTCGAATAGCAGCGACACCAGTACCACTAGCAATAGCGAACGTCCCCACTGACACTCTATCGGTCACGCACCAGCGCTGGCTCCAATAACTTCGTATTCTGAACACAGCAAAAAAAGATACAACCCCTACTGTTTCCTCGATGGGGCAGACAGAATCTTAGCTTCACTAGAAATTTCTAAACCCGCAAGTTTGTCTCACTGTAAATGCCGCAAGCGTTTTGGGTGGTGCTATGAGTATGGCCCGTTTGCGAAGCAAAGAAATCATAGGTATCTTGACGCTACACTCTGGTATTCTTTTGCTAAGCAGCAGCAGAGCAAAATAACACTAGACAGTAGCACCAAGACTTAAAAAAAGTGACACACACTCGAATAGCAGCGAAACTAGCACCACTATTGATAGTGAACATTACAACTGTGTCTTAATCGGTCGTGTACCAGCGCTGGCTCCAACAGCTTCATAATCTGAACACAGAAAAAAACGCGATACAGTCTCCCCTGTTTCCTCGATGTGTGCAGACCGCATCTTGGCTTTTCTATAAATCTCTAAACCCGCAATTTTATCTCACTTTAAATGTCGCAGGCGCAAGCATCGTGGGCGGCGCTACGAGTATTGCCCGTTTGTGAAGCTAGGAAAACATAGGTCTTGACGCTACTCCCTAGTGTTATTTTGCTCTTTGAAGCAGAGGTTAGGACAAGATGGTATCTAGTGCAAAAAATTCTTTAGCCAAGAATCTATCTTATGACACCAGGTGCCACCCTGTGTAATACACTCATAAATCTTCATTCGTGTCTTAAGTGCTAGGATGGAAGAGGGTTTAAAGGATGGAAATTCGAAAATTCCGAAAATTGGGAAGAGTTGTTGGAAAGATACGAATATTTTACTTTATGCAGTCAATGATCCGTATTTAATGCGGGTGAAATGGAAATTCCATACTGTAACCACAGGCCCCATAAGTTTCCTGCAACTTTCTCTAGGCGCTTGACTATAGTGATCCTTGTTGGGTGATAAAATGTGAAGATTGTTGAGTAATGTTGGGTGGTTGGTGGGTAAGAATATCGCAATCTTTTCCCACCTAAATGGCCTATTACTGAAGTAGACCCTTTACTACACCTCCTCCTTTGCTTCAAGTAAATGTCTTAGGTTTGGACTTATCTCGAACGTACCTTCACCTGGTTCAAGGCATGCCTGCGATCCTTTTCATGGCTAGTGTTGGCTAGTCATGTTATCTAGAATTTCGACTGTTTTGACTACATGAGCAAACAGTGAACGAACGAGATATTCTGCGATTTTTATACGATATTTGGTCAGGTTCTGAGCCAAGCGATCTAACTGACTGACGAGGACGACATGATTGACCCTAGCCACGATGTGGATCAAGCTCTAGGACTAACACCATGGCCTTGAAGGATCAGTGGTCATGCGTCTAGTTGAAAATATCCCAAGGTCTGCCAATGAGACATCCCCTTGATAACTTATTCGCGTCAAAGGGACTTATTTCTTGGTTTAATCAGAGCGGTCTGCGGGGCCCTAGACTAGAACCATCCGTGCTAAAAAAAGGTAGAACTGATATGAACACAGATGTGGGCAGAGACAGGCAGTGGATCATTCGAAAGGCGCGTCTAACGAAGTACAGACAAAGCACTAGTCAGATGGCTAGAGAATGGTTTAGTCGACCTTGCTTCTTCCTTTACTTGTTATTCAACTGACGCAGTCCAGTGCTGGTGCACCAGTGCAACGAAACCAATGCCTGTGCAGAGACCTGCGGTTGCATTACAATAGCACCGTGGGAGTAGTAGATAGGCTTGATTTCCCAATTGATCTCTACAGGATTGAACACAGGCCAAAGAAGCGCACTTTAAGAGTTTGGCATCACATGCTCGACGCAGAGCCGTCACTACTGGGGGGGGGGGGGGAGGAATTTTTCGTCAACACAGTCGTTTTTATCCGCAAAAATAGTCGGTAAAAATGACCAGCTAGTCGGTAAATACCTTGTCCCCCCCCCAAACATTTTGGCTAGTAACGCCTCTGGCTCGACGTAGTGTTTGCCGCAACTTGTGGCTTGAATACACGAGAGACTGCCTCCTCCACTGTGTGATGGATTCTCATCTCTTCGGGATTCGCTGACAGTCCTAGGTCTGCACCCCTGTTTGCTCACAATGTATTCAAAACTCTATCTTCTGGTTTAGGTTAGAAGCAGAGTTTCTTATCGCCGAAATTCGACACGACGGATAAAATCCCGCCACTCAATGATTTTTACGTCCAATGTGTTCATATGCATACGGCTGAAAAGGTCATAATTTCAATAGGGAAAAATGGAAAATATTACAAGGGCAGCACAAGTGCACGGCTGACGAGCTGTAGTATTTTCGATTTTTTCTGGCAAAGGAAAATAAATTGGACCTCGAAAGGGTTAACTTGACGCCATAGTGCTAGATGGCATGATGAACGGGAAAAGCGCAGATCATTCAAATAAGATGTGAGACGGAATCTGATGAGTACCCTTCCTTCCTTCCCTTCATTCGAGAAGGCCCAGCCCTGCAAAACAACAATCAACCCACATAATATGGCGACAAGGTAAAAGCTTAACGCCAAAGGCAATAATAATAAAGAAAACAAGGAAGTAAGGGTCCCAGTTTGGAACAAAAGGTTCAAGATTGGAACCAAAAAAAAAGAAATGACGATTCCCAACAAATAAGGAGGACACAAGGGGTGAGAGGACGTGTGTGGGAAAGAGCTCAGTAGGGTTGGTCCTTACTAATGCCCAGAGTGCGCAGATATGGATGATAGTATAGTATACCTGACGTATGAACGTGGAATGAAAATGGATGGATTGAGAGAAGTTTTATAGAATGAGCGTTTGACTAGGCGTGGATGGTTTGGTCGCATCATCAAAAATGACAGGCGAACTACTTGTTTTCGTCGCCCTTGATGATATCTTTGGGCCAGAACTTTCGACACGAGAGCGTTCAGACGTTTTCTGGTTTATAAGCCATCTATCGTCTCAGCGAGAAACTTTCTTGTTCAGTGAAAACCGATAGATCACTCCACTCTCTTGAAAGTCGTGATTCTCAGTCTGAAGTTTAACAAGCACTTTTATTTTTAAAGTATAACCGAATTGTTTATAACTTGTTACTTTGCAAGTGGTCCCCTGCTTTTTCATTTGCCGCTTAGGCTATTCTGCAGTCTGAAATTAGGACCGTTGACTTTTTTTTTTCATTGCCTGAACACATTGTCAGTTCAAATGCTCTCTGTCTTAAGAGCCCTTTTGGTGTGTCATTTTTTGCTAAGTGGCTATTAAAGTTAAACCTGAAAAAAAGAGCCGCGATGAAGATTGGGGGGGGGGCAACTACTCCAGCTCTGTTTTGCCAAATAAACAGACAGTTTGGAATTTGGAGGCTCTGTTTCAGAATCCCTTTTAAGTTGAGGAAAGTGGCTTTATTCTAGACAATAGTTCCCATTTTTTGTGCAACTATTTTGTTTTTTTCGTTTGTCTTTCTCTTTCTGAACATATTCTTTAGCTGATCAATACACTATATGACTATCTCTCCTTGCCGCTGCGAAATCTCCGGCCTCTCCGGGTATCTAGCGGATGAAAGGCAGAAGTCGTGTCACAGCTGCTCCCAAAGATCGTCGTGATTGCTTGAGACAGGATGTGAGTCGTTGAGTTTGAGTAGTTACGGACGCGCCTACTCCTTCTTCCTGAGGATCACTGGCCTGTTTTGGACTTAGTCATATAGAGTATTTGGCTGTGCTAAAAGAAGTGGGAAACAGAGTTCAGCACCAAACAGAGACAACAAATATAAGTTTTTCTACCACTGTGGCTGCGTACTCATATTTACCCGAAGCCAAGCTTTTGCGGTTCTGCAATTTAAACTGTTTTGAGGCGATTCTAGTGTTTTCACTGATTAGTTTCTGAAAATAAAAACGAAAATTCCCTACGCGCAAGAATTCATGGAAAAACGCGATTGTAAAAGTCTGGTGGTTCAAGTTGTTTTTTGAGCTGAGCAATTGCCTTTGGTTGGGGAATCAGATTAAGGAATCAGTTTTCTTGAAGAAAAATCAGTTTACTTGAAGACAAATTTTACTCGGACATAACACTTTGAAAGTTTCGAGTGTTGAAGAACTTCAACTTCTAATTGATAGCGACGAAACTAAACACAAGTGTTGCTCCCCAATATGATGGTAGAATACTGCTCGTCAGTAAGCGTGTGGGGCGAAGATGGAGCTATGGTAGCTTGGTTGAGAGTAGCGGGCGAGCGTGATAATAGTGGCGACCGGTTTCAGGTGTCACGCACCTAGTCTTTTCGAAGGCGATACTCAGTTCGTAAGTCAATAACAAATCAGAGGTTTATTACTTACATTAAATTCAGCATACAGCACTTGCACTATAGAGCTAGTTGGAAGGAGGCTATGCCTCAACTTGAACTGGCTTCCCAACTGTAGACTCGGTCCTTTTAACCGGTTTCTGAATTCCCTTAGAGTGCACTATCCAATAGGAATATTTGCTCCCCTTCTGGAAAAAGCGTTTGCGAAATAAATAGGGTTCTTTGCTCCCCTTCTGGGGAAAAGCGTGGGCGTTAGAGTTAGTCCGAAAATAGAGTGAGTTGAGGATAGTAGGTTTAGTAGGTTTTAAAAGATATTTGTGTACCCTAAATGTATCCTCACATTACGCCCTCCCTCTGAGAAAATTCCCCGAGAAGATTATGAAATGGTTATCATGTCTTACACTTGAAATAATATTCACATGCACTTTAAAGTTATAGCAGTATTTTTACGAGTAATGGAACATCATTTCATTTTTTTTTACCTTTTTGTTAGTCACGTCTAGTTACTAAATTGGATATATCTAAAAAACACATATATAAAGATTGGCGAATTTTAGTGTTGCCGGGTCACTGCAATTCTTATCGTCCATGAGACATTTTATAAACGATTTAAGAATACACCAAAACATCAAACACCGAAACACTAACACGACACACCATATGAAGGGAACGCCGATTATTTAAACATTGTTTGACAGTTCCACAATATACACTTACACTAGTAGGCAAAACTTTTTTTTTTCACTTACGATTTTCGATTCACAAATATTTTCTTAAATTTTCTTCATCACTTTCACTGTCACTTTCACTTTCAGTTCTATACGATCGGAACTTTGGATTCCTTCTTTTTCTTGGTGTGCCCGCTTCCGTGCCCTCTGGTGAGCTTAGTTGCTGTCGGTCGGGAACGTCTTTGCAGATTATGTTTAACTCGAGGATTGGAGATGGCGCTGTGCTTCGGTGGATGTCGATATCTTCCTCTTTCGACTGGATCGTTGTCGAGAATGTTCGAGTTGTCAGTTTTTGGAATTCGTTGAATATTGTTTCGTTTTCCCGGAAAAGTTTTGGTTTAAACATTCTGCAAATAATTGGCAGCACAGACCTATCATTTTGTCTTGGGTTCTTGAACGGCCGTCTTCGGGTCAGGAGTCCTGGATATCTGATTTGTTTGTTGTTCATTCCTGCGATATAGAGCTTTCGATTAGACATTTGTTTCTTCATTTGGGGTAATGTTATTTGGTTGCGCTGTCATTGTAAATATCGGCCAACTTATCACATTATTGGGATTTAATGCTCCCAACGGGTTTTGTTCATTTATTTGGTTGTTAAATTCTTCCAGCCTTAGGCGATTTCCGATTACCCAATGTCTTAGAAGAGCAAGCTCATTTCCTCTGCTCACCAGGAATTTTATCACGACCATGCCCCGACATGGTATGAGTAGCAACATTATAGGTATAAAGGATAAAAGGATAGTAATCATGAAATTTGTTTTTTGATTTTCTTCTGTTTTTATAATATTTTGAACGGTATCCTGTTTCATTTCGTTGTAGTCTATCTCCTCCCTTAGGTTATTTGTACTGTTAATGTAATTTACCCAATCCAATTTTAACCATTTCTGTTCAGGTATCTTCGTTGCCGTAATGAGGTTTCTTCCCATTGATATCATCAAGTTTTGGCTCATGTTTTTCATATCGTTGTCCAAATCTGTTATTTCAATCTTACATTCGCCGGGAATATTAAACTTGTGTGTTCCTAGCAAAGGAAAAATAACTGGGGAAATCGCTGTACGACAGCTAATGTTGGCTTGAGAGGATGTTAATGCTCGGCATTGACGTCCAGTGGACCTCTTGTTGTTTTTTGATGCGTATCCTGCTTTCACACTCTTTTGGTAAGCGTGCAGAGTTTCGGGTAGAAAATAGTTCGACGATACAGTAGTTGCGTTTTTGATCCGAATTCTCCTCGCGATTCTCCTCCGAATTCTCCTATTTCGCGTGTTTAGACTATTCAGATGAAACGAATTCTCCTTTCTTTCGTTTCATCTGAGGAGAATTCGTTTCATCTGAATAGTTTAAACACGCCAAATAGGAGAATTCGGAGGAGAATCGCGAGGAGAATTCGGATCAAAAACGCAACTAATTCTGTTTATTGGATTTCGGTTGGAAGTAGGGTCTTAATTTACAAATTTTTATTTCGTCACCTGTGCAAGAAGAGAGCGGTTGATTGGATTATTGGGCGTATCGTAATGTACCCGGTAGATGTGCAATAAATTCATTGTCAATCTTTATTGTGCTCACATAGCCTTCATTCAAAAAGAGCGGGGTGGGGTTTATTTGATATAGTTCAAATTTCCCAGCTTGCTGTATCAATTGGATTTCAGTCATCAGGTAAATTCTGTCGGTTTAAAATATTGGTTGTTTTTCCATTGACCTAAATTTGTCTACGTCAGTTGGTTTTATCGCAAGTTGCGTCCCTATGGGTACTTTTATACCTATATCTTGTAGCATTTCCTGCTCATTCTGTTACTTAGAATTCGAGAGCTCAATTGGCCATTTAGTAATCCTTCTGTCAAGTCTTTTAGCTGATCGAATCTGGTCGTAAGAGCCGAAAAGTCTGAAACAAATTGTTGTCCCGAGAAAAATTGGTATTAAAAAATAAGTCTTTCGGGGTTGGATTTGGATTTTCTTGAACGCGTCGTGATTAAGGTCAATTAGATTTTTACTGAAGGATCTTATCGCGAAAATGGTGGTGTTCATGTGGTCTTGGAAATCCAAAAAGGGAAGGTCGTTTATTTTGCACAAGGTTAACAGGAGGGCTTTGCTGCTTATGCTTGTTTTATGTATTATGCTTTCTTCCATAATTCTTAAATGACGTACAATGAAATGACGTACAATGAAAATCCATTTTCATAGATGACGTCTGTGATTAATTCTGATTCGGTATTTGAGCCTTGGGTTTGAAAATTCATTAGTATTTCATCACATTCATGAACGTAATATTATATTTCTTTTATAAGAAAATTTGCATATGTTCTCAAGGAATTTCGGAACCGATCTGGTTCGTATTTGATTTCAGGACATTTTTCTTTAAATGTTTCCTTCTGTAGGGTATCAATTCTTGACATTATTTCTGAAACTAGCGAGCGTGCTTCCAGTAGTGCCGTTCTGGCGTCCGTAATCGTTTAGTTCATCATAGTAATTCCGAGGTTATAGTTCCCATAGTCCAGGTACGCGCTACCGTGTTCTTTTAGCAATATCCCCTGCTCTTCCAAGGGTGACACTTGAGCCGACGGCACCGAGTTTACTTCCGTTAGTAACAGGAGGTGAACAAGGATCCTGGTTTCTTTCATTTTTCTACGAAGACAATGCAAACTTTTGGCTAACCTATAAGAGAAATTGGATTTTACCTAAGGAAATCCATTTTTTTTCATTGGCCGCAACGCAATTTTTTCATGATTGAGAATTGTAGGTGGCATAGGAAAGGGGAGAACGTAATTACCATAACGACGCCGAAAAGATATTTCATCCAGGCTCTGCTATTATTTTCCTTGGATGAATAAATTTTTGGTAGTATTTAAGTTTCTCTTCTTCTGTAGTGGCTTGTTCTTTACAGGTCTTTATAATTTCTGTTAATCTTTTGAGGTTCACGTTGTCTCTTTCGATTTCAATTTTTGTATTTTCCGTGAGCGTGATTGGCTGACTAAACTGCTTTAAGTTGTTTTGGAACAAATTTGGCTATTTCAGATTCGTATTTCATATTCGTTTTAAAGTTTAACTGAAAAGCCAACTTATTTTTGTGTCATTTGGTCGAATACACTGAATTATTTGGATTCTGCAAAGGGATTTTTTTGTTTTCCACTATCTGCTCTAGTTCTGACGTTCAGAATATCTGCGGCCGTCCCCACAGCGAAAATTGTACTATGACACGGGAAATTTTTATCTAAACACAAACAAGGCTTTTCAGTGGGCAGTGGCGATACTAGTGAAGATTGCTTAGTGCCTGAACAAAAAAAAGTCATAAACCTTTCTTGTAAGGCATAAAACAAATTGGAGGTACCACAAATCACACGGAAATTCCACTATCTGAAAATAGATTATTCCTGAATAGCGGAACAACCAAGTAACGCATTTTCAGCGGGCCTTCGAGCCAATTTAAGTAAATAAGTGATGGGTAACTAGATTGTCCTATCCCAGTCCTTTTCGGTTAAACTTTAACCTTTGTTTCGCAGAAGGTTGGTAGTAAATGATTATCCATATTCATAAGTAGGTTTATCAGACATTCCTCTCTATCAGCGCTAAATTTTATATCCTACCAGTTACATATTAGTTTTGATGTTTGGACGCATGTTGCTAGGTCGTCGGGACTTGGTAACGTGTATTGTCTTTTATCTTGGCTTAGAGCGATGAATTTGGAAGTAGTTATAACTTCTAAAAATAACGAAGAGTTTTGTATATGGGGATTGGCATGGTTGTTATTTCGTAAATTTGGAAGAAGTCGGGATTTTTGTACAGAGGAACATCCAGGCTGCATAATATTATTCCTTTCTTTATATATACGTTAAGAGTCAAGACAGAATAAAAGAATATAAGATTTTCCGCCGTCGGTTTGATAACTAATGCTAGATCCTTTTGTTCCATCATTGTAGCAGCCGCTTGGAGATTTTAATTAGCTTATTTGGGGCGATTAGGTCCGTAGTTATTTTCTGGATGAGATTGACATAACACTATTTTCGATTAGCCTCATATCTGAATTTAAGGATCTTATTAGGGCTCCTATAATTTGTAGTTTGATTAGTAGTCCAAGTTGTCTATCCGTTTTTTTCTGTTTCGGCAGTGCCGGTAATAGACAATACTTGCAGGTTTTGTAAGATTTCGCTCTGGAATGTTTCCAAGTTGTTAATGATGTCGTTAATTTTTGTTTGAGCTTCTATCGTTTGTTCTTGCTGGGCCTTAAAAACGGAAGATTGTAACTCCAAAATATGCCATATTTGTTTGGTTTCATTAGAAAAGGCCCGGAAGTTGGAATACGAATTTAAATTTTTGTTATCATATTGTGTCATGAGCGCCAATATCCTTCCAAATGCTAGAATACCAATGAATCTTTTTGTTCTTTTAGTATTTTGACTGTCCCCTGATAATACTTGGATTATATTTCCGATTGAACTTGCTAGTTTTTCCGTTTCGTGCCTCAGTTGAGAGAATAGAATTTGCAGTTCTTTTGAAAACTTGGGGAAGAAAGCCTGTGTTACAGTGTTTCCATTGCTTGAATAACGTATTTATGATGTCCGCTTATTGCCACCGGGGTTCGAATCTTTGTCGTCAAAACTTCGTCCTCCATTTTTACGAGTGATAGATTTAAAGGAACAGAAAACTTGACTCAAACTTGACTCGGGGAGCTAGCTAACACATCAAGAATGTACCCTGAGTCGATATTGAGAGTAAGAAAAATTCTCGTTACGACCATTGCAGTTTCCGGGCAGTTTCCGAGAATTCGACTTTTGAGCAAAAGGTTTGCAAAAGCAAAAGGTTTGTGTGCCGAAACTAGGAATCGAACCCCGGCCGTCTTGTCGGGGAGCTCGTTAGTCTGTAGTCTACATGTAAAAAGGTGAACTTTTACAGTACATAAGTGCATAATTACAGTGTCATAAGGGGCAAGGGCCTGCCAGCTAGCTTTGGGAACACTAAGGAGGGGGTTCGAGACGGTTCGAGATAACAAAGAAGGGGGGGGCCTGTCGACAATAAGACCCTGTATATTTATCTAAGCCCCCGGGCGATTCGATGGCCGAAAGTTGCGTAGTCAAGTTTATTGTTCCTTTAAAGCTCTTATTTGTTCTTCCATTTGGTGAAACTGTTTGCCGTCAAAGTGAAGTATCAAATGATGGAATTTGTTCGCATTCGTTATTATCTGCTGTCCAGGTCGGAAAATTACGCCGCTCGAGATTAAGATTTCTTCACACTGTCGTTGTGGAGAGAACAATGTCAGCAACAAAGGTACGCAGATGAAGGCCGTTCCGAGCCACATCTAAATGATAGATCGTTTTAATCAATTTTTTTTTTTTTTTACGCCCTTCATATTGTTATTTATTATTATTATTTAATGATAACATGACAAATCATGAAAAGACAGAACTTAAGGAAGAAGAAAAAGAAGAAAGAAAACAACAACAAACAACAAAACATAGCCTACTACTTTTTTTCTCATTCCTTTTTTGAGGGGGGCTTTCATTCCTCCTTGGCCGCTTCTACAATAGTTTGCTACAGCTTGTGTTTGGCTTCAAATACTGGTAGAAACCCGCAAGCAGAGCATTTATCAAACCCCCAGCTGGACATTGG
Source organism: Branchinecta lindahli (assembly GCA_023053555.1). Taxonomy (NCBI): domain Eukaryota; kingdom Metazoa; phylum Arthropoda; class Branchiopoda; order Anostraca; family Branchinectidae; genus Branchinecta; species Branchinecta lindahli. The sequence continues at coordinate 24,139,577 of JAKZAO010000006.1, forward strand.
TTTCTGGGGTGCCTCCTTCACCGCCTTCATCAGGCACCCCACCCTTTGCGCAATAAATAGGGTTCATTGCTCCCCTTCTGGAGAAATTAAAGCGTGGGCGTTAGAGTTAGTCCGAAAATAGAGAGAGTTGAGGATAGAGCTTGTTTAGTAGGCTTTTAACAAGATATTTGTGTACCCTAAATATATCCTCAGACCAACAAATTTGTCGGCGAAACATACCAAAGGTTGTGGAAACACTTCACAATTACGCTTTCCAGTCGACTTAAACCTAGCTTAACCTAATCTCGTCTGTAGCCCATACAGACGTGAGCTGTGCTGCATGGACTGACTAGGAAGATCGGTATACAGTGTTCTGTCGATAGATTAGTAATTGGAAGCTTCCAGACTGGCAAAGACCTCGGCAGAGACACGATAGTAGGAACTTGCTCTTAGGACATCCTACTCTATATTATTTTTCAGGCTGGCTATCTTCAAGAAGTTCTAAGAACTCCAGTTCGAAGTTGTAAGAAGTTCACTTTGACATACTGCCACCAATACGGCGTTGACTCCGCTTGTCGTTTTTCTGGAAACACGAAAGGCATCATCTATCGGAACAAAGGGGAGGTAGAGGTTGAGAAGGAGTGTAGATGGCGTTAAGATGCCTTTGAAAATTGACGGTGACGATTCAAAAAACAAACAATAATGGATCGTTAGGCCGGCATAGTATAGAAACCTTTCACCGTTTGACAACCAGCTAGGCTCCTCTAAACGTCTGCGTTCTCACTTTGAGACTTCTTGGAGTTGGTATTATTACATCTTGGGAAATAGTCACATTGAGCGTGTTTACTTACCGTAGTTACTACGCATGACGTACCGTAATGGATATTGGCTTCTTGCCATCAAGGCTGAAACGAATCTCTCTATTTTCGGCAAAATGTCGTGCCACGGGCTAATTGGGCCAACCACGTCACAGAGATCGTAGTTACCACGCTTACTACGCTCCCGAGCGTGCTAGGCAAATTGTTACTATTAGTTACCATTTCGAGAAGTTGAAACGGTCAGCGCAGTAACTTTTCACGAGGCTGGAACACAGTAGTAGTACCACAAATAGTTACTGTTGTTAGAAGGGTGGAACACGCTCATTGATTCTTTGTGTTCTTCCTTGTTGATCTGAAGCGTTTCATAGGAGTCACATATATATATATACATCTTACCCATATATATGTGAGTGGAGGGGAATCTCTCGGAATTGCAAAGTTGTTGAAATTAGGTGTCTAAATAGTTGTTGAAGTTGGTAGTTTATAACACAAATCGTTCGGAAAGTGGACGACCTCTGCTTTTCTCGACCCTGAGCCTACGTTGGTGGCAGACCGTCGGCCACTGTACATCAAGTAAGGCTTCGTATTCTTTAATATCAAACAATAGAAATAGTTTAGTACACGGGTACAATTTGCGAAACGTTGTTGCATACAGCTTCACGGTCAATTGTGACTAGACTATTGAGGTTGAATCTTGGCCAAGACGAATATGCTCTCATGTTATTGAGAATGGGTAGGTGTCTTTTGTATACAGGAAGAAAGTTCCAGACGTTCTGAAACAAAATATGATTAGTTATATGTGAAAATTACCACTTCAACCAGCTGTATATTTATAGCCGGCTTGAAAAGAGAGGAAACAAGGGATTTGAATAGTTGTAGGGCAAATAGTCTGCCTTTGGGGGATAGATACCGGTATATTGGGAAGGCAAAGGGTCTGTCTGATCCTTACTCATGTCCGACTTGTGGTAGTACGGATAAGAACTTGAAACATTTTTGTTGTATGATTGTTAAAATCTGAAATTTGAAAAATTTGGACATTTTTCTCAAAAGTTAAATTACGGGGTTCCAGGAGTTAGAAAAAGTTCATGTAGCCGTTCTTTTTGCCTTTCATACAAATGTGTTACTGATAATAAGCTTACTGATCCACATTATCGAATTTGTCAGTTTCGTACGATCTGTTCGATTTGCTTTTTTTTTGTGAACCGTTGTTTTTGCTACCCTAGATTCTCCCTGCCGAATTGTCTGCACTTACATCAGAAAAGAAAATACTGGCAGGAGTTCCAGCCCGAGACTACCCAATCTGATGGTTTGCTCAAACCGTTGTCCCAAATCCATTTGGAAATTTCGGTCATCTGTAACACGAAGATCGGCTGGGTGCACAAGGCTTTATCGAGCACGATAAAAAAAAAACTTCTTAAAACCCACTTACATAGATGGCATGCGCATTCCCAGTGATACCAATTCATTTTTCTTGCACTCCACTCGTTTGAATTATTGCACAATATCTTCACCTTGGTAAAATCCAAATACAGCCAGAAATTTCGGTCACCAACGATAGGGATTTGGGCTGTGTACATATAGCCTTAATGGGAAAAGCGATAAAGGAGAACTTCTGAGTGTTTAAAGTTTAACTGAAAAGCCAACTCATTTGTGTGTCATTTAATTGGATACACTGAATTATCTGGATTCTGCAAAGGGATTTTTTTATTTTCCACTACCTGCTCTAGTTATATGAGGCTCAGAATATCTCCGTCCGTCCCCACAGCGTAAATTCTACTATGACGCGGGAAATTTTAATCTCAACACAAATGCGGCTTTTCAGGGGGCAGTGGTGAGATTGGTGAAGATTGCTTAGTGCCTGAACAAAAGAAAATTATATTTCTTTCTCGTAAGGCATACAGCAAAATACAAGCGCAAAGAGGCACCACAAATCACACGGAAATTCCACTATTTGAGAATCGATTATTCGTGAATAGCGGAACAACGAAGTAACTCATTTTCAGCGGGTCTTCTAGCCAATTTAAGTGAATAAGTGATGGGTAACTAGATTTTCCTATCCTAGCCCTTTTCGGTTAAACTTTAAACGACTTACGTAGATGGCGTGCGCATCCCCATTGATACCAATTCATTCTTATTGCAGTCACCTCTTTTAAATTGCACGAAATCTTTACACTTGGTTGACAGAAATTGACTGGATTTTCTTCGTACACTCTCGAAGAAAAACTCAACTGCCCGCAAGTGGTGACAGTAAACTAAAATAGATATACGATTAATAAGATAATAAGAGCCATAAAACCTTCGCAATTTCAAACCACATGCTAAGTCGTGAGCGGAATGACAAAAGGTCTCATCAGGTGGGATTTGAACCAACGACCTTCGTCTTCCAAGGCCAATGCACTACCATTGAGCTACAGAGGGGTTTGTGAACTTAGTTTGCAAACCAATAAGATAGTCAGATTGAATCGGGCCAGAGAAACAGTGACCCAATCGAAAGCAAATTAGTCAAAGCATTTCACAATCCCCATGTCATGGGATCAGATAAGTATTATGTAAGATGGAATGTATATCTGTATTTAAAAAGTTATCAAGCCATATACAGAAAACAAATCCATTCGAAAACTATACAAGAAACAACTATACTATTTTTCACATTCCTAACTTTATAAACCTCACTATTTTTCGCATTCATACTTAATATCATCTACCTACTCTCTACTAAACTAATCACTTTTTCAACCATATTACAAAAATAAACTATAACTCTAGGGGACGTGGACTTCAGGATACCTAGAAGTAGCTCATCCCCCCCATTTTGAAAAATGGTCTCTTATATTAGAAAGCTTTTCACACGTTAAGAGTACTTAAGTATAACATGGAATGTTATACAAAGTACTTTTACCGTGACAAATAAACCAAAAGTAAATTATGGATCAAATTTGGAACTGATTTATTTTACTCCTTCATTTATTTTCTTTTTTGTTCTTCTGAAAGAGAAAATATAAGAATATCAACGATTAAAATGCAGCCGGAGCGGCCATGAGTTGCAAGGGATTGTTCTTTGATAATTTTTGAATTATTAGTGTGATTTTTTCTATGTGTTTCGTATTTCTTTGTTGTGTGATATTTTTTTGTGTTTCTCTACTTTACTTTTTATAAGCCTACTCCATCATTTTCTCTTTCCTGTACGATGGGTGAAGAATTAACATTACTTACATTACATTAGTCTAGTAACTGTGAGTGCTGACTTTCTTGGTAATTAGCTACGGTGGGCTTTTTGAACGGCTACATACCACTTGACAAGTTTTCTACCGACAATTCTATCACTGCCATAGAGCGATCGCAATTTCTGTCCGTCAGTCGGTCTGTCTGTCGGTCGGTTTGTCTGTCGGTCGGTCTGTCGGTCGGTCGGTCCGGGGCTTGCTAGTTCGGGCACTTCCACATAAGCTAGGACGATGAAACTTGGCAGGCGTATCAGGGATCCCAAAAGATTAGGTTGGAAATAGGCACTTCCCCGATCCGAGCATCGTGGGGGAATAGAGGGAGGAGGAGTCAGGAATCTTGAGGTATTTATAACTTTTTAACGGGTGACTTGATCTTAATGAAACTTGACATTGGAAAGACCTCGAGTCTCAAACGACCCAATTATAATCCGGACCGGATCCGGTGACTTCGGGGGGAGTTGGAGGGAGGAACTGGAAATCTTGGGAAACGCTTAGAGTGGAGGGATTGGGATGAAACTTGGTGGGAAGGTCAAGCACAATTCCTAGATATGTCATTGACATAACCGGGCCGGATTCTAGCACTCTTGAGGAAGTTGAGGGGGGGGGGGCCAGAATTCTGGTTATCCCGCGAGTTCGGTAGTTCCTGATGTATTATGCGATGAAATTTGGCTGGCACATCAGGGACTCGAACAAACCAATTTCGTTTCTATGATCCGACCATCGTGGGGGAGTTAGGGATGGGGAATCCGGAATCTAGTGGCATTAATAAATTTAGAACGGGCGGGGGATCGGATTTGAATGAAACTTGGCAAGTGGAAAGAGGCGTCGTCTCAGATGTCCCATGTCAAGTCCGGACCGGATCCAATACTTGTGGGGGGGTGTAGGGGTTCATCGGAATATTCGTGAAACGCTTAGCGTAGAGGGGTCGAATCGAGAGTGGGCGGGAAGGACAAGCATAAGCCCTAGATACGTTCAGACAGAACCGGATCGTATCGGGGCTCTTTGAGGGGAGTTCGAGGGGTTTTCCCGAAATTCCGGTGGTCGCGTGTTTGGATACTTCCAGATGTGCTAAGGACGATGGAACATGGCAGGCATATTAGTGACCGATCAGATAGACTTACGCTCTAGGAAAACTTCCGTTCCTGGACCCGATCACTTCTGGGAGAGTTAAGGGAAGGGGAATCCGGTAATTACTGAGTTACATAGATTGCGAACAGGTGGTTCGATTCGAGCGAAACTGTATGGGTGTTAAGAACTAATGACCTAGATATGCAAAATATCTCCGAGCCACAGGTGGCAATCGAGATAGGGGGAATTGTAGGGAGGGGGAATTGCAAAGTCCTAACATTTTGTGACAAGCATACAAAAACAAACGAATGGGATGCGAGTTGGACAGTGCCGAGTTTATACGGTCTAGTTTGTTATTTGGCTTCCGGACCGAATCCGGCCACAGCAGGAGGAATTTGAAGCGGAAACCGGAAATTTGCAGATATGGTCCGATTCGACTCAAATGTGAAGGACGAAAAGAGGAGATATCAGAGATGCGAAGTTTAATGAAACTCGGAAAGTAAAGAGATCAAATGCCCTAGATGACAAATTTTATGGTACGGACCAGATCTGAGCACGGTGGGGGGGGGGACAGGAGGTTCCCGAAAAATCGTCAGACTTGATTTAAAATTGATAGCAGGTGAGAGAAGATGCTTAAGATGATATGTTTTGTGTGTCTGAACCAGATTCGGCTGCTGTAGCTAGAGTTTGAGGGAGAGGGGTACCGGAAATAGGACTCCTAGGGATCAAACTAGTGGGATGAAACATTCAACATAGATGATCCAAGGCGATGCCGGAAACGCTCAGACTCGAGTGAAACTAGATATACAATTTCTAGGTCCGATCCTAGGGGGGTCCCATCTAGGCTACTTTTTCACATCATCTACTCGTACAAGTGCCATATGAGTGTAGCTCTTGTTAAGATAAATGTCGCAAACTTTTGTGATGAAAATCATGAGATGAAACTCATGAGAGAAAAAAAGAAGGAAAAAAGACAAAAACACACAAGACATAACACACAGGTTTTTACACTCTTATTAGGGAGAGACGAACGATCATCAGGGAGAGACGGATGTTCTAATGCGAACCAATATTATCAGTTCTTGACTTTACTTACGAGGTAAAATCTTGTACTGCTTCTGGCATCCGGCCTGGTTATATCCACCGTTAGGATAAAAATCTGCATCGCCTATAGGAGCGTACAAGCCAAGGGCTTGCGTAAACCTTCCGTTCTTTCCATTGGAATGGATGACGTCCACGAATTCTGCATCGAGGTTAGTGAGCCGGGACTTAAGGGGTTGCAGTGTAACTCGAGGGAACGCTGGATCAAGTGCTAAAATGAGATAAGACAGCTAAATCTGGGTCAGTCAACAATCTCCTTATGGCACAATACAATATTGCCCGTTATTTAGTGAAAAAAACGAGATTTGATGGGGAACAGTGTACCATGATGCCCACGCTCCACAGTTTTCAATTTGGTTAAATAAAGGAGACGAAACTACTGACATGACGTCTACCGAAATATCGATCTCGCATATGCAGCGGTTTTAACGACTGGATACCGTAGACCAATTTCTATAACAGAAACGAGCAGTCTTTGTTCCACTGGTGAAAAAGAAAAACAGTCGGTAAAACTGACCAACCAATCGATTTCTGTAGATCTATGTATAATTTTAGCAGGCTTTAGGGATTATGGGCAATTTCTTGTGGATTCTCGGCATCTATTTACCTTATTGTCCAAATGGAACTAACTGGTCAGCAATAGCTTTGGGACCGGACGGACAGACTGATCGAATGAAAAATATTAGCCTTCTCATAAGCCGTCTTACCTAGTTCAAGAAAGGTCTCAAAAAGGTTTTAAAGTTTAACTGAAAAGCCAACTTATTTTTGTGTCATTTAGTTGAATACACTGAATTATTAGGATTCTGCAAAGGGATTTTTTTGCTTCCAGTATCTGCTCTAGTTATGACGTTCAGAGTATCTGCGGCTGTCCCCACAGCGAAAATTCTACTATGACGCGGTAAATCTTTATCTAAACACAAACAAGGCTTTTCAGTAGGCAGTGGCGATATTGGTGAAGATTGCGTAGTGCCTGAACAAAAAAAAAGTCATAAATCTTTCCTGTAAGGCATACAACAAATTAGAGTTACCACAAACCACACGGAAATTCCACTGTTTGAAAATCGATTATTCCTGAATAGCGGAAGAACCAAGTAACGCATTTTAAGCGGGTCTTCAAGCCAATTTAAGTGAATAGGTGATGGGTAACTAGATTGTCCTATCCCAGTCCTTTTCGGTTAAACTTTAAAAGAAAGAGCATATATTGAAGATTTTAGCCTATTTCGACGGAAAGAAAAATTTATTAAATATTAAAGGAACGAAGAACAAAGATGTTTTTGAATGAAAAAACATACTTTTGCAATTTCAAGGCGGTCTCTTACCCTTTTTCTGCTTAAACCAACTCAACTATCTATTGGCGCCTGTAACCATTTATTTCATCATACTGCACAACATACTGCACAAGCTTTCCCCTCCTTCATTCTTTCATTGCAGAGTCTCTAATCCGCTTGCTTAACGCCTGTCCCTCGTTTCGCCCAAATTTGCATTGATAGGATTCCTACATTCTCTAACGAAGCAGAAAAAAATCACTTGAGAATAATTCGCAAGGGCACACTTTTGAGTTTTAGACACCATCTTGTAAGCAGTTCATTTTTCAGAATATTTTGAATATCTCATTTTGTTTCGGTTTTGATCGAAATGTGTTGCTATCCAGGACAGGAATGTTTGATGCCTGATGAAATCGCCTTCACGGTAAACCATAACACAGCAGAGGCACCAAGCAGATGCTGAGCAGACGGGATGAAGAACTTCATGTTTGGATACGGACTTTAAAGTTTAACTGAAAAGGAATGTAATAGCAGAATCTAGGTACCCATGACTTATTCACTTAAAGTTTAACTGAAAAGCAAACCTATTTTTGTGTCATTTAGTTGAATACACTGAATTATTTGGATTCTGCAAAGGGATTTTTTTGTTTTCCACTATCTGCTCTAGTTAAGGCGTTCAGAACATCTGCGGCTGTCCCCACAGCGAAAATTCTACTATGACGCGGGAAATTTTTATCTAAACACAAACAAGGCTTTTCAGTGGGCAGTGACGATATTGGTGAAGACTGCTTAGTGCCTGAACAAAAAAAAGTTATAAATCTTTTTTGTAAGGCATACAACAAATTAGAGGTACCACAAATCACACGAAAATTCCACTATTTGAAAATCGATTATTCCTGAATGGCAGAACAACCAAGTAACGCATTTTTAGCGGGTCTTCAAGCCAATTTAACGAAAAAGTGATGGGTAACTAGATTGTTCAATCCCAGTCCATTTCGGTTAAACTTTAAAGAGGCTTGAAGACCCCATGAAAATGCGTCACTTCGTTCTTTAGCTATTCACGAATAAACGATTTTCAAATAGTGGAATTTCCCTGTGATTTGTGGTACCTCCATCTGCTTGTGTCTGTGTTGTATGCTTGACGAAAACAATTTACGAAAAATAAATGTTCAAGCAGTGAGTCACCTTCCTTGAGCTGATCACTGACCACCACAGCTTATGTATCTAGGATAGCTTATGTATCTAGGATGTAGATACATAAGCTGTGCTGACCACTGAAAAGCCGCGTTTGTATTGGGATTCAGTTTTTCTGCGTCGTAGTAGAATTTTGCGGTGTGAGGACGGCCGTAGATGTTCTGAACATCATACTAAGGAAAATAGTAAAAATAAAAAAAATCCCTTAACACAATCCAAAATAATGAAGTGTAGTCAGTCAAATGATTCAGAAATAAGTTGGCTTTTCAGTTAACCTTTAACGAGAAAGAGCACATTCCCAAGCCGTGAGGTCATTTCGACAAAAGGATCTGATCCCTACCACCGGTATTTGATTTTTTGTCATCCTAGCTAAGTAGCAATTCATGAAAACAACGATCTTCCGTGAAAATGTGCTTTGTTCTGCTATTCTGCCGAGAAATTATTTTTTCACCATGTCATCGACTTATGAAAAATGAGGAATTCGTGATAAAACATTTAAACTCAGCATAATTTGTTGATTTCGTGTTTTTCCGGTACCGACGCGGGGCAGGTCAGACTAAACATTCACGCCCGCGTTTAAGAATAATAACCAGATTTACAAAAAAGATTATTAAATAATAACTCTTTTCGAACAGGCGTGTAGTGCATATCCTCCTATGACCCACGGTCAGTTATAACCTTTATTTTAAATGCGGATCATGCAGTCTATATTGTGACTGTGAGGTGGAGTTACAAATAGTTCGTTTTTAGTGGAGTGTTCTTTGGAACAATCCACTATTGCGAGCGCTGTAGCAGCTTTCGGCTTTCGGTTTCCGGTTTTCGGTTTTCACCATATTTTGTGAAGCTCATAACTCGTGAATCAAACTTGGTACACTGGTGGGTATTGGGGTCTAGTTGTGCCTTTTGTGGGTCCGACCCCCCACACCCATTCGGTTCAGGTGCAAATGGGCCCAGATTGCCCAGTGAATAATGTTCATAACTTGACCAGACCTGAAAATAAGACGATGAAATTCCTTTTACTTGTAGATCTTAGGGCTGAGAAATTACTTTCAAAGTTGCTCCTCCCCTACCCACCCCGTTCAAGGGCAACTGGGCCCAGATTGCCCAGGAGTAAAGTTCGGTGCTCGTGACAGGAATCAACAGGTATCAAAGTTCAAACTTGGTACACATGTGGGTATTGGGGTCTAGTTATGCCTTTTGCCACCCCCCCCCCCCCCTTACACACACCCACCCGGTTCAGGAGCAAATGGGCCCAGCTTGCCCATTGAATAATGTTCATAATTGAACCAGACCTGAACACAGGACGATGATATTCCTTGTACTTGTAGATCGTAGGGCTGGGAATTGCTTTCAAAGTTGCACCTCCCCCACCCACCCCGTTCAAGGGCAACTGGGCCCAGATTGCCCAGAATTTAAGTTCGTTGCCCGTGACAGGAATCAACAGGTATCAAGTTGAAACTTGGTAGGCTTGTGAGCATTGGAGTCTCTTTTTGCTTTTTGCGGGCCCCAAACCCTACCCCCACTTGGTTCGGGGTAATTGGGCCCAGACTGCCCATTTTTTTTTTTTTTTTAACTTGATACTCACCCTTCCCGTTCGTTTGCAACGGGGCCCATATTGCCCATGTGTTAAGTTCGTGAACGATGACACTCATCAAATTAAAATCTCGTAGACTGGTACACAGTGAAATTCGTAAGATTCGCATTGCGTTTTTTTGATTTCATGTTTCGCAAAGGGTCTGAGCTGTCAATTAGTCACCGCGTACGGAATTGGGGATGATGAAATGGGATCTGAACCTTTATGAGTTTGGCATTAGTGTGTTTGAACAAGGTGTAATAAATGAAATACATTTCAAGATTGATGAAGTAAAGCCAGTAGTATATTGGAACAAAGCTACGGGGTTTATACGAATCAAACTGGAAAGACAAAGATGGACGATACTGTGACTGGAGAACGAATACGATTTACGCGAAGGGGCTGCGTAGTGAACTAACATGTGTTCTTGCGTAGAAGGTGTCAGATGAGAAGCACTTTGAAATTTATGACTTTGACATTAGGGTGTTCGAGCAAAGTTGTAAACGAAGCGTATTGGAACCAATCTCCAGTGCTTATAGCGAGCATAACTGATTGTATGAGAGAAGGCCTGAGCCGTCTTCGGAGATTCTTTGAGAGCTCAACTGTTGGTTGCACGGACAACTATGCAAGACGAATATGAAACGTTACTGCAAGGGAGAAATTTAAGTCAGTTCACTTCATTCTTTACACTCCACGTCTGAGCGCTTGCGCACTTGTTGAACGAAGTTTGCAGTTACCTTCAAACTCAAAGGTCTCTTGTTTAAAGTTTAACCGAAAAGGGCTAGGATAGGACAATCTAGTTACCCATCACTTATTCACTTAAATTGGCTTGAAGACCCGCTGAAAATGAGTTACTTCGTTGTTCCGCTATTAACGAATAATTGTTTTTCAAATAGTGGAATTTTCGTGTGATTATGCGCTTTTATTTTTGTTGTATGCCTTTCGAGAAAGATTTATCATTTTTTTTTCAGGCACTAAGCAATCTTCACTAATCTCACCACTGCCCACTGAAAAGCCGCATTTGTTTTGAGATTAAAATTTCCCGCGTCATAGTAGAATTTACGCTGTGAGGACGGCCGGAGATATTCTGAGCCTCATAACTAGAGCAGGTAGTGCAAAATCAAATAATCCCTTTGTAGAATCCAAATAATTCAGTGTGTCCAATTAAATGATAGCCTACACAAGTAGGTTGGGTTTTCAGTTGAACTTTAAACACCGTTTTTGGTCACCGGTCACGGTGTCTTTATCCTTCAAACTCTAACCGTCAAACTTTATGATCTACAAGTTCGAAGTTTGCCAGAAACGTTGATGAAATGGAGACCGGGCAAGGGCGTTTGAAAACACACTGCGTAAATCCGAGCGTATATTGAAATGCGAGCGTATTTTACGCATGTATTTGTTTAAGTTCAAGTTCTTTTATTGTTTGAAGAACCTCGTATTTGGGCTTGAAAAGATCCCTAGCAACACGGATGTATTTGAGAAACTGGTCCGTTTTGTATATAAATACGTCCGTATTGGTAGAAATCTTTTCAAGCTCAAATAAGTGCGTAAAATACGCTCGGATTTTACGCAGTGTGTAAACCCACCGTAAGCCAACGACGAAACTTGGATCAAAAACGCAACTAGTACATCCAGTGTCTGCGACATGTGGTGGCTAGACTAATAAGCCACACTGCTGTGGCAAACTTGCAAGACTAATTTTATGGATTTTTCCCGAGTGAAAAAAAGACAGAGAATTATTGAAAAACTATACCAAAAAGCACATGCTCGCATTGTTTCTGAGGTCCTTCGCATTTCCCGAGTGCTGGTCTATGCGTCTTCGAGAAGCTTTGAATATGTGCTATCGTGCACGGTGAAACTGTAGCGAATCCTAGCTAATGTGCATATGTTCCTAGGTATGAGCGGGATTGTTACCCATGTGTCAGTTGCAGAGTTGCTAGGACATCAGAAGACAACTGGTGCATGTTCAAATGGTTTCGTACAATAACTGTGTATGCACCTGCCGTGACATCGAAACTACGGAAAACCTATTTTACGGATCGTACCTATTTTTCTAGGTACGATCTGAAATGTGTCGCATGTGCCAACTCACTGAGCACTCGAAAACTACAGAAAATCGATAGCGCCCAGGAAAAACTACAAACTTGTGGTCCGCATGGTTGTCTGTACGGTTTGCCAAAGTTACGTTTCGAAAAACACTGTGAACTCGAAAACTGCAGAAAACCGCTAGGTTATATGTCTTTGTGTTCGATCTTCGAAATTATTTCCTGCGAAAAGCTCCAAACTTTTGGTCCGGATAGGAACTCGCTGTAGTTGACTAAGTTACGCTCTCCCGAGCGCTCTCCTTTTTGCTTTAGCCTCACGGTTATTGTCAGTTAATCCCAAATCCAATCAAATTGATGTAACACACAATTTTTGAATTTCAAATGCCTGTCACAAATATAATCTTTATCAAGGAAGCAGAGACAAGCAAAAACAGTAGCAAAGAGGACTTGGAAAAAGGTGAAAATCTCCAAAAAAGGTAACAGTCGAGGGGTTACCCACTCTAAGGCACCTGCTGTACACCCTTTCCCGGCACCGGCCGGCACAAGCCGAAATAGGCGGTACCGGCACCGGTGCGACAGTAAATTAGGCGATCCTTCTTTCAAACGCTTCAAAAAATGCTTATTTTGATGTTTTAACACGCGAAAGATCGGTGCCGGCTTGTTTCAGCCGGTGCCGGCACCGACCGGGCATCGCGGCACCGGGCACTTGCTATACACTAAAACTGAGAGTGGGCAACCCCTCGGTAACAGCTACAACCGAAAAGGGAAAAGCAAAAGCCAAAAAAACTTCTATTTCAGAAGTGACGCCGCCTATCAGAAGTTTCTGCCAAAGCAGTTTGCAGGAACACCTTGATTTTGGTCTAGAAAAAAAAAAATAACGGCAAGACTAGGAGTGTAATTTTCGTGCATTTTCTCCCGACGATAACTAGAGGAAATCTTCAGACGGGAGTAAGAGGGAATAACTTAAAAAGAACCGAACAGTTGTTTAAAATTTCTCGGAGAAGTCAGCCATAAGGCGGACTATCCAAATATGTAATAACTCAAGGACCAGTCGTACCAAGATTTTTCCTTTTCAACCAATTTCCCAAAATGCCCTTTTAACAAGTCAGAATAGCCAAGTGGCTAAGATGCTTGGCTACTGACACAGAGGTCCTAGGTTCGATTCCACTTCGGTCCGCCAACATTTTGCTTCAGAACATAAGCTATGGGCGAGGGTTCGATCCCCCTCGGAGCCAGAAACCTTTTTCTTCCCATACCAGACTACAAAAGCCGCTTCAGTAATGAATGACAGGTACCTATTCAGCACGGTACGAAACTATCAGGCGATAGCAACTTTAGACGCACATTGAACCAATACAAAACAACGACCAATCACATATACATGGTTTGTATCGTGACAAGAGGATCATTGGCACTAAATTGGCTCTATCTTTTTTTTCACTCGGGTTAACATGGAAGATCCTAATTGCTCTTGAAGAACACATTTTCCTAAATTTTTTTCAGTTTAATATTCTGCACAGCTTGAGCACAGTATTGACCACGAGTGTGCGTTTGTTTTTCGTTGCGGCGCAGTCAGATCTTATGCATGAACCATAAATCCATAAAAATCGAAAACAGAAGATGGTCCTGAAAAAAGCGGTACGGTTGTGCTTTATTGCGGTGACAGGAGAACAGCATTTGAATTTCAGCGTAATTTCAGTGAGACCATGATTTTCGTGAATCACAGCAAACGATACGAGGAGCTAGTAACTGCTTCTCGTGTAATGGTGCGGTGATAATTCTTGTACAAATCAAATGGGTTCAAACTGTGTCCTACTTTTGTATCAAAATCTGACAGAAGACAACTAGATTGATAATGGGTAGTTTGAGAGTCTGTTGGTAGTTCGGATTTAACTCGTTCTCCGGTTCAGTGTGATATCACATGCTTCTTGGGTTCCAGCGAACCCCCTGGTACCCCTGGCGACCCCCGGTAGCCCCCCCCACAGTCAATAGTCCCTTATCGGACATGTCTAGACGGGCTGATAACATTTTTGAAATAAAAATATATTTTTATGAAAAAAGTATAAGAGGCGAGTGGCCAGCTAGCTACCGTCACGCGTGTACATATAACTCGCGTATCTAGGGGAAATCCTTAAAGGACGCCTTGTACTACATCTTTGTTTCGGCTATAAGATGTTCTGAGATAGTTGACTACTTTAAAACTTAGCTGTGCTTACAGCAAATTAAACAAGTATTCGGCTGATTTTAGCCTTTTTCCCTATTCCCTTCCTTGGGTGACATAGTGTCAAAATTTGCATAACCGGTCTACTGACCAATAAGCTCCTCGGAAACCATGATCGGGAGCTTGATATGTCAGGGAAAGGGAACATACGTGTCAAGCGTGAAAATCAGTGGAAGAGGAGATAGGATACACTTATAAAGTGTAGAATTTCGGAACGAGAATGGATTGAAATACTGCTGAAGTATAATGGATCAGTGTCATGTCTTTGAAGTACTTACAGTCAAAACTGCGATTTTTAATAAGATTTTCTAATATCCTATACATTTTCATTCGAAGGGGGGGGGGGAGGTGGCTGGGGTGTAATCGCCTATACCCTGCTTCTGAGAACGTTGCTTAACTTTGGATAGTTCCATTTTCATTCACGTGCAGTGACATTCTACTCCAAGGCAGCCTAAGTTTCTATTTAAGGGCTTTTCCGAACATCTGAATGGGTATAGGTCTTCGTTTTACCATTTAGTGCAAAGCTGCACTATTAAAAGTTAATCAACCTTCAAAGAAGCATTTCTCTACTGTAGATATACCTTCTGTCCCAAAATTGTAAGATAAGTAACTTATTTAAACTATCCTCTGTTTAAAAAAATAGAAAGTTTTTAGTCTGCTTTGAAGTCGCGCTTGTGTCCCTTGTCATTTATGTGAAACACGGAAAACTAACACAACTGGTCTTTTCCAACTAGTGAGCTTCTAGGAATTGTAATCGGGAACTTGATCGGTCTTAACAAGGGTGGAGCACGACAAATTAAAACAGTTTCGAACTACTAGAGCTGAATTATTGATCAAGAGGTATTTGGGTAACCCAGATAAATTAGTTGTTTTTCTGCTCGGCATTTGATCGTAAAGTAAGATATGGCTTTGATCTCTAAGACTTGGCTCAGAGTTGACAGAATCAAACGATTGATCAGAACGATTGGCTGGTTCAAGAGGTAGCCGGACACGCATTCTGATTCGTATCGCTACGACAACAGAAAATAAAGAAAAACGAGCTTTTTCATTTGAATTGTATTAATATTAATATCTCCTTTGTCCTAGGGCGGCTCAAGTTCTATTTAATAAGAATCCATACTTAATAAATCTGAAATATAAGGCGCCGATTTTGAACAGGGATAGTATTCGATGGACAGACAAAAAACAATACTCATGCACGATTTGAAATGCCACACTAAAATAAAAGAACTACTATTAGTAATCGTAATCAATCAAGATCCAGGCCAACAAACGGAATTGAGATGTAATTCATCCTCATAAAGAAAGAAGTTTCTGATCGTTAAATTTTCGGGTGGTAATAACAAAATGTCTTACCCGTTATCCGACTGATTTTTGTATTGGTCACCCTGAATGCATGAATGGTGGGAGAACTGATGGGTGAGCGAACTGACGGGTGTGCGAACTGACGGGTGTGCGAACTGACGGGTGGGCGAACTGACGGGTGGGTGAACTGACGGGTGGGGGTAGTGACGGCGACCCGATTTTAAGGTGATAAATATAAACTGTCTTACCTGTTATCCGACTGATGGTTGTATTGGCCACCCCTGAGATCGCGAGGGCTTTAGTCCTCTTTCCTGTTACTCCAGCTACATGACTTCCCAGGCTATGACCAATAAGATGAATCTTCTCGAAGCTTGCTTTACCCTTTTCGACAATATGCTTGATTAGCTGTGCAATTTGCGTTGCCACATCCGGTACGTAATGAAGTGCAGTGTTATACATCGGGAAACGAGAACCGTATTTCCACTGTACGTATATTGTATTGTACGGACCCAGGTCCGCAGCAGGATTCGACAAAGCTAAAGAAATTATTCGTCAGCATCTTATTTTGCTCGCCGTTCCTCGATGACTCCTCGGGGAATCGAAGGGAACGGCGAAAATAGAGGGAGTCACTCCACGCGGACTGCGCGTATGGAAAACAACAAGAAGATGGGGAATGCTTCAAAAATGGATTTTGTTCAAACAAAAATGTGCAGTTGACAAAATTAGTCTGGATCCACTTTATTTTTGGTTTTGTGTATTCTGATTTTTTAAATTAATTTTCATTGCACCAAAACCAGCGAAAATTGATTCCCCTCCGAATCTGAAAGGGAGTCCTTTGATGATGTTGATGATAATCGGAGCATTCCCCGTCCTCGGGGAACGGCGAGAATACGCCTATAGACGGTGTAGAGAAATTTGACTTATCGCTAGGCCTTATATTTAAATTTTCTTACATCCAGCGGTGTATTTGTTTTTCAGCATGAAAGATCTGCATGCATATTATCATTTATTATACAGTAGAGATATGCTTATTTGAAAAGTTAAATTTTGACAGTGCAGTTTTGGGCTAAATGGTAGAATGAAGATCATAAATATCTACTCAGGTGTTTTCAGGGTCCCTTGATTAGTTACTTAGGCCAACTGGTAGTCAAACAGCAAGTGCATGAAAATGGCACTGTTCGCAGTCAACAAACGTTCAAATAAGCATACCTCCACTGTACCGGCTGCGAAGAACAGATCAGCGGGGGTGAAATACGAAAAGAGAAGACGAAAACATCACACAACAAGTACCATGAAGGACTCGGAAAGTGAGAAAGACCGTGATGTGCGAGGGAGCTAAGACGGGATACTAAGAACATTTGTTTAGGTTAAAGGACCCCTCCTGCTTTTCACTATTTTCAAACCCCCTGTGGTGACTTACATTTTTTCTGATCTGTCGAACTCCCTCTTACAAATCCTTGTGAATCACTTTATTTCAATTTTTCGCTTTTCAGCGCTAGCCAAGATTTGTCTAGGTTGCTAGACAATAATTTTGTTTTTGTCTTGAGACGTGAGCGAGCAGGCGCTGCCAAACATAGAACGTGTCCGAAAGCTCCGAAACGAACGAAAATGCTGAATTAATTCAGGATTTTATGCAGCATTTTGCTTTCGGAAACAAATTTTCGCTCGGGTAATGCAGCATTAATTCAGCATAAATTCATCGAAAAATCCAGCAAAGATACTAAATTTTAGGGTGAATTTTCAAGAAGAAACTGGGGAGCACGGCAATTCTCCTATTATCTTCCTAGTATATTTTTCTTTTTAGAACAAATTGCCACACAAAACTCTCGTAATGCCATCTAGGTCGAATTCCCGTCTGAGCGGCGACATACATTACGGAGCATACTTTGCGAAAAACTTTACGAAGTCTGAGTCGTCCTTTATACAGCTAATTCTTATTTTCTTGCTCTTCTTCCTAACTCAAATTTTGGTAATCTAGTAAGATTACCAAAATAACACTTACCAATACTTTGATAAGTGTCAGAGAAGAAATAAAGGTAACAGCTTTCGGACAAAAAGAAAAAAATATGTCGCATTAAATGGAGAATTTACAGAACGAAAAAGCTTTCGGACACGTTCCTAATTTCGTCACTGCGGAGGACGCTTGCCAGGAAGTCGCCATGATTCGCTATAATTTCTCAGCATGTAACCACGGCGCACATTTGTTTTAAATAAATTTTATATATTAAATTTACCGCGAGAAAAACCAAGGACTTCTGCGCGATGCTCCACCAGAGTTGGCAAGCGCTAACAAGAGAATCCCGAATCTGACTATATTCGAATATGAGTATTTCTGGAAACATTTCTTCTGGACCATTTTGTCAGAAACAAGCTATTTCTGGTAAGAGCTGTGCTTTAAGGCCGAAAGTTATAAAGGCAAGACCCGAAGCTTCAATCGTAAAATCTTGTGTCTAGTTTTGTACCAAGGTGGCAGGACAATGAGAAATTTGGCGAATCGCTAACAACAAGAAAAGAGGGAGTGAAGATTTGCAAAGGATTTCTTGTAAATCTCACTTTCTGAATTCAATCTGCTGAAATTATTCTCTCGAAAACTTATTCGTTTGTAACTTCTTTTAGCGTTGCTGAGAAATTTGACTTACTGTTGACCCATACTTAAAATGTGTATTTTCTCTGAATTCTCACTACCGAACGAATGAGGTCCATGATGGGTCTGTTATGCTCCGATTATTCTTGGTTTTCAGATTGGATGGTGAATTAAATGAACGAAATGCATTTGTTTGTGTATCTTCTATTTGCACCCACAAGGGAGAACACAACAAAGACGAAAACAAAACGAGAAACGAAACAAAGGGGAGATGGGATATTTTTTTTTTGTGAGGGCCTTAAATTTTAAATAAGTCCGGACGCTTGTGTTCTGAAATAACATGTCTATTTTTGTATCAAGGCAGAAATAGAAGGACAAATCAATGACAAGATCAACGGAGGAAGCGAAAATCTGTAAAGGAGTTTTGCGAAATGTCTGAATCTAGGCATGATCTAGGCCTTTCTTCACATTTTTAGAATATCTATTAGTTTTAAAGAGAGTTTAGACAAATACACCTGGTTGACTATATTGCTTGAAACCTGTCCCATTTAGGTAAAGTGTAAAGTTCCTCTGAGCTTCAACTAGAGAAGACCAAGACTTGTTGCGCCATGGGCTTTTTCCGCCCCAAGATAAAGCAATCCACTTTGACGGCAGCAGGTTTACAGTCTTTATTAGATATAATCCTGATGATGATCATTGATCATTATCCGACCGACCAAGATCTAATTCCGAGATCGAATACCAACGTTGATGACTGATCATCAGTCATGAAACTTCTGAAGTTCCTGCCAAGTCTTACGAGTTTTAAAATCATTTTTTTTTTAAACCCGAAGAGCAGCTTTTCTACTTTCGTTCTCTCATTTCTCCTTTTCTAGTTTCATTTTTTACCTTTTTGGCTACTAGTCCTCCATTCGATACGATTTGCGTCCTTAATTTTTTATTGAACATTTCTAACGTCACCTATAAACGTCAACTATGAGTGTTCTATTTTATTTTAAAATGTAGCTGACTTATCCGTTTTGCTTTGTCAAACCCTGTTTTATAGTTGGTAGAAGCTTCTTGAAATCTATTGCAGGTTCGTTTCTTCTAGTCCAGGAACAGCCTGAAAAGGACCCTTGCCAAGACGGGCCGAAATATCGCGCTGCCTTGTAAGTAACTATTTGTTTTCAGCCACTGTTTTGAACATTTTATTTATTTGTTTCAAAATATAGCCAACTGACTGGGGCTGCTACATCATATCCAAAAAATAAAAGAGACAAAAATATGCTGAAGGCATGAAGCCTCCAAAAAACAAAGTAGCCTACACAAAACTACCCAAAACTCAATCAGGATGGGTCGAACCCACAGTAAATATCTTTACCCCATGTTTGCCACAGAGGCAGAGACAGGCGCATTTGCGGTCCACACAGGATCATCAGCA
The DNA here is from genome assembly GCA_023053555.1 of Branchinecta lindahli. Taxonomy (NCBI): domain Eukaryota; kingdom Metazoa; phylum Arthropoda; class Branchiopoda; order Anostraca; family Branchinectidae; genus Branchinecta; species Branchinecta lindahli. The sequence continues at coordinate 24,159,371 of JAKZAO010000006.1, forward strand.
AATGGTTGCTCGACGCCAGAATTCGTGACTGGAGAGAAAGAACGGAGGAACGACGGAAATGATGGAAAGATATCGAGACTAGCTGTGTCCTGTTATTTTTTTTTAGAATTTAATTTCAACTGGTTTTGGTGCCAGGATTTATTTTTATTTTTCGAAAAACCGTCCGGTTCAGCCCCACCGGTGGGGTTGGTTTGGACGGGTGGTGTTTTGAACCGGAGGTATTAGAATGAGCCCTGAATGTGACCGTATAAGCGGTACCACTGAGCTAATCAGGTTTTCTCTTGGAGAAGAGTTGCACTATCCAAACATACCACTTAACCAAAAAACTTTCGAAAGTTCGAACTCAAAAGAAAGTGTTGTTTTTCCATCGGAAGCAATCAATTCAGGAAGCTTGATTACAACACCTTTATCCTGCTTTTACAACTCCGGAAAATGGTAAATATTTTGATTCGGACTGACCGGGGTTGAATCGGACCTCTAGAATAACGTCCGGTTCAACCCCCCAGAACGTTTCCGGTTCGACTCCGCAGAGACCATTTCTAAACCACGCAGAGACCATTTCGACTCCGCAGAGACCATTTCTAGGCAGGGAGGTGTACTATCCCCTCTCCTTTATAACTTATATGTGGATGAATTAAACAGTGCGCTTGCTGATGCGGGGGTAGGTTGTTTTATCCAGGGTAGTTGCTTCAGCAACATTAGTTATGCGGATGATTTGGTGGTGATGGCTACTACCATTCATGCTTTAAACGAGTTGATGAAACTTTGTGATGTTTTTGTTTCGGCATATGACGTGGTATTCAACACGAAAAAAAACCTTTGCATGGCATTCGTCCCACGTGGCCTGAAGCTGGTTCATCTCCCACCGGTTCTACTGTCTGGCCAGACACTGAAATTCGTCGATACTTTTAAGTATCTTGGATTTATTTTTACGCCATCTTTGAATGATGATCACCATGTTGATGCTTTAGCAAGGTCACTGAGCGCTAGAGCGAATATTCTTATTCGTAGGTTTGGGTCATGCAATGCGTCTGTGAAGACGTTCCTTTTCAAAACGTACTGTTCCCAACTATATTGTTACTCTCTTGTGACTAACCAATCTTACAAGCGCGAAAGGACCTTTCGCGTCCTGTATAACAACTCTTTCCGGTGATTACATGGGTTTAGATGGAACTGTAGTGCTTCGGGTATGTTTGTTGGTGAAGGAGTTCCTTCTCTCCCTGAAATCCGTCGTTCCTCCGTTCTTTCGCTTCAGTCTCGAATACTGGCGTCGAGCAATCCTCTGCTAATGATCCTGTGCGGACCGCAAATGCGCCTGTCTCTGCCTCTGTGGCAATCATGGGGTAAAGAAATTTACTGTGGGTTCGACCCATCCTGATTGAGTTTCGTGTGAGCTCGACTCACACGATCGTGTAGGCTACTTTTTTGTTGGAGGCTTCATGCCTTCAGCATACTTTTTCTTTTTTTTTTTTTTTTTTAGTGTATATAAATTGAGTTGTTATGTAGCAGCCCCAGAGGCTATATTTTGAAAAAAAAAAAAAAAAAAAAAAAAAACTGAACACCAAGAAAAACGGAAAGTAGTAGGAACCCCGCAATAGGATAGTAAGATGCAGAAATGAACCTACATTGACTAAATTATCCCATACTCGCAAAAAAACATCTAACTTCTTCTCTACCTGAAAATTAAATCGGAAGTCTGAATCCGTCCGAATTCACAACTGAGAGTTCCAGTTTCGTACTATCAGTCAGAACACTGTTACTAGCATCAGTTTATTATTTCACGATTTTATGACTTTGGGTCTGTCCACACTTGATATTGTCCGGTTCAACCCGCGTACGGTTCAACCCCAACCTCCCCCATCTACTTTTCTGTATCTAAAAAACGTGTAATCTGATAAATAGTTGCTTAGGCAAACAGTAACAACAAACATTAAGACATGAGGTGCGAGCACGTAATAGTTAGAATGGACAGAGGAAAACAAAAGCTTTGAACTTATTTAATGCACATTTTGCATGTATAGTAGAGGGAACATCGGTCAAAACAAAAACGTCAGACACTCAGCATTTAAGCACTTACCTACCTCCTTCTTCTACTAAGTATATGTTGTAATGCCCTGTTACTTTAGTCGAACTTCTGATTTTGGTGCAACAACTGAAGATACGGTAATTCAGAGGGAACTGATCGATCGTCTATAAATTTGATTAAAAAAATAATTCCCGAAATCGTGGATGTGCTAGTACACTTGATCAATGCTTGTTTTGAAAACTGTATTTTCCCGTCTTGTCTAAAGACTGCAAGAGTTATTGAGATACACAAAGGTGGTGACACAAAAAATCCATCAAATTACAGGACTATTTGTGTCTTATCTAGCTTTTCAAAAATTCTTCAATGCTTCTTCCACGGTGTATTTACAATACGGTTGTTGGAATTTTCGATAATAATTAATTTTTGTACGCAGTCTCAGTATGGATTTAGAAAGGATCACTCGACGGATCATGGAATATTATGTCTAATCTAGTATATTCATGATGTGTTAGACGGGCGAAACTGGCAACTATAGATACAGATATAAAAAAAAGCTTTCGACACAGTTTCCCACACAATTCTGTCTTCCAAACTGGAAAATTGTGGTCTAAGAGGACCAATTGTGAATTGACCAGTTGTGAAATAGAGGGTAAAAACTCTAATTTAAACAACTTTTATTTTTTCTAATAAATTTTAATTCACATCCACAATCTCTTTTAAGTGCTTGCCGTACATATAACGATGATTACACGCAAAGAACCGGAATTTTGCAAATAGTTCGCAATCTATTCGAAAAAGGACACCGACATTTAAAAAAGTTCACTGTGTCTAAAGAGATTTCTTACCGTCTACTGTGAGGTTCCAGTAATAGCTGTATGGTGACCAGTTGCCCCAGCCATGGATGATTATCTTTGTTTCGTAGTTCGGATTGAAGTATGAAGGTAGATCGTCACCAATGTATTTGCGGTCATATTCAGTTCTACAAATATACACAGATGTTTCTAGTAGCTGTCGAATTTAGCAGCTTACGATGCCTAAGCCGCTGTTGCTGTACCTTTGAAGTTCGTACGCAAACATCGTTAATCCCAAATTAAATCTTCGATTTTTGCTTCACCCAAATCGCCCGTCTGATGAGGGTCGCCGCAAGGAACGCAGGTAGGTAGGTAAGGCGAGACACAATTTCAGGTATCAGACATTCCTATCCTTAATAGCAAGCAGTTTCGATCTAGACAGAATACAATACAAAATTGAAAGAAGACATCCGAAACTTTATCGAGCATTAACTCCAACAAGTTAACTCCACAATTGTGCCATTGCTAATTGTTCATAGATGATTCTTACTGCTTATGGTGATAATTTAGGAATCCCCACAACATTTAACCGTCTAAATGAATGACAAGCGATCAGCAAGGGGTTCAAGTATGTTCAATTAACTACTGAAGGAAGTGAAAGTACTCGCCATGTTTTCATAGTATTGAAAAATTAAAAATTACAGGTGTCAGGAAATAGAGATGAAATTCGAAAAGGAGTAGACTCGATGGCAAAGACCACGCTGAACCAGTGCTTCTTCTTTCTTTATCAAGAAATATTTATATTTGCCGTCGTCTTCAGGCCTATAAATTTACAGCAGATTTTTCTCTTAGCTTCCGGTTTCAGCCGCTTACGATTTATATACTGTCGCTTTGTCATCAGATACTGTCATCACACATAAGCTATTGCTCTCCTTTAAAACTGACATGAAATTTTGTTATATTTTATAGGTAGGCTAATCAGAATTCTTTTGCCTCTTCAAAACCCCAACTGTACAGTCGTTCGCTCCCTAAATTTTGCCACACGGGTCGGATAAAAAAGTAAAAAAAACACATAGATCAGAGGTTAAAGCCTAAAAAAAACTATTACTTTTGTGGGTTTCGGGGGGGGGGTCGACCCCCCTACTCCCCCCTGGATACGGCCTTGGCTCCTCGGGAGCGATAAGCAGGATAGATGTTCCTTCAGCCCAGTCTGACTACGAATCATATTTGACAAAGCAAAACGGATAAGTCGAAGATCTCGAAGAAATTCACAAAATCAAATATTTAAGCAAGGATCTTGAAGTGTTTTTCTACAAGTTCATTTTCCAGCTTGAGCGGCTTGAGTCTGAAGAGAACCTTTGACAAGAAGGGCCGAAATAGAGCTCCAATAAAATGTAGGTGACTTATCCGCTTTGCTTTGTCAAATATGATAGCCGAGAGCCTGGTCCGCCTCATAAAGTGCCCGGAATCGTTTTTGTAAGTCAGTCAGTTCTTCACGGTAGAAACAAGAGCTGAAAGCTCATATGGCACTTGCGAGAATAAGGAAAGTGTTGGCGGTAGTTGTTTGTTTGGGAGTTATGTACCGAGTCGAATATAATTTTATTATACACTATAATAAATAAAACAAAAACTACAAAAAGCGTTTCTACCATCTCACCATAACTGGCGATTTATCGGGTCCGATCCGACTTTGACAATGAACATCCAAGACACTTGTTCTTGGTACCTGTAAAGTTTAATGCACGCCGGTTTATCCGTTCCAAAGTTATGAATGCTACTAATTTCCGGACTCTCCATCCCGCCATACCCCTTCGACCTTTGATGGCACTAGCTCTCTCGGAATGTTGACAAACTGAACATCTGAGACACTTGTTCTTGACACTTGTCAAGTTTCACGCATGTCCGATTACCGGTTCCAAAGTTATTCATGTTACTAGTTTCCGGATTCCGCATCCCTCCACTCCCATCACAGTGGCTGAATCGCGGAAATGATCCAGGGTTGCCACCGGTAGTACAATTGTGCCCACAATAGAACTTTATTTTTACTTTGGCAGCAGATTTTAAGGAAAAGGTAGTTGTCAGGTTTTATTTCCAAGGTGAGTATGACCCAGCAACACGTCCTGAGTACTTTTCTTGTTTGGTATTACTTTTTTCCTTTTGCCCAGTGAATTTATTTTAGTAAAGCGGCAACCCTGAAATGATCATATCCAAGTCAATCTGGTGGGGTCCCTGATACGCCTGTCAATTTTCCTCGTCCTAGCTTATGTGGAAGCATTTCACGAGATTTCCGGTTCCCCCTCCAGCCCCCCCTCCACCAGTTATCGGATCCGGTCCTGATTTGAAACTGAACATCAGAAACACCTGTCCTTACAACTTGTCAAGTTCCATGCATGTCCGATTACCCGTTCCAGAGTTATGTATATTAGTAGCTTCCCGACTCCGCATCCCTCTGCTCCCCCATGATGGCCGAATCGTCGAAGTGATTATTGCTAAGCTAATTTGGTCGGGTCCCTGATACGCCTGCCAAGTTCCATCGTCCTACCTTATGTGGATGTGACAACAGTAGCAAAACCCGGATAGACCGACAGACATTACGATCGCTATATGGCACTTGAAAGCTCAAGTGTCATAAAAGACGGCAACTAGAGGAAATCTTCAAACGGGAGTAACTTACAAAGTAACGACCATCTCTTTTTTTATTCCTCGGAGAAGTCAAGTATAAGTCGAATTGGCGAAAGACGCGTAATTCAAGGACTAATTATACCAAAAGATTCTTTAAAACAAGTAAATTTCACGCAACTGCAATTCAAATAATCTCTATTAGAGCCGGTCTTATTTTAATCCTTAAACTGTACCTGTTCCCGCAGTCGGCCGAATCACAAATACGATTAGCCTAGTGGTCTAGGACACGGTCGGGTCCCTGATAAACCTGCCAAGTTTCATCATCCTAGCTCCCCCTAATCTATATCAACTCCTACTACGCTTCAACAACATGTACCAACTCCTTCGACGTTCGATTAGATTTAAGCAAGAATGACGCAACCATGCATAGAGTTATTACTTGTGTGAAGAAGGGGTAGGATTTGACAAGAACTAGAAAAAGCGTTTCAAGAGATTGTGCGGATTCCCGGTAGGATCGGGAAACTGATTATTTCCAGGATGGTTTGGTCGGGTCCCTGATACGCCTGCCAAGTTTCATCCTCCTAGCGCCCCCTAATCTACATCAACCCCTACCAACATTTAACTACATATCCCAACCCCTTCGACCATCTTATTAGACAAGCTCTTTCCGAACACCCAAAAGATCTGAGCAAACAATATGACACATACATGCATAGAGCTTTACTAGTGGGGTAGGGTTTTCACACAAACTAGGAAAAGCGTTTCAAGAGATTTCCGGTGTCCACCTCCAGCTCCCCCCCAATTATCGGATCCGGTCCGAATTTGACAGTGAACATCCAAGAAACTTGTTCTTGATACCTGTCAAGTTTAATGCACGCCCGATTATCCGTTCCAAAGTTATGGATGTTGCTAATTTCCGGATTCCCTATCCCGCCACTCCCCCACTGATGGTGGGATCGGGAAAGTGATTATTTTCAATTTAATCCGGTTGGGTCCCTGATACGCGTGCCAAGTTTTATCGTCCTAGGTCATTTGGAAGTGCCCAAACTAGCAAAATGCGGACAGACCGACAGACCGACAGACAGACAGACATTACGATCTCTATATGGCACTTGAGTAAGCTCAAGTGCCATAAAAACAAGAGCTGTAAGCTCATATGGCACTTGCAAGCATACGTAGTAGCTAAGGGGGCTAACACTCAAAATGCCCACGATCACAATGCCCACGACTCAAAATGCCCACTGAAAATGTCAAAATTCAAAATGCCCATGGCTCAAAATGCCAACAACTCAAATTGCCCATGGCTCAGAATGCCCACGGTCAAAAATGCCCACGACTCAAAATTTGTTTCAAGACATATTTTGATCGTCGGCATTTTGAACCGTGGGCATTTTGATTTTGGGCATTCTGAGGGTGGGCATTATGAGAGTGGCCAAAAAGATCGTGGTGATTTTGGGAACCACCCGCTAAGGGTGAGGCACAGCTGATTATGGGCTTTTCGCATCGATGAAAATATATGGTTAGAAAAAAAAAACATGCCGTGAACTTAGCGGTTACAATGCGGACTTTAAAAGGGTAAACTTTTCATCAGCCCAAGCTGACTGCGAATCACATTCTGGGGCTAAGATGCGCACTTTAAGGGGGCTAGAACTGTCTTTGTAAGCAAAATACTTAGGGGGACAGATGATCATGGGCCCTTTGAGATTATGAAAGTGTATCGTTAGATCGAAACACGTTCTCTTGTCAATTATAAGTTTCCTTCGTATCCGACCAACCGTTAAAAAGTCACTTTAAGGGAAGGTCGGATCTGGAAACAGTGGAAAGTGACAATTTCTAACCGAACCTTGTCAAGTCTCTAATGTTCAAACCAAGTTTTATACCCGAATCCGGTCCGCTTCTGTCACTGATGTATCTAAGGCTTGTGCTTGTTCTTCCCACCAAGTTTCATCCCGATCACTCCACTCTAAGCTTGTCACAAGATTTCCTATTCTTACCTCCACCCATCCCCCCACATTCATAGGATCCAGTCCGGACCTGAAATGGGACATTTGAGACACGAAATCTTTCCAAATATCAAGTTTTATTAAGATCAGATCACCCGTTCGAGATGGGACATCTGAGACAGTTCAAAAATTATCCATATCTCAAGATTCTGGATTCCCCCTCCCTCCGCTTCCCCCAAACAATGGTCGGATCGGGAAAATGACTATTTCCAGTTTAGTTTGGTCGGATCCTGGCATGCCTGCCAAGTTTCATTGTCCTAGCGCATCTGCAAGTACTACTAACTCGTGATCACCAGACTGGCCGACCGACCGACGGAAAAGTGATCGGTATAGGACACTTAGCCGAAAGGCAAGTGCGTGAAAAACTGAGATTCGCCTTTGCTTCATTCCTTACAGATAGTAAACATCTGGATCGATTGAATTGTTAAAATTTTATCACCGCCTAGCACTTCCCCACCTCCTTTCTTTTAGTATACTCCATCTAGTATACCCCACCTTTGTGATTATTGATTTAAAGTTTGTCTGTTGAGTTGTGCTTATTTTAGTAACTGTTTTTTTCTATCTTTTTTTTTTGTAACTCCATATTTAGGGCGTCTCGCACTACTTCTGTGGAGATGGTTTATAAACAATTTCAGTTGATTTTAGTTTTATTGTAGATATAAATGGACGGGTGAAAAAACTAATTTTTCTTTTCTTTCGTTGGCTATTCGTAGTTTTTACGACCCTGGTCTATATTAAAAGGCAAACATAATGCATAAATCTGGTAAGCACTTACAATGACTTACAGAAGTAAAAATACACATCTTGGGTAGGATGGATTGGAGGTCGGAAGGACCCGTCGTCCAGAAGACCATATAGCGGGGCGAAGATTGGCATGGTCACTCGTACAGAGCTCACGAGATCTGATGGACTTATTTCACCACTAAGAAGAAGAGCTGAAAGCAAAGAAACAATGATAGTAATAGCGATGTTTGGAAAAAGCGCAATTCATGCATCAGACGCCTCAGACGTCTAAGAATTCGGGCTAAAAAAAAATCAGAGTTTTCATAGAGTTTTTATAAAAAAAATAAGTCGCTTATATTATTAATGTTTGTTGATGTTAAGATACCGGGGAAAGAATATCAGTCACCACCCTATCAACATACAGTGAAAGAAGCTCTTGGAACTGTCCTAACCTGTTTTCAGTTGTATCATGCCCAGAAAGATACAACAATAATACCAGTACACTGTGCAGTACCACGATAACAGTCCTATCCTACCCAGTGCCAAAATTTTCTGGTATTACCCTGATATTAAAAGAAAAAAGTTCCTACTGTGCGATAAAAAGTGATAACGCACAGCCAGCCGTGCGGTAGAAAGTGATAAAGCACAGCCAGCCATGCGATTGGTCCGTTCATCAAGTTCATCGAGCATTTTCCCTCAAGTACTGAAAAATAGAGCCTGATCTCCAAAAAATTAATAAAAGACATCACTTTCAGGAGGAAAAACAAAAAAAAACTAAAATATAATACATTAAACAAAAATGTTGGAAAACGTCGTAGAAAAGTCTTTAAAAACTGAAAAAAAAAATGTTGCTTTCCTTATAGCCAGTCAACCTGGGTTATAACTTGTTACAGTCACATTCCCACTGGAAATGGAACTTGTCAACTGAAACAACATTACTTCGAACTTACTCTAACTTGTTTTCCTCTAGTCTCCAAAAGGCAGCTATTGAGCAAATCCAAAAGTTTCTGATAAACATTTCATCATAATAAAGACTCCAGTGTTGCCACTTTTTCTGATGGAACCTGTGACTTTTGGCCAGAATAAAACAATGATATTTTGGCAACTACGAAATTATGTCTTTTTCACAAACTATTAACAAGAAATCTCGCTATATCATCTTCACAATTATGCGCCTCAACTTTTATACTTCATTTTTGCATTTATTGCTAAGGAGCCAGTCGCAGAGTTCTTGCTCACTCTGTCGAAGAAACGAAAATGGATGATACATTGCAGAATTCTGCAACCAGTGGCAACACCGGTTTGAGCTTTATCAATTCTATCTCCCTAAGAATCCGCCGCTAGATGGCATCTACTTCGCCACAAATGAAATAGATGGTGTTGAGTCTTTTTTGACATTTCAACAGTAAGTTAGGATTGCAATTTCACTAATCAGAAATCCAGAAAAAGACGCTGCTCAACCAGCCCTTCAGCGACAACCTTGTGAAGGTAAAAGATAGTTGATAATGACAAACGGATATATATATTTTCTGAAACAACATCCTACTATCCCTTGCTATTTGCGTTACTAGCTACTAGCAACGTTAGCATTAATTTTTAAGAAAAGATTGAAATAAAACAGTTGCTTTATTACCGAATTTCCGCCAGGAGGTATCATGGGGCTGCATAGTGTACTAGTGTTATAATCATTATCGCCCTTGCTTTTCTTCGGGCGATAGCGGAAAATTTGGCCCTTGGGCAGCATGATAGGCAGATATCACCGTCGCTGGCGCTCGGGCGATATCAGCCTATCATGCTACCCGTGGGCCAAATTTTTCTGCTATCACCCTCAGCAAGGGCAATAATATATAGTAACACCGATCGCAATAAGTAAAAGAAAGCTTCACCCTCCAGGTCCTTCTTCCGATCCTACCCTTTTAAGTGTTGTTTCGAAAAAAAATTCTGTCGTGTCACGAAAACATCACATTACAATGGTCATAACGGATACATTTCATAACACAAGGATGCGCAACCATAAGTTGCTTGTTCTTCAAACTTCTGAAATAGATGATGATGATGATGAAATTTATTAACGAATTAAACAAGAAAAGGAAAATAGCGCAGTAAAAAAAGTAAAGGAAAAATTACGCTGTAAAAGCATAGGATAAAACAAACCAATCAAACGCAGGAAAGAGGGACTACTCGGGTCTAAAAACACTTGTTCCTAGATGGAAAGTGGAAAAATGGTCGAAGGCAGAAACATGGAGTTCCTCTTGGGCTATGGAGGATAGCTTTGCACAAGGGACACATGGTGAAATGCTTGCAGTTATGCGGGAATTCCTGTAACACCGTGGAAGGTATAACAGAAATTTACAATATTTGAAATACAAAGTCCTAATGCGTTTTAAATCTTTTAAGAATACCAAAAATTCCGGAAAGATTGCGAACAGAGGGAGAACAACTGCTATTATACAAGTTACCAAGGGCTATTCTGTTATACTGCTAGGAACTATTTTTTCGTATCCAACACGAATAGAGTCGTTAACAGCCGAAATAGTGTTTTCGCAGATTTTTTTTTTCTATGAATGAATGAATGAATGAATTTTATTTCCCGCTAATTAAAGGCAAAAGCACAAAAGCGGAGTATAGGAAAAGAGAGAAAGCAAAATCACAAAAAATTTCACAACATCAAAAGAAAGAAAAAACACTTCAACACAGGCACTCAGACATTTAACTCGTAACAACTCGACTGTTTACACCCATATTTACAAACAAAAGCACAACTAGTAACGTATAGCCTAAGTGAGACTATTGTCAGACCTTAAACTTTGTCGGAACTTTTCAATTCTGTCTTTAACAGCACAGAAAGGCTCTGGGACATTATACTTCTTGCTCACATAAGTGTTCCGTGTCCACGGAGGTAAACCTAGCAGAAACTTGCAAAAACGGTAAAAGCAAGAACGAATTTTACGCTTATTTAGATCTGATAGCAGGCGCCAAAATGGAGAAAGAGCGAGTATGTGCGGCATGACCAGACTTGCGAATAGCCGAGCTCGAATATGCCGATTGTAACATGCTTTAGATGATAATATCATGCCATATGCCTTACGAGTTTTGCTCGCAAAATCCTCTACTAATAGAGAACGAGTTGTTCTGATACTATCACCAATAGGGAGGCCTAGGTATACTAGACTAGAAGAAGGCTGGATGGTCTGATCACCAAGCTTTACAGGAGGAGCAGGATCACCACTTTTGCGGTTGAAAATAACAACCTCTGTTTTTGCCTCATTAAATGAAAGGCCGATCTTATTGTACGACTCGCTTAGGGACAGGAAGTTTGACTCTGTTGCACTAATAGAACGGCTCAGATTCAAAATGTCGTCAGCGTAGTTTAACAACGAAATATCTAATCCTAAATACACAAAACTGGGCTTTGTCACATTCTGAGCTTCACTAACGCTATTATTGTAGAGAGGAGGCGAAGATAGAGCTCCTTGACGTATTCCCTTTCTAACGGGAATTACTACTGATGAAATTTTCACAGCATTTGGCAGAAGGATCTTCACTTTGACTTTAAGCTTACTGTACAGATCACGAAAAGGAATCAAAATAGACCGGTCAAGACCGCGGTTAGACGCACTTAGAAGCAGCTGGCCGTGTATACCGGAATCGAAAGCTCGTGTTACGTCGAGCGCTGAAATGATAACGTACTCACCGGTTCGGTCACATTCTAGAAGTACATTACAAATAAGGTGGTGTGCGTGCTCTCTGCTACTTCCCTTTTTGAAGCCAAATTGGTTATCGCGAGTATAACATGAGTATAACTATGATCACACCATTAGGAATCTTTCGAACTTTTGAGTTTAAGATACTGACATTTACAAGGGTTAACAGAAAGAACGATGGCGTATAGATTCATATCACGTCTCACGTGTGAGATTTGAATTTCGAAGAAAGGATGATAAATATTATGTGTTTCGTCGTGGAATGTCAAGTTTACTTCTTGACGGCAAAAATCCGACCTTGTTCTAAACATGTGTCGGAATGAGTGTACGGTTGACCAGTATACCACTTTAAGTTACAATTTCCAATTTTCTTGAGGAAAATCATGATGAGCTACGCTCACCTTTTTTGAAAGCATGATCAGAAGTAGTTCCAGTTTTAGTTCCAGTATTGTAACACACGAGAGTTTGCCCGGTATCTGAAAAGTCTGTTAGCCCATCGCGGCCGTTCTCAGCATTGGCTTTGAGAGACACGTACAAACTTGCATAGCAAGTATTTGTGACCAATGAGCTCCCGGAAGCAGTAAGTGGGAGCTTGATCCACATCTAAAATAATCAAAAAGGAAAATACAAACGTCAGCGTCTAGGCGTTAGGGTGGCATTAGCGTTAGGAGTGATAAAAATAACATACGAAGTTAATGTCTCTGAAATGAAAACGGATGAAACTATTTTGGACGTCGAGTGAGTCAGCAAAGCTACGCACGCATACAGTTCAATAAGATTTATATCGAAGATTTATAAATATGCATGCGAAGTTTGCGTTTTCATGGGGGGACCTGCGTGTGATATTTTGACATTTTAGTAAGTATGTTGTTATTGACAAAGAATTTTAGTTCCTTTGAATAATGGTTTGGACTTATTCTGAAGTAAAACTTCAGATTTACGATGAGCTGTGTGTTTCGGGGCGGGGGTACGATAAACACAACTTTTTGATAAATTTTGTTATTGACCGGAGGTGCAGAAAGTATTCTTAAAAAAACTTACTTGTTGCATGTATGAAGTTCAGTACAATCGACAATGCAAAACCAAACAATCGGTCCCATCTGCGTAGTCCCTTAACAAAATCCTCGGTTTCGCCCATTCCCCAGAAACCGGTCAATTCAATTTCCGTTAGGGCCGTAGCCATCTTGAAGCCGCACTTCACATACCAAATGACGACGCGTTTTGCAGTTCCACAACTCTTGCGTCAAACACACAGTTTTTACACCAGCCCTATCGCACGAAATCACAAACAGCGCTGATTGAATAGTTGCGTTTTTGATCTGAATTCTCAGTTCTCGCTTCTGAATTCTCGATTCTCGCACAAATTACCGTTTTTGCTCTTCTCGCTTCTCCATTCTCTCTTATGACAAAAAGACTAGTCGAGTTTTTTGCCAAAAGAGATCGAAGGCCTCTCGGCCTCTCTCCCAAGCCCTTCATCCTTTCTGCTAATTTGGCCGTTTTCTGGTAGGGAGGAGTCTGGCGCCGTTCTCCTAAGCAGATTGGTCAACTCACTTAGGAGTTGCCAATCTCCTTTCTCCCCAGGCCTGAGCAGAAAGGAGAAAGGCCTTGGTCCAAAAATGGTCAAAAGAGCAGTGAGGAGTAAGCACTTGACTTGGTGCCAAAAACGGGCAAACGAACCAAGGGATTGGTAGGTTCAAAGCAAAATAACGCTAGGGAGTAGCGCCAAAACTTGGAAAAAGTGACACAAGCTTGAACAGCAGCGATACTAGCGTCACTAGCGATAGTGAACGTCCCTACTGAAACTCAATCAGCCGTGCACCAGCACTGGCTCCAATAACTTCGTATTCTGAACATGCAAAAAAAAAGATAAAATTTCCACTGTTTCCTCGATGTGTGCAGACCACATCTTATCTTTACTACAGATTTCTAAACCCACAAGTTTGTATCGCTTTAAATGCCGCAAGCGTATTGGGCAGCGCTATGAGTATGGCTCGTTTGCGAAGCATGGGAAGGATAGGTCTTGGCACTACTCCCTAGTGTTATTTTGCTTTGAGTAGGTAGGTGGAAAAAAACGCGACTAATTATTTGGCAGCTCGTCTGCAACCCGATATAACTGTTTATGCACGCTGAACATCCGCAGTCTGTTGACCAATCAGGGAGGAGAATCAAGAATTCACTATCGGAGCAACTTCTCAATTCTGCAGAAATGCGAGGCTTTCCCCGTTTACGATTCTGACAAAAACGCAGCAAGAAAAATAGAATTTGCTTGTTCTGAATAGTCAAAAAACGCGAAATAGGAGACTTGCGAGGTTCGCGAGGATAATTCGGATAAAAAACGCAACTAACGATGACTAGGCAAAATATAGGCTACAGCAGTGCCTTTTATTTTCCTTTGCTGCCATAGCTCGCGGGTAAGAGGTCCGTAAATTGACAAAGTCGCATCAGACCTAATTTTTACCTTTGTAATTAATTATTAAACATTAATGTTTGTAATTACTCTGCCGCCGGAAGCGGCTGTAGTATCCGGAATATACTGTTTTCTTTCTGTCGAGGTCATTTGGAGGTCAACTGGATCATTTATACTCTCATTGAGGTTTCCAAACCCATTCAAAGAATCTCCATAAATTAAAAGATCGGAACGTTGTGTCCAAACAAAAAAGCCTAGTTAAAAGTCAGACCTTAGCAACTTAATGAAAGGGTTAGCTCAACTCAGGCTCAATAAATCATTTATTATAACAAGAGCTAGGATCTCAGATGGCACTTGTTGCAAGTACATGATGCAAGAAAGTAGAGGAAAACGTCACAAAATACACCCGTCCAACCCCCGTAAGCTCGGACCAAGAAGTAGGATGTCTACCCATATGGAAATCGGAAGCGATAGTTTTTTTTCCAATTGTATTATGGGACAACTGGAAACGATCGTAGATAATTGTTTTTTTTTTATGATTGGAAACAGAAACAGTTGTTTCCAATCGTTTGCGATTGAAATAGTTGTTAACGATCGCATTATTACGATTGAAACCGATTGTTTCCAATCGTAAAAATAAGATCGTTAACAACTCTTTACAATTGTATTTTTACGATCGGAAACAGTCCTGTACTGTTGAAAACAGCTGTTTATGATTGTTTTTTTTATAATTGGAACCGATTTTTTCCAATCGTAATTTTAAGTTGCATCTGACGAAATAGGGGATGCAGGTGTTCTTGTACCGTTCAAGTTTGACCCGCGGTAGATGGATTTTAGGTGGTGTCACAGCCGCCAACCTAACAGGCCTTTCTTTGTTGGGGGCATGGGAAGGGGGGGGGTCTCAATTTTGGGGTGTCGCTATAAACTTTTGGCCTAAAGCCAAAAGTTTCTAGGCTTTAGGCCATAAACTTTTGGTCCCTCCTTGACCTTGAAAAGTCAAACATTTAACTTTTGAAGGGTTTTTCGCGACCATTTGAAAGGGTTTCTTTTTTTTCTTCTAGAGGTAACAACTACGGAACTTTTGAAAACTTTTTGAAATTATGAGAAGTGCCTTAAACTGGATTTAAATATTCTCGTTAATTATTCAGCAGGTTCGACAGCATTACCTGTGTTCTGTGGAGAAACCTTTTCTTCTTGAAAATATGGGAATTTTCAGCAGAAATAAAATCAAAATATCAGCACAAGTTAATGAAGACCCTTTTTTGCTTTTTATTCATACACTAGCTAAATGCTTTCGTTCTCTTTGGTTTGTTGCTAGGAGCGTCCAGGACGGATATCGTCCAGCCCTGCATTTGTGAAACGAGCCACCACACTATCCCACGACCGCACTGGTTTCAAACGGGCCACTAGAATGTGGCTTATCTAAAAAATTCAAATGCGATAATGCTTCCGCGTTGACTCTTTTAGTTAGCAGGGGATTGAGTAAAAAAAAAGGCTTCAGTTCATTTCATTTATTTGTATTCGCCAAAGCTGGCGAGTAGAAAAATATAATAAAATATAAATAATAGGTCTACAGCTGACCAACAGGTAGAACATACACTTTCACAAATTCTACATTCAATTCGTTTTAAAAAGTTACACTGGCCTAAGTGAATGTCAACCTTAAACTTCAACCAAAACACAGTCAGCAATCAATCAACGCAACGCACCAGGAAAAGGGTGTTTTATGGTAGCCTAAACGTTTTTGAATTTTTTTTCCCGTTTCTTATCCAAAATAACAATATGTTTTTATAACCATAACTTTCCGTCGTAAAAGAACTAGATGGAAATTTAGAAAACCGGCAGAAGAATTTCCAAAGATAAAAAGAGTAGTTTTATTACGAAATAAATTTGTAAACGTTAAAAAAGGTAAAAACAGAGGATGCAAGCAAGTTCTGTGGAAGAGCAACGGTGTTAAAAATGTTTGCAAGATTACAGCTAGATAGGAAACCCCTAAGACAAATCCCCGCCTCGAAACTGCGAAGAAATGCGTGACTCTAAACGTTTTACTATAATAGTACAGGCAAATGGAGGTTTGACCCGAAACAAATTACAACAGAAATGATTTTTACATCATCTTGTAGAGAAAATAAAGCTGAACAACACATCCAAATTTGCATATCCTGGCTTGACGCAAAACAAGCGTTTTTGGGCTTTTAATGCCATTTTTTTACGTATTTCGAAAAAAAATATAAAATTTTCGACATTGTCCGTTATTCTTGAATTGAACTAAGATTCTAATGTCACCAACAAAAAGTTAATGTCATTTTTTCAACCTGTTTTGCAACAAAGTACAAATTTCGTACTGGCCCAATTTTCTTGAACGAAAATGCGATCCTGACATGAATCCCGAACTGAGACCGAAAATGGAATCAAACTGGATATCTAATATACCAGAAAGAAGTTTCATAATCAACAACATATGATCTTTACGAATTTCAGTAAAACAAGAAAATTATTAAGAAAAGTCAATTACAAACCAAACTGGTTTTCAAGGTCGGGTCTAGGCGAGAACCCCCCCGGCGAAACCCCCCCGGACAACCCCCCCCCCCGCCAACCCCCCCGGCTAAACCCCCCTTTACCAAACCCCCTGACCAGTACCAACCCCCCCCCCCCCCCCCCCCCCCCCCGACCAAACCCCCCCCCGGTACCAAAACCCCCCGGTACCCCCCCCCCCCCCCCGCATAAGAAAAGACGGGTATGTAAGAGTAGAGTAATTGGTAGGTAGAGAGTAAGAGAAGAATAAGAAACCCCCCGGTACCAAACCCCCCTCCCCCGGCGAAAACCCCCGAATCCTTAGACACTCACACATATTTAGACCGGGATTTACTGGGCAACAAAACGAACAACCATGTGACAGGTTTACCATTGACAAGCACGAGTAAGGTGAAGAGCTGGTAGAATATTTCTGGGACTATCTTGAAAGGGCTATCACAAAACGAGCTCAACCTCCTCCTTGACCCAAAGGATCCTTCCATCAAGTCTCATCAAAATATATCATTCCCTTCGAGAGTTATCCTGCTCACAGACGGAAAGCAGGACAACTTTTGCGGTGTCCTAGGTATCCCTCCACTTACTGCCCGTCTTCGAGTTTCTGGTATGAATCAGGGATAACTAAAGAGCAATCAGGCAAGGGGAGCTTCGCATTGCACCAATGGGTGGCATCCTAAGAAGGGAGAGGCAGTCTACTCTTACTCTCTACCTACCAGTTACTCTACTCTTGCATACCTGTCTTTTTTTATGCGGGGGGGGGGGTTGGTCGGGGAGTTTTGGTAATGGGGGGATTTTAGCCGGGGGGGGGGGGTTGGCGGGGGTTTTGTCCGGGGGAATTTTAGCCGGGGGGTTTTAGCCGGAACCCTCAAGGCCAGTGTTCGAAATCTTGCTTAACACCCTTCGGACCCCTTATAAATTGTTTTCAAAAGAGATAATCAAATTGCAACTAATGTTCACCGCTTCGTCCTTTGGAATGGATTAGGCTACCGAATAAGCTTTTGCGTTGATACAAGAGTTGAACTTGAGACCTGTCATAGACGAAACGAGTGGGAAATCTGAGCCCAAGCTGTCCATGAACGGGAGGGTGGGGGGGATCAATCAAAGAGTGTATCTACACCTCTATTTCCTCAAGTGTACCAGCTTAGAGTTTGATCCCAGTCACGGGTCAAAAACTTTACTCATGGGCAATTTGGTCCCATTTTCCCATGAGCGTGGGTGGTGGGAGGGTGAAGCTCCGCATATATACTCCCAACCCTAAGATATAAAAGCACAAGGATTTCCATCACCCTATCTCCAGTTATTGTCAAGTTAAAAGCATTAAGAAATGTGCAATCTGGGCCCGATAGCCCCTGTACCAAGTGGGAGTTGGGTTTGGGACACCCAGAAAGCAAAAAGAGATCCAAAGTTTACAAGCCTACCAAGTTTCAACTTGATACCTGTTGATTACTGTCAACGGTCACTAACTTTACTTTTGGGCAATCTGGGCCCAGTTGCCCATGAACTGGTTGGGTTGAGGAAGTGCAACTTTAAAAATAATTTCCCAGCCGTCGGATCTACAAGGACAAGTAATTTCATCATCCCATGTCTAGCTCTGGTCAAGTTATGAACTTTATTCACTGGGCAGTCTGGGCCCATTTGCTCCTGAACGGGCGGTTGTGGAGGATGGGGCCCTGAAAAGGGACAACTAGACCCCAATACCCACAAGTGCAGGAAGTTTGAACTTAACACCTCTACTGGTTCACGAATTATGAGCTCCACAAAAAAAATGATGATAATCGAAAACCGGAAACCGAAAGCCGAAAGTTGCTACAGCGCTCGCAGTAGTGGATTGTTCCAAGGAACACTCCACTAAAAACGGTCCCAATCTAAGACTTCCCGCCGAACGCCACCGACGAAACTCACAAGAAGCTTTTGTATTTGCACCTTTTATTATCTCGTTAAATTTCAATGCAAACACTGGTGTTTCTGGTTAAAAAGATCGGCTATCAAAAGCATTCTTCGCTCCTACCTTCTAACAATGGACAAGTTCGGCATAAAAAATATCGACATCAACTTAATCAAGGCATGTATTTTGTCTACATTTTTTGACAGCATTTTATACGTTTCATCAGAATAAATTTGTATTTTCTTTTTATGACTTTTTGGATCCCAAAACGTTAGTGACGGATACCTATGACAAGGCAAAATTGTCCGTCTGTCCGTCTGTTAGCACGATAACTCTCGAAGGGATTGAGATATTTTGATGTAACTTGGTGGGAGGATCCTTCGAGTCAAAGTATGTAACGACACGAAATCTTTAATTCCAAATGTTTATAAGAACTCTCGCTAAGGTTCCTCTTTGTCGCAAAGCCCCTGCGAGATTCCTTCACGAAGGATTGTTCACGATGTTTCCTGTTTCAAGAGCTGTTCTTACACTGTCAAAAGTGGAAACGATTTAAGTAAGAGCAGGTATATAAAGACCAATGTATATGTATTAGTTAAGTCAGTCTTAAGTCAGTCTTAAGTGAGAAGTCAGTAGTGATTAAAGATGGATTAACAGATGTATTGGATGTATGCAGAACTTCGATATTAAACGTAAGTGTGTTTTCTAAACACTGTTTATTGAGTGTAGGGACCCAGGACCTACCGTCCGAACTTCCCCCTCCACAGTTACGAACCATCCCTTCGACGATTAAGATCAGAGTACCGGTAAAGTTCCGTATGTACCAACCGCTCGGGTACACGCTACAAGTACACTAGATTCTCGGTAACGGACAACAGGTTGCGTAAAGGTATCTCGAGAGTCATAATTTAGTTAGCACGATAACTCTCGAAGGGATTGAGATATTTTGATGAAACTTGGTGGGAGGATCCTTCGAGTCAAAGTACAAGTCAGCCCGTCTTTAGCCGTATATTTCAGGGTGGGGGAGGGGTTTCAAATTAAGGGGCAAAATGACAGCTGTTTAGATAGTGGATTTAGGATTAAGGAGACACGCTGAATCCGAATATGAAAGTTATTTTCTCGCTGGACAAGTAGTTCGCCCGGAATCCGGCCAAAACCGGGAAGCTTGTTAAAAGTAAAAGTTTTATTTGAAGTTGATTAGATGTTTGATTTAGGGGTAAGAAGACATGCTGAATACGACGGTGAAAACCATTTTCTTGCCTGACAAGTAGTCCGCCCGGAATCCGGCGCAAACCGGAAAATTTGATAAAAGCAAAATCTGTATTTGAATTTGATTAGATGTTCGTTTAGGGGTAAGAAAACGTGCTGAACACGATGGTGAAAACCATTTTCTTGTCAGACAAAGAGTTTATCTGGAATCCTTCCAAAACCGGTAAATTTGTTAAAAGCAAAATTTGTGTTTGAAGTAGATTAGATGATAGATTTAAGGATAAGAAAAAACGCTGAATCTATATATGCCAATAATTTTTAACTGGATATATAGTTCGTCCGGAATCCGGTTGAAACCGGATTTTTTTTTTAGAAGTTAAAGTTTTATTTGAAGTTGATTAGATGTTCTTTATAGGGATAAGGAGATACGCTGAATTCGTTTCTGAACTATCTTTTGTTTTTGCTAGGCAAGTAGTTTTCTCGGAATTCGGCCGAAACCGGAAATTTGGCAGAAGAAAACCAGGAAGTTTCGATCAGTATCGTCAAGATAGATATGGCTTATACAAGTATATCTGAACTTGGTTTTCTCAGATGGTCCGTCTGTAGTGATCAATATGCCATCTGTTGTCAATTTAGTTTTGCCAGGTCTAATCAATAAGGAGCGCTGCTCTTATGGAGTATGTTCCACCTTTCTGCCAATAGTAACTTTAGTTACTATTTTCGTTAATACAGTAAAAATCTTCAAGAAGTCTAGCGGACGCTGAATCTCGCGAAGACAAAACCTATTTGTCTGGATCAAATATTCAATTTTTGGGATTCCATCGGAACCTTTGGTCTTGTTTTGAACGGATTACGTTATTGGTGATAGAAACAAAAGGGACCGGAATAGCAAGAGTAGCGACAGTTAAGACGATCATTGATGGGAATGTCAGCACAAACATCAACTCTACTTGGAAATAAATTCCTATCCGAAGAAACTAGATGGTCAATGTTCAAAGAAGTACCAGAATTATGAATATAAGTAGCGTCTGATTTTTTTCTGAATCAGAGTATGCTGAGGACGTGCAGAAGACAGCATGGATGATCTGATACCTTAATCATCAGTGAAGTCACAATTAAAATCCCCGTCATTGAGCTACTCTGACTCGGGCGGAACATTCAACACAGCCATAGACAGCTCAGAACAAGCATAATTAAATTTGAAATCTGGATCAATCGGAATTCAATTTGTTGGGAGATAGCAAGGAAAAATAAAACAGTTCAAAATCTTGATCGCGATGAAATATTGTGTATGAGTAAAATGAGAAGCATCAAAATACCGACGGGTATTAAAAGCCTAAAGACATGGGCTATCGCGAGTATTCGTATGATCTGAACTCGAACACCAAGCTGTAGACATGTGCTCTAGCGATCCGCACTTATAGCAAATTTTTGGCAGCGATTTAAACTCGGCAACAGCAAAGTGTTCATACCCGACAAAAACACCGTGTCGCAGGTGATAAAACTTTGAACTCGAAGAGTCGAAAAATATCTTGTAGCTGTGTAGCATCAATATATCCAGATTATAATCAAAAGTGACTCTGATCAGGCCGATGTAATTTTGAGGACGGATTTCTATACTGGGACCGAACTTCTCACTCAGACTTATTTTTAGTATTTCAGCCAATGACCTCAATGACTCCTTCAAAACCGTCACTCTGTGCATTCCGACTGACCCACTTACGTGGGGGGGGGGGATTGGACGTGAATATTCACAATATCGTCAGTGCTAAACTGTCAGAACTTTTATAACAGAAAACAGAAGGATGCGCGGTTTCAACAGACAAGGCGTAACAGAAAACACTTCGGATGTTGTCTGTTGTGTTTGGAAATGCTATGCATTACAAGGAATGCCATCAGGAAGAGCCGAAAAAATCGCCAAAAAGGATCTGCTGGTTTTTCCGACATCATGACGACAAACAAAGAAGTCAATAGATACTTTTTTGGCTTTTTTGCTCTTCCTGTCAATGCTTGTTATGCATAACATTTCCTGTAGAACGTTTTCCAGCACAACAGATTACATCCCAAGTGTTGCCTGTTACGCACTGTCTGTTGAAACCGTGCATCCTTCTGTTGTCTGTTCTGAAACTTCTGACAGTGTGGTTTCAAACCTCGGCCATTGAATCGGAGTGATTGATTCAGTAGGAGGCGTGTGATTCTTCTGGAACTGTTTGATCTCGCTGACGTCCAAAACCAATTTATCCCATGTAGTGATAGTGCATGGGTTTGCTAACTCTAGCACTGTTAATCGGTCATTTTTCTGCAAAACATTTTTGAGCTGACGATCCCATGAGTGAAGCATAGGAGTTGTCGACATTACGCGTCCCCATTCGAAACGTCCCCTGGCGAAACGTTCCCGGCAAAATGTCCCCGTCAAAAAACATTCCCATGACAAGACGTCCCCACAACAAAACGTCCCAGTGGCGAAACGTCCGCGATCAAATTTTCCCCAATCAAAACGTCCCCTGGTGAATTAGTCCCCATGACGAAAAGTCCCGGGCTATATATTTTTTTTTTCGTCGCTGAGCTATAACAAGGCCGATGAGATTACTGATTGCGTTATGTTCAGACAAAAAAAAAATCTTGGAACATAAATTGTTTAAAACCACGATGGGTTGACTACTTCAGCATTTAACCGATAGTCAAGAAACAGACCAAACTGTCGATCCCGGCTATAGCATTTACTTAAAGAATGCGTAAATATTTACTAGTTTTAGAATTTTCCTTTTATCTTTTCTTTAATTGGTTTATTTGTGTCTTAGTTTACACTGCGATGTCACACATTGATCTCGCTTTAGTTCGATATTTAATTTGGTGATATTTATTGTTAAAGGATTTTATTGAAGGATCAAACCCGTCTACCCTAGATTTACTATGTCTCTCTACCTAACTAATCGTTCCATCCACTTTCGTTTCCTCACTTCCCATTTCATTTTTATCCAGCATTATTGTTGCATTTTCCTTGTTTGACTCTCTTTGAGCTTGTAACGAATTAATCTTCAGCAAAATTGAGAAGATATTTATTCGAAACCATTCCCTGTATCGTTAATGACACAACCTTTTTAGTTTCCGTACAGACAGTACAGATCGGCTCTCTCTCTCCAGCGGTTGTTTTATTAGTCATTCAATCTCGCTCTAAAGGTTATTGTCTTGTTAGAGGCTAATTGTCTCACTCTAGATGCTTTTAAACATCTAGAGTTAATCTCTTATTAGAGGGAGCTCTATGGACTTTCTCTCCAGAGGTTCTTTCCGCTAATAGTCCGCTAATAAGTTAATGTTCTATTAGAAGGACCTCAGGAGGAAAAGCAGTATAAATAGTCAGTGTTTTGTGTCAGTATTGGGCAGTCGTATTGAGCAGTCAGTATTGGCAGTTCGTATTGAGCAGTCAATGTATTGTATTCAGTGAATTATAGTCTATCAGTTGGATTACAGACGTTTATACTCTATGGAGGATTTCAACATTAAAAGTAAGTGTGTTTTGTAAAACATGGTTTGTTGAATGTAGGGACCTAGGGCCAACCGTCCAAGCTCCCCCCTCCACAGCCACGAACCAACCCTTCGAGGATACCACTCAGGCTACCACTATAGTCAGCATACGTACTAACCGCTCGGGTACACGCTACAAAGTTATAAAGTGTTTGGAAGTTAACACAGAAGGTATAACTAGATACCTAATATAACACTGGTGGCATCGTATTGCTGTGGAAGGGAGAGTTCCGGTTAATTCCCGATAGAGTTTTGACGTTTTTGTATCAAAATGGCCGGGAAAATAGAGTTGTTATTGAAAGCGGCCGAGACTGTCGACTATTTTGAGGGTCGGACAGATGTGGATGAGTTTTTGGATAAAGTTAAAGATGTATCGGCCTGGGATGTAGACGAAATAAAGGAACCAGAGCTGATAAAAATAGTGCGGCACAAATGTCGGGGGGTGGCATTGGACTTCTTTCGCGCTAACGAAGGGAAATTCGCGACTTTCGCAGCACTTCGGGTTGCGTTCAAAGAACGTTTCCGGAGCACATCAAAGAAGGATCGACTTCTGTACGAGAAATTGTATTTAGAGGAGGGGCAGGAACCCTTCAAGTTTGTTGAAAGTCTTGAGTTAAAGGCTTTGAACCAACTTGGGTTAGAAACCATGCCAGCGTCTAGTGACGTCGCAGGTTCTTCTTTTCAGCTTTTGCAGTCGCTCCTGAAAACAATGGTTCATGATCATTTGTCAAGGAGTATGAGCGAGAAATTATATTTGCGGGACCCCGATTCCTGGGAAGCCATCAAAGAGTGCTTGAGCAAATGGTATCGCGCTCAAGAGAAGGTAAAGCTGCAACACGAAAGTAAGGGCGAATCAAGGGTTTACTACAACAAAGAAAATCTCCCAAACAATAAGACCAAAGAACCACAGCGAGCACAAATAATTACGAAAAATGACCAATACACTCGGAACCATACACCCGACAGAAAAAGTAACAACCAGGGCCAAATTACATGGCAAAAACAAGGCAATAAAACTCATACCCAGAGCAGGCAAACCGATCACAGGAACGCATACGCCTGGGATCCTAGTGGGAAACCAATTTGTGCAAAGTGTGCCAAGGTCGGGCACATCGCAAGGAATTGCTGGTCAAGAGGTCTTGAGCCAGCAAACAAAAATTCATCGAGGCATTTAAACTGGCGAGGGGGCGCGGTTCCAGAATAAAGAGGAATCCGGCGCCCCGCAATTTCCGTCGTCCGTCTTACATTAGTGCGTATAATTGCGCAAAGGATGCACCTTTTGTTGACGTCACGTTGTGTGGAATACAGGTAGAAGCATTGGCGGACACGGGTTCCGGCATTAGCCTCATTAGCAGGGCCCTCTTCAGGAGGTTGCCACATAGAGTCCAGGAGGGACTCAAAGCAGATTCCACGTTGGTTAAAAGTGCATCTGGGCACGGTTTAGACGTCAGAGGTGTCATCACGGATTTTGTTAAGATAGGAGACGAATGCTGCGAGGAAAAGTTTTTCGTCAGTGATGCTTTAAGGATTCCGATGATATTAGGATACACGTTTATGAAGCGACATAGGTTTTACGTTGACTCGGAGAGCGACTCCCTTGTTAGGAAGGATTCCGCTAGGTCGTTTAATGTTGTTGCGGAAATCAAGGATGAGTCGGAAGACACCGTTGTCGAGCTGACAACAATTTTACCAGTCAAGCTACCGCCATTTTCGATAAGCAGGTTATCTTTGGCTCCTCGTCGAATGTTGGATTTCAAGGAGGTTTTGGTTGTTGCAGCAGATCAGTTTGTCCAAAGGTTTCCTCAGTTGGTAATCCTAGATCAAGTTGCAATACCCGAGGAAGGACTGGTTTCAATATATGTGGAGAACTCATCAGACGCAGTCGTTAAAGTTCCACGGATGAGTGTGGCTACTGGGACGAAATTTGAACAGAAAGACTGTGTGACCGTCAACAGCTTGGTTGTGACGTCGGAAACTCGCAGGAAGTGTCAACCAATGACAGAAAGAGAGCGCGACGTTTTTCTTTCGCAGTTCAAGCTGGACCATCTACAGAAGAACTCAAGAAGGAGAAAGGTCATCGAAGATTTCCTAGTTAACAACAGCGATGTTTTTGCAAAAGATGAGTTCGACCTAGGTGAATGTGACCTTGAACCATTCACTATCGACGTTGGCAACAATCCTCCAAGCCGTATGAGACCTTACAGAATTCCTGCACACCTGGAGGCATCTGTACATGCTGAAATCGACAAGATGCTGAAGTGCGGAGTAATCGAAGAATCAAGTTCACCATGGCTGAGCCCACTGCTGATAGTACCGAAGAAAGATGGATCAAAGAGGGCAGTCATTGACCTAAGGAAGGTCAATAGTCTTACCAGGAAAGACTCATATCCGTTGCCACACATAGATCAGCTACTGGATAGACTTCATGGATGCAGTGTCTACAGCAGCATGGACGCCATCTCTGGCTACTGGCAGTGTACTATCGATGAAGACTCACGATCAATCACAGCCTTTGCAGCGCCAGGCACACCGGTTTACCAGTTCAAGAAGATGCCGTTTGGTCTGTCGAATGCGCCTGCGCATTACTCTAGGCTGATGAATAGGATACTGAATCACTTATTTCGGCTAGGAGTCTCAGTCTATCTCGATGACATCCTGGCTGCCAACAAGTCAGATGAAGAACATTTTGCGGCACTGTCGAAGGTTTTTGAGGCACTTAGACGAGCTAATCTGAAGCTCAAGGGTAAGAAGTGTTCCTTTTCAAGGAAGAGCTGACTTACTTGGGTCACCAAATATCCAGGAAAGGGATAAGACCAGACCCAAGCAAGATAACTGCTATCGAAGAGTTAGCTTACCCGAAAAACCTACATGAGCTTCGTTCAGCACTTGGATTGTTTTCCTATTTTCGCAAATTCATCAGAAATTTTTCCGGAATAGCAGAAAGCCTTACCCGACTGACCAAGAAAGGAACACATTTTGATTTTGGGCTGGAACAGCGAGAGGCTTTCGAGAAGTTGCGATCGAACCTTCTTCAGAAGCCAATTTTAGGACTTCCTGATTTTAGTCCTAGCGCTAATCCTATGATTTTAAAAGTAGACGCTTCAGACGTCGCAATTGGTGGGGTGCTCGCACAGGTGCAAGAGGGTCAAGAGAGGATCCTCCGTTTCTCGTCTAGAACTTTGAACACGGCTGAACGGAAGCATTCAGCGACGGAGAAGGAGGCTCTCGCAGTTGTTTACCATATTCGGACTTTTAGACCTTATCTGCTTGGCAAAAGGTTCACTGTCTTCTCCGATCATAGACCGTTAACATGGCTTATGAACAAGAACGACGCTACGGGTAAATGGGCACGTTTTCAAATGGAGCTCCAAGGGTATGATTTCGACATCCAATACATACCCGGTCCCAAGAATGTTGTTCCAGACGCATTGTCAAGGTTGCCTACAGTAAGTGTCAATTTGACGAATATTAGTGACTTGCCAGTTACATCAACAGCTCACATGCGAGATTTGCAATCCAAGGATGCTTTTTGCAGAGTCATTCGTGACCACTTGAGTTTTGGAAAAAGGATGCCGCAGGAAACTGAAAGACTCGTATTGCGAGAAATCCAGAATTTTGTCATTGACGAAGAATCCGACCTTGTTTGTTACCTCTCCATACCAACAAACAAGTGCCGTCGCGCGGATATCAAGGTGGTGCCGGTTTTGCCGACAAGTTTAATTAGGGAGACGCTTGAGTTTTTCCATGACTCCCCTCTGGCAGGACATTTCGCTTTCATGCGCACTTATCAGCTCATACGGGAGCGCTGTTACTTTCGAGACATGTTCTCAATTATCAAAGGATACATTCAAGGTTGTCTCAAGTGCAGTCAGCGTAAAGGCTTGCCTTACACTCCGAAAGCACCTCTTGGTTCGCTTCCAGAGGTAAGTCGTCCCTTACAGCTTGTCGGCATAGACTTGTTGGGTCCGTTCAATCGGTCGGACCAAGGTAACAAGTATGTGCTCGTGATGACTGATCACTTTACTAAGCACGTGACTTTGGCACCTATTCCTGATAAGTCGGCAAACGAGGTGGCAAAGGCGTTTGTCGAAAAATTTGTCCTGATCTATTGTTGCTGTGATCAAATAATCAGTGACCAAGGAAGCGAATTCATGAGCTCAGTTTTCAAAGCTACTCTCGAAATCTTGAACATTAAAGGACTCAGGACTTCAAGTTTCCATCCAGCCTGTAACGGAGCCACAGAAAGACACAACAGAGAAATTGCAAATATTCTCAGTATGTATGTGAGCCGACGCGATTTTTCGGATTGGGAAAATTTTCTTCCGTATGTTCAATGGGCGATAAACACGGCCTACCAAGAATCAATCCAGGACACGCCTCACTTTATGACATTTTTGCGTGAACCTCGTTTTCCATCAGATGGCATCGTCAACAGTCGCACATATTACGACTCGGACGTTAACTACAAATCAGAAATGATAATGAGGCAGAAGCTAGCTTTTGACATGGTGGGTCAAAATATCAAAACAGCAAAGGAAAAACAAAAGAAATACTATGATACAGATTTGAAATATCATCAGTTTGAAGTGGGACAGTTAGTTTTGCTTCACGTTCCACCGGAGGCACGACACCAGAAGCTGGATAAAGTTCGCTGGGCAGGACCTTACCGAGTGACAACAGTACTTGAGAACAAACTCAACTATGAAATCACTCGAGTAAGCGACAATAGGAAATCAGTGGTACATCAGAATCGCCTGAAGCCTTATACACCGTACAGGCTATGGGAAGGCCAGGTTGAGGTTGAGGAGGAAATACAAACATCGGCAAAATCAGCCAGGAAAGTGCGGTTCGCCGAGCCACCACACAAGGATGAGGAATCCGATTCATCAGACGACGGGTCCGGTTCTTCAGATGACGAAAGTGGTGACGAAGGTGGAAGGCCAGACACTCAGCAGATACCAAGCAATACCAGCTCTGCTAGACCCTCAACATCAACTGGACCAGCCCACACCAGCATTCCAGCTCATTTCTTCGAAGATCCAAACTCTCCTGCCGGAGGAAATACACGTTCATCTGATATACCACCAGAAGAAGAAGAGTCGGAGGACAGTGAGGAAGAATTCTCAGATACAGCAGCCTCCGCTCCCAGGACGCCCAGATATAAGATACCAAGTGAACTGCACGATGGCGACTATTCAGATCTGCCAAGCCCATTTCAGTGGACACCTGAAAGAGCAGAAACACGAAGATACTCGTCACCAGCAGACTTGGATATCGAAGGCACTCCCGACTTCAAGGACCGTTTCCTTGACAGAACAAAAGCGACACCGAGTGAGCTCGCATGGGACAACTATATGGGTCAGAACTACAATGATACAATGGAAGAAGACGAAGTCTTCCAGCCGAAAGACTTATTTACACCAGGACCCTCTAGTTCTACCCCACAGCTGAAACGAGAAGAAAGTAAGAGCCCGGCTCGGGCGTTTATCGGCGGAAGAATACCAGACACTGAAAGCGGGTCTACTCCAGTGCACAGAGGCAAGAAGAACTGGAGAGAAAGAGCAAGAGAGTACCCGTTCCCAGACCCACTAGGAGATTTGGGCCTACTAGTTTATGACATGGCAGTTAAGCACAAACAAAAACGCAAGGAGGAAAAGTTGCGTAAAAGTCAAAGCTCACAAAGTAGTGCCGGCTCATTTAAAAGCCCCGCATCAGGTAACACAGCCGGTCCAGAGCCTCAGACAAGTATAGCTGATGAAGAGCAGCTATGGCGGAGGAGGAGCCCTCCGAAAGATGCGTCAATTTCATCAGGATCAACTGACTCAAAATCTACCTCGACTGCAACGAAAGAGGAAGGGCAGGCTCCTGAACAGAGAACAGGTGGCTCCACCACCATCGAAGAGACGTTGGAAGGTCAAAGACCAGAAGTTGTAACGACCCCACGGCAAGAAGCAACAGGAAACCCAAGCAAAGAAGTGGGGTCTACTCCAGGATCAGTTGGCTCAGAGCAGCCATCAGAACCGCTGACGACCAAAATCCCTACGCAGCAGGCTATAGGGGAACCGTCAGTCGATATTTTTGCCCCCGTGGAACCGATCCGCGGGAGAGCAAATAGTCTACCTCAGTCAACTGGCTTGTCAGCCAAACGGTTGGTAAGAAAAAGTCACATCGAACAACGTTTGCACCAACATAAATTTGACCAAGCCACATCGAGCAAAAGGGGTAGGTCAGATTTAGATGCTTCACGGGCAGCAGAACAAGCATCAAAGAAAGCAAAACAGGAGGAGTACAAACTGTATCTTGAGTCGCTCTCAAGTAGACAGTCGAGACCATTACGAGACAGAAAGCAGCCAGACAAGTTAACATACACGAAACTGGGAGGTGGGACGCAGAAATAGAGATTCAAATTTTCACGATTACTGCGCGCTGAGTGAATCACAGATCCGGAGCTGTCCTTCACTTGAGCGTACTTAATCGCATTTGAGCTTAAAAACCTAAAATTTTAAAAGTTGTTTTTCCTTACCCTATTCTTTTGTGATTAAGGTAAAGAATTGTATTGTTCAGCGTTGTCATGCACCAACAAACCTTGAGTGAGCTCGGTCACTGTTGGTCTCCTTGATTAATACTGTAAGATACAAAAGAATTAGGTTTGATTTGTTCCCTGGATTCAGTTTATTTCCCGTGGATTATTCTTAAATTTTCCCCAGAAGTCCCAGAAAAGAACTAAGAACTTGTGCTTTAAAAGAGAATGTACTCCTGACTGGAAAGGAAGTGGAACACCACTAAAATTAAATGGAACTTTGGCCAAGTTTCATTCGAGTAATGCTAATATTTAGCGAGGGGTGAGTTTGGTCACCCCTGAGCGGGAAGAAGCATGCACCCGCGAGGATAAACAGATTTCTTGGGGTTGGGTTTTTGTTCACCCTGGGCGGGAAGAAGTACCCGCCAAGATTTGCAGATTTGGATTAATCTGTTTTGTATTTTACAGGTAATGTGTCTCTCTGAAATAACTGGTAACTTCGGACCACGGACTATTAAGGTTGTCCTAAAAGAAAGTTTCAAACAACAGAAGCTGCGCTATAAATCTTTAAGAGTAAAGGATTTAATTAGAGCTTGTTTTTGGTACAAACAGAGATTTTGCTATAAGGGAAAGCTGAAATGGTTTAAAGACTTAAACTATAAATGGGTCGACAGCTAGTTTCCCGCGAAAGTAAGCAAATAAGCAGCTAATATTGTGGGTTTAAGTCCGAGTTACAACTCAGCCGAGTAAGAGAGACACCAACGATGAGATCATCGTACCAGAAATGCTCGCACCCACAAGCGAGCGGAAGGACAACCTTACGAAGGATCGACCCAGGGTCTTCAGCACGAAACTAATCAGACAGACGTCTGACAGCTACGGATTCCGAAGACGATGTTCAAGCAAGACTGACTCTAAGCCTTCGATCCAAGAAGAACAGATAAGGACCTCTTGCCAAAGAAGAGGCTAAACAGAAGAGAACCATTGCAACTGAAGAAGAAGAAGAAAACCAGATTAAACAACGGAAGAAGCCAACTAAACGTCAGAAGAAGAGGTGACCGTTGATAGCAGGAAGGTGGCACAAGGCCATCACCAGGAATTAGGGATCCGGATGTGAGTCCCGAAGAAGAAACTAGCTTAAAAGAAGCCAATGACATTGCCGTATGTGTAAGTCTAACCTTACCATATTCAAAAACATTCAGTAACCGACAAAAGAGACTATGTTACAGTCGGAAATATACAGAAGGAAAAGAACTTTATGTTACTTGCAGGACAGTCGGAACAGGATGTCAAAGAGAAGCTGCAAATCGCGCTTTCCCAACTGATTGTATGGCTAAAAGCTAATCGTTTGTCATTGAATGCCGCAAAAACAAAATTTATCATTTATAGTAGAATTGGTCACAAAGCAAAAGGAATTTCAACAATAACTGATCAGGATACAGATATTCAAATTCAAAGGGTAACTTCACTCCGGTATCTGGGTATAATTATTGATGAAAATCTATCGTATAAAGAACATTGTAATAGATCACGGGTTAAAGTTGCCCAAGGAGTTGGTATAATGAGGAGGTTCCAGCATTTTTTCCCGTATGAAATTCTCCGCCTGATTTATTTTGCTTTGGTACATTCCCATCTTACGTATTGTCCCCTTATATATTTGGCAACATTCAAACTCCATGTGAAACCGATACAGACTCTTCAAAACCGTGCTCTTCGAATTTTACAAAAATATTTACCGTCCCCTTCTTCTTATCCTAATAAAACCCAAACCGAAACTCTATATTTGTTAACTAATATTTTGCCTGTTTCAGAATTATTCACTCTTCATTCTTTTTTATTTAAGATAAAATATGACCGGTCGGGACTGCCTTCGTATTTTCGTTCGAGTAATTTTTTCCCTGACCAACCCGACCATGATTATGAAACCCGTCACAAATGGAAGATTCAGCACATTAAATTAATCACTGAGAGATCGCGGTTCTCACCATATTTTTCGATCATGGGCTCATGGCGTCTTTATCTACAATATATTGACTGCAGCAAATCTCTTCCAAATATTAAGAAACAACTTCATTCTATACTTATAAATAAATTCAAGAACCAATGATAAATTCAAATTTAAAGTAAATCGTTAACTATTAAATTTTTTGGGTGGATTCCTCATAAGTTGCCGGCCATTGATTACCCTTGCTTGCGCATCGTTGTTTTTTTTTTTTGTTGATCTTTGCCGAGTGTCGGTGTGTTTGAGGGGCGGGTTCCCGTCTAGTGGTGAGTCATGGAATTTATTTATTTATATGATTGTTATATGTTAAATAGATTTGTTATTTTATTGTACCGGGTTTTGGTCAATCGACCTTGTGTCTCCGGCTTAACCCCATGTATTGATTATTTTATAATGAAGCGTAATTAAACCTTGAACCTTGAACCTTGAACCTTGCTGTAAAGGTCAAAAGACAATTTGCCAAGACAATTGGCAAGCAACATTTTGTGATTATAGAATTTAAGTTAACCCTAACTGATGTTCAAGGGCACGTTTTTTTTGTTTGTTTTAGGATCTAGATTTATGGGACTTAGACATAGACAGTTAAAAGTTTATTTTCGCAGTAATAAGTGAAGATAGGAGACTTTTGCCGGAGCTTAACAGGATTTCGTTTATTAATGTGTAGGTCTAGTTGATAACGTTCCTCGAGAGCATTCAATATGAAGTATTTCTTTGTAATTTAGGCTACATTGTATCGCAAGGATGGGAATTTTCTGGTTAAAAGTTGTTATATGGGCAACGCATTTCTTTTCTTTCTTAAGGGGGGAAGGGAAGTATGAAGTAAAAACCTGTAAGTTCTGATTTCAGTAAGGACAAATTTCCAATTAACTAATAAGGTGTAGACAATCCAATTGAAGTTAGACTCGCCACTCTGTTCAAGAAATAGGCCACTTTGAAGAGGTGTTTACACACTGGATGCGGTCAGCCTACGGCTGACTTGGGTTTAGAAGAATACCCAGTGTCAAGTAATGGCGTGAGCTAAACTAGAGGATTAGTGGGGAGAATGAACTTCGCCACAGAAATCCGGCAACCTAAATTGAGCCATTTACTTTTGTATTTTGGCTACCACAAGTGTTGCCATTGGCCGCTGTTACTAGACTTTACAAGAAAAACTTAGTGGCCGAACTAAAAGAAATGAGCATCATAGTGACAGGTCTACTAGATTGGAATGCGTTCATCTCACGATGTAAAAATGGTTCTTGAAATCAGATTTTTGGGAAAGCTAAGTTAATTTTTAAGCAAAGCTGATATAACAACTTTCTTCCTGATATATCTGTACATCTTAGGACACGCGTTTTTCGGATATCCTTTGTGTAGGTTTAGGGTATGTATTTCTAGAGCTGTGTCAGGAGACACTTTTTCTAAGGAGGGAGGATTGTAACGAATTAATCTTCAGCAAAATTGAGAAGATATTTATTCGAAACCATTCCCTGTATCGTTAATGACACAACCTTTTTAGTTTCCGTACAGACAGTACAGATCGGCTCTCTCTCTCCAGCGGTTGTTTTATTAGTCATTCAATCTCGCTCTAAAGGTTATTGTCTTGTTAGAGGCTAATTGTCTCACTCTAGATGCTTTTAAACATCTAGAGTTAATGTCTTATTAGAGGGAGCTCTATGGACTTTCTCTCCAGAGGTTCTTTCCGCTAATAGTCCGCTAATAAGTTAGTGTTCTATTAGAAGGACCTCTGGAGGAAAAGCAGTATAAATAGTCAGTGTTTTGTGTCAGTATTGGGCAGTCGTATTGAGCAGTCAGTATTGGCAGTTCGTATTGAGCAGTCAATGTATTGTATTCAGTGAATTATAGTCTATCAGTTGGATTACAGACGTTTATACTCTATGGAGGATTTCAACATTAAAAGTAAGTGTGTTTTGTAAAACATGGTTTGTTGAATGTAGGGACCTAGGGCCAACCGTCCAAGCTCCCCCCTCCACAGCCACGAACCAACCCTTCGAGGATACCACTCAGGCTACCACTATAGTCAGCATACGTACTAACCGCTCGGGTACACGCTACAAAGTTATAAGGTGTTTGGAAGTTAACACAGAAGGTATAACTAGATACCTAATATAACAAGCTGTTGTATATATTAGAACCACCATTACCTAGAGGGGGGTCGCCGTCACTACCCCCACCCGTCAGTTCGCCCACCCGTCAGTTCGCCCACTTCTAAAATCCGACAGTTCGCCCACCCGTCAGTTCGCCCACCCGTCAGTTCGCCCACCCGTCAGTTCACCCACCCGTCGGTTCGCCCACCCGTCAGTTCGCCCACCCGTCAGTTCTCCCACCCGTCAGTTCACCCACCCGTCAGTTCACTCACCCGTCAGTTCGCCTACCGTCAGTTCGCCCAAATCCGTCAGTTGGCCCACTCTTGAAATCCGTCAGTTGACCCACTCTTGAAATCCGTCAGTTGACCCACCTTTGAAATCCGTCAGTTCGCCCACTCCTGAAATACGTCAGTTGGCCCACTCCTGAAATCCGTCAGTTGGCCCACTCTTGAAATCCGTCAGTTGACCCACCTTTGAAATCCGTCAGTTCGTCCACTCTTGAAATCCGTCAGTTGAACCACTCCTGAAATCCGTCAGTTGGCCCAACCTTGAAATCCGTCAGTTGGCCCACTCCTGAAATCCGTCAGTTGGCCCACTCTTGAAATCCGTCAGTTGACCCACCTTTGAAATCCGTCAGTTGGCCCACTCCTGAAATCCGTCAGTTGACCCACTCTTGAAATCCGTCAGTTGACCCACCTTTGAAATCCGTCAGTTCGCCCACTCCTGAAATACGTCAGTTGGCCCACTCCTGAAATCCGTCAGTTGCCCCACTCTTGAAATCCGTCAGTTGACCCACCTTTGAAATCCGTCAGTTCGTCCACTCTTGAAATCCGTCAGTTGACCCACTCCTGAATTCCGTCACTTCGCCCAATTTAAAAATCCGACAGTTGATCCAACTTTGCCGGATCATTAAATCCATGAAAAAGGCCGCCACCCCAGGGGAATAGTCAGCTCAATTCGACCCTGTCATTAAAGTCCGTGAAAGAAAGGCACTCAATCCCAGGAGATTACTCAGATGGAGACGACCTTTCTCGGTTAATTAGGGTCAAGACGAGATGCCTAGGGGTGCAACTTTTATGTTTACGTAAAGAAGGATATGAAGATGGGTAAAAGAAGGGTACTATACGAAAAAGAGCCGCGACCCCAGGGACTTAATCAGAAGGAGCCGACAATGACGCAAACATTCAGTCAGACATATCAAGAGCTTGTTGCGAGATTCTGTGGCAAATTCAACTGGAAAAGCTAAAAGATGAAAACAAAAGTAACAAGACCGAAGTTTTCGATGGGATCCCAAAAATTTAATATTTGAACAGCTTTATTTTGCCAGATCCAGTCTTCGCCAGGCTAATCATCTGAGAAAACCAAGTAAACCCCAGGGGTTTAATCAGAAGGAGCCGACAATTACTTAAACATTTAGTCACGGTTATCATGAGCTTGTTGCGAGATTATAAAAAGGAAAAATATAAGCTGGACGCGAGAGACAAGATGGCATGCACGGACTGTGGTCAAACTTTGACTACAAGTGGAAA
The DNA here is from genome assembly GCA_023053555.1 of Branchinecta lindahli. NCBI lineage: Eukaryota > Metazoa > Arthropoda > Branchiopoda > Anostraca > Branchinectidae > Branchinecta > Branchinecta lindahli. Next base: position 24,194,933 of record JAKZAO010000006.1, read on the forward strand.
AAGGGGCATGACATTTTTCAAATCAAGAAGGGTATTATATAAAAAAGCGCTGCGACCCCAGGTGTTTAATCAGAAGGAGCCGATAATTACGTTAACATTTTGTCACACATATCGGGAGCTTGTTGCAAAATTCTACGGCAAATTCAAATGGAAAAGCTAAAAGATGAAAACAAAAGTAACAAAACCAGAATTTCCGTTGGGATCCCAAAAATGTAATATTTGATCCAGACAATTGGGTCCTGTCTTTGCCAGATCCAGACTTCACCAGGCTAATCATCTGAGAAAACCAAGTTCAGATATACCTCTATAAGCTATATCTATTTTGACGATACAGGTTGAAACTTCCTGCTTTACTGCCAAATTTCCTGAAAAACCTGGTTTAAACGACTCGGCTTGCCTTTGACTGGGACGGATTTACGACTAAACAAAAAAATTTTCAAACGACTCGAAGATTGTGTTTGACGGGTGCCACCCCCACTCACCGCCGCCCCTTCAGGCCACTCCTGGCCCCAAACTGGCAATAGATATTGCAGTCAGAGACCCTGGGTTTGTCCGTGGTTGACGGCACAAGTGGCTTAAGGTTGGAAAAGCTGTTCTGTGCGAATCTACTAAATGTTTTGAAAAATCTTTTTGAATATTCCGGTTGCTGGGTTGAAAGACGCGGCGAAAGAAATTGATATTTCTTACACACCTTGAAGTTAATGAGCTATTTAAATTTAGTTGTGGGCTACGTAAATTTGCGAAAAAAAACATTTTCCCACTAACAAGAGGACAATCTCCGTACAGAATTGAGACTCGTACGTTGCAGATAGCTTGCAGATATACTAGGAGACGGTACATGGAAGCTTGGCACTGAGGTCCTACATTATATTATTTCTAATATGCTTTTACTTTCCTTTTCCATGTAAACTACTTTACATTGTATTTGCCAATCAAAAACCTTCACTGCCCGTTACTCTATTTTTCCTTTTTATGGCACTTGCCTTCCGGCCAAGTGCCGTATACCGATCACTTTTCCGTCGGTCTGTCGGTCGGTCGGTTGGTCGGTCGGTCAGTCCGGTGTTTGCGAGTTACGGTACTTCCAGATGTGCTAGGACGACGAAACTTGGCAGGCGTATTAGGGACCCGACCAAACTAACTTGGAAATAGTCACTTGCTCGATCTGACCATAGTGGGGGGAGGGAGGGGAGCCAGAATCCGGAAGTTAGTGGCATGCACAACTTTCGAACGGGTGATCGGATCTTAATGAAACTTGATATTTGGAAAGACCTCTCAGAAGTCCCGTTTCGAGTCCGGACCGAATCTGATGAATGTGGGGGGGGGGGGGGTCGGAGAGGGGAGCCGGAAATCATGCGATACGCTCACAGCGGAGCGATCGGGATGAAACTTGGTGGGAGGAATAAAAACAATCACTAGGTTCATCATTGACAGAACCGGACCGGATTCGTGCACTACGGGGGGAGTTGGAGTGAGGTTCCGGAATTCCGGTGTTACGGAGTTACTTCCAGGTGGGCTAGGACAATGAAACTTTGCAGGCAAATCAAGGACCCGACCAGATTAACCTGCAAATAGTGAACTTTTTGATCCGACCATCGTGGGGGGAGTGGAGGAAGGGGGAATCCGAAATCTTGAGGTATTTATAACTTCAAAACGGGTGATCGGATCATAATGAAACTTGATATGGCGAAACACCTCATGTCTCGGATGTCCCGTTTTAAGTCCGGACTGGATCTGATAAAGGTGGGGGGGTCGGAGGGGGAACCGGAAACCCTGTGACACAACACTTGGAGTGGAGCGATCAGAATGAAACCTGGTTGGTAGAACAAGCACAAGGCCTATGTACATCAGTGACAGAAACGGACCGGATCCGGGCACTGTGGGGGGAGTTGGAGACGAGTTCCGTAATTCCGGTGATACGGAGTTAAGTTACTTCCAGGTGGGCTAGGACAATGAAACTTTGCAGGCAAATCATGGACCCGACCAGATTAACCTGCAAATAGTCAACTTTCCGATGCGACCATCATGGGGGGAGTGGAGGAAGGGGGAATCCGAAATCTTGAGGTATGTATAACTTTTGAACGGGTGATCGGGTCTTAATGAAACTTGATATTTGGAAAGACCTCATGTCTAAACTTTCCTGTTTAAAGTCCGGATGTTCTTCGATGAATGTTGGGGGGGGGGGACCGGAAATCTTGTGACACACTTAGAGTGGAGACATTGGGATGAAACTTGGTTGGAAGAACAAGCACAAGCCCTGCTAGATATATCAGTGACAGAACCGGACCGGGTTCGGGCACTGTGGGAGTAGTTGCAGGGGGGTCCGGAATTTCGGTGATCGCGAATCAAGGCACTTCCAGATGTGCTAGGGCGATGAAACTTGGCTTTGAAATTAGACACTTGACAAGATTGGCTTAGAAATTGTCTGTTCTCAGATCCGACCATCCCTTCAAATCCTAACCGCAAAGTACAAAAAATACTTTTAAAGGACCCCTCTTGCTTATTCTGCCTTTTATAATATACCTAGCTCCCATACAGAATTATAAGCTTCTAAAATTTTAGCGCTTTTTTGGCCTTGCCGAGTTTTGCCCGTTACACAGCGAAATGTTTGCCGGGATCTGCAATGTCCGCTGACAACTCTTTCACACATAAGGATCTGAGAAGCTTCTGGTTATTACTTCTTTTATTTGCTTAATTTTCCCACTTTTTAACCATGGCGCGTTCAGTTTTCAAATGTTTTGCGCCCAGCCGCCACGTCGGAGAGCAGGAAGGCTGGACGTATTCGACAAGCGCTAACAAGAAAATCGCTAATTTCAGGTGGAAAGTAATGGTATTTTCGAAAAAAAATTCTGATCCATTTCATAGGGAAAAGATCATTTCTGAGTTGTGCTTTAAACAGGTCTGCATTTTCGTGAACCCTAGATGAGGCCATGATCCCTTTTGCCTCAAGAGTTTTGCTTGAAGTAAAAACAATACTTTTGAGTAAAATATACGTTTTCGTGCTCCCGGTGAGCTCATCATCATTTTTGCTTCAAGCGTTTTGATTACATATGAATTTCTAGCGCCCTTAAAGTGCGCACAGCCAAATACATTACCAAACGAAACAGTCTCATGATTTCCAAGGATCGTGATCATTCTTATCTCAAGGGTTTTGCTTACAAATGATCACAACAAACCCACGAATTGGTTAATTCCTACTTTCATCCTCAAACCCAGCCTTGCAAGTACCATATGAGCTTCCAGCTCTTGTTACTTCTGTTTTCATCTTTTAGCTTTTCTAGTTGAATTTGCCGCAGAATCTCGCAACAAGCTCCCGTTATGTCTGACCAAATGTTACCCATCTTCATATCCTTCTCTACGTAAACATAAAAGTTGCACCCATAGGCATCTCGTCTTGACCCTAATTAAACGATAAAGGTCTTCTCCGTCTGAAGTAATCTCCTGAGATTGAGTGCCTTTCTTTCACGGACTTTAATGACAGGGTCGAATTGAGCTGACAATTCCCCTGGGGTCGCGGCCCTTTTTGATGGATTTAATGATTCGGCAAAGTTGGGTCAACTGTCAGATTTTTAAATTAGGCGAAATGACGGATTTCAGGAGTGGGCCAACTGACGGATCTCAAGGGTGGGACAACTGACGGATTTCAAGAGTGGGCCAACTGACGGATTTCAAGAGTGGGCCAACTGACGGATTTCAGGAGTGGGCGAACTGACGGATTTCAAAGGTGGGCCAACTGACGGATTTCAAGAGTGGGCCAACTGACGGATTTCAGGAGTGGACGAACTGACGGATTTCAAAGGTGGATCAACTGACGGATTTCAAAAGTGGGCCAACTGACGTATTTCAGGAGTGGGCCAACTGACGGATTTCAAGGGTGGGTCAACTGACGGATTTCAAGAGTGGGCCAACTGACGGATTTCAGGAGTGGGCCAACTGACGGATTTCAGGAGTGGGCGAACTGACGGATTTCAGGAGTGGGCCAACTGACGGATTTCGAGAGTGGGCCAACTGACGGATTTTAGGAGTGGGCGAACTGACGGGTGGGCGAACTGACGGTAGGCGAACTGACGGTGGGCGAACTGACGGGTGGGCGAACTGACGGGTGGGCGTAGTGACGGGTGGGCGAACTGACGGGTAGGAGAAGTGACGGGTGGGTGAACTGACGGGTTTTGGTGGGCCAACTGGCGGGTGGGCGAACTGACGGAATTTTTGGGCGAACTGACGGGTGGGCGAACTGACGGGTTCCCTCTCTAACTAGTTTCAGAATAAACCTTTATTTTGTATTATCTGTGTTAATCGCGTGACTGGACAAAACATGAGCCACAGCGGGCTTCCCCTTTAAGTTTGTCTGATGAGCATATTGGTGCTTCTCAGGTTGTGCATGTTGCTTCAAACGACCTAGAACTGTTCAGTTACAAGTCAATTTGCAAGGTATATTATACTACAAAAACTGCAAACAATACATTTATGAAGCAACCGGTCCTATGTTCGAACTTTCCTGCTTATAAGGAATGGTCCCACATCTGTAATGCACACTCTGAAGTTGTTTTACCTCGATAATGCACCTGAAGATCGAGGCGAACTTAAAAAGAACTATGCTTGGGGACCTTTTTCGGTGTAGACATTTTGTCATGGGGACGTTTTGTCACGGAGACGTTTTGACGCGGATACGTTTTGTCACGGGAACGCTTTGCCGTTTCGCCAGGACAAGTTTTGTCATTGGGGACGTTTCGTCAGTAAGCCAAGTAAAGCGCCATGGTAAAATTTGCATGCTCATTTGAACCAACTACCGGGATTATCGCCAGGACAAGTTTTGTCATTGGGGACGTTTCGTCAGTAAGCCAAGTAAAGCGCCATGGTAAAATTTGCATGCTCATTTGAACCAACTACCGGGATTAGGTCACCAGCATCCATGACGTATTTTGGCAGTTTCCCAGGCGATTCATTCGCATCAGCGAAAACGAACAAAGAAAATGTCGTCACAAAGTGAACTGGATGCATTTGTGCCACGGCGCTCAGGAGAACGCGTCGCTGAATTAGCAGCCGAGAGCATTAGAGAAGGGGACGGGCGTCGAGCATTAGTTGGAGGGTTAGTTCGTGAAAGTTCGTCAGCTGTCAGGCTTGTAGAACCTGGATACTGCTGAGACCGTATCATCTATACCAACTCCTGGTAAGTCGCAATTTTGAAAGAAACTAAGGACTGGTGAATAAACCAAATCCGGTTTATTGCGTCCGTTATTACAGCTACTGGGAGGCGGTTAAGGCATTTGGTCTGGTTTGCTTTGTCTGTTACCACAACAACTGGAAGGTAAGTCACACATTTGGTCTAATGCAGTCCATGGACCATGGATGACATCTTCATTGACTTTCGGCTTGGCAGAGAAGGGGTTACACAGTAGGAATGTCCGTTGGTGTTTCTCACTGTATTGTTCTGAGAGAGTATCACACCCCTTGTGGAAGAACCTACCACAACCTCCAACCAAAGATGAGCAAATTATCGTGTCTCTGCTATTAAACTTCGAAGACGCATTACACTTGCTGCATTTCGAATTACTCATTTTGTGCCGAGCGATGGGGCTATGGGTTGAGGGCTACCTCAAACCGCATCCCCCCGTCGCGATCTGTGTACATATTATTTATAAGGGAAATCTCTACCTGGAGCGGAGGTTTTATATTAATCCCGATCCGAATTAGCAAAAGTTCATGAACATTAAAGGCGTTTTTCCGTGCTTCCACTAACAGGTTCTGGGTCGAAAAGAGCGTTTCCGCAGCTTTTTGTGCGACCCACAAGTGTGTTTCCGCGACCAACAAGACTTTCGTGGCTCACTTTGTGGCTCAAATTAGACAAACAAACTGCCGAGGTGATTGTCGATTTTGTGGCTCGATTTTGGCGGGAAATTCAAATTTAGCAGCAAAATACGTCAAAACATTAAAACTAAAAACTTTCTCAAGTATATAGACACAAAACTGAAGATCCTTTTTGCACGAAATGGTAAGGACGAAAGCCTGGACTATTTATTGAGATTTTTACACGATTTTATTTATATATACATATGAAATTACCGCCCAATACTAGGCAAAACAGCGTTTACACGAGCTTCAGCTTGTGTGTGACACAATTGTGTCTCGGAAAAACGCCTCAAGTCAGTTCAGATACAAGTAGCTCTCGCACAGCTCCTCTCCGCTCATAAGACATATCTTGTCCTGCGTGCCATGCGATAAGGCTGCACTTCCTCCAGTGCAGATTTGTGGCGGAAAGTCATTCATGCGTGAGAAAGTCAAGAATAACTTTGCCGCCTCAAATCTGCCTCAGATTTCGGTGAAAACGTCAAGATCCACTGAAAACTCACTAAACAATAAGCTTCAAATTTTGTTTTTCATTTTGGACGACATGGTAGGCTCTTTGTCGTTTGCTTGGTTCCACGTTTCGCCAACTCCGCCTCGGAGGGTTGGAAACCTGGACAGAGTCGGCAAACGCCAACTCGAAAATCACTTATTTTACGGGCAAACGTTTTTGAAAAAAAAAATCTCACAAAAAATGTAGACAGACGGAAGATTTGCAAACAAAAACATGGGACACGAGTATTTCATCAATGATTTGACAGAATACATTGACATTGACATTGCTAGAAGGAACTGCTATTGTCTTTGATTGACTCGAGCGTTATGAGTGACTACTCTTTAGCCATCTACCGTCACAGTTCGCTATTCCAACTACAATTTGTTGCAAGTCCAAAAGATGACAGTGTGCTCTGTTCAAGACGGTCTACTTTGCAAGAGTGGATAGTTCTGTCCACGAATATTTCCGTCTTCTAGTTCTGATAGAGAGCCAAAGTCGACCAGGTACTGGTCTGGAATCTCTGCCACGACTTTTTTGCCATTATCAATTGTGTACGGAGAGCTGGACAGGTTCTTAGCTTTTTAAATACATTGTAAACAGTCTTTCCTACATCGTACTTTACTAGTTGTGCAAGTTTCGGAGAGTTAAAAATCCGAATTCGAAGAGTTAAATCCGATGGATGATTCGATCGCTATAATACGAAATACTACAGATTAGGTTATCTGAAAGTGGGGAGTTTTCTTTGTACAGTGGATGTATCCAAATACTCAAAATAGTTATGGAGTAGCACATAGCACTAGTGTTCTAAAAAACTCCTGCGTGTTCCTTGTAGACCTAATACATAATTTTTTAGTATTGAGCAATACTCTTTGATTTCAAACACCAAAGACAGGCTTTTGCGAATCTCGTGTTTCGTTTCGATGCGAGCAATTGAAGAACAACAGAGTGTAGTTTTGGGCTAAGTTCTAATATGACGACCCAAAACATCTATTCAGGTTTTCTGCCACCTTCCGGACATCCGGAATCTAGGGTTTCCAACACCTCGGACTTCCAACTTTTTCGGCCTGGCTTTACCTTCCAGATCCGTCTCGACGAAAACGGCTATCTGGGATTCGGAAGAAAAATCGGGAAGGTGAAGCCTGGCTTTTACCAGAGATAGCCCGTAAAGGTGTGTTTAGTAAGCACAGAATAGGAAAGATTTTACCAAGCGATGAGAAAAGAGCGCGGAGCGATTTTTACATGGAGTTCATCATCCATTTGGGGGTAAAAGTGAAACCCGAATACCTGAACGACGTGACAAACTTATCTTGAACCCCAGACAGAAACACTGGTGGGATTCTTAGGAGTCTCATGTCAGGGGGATTGAAGGCCATTCATAATGTTTTCTTGGTAAAACAATGTCATTGTGACTTGCAAAAACACACACAATTGTAGGGAGTTGAAGGGAAAGGGGCACAGCAAATCTTGTGACACGCTCCGAGCGCTCCGAGTGGATAGATCGTGTCGGGGCTTGGTGGCAAGGACAAGACTAAGCAGGAAATACCATTTCTCAGGAGGGGACTGGTATGAAATCTGAGGACCCTAGCTGGGTGGGGGTGGGTATTTTTCCCGCAAGATTGCAGATTTTATTTGGGTGGGTCCCCTTGGCAGATTTTTTTTGTACATGGATCCGAGTAACGTATCATTCAACAGGAAATCACATGGCCGAAACAGCTGTTACAAGTGATTTCTACACTGAACACTCGAAGACAAGCCTGCCATTCGTTTCACAGTATAGACTTCTAAATCTTCACCCACTCTATAGGAAACCTCATCCAAAGCGTCTGTGGCTGTGCCCCTGATTTTTATAACAGTATTTTCTTTTGTCAAAAGCTATTAAAGCTCCTAGTGTCACTGAACCATTTTGTTGGTCGGGAGTTAAATAAGATTTCCAGTTTCACTCGAGACTGGGCATTTTTGGCATAGCTCGGATCATCTAGGGCAAATGACTTTTCTACCTTCCAATTTTAGCCCAACTCTTTTGATCCCTAGAGGTGCCACACTATTTCCGGGTGCAACCTAAAATATGTCATCTATTAAATAAACATCGTAGTAAGCGAGCAGCAAAATTTTAGGGTCTCTCCTCCTCCGATTCCCTCATTGTGTCGAATGGCTACGACTCGGAAACATAAAAAAATCGCATCTCTGACATCTCCTCTTCCCGCCCATCAATTTGGCTCGAATCGGGGCATTTCTGCAAACTTCCGTTTCCCGCTTCAACCTCCTCCTATCGTGGTCGGATCCGGTCGGGACATGAAATAACAAAGTTAGGCCGCATAAACTCTCCAATTTACATACCATTCGGCCCATTTGTTCGGTTTTTGTGCATATCACAAAATTTGGCACGGACACATGTCTTGCATATCTAGGCCATCAGTTCTTATCACCCATAAAGTTCCACTCGAATCGGACCACACGTTCGCAACGTACGGTAGTCAATAATTTCCGGATTTCCCTTCCCTTAACTCCCCCGAAAATGGTCGGATCCAGGAACGGAAGTTTTCCTGGGGCATTGCTCGGGTCACTAATATGCCTGCCAGTTTCATCATCCATAGTACATCTGGAAGTATCCTAACTCGCGATCACCGGAATTCCGGAAAACCCCCTCCAACTCCCCCAAGAGCCCTTATACGATCTGGGGCTTATGCTTGTTCTTCCCGCAAAATTCCATCCTGTGGTGGAATCCATGGTGCCCCCTCCACCCCACCCCACAAGTCTCGGATACGGTCCAGACTTAACGTAGAACAACTGAGGCGATAGCTCTTTCCCCTTGCTTAATTTCATTCAAATCCGATTGCTCGTCCAAACGCTATGCATGCTACTAGATTCCGGATTCCCCATTCCTCCACTCCCCACACGATGGTGGGAAAGGGCAAACGACTATTCTCAGGTAAGTATGTTCGGGTACCTGATATGCCTGCCAATCGTCCTAGTACATCAAGAAGTACCGCGCTCGCGGGATCATCAGAATCCCGGACCCCTCCCCTCCCAACTCCCCCCACAGTGCCCCAATCTGGTCCGCGCATATCATCGATTTATCTGGGACATGTGCTTGTTCTTCCCACCAAGTTTCATCTCCATCCCTCCACTCTAAGCGTTTCCCAATATTTCCGGATCCCCCCTCCAGAGTCACCGGATCCGGTCCGGATTTGAAGTGGGTCGTCTGAGACGCGAGGTCTTGCCAAATATCAAGTTTCATTAAGACCCGAAAAACCCTTCGAAAGTTATAGGCCCTACATACCTTTTCCTGATTCCCCCTCCCTACACTGCCCCCAGACGGTCGGATTTCGAAATTAATCTTTTTGGTTCCCTGATACGCCTGCCAAGATTCATCTTCCTAGCCAGGTCCTAGCTTATCTGGAAGCGCCCGATCTAACAAAACCCGGGCCGACCGACAGACCGACCAACAGGCAGAATTTATGGCACTTTCGAACGGCAAGTGCCATAAAAACTGACCATCCGCCTTGGATATGATATAGGCCACTAGAAACCAGTCCATGCAAGATTATTGGTTTCTATGGTATAACACATCTGCTGCAAACGTAACTTAACATGGGATATGGATTCAGGAAACTAGAAGCTGACAGCCTGCCTGCCTTTCACTTAGTTATCTAACTGGACATACCAGGGCCAGGTTGCGCATGAACGAGAAGGGTGGTGAAGGTGCAACATAAAAGTAACTTCTAGAATTTCACCAACCCACTCCGGACCGTTGACTTAACTCATTGGGCCGCATTTGCCCCTGAACCAGGTATATAGGTGTGTGAACCGGGTCGTAACAGACACATCTGGACCCCAATGCCAACAAGTATACCAAGTTTCAACTTGAAACCTGCCACTGTTCATGAAATATTAACTCCGCACTGAATTGTGAAAATGAAAAACCGGCTAGTGGGGCCGCTATGGTGGATTGATACTAGAAATCGTGATAATCCTTATGCAAATCCGTCGTTTGCTCAAAATATGTGATTACTGGAATAACATTCGTTCTAAACGACATATCGAGTAGAGAAAGCTTCTATCCTTACGATTTGTAATCGAACGATATGCTACTCACCCCTTTTTGGGGGGTGGGGTGAGTAATTTTTTCTTTTTATACAGATTTTTTTGAGGATTACTGGGGTACCCCTCGGCATTTACAGATTTCATACCATCCAGACGGGGGTGGGTGGGTCTTTTTTCCGAAAAAGGCCAGATTTTAGGCTAGGTGTCATCAGATTTCATACCAGTCCCCTCCTGCCATTTCTTTAACTGGACAGGATCCGTTAAAGTAGTTGATTCATGTGGGCCGAGAAGGTAGGAGACACTGTCATTTTACGATGGGTCGAATATTTACGAACACCAAGTTACCTTCGGTTTCTCCAAAATCTGCATGGTATCCAAGGTAATCCACAAATTACTTTCAATCTTGAAAACAAGTTCGTCAACTCACCATTACTCATTAAATATTCACTGATCTCCTGGTGCGGGTCAGAGGTATACTAGAATCTTCGAGAAGATCGAGGGGCGTGTAAGAGGATTAAAACAACGATTTATATCACTCTGTGGACGTTTAGATATGTCAGAAGTAAAAACCCTCGGCTTGTTTGACAATTTTTGGTCTCGGAAGCTGAATATTATTTTGCTTACTTTCAGAATCTCTAAGAAATCGTTATAACGAATTTAGTATAAGTTACGGCGTTTGTTTATTGTGATCTGGTTTATATCCTTAATTCTCTGGACTTCGGGAATTATCAAGAAAAAACAGAAAACAAAATACTCAAGAAATCAATAATACAAATAGTTAGTTTGATTTTTCTACACATTTTCCATGTGCCTGATACAATAAAAACAATTTGTTAGATACATAGTCAAACTATGATCTCAGCCTCTCCATGTCGTGCACTTCCGACCCGCGCCACTGGATGACCCAGGGGTCGGATCGAGTCGTGTCTTCATCTTGGGCCTTGGGTGGGGGGGTTCTAGACGTTGCAACTGCTAGAATGCTTATGATGTATCTCCTGCAACAGAGTTGGGAGTTTGAGAGGAGCCCCACAAAATATTGTAACATACATATATTTTGAGCGAGTGTTCCATTTCGGATGAAACTTGACAGTTGGCAAGAGAACGCATCTTAAGATGTCCTGTTTACAGATTGTTAACAGATCTGGCCGCTGTGGGGTTTAAGGAGGCAGCGTACCGGAAATCTTGCAAAACATAAATTTTCACGTTCTTCGTACACGACACATCTTTGAAGCTCTGCTTGGTTTTTCAATGGATTGCAAAAACCCATTCCGGACGATATCAGCCTTGGCTTTCACAAGAAACGCGTACTCTTTTTTCCGTTTTTAGTCGAGTGTTCCTTGGAACAATCCACTATTGCGAGCGCTGTAGCAGCTTTCGTCTTTCGGTTTCCGGTTTCACCGTATTTTGTGGAGCTCGTAACTCGTGAATCAGTGCAAGTATCAAGTGCGAATTTGGTACACTTGTGGGTATTGGGGTCTAGTTGTGCCTTTTGGGGGTCCTACCTAGGGCTGGGAAATTACTTTCAAAGCTGCACTTCCCCCACCCGGGGGAAGTTGGCCAGAAATGGCCATCGCTCAGGGTGGTGTCTTGCCTAACATCCAGGCCGTCCTCCTCCCCATGGCAACATGGTCCAGATTGCCCAAGAGTATAAGTTCGTTACCCGTGACAGGAATCAACAGGTATCAAGTTGAAACTAGGCAGGTTTGTGAGCATTGGAGTCTTTTTTTGCTTTTTGTGGGTCCCAAGCCCCAACCCTACAATTGGGACCAGATTGCTGATTTTTTGTGTTTTTAACTTGACAATAACTGGAGATAGGGAGATGAAATTCCTTTGTGCTTTTGGATCATCGGGTTGGGAATATAAATGTGGAGTTGAACCACTCCCCAGCCTCCTCACTGATGGGCAATTGGGCCCAGTTTGCCCATGAGTAAAGTTTTTGACCCGTGACTGGAATCATAAGATGTGATTAACAATTTACTTTCACACTCCACGTCTGAGCGCTTGCGCACTTGTTTTGTTAAACCTATGCAGATCTGTATGGTGGGGAAGGCGGCGATGCATAAGCATAACTTTCTGGTATATTCTGTTACAGGCCATAGGAACATAATGTGTTGTAAATAAAACAAACTTACTTGTCACTTGCACGAAGTTCATTATTATCGACAAGGCAAAACCAAACAATCTGTCCCATCTGCGCAATCCCTTCACAAAATCCTGAGTTTCACCCATTCCCCAGAAACCGGTCAGTTCAATTTCCGTCAGGGCCGTAGCCATCTTCAGGCCACACTTCACATACTAAATGACGACGCAATCGCAAGTTCTCAACTCTTTCGTCAAACACATAGCTTTTACACCATTCCTATGGCACGAAATCACAAACTAAAGTGCTGATTGAATGGTGACTATGCAAAAAATAAGCACTGTCTTATATTTTTTCTTTTCTGCCCATGGCTTGCGGGCACGAGGTCCGTAAATTGACTCAAAGTCGCATTCAGAACTAATTTCTGTCTTCATTATTCATCATTGAACATTAACGTTTGCAATTTTTATTCTACCGAGTCCGGAAGCAGTTGTATCAGTGGCCGGAAGCAACACACATTTCTGTTTACAGCGGCTGGCAAATTTGCGTCAGTATTAAATTATAGCTGATCTCCTTAACACTTTATAAAGCAATTTTGATTTTTTCTTTCTGTCGAGATAATTTTATTTTTATACGACTTCTTAAAAGACAAAATACGCTAGAAATTGGATCGTTTACACTTGCAGTGAGGTTTCCAAACCCATTGAAAACAGGTTCGACATCCACGAAATGAAAAGATCGGAACGGTGTATCCGAACAAAAATGCCTAGTCATAAATCGGAATTTAGCAACTTTAATGAAACGTTTAGACACTCAATCAATAATATTTGCTATAAGAAACTGTACCCTGACGATGCCGATATTTGGTTTCTCGTTTGTCAAGGAATAAATTTGAAAACATATGTCTGTACGATCGCTATTGCATTAGTTAAATCTAATGACAAATTTGTCATAACGGTCTTAGTAAACAAACTAGTGTCCCATAATTTCAAACTAACGACTAGATAATCCTAGTTTTCTTGTATAGGCTAACGGGTTTTCACTAACAAAACTTATCTTCACATTACTATTATTTCTAATTTAAATATATATTGGAAGTTTATGTATCCAACTATTCCTGTAGAACTAGCTTCCATCAACAAACACGACGACCAGTGTTGTCACATCTTGCGAATGAAGGGATGTCAATTCGTGTGTTTGTTCTGATCGTTTGTAAGGAAACCCCCTGAGATAAGAATGATTATGGGCCCTTGGAAATCATAAGAAATGTATCATTTGGTAAAAATTATTTAATTTTTGTACTTGGCTGTAATGATGCGCATTTTGAAGGCGCTAGAAATGCCTTTGTATGCAAAACCCCCGTAGCAAAAACAATAATGAGCCCTTTGAGATCATTAATATATATGGTTTGGTCAAAAGATTTTTTTTTTCACTTTTCGGTTAAGATGCGCACTTCAAGGGTGTAGAATTCATTTTTCAGCAGAACCCACGTGGCAAAAGATCATGGGCCGAAACGCATCGTTTGATCAAAAGTACTCTTTTGGCTTTCGGGTTAAGATGCGACACATGTCCTCTGTTCAGTTATTAAATTTCACTGGAATGCGATCACCCGTTCCAAAGTTACACATGACACAATATTCTTTGAGCCCAAGCTGACTTAGAGTCATATATTCATATAATATCTACAAAAACGGAATCGTCAGCTGTGGTGCTTATGAAGCGATATTTCGGCCCTTCTTGGCAAGGGTCCTCTTCAGGCTGTTGTTCTTCTGGGCCAACGCTGGGGAAGGAAACAAACCTGCAATAAATATGATTTATTGCAGGTCAGAAATGATTTATTGCCCAGAAGAACAACAGCCTGAAGAGGACCCTTGCCAAGAAGGGCCGAAATATCGCTTCATAAGACTCAACATTCCAGATTCCCGCTCCCTCCACTCCAGTCCCCTCACGATGATCAGATCGAGAAAACTTATATTTCCAAGTCAGTTTGATCGGGTCCCTGATACGCCTCGCAAGTATCGTAATGAAAATCAACAAAACCGATATCACCGGAATTCCGGGAAGCCCCCCTACCTTCCTCCCCAACTGTCCGGATCCAGTCCGATAGCCACTACAATGTCGGTTATCCGAAGATCAAAAATGCCATAATGCTCTGATCAGATATCTCTGATCACCTGGAAAATGTCCAATGAAAACAACAATACAAAAAATAATGCTTCCGGATTAACCGTCTTAATTAGCATTGGATTGACTTCCATACATCAAGTGATTACTCATATTCAACCCAACCTTCCAGATTATCATTAATTATTATCATTTTGCTATTGTTCAACATTTCCTAGATACCCCCTTCAAAATGTGTCGTGCGTCACAGTCACAACAGTTATTCAATCTCTCTATTCCTTCCGGGAATTGTATATTTCATTGCTCCAGACATCCGGAACCTGGGGTCTCCAACACCATGGGCTTTCGGTTTTCTTGGCCTGACAGCACCTTCCAGGTTCATCTTGATGACAGCGGCTGTCTGCAATCCGGAAGACAAATTCGGAAAGTGAAGCCTGGCTTCAACCAGACTCGCAATCAAGCAGACACGAATGTCAAATTGTTACGTCTCCAGCGCTAAGGTCGCACTTAGAACAAGAGATATCGGTTTTGATCGGGTCCCTGAAATGCCTGCCAAGTTTCGTCGTGAAAATCCCTAACACCGCCATCATTAGAATTCCGGGAAACCCCCTCCACCCCCCAAGCTCCGGATCCGTTCTTATTGTGTAAACGATTCATCTAGAGCAGATGCTTGTTCTTCCCATCAAGTTTCACTCCGATTCCTCAATGACAACCGTTTCTCGAGATTTTCGGTCTCTCCCCATCTCCCCCACAGCTGGCGAATCCGGTCCAGAATTCAAATGGGACATCAGAGACATGTCTTCTATTCACTCAGTAAGTTTAATTCGAAGCGGATCACCCATTCGATAGTTACGCACGACTCAATTTTCCGGATTCTCCCTCCCCCCCCCCGGAAGGTCGAATTTGGACTGATAATTTCCAAGTTGTTTGGTCGGGTACCTGATATGCCTGCCAAGTTTCATCGTCCTAGAACATCTGGGAGTATCCTAACTCGCAATCGTGGGACAAACCACCCGACTGACCGAACAGACGGAATTGCGATCGTACATTGCACTTGAACCAGAGGCTGCAAGTGTCATAAAAACAAGAACGTTTTACATAGATTTCACTTGGTAAGCGACATACTGATCATTTATTTTAAACAAAGGAGAGATGCTGGGACACATAAACGTAACGGAGCTTGTGACATTTAAAGATAACATGATTATATTACAGACCTTCCTAGCCTACATTGACATCACTGGTGCTCTTTTCTGTTTCGAAGCTTACAGGCCAAGTCTGTGTGAATGGGTATGCAGCTTCCATGTACTAGAGGTAAAAAATTCCAGAAACCATGGAAAATACCCGAAATAATAACCCGGTTCACGTATTCTTCTTTAACAACATGCAAGTGAAACAAGTCAAGTAGGCCAAATCTATCTTACAAAGTGAGAAGGATAACATGCACAAGAGAAAAATTACTATTCCTTGTACCAAGTCATTTCCGGTCAGCTTCCCCCATAGACATCCGTCCATAAACTCGCCTAACCGTCTAATCTCTAATTCCTAATCACTCTTCTCCACCTCCACCTTTCCTTACCAGTTTCAGTCAGACTTCACCCACTCTGAAATAATAAAATTAGTGACCACAAATATTTGCTGTAGCTTGTTCTTAAATGACAAATACTTCAGAGGATACTTCAAATGATTTTACCCTCCTCAAGTCAGGCTATTCCATTAGATATATCTGTTATTACGTCCTTGCAATAAATATGGATAAATTGAATTTGAAAGAAACAAACGTGCGAAAACTAGTCTGGGTGTTCCAGTAATTATTCTGCGCATCAGGCAGGAATCTGTGCAACGGTTTCGGCAGGTGCTATCGAACCCAACGCGAGATTTGAGGATCATCTGTTCAGTTTTGAAGAACCAACTGCAATTATCGAATTTGAATTCGTGTCGTAACTTTTTAGCATGAAATCTTCTGTTCGTGGCAGAGTGAAACAAAATTATAGCTTATTTTTAATTCAGCTTTTAATGCAAGGAACTTTTACATCTTTTATTATTTTAATTGCAGTATGAGGATGCCTACTAAGTTGTTTTCTTTCTTTACGGCAAACAAATGTAAAATCTCTAATTGCTTATTCTAGAGTTGCCCACATAGCCTTTGTTATTGCAGGTATGCTTATTTTTAATTTTTAATATTTTATGACTTGGCTGTGTTTTAGCCTACTGCGCCTGCGAAGAGTCAGCCTGGCTTGAGCAGTTTTAGAATTAGAGGCGGTTTTAGATCCGTAATGCCACCTAAAAAGGTGCTTATGAAAACCCTTGAATCTGGAAATTAAAACAAAGTAATGAAGCGAAATTCCTAAAATTTTGCTTCGATATAGTAGTTATGACACTGCATAGAGTCGAACATGCCATGTGATAATGCTACACTTCTTCCAGTCAAATCATTGCTCATGTGTGACAGAGTCATTTGCCGCCACAAACCTGTCTCAGATTTCGCTAAAAACTTGAAGATCTACTGAAAACTCATTCAAAGTAATAAGCCTCAAATTCTGCTTTTCATTTTGAACGACATGAAAGGTCAGCGTCTTTCGTTTTGGAATCTTTGTCGTTTGTTGGTTCCACGCCGTCTCCGCCTCGGATGGATGTAAACCTGGACAGAGTCGACAAACACCAACACGAAAATCGCTTATTTTACCGGCAAACATTTTTCGAAAATTGGGCCATCCCCTACCTGGCGTTTGGCAACTTCAAACGTTGAAACTGAGAGTAGACCCACACAAAATTTAAACAGACGGATAGAATTTGGAAACAAAAACGCTGGGCACGAGTTAATTATCAATGGTCTGTCGGAATTTCAACATAGCGATTGCTTCAACGACAGAACATTGCTAGAAGGAAATATGTGAAGTGTAGACTGCTACAATACTGTTACTGTCTTTGATTGACTCAAACGTTATGAGTGACTACTCATTAGCCATCTACCGTCACAGTTCGCAATTCCAACTACTGTTTCTTGCGAGTCCAAAAGATGACAGTGTACTGTGTTCTAGAAGGTCTACTCTTGCCATTATCAGTTCTGCACGGAGAGCTGGAAAGGTTCTTAGCTTTCTGAATACATTGTTAACAGTTTCTCCTACATCGGGGTTCAGTAGGCTGTTTGTGATTCACTGAATTTGGAGATTTCTCTTCGAAGAGTTAAAATCCGATGGAGGATTCAAACGCTAGAATGCAAAATACTGCAGATTAGGTTATCAGAAAGCGGAGATTTTTTGTTTACAGTGGATGTATCCGAACACCCAGAATAGTTATGGATAAGCATATAAGCACTGCTAGAGTTCTGAAAAAGTCCTGCGTATTCCTTGTAAACCTAATAGATATTTTGTAGTATTGAGCAATACTCTTCGATTGAAAATTCAAACACCAAAGACTTATTTATTTTTTGCGAATCTCGTGTTTCGTTTCCATGCAACAGTTGAAGGACAGCAGAGTGGTTTTAGGATAAATTGTACAATGACGACCCAGAACCAGCTTATTCTTACCATCTAGGGAGATACCCTTTGTTGCCTTCAAAGTGTCCTCTCAGACCATTGATTGTCCCTAGAGCGGTTCATAAGTGTAAACGCGTCCGGCGCCTCGCTGGCCGCTCGGCTCTATATATATAGTAGCCAATCAAAAGTAGTCTAATAGGCCGCTTTGAAGGCAACAAGGGATATCTCCCTGCATGGTAAGAATAAAGTGCCAGAACACCCATTCAGTTGTTCGTCGACTTTTTTTCCACCAGGGTATATGTAATAATAATAGTAATAATTTTATTTTTCACCCATCAAAAAGCACATGGCATAGACCGAGTAGATAAAAAAAGAAAAGAAGAAGGAAACACTGGAATAAGAAGAGACGTGACAAACATAGAGACTACTACAACATCATCCTATCTACAAAGCTATCCTATTGTCGAAGAATGCTTTCCCAGTCATGCTTAAGGTTACTGTTGTACTTCTGTATCATTTTTCCAACTGCTGTTAGTGGGTCAGTGATGTTGTACGTAGCGACGACTTTACTATTTCGGGTCCAAGGAGGGAGGCGGAGCAGGAATTTACAAAAACGAAATATATAGAACGAATTTGCTTTTTATCACTGTTAATTAACATTTGCCAGAAAGGTGCGATATATAAAATATGAGGCAGGGCCACCGGTTAAAAATCGTGGCGAGAATAAGACGGTTGAAACGCAACTTATTTGCCACAATGGAACCAGAAGCTGCAGCAATATTTTTCGAATATATTTGATCAGTGCTCTGGTCGGTGCTCCCGGTCGGTAAACCAAGATAAATCAACGAATCTGCTGGTCTGACTTTCGAACTTCCCAGCCATACAGTTATATCAGGGCTAGTTCTCCAATTAAATAGAACAACTTGTGATTTTTCAGGATTAATTTCATTCCTACGCTGCTGTACTCTTCATTTAACGTATAAAAATTTTCTTCAAGACGAGTAACTGTGCGACTGGGGTTTAGAATTTAATCCGAGTAACATTCTAAAACAGAAGCCTGCTTTACATAGCTTTGAGGTTCTATTACAGCATTACTAAATAGTTGCGGCGAAACTACCGATCCCTGTTTTACTCCTTTCTTTTAACAGGCACAACAACTTGAGCATCAGGAAAACCAGAGATTTGAATAACAACAACTGATTATCGTAGAGGTCCCGGTAGGCACGGATTATTGATGGGTATACTCCTCGCGCACAAGCAGTATAAAGAATATGCTCATGAACAAGCGAGTCGAAAGCCCTGCTAACGTCGTGGCTTGCAAGCACTAAAGACTCCTTACCAGACTCTGCATCTAACCTTACGGAATAAACGGCAATAAGGGCGTGGGAACATCCCAGTACTTTTTGGAACCCGAATTGACAAGGGGGCACATAACACCTATAGTAAATTTAGGGAAACGTAACAAGCTCGAAGAGCTTGCACCATACATTTGAAACTGTAATTGGGCGGTATGAACTACAAGAATTAGGAGGTTTCCCTTTTTTCAAAATTGGGTAAAGCTTCCCTTCAGAAAAGCTACTAGGCATAATTCCGGTTTCTATGATTACTTGGAAGAGGATGCAAACATAATGTACCAGCAGAACACTTGCCATTCCCAAGAGAGCCGCGCATGTCTCTTCAGTACCTCGAGAGTACTTTTTCTTCAACTTCCCGATAGAACATAAGACCACACTGAGCTCCACTACATAATAATTAACACTACTTCTTTTACTGAGACACTAATCTAACATCCGCTTAAATTCCGTCGCCATATTTCCAGGGCAATTATTTCCTGTTCTTTAATATGATATGATATGATATTTATTACACTAAAAGCCCAAAGGGCCATGGCAATACAAAAGAAAAATACATAACCTACATTATAACTATAACAAACACTTAAATCTACAAGAAAAATTCTCTGTGATTCATAGCCAACTTGAGGAATCTGCCCACTTTCCTTATAGTGAAAAAACATTCACTCTTCAGCATTCGCTCCATCCATTCCTGATCACACTCATTTACTCCAAATATTTATCTTCTTAAATCATTCAATTCCCTACATTCACACATAATATGTCGCACGCACTCATTCATATCTCCACACATGGGGCAGAACTAAGGACCAATCCTCCCAATCGGCTTACCCGTGTACCTCCTCCTATCCCCCAGAGGTAAAATATCAGCACTCATACTAATTATTAATTTCAGTTCCTCCCTATCTAAACCCGCTTTAAAATAAACACATTCACCCCATGTCTCTTTCGCCTCTGTATAAAACCTCACAGATTTTGAACTATCTCTGTCAACCTGCCACCTCTGGATTTCCTGGTCCCTAAGTATATTTTGTACTTCTTTAGCTACTGTCCCTAACTCCAACTCATGACCCATACCCTCATTCCACTTATCACCAACACCACACTCATCTAAAATTTTTTCATTTGGTAAGCCCATGACTCCTTACTTACATCTCTAAGGGACTCCAGATACGCCGCTTTTAACATTCTAACACGTGGAAGACTAATAATCTTTTCTCTAAAACTAACCATACTCACTAAACGCCTACATCTTAAACTTCCTAAGCCTATGTCCTCCCTAACTACTAAACTATTTGTCGTACTACTCAGTCCTAATGATCTTTTAAAATAATTCAACTGTATCTGCTCCAACTTACCTGCCTTGTGGAACCCCCACACTTCGGAGGCGTAATGCATAACCGGCAGTACCTTCGTATTAAAGATGCTACATAAACTTTCTGTTTACCTTTCCAAAGCAATCGCGACGCCAAAACTCAAGTATGTTTGCCTTTTTCTGCAGTGTTGCTGCTGGGGTTCAAGAAATAAACCGCAGAGAAGTCGAAAGTCCATCCATACGAGGATTACGCCCGCAAATAGAGAAGATAGAATAATATAACTGGTAATTTTTTTCACGACCATAGTTACTGCTTTTACTCTTTATTTTCTTGTTTAAACGAAAATTGGATTAGTTAGCTTGTTTTTTACGGAATTTTCTTTTAGCTCCCTTCACATTGACTTAAGAAGCTTAAGTGGGCCTTTCACACTGGCCTACTTAAGAGTCTTAAGTGCACTTAAGCTTCTTACGTGATCCGTAACGTAAGGAATTTTTACTTAACGTAGCCACTTAAGAAAGTTGAAAAAAGTTCAACTTAAGACCTTACGTTACGTAAAATTAGAAATTGGACTGTGGATGAGAAAATCATCAAGTTTGTTAATAAGATGTAATAAATAAGAGAGAGAGATAGTTACTTTACAATACTACATGAAAGAATATGTGAAAGTAAATGCCTGAGAAAGCTTTGCAAAAAACTCAGTGATGACATGGGGAAAACGTATATAGATAGGCTGTATATGTTTGATCCCTATTTTTTTAATTTTTTTTAGTCAGTAGTGTCATTTCGGATGCCAAAAATATAGCAGCCATGCATCACTGTTGAAATTAAATGAAATATTAGGATATAGGTACATTGGATATAGATAAGAGGTATCCTATGCCGGCCGTTGGGTATATCTAGTATTAGGGATAAATGACAGGTCCCTAAAAAAGATAAGTTCATTTTCAAGGCTAAAAATTGTTCTACCTTTTTCCAAAAGAAATCGTAATCCTAGGATGACTGAGTGCAATGACTTTTGAGTAAACTTGCATTAACCTGTTTTGAACTAGATGACCCACTGGGTTTTACTGAAAATTTCCTTGTGATAGCTGGTCCTCTGAGAGGTAATATCCGAGCGTCTTTAGAGGTCATTTCCCCAAGGGTATCTTTGTCCTTTTGCAGAGTAATCTCGACCAAAATCTTTATTTTCCTTGTTTGATGGACGCTACAGAAAGTGCATCTAACTTAGCCCAGTCGGAAGGGGACTCTCTCAGTATGAATAGGCTACTTAACGTAAGAAACTTAAGCTGTAACGTAAGTACTTAACGTAAGGTCTTACGTATTCAGTGTGAGGGCGCTTTTCCCTCTCTCCGGTTCCAAGAGGACTAGTTTCTGTTAGCCTCACCGTCAGCACTTGGACCAGACATTAAAAAATAGATCCACAGGTTAGTAGTGGAAAACCTGTCATTTGCGTCCCGGGTAATTGAAATTTTAAAGAGGTCTCAGCAGCAGAAAGTGAAAGTCCCCCATTCTATGGAACCGACTTTTTACTATGTCTATACAAGTGTTGAGCCTGAGGAAATAGGAGACTGTTACTCCACTTGGAGCGCTGAATTGTAATAAGGCCAAACTGAAACCTGGCGTGTCTCTTCGGATTTTCTTGTTGTTTTCTTGTCTTTTTCGTGTGTTGGAAGAATCAGAAAGGCTGTAGGGATGGTAAGCACTGTATCTCTTGCAGAAGTAGCATTTTTATATTTCTGCTTTAAATACCTCTTTATGAATCTTAATGTTATTAATATCTTTCAAATGGCTTCTTAAAACTAGATTAACACATCTTCTCCCCTTTATCTCCGCCTGTTCGTCCTTCTTATATTTAAAGGGGAACCATAGGATATTTTTTTATTTCCTCGCGTTATTTTTCTGTCTGGATATATTTCAGTTAGTATGCATTTCAGGTTAGTACCCTGCTTTAGCCGAGCACATCTTGGTGTGCTTTCCCGGTAGAAATGTTATTTGTTTGCACTTTTTAAAAATATCTTTAGATAAGACCGAAACTAAAAATAGTAGTCGAGTTCTGTAACAGCAAGTGGATAAAGTGATATTTTTCGAACTTGAGCTACCATTCCAGAAGCACTCTTCTATTTTTAGGGAATGTTGTATAATATTCTTCAAGATTTGTACTATTAATTTATTAATTATTTGTTTGAATCTAATACCGGCCGACTAAGTCAGTAACACTCCACACTAAAACACTTTGCACACTTAGTTTGGCGAGGTGCAGCGCGAAGCGCTGCATCGAGGGCGTCTAAGTCCCCAGCCACACTGACTAACCACACCCAAACCGCCTGGTGCAGTAACCACATTTATAAGTTTTCATTTGTTTTCCCAATATGTTTAGGGGTTCCTCTCAGTTACCAGGAATGAATTCTGGCTTCGGTTAAAGCAGAGAAATGGTATTTCTTGCGAAAGCCCGATAATCTCAAAACAATAAATAATTGTTAAAAAGGTTTTTCCTGGGTCGGATGTCGGGGCCGAAAAACTTAAGGGGACCAGGGTTAGAGGGTGTTACCCAATCAACATTTGCAAGCGTGTAATAAATAGCTAACCATAGGTTATGACTAGAAAACACGACTAATAAAGGGTAAAAGCACCGGACACACGTCGTTGGTGGCGCTCGATGGTCATCGTATGTGCTTTAAGGAGTGCACATAAATTTCTAGGCTCAGTCAGGAGTCATCAGGTAATTACTACAAAACGTAGTGGCACCATCCCAAGATAAATAGGTGCATGGGATCTCCAAAAATTGTTAATTTGTGATAGTGGTTATAGCCTAGGAAAACCTCTGGTTTCGGTGCCTAACATCACGACCAGGGTATTTCGGGTAAATGGGTTCATCTGGCTGCCCAACGGTTATTCAGTTGGGTGGCATAAGTTGGTATGGGCGCCAGAGTTCCGATTATTATCGGCTTATTTACTGGTTGAGGTGGCTTCGCCGTAGCTTAGGTGCCAGCGTTGTCATTCTCAACGTCTTGGTGAAAGGTTTGGTCTATATCTTGGCAATTGATCGTGCAAATAGGGTGACTGTGGCCAAATTCTGTGTGGAGAAGGGTTCATTTGGTTGCCAGATGGAGATGGCACGGTGGTATGGTCTCCCAGGAGCAAGAGTTGCCGTTGGTAGTGGCTTTGGTAGTGGCCACAGCCCCGAACCAACCCTTCGAAGTACGTAATATAACACTGGTGACATCGTATTGCTGTGGAAGGGAGAGTTCAGAAAAGTTCACGTTTTTTTTTGTTTTTTTTTTTCTGGAGGGTCAGGTTTCGGCATCAGCATAAATTAAATAAGGGACCCAGTAGATATTGCGTAAATAGGCCATTAATGCCATAGGCTGCCGTTATTTTTATTTTATTTTTAGGAGAAGAAAAGGGAAATTTAAGATTTTTTTTTGCGACGGAGGTCAGCAGGTCAAAAGATAGATCGGCTTTTGTGTGAAAAGTTGTAATAAAGAATCATCAGAGCCCTCCAGATCTGTTCAAATTGAGCTATGCGTATAATCCTTGAGGAAACGGATCTGTGCGAAATGTGCAAAGGTAGGCCACATTGCAAGAAATGGCAAAGATTGCATGATTCATCGAAGCATTAAATCACGAAGACTCCAGAATAAGAACAGAGTCAGGCGTTCCGCAGGTTCCGTCGTCCGTCTTATATTAGTGCGTACAAATGCGCTAAGGATGCACTTTTTGTTGACGTCATGTTGTTTGGAGTACAGTTAGAGGCATCGGCGGGCACGAGTTCCGGTATAAGCCCTCTCAGGGCCCTCTTCAGGAGGTTGCCACACCGAGTCCAGGAGAGACTCGTAGCGTACTCCACTTTTATGAAAAGTGCTTCAGGGCACGGTTTTGACGTTACAGGTGGCATCACAGAATTTTTAAAGATTGGAGACGACTGTTACGAGGAATATTTAATCGCCATCGATGCTTTCGTTCAAGCCACATCGAGCAAAAGGGGTAGGCAAGATTTAGATGCTACACGTGCTGCAGAACAAGCATCAAAGAAAGCAAAACAGGAGGAGTACAAACTGTATCTTGAGTCACTATCAAGTAGACAGTCGAGACCACTACGAGACAGAAAGCAGCCAGACAAGTTAACATACACGAAACTGGGAGGTGGAACACAGAAATAGGGATATAAATTTTTCACGATTACGGCGGCACAAGTGAACCACAGGTCGCGAACTGTCGTTCACTTGATCAAACTTGATCGTACAAACCTAGATTGGTTATTATCCCTTTGTTTTAAGATACGGAAATATACCGTACAGTGACGTCATGCACCAACAAACCTTGAGTGAGCTCGGTCACTGCTGGTCTCCTTGATGAGGACTGTACGATATTCAAAAATTAGATTCGTTTGATTCATCGAATTTTATTTGTTCCCCTTGGTTGATTCATAAATTCGTGAATTTTCTCCAGATTCCCAGTAAAGAACTAATAACTTGTGCTTTAAGAGAATGCACTCCTGATTGGAAAGCATGTGGAACATCACTAAAAGTCAAATGGAACTTTGGCCAAGTTCCATTCGAGTGAATGCTAATAGATAGCGAGGGGTGAGTTTGGTCACCCCTGGGCGGGAAGAAGTAACCGCCAGGATAATCAGATTTCTCCTTTGAGAAAATGCTTCAAGAAAGCGGGGGGTGAGTTTTTGGTCACCCCTGGGCGGGAAGAAGTACCCGCCGAGATTAACAGATTTGGATTAATCTGTTTTGTATTTTACAGGTAATGTGTCTCTCTGAAATAACTGGTAACCTCGGACCAAGGACGAATAAATAGAAAATAAGGTTGTCCTAAAAGAAATTTAAACAGCAGAAGCTGCGTTAGTAATCCTTAAGAGTCGAGGATTTGATTAGAGCTCAATTGATGGGGCAAGAAGAGAATTTGCTATAAGGGAAAGCTGGAATGGTTTAAAGAATTAAACTAAAAATGGGTCGACAGCTAGTTTCCCATGAAAGTAAGCAAATAAGCAGCTAATATTGTGGGTTTAAATCCGAGTTACAATTCAGTCGAGTAAGAGAGACACCAACGATGAGTTCGTCATACCAGATGTGCTCGCACCCACAAGCGACCGGAAGGACAACCTTACAAAGGATCGACCCAGTAGTCTTCAGCATAGAGATGTCGGATAGCTGACATCGCAGCTAATCGTTCCCGAAGATGATTTTCAAGGAAGGCTGACTACAAACCTTGTAACAAGAAGAAGAAAAACGGTTCTCTAGCCAAGAAGATGCTATGCAGAAGAGAACACAAGCAGACATAACCACTGAAGAAGAAAAGGAAAACACAATCAGAGAACGGAAGAAGCCATATGAAACGTCGGAAGAAGAGGTGACCGTTGATGGAAGGAAGATGGCGCAGGGCCATCAGGAGACAGCTGGGACCCGGATGCTGAGTCCCGAAAGAAGAAAATAGCTTGAAGAAAGCCAAAGACGTTGCCGGATGCGTAAGTCTGAACTTACCGTATTTTGAACATTCAGACATCGGCAAAAGTGACCATAGCTATGGTCGGAATAGGATAAGAAATCCTTATGTTCTTACATTAGTCAAAAGACGATTTGCCTAAACGATTGGCAAGTAAAAGCTAGTGATTTGGGAATTTTAAAGTTATTTTTCCCTATTTTTGAAGTGAACAGTTGTTTTAGGATTTAGGCTTTGGGGTTAAGAGTTCAGCTTATAACTAAAGTTGGTTGCCCCAGTAGTAAGTATAGAAGTGCCCTTAATAGACTAGGATAGATTGGATAGGATTTCCCAGTCGAAAGTTGTCATATAGGCGCTATTCTTATCTTTCTTAAGGGGGGAAGGGAAGTATAAAGTAATAAAACCTGAAAGTTCTGATTTCAGTAAGGACAAATTTCAAATTAATTATTAAGAGGTTGGCAGTCCAGTTGAAGGTAGACTCGCCACTCGGTTCAGAAAAGAGGCCAATATGAAGAGGTGTTCACACACTGGATGCGGTTAGCCTGCGGCTGACAAGGGCTCAAAAGAATACTCAGTGTCAAGTAATGGCGTGAGCTAAACTAGAGGATTAGTGGGGAGAATTAACTTCGCCACAGAAATCTGGCAACCTAAATTGAGCCATTTACTTATGTATTTTGGCTACCACAAGTGTTGCCATTGGCCGCCGTTACTAGACTTTACAAGAGATATATAGTGGCCGAACAAAAAGATATGAGCATCGTAGTGACAGTTCTACCAGATTGGAATGCGTTGATCTCGCGATATAAAAATGGTTCTTGAAATCAGATTTTTTTGGGGAAAGCTAAGTTAATTACTAAGCAAAGCTGATATAACAACTTTCTTCCTGATGTATCTGTATTTTAAGAACATCTTAGGACATGCGTTTTTGGGATAGCCTTTGTATAGGTTTAGGGTATGTATTTATAAAGTTGTGTCAGGAGACACTTTTTCTAAGGAGGGAGGATTGTAACGAATTAATCTCTAACAAACTGAGCGAAAGGAGATATTTCGTCGTAAGCATTCTCTCACTTATGTTTCGTAACAGATCAGCTATTTATTAGTGCTTTACTAATAGTGCTTTAACTGGACCCCGCAAGTGAGAAACCCCTAGGCACCTTCTATCGTGAATGATTTGTACTGCGACTACTTTTGTGCTTTACCGGAAGTGTGGTTCTACACAATTGTGGTCAGCAGTATTTGTATCTCCCAACATTTGGTGAACAATTGTGGTTCCGAACCACAATTGTGAGCAACTCTAAGATTAGCATATAAGCCAGGGTGTTCGCACTAGAGTTGCAGTTGCAGTCGCAGTCGCAGTTGAGTCGCAGACGCAGTCTTAGTCTTAAATGTAATAGTTCAGTTGGATTACCGATGATTATTCTGTATGGTGAACTTCAACAATAAAAGTAAGTGTGTTTTGTAAAACATGGTTTGTTGACTGTAGGGACCTAGGGCCGACCGTCCAAGCTCCCCCCTCCACAGCCCCGAACCAACCCTTCGAGGATACCACTCAGGCTACCACTATAGTCAGCATACGTACCAACCGCTCGGGTACACGCTACATCGGTTATAAGGTGTTTGGAAGTTAACACAGAAGGTATCACAGACGCGTAATTTAACAGGTATGGCTACTTTGGTCTCTGGTTATGTTACCAGTTATGTTACCAGTTAAAGACTAAACCAAATTGTGACTGGTAACTTGTTTCATTGGTAATCATTACGGTTTAACAAATTAGCCATTGTTTGACAATGTTGCTTTAACCCCATTTGGCTTTTATCTTTGATCGTAAAAATATCTTATATTAAACCCTAGAGACTGTGCCGTGCACCCGATGGTAATGTAATTTTACCCGGAGTCTGTCTTTGAACCGTTAGTCCTCATTGACCTCTGTTAAGGAGAGGATGGTTGAAATTGAACTCCTAGTTGAGCCTACGGAATGTAAGTTACATTTTTTAAGCCAAAAAAACTCGCACCATAAAAAAACTGGTAACATAACCAGAGACCAAAGTAGCCATACCCTATGACCAAGCTACTACCAATGGCAACTCTTGCTCTTGGGAGATCATACCACCATGCCATCTCCATCTGGCAGCCAAATGAACCCTTTTCCACACAGAATTTGGCCACAGTCACCCTATTTACACGATCACTTGCCAAGATATAGACCAAACCTTTCACCAAGACGTTGAGAATGACAACGCTGGCACCTAAGCTACGGCGAAGCCACCTCAACCAGTAAATAAGCCGATAATAATCGGAACTCTGGCGCCCATACCAACTTATGCCGCCCAATTGAATAACCGTTGGGCAGCCAGATGAACCCATTTACCCGAATTACCCTGGTCGTGATGTTAGGCACCGAAACCAGAGGTTTTCTTAGGCTCTAACCACTATCACAAATAAACAATTTTTGGAGATCCCATGCACCTATTTATCTTGGGATGGTGCCGCTACGTTTTGTAGTAATTACCTGATGACTCCAGACTGAGCCTAGAAATTTATTTGCACTCCTTAAAGCAAATATGATGACCATCAAGGGCCACCAACGACATGTGTCCGGTGCTTTTATCCTTTATTAGTCGTGTTTATCTAGTCATAACCTATGGTTAGCTATTTATTACACGCTTGCAAATGTTGATTGGGTAACACCCTCTAACCCTGGTCCCCTTAAGTTTTTCGGCCCCAACATCCGACCCAGGAAAAACCTTTTTAACAATTATTTATTGTTTTGAGATTATCGGGCTTTCGCAAGAAATACCAGTTCTCTGCTTTAACCGAAGCCAAAGTTCATTCCTGGTAACTGAGAGGAACCCCTAACCTTATTGGGAAAACAAATGAAAACTTATAAATGTGGTTACTGCACCAGGCGGTTTGGGTGTGGTTAGTCAGTGTGGCTGGGGACTTAGACGCCCTCGGTGCAGCGCTTCGCGCTGCACCTCGCCACATAGACCAGTTGTCTTCTGACGTTCTTGCAATCCGAAGACAGACACATAGATAACCATTCAGATTATACCTAGGAACATACGCACATTGGGTATGATCCGCTATGGTTTCAACGATGGAAGATAAAACACATTCAAGGGCGTATAGACCAGCACTCAGGAAATCTGGGAAACCTCAGAAACGATAGGAGTATGGGCTTTTTGGTATGGTTTTCCTATGGTTCTCTATCTTTTTTTTCACTCGGGTACAGTTCCAAGAAAAACCGTGCAACCGCTTGGAGGTAGATATGACCAACTGAAGTTGAACCCGTCAAACGGGAAGAGATAGCCGCACATGCAGCCCAGAGAGAACAGCCATAAGAGGGTTCTTTGACTCTAAGATTATAACCAGGAACAGATCTACCGAACTTCCGAGAAACTTGGGAGACCTACAACAAAAAACTTTGTCAAGCCACTACAGTTCCAATTAAAGCCGTGCAATCACCGGAGTTAGATGTGACAAACTGAAGTTTAACCCTAGATAGAAAACCATGGAAGGATTGCTAGGAGTCTCATACCAGGGGGATTGGCAAAGACATCACACAAACTCATCAGTTTATTTTGTGCAGGCACAGACGGAGCCAGGACAATCAAGTAATCAGCATAACTGCACTTCCTTAAAGCACATCCTTTGAAAGAAGCACTCAACACGAGCAGTTGCTAAGGTCACATTAAGTTCATCTACGCATTAATTATACAAAAGATTAGACAGGAGTCCAGAGGCGTTACTAGCCAAAATGTTTGGGGGGACAAGGTATTTACCGACTGGCTGGTCCTTTTTACCGACTGTTTTTGCGGATAAAAACGACTATTATTGAGAAAAAAACGACTGTGTTGAAGAAAAACGGCTGATTTAAGAAAAACCGACTATTTTTAAGAAAAACCGACTGTTTTTAAGAAAAATCGATCGTTTTTTAAGACAAAATGACTATTTCTAAGAAAAATCGACTGTTTTTAATAAAAATCGCGGCGCCTTGCGCCGACTCGGCTCTTTTTTACCGACTGGTCGACAACATTGGGGGGGGGGGTCCCTCCCTCCCCCCCCAGTAGTGACGCCTCTGGACAGGACACCACCTTGCTTAATCCCATTCATCACCGGAAACCGTCTACGAAGCACCCCACCCCATCTAATACAATATCGTTGGCTCTGAAACCAACAAGACAGGGTAAGCACGATTCTAGGATCCATGAAGCGATCAAGAAGGCTTACCAGCGGTTTATGGTGATTTATCCTGTCTACTGTAGCCTCAGCGTCAATGAAACAAAGAAAAACTCGGAGAAATAAGACCAAAAATAGCGGATCATCAAAACTCAATGGACGACGTCGCCCTGACCCGAACTGGTAATAAGAACCGCGAACATGGGGTTCAATAATGTCAATAAAGCATTTTTCAAACGTTTCGATACGACATCTGCCAAAGTATTGGGCCTGTGACTACCAATGATAATAATTTCCGACACCGAAGATTTAGGTATAGGGTATATGGGAACCCTAGTCAACTCTCAGGGCACGAACCCATGCACCAAAAAAACATTAAACACATGTTAGGAAGTTAGCAAGTTATACAAGTAAATGCCTAACCCAGCATGCTTCAGATGGCTAGCAGAGTTCTCCAATCTGGACCGCGATCTTCCCCCAGTAAGCCCATAAAGCACCGCAACAGCTTCGTGTGCTATCAGCTGCTCACTAGAAACAAGAGTCGCACACACCCGGGCACGATCCTAAACACCACCCACATTAGGAGCATCCGACGAAAAATTTCTGAATTTGATTGCCCAAAGGTTATTCATTCCTTCATTCCAAAGGTTATCAACAGCAACTGACCTAAATGCTCCACCACCAACATCCGCCGCTTGGGGACAATTGACATACCATATTACTACTACTAATCCAAAATTACTTAGACTTACAGCCACTGGAGAAGCTGCTGACGCAGACGCTTTAAGCTTTTCCAAATGGTTTTTACACCACCTGAAAGCTCTCCTGTACTTCCTGTTTAGTAGCTTTCCAGTCTAGTCATACTGATCATCCTTGATCCTGCTCGCGTAAATCAAATAAGAAAAAAAGCGAGTTTCACTGCCAGATCAAGTTCCTTGACGTGACTAGTTCAGCCTGGCAAAGCTTCATGCTTAAGCCCGCGTGCTCCTTTTTTCGCCGAAAGAGTTTCGTTGGCAGAAACAATCAGAACCGCAACTAGCTCTATTTAAAGATTATTAAGGGAAAGGAGATAGTTATGTTCAGAATAAGACTCTGAACAGCACACAAGGTAGTAGCAGAAAGAGTTCTAGTTTTACCTTCCATCCCAGTAGAATAAACCCTCAGTCATTGTTTAGTAGTTTCATTCCAATGCACCACCGGGGCACATACATTGATTCCTAAGGGCTATTTCGGGCTAAATTGCTATTCTTCCTACCACTGACTTCTACTGTGCAAAGAGAAAAGTTGAAACAAATAAATCTCTTTAGGATGATCTAGTGTCATCGTCATGGCAGAGAACTGAACATTCTGAACACCGGTTATTGATTCCTGCTAAGTGAGCTCAATGACTGTGTCCAATAATTTGTATTTATTTCGAAATCAACTTTGCTTTTTTTACATGACGTACACGATAAAGTACATGACTTATAGTCTGGAACGTAGGCGAGAGCAAAATTGTATAATCGATAACGAGCCGTTTATTTCCACTGGACGTAGATAATGTTGTAAGGGCCCAGATCTCAGGCAGGATTTGCCAATGCTGTGAATAGACGGCCCCAGGACAGACTTTTTCTGTCTGAAACAAATCCTTTCAAGCTTTTTTTTCCACCAAGCAACGTCAATTATCTGTACAGTATTTACTTCATTTGAGCTGTTAGTTGCAAAGGCTCCACTTCCTTTTTTCGGAGTTCTCCATGTATTCTTTTTTGGTTTTCTTTTTTTCTTTAAATTATTTGTTATTGTGGAATGGAAATGTTAATGCTTGAAAAATCCTAGGAAAAATCGGTTGTTCTGAAGCAAACGGTGGAATTTTGATTAGGATTAGAAGTACAAGTTTGGACTCGGACTTTCAATTTAGTATATCTCATTATTTGTACTACATTATTTGTACTTCCATAATCAGAATATTTGGCTAATTAACCGAATATAAAAGATAAGAAGCAACTTGGGACCATCTATATGTAATGATCGAGTCACCGCCAAATCACGTCAACGTTACTTTTCCTGTCGTGTTGTCAATTCGTGGAATACACTATAAAAGGTCTCCCCGAGGAAGGATTAAAGTTAACTGCAGTATTTGCTACTGGTATTCACTTTATCTCTACTGGGATAAGATTAATCGTAATTAGAGATAATCTTATCTAATTAGAGACAAGATTAATCCCAGTTGCAATTACTGCAAGATTTTGTTTACAGTAGTTGTGTTTTTGCTGATACCATGGTATCTGATATACGGTCTGAAGTCGTTTTTGCAGTTATCGTGGTATCTGATACCACGGTCAAAAGGCGTTTTTACAGTTGTCGTGGTATCTGGCTGGTTACCGTGGTAACTGATATTCAGATATCACGGTCCGGCTGTGGTATCTGGTCGTGGTATCTGAAAAGTCATCTTACTTTCATCACTTTTTGTCAAATTGGTGAGAAAGAAGTTCAGCACTTAGCAGGCACTTAGTGCTGTAACTGGATATCAGTTTTTCCTTTGGGATGACATGGAAAAGTGCAATTTCGACAATAGTCGGTTTTGCAGTGGACCGTATATCAGATACCACGGTAACTGCAAAAACGACTAATTGCAGACCCAGTTACCGTGGTAACAGACACCATGGTATCTGCAAAAACGCAACTAGTGTAATCTTAGGGCTCGTTCCAGCTCGACCCGAAAGTTACTAAATAGTTACTTTTCAGTCACTTTCACCGTTCCAGCTTGTCACAAAGTTACAGGGAGCACAAGGGTCAAGGAAGACCGTCACTTCGAAGTAAATTTCTGTAAAGATAGTACCCGACCATCTTAGCTAACTTTCACTTTCCAAGAGCCGTCTTGAGAAGGGAAGTCGAGGAAGCAATAAGAGACAACGCGCATTATCTCTTCCCGTAGTAACTTCGACATTTCCAGGTAGTAGTTAATTTGTGACGTCACACGTAGTTACTCCGAAGTAACTACGAAGAAGAGCTGGAACGAACCCTTACTGACAAACAGTATCAGCATGCCACGAGGAAACTTTCAAGAAGTTCTTAGAGAGCGAGTGGAATTCTGTCCCTTGGAATTACCACTTGCATCTGATGTTGACAATAAAGACCATATAATCAACTATGGAGTGATACAACGGAGAAATAAGGATCTTGATTCACTTCGAGGTGCGAATAAAGGTAATTTAACCATATCAGATTTGTATGCAGCTTGATTGACATTGTTTTCCTTTCGTTAAATTTCTCATTTGAGCTAATGGTACGACTTGAACTTCTCCTTTCAGATCCGTTGACGGCTGTAGAAGCCTTTATTCCAAGCTTTCTGAAAATCGCAGAAGCCATCCCTGAAACTGAATCTTATTTCTGATTTCTTTCTTTCTTCTCTTTTGTCCTACGATATTTTAGCTGTTCGTTCCAAGTGTGTCAGTTTTCGGTTGTGAACGGTTTGTATCCATTTATAACCCTGTAAATCCTTGGGATCCGTTAAAGAAGGGCTCAAAATAAGCCATTTCTGCTTATATACAACCGCTCCCTCAATTTCCCACAGTTCCTATTTCCTATTTTATTCCGAGAAGGTTACTTATTGTTTCCTGAATCCAAGTGCTTGTCTGTCTTTCTGAACTTGTCTCAAACCGAGCTTGTCAAGACTTTTGAGGCAAGAAAAAGGTCTGATGTTCATGAGAAGAGGGAAGGGAGGGCCTACACGAAGGCTGGTTCCACTTGCACGAGATTCATGCTATGTAGAATTTAATCTAGTAGTGATGAAAAGGACTCCATCGGGCAGCAGTGCATCCGATTTTTACCAATTTTACATGAGATCTCACGATTTTCTTCAATCCTCAGCATCGAAAATAAAATCTCACGATCTCATGATCATCTTCCGATACACGAGAATAATCCGATTTTTTTTTATTATTGGTCTACCGACGACATGGTAATTCAACTTCAGCCCCTTGATATACTTCACTTATGTTGAAACACTTTATTGAAAGATCACTACCCTACACCAGTCATAATTATAAGTAATCTTTTAATATCTTGTCATTTACAACCGCAGTTTCCTTAGACGGTTCTCAATTTCTTCTTTAAACTAAGGGCAAGGGATTTTACAAGTAGAGACGGTTTCAGCGAAATTTTTAACCGATATTTTCTACTGAAATGATCTTGAAGTCTGCAAATAATATCCGGTTTCTTAGCATTTTCGAAATTGGTAAGTAGAAGCACTGCTAATGATGCACTTTCTTTTCTTCGTGTCTACCGACAATCTCGTGGTTTTAAGCAACATCTTCCTGGTATTTGGTAAAGATAAGTAAAAGCACTGCTACTGATGTTACATATTGCAGGAAAGAAAGTGTACCCAGCTTGCGGAGTGTAGTTTCCAAGCAGGTTCTGAAGGGCATGACACAAGCGTTGCGTTTTTGCAGATACCGTGGTATCTGATACCATGGTGTCTGATGCCACGGTCGAAAGTCGTTTTTGCAGTTATCGTGGTATCTAATACCACGGTGTAAAGGTGACTGGATATCAGGTTTTCTTTTGGGGTGACTTCGAAAAGCACAATTTCGGCAATTGTCGTTTTTGCAGAGCAACCACATATCAGATACCACGGTAACTGCAAAAACGATCAATTGCAGATCCAGTTACCGTGGTAACAGATATCATTGTATCTGCAAGAACGCAACTAAGGTTTTAAACAGCATCCTTAGCATGGTTCATTTTTGAGAACGTGCAAGGATTGCTAAGTTTGGCAACTGGTTTGGTGCCTTAGCTGTCATTTCGGCCTAAAACTAACTAAATTCGGGAAAGACAAAAAGTTTCGAAGGAAACTTTTGCAGAGTATTAGTCAATCTCGAACACGTCACATAGTCCGAGAAACACGGATAAAATATGTATTACTCAACAAGTTTAAATGGCCATCGTAAATGTATAACTTCATGAATTTATATTTCTTTGTATCCAGCCATAATAGGAAGAAACTCGCGTGTAAAGGCCAGGAAATCCTTTTTTTCCACATCCGACCCCATTCGACACAACACCCGCTAGGTAGAACGTTCCACTCGCGTTTGGAATGACCAATGGACCTCCGGAGTCTCCCTGGAACGGAAATTGTTCAAATTTTAATAATTAATTCACAATTAATAGTTTGCCTGTAGAAAATCTTGGTACATATAGCGACACAGAACAAGGTGATTACTTACAAACCATACGTTGAAAAAAAAATAAAAAAAATTCCCAAAAAATTAAGCCAGGTATACTAACTGAGGGCTTAGGTAACCTACAGTAAATAGTGAAAATTCTACGTCAAATTGTGCATGTGTGTATCCGAATCTACTGATATACTTAAAGCAAAACTTTTACTATGGATGATCTTTTATGACCAAGGCTCTGCAAATTTGTTTTTCGAAATACCAATAATATATCCAGTTAAATTATAATTTTTTTGTTAGGGTTTGTCGACTACAAACTCCCCGCTCTTCGAGCTGTAGTAGCCGAAATTTACTCCAACTCTGCTGTTTTTCTTACCCGTTTCCTTTTACGTATATTTTTATAGCACTTGCAGCTTCGCTCAAGTGCCATATTCCGATCACTTTTCGGTCGGTCTTTCTGTCCGTCGGTCTGTCTTCCGGTCTGTCTGTCGGTCCGCTGTTCTCGAGTTAGGGTGCTTCCAGAAGTGCTAGGACTATGAAACTTTGCAGGCATATCAGGGACCCGATCAAACTAACTCTGAAATAGTCATTTGCCTGATCCGACCATCGTGAGGGAGGGCGTGATGGCGGAATCCGGAATTTAGGGGCACGCATAACTTTCGAACACGGGATCGGATCTTAATGAAACTTGATATCTGGATAGACGTCATGTCTCAGATGTCCCATATCAAATCCGGACAGAATAAGATGAATGTGGGGGTGGGGAGGGAGGGGAGGGAGGGGGGACCGGAAATCTGGTGTCACGCTTAGAGTGGAGCGATCGGGATGAAACTTCGTGAGAAGAACAAGCACAAGCCCTAGGTACATCATTAACAGAACTAGACAGGATTCGTGCTATGTGGGGGAAGTTAGAGGGAGGGGGTCCGGAATTCCGTTGATCACATGTTAAATTACATCCAGGTGGGCTAGGACAATGAGACTTGACAGGCAAATCAGAGACCAGACCAGATTAACCTGGAAATAGTAAACTTCCCGATCCGACCATCGTGGTGAGAGTGGAGGGGGGGGGGAATCCGGAATTTTGAGGAAAGTATAATTTCCAAACTGGTGATCAGATCATAATGAAACTTGATATTTAGGAAGACCGCATGTCTCGGATGTCCCTTTTCAAATCAGGACCGGATCTGTTGAATAGGGGGGGAGGTCGGAGGGGAGAGCCGGAAATCTTTTGACACGCTTGGAGTGGAGCGATCGGAATGAAACTTGATGAGAAGAACTAGCACAAGCCCTATGTACATCAGTGACAGAACCGGACCGAATTCGGGCACTGTGGGGGAGTTAGAGGGGGGTACAGAATTACGTTGATCGCATGTGAAGGTACCTCCAAACGTGCTAGGACGATGAAACTTGGCTTGAACATTTGGGACTTGACGTGATTTGCTTAGAAACAGTCAGTTCCGTAATCCGACCATTGTGGGGGTGAGTGGAAGGAGGGGGAATACTGTATCTTGAGGTATGTATAACTATTGAACGTGTAATCGGATCTTAATGAAACTTGATCTTTGGAAATACCTCGTGTCTGAGATGTCCTTTTAAATTCCGGATGTAATCCGAAGACTGAATCAGTCCCCAGACCCGACCATCCCTTAAAGTTCTAATCCTGACCGCAAAGTACAAAAAAATAGTGTTTTATACTATACATTTTTGTGATCCCTATGAGCCCATGATCATTTTTGCCTCAAGGGTTTTGCTTACAACTGAAACAAAAACTCCCGATGAGCTCATCATCATTTTTGCTTCAAGAATTTTGATTACAAATGGATTTCTACCACCCTTAAACTGCGCAACATCACAGCCAAATGTATTACCAACGATAAAATCTCGTGATTTCCATGGACCCATGATCATTCTTATCTCAAGGGCTCTTCTTACAAAGGATCACAACAAATCCACGACCTTCATCCTCTGACCCAGCCGTGCAAGTGCCAGATGAGCTTCCAGCTCTTGTTCTAATGCTCATCGTAATATGACTAGCCTCATAAGAATAGCCTATGCAAACAATTACAGCAATAGGAAACCAACGCATATTCATTATGTACCAACAAGAAACCTCAAAGAAACATCCTAAACTTTTCAAAACAATGGCAACTGCTTCAACATATCGGAGCCAAATTACTGCTTAAAGGACACCTGAACAATGAAACCATACTTGAACACACCATGGAGAATGCATTTACAGACGTGGCCACGGAGAGCATTATTCTCCTGAGCGTGTCGTTTTCAAAATAGGGATGTTCGTTTCTGGAGGTTTGCACATGCAGACTCCAAGAGAAAAAGCGCAATTCATTCAAATCTTGTACAGCTCGGCCGGATCGTATTGGAATTTCTTCTAGATATACGTTTCGGCTTAACTGGTTAAGAAATATTCCAGAAGAAGGGTTGATTGGAGACATTGGTTCATTTCTAAAATTGTTCGGTGCTGAAATAAGGACAGATGCAAAATGGAACAAAAATTATAGCTCGGAAACACTATTTCGTATTTGGATTGGGTTTTCTGCAGGCAACGTTAACGGAAGCCATAGAGATAGGGATGATACTTGGTACTGTTCATTCAGGTGTCCTTTAAAGAAGCGAACCGGCATTTAAAGTTCATTTTCTTTGTAATTTATAACAGTTGTCAGATCTTTTATATTATAATCATTAATCATTACTGTGCTGGATTCGTAGCAGTTAAACTGACAAAGATACTTTCATAAAATATAACTAAATGTACGAATGCTTGTTCTTTGAACATCTGTGAAAACTCAAACCACGGGAATATAACTAAAACGTTAGCTAAAATCACAGAATTTCAACTCGGGCTAAATTTTTCCTAATAAGAATATCAAGGGCTAAAAAACTCGGGCAAAAAAACTCGAGGAATTCCTCTGCATTCGTACATGGAATGCTTAAGACTCCCCCCTCAATCTGAAAATCAGTCGACTCCCTTAGTGGTCGACTCCCCAAGTCGCCCCAGTAAAGGCGTCTCATATTCCTTTACTTACTTGACAGGCGTCTTTTCCACCTTTGTCGTCACCAGCACAGAGGATGTTATCAAAATTGTTCGGTTTGCCTCTAATCTGCTGGTACGCATCAACGCATGTCCTTGTGTCATAGCTCTTCAGAGTTACCTCGTTTAAAACTGTACTTGATATACCACCATCTTAAAGAAAATAAAATTAATTTTATGGCTTGAAAATGGATGTTTCACTGTCGGAAATAGGTTCATAAGCTATCGCTCCTAGATAATCGCAGATTCTCTCTGGAAAGTATTTTTTTCACACTGTTTTCTGTGACAGAAGTATTCCCTCACGGTTTTCAGGTGTCATGTAATTCTAGCTTTTCTTCTCGTCGCTGTTTTCAACTGAAAATGTAAGAAGTTTCGATTTCCTACTACAATGCCATTGCTGTTCCCTACGTTTTGTTTTTCTCTCCGCTGTGGACAATCTTCAACAAAGAACAACATCGTCAACTCTTTAAGTTTCATTGAAAAGCTAACGTTTGTTATTATCATTTAACTGAACACACTGAATATTTTGGACTGTGTTAAGCATTTTTTTTTCTCGATGCCCTAGTAGTGATTTTCAAAATCTCTACGGCCGTCTCAACTAGGGAAATTTTTACCTGACGCGGAAAATTTGAATCTCAAAATAAACGTGGCTCTTCATTGGCCGCAGTAGTGAGGTTGGTGAATACTTTGGCTCAAACATATATGGATGAATGCCAATCACTTCATCGTCAGTTTCGCCTGTCTCATTTCCAATTAATTTTATGTTTCGTACACCGTGTTCGTCAAGCATATAGCACATGTGAAAGCACATAGAGGTAGGCTACAGGAGAGATACCCAACCTCAGACAAGATTTCAAATTTCCAGAATTTTTTTCTTTTTTAGTGAAACCTATCTGGCTTAAAATGGAACCAAAAAACATGACAAAAATACTAGAGTGAAGCTAATAGAATGGTTTACATGTTGGGGAAATAAATTTTACTTCAATATTTCTAATTAAATATAATTTTCTTTTCAATCAGTTTCACCCATTTTTACATGTGGTCAGATTGCTTGCAAAGTGATGAAAAAGATAGAGGTAATAAAGCTAATAACCAGAAAGTCCCTTCTTAAACCAGGTTCAAAACAAAGAAAAGACAAATAATTATAATAGTTTGGGACATAACTGTTGAAAAAAAAATCAGATTTTGCTTCTTGACTGTCAGGATAACATGGAACTTTCATTTTAGCATTTTCGCGGCAAAATTCGAGGTTGAGTAAAAACGAGGTCAGCTACCCCTCCTGTAGCACAAATCCGACAAGGAAAATTCACTATATGAAAATTGAATATTCGTGAATAGTGGAGCAACGAAGTAACGCATTTCCATTGTGTCTTCAAGCCTATGTAAGTGAATAAGTGATGGGTAATTAGATTGTCCAATCACAGCTCTTTTTGGTTAGGCTTTAAAAAAAATCTTTATTGTTAAAGTATTTCTACGTCTCCCCTGGCCTATTTCATACAAAAGTTTCTTATGAATCTTATTATTTTAGTTTATTTTCTTGTTTCTTTTCACTTTTCAATTAAATATAATCAACACAATACAATTAAGTATACAGACTTACACTTAAATCGGTTATAAATAAAATTTATTTTAATTTAATTTGATCAGATTACCCACGAAAAGTCAATGTCTAGATGATATTTCCTGTATGAATTGGTAATTTTGTGAAATGATTTTTATCCGAAAAAAGGGAGTATAGTGATGATCGACCTGCACTGCAAAAGAAGCTGTGACAGTTCGGAAGTTTTGGACGGATCATTGTCCCCAAAGTCAAAGAGACTGTGTTGCTCTTTCGCCTGACTAAAAATTGCCGTGCGTTTTCGTTGTTGCTGAAAGGAGTATGGAAAATGCAACACACCTGCTTATCAAGAAACTTCGCATTTATTGCCTTCACAATTGACATCCATGTCACTGTACAAATATTGAACTTGTTCCACCGCTCGAATTATCAACAATTCGTTGCAACTTATGATGTCATTGTACAGACGTATTGGGACTTGAGATATAACTTTCATTACCGTCCGTTTTTATTTTGGGGATATATCTTATCTATTATTTGACACCGCAAAACGGATACGTATTTTACATTTTAACGTCAGCGTCTCCGTTGTAGATACATTTGGATTCGTCACATGATCGCAGTCAGCTTCGGCTGAAGGATTTATCTTACCTCTATCCTATCTGTATACTTTGTTTTGCGGTACTTTGTTTTCTTTTACTCCGCTGTAACTAAAAAGCGGGTAAGGAATAAATAAATACAAAAAAAATGTATACTATATAGTATACAGAGTGTTGAAGAAGGTACAGTACAAAAGTGTACAAGTACAAGTACAAATTACAAAATGCAAAAGGCCACGGCAAATAATAAACAAATAACAATGATCGAGTAACCTCCTCTAAGCATATTTTCAGTATTGAAAAGTAAGCATGAGGAATCTTGCCAACTTCCTTACAGCATCAAACTGACGGCTACCAATCATACTACAGTACATAAAGTACACATATAATCATTGCTGGCCTTAAGGCTTTGATGTGTCCTGTTATTTACAGAACCGGGACGAATTTGGCTTGAATCTGAAAAACGGGGTTTATCGATCCCACATACTCACGGAAGTTACTTCCCCAACCAACAACGAAAAGTGGACTGTTTGCCAGGTTCCTTGTCCTCCAGCTTAAATCGGCTACACAAACGGGCTTAATTCTGTCTAAAAAAGAAAGATGGATTAAAATAGCATTTCCACTTGTAGTCTAGACACCCAAACTTCACTGTAAGGAGATATAAAGATGACGGCATGTAAACCAAGATCCAGTGGTTTTACTCGAGCCTGTCAGGTTCTTCTGTAGCCGGGCGTTGCTATTAC
The DNA here is from genome assembly GCA_023053555.1 of Branchinecta lindahli. Lineage (NCBI taxonomy): Eukaryota > Metazoa > Arthropoda > Branchiopoda > Anostraca > Branchinectidae > Branchinecta > Branchinecta lindahli. The sequence goes on from JAKZAO010000006.1 coordinate 24,236,398, forward strand.
ATCCGATCATCGCTTTTGGTCCAAATTTTGTCCCAGCGTCCATCTCATTTGGTAATAATTCTGTTTTCTTTAAAATTAGTCACCTCCTGCGCTGACAATGAAAACCAGTCAGAACAAAATCGTAATTTAAATCAATGTGACATATTCAGTTTTTACCTAACATGGAAATGGCTACAATGCCTGACCAGGGTTGACACTTGTCGCAAGATAGTGTCAATTGTAACTCTATTATATTTTTGTCATTCTTGTAAGCTGCTACGATGTAAAAATCAATCTATTTCAGAAATTATCAAAATATGTCGTTTTTGCAGCAAGGCTACCAAAGTGACTATTTAACGGTTTTCCGTCCAAGTAAAATTAAAAAGTGTCATTTTGCAGCGACGATTCTGACCAGATGTGGTAATTTCATTTTTATGAAAATAAAATTTCACTCCCAATTCATTTTCTGTTACGGACAGAAAAGTCACTCTCTAAGAGCGTGTTCCACTCTACTTACCGTAGTTACTACGCTAGTTACCGTAGTTACTACGCTAGGCTGAAACACTTTTTTATTTTTTCGGTCAAATATCCGGCCGCGGGCTGATTGGAACCAATCACGTTGCAGAGATGCGTAGTTACTACGCTCCCGAGCGTGGTAAGCAAATAGTTACTATTAGTTACTATTTTGAGAAGGTTGGAACGGTCAGCGTAGTAACTTTTCGTGAGGCTGAAACGGAAATAGTAACTAATAGTTACTATTGGTAGAGGGGTGGAACACGCTCTAAATGTTTAAGATGTGGCAACCCTGCGCCTTACCATGAACAAGAAGACAGAACGTAAGCTGCGTTCGATTTGAGTCCTCCTTGTCTCGGTCCTGTCTTCTTGTTACTGCCTTGTCAAGGTTTAAATCCGTTTTATTTAGCCTTGTCAGGTGAATGACTCAACGGAGTCAGGACCAAAACTTGCTCCGAGATCATGTCATGATTCACGGGGTCCTGTCTGACAGGACACTGACAATTGTCAGCAGACAGGACAAATAAAACGGCATTAAGCGGACAAGGCAGTTAAATAAAACGGCATTTGGCTGACAGGACTGAGACAAATTGAAAGGTTCGCCTGTTATACAGCTCCAAACCGAAAACAAAAACCAAAGGGCAAGCAATAGTTAGTAGTCGTATATATTATATGAATATATGACTTTAAGTCAGCTTGGGCTCAAGGAATATTTAGTTAGAGTCGATACTGAATACTCATGCAGATTCAAAACAAAAAAAGAAGTTTACCTTTAAAACATAGTCCTTTCGAAAGGAAAAGAATGGCTATATCGTTTTCTTGGTTGACTGTAGAATAAGCTTCATGAATTTTCACTTTGCGAACTGCAATATCCACGGTCTTGCCATCTCGAGTGCTTTGCGTATTGTGCTCTGCCAGGCGAACAAACAACCTAAGAACCGATGCACAAAAATTATTCATGCAACCTCAATAAACATTATTATCAAAATCGTAGCAGACTAATTCCATGAGCAAAGAGAAAAATAAACAAAATCCAATGAACAAGAGGGAGTAGCCTAATCAGAAAAAAGGTGTGTGTATCCCATGTCTAAAATGTATGAACGCGAGTTCATTACTTCGTTTCCGTATTACCTTCACCCCGCGGTCGTGAGCTATTTCGATTTACAATGAATTCTGAGCGCGGGTGAAAGATGAGCATTTGGCATGGAATGCGCTCGGCAAGGATTGAAATTGAATGGCAGTTAAGTTTGAGCTGCCATCTAGGCAGCATGAGCGCTGCAGAATTAGGGAGAGGACGCGGATTATCGGGCTGAGTATCGTTAACATGTTCTAGTGTAAATAGGTTACACATCACATTCTTTTGTTGTACCTCTCTGCCGTAGCGTCATGTAAATAAACATATAGTTAGTTTTCCAAGATTTATGTAGTTATGTTCCTCCCCAAGTCGGTCACGTTATTATTTGGTTAAGCCAACAAACGCTCGGTTGGTTTATCATTCGCTACCAGTTCTTATTATTATTATTCTTTTACTAAATTGTAAGAAGGTAACATGTGGAAAGTTTCTTTGTAAATTATAAATTGGGGTAAATTGGTTTTCGTCATAATTTTATTCGAACACATTTCTTCAGTGCAGTCATCAAGAGCACTTTCTAGCTAAATTGAAATCTCTTGAACAACAAAATTCCAGAGACCCATTAATTCCCCACCCGGCATTGCGGCCGAAACACATCCACAACCCCCACTTTTTCCGACCGTTCGCCCACCTGTCATATGGACCAAAATATCTGTCAATTTGCCCACCCACTGATTGGCCCACCAGCATCATCGAGGGCATTTTCCAGCTAGAATCGACGTCTCATGAACATAAAAAGTGTCGAGCCTCCAGAGTAGCAACATAAGAGTAGCATGGTAGTTATTGATAATCCACCTTTCCGTCCGTGACTGAATGGGTTAGTGTGCCGAAGTCCCATGGGAAGGGTCACTGGTTCAAGTCTCGGTGGTTCTGACCGTTTGGTTCAGGGCGAGGGTTAAAGGTGTTTCCCCGTAAGACAATCCAGCTTCAGACGGGAACAAAGCAAAATCTCTACTCGATCAACGACGCAATCGAGCAGCAAAAACAGCAGCCGTGTCGAAAATGAAATCAAAGCAACCTTTTTTAAGGAGTTGCATCATTCTAGCACTTGCAACGTCTAGAACCCCCGCCCAAGATCCAAGATGAAGCCACGACTCGATCCGGCCGCTGTATCATCTAGTGGAACGGGTCGGAATTGCCCGAAATGGGAGGCTGGGATCATAGTTTGACTATGGATCTAACAAAATGTTTTTGTTGTTGCAGGCATTTGGAAAATGTATAGAAAAATCAAACTAATTATTTGCATTCTCGATTTCCTTAAATATTTTGTTTTTTCTTGTTAATTCCCCTAAGTCCAAAGAATTAAGGATGGAAACTAGATCAAAATAAACAACCTCCAAATTATACTAAATTCGTTATAGTGATTTCTTGGAGGTTATGAAACTGAGCTAGATAATATTCAGCTTACGATACAAAAAACTGTCAAACTGGCCGATGATTTTTACTTCTGACATATCTAAACGTCCGCAGGTTGATATACTTCGTTGTTCCAATCCTCTTACATGCCCCTCGATCTTCTCGAAGATATCAGTATTCGTCGGACTTGCGTCGGGAGATCAGTGAATAGTGAATCAGCAATGGCGATTTTGCTTTCAAGAGTGAATTTGTGCTCAAGTAGTTTGTGGACAAGCTTGGATGCCCTGAGGATTTTGAAGAAGACAAAGGTAACAGTGTGTTCGTAAAAATCCGATCCATCGAAAAATGATGATGTCTTCCACCTTCTAGGCCCACTTGAATCAAATCCTTTAACTCCAAGCGACTCTCACAGAGAAATTCACCGAGTTTGATATTTGAGGATGCTAGAATCTCTAGTTTGTCTTGTCACAAGTTCATTTTTCCAACTTGAGCGGCTTTGAGCCTAAACAGGCCCCTTCCCAGGAAGAGCCGAAATATGGATCTAGTAAAATTCAGCTGACGTGTCCGTTTTGCACTGTCAAATACGCGCTAGATGTACATTACCCTGACACACGCCGGAACCAGAGCAAAATAACACTAAGGAGTAACGCCAAGACCTATGCTTTCTATGCTTCGCAATCGGGCCATACTTGTAGCGTCGCCCACCACACTTGGGATATTTAAAGCGAGACAAACTTGCGGGCTTAGAAATTTCCCGTAAAGCTAAGATTCGGTCTGCACACATCGAAGAAACAGGGGAGGTTGTATCTTTTTTTTGCTGTGTTCAGAATTTGAAGTTATTGACGCTAGCACTGGTGCACGAATGATTGAGTTTTAGTAGTGATTGAGTTTTACTAGCGGAGCTAGTGCCACTGCGATTGACTCTGTGTCACTTTTCCATAGTTTGCGCGGTACTCTTAGTTTGCTCTGGCCGGAACACTACAGCCGAATATTTAGCTTTGTACTCGATGATGAAGCGACAAAAATGACGAACATGATGCAAAACCGTTTCTCGTGAGAAAACTACTGAAAGGCTTAAGAAATCATCTAGAGTGATGAAACCCTTACCTGTCCTGATTTTTGTCGCGTACGCAATGGGCTGCAGTGAGAACGTGAGTGTTGGTGATGAGAGAGCCACCGCAGAAAAAGTAGTTGTTGTCTATATCGTCCGACAGCAAAACAGCCCATGGCCAAGCACCTAAGAAACAACACACATTATAAAAGGTGCTGATAACGTTTAATGTAAAAGGGGCAAACAGCATATCTAGATAGCGATGTGTCACTTGGATTTCAACAAAAATCCCTCGACCCCCCCCCCCCCCCCCCAGCGAGCCTCTCCCCCGGTTTTCAAATAGCAGTTAAGAATTTTTAAAATCTTTCGAAACATGTTCTCAAACTTTTATTTTCAGTAAATTTGGTCTTACCTAAAGCGGAAACATGACGACCCTCCTCCCAGCACGACTATTCCAAAGAAAGAAAAGTCTCCAAAGGAACTCAAACAAGGTTAAAGGTTATGTGCTTGTGAATTGTGATGTGTTTTTTAAGCAAAGACTTCTGGCTTTAGTTGTTCTCAGTTTCGAATGTGTTAAGGTTCAAGGTTCAAGGTTTTAATTTACGCTTCAGTATAAAATTATTATACATAGGGTTAAGCCGGAGACACAAGGTCGATTGACCAAAACCCCGACCAAAAGAGCCGGTTAGTTAGTTGCAGAGGTTAACGAACACAAGCATTCAACTACTGCTTTTGTCGGTAAGGTAGCGAAAGAGCAAATCAAGTAGTGTTTGTACAAGAAACCATGCTGTTTGACTTTGAACTGTCCTATGAATTCGATTCATGATGATTTCACGGTGTATGAGTTGCAGGCACCAGAGCTAGTGATGGTTTAATAAGAGGTAGACCCAAGGGAGGCCTTGGAATCCTGCGTCGACAGCAGTTTAAGGGAATGCTGGCTTTTCCATTTCCAGCTGATGACAGACTTCAGCTTGTAGTGATAACTAATGGTGACAAGCGTATTTTATTCGTGAACATTTATCTGCCTTTTTACTCGATTTATATTCCTGAGTTTAACTTATATACTGAAAGTTGATTTCTCTACTGCAGGAAGATTTTTCGTATATTTGTTACGTTGGGGACTTCAACGCTGATGCCCTGAAAAAGTCACCATTTTTTGATGAGCTTGATTTGGCCATGAAGAAAACCAGTTGTGCCTGTTGGATATTGAATGCCTGAGTTCTACATCTTTTACATACATGCGTCCGGCTGGGTCAACTTCATGGCTAGATAAAGTCGCATGCTCCTTATCTCTAAGCAGTTATTTGAGTCATGTGAACATAAGATATGATATTTTTGGGTCTGACCATTTCCCCTTAGTTTTCAAGGCTAGGTTGCTTTGCCAAAGCGCTGAGAACCAGCAGAGATCGTGTTCCCCGTCCGTCTCTCCCCCGGTGGAGGTTTGTGATAAAACGACTAACGAGCAAATATGTGCTTACCGTGTTGGTGGGGAATCTAGACTTAGGTATCTACAATGTAACTGTCTTGCCCCTGTGGGGATGAGTCTTGTACGGATGCTGGTCACCGTGCTGATCTGATGACCCTTTATATTTCATTAACATCAATCCTTATTGGCAGTGCTTGCGAAAACCTAACCTTCATAGGTAGAGTATCGCATGCAGGCCAAAGAAATGTGGTTGCTGGTAAATAAATAATAGTAAATAAATAATAGTAAGTAAATAAATAATAAATGTGTGGTTTATAGCGGTATATCCCAACTCAGTCTGGTGGTTTGAATCTGGAACCTGGATGGATTATGGTTAATTTATTATATTATTTTATGTTGATGTAGTTATAGCCTACAGTATATTTAAATGTCTGCCATTTGGCCTCGAGCCCTCTCTCTGCCAAATTGGCTTTTTATATTGAAATTATACAGTAATAAACAGAACTTGAACTTGAACTTGAACTTGAATTTTTGTAAAGGACCAATATCGGGCAGCGAAGCTTGGCGGCGGGTTGGTAAGCAGCCTGGCGATGAGCTTGATGAAAGATGTCGGTCCCTCAACCGATCGTTTCGAAATGCGTTAAAGTGGTGTAGAAAGAATGTTGAGAGCCTGAAAGCAACCGCCCTTTCAAGATCACTACTTCATTGTAAGTTTAAGGAGTTTTGGAAGCGTGTGGCCAAGTACAATAAAAACTCTGTCCCTAAACCTGCCGAGAGTGTGGGGGGTGTTTCAGGTCCTGCCCAGATTACTGAGCTCTGGGGAAGGCATTTTGGAGAGGTGTTTTCGCCAGTGCCGTCTGAAACTGGTCCGTTGGAGCTATCTCTTAGTGCCAACCTTTCTAAAACTGATAAGCAGCTGATAACAAGCGAAGATGTTGCCAAGGTGGCAACATCGGTAGTAAAAGTGCCGGACTGGATGGGTTGACTGCAAATCACTTGAAACATGCAGGACCGGCGCTAGTTTGCATGCTCTAATGGATTTCTGACTCTGTTTCGTTCCAGATGCTCCAACTGAGGTTTGTCTAGTCTACCTATCCCCAAATCTTGGTGATGGATCTTAGTAGTAATACCAACTATAGATAGTTTTCTATCTAAGTTTTTGAAAAATGCCTGTATAGAATTGTCGAACCTCAAATACGGTCATCAACTTACCAATTTGGCTTCAAGTCAAAGACCTCTACTGAATTTTGTGTATTCGTACTAAAATCGGTGGTGGAATATCTTTAGGCTTTTTCAACCCTTCTATTTGCTTGTTTTATTGACGCGAAGGCTGCTTTTGACCGTGTTAACCACGAGAAACTTCTTCATAAATTGCATGATACGGCAGTGGACCCCATATTGTACTAACCCTTGCATGTTGGTTTAAAAACAAAAGATTTTATGTGAAATGGGATGGGCTGCTTAACAGTGTTAGACAGGGAGTAGTGCTATGCCCACTCCTTTATAGCTTATATCTGCATGAATTAAACAGTGCGCTTGCTGATGCGGGGTAAGTTGTTTGATCCAGGGTAGTTGCTTCAACAACATTAGTTATGCGGATGATTTGGGGGTGATACCTACTACCATTCATGCTTTAAATGAGTTGACGAAAGTGTGTGATGTGTTTGCTTTGGCACATGGCGAGGTATTCAACACGAAAACAAGTGCGCAAGTGATCAGACGTGGAGTGTCAAAGAATGAATTGGATTGTAACGTTGAAATTCCCATAACGTTTAATATTCGTATTGCATAGTTATTCGTGAAACCAACAATTGAGCTCTCAAAGAATCTCCAAACACGGCTCAGGCTCAGGCTCAAACACCCTAATGTCGAAGTCATAAATTTTCATAAGCGCATCTCATCTGACACCTACCACGTGAGAACACATGTTAGTTCATTAGGATACACAATCCCTTCGCGTCAGTCGTAATTCGGTCTCCAATCACAGTATTGTCCATCTTTGTCTTTCCGGTATTGCTTCGTATAAACCCAGTAGGCTTGTTTCAATACACTACTGACATTACTTTCATCAATCTTCAAATGTATTTCGTTTATTACACCTTGCACATTAATGTAATGTCAAAGTCATAAAGTTTCAGATCACATTTCATCATCACAGACGAACGTAACTCATGGGAAATCTGGGCCAGTTACCCATGAACGGAGGTGGGGGGAAGGGGGGGCGTCAAATTGATTATCTGAACCTAAATATTCTCGATTATACCAATTTAGAGTTTGATTCCAGTCACGGGAGCAGTATCGAAAAGGGGGGAGGGGACTAGACCACCGGCCCCCCAATTTCAAAACCCCATTTTAACATCAATTTCATAAATTTTAACATGTTTTTTTCCAAATTATCCCCCTTTTTAAAGATATTTGTATTTTCTTATTTCCCAAATAAAGGTCCCAAGAAATAGGAAATATTACCCTTTACTACATATAAACTACTACTTTTTTTTGCATTTTTTATCAAAATTCTACTGAGTAAACAGTTCTACATCAACATATTGGTCAGAGTTCTTATTCACCCTCATAATAGGCTGCAAAACCAGATTTTTCTTTAAAAGTAACTCATCAGCAATTGCATTATATCTTTGTGGTATAAACAAATCACAGGCTTTGTTATTATGATTAATAACGGCGACCAACTTATCACCATATTTTGTCTTAGCCATTCTCATTTTAACGATGGTATATTTCAATCCTAGAACTAGTTCTTCCTTCCTGATTGTCTCATTGTATTTATTCATTCTAATTGTAGACAAGACTTCTCTCATTGACTCCATTTATTAGCGGCTGAATTTATTTAATAAAAATCCAAGCTCACAAACTCACATACATATTTTTGTTAATAATATCTAATGTAGCTTTTCTTTCATAATATATAACACAGTAAACATTATATGGTACGGGTGGATCATCTTTTAATGTTATACTTATTTCAATATCAGCATTTGACTCGTGTTTGGAAACATCGAAACAGAATAGTGGATATACTGATTTAAATTCTTCTATACTAACAACACTACCAGTATCAAATGCTAATTGTTTATAACCCAAATGTATGAACCTATTGTAAAGATTCGAGTATTTACATTTCTCATCGCTAATGTCACATTTGAGTGGTTCTTCAGGATATTTATCCCCATTAATTCTAAGTTCTATATCTGTTAAATTCATATGATCAAACACCATATTATTCATTAATTGATTGTTATGCTTTTCATATTTCTGCAACATCACAACGATTTTCGTAGGACTATTTCTCTCCGACACAACTTTCCAAGTGTGCTCCTTATTCTGACTAACATCACTTTTATATATAGTCATATATGTTATAAAGTCTGTTATAAAGTCAGTCACCGAAGGCTACGCATCAAGGTTGACGCATGCTCTATCCGCCCTCAAGTTTCAGACTGGGTACAGAACTTCTTGACTGGACGCAAGCAAAGAGTCCGTATCTTCGGGACAGCAAGTGAGGAGGTCTTGTCGTCGGAAGCTGCGGTACTCAGTGGAGTCCCGCAAGGGACAGTACTAGGACCAACCCTCTTCAACATATACATTAACGATGCCCATCAGCTTCTGAAGAACCCCATGCCACAATACGCAGATGACTCAAAGCTAATTGCCAATGCCTTAACAAACACCCTTCAAGAGGATCTCAACACTTTAACTGACTGGTCAAGTGAATGGAAACTGGAGTTCAACCCAGACAAATGTCGTGTTCTCCACTTTGGACACAACAACCCAATGCGACAGTACCAGATGAGAAGACATGGATCAAGCACTCCCGTCCCGATCCCCTCCACCTCAGAAGAAAGGGACCTCGGAGTTATTGTGGACGACAAGTTGAAATTCCACTCTCACACCAAAAAGGTAGTGGCAAGTGCCAATCAGACCCTAGGGATGATCAAACGGTCAGTTACATCCCGCAAACCAACTGTCATGCTGAAGCTCTACAAAGCCTTGGTCAGGCCCAAGTTGGAGAGCGGTAATGCCCTAGCCTCCCCCTTCTACAAACAAGACAAGAAACTCGTCGAAGGTGTCCAGAGACGAGCAACAAAATCCATCCTAGGCTTTAGAGCACTACCCTACGAACAGCGACTACAGAAACTGAAGATCCCGACACTGACTTACTGGCGGAAGAGAGGGGACATGCTACTAACCTACAAACTTCTCAACTCTAATTGTCTTCCCTCCCTCTTCGCTCCCGACAACCAGTCAGGAACAAGGGGCCACTCCCGGAAACTGTCCAGAAAGTTCTGCACCTCTCGTGTTCGCCAGCACTTCTTCAGCAACCGAGCTGTTCCTTTGTGGAACAGCCTGTCTGAACCAACTGTAACCAGCGAGACACCCGATGGCTTCAAAAAGCGACTCGACTAGGATTGGCACCGACAGCCCTGGAAAGTGGACTGGTGCGCCCCGGAAGCAGCAACCAGAAAATAACACCATCATCATCCGCAAGCTACTCATCGGGATACAACATCCTTATTGCTTGCAAGTGCAATTTAAGGTAATTTTAAGATAAGTACTACATGCTTCCCAAATTAAATTATACTTTTTATCCTTTGCAAGACCCTTTTCCAATTCACGCATCATTTCAATACTAGGAGCTATGATAGGGATTTTCCAGGATAAATACTCAATGACCACTTTTAAAATTAGTATTTCCAATTCCAGTTCTTATAATCATATTGTTATCTTCATTTCTTCTTAAAAAGATTTTGTGTGATGCACCTCTGAAAAATCGTTTGTTTCCTTTCAGAAATCCAAACAACTCTGATAATGGTAAATACATATTTACTAATTTACTATTTTTAGTTCTATTTTTATCTCTTTTCAAAACTCTTATTATAATTTGGATTAGATTTAGAAATGACATCCACATTTCCTGCTGCTGCAGGTGCGGTAAATGAACTTATTATAGGGCTGATATCTGTTCCCTGATTATAATCCTTATACCAGAAATGATTTCTAGCTGCACTTCTAGAATAATCATCGGAATATTCAATCAACTTCGTAATGGTAGTTGCAATACCAACATGACTAATTTTTTCAACAGATTCATCGTTTATTACATACTCAGCGGTACTGAATAAATTAAATCCATTATTAGTTAAAGTAGCGACATCGGTTGCAGCTAGGTTAGTTCCATCATTTTTTACAATTCTTACACTAAAATCAAGATAACTTTCACTTGGATAGAACCAGGAATCTAATTTCTTTGTTACGAATTCAAACTCTTGTTTATTGGAAACATTCACATCTGTTTCTCGAATTTCTTTAAATTCATATTTAACCACTGTTCATCCACAAGCGGCTCATCAAAAATGTTCCATTGCGGACTGATAAATTTATTTACTGCCATTTATATAAGAAAGAAATTATTAAATAAAACTTATTTCAGAATCTTTAAGCCACTTCCAGTTATTAACGTGTTGATCAAGTCATTACTTCTTTGATTTAAAAATCTCATATTTGTACTCAGAAGATCCTTCATCGATTTCTTATTTCCAATCACATCAATGAGTTCTTTCCTGTTTACATCAATCAGATCTTTCCCGTATTCTATTGCTCTGTTTTTCAACAACTCGAATCTTGGTTTAATAATATTGTTATACATTAACAATGCTCCATCTTTTATTTGTTTTGCTGACGTTTGAAATAACTGGGAATTGGCAACATTTTTGAATATACTACTGATTCCACTTCCATACTGCTTTTTATAAAGTAAGCGCTTATTATTAATCAACATTTATAGGTAAATAATTTTATTTCACTAATCCTTTTAGCTTTTCTTAAATGCAGAACGTATCCAACGTTATCACCATTCAAATCGATCGGCCTCCCCAACTGATCGGTAATTGTCATTCTCAAGGAATAAATAAAGTCTTTTGTGTTAATAGGAAGATATATTAATTGTCTAGGATTCTCAACAATTTGACAACCAGGTTCTGTATTCGGAACAAATGTCCAAATGACGTCTGATTTAATTTTGTGTACGATAGAACTGTTTACAAGAGAGCAGTGAATTTGAATTTTATCAACGCTTCTTGTTATATTCGGAAGCTTTGTACCTTCATTGATTTTTTGAGAAATCTCACTATCCTTCTCAAAGCCTAAAATCTGACACAAGTCACTATTAAATCTAAACACATATTTTTCTTCTAATAGGATGACAAATCTCATAGAAGCTGGATTGGATGAGACTACAATAGGACATTTATCTTTTGGGGTATCAAAATACTGACACAAAAAATAATTTAAACAATCATCGTTATACATCCCATTAGGAATAGTAGCATTCACCCATCACCCCTCTTCATCTTTCCTGTATTGAAATGTATTATTCCCAAATTTATCACTTATATTATGCCATGAATACCACAAAGTACATTGATTTAAAGCTATTTCATAATCCGAATGACGATTCAATTCGATTGGTTGACTAAATTTTATATCAATGATACTTTCATTACCTTCAATGTTTAACAACACCATTTATTAGAAATATTTTTTATATATTGAATTGTAATCTCTCTTCGTAAAAAATTTATTTCGCATTAACGAATCCAAAATATCAATTGCTTCATTCCTCACCTCGTCAGATGTATTTCCATTTACTCTACTACCTATCAAAGTGTATAATTTTTTAATCATTTCATCGCAGTTCATAAATATTCCAGTTCCTTAATGTTTGACTAATCCCAAATTATTTTGAATGGTTCTTAACCTATCCTTGTAAACTCTTATAAATTCAATGATTTGATTATGGCTAGAGTAACCTTTACTCTTTGTCCCACTATAACTTTTACTTATAGTTGTTAAATGATCCAGAGCCTCCTGTATATCCATAGGATTACTAATGTAATACATAGGCATTTTAAAATAAGTATCATTGTCATCCCAGGATTCTGCATGTTTTGAATTAATCTGATTTAAAAACTCTTGGGTAATACCTTTATTCATTTCAATGGATAATGGTTCTAAAGCAGGAGTTGGTTCTAAAGCAGGAGTTGGCGCTCTACTCGATTCCTTTGAACTCTATTCCTCTGAAGCAGTGATCTGGTATGGATGAGTTGCTTTAAATGCATTACCTAATCTTTGAAACCGGGCGCTCGATTTTTCATCATTCTTCTGTAATTTCTTCATGATCGCTTCAGTGTAATCTTTTTGTGTCTTCATGTTTTCTTTTTGTGCAATAACAACTGGAGCGTTAAATTCTGAAGCCATTTCCCGAAAGCCTGCTTTCTCCATCTCATATTCTTGAACCTTTCTTCTCTGAATTTCTCTGTTCTTCACTATACCCGATAACATATCACTCAAGCGTCTTGAATCCATTTATATACAAGTAATTTTATTTCGTAATAAATTTTGAAAGTTCTTTTTCATAAAACCCTCCTTGAATTAATTCCCCACTTTTGTCAGATATTTCATAAGTAATGGGAATGGTAGGTCGAACGGTTGCTATCTGAAATACTTCATTCGTATAATTCGGTAAATATCCTTTATCAAAAATACTCTTTTCTTTTTTAATTCTAACTAAATCCCCAACATTGTAATTTCCTGTGATTGTGTAGTCATATGCTGGAGGAAACAAAGCATTTTAAACCTTTTTCTGATTCACTTTTTTACTAGCATCAATGGGTTTCATTTGTATTGAACGATGATAAGAGTTATTATAATTACTAACAAATAAAGGTAAAATATCAATCCATTCAGTAGTGTTTTTGTGCGTAAAATATTTCCATAATTTTTGTTTCAGTGTTCTATTGAATCGTTCAACGATTTGCGCTTTCAATTCACTTTCAGATGCAAACCAGTGAATGTCATTATTTTTAAAAAAAGATTGAACATTTCTCATTACAAATTCTTTACCTTTATCAGTTTATAGTTTCTTACGAATTCTTTCTTTAAATATATGACTGAATGCCTTGATTATTTCAGCACCCGTTTTATCTTTCAAAGGGGCACACCAAGCATATTTACTAAAGCAATCAATTACAGTTAAGATGTAATTTGTCTTATCATTCGCTTTTTTATATTTCTGCATGTCAACTAAATCAGCTTGCCATTGCTCATCAACATAGTGAACATAGACTCGCCTCCTTTCAAAGTTATGATAGGAAGGTTTGTGTAAGGTATAAACATTCTCATTTTGCAACACATTTTTTATTTTATCTGTAGAAACATTCAACCCATTTTCTTTTAATTTTCTGTGAATATTATCAACACAGGAATAATTTGAATAATACGTCTTTAAAATATCTTTTTCTGCGTCGAGTTTTTTTTAAAAAGCGATTTTTCCTCGACCCACAAATAACACAATTAACTTTCAACATTGGAACATTATTTTTCTGTGACACTGCTTTAAACATTGATTCAGTATCAGTTTTCTTTTTACATTTCATACAATAAATCTCCATTTATTAGAAAACAATTTTTATAAACGAAAAGACGAGAGATGAATAAACTACGAACTGCGCTTAATGTAGGAAATACAATGCAATCCACAGTTTAATTCATCTATATTTTGAACGGCAAGATTTTCATAAGCTATTTTTTTCTTTGACGTTTTTAGATATTTAATTATTTCTTTTCCTGGGGATATACCGAAAGAATCGAAAAATTCGACATAGGATTGATCAGGTAGATTAAAATACGCTACCCAGTGAGTTCCAGGCATTCCGAGTTTCTCATAACTAATGACACCACATTCTAGGTTATTTATTTGTTTAGGTAGCGTATCTATAGATGAAACACCTCTAAAATATGGTATATCCCCTAATACATCCATAATATCAAAATTGGTTAGAGGTCCTACTTTACTTTTGCTTCTTTTTTGATGTCCCCGTTTTTTGACTTCCTAGGCCTTCCCCGTACACCATGACCAACCACTCTTTGTGTTCCAGGAAGTGTAAGCGCACCACCTGTGTTGACATCATCAGTTTTCTTCTTAGGCCTTCCACGTCCCACAACTTTTTGTGTTCCAGGAAGTGTAAGCGCCCCACCTGTGTTGGTTATGTTATCAACCAATTTTTTACCAGCGAATGTACCCAAAGCAGCAGCACCACTTGTTAAAGCTTCCTTACCAAGGGTAATTGCTAAAGGTATTAGGAAAGGAAGTAATCCACCCTTTTGAATCGCTTCTTTCATCTGTTTATATGATACATCAATATCACAACCCTTATTATTCATTTTACATGTTTCAAATTTATCAATTTGTCGTTTACTTAAAAGTAACTTTACTGGTTCTCGTTCATTCTGTCTACTATGACTAACACGTATCTGACATTTTTGTTTAGCACCAAAACATTTCTTCAGCTTTCCTTTCTGAAGCTTTGATAAATAAACTGTATACTCCATTGTTTCAACCATTTATTAGAAAATAAATTTATCATATAAATTTATTTACCAGCCATCATTTTTTTCTAATCTGGAAATGAATTGTTTGTCAACAGGTTTTTGCTCTAGAAGCCTTTTTAAAATGTTTACGATTGCTCTTTCAGTATTATTGATGTGGGTTTCTTGGTCAGCAATTTTTGTTAGAATAGTATTGCTAAGGTTTTGTTGGTCAAGAAGCTTTTTGTCAAAATCTAAAAGATACGTAATTAACGTTTCTAAATTAACAGCATCCTTTTTGTTTCTAGGATCCTGAAAATTTGAGATTACTTTATTCCCAGCATCAAGTTCTTTATCAGTAACTTGAATTGTTTGTTTTACAAATAACCCTTTATCCTTGATCCTTACCAATGAATTATCAGGAGAATCATCTACCGCAGTTAATCTGTTGATATCTTCGCTAAAATATTGATGGGTTTGCACTTGTCCTGCAGTCATTTGTTCTTTAAATTGATTCAAAATAACAGTCATAGATCTTAAGCTAATAGCATCCTTATCTGTTTTAGCATCACCTAAATTTATAATTCGTCTATCGTGTAGGTTAATGTTACCATTTTCGTCAGTAACTTTCGATTCCTTACCAACCTTTTTTCCAACACTACCAAATTTATTCATTTATTATAGAAATAAATTATCCGGTAAATTTTTCAAAGTTTTTCCTGTACTTCAGGGTTTTATCTTTTGTTTTTAAATCTATGAAGAAAAAGCCGTAACCCTTGGTTGCAACCTCGAATTGTTTGAGAAATTTTTCATTGTCTATACTGGATACATGGCTTTGTCTTATTAATTTTACTTCTTTTGGATTAGAACACTGAAAGAATGCAAAATAATTACACTGAAGTCTTACCACATTTGGCGTTTTATGATAGCTCTGAGACAAGTAAATAATTGAAGCATTTTTCTTTCTCTCTCTTATGAATAAATCTTCTATTTTCTTCTGGTCTTTTTCAGTGACAAAATCGTCAAAGATAATCAAGTTCTGATAATTGGGGTCTAGGTCGTCAACATCGATAATATCATTAAGGTCATTACTGACGGTTAAAATATTTGTTTTACATTTTGATTCCAAAGTGTTTAAATTGTCTATAAGGTCTCTATATTTATCTTCTTCAAGATCTTTTGCATACAAGTATATTCGGTTGAAACAGATGTATTCATAAATTAAATTCAAGAGTAAATTGGTTTTTCCTGTTCCTGAACTTCCACAAATTAATAACCGAAATGGCCACTGAGGTGCAAGTTCGTGTTTGTTCTGATAGTTGTTCTTTTCGCTAAAATCATACACTTTGATTGGAGCCTTTTCATTCATTTATGTAGGAAGAATTTTTCATTATAAGATTTACTGAAGTAGGTACAAGAATTTTGAAGTAGGTACTTGAATTTTTGAAGTAGGTACTTAATTTTGAAGTAGGTACTTGAATTTTTTAACTAGGTACTTGAATTTTTGAAGTAGGTACTTGAATTTGTGAAGTAGGTACTTGAATTTTTGAAGTAGGGACTTGAATTTTTGAAGTAGGTACTTGAAGTTTTGAAGTAGGTACTTGAATTTTTGAAGTAGGTACTTAAATTTTTTAAGTAGGGACTTGAAGTTTTGAAGTAGGTACTTGAATTTAATGTTTATAACCTAAAGGTAAAGTTGTGTATTTATCGCTTGTTACTATCCTTTTATCATCCTTAGGATCTAACGCTTTTTTATTCTGTTCTTCTAGAAACATATGGTGCTTGTATGATCTTAAGTTATACTGGGTTACAGATAGGTTTTCAATTTTACCAAACAGTACATCCTTATAGTTTTGAATCGTAATTTTATCTTTCACTATGTTCGTTTTTATTCCTTTTATTTTTTTGCTTGATTGTTCTTGGTTGTCCTTATCATAAGCATATACTTTTGATCGTAATCCAACAAATTTTGTCATAATTTGTCCTGCTAATTCGTCTTTCATCATTCCTATCACTTTCTTATTTACACTAGGAAACCCGTATGGATTATCTTTTGCATAATCAGATGTATCGAACCTCTCATTCAAATCTTGTTTCATACCTTCATAGAAATCCTCGGTTATAATGTCATATATGAACGAATCGGTATCCATATAACATAAATCTATTTTATCACCATATTTTGGTTTCATATAATCATAATGGAATTCATACATCAATAGCTTGGATAGTTCCAGTACAGCAAAACCGATATAGATTGGTTTGTCTAGTTTTATCTTTTCCTTTGACATTCTTGCCACAGAAAAGTTTTCACTGAAAATAATCTCAGATTTAAAGTTGGGTTTCTTTATTATTTTTTCTCTTGTTTTATCATCAGTTATTATTTCAATATCAGCTCGTTTCCTTACGTTTTCCACGGTTTTTCTATAGCAAGAAATGTTTATCAGCCTAAAAAAGTCCTTTTCAAAATCATTTGTACCTTTAGTTCTTTGTGCTGTGTTGTGGTCTATGTATCCTTTTAAGTAAGCACTCTCAGTGAATCCTAGTATTCTATGTACTTTTTTCAGTTTCAGACCTTTTTGTAAATAGAATTCTAGGTTCCTGTGGTGAACTACGTAGTTATTTTTATCCAGTAAGGTCGTACATAGTTTTCCATTGAAATGTTCTGGTGCTCATGGCAGATCTTTGTGGAAGTGGAAAAGTTCTTCGGGTACTCAAAATCTACTTCATAGATAGCACCTGCATTCGGTAATTGTATCACCGAGTTAACATGATTTTGTAGATGGTTATAATACTCGAGTGGACTGTATTCATTTCTTTCTTTCAAATCATCTGGTATGGGAATGAATTGGAAATCATTCGCTGGTAATTTTTGTGACATCGCCCACCCATATAAATTATTTTTATCGAAATACATTAAATAGTTAGATGGCTTATCCTTATCATAACTGCTCATATATTAATTATTTGCTTTAGCATACCTTTTTATACATTGAGATACACCACCTCTTATTCCGTTTTCAACGAATGTATACATGTCTTCCTTTGAGAATAACGGTAACTCTACTTTCGAATGCTTTAGGAAAGCATCCCATGTTGGTCCTGGAGCTGAGAAGTAATGAAGCGGATCCAAGTCATAATTATACATACATAAATTTCTGAAATTCTCTACAACATCTGATAGATTTAACACATCACTTTTTAGGTACAACTTCGTATAATCCAGTAATGTTTCACAATTAAACTGCTCCCATATAGAGACCGCTCTCTTATAGTCACTTTTGCTAATATCTTTTCCCGTTAACCTAGAATAAAAGCTTTCTATGGGTGGTAACTTTGTACAATCCATTTTACTGAAACTGTCTACGAATTCATAATGATAAACCCCTTTTTTAATTATTTCTTTGAACTCTTCATCATTTTTCAAACTATTCGATGTGTACTTGAAATTCTCTCTCAGATGATTACAGGCTACTTTGCAATCGCATTTTGCTAAATTAGGTGATAGCTTGTCCAAAGATGAAGCCATGAATCTGATGGAATCTAAGAATCTGATTTCATATTTTATTTCTGTATCCTGTCTTGGAATACTTATTGTTTTCGAGAATGATATGAAACTTTCTGCTGATTCAAATATTCCGTTATCAGGAATCAACTCTTTTACAAGAAGATGGGAATCGTACTTTGATAAGTTATGCATCACTACAGGGATATGCTTGGGAATTCAGTATTTCATATTGCATTTCGCATAAGTAAAACCCCTATTTTTACCAAGTCATGTGGTCATGGTCAAAGTGGGGATTTTCAGTGATTTCAGCCTTACAGATATGGCAGGTCTTATCCATTAGTATGTTCCATTTCTCTGCAATTTCTACAGCTATATAAGTGTGTTTTCTCTGCCTGTTTTCATATTTGTTTGCAATTTCTGTGGATACCTTTGTAATGGTTTTAACAAAATGTTTTGCAAGCGTCTTCACCGAAATAATCGTAGTATTTGTTCTGGTTTGTATCAAAGGAGCAACTTACCTGAAATCCGTACGCAAAAGGTTTCTGTTCAGCTACTTTTATTGTTTTCTTTCCGTTTACCTGGTTGCATTCTTCGTTATAAGACTCAAAGTCTGCTATTATACAATAAGGCACTTTCATCTGTTTTGCAATATTTTTATAGTGTATACTTGAACCTTCAGGAGGCATTATGATATCAGGATCTTCACAGTTCTTTTTACTTTTATGTTTTTCAAATTGTTCTTCCTTTTTAAAATGCCTCCCACAAAAAGTGCAGAGGTATGTCTTTGTTTTCTTTTTAGAGATTTGAGCACCGACTAATCTGTTTAAATCCTTTACTAGTACATAATGATTATCGAAATATAATAAATTAATGATATGTTTTGCTATTTTACCATTAATTGTACTTTTTAGTATATAACTTCTGATTATTTTTTCTTTATCAATCTGAAATAAGCAAATCTTAATGTTGTATTTATTTTCAAATTTGGGAATATCTAGTGTATCTATCGGGAAGTTGGTAACCCCTTTGAAATCAAATTCGTTCTCATATTGTTTATAATTTGATAGTCTTTCAACATGATCTTTAGCTGGGTATAAATGCCCTAAGATACACCAAATGAAGCATTTTTTATCTTTATTTTTTACATTTATGCAAGCTTTTTTATTTTTTACGAAATCTGCCAGTATTTTCACCATTCCCCCAATGTAAGATTTGATTCGAGTCATCCTATAATCAATTACTTCATACCCACTAAATTGTAGCCCCGATCGAGGGGTATTACTTAAAGAACTCAGTCTCTTGTTATTATCATCCAAATGACTATGAGTAAGTATGCTATTTTTATTTAAAATCCAAGAAGTACTGTTGTAAAATACTACTACTTCTTCATCATTTTCCTGTCTATAGAAAATAACCCTGGTTACAAATTGAACTCGATAATGATTTATTTCGTTCATTCTTCGCTGTAAATCATTAAAAACAAAAGCAATAAGAGTATGTTCATATCTTCCATTGCTTTTAACTGAAACGTTTACGGTGTAAAAATTCTCATTTTCCCTAGAGATAGTAGGCTGTTGTTCTTTTTTCGTTCTAAATAAATGATCAGTAATTATTTTTTCTTCTTTAATTTGTTTCTTATTTATGAAGAGAGTTGATAAACTAATTGGTTTCTGTCTACTGTTATCACGTCTTTCTGTTTGATGTCTTATGATATCTCTATTTTTCTGTACGGAATTTTTATGTTTGGTAATAATATTATCATAGAATTCTGTAACCTTTTGTCTGACTTCATCTCGGTTTCCACGGGTGGAATTTGTTTTTTAGAAATCTTTTTAATTCACTCGTATCTTTTTCGTTTATCTTTTCTTTCTCTTGTGTTATTTTTGTAATGGTAGTATTATTTTCTTTTTTCTCATCTTCCAGAATGGTTCGTAATCTTTGTTCTGGTTTTTAGTCGGATGGTCTGTTTTTATTATAAATTCTTTCGTTTCTGCGTTCAATTTTAATTTTATCTTCAGCTATCAAAATATACTTATTAAGATGGTTTATTATATTATTTGTTATTTCATGTTTCTTAGCTCCATTTGTTTTGATTTTATTAACTTTCGCATAAGTCCGCAGTTCATTATATGTGTATCGTGGTAATCTTTGTATAACCGATTTGTTGTTCGATATAACCTTTTTACAAAGCTGAATAACCTCTGCAACATTCATCGTTTAATAGGGGAATATTTTTATTAACGAATTTCTTCTGACTGCGTTTTCTCAGCCGTAAAGAAAATCACTGGTTTTAATGTGTGTGTTCATGGAGTAAGCGCTACCTCTTTGTCTCCGATTGATCAATGCACAGAGAGCACAGTTGCCGAGACTGCGAATTTGTTTGCGTTTCACGGAGTAAGCGCCGTCTGGATTGCCTCTGACCAGTCAAGAAAGAAACAGTAGTTTCACAGGTTCCGCTTGTGTTCCGAATCGTGAAGCAATCAAATAATTGTCGAAACAATTTTATTGTGTAATAAATGGAGGAGTTGGAAAAAAGATTATTCGTTTACCGTAGAAGTTACAAGTACTACAATGCTGTTAGCAATTGTCTTCTTTTATCAAAATTCGTCTTTTCAGCCGCTGGTCTCAGCGCATTTCTTATGCTACCTTTAGCCTCTTTAAGTTTGGGTGCCGTTATTATCGAAATAATCGAAAAGCATTTAAACATTTCAGATAGAAAAGTAGAATATAAAACCGCTTATAATTTTTACATAGAATTGTCAGTGATGTTAAAATGTGGGCAATTAACGGTTGAAGAGGTTATTCAGCGTGAAGCAGAAATGCGTAAAACCTTTCGATTTTTTCCTCGCGAAAAATACATGAAGCAAGTCCGTTTAAATGGATATAAATACTGCAAGAACGCATCAATAGTTCAAAAGAATGGTTCTCAAGTGTGACTCTTCACACATAACCACCACCTAGCATCAAAATCTAGCTTATATGTCAATCAATGAGACACCAATGCCGATCAATTTATTGAGAAAAGGTAATTCAACCTTTATAGACTCAAAATCGATCAACACTTCTTCTGATAAAAAAAACTTGCACAGGATACTCCTTTAGTAATGAAGATAATGTCTCGTCCTCGAGGGTCGCTTTACGAATAGCTTTCTCATTTTCAACGATGCAATAGTACCCTTTCCCACAGAAAGCTATTCCTGGATACTCACCGACTAATCCATACAAACAAAGATATCTTTTAATTGTTGATATGTTTTCTCCATAATTCTTAAACCGTTCTTCAAAAAAACACTTGTATTGATTTTCAGGGTTCATATTGAACAGTTTTTGCATGTACGCATACACTTCTCCTTTTTTCGCTTTTAGTAACACTGTTAAATAATCCAAATACACCTCCACTTTATTTAAATCAATAATTATACGTTCTGCTTGTTCCAAACTGACTCCACATACTTTACTGCTCAGCACTTTCTTGATGTTTACGTCTAGTTTGAAATTTCCAAACCTTCGCGAAGCATGTAAATTCGCTTTAATATCAGCTAAAAACTGTACGCTCTTCTCTTTTTTCTTTTCAACAGATGAACGCGCTATCGTACAATCTTCACCTTCGTCTTCATCTGCGGATGTGGCTATTTTCCTCCACAGTGAAAGGAATAACTCTTGCTCCGATTTCTCCAGTTTGAGCACCCCATTCATATACTTTTTCGGAACGGCTGGCTACTGTTTTTTTCTGAATGACTTTGCTGTTCATCTGAAAAAAAAAATAACAAGCTTTTAACGATCAATCTAATCAAGGTAAATCCTTTACGTTTCCCAACAATTATCTGACCTCAGTTCCAATCTGTACAGATTCGCCAAGGACGTCTGACTCCTCTCACCTGAAAACTCGTTTGGTAATATTTGCTGAGGGGTTGCCCACTCTCGATTTTAGTACAGCAAGTGTCCGGTGCCGAAAAGCCCGGTCACTGCCGGCATAGGCTGAAACCTGTCAACACCGGTTGTCACGCGTCAAAACATTAAAATAAACATTTTTGAAAGCGTTTGAAAGATTAATCACCCAATTTATTGTCGGCAACGGTGCTGGCACCGCCTATTTCGGTTGTTGCCGGCCGGTGCCGGGGAAGGGTGCACAGCAGGTGCCGGGAAGTGGGTAACCCTCGATATTTGCTATTTGCGCAGTTGTTTGTTTCAGATGTAGCTATTCCTATGTTACTAGATGGAATCCTCATCAAATACCTGAAATCCACATTTGTATCGCAAGAAACAAAACAAAACAAAAAACTTACATTGAAAATTTCTTCTTTCTTCATGAGCTTCTTAACCTCAACTGTCTCCATGTATCAGATGTGCGACACTAAATATACGCGAATCTGCTGGAGGTGACGCATCTAAATATTCTCGAATATTCAGTGTGACGCATCTCTCACACCACAGGTGTTACGATCTGTCGGTAATTAGGAGCTCTGGATTTTATTAAATAAATTCAGCCGCAAATAAATGGAGTCCATGAGAGATGTCTTGTCTACAATTAGAATGAATAAATACAATGAGACAATCAGGAAGGAAGAACTAGTTCTAGGATTGAAATATACCATCGTTAAAATGAGAATGGCTAAGACAAAATATGGTGATAAGTTGGTCGTCGTTATTAATCATAATAACAAAGTCTGTGATTTGTATATACCACAGAGATATAATGCAATTGCTGATGAGTTACTTTTAAAGAAAAATCTGGTTTTGCAGCCTATTATGAGGGTGAATAAGAACTCTGACGAATATGTTGATGTAGAACTGTTTACTCAGTAGAATTTTCATAAAAAAAAAAAAAAAGGTAGTAGTTTATATGTAGTAAAGGGTAATATTTCCTATTTCTTGGGACCTTTATTTGGGAAATAAGAAAATACAAATATCTTTAAAAAGGGGGATAATTTGGAAAAAAGCATGTTAAAATTTAAGAAATTGATGTTAAAATGAGGTTTTGAAATTGGGGGGCCGGTGGTCTAGTTCCCCCTTTTCTATACTACTCACGGGTCAAAAAAAATTCTCTTGGGCAAATTTGGCCCACTTGCCCAGGACCGGGAATGGTGGGGGGGGGGTGATTCAACTCCACATAGATATTCCCAACCCGATGATCCGAAAGCACAGGAGGCACAACTAGACCCCAATACACACAAGTTTACCAAGCTTGAACTTGATACCTGTTTATTCCTGGCACGGGTAATGAACTTTACTCCTGGTGAACCTGGGCCCAGTTGCCCATGAACGGGACGGGTGGGGGAGGTGCAACTTTAAAAGTAATTTTCCAGCCCTGGGACCTACAAGCACAAGGAATTTCATCGTCTTATGTCCAATTATGGTTAAGTTTTGAACATTATTCACTTGGCAATCTGGGCCGATTTTTACCCTGAACCGAGTGGGTGTGGGTGGTTGGACCCCGAAATGGCACAACCAGACCCCAATACCCACAAGGGTACCAAGTTTGAACTTGATACTTGCACTGGTTCATACTTATGAGCCTCACAAAATATGGTGAAAACCAAAAACCGAAAGCTGCTAGAGCGATCGCAATAGTGGATTGTTCCAAGGAACACTCCACTAAAAACTCTTTGCATGGCATTCGTCCCACGTGGCCTCAAGCTGTTTCATCTCCCAACCGCTCTACTGTCGGGCCAGACACTTATATTCGTCGATACTTTTAAGTATCTTGGATTTATTTTTACGCCAACATTGAATGATGACCACCATGTTGGTGCTTTAGCAAGGTCACTGAGCGCTAGAGCGAATCTTCTTATTCGTAGGTTTGGGTCATGCAATGCGTCTGTAAAGACGTTCCTTTTCAAAATGTACCGTTCCCGACTATATTGTTCATCTCTTGTGACTAACCAATCGCACAAGGGCGGAAAGTCCTTTCGCGTCCTGTATAACAACTCTTTCCGGTGGTTACATGGGCTTAGAGGAAATTGTAGTGTTTCGGGTGTGTTTGTTGGTGACAGCGAGCTCCTTCTCTCCTGAAATCCGTCGTTCCTCCGTTCTTTCTCTCCAGTCACGAATTCTGGCATCGAGCAATCCTCTGCTGATGATTCTGTGTGGACCACAAATGCGCCTGTCTCTGGCTTTGTGGCAAACTTGGGGTAAAGAAAATTAGTAGGGGTTCGACCCATCCTGATTGAATTTTGTGTAGATTTGTGTAGGCTACTTTGTTTGTTGGAAGCTTCATGCCTTCAGCATATTTTTTCTCTTTTTTTTAGTGTATATAAAATGTTATTTAGCAGCCCCAGTTGGCTATATTTTGGAACAAATAAAATAAAATAAAACATATGCCACTAAGGAAAACGAAGCTCCACCCCCCCAGCTAATCCATTCCCAATCCTTCCCCTTCCTTGCGAAGAAGCTGCAGATAAGATGCCATTATTCTGGCAGTGTGAAGAGCTATCGGACGATTGAAACAATCAGCCAATTGCTCTCCATCCACAACGTACAGTATATCCTGTTGTTCTCAATAAGACTTGTGTACCATGTACTGTATGTTTGAAGATACCAGGTTAGTGCAGAACTATGTAGAACTCTAAGAAAGGTTATATATCCAAGGGCACAATCCTTGAACATTGACATCGTGTCGGAATCTTTCACCTACCATCTACCTTCCACCCACTGGCCGAGAGTGTCCAGCAAAGTGCGACCAGGTCAGCCTACCATCACGAAAGCACAGCAGTGCCTAGCGATATTCAACACCTTGTAAGGATAGTCCCCCTTCTTATGGATGCCCCCTCCCAAACACAAAAGGAAAGATCCATCTGGTTTATTTTATTATTTTACAACTGTCTAAGATTTATTTTCCTGTCTTTTCTGACGGACGTTGGTTGACAGCTTGAACCCAACCAAATCAATCATCACAAAGTCCAGGTCCCTTTCACACGGTCAAAACGCAGAAATGGCTAAAAACCGTTAGAACAAAGCTACCACCTTTAGCCGGCCAATCAGGAGTTTGCCTTTCTGAAGGACAAACTGGATGACGTGACCAACCAACCTCCAAAGAAAGCTCCTTCGAGAGATTCTTAGGGTCGATTCGGGGAGTTTTGATCTAGCTGTTCACAAGAACACTTGTCGTCTCGGAAATTCAAAATGTAGCCTATAACCCAATAGCATGAACAACTTGTTTGTGGTATCTTTTATTCGTGGCGTAAAGAGGCAAAGTCTAAGTAATGCAGATTAGCAAATTTGTAAAGCTAATAGGACTGTGATAGAGTTTTGTTTTGTGGAATTGGTTGTTACTGACCGTTTGATTCGGGTCTTAACAAGTATTAACAAAATAAAGAACGTCATTTTAAGATACGATTTCAGAAGCAGTTGTAATAAAATGCGATGTCATAAGTTTTATTTTCCTCTTTGGATTCAGGCAAAAATATTGTACCCTTTATAGCCAGCAGTTGTTCTGCAGTAGACGAGCTATTTTTTTAAGCCAATAGGTGGCTGTATACAGAGCGTCAGGTAATAGCTGTTCACCAGAACACTTGTCGTCTCGGGAATTCAAAATGTAGCCTATAACTAAAGTAAGTCTTTTTCCTTAGATCTGTCTTCCTCCGACGCCCTCGCCGAACTCTGACTGGCTCAGCTCATACCAATTAATACGCACTCAACCTATGATAGCCTTCTGCAATACTGCTGAAACATCCTCCTGACTCGTCGCCTACATTTTATCTAACAGATGATCATATTTTATACCAGCCTCGTATGATTATAGTAACCATGTATATACGACTTGAGAGTTTATGAATTAAGACTTAGAAAGCGGGTAGGTTGTCCACCACAGCAGATAGGGAAGCAAGAACCGAATATATGCCTTGCCGAGCGCCATCGCCTACGCTACCAACGTAACATTTAATCCGGCAGCTCCTCGCCAAACTGCCAAGTAAGGTCGACTTCAGGTTTAACCATCTCTCGCGATACAGCCGATCGTAACCAGTACACGTGTATCCCATCTCAAAAGGGTACCGAAGAAGTAACCACCGAAGGGAAC
Organism: Branchinecta lindahli; assembly: GCA_023053555.1. Classification (NCBI taxonomy): domain Eukaryota; kingdom Metazoa; phylum Arthropoda; class Branchiopoda; order Anostraca; family Branchinectidae; genus Branchinecta; species Branchinecta lindahli. The sequence continues at coordinate 24,262,761 of JAKZAO010000006.1, forward strand.
CTTACAACCTTATTCCCCACGATTAGATCTAGAGCCTATGCAACCGACCATCCAAGTTGACACCGGCTAGAAAATTGAAATTTAGAAATGAATTCAGCATGCTGCCTTATCCCTTAATCAACTGCCAAGATTTGTCATATTTTCGCTCTAAAGTCGAACCCGCTTCCCTATCCCTATATATGTGGCTAGGGATCCTATCTATAAACTTGACCTGTATTTCGGCTAGAGAGTCCCCACACCAAATTAACGAAATATCTCAGTTATCGTGCTAACAGACAAATGGAAGTCTCGGTGATATTCCGTCAATTACAGTTGTTTATCAAAAAAAGTACAAATGGCATGCTCCTGAATCAGCTCCTCCGTCCAAGTTACAAATCCTGTTGGCAACAAAGATTTTTAGGCCAAGGGAAATGTTTAACCTGTTGGCTAATTCGTTCGGATGTTGTGATAGAGTCATAGTTTATGAAGATTGTCTTTAATATTATCGCTGAGATCATTTATCACTAACTTCGAGCGTGCTCGTTTCTTTAGTTTAGACTGGTTTGTCAGCACGGTGCGCGCCTGGGGCTTCAAGTTCATTCAGTCAGTGAATGGACCACCTTTATTTCATATTGAAAACTGTTGTCATTAGGCAGTCAAGAACATACAGAACTTCAGAAGAAGGAATGAAAAAAAATGTCGGGCAGGATCTTGCCACAACGTGGAAGTAACCAAGTCGACCATTGTTTCATTCTTGACACTTCTTGGCTTGCCAGTTTGGACGGCATGTAAGTAACTAGTTATCTATCGACGCCTCAATCTTCGGGTTGTGCCAATTTTGGATCGCGCTGTTTTGCGAGCTTTGGGCTGTTTTTGCCAAGTGTTCTTGCACGTGAGATGTATAAATCCTTTTGAATTTCATGGTTATGTTCTGACTATAGTTTTCGCTGGGAGACGTGACAAACAAAGCAACAGTTTAGGCCGACAATGACTGACAAAATTATAACCATTATTCGGAGGAACAAACCTACAATTCTATAAAAGGGCAAAACAAGAAGGATGGACAGAGATGGTTGGAAAAAAGATGGAATGCTTTGAAACTCGCATCTCTACTGCGCAACGTGCGTTCCGTGACACGCCAAAGGCCAGTAAAAATCTGAAGCAACTCAGTCTTTCACACTCCACGTCAGTGAAAAGTAACACTAGGGATTCGAGTAGCGCCAAGACCTGCGCTTTCCATGCGACGCAAACCGGCCTTACTGGTAGTGCCGCCATTAAGCTCGCGACATTCAAAGTACGACGAACTTGCCGGTTTAGAAAGTTGTAGTATATTTAAGACGTGGTCTGCACACAGCCACCTTTTTTTCTGGAGTTATCGGAACCAGAGCCGGTGCACGATTGACCGATTTTCAGTTGGGACGACATCCATCGTTAGTGGTGCTAGTGTCGCTGCTATTCGAGTGTTTTCACTTTTTTCAACACTCAATAGTGTTGTTTTGTTCTTCTCTACGTTAATGCGCTTTTTTTTTACTCGTGTCTGGCGTTTCCTCCCTAAGGAATTTTTCGTATATTGCCATCTACCGGTTGCCTCTCACTACAACTTGCCTACCACCAGTTTCTGCTAAGTCCGCACTGTTGGGCTATGAAACAGAATCTAAAGAGAGTCCGAAGACTGTTTATATCACTAGGAAGCAGTCACCATCAAAATCTGAAACGGTGATTAAACCGATGACAAGAAGCGGATCCTTTCCTCAAGTTTGTATATCGTCTCACAAGTTTCCGACTGCAAATTCGATAGCAAGGATTAACCTTTAAATTTATCACACGTTAAACTTCATTACTGTCTCCTAACATCCCAGGTAATAGACGACAATAACACCAGTACACCGTGCAGTTCCATGATATCAGTCCTATCCTACCCAGTGCCAACATTTTCTGGTATTGCCCTGATATTAAAAAAAAAAGTTCCAGAGGGCGATAACAACTATTATCGCCCTGCGACAACTATTATCGCCCTTGGAAGAAGAGTTTTTAACGTTCCCATGTGTTGCCGTGCAAAAATGACAATAACTGGAAAGCCTTCAGCCATTTTACACCATAATTCAGTCCAGAGGAATCACCTTGCTGGTGAACCAACCTGTTGGTTCAAGTTGGTTGTTAACAACAACCTGCTAACAGCCAAGAACCATTAGCCTAGGTAAACAGCCATGCCTCTCCTCTTAGATCTTGGAAATTCTCATCTTGGAAAAAATCTGGTTGGCGTGTTTTCTTTCTAGTTCATACGGACCAACTGAGCTAGAACTCGAGTATTTGTGTTTTAATTGTGAACCCGGCTGCGTTTATTGGTATTCTTCTAAGCATTTTGGTTGCCGAACATGAACCCATGATCTGACTTAATTAATTCTTACTTCGGAACGAACCATGTCTGTGACCTATTTGCCATGCTTCGATGACTGGACGGCTAGGCTTATGCTTTCTGTTTGAAAAGAAATATTTAAATGGTGATGGTGACAACCATTGAATAGATTTTGAAGTTGGATTAAAGTCTTACTCTACCTCAAATGAGATTATTATAATAAATGCTGGTCCATGAAAAGATTAGCCTCGAAGAGGTACTTACCTATCGGTGCTTCACTTCCACCCACTACCCTGTCAAATATCCTGGAGGTGATCCCGCAGTACCGAGAATTAAGTTCGTCAGATGTGTCACATTGCTTCAAAGGAGCACTAGATGAAATTGGTCTTGTTGTAGTTCTCCTGGTAGTGGATGGCGACGGTCTAATAATCGGTGAGCTCTTGAAGGAGTTTCGACAGCAAAACTGAAATTTTGACCAACATTACCTTGAATAAAAAATAGCCCAATCCTCATTGGGTATAGACTATCGAAGGGTAGAGGAAAGCTGTAGTAAAACGGTGCTTCTTTCGCCTGTATTTCTTATTTTAGTTTTCAGTGTCACCTTAGGACACACTGAACATGTGCTTCAACCTCCAAAGAACGGAAAACAAAACTAAAACCCCTTTAAACGGTGGGGTTTTTAAAACACAAGTGTTATGAGAAATGCCTGACAGCACCCAGGGAAATTGACAACATCCAGCGATATTGCCTTTTTAGCTATGTAGCGACATTGCCGCAAGGGTTGTCTTTGGGAAAAATCTCTTCCTCTTCCCTTGCCAAGAAGGGCGAAATATCGACTTCTTCCGTTTCTGCTAAGGTTCCTGTATAGTTGACAACTTTAAAACAGCTGTGCTTAGAGCATATTCAGCAAAGCTTCCGTTTTTTTAGCCTGTTTCCATGTCCTTTTCCTCGAATGACAAACGTGGCATAATTTGCATAAACGGTCTTCTGGCCAGAACGCTTCTTATGCGCAGGCCTCAGACCTAACAATAGTCACACCTGGTAGTAACGCCGGTAATAAGACCGTCTCACGGTCAAAATTGGGAAGAAAAGACGCTGAAAACGGAAAACAGTCGAGATAGAAAAATCCATCTCCACCATTTTGAAACATAACGGTGGACCAATCACAGACCTCACTCGCTGACTTTAAGAAATTTTTTTTACCCATGAGTGATGATGGTGGCAACATATTATACTGAAAATCTGCGTTCCAAGTGTGACCAGGATGAAACGTAAAGAGTGGGTAATAACCAAATTAACGAACCAAATTACGTACAGGTGTGACTGAATGTGGCACGAGCATTAGAAACAAGGATCGGGAGCCTGATACGCCACGCAAGGAGAACATACTTGGCAAGTGTGGTAACCAGTGTACTGTTAACAGAGAATACATGATACACTTATAAAGTGTAGAAGGTATTAATATCATATTGATGACTTCTTCTTTAAGAGGACTCTTCCCAAGAAGGGCGACATGTTGCTAGAATACATCGATTTACTGACTTATCCGCTAAAAGTCGTAAAAATAATTTGCTTAGGTTGCTATCACCGCTCTCCGTTCTCACACAGTCTCCGGTAAAATAGGGCGTGGGTTTGAGTTTGTTCAGTATAAAAAAAAAATGCTCGAAATGAAAAATTTGCATAACGAAAATTTATTAGCAGCAGTGACTTGAGCTTATTTTCGTCTATTTTTTGCTTTTTCTCTTTCACCAGAATATTAGACTTAGCAGAAAACTTAACGAGAATAAAATTATATCCAGCGCCGGTGATGTATGTACAGTTTGAATCTCTGAAACGGGCTCCACTGCTAGTCTCTGCTGAATTCTATGGACGGGAATGTGGGGATTGAGGTATGGGGCGAGTGTGCTAATTTCTTAAGGCAACGATATTCAGTCCTGCGGGTTTCCACACAATGAGATTTTGAATTTCATGGTTCTTACCCCGTAGACTCGGAAACGCTGTAAAATCATTTCAGAAAGTGACTTACAAGCTGTTGACCACTGACACTGGACGTTCCACAATATGATCTCTGCAGCATCAAATACTCTGTCTTTAGATTTGGACGCAGAGCAATTTGCAGTAACGGGGGACAGACCGACAGAGGCTGACATGTTCCTGGTGCAGAAGTTGGATCTGAGCACGCTTTGTTCGGCCTCACCAACTCTCTCACGTTGAGGATGTCTCCTGGCTCCACGAGGACGTCCACTATTGGGGACTCGGTTTCGTCCACATTTTCAGTGTCCGCTGTGGCCAAGCTCTTCTCAATGGTTTGTGAGACGAAGTCGTCATCGACAAAGCTGATCTGATCTAAAGAAAACAAATTTAATACCTTTAGACATGATAAACATTATCTGTATTAAGAAAACGCCTGACACTTCACGGGGTGGTGCAGGCGGAACGGAAGGTTAGTATGAAAGATTCATATATTTATAATGTTTATCTTTAGTTTTTTTTAATCATTTATCGTCCATTCCCACCGTATTTGTTACTTTAATTTATTCTGCGTATGCTAGTACGGTGTGCGCCTCGGGGCTTCCGATTCATTCACTAAACGAATTGGCCAAGTCTATTTCACGTCGGAACTGTTATATTTAGTTAGTCGAGAATGAACGGAGCTTCAGTGCACTTGACCCTGTAACACTGGTAGTTTTGCTGACGAGCATTTTTCTTAATTACGAAAAGGTACGTGATGCGCTTTCGTAACTCAAGGTGGCACATCCGGAAACAGGAATTGAGATTGACGCTAGATGGAATACTCGGTCGAAGGCTAGTTCAAAGGATTCAGCACAATTAGTTAATGCTGACTCACGGCCAGACATGAAAATTTACGGAAGTTGATGTGTTCAAGCCGAGCTCGTCACACAATATGAGTGCGATATAACAGCGGAAACAGCTTCGCTCACTTCAATGGTTAGGGACCCGAACGGAAACGATTGGAATCTTTTTCACTGTTTTGTCTGAATCACGTGGAATTGCAAGAAGAAAATTCAGACCCCATACGGAAAATACGGCTACCAAAAAAAAAACAAAAAAAAACTAATAGTCAATTCGTTACGATCAACAATTTGGGTTTAGAACTAAAATCAAACATGAAAACCGAAGAACTGGAAGCAGTCAGTCTGGATATTCGTGCATTGATAGACAAATTCGATAAAATGTTTGATTTAACGAAGTAAAGCTACGACGATTCTTTAGTTAGAATGAACACACCCTGTAGCGACTAGGCATACTACCCGTATGAGAATAATTAAGCCGTTTTCAGCAGCTGAAAACAGTGGTGTCCGATCGTAACATTACAGTCTTTTTTCACAACAATTTAAAACAACAGTTTCCAATCGTATTCAACTGTTTTCAGTTTTGGTTTGGTTTTTAAAGTATGAAATAGAGACCTGATTTATTGGCGGTAGTAACTTTCTAAATTGAAATCAATCAAGACTGATATACAGAAAAGTTGGGCCTGGAATCCCAGCTGTAAAATTACAATTGGATACAGTTGTAGTTTTGTTTTTGTTTCCAACTGTAATTTTACAACTGTTTAAAAGTGTGTTTTTTTGTCTATTTCTTTCTGCGATTCTTTCCAATGGTTTTCAGTTGTTTTTTATCAGAAGAAAATGGTTCGGTTTTAGATACTTTTTGTTTTGAGAAATCTAGAATATTTTTTACTTAGTTTCGAAAACCTACCGAAAACATTGGAAATACCAGTATCCAACTGTAATTCTATAACCATTTACATGACTTTTGTTGTCAAGTTTAAACTACTGTTTCCAACAGTTTTAGTTGTTTCCAGTTAGAAACGGTGATTCGGTTTTACAAACTAGGAATACGGACCATGATGTTAACAACAATGAAGTTGGATTTTGTAATAAAACATTTGAAAACAATTCTACTGAAGCGATTTATCTAAAAAAAAATACCGAGTTCAGTTTATATATAAGTATTTGTCTTGTTTCAGATTCACGGAGTCGAAAATAAACGTTGTCGGCTTTTATTACTCGATACCATGCTCCTGCATCCAGTTATCACAGTTATCCCACTCTGCAGTAAAATTGCATGGAAGTTCTAAATACAACTACAATGTCCTCTTGATATGAGACATCGAAACATTGTAATAATCCTGGAAGTGCTTCAAGTTGAGAGCTACCATCCATTTTAGCTTTTCTGTGAAGCAAAACGTATTTCAGGATTACCTTCCGCAGTTAAAGTCCTTTATATAGTGCTAACGTTTGCATTAATCAAAAAGTTTGGGAAAAAAATTCTATGTAGTACAGCACAAGATCTCTAATACCGGGAAATCTTACGTCTCACAGAAAATGAAATAGGCCTATTAGATGAAGTCCCAAGAGAACAGTCGGAAGATTTTGAGTATCCTTCCAGTTATTAACAATGGCAAACGGTATAGTATAGGATGGAAACAATAGAAACCAACAGCTCAAATTATATCCCATAATCATGTTCGGAAAAACAGCTGGTCGAAGTGGAAACAAACATTTCTGATTGCAATATTACCTACAGCTGGAAATATAGCCCACAATTACTGGAAAAACCAATGGTAGGAATATAAGTTAAAAAATGGAACTGTCGAAAAGTGTTTTAAACTGGTATAAACTGTTTTGAATTGTAAAATGCAGTCGTCTACAACTGATTTGCATTGATTTCAGTTTGGAATACATCCCAGAATCATGTCGCAAAAATAAATAAAGCAAGCACTTTTCAATTGAAAAATACAGTTGTTTACAAAAGGTCTGAACTGTTTTGAATTGTTTACATTTTTTGAATAACTGTTCTCAATTGGAAATTTCCATTGTTCACAATAATTGTTTTGCATTGTCTATATCTCTTTTGAATTGTTTAGAGTAGCTTCAATCGGAAATATCCCATACTACTACTGGAAAAAATAATCGTGTCCAGTGCTTTACACCTTGACAGTTCAATACGGGCAATATGAAGCATGCCGCACTCTGTGATAATGCACCATCCATTCCTTCTTTTAGACTCCTAACTTGAATCCCCGCTTGAAGAATCTCGAGGAGCGTTTCATGCTTTCTTTCAGGCTCTGGAGGGAGGGCACAAATTTTCGAGCCCTTCTGGTCCAAAACCATCGTTCTTGGGCGTTCTATAAACGTTTCATATCGTACCCTCCCTGCATTACCTAGAAGAAGGCAAGGAATGCGCTCTCGTCAATATCATTTGAGCCTCGCTAAACTCGTCTGGTATTTTGAACCATTTTTATTTATCACAACAATCCAGCTGACTTTTGGTCTTCGTACTGCCTCTAAAGAATTACAGCTCCTAAGTGAAGGCGCACCTCTTGATCAGCATGCCGTCCCTTCTTTTCGTTATTAATAATCACATAATATTACGATAAGAGCTAAACATGCAATCCTATACTCATTCCTTTACTGCTCATGTCTGTTATTCTTATCATGCTGTTCTGGTTCAAATAATATTTTTTCCTTAAAATCGCGTTAACGGTTCTTTTGATTGTTTTTATGGCACTTGTAGCTTCGCTCAAGTGCCATATACCAATCACTTTTCCGTCGGTCGGTCTGTCAGTCGGTCGGTCGGTCGGTCCGGTGATCGCGAGTTAGGGTAGTTTCAGATGTGCTAGGACGATGAAACTTGGCAGGAAAACCAGGGACCCGACCAAACTAACCTGGAAATAATCAGTTTCCCGATCCGACCATCTGGGGGGGAGTGGTGGGCCGGGGAATTCTGAAAATTAAGTAGTTTTTGTCACACTTTATCGAGTTGGGGTACTTCCAGATATGCTAGGACGATGAAACTTGGTAGGAACATCAGGAACCCGACCGGACTAACCTTTAAATGATCAGTTTCCCAATCCGACCACCTGGGGGGGGGGTGGAGGGCTGGGGAATCCGGAAAACTGGAGTAGTGTGTAACTTAACGGGTGATCGGATTGGAATGAAACGTAATAACTGAATAAATTGTATACCTCTGATCTCCCATCTGAAGTCTAGACCGGATTCGACAGCTATGGGGGAGATGGGGGGGACTGGAAATCTCGAGAAACGGTTAGAATGGAGGGATCGGAGTGAAACTTGCTGGGAAGAACAAGCATCTGCTCCAGACAAATCGTTTATACATTTGGACTGGATCCGGACACTAGGGGGGGGGGGGAGGGGAGTTTCCCGAATTCCGGTAATGGCGGTTTTGGGGATTTTCACGACGAAACTTGGGAGGCGAATCAGGGACCCGATCAAACTGACTTTTAAATAATGATCCGATAGTCGGACCGGATTCGACAATAATGGGGGAGGGGGTAAATACGTGACCGGCTCAGACTGGGGAGATCAGGATGGAACTTTGTGGGAATAATAAAATTCCGCGATTTAAGGTACTTCCAGATGTGCTAGGACGATGGAAATGGGCTGGAACATTAGAGATTCGACAAGATTGGCTCAGAAATCGCCACTTTCCAAATCCGACATTCCTTAAAGTACCAATCTTGACCGTAAATTTAGAAAAATACGTTTAAGCAAATTATACATTTTCATGATCCCCATGAGCCCATTATTATTTTTGCCTCAAGGGTTTTGCTTACAAATGAAGTCCTAGCTCTCTTAAAGTGCGCATCTGAACCGCAAGGTCGAAAACTACTTTTTTTTTCACACGATACATCTCAACCCATGATCATTTCTGCCACAAGCGTTTTGCTTAAAAATTTATTCTATCACCCTGAAAGTGCACATTTTCACCGAAAAGTGAAAAAAAAATCTTTTTACCAAACGGTATATATCAATGATATAATTTTTTCTTACAGATGAATATCTAGCGCCTATAAAGTGTGTATCATTACAGCCAAGTTCTAAAACAAAATACGTTTTCTCTAGCTCCCTTAAAGTGCGCATCGGAACCGCAAAGGTAACCTTAAAAGTACTTTTTATCAAACACTACATCTCAACCAATGCAAGTGCCATATGAGCTTGAAGCTCTTGTTTTGATTCGAAGAGCTTATTTTAATTCCCTGATGTACATTCATGGTATTGGTTGCAAATTTTCTGCACTTCCATTACAGGTCAAGAAAAGAAATGCAAGAGACCTTTTACCATGAAACGACCAGCGAAGCCCCTATACGCAACAAGAAGACTACGAAAAGTCATTGAGGCACAACTCCACAAAAATGATATAAAGACGTTAATCATCAGCAAAAGATGACACCAAGGACAAAACCGCTCCTCATAAGCTGTACCTAACCTTCTTGACATAGGATGCGTGTAGAATATTAACTCGAGCTCAGAATAAAGGTATGAATGATTCGCTTTACCATCAAGTTTGACATCCGTTAAAAGCATCGTTGATAACACAACATAAATTGAGATTCTAAAGTTCGTTGACATTTCAAACATTTGGACTTTTCAACAACACGACTGATTCACACCCTTAGTTCGAATACACTGAAGATGCACAAGTCTATCTTTTTGCCAGAACTGGCGCCTTTCAAGTCGAGAAAAAGAAAACCAGTTATCACGAATACTATTCTTTGATGGAACGCCAAAAACTCTTAGGATAAAAACCAGTTAACATAGGTCGGCTTATTCAAATTTGGGGAGCATTTTACGCCCCCATAGCTATCGCCGGCTCTTTTGTGAAATGAGCGATTAAGCAACTGATTGTTTTGGATTCCACCCCTCGCCTCCGGTGAACCCCTCCTGGACTGGACCCCACCAGATCCCCTGGCGACCCCCACCCGGTACCGAAACCGAATGGTGCCAAGCACCCCCCCCTCCGACCTAACCCCCACAGAGTGTCCATAAAATAAAATACATTAGTATGAAAAGTATATGAAAGCCAACTTATTTTGTGTCAGTTAATTGAATACACTGAATTACTTAGATTACGCTATGAGATTTTTTTAACAGTGATGTTCAGAATATCTACACGCGTCCACACAACGCAAAATTCTACTATGACGCGAAAAATTTGAATCTCAATACAAACGCGGCTTTTCGGTGTCCAGTGATCAGCTGGTGGCAGGTGGCTCACTGCATGAACATTAATTTTTACAACAACAAGCATGCAACACAGGTACAAGCGCAAAGAGGTACTACAAATCTGACAGGGAAATTCCACTCTATGAAAATTGATGATTCGTGAATAGCCGAGCAACGAAGGAACGCGTTCTCATCAGGTCTTCGTGTCACTTCAATGAATAAGTGATGGGTAACTAGACTGTCCTATTTCGGCCTTTTTCGGTTTAAGTGATCGTGGTGCTATTTTTATAATTTCCTATATATTTGCATTGGAGGGGGGGCCTCAGGAGGGTTTTGGTACCAGGGGGATTGCCGGGGGGCTTGGTACCGGGGGTTGGGGTCGAAAGGCAGGCTTTGGGGGGATTTAGGTCCCGAGGGAACTTCACCTTGAGCCGGTTGTTTTTCCCTCATGATTGTCGGAAGTCCCTCTTGGGAGCTTAAGAGAGAAGTGGTAAAGCACGGTTTCTCTTTCCTGTTCAATGGACCAGCTAACGACGTGTTGGTCTGTTAGCCAAGTGATGAGAATCCTAGAAGATTATCTTTCTAAACCTGTTGATGTGACGAAGGGGAGAGCATAGAGGGTGGGGTATAGCCGAAATCCGCGTAGACAGATCCGTTGTCAGCAGAGGCGTTACTAGGCAAAATGTTTTTTTTTGGGGGGGGGGGTATTTTCCGACTGACTGGTCATTTTTACCGACGGTCTCTACGAAAAAACTAGTGTTTTCGAAGAAAACGACAGTTTGACGAAAAATCGATACATTTTCAGAAATACCGACTGTTCGAAAGAAACAAGACCAAAAGTTTCGATGGGATCCCAAAAATTTAATATTCGACCCGGACAACTAGGTCTTGTCTTTGCCAGATCCAGTATTCGCAGGCTAATCATCTGAGAAAATCAAGTTCAGATATCAGATGTTCAGATACGATACTGATCGAAACTTCCTGCTTTACTTCTGCCAAATTTCCGGTTTCGGCCGAATTCCGAGCGAACTACTTGTCCAGCCAAAAAAAGATAGTTCAGAAACGAATTCAGCGTATCTCCTTATCCCTATAAAGAACATCTAATCAACTTCAAATAAAACTTTAACTTATAAAAAAAATCCGGCTTCTACCGGATTCCGGACGAACTCTATGTCTGGGTAAAAAAATGATTGTCATATACAGATTCAGCGTCTCTTCTTACACTTAAATCTGTCATCTAATCAACCTCAAATACAAATTTTACTTTTATCAAATTTCCCGGTTTCGGCCTGATTCCGGGCTAACTACTTGTCCGCAAGATAATAGTTTTCACCATACGACTATCACAATAGCTGTTTCAAAATATTTTATTTGCCCCTTAATTTCAACTCCCTCCCCCACCCCTAAATGTAGGGCTACAAGCCCATCTACTAACTCGACCTTACTCTTGAAATCCGGATCTACCAGGCTCTTGTCAGGTCGGTTCTCTTAAATGGCTGCGAGTCGTGGACACTTAAAGCTTCTGAAGTACACGACCTCAACGTCTTCGACCACTCTTGCCTCCGGAGGATCCTTGGTGTCAGACTATCCGACCGTATGAGCAACGCGGATCTCCGCCGATCATGCTCCCAACGCCTTGACATCGGGTCGATTATCAAGAGACGCCGGTTACACTGGTATGGGCACGTCCAACGCCGCCCACCCGAAGCGCTTACCAAGAAGGCCCTCCACTGCCAGCCTCTTCCCGGGTGGAAGAAACGCCAAGGAGGACAGCGCAAAACGTAGCTCGCCTGCGTCAAGGCCGATCTAGAACCCATAGGAGGATTCCGCCGTTTTGGTAGGAGATGGGACGCAAACTGGCTTGATCTTACTCAGGAATGGACCCAAGACCGCCAAGGATGGTACTCTACTGTGGAACAACTCTTGGATGCCAGGGAAGGCTCGCAGCCTGTGTCCTGATACAAGTACAAGTAAGTAAGTACTCTTGACCCAAAGAATCCAAACACCAAGTTTCATCAAAATATCTCATTCCCTTCGAGAGTTATCGTGTTCACAGACGGACAACTTTTGCGATGTCATAGATATCCGTCACTAACGTTTTGGGATCCCAAAAACGGTTTTAATGAAAAATCAACGGACTTTCATAAGAACCGACTGTTTTCATGAACAAATCATGAACAAAAACTCGCTGCGCTATACGCATTAATGGTACGCTTTAAGTACCGTAAAGAAGTGACGTACCGGCACTGATATTATTTGAGCTATCTCACATTTTTTTTAGCTTGTGGTCAAAAGAGTATACTCCAAATGAAGGAAAAACTGTGTAGTCATTTATGAAACCGTTGCTATCTAAGTATAAGTCTTTAGCGCCTTGTTCTGTTTTGGCGTTTAAGATATTAACATTCCTTTTGAACCATCTGATTTCTTCCAAAAAAGAAAACAAAACACATGAGAAAGTAAACTCATTATCAAGGTCACTAAACGGTAAAATACTTAAACTCTTCATTCATAGTTGGTTTTTTCATTTGACTTTTCTAGTCTAAAGTAATTCAAGAGTTTAGAAGTGAAAAAACAAAATCCGAAATGATTTAAGTAAAGAGGTTTTCAGTACTGGTAAAGTAGAGAATTTGTCCTTTGAACAGTGCGGATGTTAGCAGGATAAAGATGATTGAACAGAATACTTAGACTTGATAGGATTGACATATTTGTTTACATGTGAAGGGAAATGGCATCATTCAAAGTTAAGGAAGTTTTCAAAGAAAACATACCTCTTGCCTACTGCATATTTCCCAGAATTATTTCTTTTTGACCCTTGCTTCTTTTTTACGGTAGCCTACGGGTGGGAACAGACGGATGCATTGAAACGTAGCCACCGAAGGTGTACAATCCTAAAGAAGCCGTGTATTTCATCCTCACAACCTGCGAGATTTTTGGTTCCGGATTCCAGATTCCTGTCATGCCCAAGCAAAACCAAGCACGTCTGGAAGTCGATATTGTTGGGGTCACAGCAAATGAACACATATAGAGCGTGTTCCACCCGACTTACCGTAGTTACTACGCTAGTCGCCGTGGTTACTACGCTAGGCTGGAACGCTCTTTGAATTTTTTCGGTCAATATCAGGCCGCTGGGTGATCCGACCAATCACGTTACAGAGATGCGTAGTTACTACGCTAACTATGCTCCCGAGCGTGGTAAGCAAATAGTTACTATTAGTTACTATTTTGAGAAGGTTGGAACGGTCAGCGTAGTAACTTTTCGTGAGGCTGGAACGGAAATATTAACTAATAGTTACTATTGGTAGAGGGGTGGAACACGCTCATAGAAATGATTAGCTGTGTTTTTGACAAAGAATACCGAGTACTCGCTTCTACGTTCTCGATTCTCGCAAAAGTTACTCTTTTCTCGCTTCTGACAGTTTAACCTTAGGGCGGACGCTCTTCCGGTGAGGATGCGGAGAAAGTATATTAGCTGCGTTCGTTGCACTCCGGGCTGGCTCTGGTGTTTTGTCACCGGTGTCCGGTTCTTCTCTTATAACGCGTTTTTTGGTTCACTGGTGAGTTGATGAAAACTTGCTAACTCCTCGGCAAAGCCAGACTTCTTGAGCAGGTTCTGGTTAGTCCGCACCGGTGAGGTAAAACCGGACACCGGTTAGTTCAAAAACGGGTTATAAGACTGGTGAGTAGTCACCGGTGGATGCGAAAACGCGTTATAAGAAGCACCGGTGAGCAGTCACCGGACAACGAACGGAACTACTGGTAGTATTTGGTAGAGAGAGGAAAGGTACTGGTCCTTATTTTTGTCCAATGTGTGGTATTGATGGGGAGGATGCGGTACATTTGATATGTTATTGCGAGGAGTTGAAAGGATTAAGAAAGGAAGTGTTTGGTCGGGAGGTTTGGGAGGAAAGGGATTTGGTTTAGATTATGGAAAGTAAGTGTTTTGGTGATCTCCGAAGGATGGGTAGATTCCTGAAGATAGCTATGACCCACCGTGAACTATTTTTATAGATGTTGATTTTAGTTTGTTTTGGAGTGTATGATATTTTGTTTTTTGTTGTTTTATGTTTCCCGCCCTGGCCCTTGGGCTTTTTTTGGATTAAATTCATTCATATCATTCAATCAATATTTTTACTAATCCACATAAAAAATGGCACGAAACGTTCCCAGACGGACTATTTAACCAGCAATAAGGGACGAAGAAAGAAAAAGATCGGACTAGACTAAATACCGTAACCGTAACCAAATAATATGTATAGGGATGGACCTTTCGATTAAATCATGGCTATTACCGGAAAGTGACTTAATCTTTACATTTTAATCTCTGACGCATGTCAGGAAGGGTAGCTATTAATGAAGCTTCAACACAACGACGGGAAGTCGCTACTAAAAAGTTCTGCTGACATCATGACCAGCAAAAAACGGTAGATCCCCGGATGAGGCGGTTTCGTGTATAATGTTCGCAAGTATGGTGTGGATGTGTTCACGGCTAAGACTTTTTTTAAGACCGAGCTGATTTTCTGGTGTGGAGCAGGTGTGATTTAACACATTAATCACAAAGGATTCAATTAGCTAGCACAACACCGAGCATTTATTGAGCGGTGTGACTGACAATCAGTGCCAGGCTTACCCTTTTGCAGAAGAGGTGTAATGACAGGACCTGTACACCTGGTGTAATGATGGTTTTCTGTCGTGGAGCAGGTATGATTTAATATATCTATGAGAAAGGATTCCATTTGCTTAAACAACACCGGAGAAACAGTTACTGCGGTATGACTGACAATCAATGCCAGGTTTACCATTTTTACGAACAGGTGTAATAACCATGGTACAAAAAGCATCCGGAATTTACTTACAATTAAAAATCATCTGATACAGTAGTTAGAAAAATAAACTTTGCAGAGTCTTGGTGACTCTCACACATGTCGTCAGACAGGCTGGGAAACACGAATAAGCATGTATTTCTTGAAACATGTATTTCTTGACAAGTTTACCTGGACAACAGAAACATAGAACTTCATGAATCTATGTTTCTTTTTATCCAGGCAAAATAGGAAGAAACTCGCGTGTATAGTCCAGGAAATCCTCTTCTTCCACATCCGAACCCATTAGCTACGACACCCACTAGATGGAACTTTTCACTCGCGCTTGGAAGGACCAATGGACCTCCGGAGTCTCCCTGGAACAGAAATAAAGTCCGACTTCAGAACGAATTGTACAGTTACTTCACTTTTGCAACAATATGCACATCGTTTCCCAGTAGAAAATCTTGGACGCATAGCGACAGCGAACAAATTGATCAGTGTTGCCACTCGACCGTCACAGCTTGCGGTATGGCATTGTGAACCTAAGCTTTTAACTTCGGCATTCATCGCGCAATCAGGTTTAGAAGAACAACTATATCTCGGTAAAAACGGGTCTATTATGGCAGGACCTGACTCTTCTCTGTGCTCCACATCTTATAATCTTTTCTTCTACTTTATGAAGTAGAATCTACCAAAAGTGGAATTCTCTTAATATAATGGGTAGCTAATGGGGTGTCGAGCTGGTTTTTTAATTAAACATTTGGGCCAGGCAGTATGGAATTCACTCCCAGATAGTGTTAAGGCGGCTGAACACCAACAATTGTTTAAAACAAGACTAAAGAAATTTTTGTTGGAGGGGTGAGGAGCCACGATTCAGAGGATGAAGTGATAAGTTAATATTTATTCATTTTTCTTATTACATTTATTTTTTTTTATTTTTTTTTTATTAAAAAAAATTATTTTGATTAATTAGTGTTGAATGAAATAAAGTTAAGTTGAAGTAGTTTGTAGTAGCCGCCCAGTGCCAGTGCATTTATGTCTTCTCATGGGCGGTTACCTATCATGATGGATTATTATGTAATTTAGCAATAAATAAAATCTAATCTAATCTTCTCGCCATGTCGTAGTATCATTGCGGGATAACCAGTATCCGGTATAATCAGAATAGTATGCGGTATTTCCCTCAGAATCACCGTATCATACCGTGAAATACGGTATGTGGCAACAGCGGAACTGATATCTAACAAATCAAACGTTCAAAAGACGACATTTTCTCTGAAATTGGAGCCAGGTTCAGGTTAAATATTAGCCCACAGTAAGATACCGAAAATTCTACTTCAAATTCAAATTCAAATTCTGGAAGAGCTAGCACATCCACTTAAATTTCCGAATTTACTGATAGGCTTAAAGCACAGCTCTTACTAGAAATTATCTTTTAAAGTCAAAGGCTAAGAAATATTGTTTTTACAAATACGAATACATGTCCAGTAAAATCAGCAATTTTCTTTAGCGGTTATCGACTTCTAAATGACAAAGAAAAATTGAAGCTTTAAGAGGTTTATTTCCTTCAAATCTTGCCTTTAAAAATTAAATTTACTCCGACGTATCATACTTTTTTTCTAGTTCTTTGTGCTGTTGTTGTGTTTGTCTTACTTGTTTCTTTTTAAGTTGATGTTCACAATGATCATCGGTATTTGTTTCAGAAACTGGCAAAATACATTTATTGCTTATTGAAGAAAAGACCAAGTAATTTTGTAGTTTAGGGATCACAGCTTTCTACATTAAAGATTCAAATGAAGATACAGAGGGTAAATAATTTTCAAATAATTTTCCTGTAATGCCTCGCCATTCAGGGGGCTTGTCATTTCCTATGCTTCTATGTTGCTATGTTGCCCGACCAACGCCTACTTTCAAAAAATTCCGCTTGGGTCAAATCGGCGTTCTTGTTTGCCTCATTGGACGTGAGCGCCAAAGAGACTCCTCCCTCAAGGCGCCAGCAGCCAATCCCAAATTTTTTCTATCTGGATAGTCGCGTATTCTGTCCCCGTGGGTATTTCTCGAACTACCAGACAGTCCGTCAAGAGCGCATCAGAAATCTCTTATTGACAAGCCGCCTGAATGGCGAGGCATTAGAGGAAAATTATTGGTCCCTGTGCCACTAAGAAGATAAAAAAGATAAGATAAGATAAAAAACTGGCTAATGATATCGTGGGCTGGCAGGGTAGGATGTTGGTGGAGGGTGAGCAGATTGGAATGACAATGAAGAAGTGTATCAGAAATCTCTTATTGACAAGCCGGCTGAATGGCGAGGCATTAGAGGAAAATTATTGGTCCCTGTGCCACTAAGAAGATAAAAAAGATAAGATAAGATAAAAAACTGGCTAATGATATCGTGGGCTGGCAGGGCAGGATGTTGGTGGAGGGTGAGCAGATTGGAATGACAATGAAGAAGTGTATCAGAAATCTCTTATTGACAAGCCGCCTGAATGGCGAGGCATTAGAGGAAAATTATTGGTCCCTGTGCCACTAAGAAGATAAAAAAGATAAGATAAGATAAAAAACTGGCTAATGATATCGTGGGCTGGCAGGGCAGGATGTTGGTGGAGGGTGAGCAGATTGGAATGACAATGAAGAAGTGTATCAGAAATCTCTTATTGACAAGCCGCCTGAATGGCGAGGCATTAGAGGAAAATTATTGGTCCCTGTGCCACTAAGAAGATAAAAAAGATAAGATAAGATAAAAAACTGGCTAATAATATCGTGGGCTGGCAGGGCAGGATGTTGGTGGAGGGTGAGCAGATTGGAATGACAATGAAGAAGTGTATCAGAAATCTCTTATTGACAAGCCGCCTGAATGGCGAGGCATTAGAGGAAAATTATTGGTCCCTGTGCCACTAAGAAGATAAAAAAGATAAGATAAGATAAAAAACTGGCTAATGATATCGTGGGCTGGCAGGGCAGGATGTTGGTGGAGGGTGAGCAGATTGGAATGACAATGAAGAAGTGTATCAGAAATCTCTTATTGACAAGCCGCCTGAATGGCGAGGCATTAGAGGAAAATTATTGGTCCCTGTGCCACTAAGAAGATAAAAAAGATAAGATAAGATAAAAAACTGGCTAATGATATCGTGGGCTGGCAGGGCAGGATGTTGGTGGAGGGTGAGCAGATTGGAATGACAATGAAGAAGTGTATCAGAAATCTCTTATTGACAAGCCGCCTGAATGGCGAGGCATTAGAGGAAAATTATTGGTCCCTGTGCCACTAAGAAGATAAAAAAGATAAGATAAGATAAAAAACTGGCTAATGATATCGTGGGCTGGCAGGGCAGGATGTTGGTGGAGGGTGAGCAGATTGGAATGACAATGAAGAAGTGTATCAGAAATCTCTTATTGACAAGCCGCCTGAATGGCGAGGCATTAGAGGAAAATTATTGGTCCCTGTGCCACTAAGAAGATAAAAAAGATAAGATAAGATAAAAAACTGGCTAATGATATCGTGGGCTGGCAGGGCAGGATGTTGGTGGACGGTGAGCAGATTGGAATGACAATGAAGAAGTGTATCAGAAATCTCTTATTGACAAGCCGCCTGAATGGCGAGGCATTAGAGGAAAATTATTGGTCCCTGTGCCACTAAGAAGATAAAAAAGATAAGATAAGATAAAAAACTGGCTAATGATATCGTGGGCTGGCAGGGCAGGATGTTGGTGGAGGGTGAGCAGATTGGAATGACAATGAAGAAGTGTATCAGAAATCTCTTATTGACAAGCCGCCTGAATGGCGAGGCATTAGAGGAAAATTATTGGTCCCTGTGCCACTAAGAAGATAAAAAAGATAAGATAAGATAAAAAACTGGCTAATGATATCGTGGGCTGGCAGGGCAGGATGTTGGTGGAGGGTGAGCAGATTGGAATGACAATGAAGAAGTGTATCAGAAATCTCTTATTGACAAGCCGCCTGAATGGCGAGGCATTAGAGGAAAATTATTGGTCCCTGTGCCACTAAGAAGATAAAAAAGATAAGATAAGATAAAAAACTGGCTAATAATATCGTGGGCTGGCAGGGCAGGATGTTGGTGGAGGGTGAGCAGATTGGAATGACAATGAAGAAGTGTATCAGAAATCTCTTATTGACAAGCCGCCTGAATGGCGAGGCATTAGAGGAAAATTATTGGTCCCTGTGCCACTAAGAAGATAAAAAAGATAAGATAAGATAAAAAACTGGCTAATGATATCGTGGGCTGGCAGGACAGGATGTTGGTGGAGGGTGAGCAGATTGGAATGACAATGAAGAAGTGTATCAGAAATCTCTTATTGACAAGCCGCCTGAATGGCGAGGCATTAGAGGAAAATTATTGGTCCCTGTGCCACTAAGAAGATAAAAAAGATAAGATAAGATAAAAAACTGGCTAATGATATCGTGGGCTGGCAGGGCAGGATGTTGGTGGAGGGTGAGCAGATTGGAATGACAATGAAGAAGTGTATCAGAAATCTCTTATTGACAAGCCGCCTGAATGGCGAGGCATTAGAGGAAAATTATTGGTCCCTGTGCCACTAAGAAGATAAAAAAGATAAGATAAGATAAAAAACTGGCTAATGATATCGTGGGCTGGCAGGGCAGGATGTTGGTGGACGGTGAGCAGATTGGAATGACAATGAAGAAGTGTATCAGAAATCTCTTATTGACAAGCCGCCTGAATGGCGAGGCATTAGAGGAAAATTATTGGTCCCTGTGCCACTAAGAAGATAAAAAAGATAAGATAAGATAAAAAACTGGCTAATGATATCGTGGGCTGGCAGGGCAGGATGTTGGTGGAGGGTGAGCAGATTGGAATGACAATGAAGAAGTGTATCAGAAATCTCTTATTGACAAGCCGCCTGAATGGCGAGGCATTAGAGGAAAATTATTGGTCCCTGTGCCACTAAGAAGATAAAAAAGATAAGATAAGATAAAAAACTGGCTAATGATATCGTGGGCTGGCAGGGCAGGATGTTGGTGGAGGGTGAGCAGATTGGAATGACAATGAAGAAGTGTATCAGAAATCTCTTATTGACAAGCCGCCTGAATGGCGAGGCATTAGAGGAAAATTATTGGTCCCTGTGCCACTAAGAAGATAAAAAAGATAAGATAAGATAAAAAACTGGCTAATGATATCGTGGGCTGGCAGGGCAGGATGTTGGTGGAGGGTGAGCAGATTGGAATGACAATGAAGAAGTGTATCAGAAATCTCTTATTGACAAGCCGCCTGAATGGCGAGGCATTAGAGGAAAATTATTGGTCCCTGTGCCACTAAGAAGATAAAAAAGATAAGATAAGATAAAAAACTGGCTAATGATATCGTGGGCTGGCAGGGCAGGATGTTGGTGGAGGGTGAGCAGATTGGAATGACAATGAAGAAGTGTATCAGAAATCTCTTATTGACAAGCCGCCTGAATGGCGAGGCATTAGAGGAAAATTATTGGTCCCTGTGCCACTAAGAAGATAAAAAAGATAAGATAAGATAAAAAACTGGCTAATGATATCGTGGGCTGGCAGGGCAGGATGTTGGTGGAGGGTGAGCAGATTGGAATGACAATGAAGAAGTGTATCAGAAATCTCTTATTGACAAGCCGCCTGAATGGCGAGGCATTAGAGGAAAATTATTGGTCCCTGTGCCACTAAGAAGATAAAAAAGATAAGATAAGATAAAAAACTGGCTAATGATATCGTGGGCTGGCAGGGCAGGATGTTGGTGGAGGGTGAGCAGATTGGAATGACAATGAAGAAGTGTATCAGAAATCTCTTATTGACAAGCCGCCTGAATGGCGAGGCATTAGAGGAAAATTATTGGTCCCTGTGCCACTAAGAAGATAAAAAAGATAAGATAAGATAAAAAACTGGCTAATGATATCGTGGGCTGGCAGGGCAGGATGTTGGTCGAGGGTGAGCAGATTGGAATGACAATGAAGAAGTGTATCAGAAATCTCTTATTGACAAGCCGCCTGAATGGCGAGGCATTAGAGGAAAATTATTGGTCCCTGTGCCACTAAGAAGATAAAAAAGATAAGATAAGATAAAAAACTGGCTAATGATATCGTGGGCTGGCAGGGCAGGATGTTGGTGGAGGGTGAGCAGATTGGAATGACAATGAAGAAGTGTATCAGAAATCTCTTATTGACAAGCCGCCTGAATGGCGAGGCATTAGAGGAAAATTATTGGTCCCTGTGCCACTAAGAAGATAAAAAAGATAAGATAAGATAAAAAACTGGCTAATGATATCGTGGGCTGGCAGGGCAGGATGTTGGTGGAGGGTGAGCAGATTGGAATGACAATGAAGAAGTGTATCAGAAATCTCTTATTGACAAGCCGCCTGAATGGCGAGGCATTAGAGGAAAATTATTGGTCCCTGTGCCACTAAGAAGATAAAAAAGATAAGATAAGATAAAAAACTGGCTAATGATATCGTGGGCTGGCAGGGCAGGATGTTGGTGGAGGGTGAGCAGATTGGAATGACAATGAAGAAGTGTATCAGAAATCTCTTATTGACAAGCCGCCTGAATGGCGAGGCATTAGAGGAAAATTATTGGTCCCTGTGCCACTAAGAAGATAAAAAAGATAAGATAAGATAAAAAACTGGCTAATGATATCGTGGGCTGGCAGGGCAGGATGTTGGTGGAGGGTGAGCAGATTGGAATGACAATGAAGAAGTGTATCAGAAATCTCTTATTGACAAGCCGCCTGAATGGCGAGGCATTAGAGGAAAATTATTGGTCCCTGTGCCACTAAGAACGGCAGTAGAAAAATAAACATTCCGGAATGGATGACAAAAGAATTTGAGTAGACATATTTATTTATTTATTTATTACCCGCTTTTTGGTTATAGCGGAGTACAATATAACAAAGTAAAAGTTACATATTAAAACACTTGACACAACAAAATAAATAAACATAGCTACATTCTTCAAATAGACTTTTAAAAACACACTTATTACACTTAAAATTTTGACGCTTGCACTAAACGGTTTCAGGGATAAAAAACTGGCTAATGATATCGTGGGCTGGCAGGGCAGGATGTTGGTGGAGGGTGAGCAGATTGGAATGACAATGAAGAAGTGTGTTGATGCTATCCTGAACATTATACTGTGAAACTAATTTACGATTACGGAATGATTTTGGGAGATACATCAAAAATTTACAATACTTAAAAAAACAACTTCTCAGATTATTTATTGCCATAGTATTGCCCCAGGATGAATGAATGAAAGAAAAGTAGTACAGTCCTTCAAAGAAGGTAAGCGCGTCATCGCACAACCTAAGGAGTGTTCCTTGTTTTCATCAACGACCGTGACAAACAGCTGATTTTAGATGGCCCTGTACGAATCTATAACGCTATATCTTTCACTCATCAAGGAGTCGCTAGTCCATGGGGACAAAAACCAAAAAGAAATCTTCAGTGGGTAAAACCAAAAACAAATAATCAGTAATTTGTTTTTGGTAAAACGTAGATCGGACCATTTACCTTTGCTTGACAGCGATGGCAAAAAAAAGAAAGTGCCAACGCATTGGGATTATCCAGGATGAAAAGGAGTCGTGCTAGAAATGATCCGGTTATAAATTTGTGCTTACAAGATACAAGTGGGGGAAGTTTGTACTATTCATACCCAAGTCAAGCAACATAGCAAGCTCTTTGTATTTCTTAGTGTATTTGTTTAACCCAATAAAGAACTAAAACTGTGGAGTACAAAAAAGATGAAAAAAAATGGAGCAATGCAAGCTCTATCACAATACATTTCCATTTATTCGCAATCTAAAAATAAAAGTAATTTGTCGAAGCTTTAAGAGAAGTTCCGACGTTCGGTTTGTTTGTCTTGTTGCCCACGCTTTCATCGTCATACGAGACCGCTAGAGGTGATAAGCAATAAATTTAAACTTGTTACAACTCAAGAACAGATCTACCAAGACCCTGCCTGACTAGATTGTGAAGATGGTATACTACTATGTCGGGTCAATGCTAGTGGTACGTTTCTCCAAAATATCTCTGGCTATTGTTTGGCAAACATTCATTTGGTTTGAGGGTTCGGTGTCTCCTGTGGATATTACTGGAAGCTACAGACAACTTTTTGTCTTGGTTTGGTGCTTCTGCTTCCAGCTAAATTACCTAAATTACTTGAAAAAAAAAATAATTATGAAAAAATTTAATTGCAGAAAATTAATATACAAAGGAAATTAATATACTTTCGTTTATTTCTAGACTCCCCCCACGGACGGGGGTCGAGTGCTCTGATTATTATCACCATCAATAAAAAAGGGGACTTCTTTTCAGATTTTCAATGTGGAATTCCTGGCATAGTCGATTATTTGAAAGACAAATGTAAGGTTAGCTAGAAGGAATTCGAATTAGAAGGAACTAGAAGGAATTTAGAAGGAAATGTTTGTTATGACGAATTGTATTATGCTTATGATTTTTTTTGTCTGAATATTGCAATCATAAAATTAAATAAGAAGAATCAAAAGACACGAACATTAAATTATTCAGCCTACACAGACTAAGTTTATCACCAATTTTCGAAAATAATCCACATGGAGGCATTCGTTGTGTCCTCGTTGCCTTCCGGTCCATGGGACGCCTAAGACTGCCCCTCAATTTTCGCGGTCATCTTCGACTCTCTTAGTGGCCGCATGGAACGGAGCCTTATATTTTGTCACTTACTTGACAGGCGTCTTTTCCACCCTTGTCGTCACCAGCACATAGGATGTTATCTAAGTTCTTCGGAACGTTTTTGATTCTCTTGTATGCTTCAGTGCACGTCCTCATGTCATAACTCTTCAGTCTTGCCTCATTTGGAACTGGACTGGTTGACCCACCATCTTAAAGAAAATGAACTTCATCCTGTGGCTTGTTTATTTATTTATTTATCTCAAATAAGGCCAATATGGGCCACAATATAACAAATATAACTCAACAAACAAACAAATGTAAGTACCAGGTCACTTCCGTGACTCCCGTCGAAAGCCCCGCGTACAACTCACGAGTCCACGCAAGCCATACAGGCAGAGAAAGCCGCATCTGAGGCCCACAACCGATTCTAAGAAGTGGGCTAGGGGATCGGAGGATCCTGGTTTGAAGGGAAAGAATTGACTGCCTCCGAAGTTCACCAAAAGATGGAAGCCCTTCACCAACAAACATTCCCGATGCACTACAATTCCAAGGAAGACCGTGAAGCCACCGGAATGAACTGTTATACAGAACCCGAAAAGAATTCTCACATTTCACACCAACATTACAAGCAAGAGGAAGACAGTAAAGGGGCTTGCAGTAAGCCCTGAAAAGAAAACTCTTTACCGGGGCCTCGCAGCTACCAAACCTCCAGACGTGTTCAAGTTCAGAGGTTCACTGGAAAGTAATTTATTTTCAGACTATTTTATCAGCGATAAGGAGTCCTACTCGGTTTCAGGAGTCTAGTAGTTCTAGATCTTTCTTTTCGACATTGCTTTCAACTGAAAATAGATAAATATATCATTTACGAAAAGTCTTTGCAATATTTATTGAAGGAAATGTTATTTATATGATGTGATACTGATCAGTGGAAAGGGAAATATTTACAAATCGCAAATGCTGCAGTAACATGCAAGAACGCTTTACAGCGGGGGTCTGGTCTGACAAGCTCTGTATAGTCAAGAGTGGCCTTACCTTGTAACGCAAAATAATGCTATTAATTTAGGGATGTGTCGGCTTTCCTACAGACATGCAAGAGGTGATGACAATTGACTTTCACAACAAAAGAAACATGTCTTGCGTGTGAGCATGAAGAATAAACGATGATAGTTCGAAAGTTTTTGGTGGATCATGGTCCCCAGAGTCAAGGAGACTGTTTTGCAATCCTGTCTGACTAATAATTGCCGTATGTTTTCGTTGTTAATATGAATGAGGACAATGCAACGGACCTGTTTATCCTGAAACTTTGCATTGATTGCCTTGATAATTGACATTGATGTCACTATACAGCCCTGATTGGACCGAATTCTGAACTCGTGAGTACCGTTCGATCCATCAGCAATTCGTTGCCTTGTCTATGTCCCTGCTCGGCTTTAGCGGCATAGTAAATTGTACTTGTAGTACCAGAAAGACTTCGGTGAAAAATGAAAAAATAGGGTTTATCGATTCCAAATACTCACGAAAGTCACTGATTCCCCAGCCAACAACAAAAAGTGGAAAGTTTTTGAGGTCCCTCGACCTCCAGCTTAAATCGGCTAAGCAAACGGGCTTCATTCTGTCTGAAAAAGAAACATGGATTAAAAATGCATTTCCACTTGTAGTCTAAAGACCCAAACTTCACTGTAGAAGAATTGAAATAGGATGGCGTGCATACAAAGACCAAGAAGTTTTACTCGAGCCTGTCAGGACTTTCCGTAGCTCATCTCTGTTATAACATCTGAGCTTCGCATTTGGTCAGAATTGGTCTCAGCGTCTCACATTTGGTCCATTTCTGTTTTCTGTAAAATTTGTCTCCTCCTGGGCTGGCAATGAGAACGAGTCGAACAAAATTAGTAATTAATAAAAATATAAAATAATCAGTATGTATAGAACCCGGAAATATATATACATAGCTTGACCGCGAACTAGAGAGAGACCAGAGAGCTGCGTGAAGCTATCTAGAAACAAAACACATTTCACCAAGCCCGAGTACCTCGTGAATGTCAGAATTACGTGGTTGGCCAGTGGCCAGAAAACGCTGTGAACTTGAAACTATAGAAAGATTACCTAAAACTTCAGTCGCGAAAGAAACCAAGAAATGAGATTTTCGTTTTTGTCCGGGTCAGCTAATTATTCTTTTAAGAAGATAAGTCAAGGTAGGTCAAACGTAATGAAACTTTCCAGCCACCTTCCTTAGTGAACAAGAGCTGTAAGCTCATATGTCACTTGCAAGGCTTGGTTAAAGGATGAAAGTAGGAATTCACCGGTTCGTGGGTTTGTTCTGATCATTTGTAAGAAAAACCCTTGAAATGAGAATGACGACGGACCCTTGGAAATCATGAGAATGTGTCGTTTGATAAATTTTTTGTTGTTGCACTTTGCTGTGATGATATGCACTTTAAGGGCTCTGCACTCCTGGGCTCTTTAGGATCATGAATAAACATGGTTTGCTGAAAAGTACTTTTTTGCTTTCCGGTTAAGATACGCACTTTAAGGGTGCTAGAACTTCAATTCTAAGCAAAACCCTTGAGGCAATAATGATCATGGGCTCATGAGGATCATGAAAACGTAGGTTTTGCTTAAAATTATTTTTTTGTACTTTGCGGTTAAGATGAGTACAATTTGAAAGCCAATCTTGTCGAGTCTCTAATATGTTCAAGCCAAGTTTCATCGTCCTAGCACATCTTGAAGCACCTTAAATTGCAGTCACCGGAAATGTGGACCCCCCTCCAGCTCCCCTCAGAGTGACCGAATCCGATCCCGGTCTGTTAATGACGTACCTAGGGCATCCATTTGTTTGTTCCTCCCACCAAGTTTCAACCGGATCGCTCCAGTCTAAGCGTGTCACATGATTTCCGGTTTCCCCCTCCAACTCCCCCCCATTAATCTGATTCGATCCGGACCTGAATCGGGACATCTGAGACATGACATCTTTCCAAATATCAAGTTTCATTAAGATCCGATCACCCGTTTGAAAGTTATGCATGCCACTAAATTCGGGATTCCGGCTCCCCTCCCTCCCCCCACGATGGTCGGATCGGGAAAGTGACTATTTCTAAATTAGTTTGGTCGGTTCCCTTATATTATATGCCTGCCAAGTTTCATCGTCCTATAACATCTGGAAGTACCCTAACTCGCGATCACCGGACTGACCGACCGATAGACCGACAAACCGACCGACAGACCGACCGACGGAAAAGTGATCGGTATACTTCACTTGGCCGGAAGGCAAGTGCCATAAAAAACGAAAATCTCATTTTTTTTCGCGAGCTATGATCAGCATGGCTTCAAACCTTAAAAAGTCTTGAAAATCTGTAAGAAACAATGGCGGCTTACGCAAATGATAACGACAAGGAAGTAAGTAAACTAGTTATTCAACTACTTTATAGTTTAACCGAAAAGGGCTAGGATAGGACAATCTAGTTACCCATCACTTATTCACTTAAATTGGCTTGAAGTCCCACTGAAAATGAGTTACTTCGTTGTGCCGCTATTCACGAATAATCGATTTTCAAATAGTGGAATTTCCATGTGGTTTGTGGTGCCTCTATGCGCTTGTATTTTTGCTGTATTCCTTACTAGAAAGATTTATAAAAAAAAATTTGTTCAGGCACTAATCAATCTTCACCGATCTCACCACTGCCCACTGAAAAGCCGCAATTGTGTTGAGATTAAAATTTCCCGCGTCATAGTAGAATCTACGCTGTGGGGACGGCTGGAGGTATTTTGAGCCTCATAACTAGAGCAGATAGTGGAAAATCAAAAAATACCTTTGCAGAATCCAAATAATTCAGTGTATCCAATTAATTGACACACAAATGAGTTGGCTTTTCAGTTAAACTTTAAAGAACTTAAACTTGGTATCTGTCATAGTCTTGAGCTATTTAACTCCAAAATATGAGTGAAAACCAAAATAACAGCGCAATCAATAGTTCATTGTCCATACTGAATACTCAACCAGAAGCAGAACGAAGATGGAAGTTTACCTGTGAAACACACTCCTCGCGAAAGGTAAAGAATGGCAATATCGTCTTCTTGGGTGAACGTAGAATAAGCTTCATGAATTCGTACATTTTGAACTGCAATGTCAATGGTCTTGCCATCTCGAGTGCTTTCCGTATTGTGCTCTGCCAGGCGAACAAACAACCTGTTTTGGGAAAACAAATCAGTCCATGAAATTCTTCATGCAACCATAATAAACATGACTGCAAAAGACGTTGTTCAAATAGGTGTAGTAAGGTGTAATACGGCGTATAAGCTGTATTACAGATTCCTCTTTTCTTCGGAGCGCGCTGTAATAAGGCGAATAAGGAGAATAGAGCTCGGTCCTATTCTCCGTTATGCAGGGCCAATCAGATCGCTTGGTTGGTTCCGCCAGCGGGCCGAGGAGAGGAGCAGCGTCGTCAGGGTTGCCAAAGGGAGCACGAAAGTTATATTTGTTGAAAGCTAAAGAAACAACTTTTCTTCGAAAGAACACGTTTTTTTTGTTGCGACTGCTTATTGCTAGTTCGAGGTCCAATGCTGTCCATCCGATAACTGAATAGCTTTTTTGCAATATAATGGGCGTCAAATAAGACTCCTGTACTTCAAGTAGTACTAAGAACCATTTCTGATCTTTTTAGAGCTCGAAAAACTGTATCAACGTCGCAACACCGAACGTCGCATTCATGAGGACCTCTCGGTTTGCCTATTTGAACGGGCGTGTGTATTAAGACGTAAACATCGCGTATAGCGCTCTTAAGCTTATTACATCTATTTGAACAATGCTAAAGCGTAGTAGAGTAATCCCACAAAGGAAAACGATGGAGGAGTAGTGACAAAAGTACAACTTTGGGTTTTCTTTTTTTTATAATATTAGATAATATAAAATGACTTAAATTTATAAAAGATGCTAAAGGTATTAAGATTATACTAAAAAAAACGAAGAGAAAAATAAACAAATCTATGCGTTCAAACTAAACAAGACGGAATAGCTTCATCAGAAAAAGAAAAGAAAAAAAAAACAGTTCTGAAAGCGGAAAGTTTCCTTGCAAATAATAAACGGGGGGGATAAACTGGTTTGTGTCATAATCACCTTCGAACACATTTTCTTAAGTGCAGTCATCAAGGGCATTTCTAGCTAAATCGATATCTCGTGAACGTACATAATTCTGAACCTCCAAAATAGACAACGAAGGAATCTTATAAGCATTTATTTCTAAGTCGTCTTTAGCACGAAGCCATAAAAGAGCATAACAAGTTATAAAGCAAAGAAGACGAAAGCCAAAACGGAAATAAGGCTATGTTCAGAAACGGAGTTCAATTGGATATCACCGAGTTCTTATGGCACTTACAGCCTCTGGCTCAAGTGCCATATACCGATCGCAATTCCCTCTGTC
Source organism: Branchinecta lindahli (assembly GCA_023053555.1). Taxonomy (NCBI): domain Eukaryota; kingdom Metazoa; phylum Arthropoda; class Branchiopoda; order Anostraca; family Branchinectidae; genus Branchinecta; species Branchinecta lindahli. The sequence goes on from JAKZAO010000006.1 coordinate 24,291,938, forward strand.
GGTCGGTCTGTCTATCGTCACACTTTTTGTCACACTTTTTCGAGTTAGGGTACTTCCACATGTGCTACAACGATGAAAATTGGCAGGCGTATCAGGGACAGATCAAACTAACCTGTAAATAATCAATTTCCCGATCCGATCATCTGGAGTTGGGTTGGAGGGCGGAGAATCCGGAAAACTGAGTAGTGTGTAACTTTCGAACGGGTGATCGGATTGGAGTGAAACTTAATAACTGAATAAATGACATATCTCTGATGTCCCATTTGAAGTCCGAACTGGATTTGACAGCTATGGGGAGTTGGGGGGGGGGGATACCGGAAATCTCGAGAAACGGTAAGAATGGAGGTATCGGAGTGAAACTTGCTGGGAAGAACAAGCATCTGCTCCAGATAAATCGTTTACATAATTTGACTGAATCCCGGAATTCTGGGGATGCCAGTTTTGGGGATTTGACGAAGAAACTTGGGAGGCGTATCTGGGATCCGATCAAACTGACTTGTAAACAAAAATTTACTCGATCCGATAGTTGTGGGGCGAGTGGGTGGTAGGGAAATCCGGAATATTGAGTCATGCGCAACTCTGGAACGGGTGATCGGATTGGAGTGAAATTTAGTAGTTGAATAGAGGACATGTCCGTGGTGATCTTTTTTGTGTCCAGACAGGATCCGACAAAAATTGGGGGGGAGGAGGCCTAAAATACGTGATCGGCTTAGACTGGAGAGATCGGGATGGAATTTCTTTCGGGATCTTGGACAAACAGATGCTCTGGACAAATCATTATAGAACCGTTTTGGCTCAGGCGACTGTGGGGGAGTTATGGGGGGGGGGGTCCGGAATTCCGGTGATCGCGAGTTAAGGTACATCCAGATGTGCTAGGACGATAAAACTTAGGTAGAATATTAGAGATTCGACAAGATTAGCTTAAAATAGCCACTTCCCATATCCGACTATTCCTCAAAGCACTAATCTTGACTAAAAAGTAAGAAAAACACTTTAAAGCAAAATATACAGTTTCATGATCCCCATGAGCCTATTATAATTTTTGCCTAGAGGGTTTTGCTTACAAATGAAGTTCTAGCTCAAGTGCGCATCTAACCGCAAGGTCGAGAAGTTCTTTTTGATCAAACGATACATCTCAACCCGTTTATTTGTGCCACATGGGTTTTGCTTAAAAATTCATTTCTAGCACCCTTAAAGTGCGCATTTTAAATGAAAAGTAAAAAAAAAATACTCTTGACCGAACGGTAGACATCAAACGGTATACATCGTTTTTGCCTCAAGGGTTTGTTTACAGATGAATTTCTAGCGCCTTTAAAGTGCGCATCGTCACAGCCAAGTTCAAAAATAAAATACTTTTTCTCTAGCTCCCTTAAAATTTACATCTTAACCGAAAAGTACTTTTGATCAAACAATATATCTCAACCCATGCAAGTGCCATATGAGCTTACAGCTCTTGTTCTAAGATCAGTGGGACTCCATACTACGACAGTGGCTTAATTTTCAGTTTAAGATGCTCATTCTCTATATTACAAAGCAAAATGTATGCTGAAAGTACATTGCACTGACAAACACTGCAATTCAGCTGCCATTCACATTACAGCGACCCAGATGACGAATATGATGCAAAATCGTTTGTCTTGGGAAAACTACTGACAGGCTTAAGAATCATCTACAATACTGCTAACTTTTACCTGTTCTTATTTACATTGTTGACGCAATGAGCTGCAGTGAGAACGTGGCTGTTGGTGATGAGAGATCCACCGCAGAAAAAGATATTGTTCTTGATGTCGTCCGACAGCAAAACAGCCCAAGGCCAAGCACCTAAGAAACAACATACACCATAAAAGGGGGCGACAACATCAGATTTTAATGGGCAGACAAATTATTTGGATAGCCATGGATCGCATCGGTTCCGAAGACCCCTCCCCAGTACCTTCCCCCACTCAATCCCACCTCCCCCTTATTAAAAATAGTTAAGACTTTTATATTATCTTGTATCTTTTTGTAATTCTTAATTTTGGTCAAAACTGAAGTGGAAATTTTAAATCCCTCCTCCCGACGACGACTATCACAAGGGAAAAACGTCTTGAAAGGAGCTCAACAACTACAAAAATAAGATAGCGTAATAAAGGCATGTGTTTGTTCAGAAGAAACTTCCGGTTGGAGGTGAACTTGGTTTTGAATGTGTTAAAGCCATATGTGAGGAGTGAGGGATGGTAGGCCGATGGCGAAGGTGATAGAATAATCGCAGAAGTGAACGGATACAAGCATTCACCTTATGCTGTTGTCGGTAAAGTAGCGAAAGAGCAAACCAAAATCAGATTTGGATTGATTTACGGGTTGCGCGAAAACTTTGGGTAGCGCTCTTTTGCGAATTTTGAGTTGTTCAGTCTGCCGTGTTCTCGCACGTGAGATTGGGTTTTTGAATTTCAGGGTTATATTTTGATCATTTTTGGGACACGCGACAAACGATGTGACAGTTAGGGATGCAAAGTAGAACCATTAATTCATGGGAAAGACCCAGAGTACCTTAACAGAGCAAAACAAAAAGGATGGATGCTTTGAAACGTATTTCAATGTTTTATTTGATATACAAAAGGCCGAGTAAAACATGATGTACTTCAAACATCTGGTGTTTCCTCCGTAAGGATTTTTTTTTACTACTACCATCTCCCGGTTACTTCTCGCCAGAACCGACTCCCCACCAGGTTCTTATGAGTCTTCACTGGTAAGTAGAGTAGCCTGAAAACTAGTACCTACTAAATAGGACCAGTAAAAGCAAGTTAACCAGCCGTAAGGAACGCAACTTAGCTTGAGTTTGTATCTCGTTTCAGAACAAGTTTCCGACATGAAATTTGACAGCAAGTGTTAATCTTTAAATATGCCCCACGTGAAGCTTTACTGTTGTTACCGTCCCAGGTCCTAAATGACTGGAATAGTGTATATTCTATTCTAATGTACTGGGACTGAGTTAGAATTCCAGTTGGCCTATTGGGGATTTTAAGTGTGAACCCAGCTGCGTTTAATGACATTCTCCTGAACATTTTGTTTGCCGAACGCGAACGTATTATTGCTCTAATTAATTGACCCACTGTCTGTGGACTATCTGCCGTGCTGTGCTTCGGTTTAAGTTGGATAAGTTTAGAAGCTCGTTCAATGGGCGACTTTGCTTTCGTCTTCAACTAATTCGTCCAGTTTGTTTCACAATGTGGAGAACGGAGACGCTAGATAAGACACTTCAGCAGCGATATTTCCACCCTTGTTGGCAAGGGTCCACGCCAGGCTCGTCCTTGTCATAGCTAAGGTTAAAATGAATTACTGTCATACAGTAGAGGTATGCTTATGTGAACGTTTGTTGACTTCGGATTTTGCCATTTTCATGCACTTGCTGTGCCTAAAGGTAACTATCAGTTAGCCAAATTAGGGAAGAAGGGCAGCTGAAAACATCTGTACAGGTATTTTGAATCTTCAATCTACCATTTAGCCCAAAACTCCAGTGTTCACATTAAAGTAACTGTTCACATAAGCATACCTCTACTGTAGGCACGACGTGTCCTTGAAGTTGAGGTAACCAGAACAGTCTTATATCGTTCTGCAAAATCTACAGGTGATCATCATTATCATTTAAATATTTATGGGATTAAGAACATTAGTGAAATGCTCCTTAAGCCCAACATGACTGGGTATGTTATATTCATACAACGCATGAAACCGATACGTCAGCTATGATACTTTAGCAGCGACATCTCGGCCCTTCTTGGTAAAGGCCCTCGTGAGGCTGTTGAACGCCATGGACAAGGTTGGGGAGGTAACGAACCTGTAACAAGGCAAAAACACTAGAGAGTAGCGCCAAGACCTATGCTTTCGATGCTTCGCAAACAGGCCATGACCGTAGCCCCGCCCATTACGCGTGCGGCGTTCAAAGCGAGACAAACTTGCGGGCTTAGAAATTTCTGGTAAAAGTAAGATGCGGTCTGCACACATCATGGAAATAAGAGTGCTTTTATCTTTATTCAAGCCAGCGGTGGTGCACGACCGATGGAGTTTCAGTAGAGACGTTCTCTATCCCTATTGGTGCTAGTGTCGTTGTTATTCGAGTGTACGTCACTTTGTTCAAGTCTTGGCGCTACTCCCTAGTGCAGAGTGTTATCTTGCCAGAGCAAAATAAAACTAGGGAGTAGCGCCAAGACCTATGCTTTCTGTTCTTTGCAAACGGGTCGTACTCATAGCGCCGCCCATTACGCTTGCGGCGTTTAAAGCGAGACAAACCTCCGTGCTTAAAAATTTCTAGTAAAGATAAGGTGCGGTCTCCACACATCTTGGAAACAGGGGAGGTTGTATCTTTTGTTTTCAGTGTTCAAAGTACGAAGTCATTGGAGCCAGCGCTGGTGCACGACCGATTGAGTTTAGTAGGGACTTTCACTATCGCTAGTCGTGCTAGTGTCGCGTCAAGACCTGTGCTTTCAATTCTTTGCAAACGGATGCTTGCGGCATTCAAACCAAAACAGACTTGCTTGTTTAGAAATTTCTAGTAAAGCCAAGATAAGGTCAACACCCATGGAGGAAAAGTGAAGGTTTCATCTTTTTTCTGCTGTGTTCACAATATGAAGTTAGTGGAGCCAGCGCTGGTGCTCGACTGATTATGTTCCAGTAGGGATGTTCACTATCGCTAAGTGGTGCTAGTGGCTCGAGTGTGTGTACTGTGTGTATTTTTTGCAAGTCTTGGCGCTATTCCTTAGTGTTATTTTGCTCTGTCTTTTGCTCTGACTCTGACTGTCTTTTGCGACCGAACAACTATCTTGTTGTTCGGTGGTTCTTGTTGTCCATTGTAGGTAAAAACTAGTATTGAGATTGAACTCTTGACAGAGCTGCTGTTTTTGCTGTTCGATTGGAACGATGTCAGGAAAGGTTTCTTCCACATTTTGATCAACTTCGGTTTTGTTATTATAAAAGGGACTGAGTTTTAAATTTCCTTCCATTATTAATCCCGTTCCGTGTTCCTGGTATGGAGTACTTGCCTGTATCTCGGTTTATGCCTGCTCGGTTTTTCTGTATCACAACGGCTTCTCGAATAGTTTAACGGTGTCCGGTGTCCGTTGACAGAATTTGAGCTTATCAAATGTGGATTTGAAAGTGTAGTTTTGAAGGTGTCCGTCGGAGAGGGCGTGGTCAATTTCTTGCTCATGCTGTGCAAGTCGTATCCGGAAGTTCCCTCCGCCCGTATGGAAATAATTAAGTCGTAAACAGTTGTTAACGATCGTTTACAATTGTTAACAATTGTTTGCAGTTGTTAACGATCGTAAACAATTGTTTACGATCGTAAACGGTTGTTTACGATCGTAATTTTACGATCGTTTCTTTACGATCGTAATTTTACGATCGTTTTTTTACGGTCGTAATTTAACGATCGTAAACGGTTGTTTACGATCGTAATTTTACGATCGTTTTTCTACGATCGTAATTTAACGATCGTTTTTTTTACGATCGTAATTTAACGATCGTAAACAATTGTTTACGATCGTAATTTTACGATCGTTTTTTTACGATCGTAATTTAACGATCGTTTTCAATTGTTTACGATCGTTTTCAACTGTTTTCGATCGGAAACAATTGTTTTTATTTTCAAGACGATAAGAAAGTTGATTAGTTTTTAGTGGCTGGGGGTTTGGTATAGCTAGGGGTAGGGTTGGGATAGTGTTAGAATAGGATTAGGTTGAGGTAGTTAGGTTAACGGATCACTAGCGACCATTGCCAGGCGATCATACCTAACCAATTGATTACCTTTCCTTTTCACTTAACCTCTATTATTCTACCCACTCTGAAAAGTTACGTATACCATTATTCACCCCTATAACTTGGCGCTGACAAGTTATACCGAAAATGCCTTCTTCCTATACAATGAATTCCCAGAGGTATGCTGACCTCACGTACGCAAAGCATGACCTGTGACTGCGCTCTGCAACAAGCCAATCAGCGCCGACCGCCTCAGACCGCGACCGCCTCAGGGAGTGACATTTCTTCGGGGTGTTGCGGATAAATGTTCCCTTCGTTAGTTTTTATTCGTTTTGTCCAAACAATTGAACAAATGTAGAACTGGCTGAGAATGATATCTTTTCTACTGTAGTGGGTGGCTTAGTGGAATCTTCATGTCTTCTTATGGTCGCAGATCTTTCAGGACCTCACCAGCTGGAAGTGGAATGCCTTCATGACAGCATATTTTACAAAAATCTGGAAATATCAGTTCTTAATTCAGTTATAAAAATGGAAGTGACTACATACAGTGTGGAAATATGCCCAATGCTCGTATTGAAAAAAAAATCTTAGAAATAACTGTTTTCGATAATAACGATCGTTTACTATTGTTTTTTTTCAGCTTGAATTATCTGCCATAATCATACTGGAAATACGATTGGGAACAATCGTTTACGATCGGATTGTCCCATAATACAATTGGGAAAAAACGATCGTTTACGATCGGAATGTCCCATAACACGATCGTAAAAAAACGATCGTTTACGATCGTTTACGATTGGAAACGATCGTTTACGATCGTAAAAATACGATCGTTTACGATTGGAAACGATCGTTTCCGATCGTAAAAATACGATCGTTTACGATCGTTAACAACTGTTTTCAATCGTAAACGACTGTTTCCAATCGTAAACAACTGTTTCCAATCGTAAAAAAACGATCGTTTACGATCGGAATGTCCCATAATACGATCGTAAAAAAACGATCGTTTACGATCGTTTACGACTTGAATTATTTCCATACGGGCGTCCTTACACGTAGCGCTTTCCGCAGTCACAGGGTATTGAATAAATGCCTCTCTGGTGCTGATTTGGGACTTTGTATTTTCCGGAGTTTAGGTAAGACAGCAAAGTGTTTGGGTTCTGTGAAGGTTTTGGATTTTATACTTTTTCAAGCCTTTGGACAATTTTTCTGTCACTTCACGACGTACATGGGAATTCTTTTCTTCCCCCTTATTATTACTAGGGGAACTTACAGTGTCTTTGGGGACTGAATGCTGCTTCAGTCTTCTTCTGAAACAAGACCAAAGGTTCCGATGGGATCCCAAAAATCCAATATTTGACCCAGACAATTAGGTTTTGTCTTGGCCAGATCCAGCCTTAGCCAGGCTCCTTGGACATTTTGACTCTTCAAATTTAGAAACAGATTAAGGCCAAATAGCTAATCATTTAAAAAAAAACAAGTTCATTTATGAATTCAGCATGACTGTGTATTTACCCCCTAAGAGCCGATCGAAACAATCCTGCCTTACTTCTGTGAATTTTCCGGTTTCAGCGAAATTTCGGAACTATTTAATAAAGCTATTCGGAACTTTTAATAAAGCTCAAAAACGAATTCAGCGTATCTCCTTACCCGTATATCCAACATCTAATCAACTTCAAATAAAAAATTTAACTAATAACACATTTTCCGGTTTAAGCCGAATTCCGGACGAACTGTTGGTCCGTCCAGCATCTGTTCTTACCCCTAAAATGGACATATAATCAACTCCAAATACAACTTTTGCTTTTAACGAATTTTCCGGTTTTGGCCCGGATTCCGGGCGAAGTACTTGTCCGGGTAGTACCCCTAAGTCGAACATCTAATCAACTTCAAATAAAACTTTTACTTACTTGTCCGGCGAGAAAATGGTTTTCATATTGGTGTTCAGCATGTCCTCTTACGCTATAATCGACTATCTCATTAGCTGTTTAAAAATGTTTTGGAACAGACCACAACCACCTACTCTTTCCATAACCCCTTCGATCTTCGATTACACTAGCTCTGTCCAACATTCATAGATTAAGCCCTCTGAGCATGGATGACGCGCAGAGCTTTGCTAATGTGAAGAATAGGGTAGGGCCAAAATTTGGCCGACAAATTGTGTGTCCAGTTTTCGCCGGATTCCTGGTGTACTAATTTTCCGGTGAGAAAATAACTTTCATATTCAGATTCAGCATGTCTTCTTACCCCTAAATCAACTATCTCAATAGGTTTAAAAAATATTTTTTTGGCTCTTCGTCTAAAACCTCTCCCCCACCCTCAAATATAGGACTAAAGAGCCCATTTTCAAACTTGACTTGTACTTTGGCCCAAAGGATCCTCCCACTAAGTTTCATCAAAATATCTCAATCCCTTCGAGAGTTATCGTGCGCACAGACGGACAGACAGACGGACAACTTTTGCAATGTCATAGGTCTGTATCCCTCCACTTACGTTTTGGGATCCTCCAAACCCAACCCAATCGAGCAGCAAATACAGCAGCCGTGTCAAAAATTCGATCACGGCAACATTTTTTTTCCCTAAAGTGGTATTTAAAAGTCGTTTCCTCGAATAAGATATTTATAATATGTAGCAGCTTCAGTTGTTTATTGCATGTTCTTTTCTTCCCCAACGTTGTCCCTGGCGTTCGAAAGACGAGGACCCTTTCCATGAAGGGCCGAAATATCGCTGCCAAAGCATCGTAGCTGGCGTATCGGTTTTGGACTCAAGGATTATTTAACTAGTGTTTTTAATCCCATAAATACATGAGAATGATGATCACCTGTAGATTTTGTAGTACGATGTAAGACTGTTCTGGTTATCTCAACGTAAAGGCCACGTAGTACTTATGACAGTAATTCGTTTTACTTCAGTTGTATTTCCATCCATTCTCGTTTCTGACATTCTTCATTTCATAAGTGTATCCTATCTCCTCTTTTAGCAACACCCTGATTATCACGCTTGCCACTATTTGTTTTCTTACGTGACGCATCAGGCGCCCGATCCTTGTTTCCGATGAGCTGTTTCTGTCAGAAAACCAGTTTAACGAAATTTGCCAAGATTTTTATCAAGGCAAAGTGCATGGAAAGAGGTTAAAGACAGCCACTAAAGGGACAAAAACAGGAAGTATAGCTTACAGGGGGCTAAAACAGTAAGTATAAAGTATAAAAACAGAAAGCATATCTTTGTTGTAAAGTGGTCAACTATATCAGGGCATCTGAGCAGAAACACCGTGCAGTGCAGGTGTCCTGTAAATGTAATAACTGTTGGTCCGGAAAAAGATGAGCCTCAAAGAGATACTTACCTATCGGTGCTTCATTTCCCCCTACCACTCTGTCAAATATCCTGGTTGTTTTCCCACAGTACCGAGAGTTTAATTCACCAGAGGTGTCACATTGCTTCAAAGGAGCTCTAGAAGGACGTCCCTGGAATGGCTTTGTTGTAGTTCTCCTGGTAGTTGGTGGCAACGGTCTTGAAATCGTTGAGCTCTGGAAGGAGTGTCGACAGCAAAACTGAAATTTTTTCCAACGTTAGGGGGACCGGTCTATAGTGGATCGCTTTTTTCCAGCTCGCACTACTGCATTACGGTTATTTTTTTTTTTTAACTTTAATTATACCAAAAGATTTTCTCAGATTATGTATTTATTATGTCTCTCGTATTTTTTGTCGATTTTTCATACATACCATCAAAGAACTATTCACAAATTTCTAGTGTGGACCACTAGGTCTATAATGAATATGGAGTGGTTTAATCTGGATGGTTCGTATTGTCCTAAGGGTATCATAGAATTTGTCCAGCAAAGATCATTTGGTTTGAACATTACCTACAGTGGTAAATATCACTTTCGGCTCGGACAGGTTATTTTCAATGGCCGTCTCGGTGTTATTTTCCGATATCGACCTCGATGTCTGAAGTTAACCTTTAATATCTAGGATTTTTCAGTTATTTTTATTTTTTTTTATTTTTGTAAGTTCTGTTTTGTGGTAGTTGCTATGGCCACTTGGTGTTTTGCAATAAATATCAATAAATATTGGGGCGTGTGTCTGTACTCGTTCAGTCTCTCATCATTTTCCAAACAACTCACGCGAAGTTAGATGGAATTGCTTTAAGAAACATGGCTTGGAGGCACTGACGCAAGCTTCTTTCGGATAAGCCATGAGAGCAGGGACTAATTTAAAAATTTTCCGTTTCACCAGGGTATAAGTCTTGGCAGGGAAAAACTCAACGAAGACCATGGGATGTTACCGTATTGAAGTGAGCTGTTTCAGTCGATCAAACTTCATTGGCCAATAACATTTCTTACGGGATAAATAAGAACCGAGGATGTGTCGTCTTGTCAGATCTGCTTCGTGTTTACCACATATGAATGAATGAATACCCGTCTCACGATCATAAGACACAAGATGAGTATTAAGAAGAAAAATAAATTAAGGAAAAGAACAAAAAAAACAAAACCAAGAACGGATATAAATGAAAATCAAGCAATTCGAAACGCCCTTAAAAAAATTACATCTTGAGGGTTGCTGCGCTTCCTCAAAATTTCTCCGCTGAAATTGTGAGCCTAATTTCATTACGGCTAGAAGAACAATTCAGTGGTTAAAAAAAATCAAATATAAAGCTGCAAGCCTAAAACATCGAAAATTCATAGCAAAAAATTGTCGGACGGATGGAACAGAATTAATTAGAAATCTCGGATCTCTGAAACTGGCTGTACTGCCATTCTCTGCAATCTTGTACGGTCGGGAATGTGGGGAGTGGGAAGTTTCCACACACCGAAGGCTGTTAAGACCATTATAGCACTTGTCATTCCGATCACTTTTTCGTCGGTCAGTCCGGTGATCGTGAGTTAGGGCACTTCCAGATGTGCTAGAGTTGGGGGTAATAGTCATTTCCCTGATCCGACCATCGGGAGGAGCGGAGGGAGGGGGTATCCGGAATCTTGAGGTATGTATTACTTTGTCACGTCCGATCGGATCTTAATGAAACTTAATATTTAAGAAAAAACTTTGTATCTCGGATGACGTTCGGACCGGATCCTATAGATATGGGGGGAGGTCGGAGGGGGAACTGTAATTTTTTTGAAACGCTTAGAGTGGAGCGATCGGAATGAAACTCGATGAGCAGAACAAGCACAAGTCCTAGGTACATCAATGACTGAACCGAACTGGATTCGTGCACTGTGGGGGAGTTAGAAGGGGTCCGGGTACTTCCTGATGTGCTAGGAGGATGAAACTTGGCTTGAACATTGACTTGACAAGATTGGCTTAGAAAGAGTCAGTTCCCCGATCAGACCATCGGGGGGGGGGGGAGTGGCAGGAGGGGAAGTCCTGAATCTTGAGGTATGTATAACTTTCGAACGGGTGAATGGATTTTAATGAAACTTCATATTTGAAAACCCCACGTCTCAAATGTCCCATTTCAGGTCCGGGCCGGATCCAATGAATGTGGGATGTTGGTGGAGGGGAGAACCCGGAATCTTGTTACACGCAGTGGAGCGATCGGGATGAAACTTGATGGAAATAATAAGTAAAAGCCTTAGATACATCAGTGAGGGGTTCCGGCTAAAACCCCCCCGGCGAAAACCCCCCCGGACAAACCACCCCCGCCAAAACCCCCCCGCCAAAACCCCCCCGGCTAAAAACCCCCCGTGACCAAACCCCCCCCCCCGACCAAAACCCCCCCGGTACCAAAACCCCCCCGACCAAAAACCCCCCGGTACCAAACCCCCCCCCGACCAAAACCCCCCCGGTAACAAACCCCCCCGGTACCAAAACCCCCCCGCATAAAAAAAGACGGGTATGTATGAGTAAAGCTCATACATGCTCACAGACGGAAAGTAGGACAACTTTTGCGGTGTCATGGGTATCCCTCCGCTTACTGCCCATCTTCGAGTTTCTGGTATGAATCAGGGATAACTAAAGAGCAATCAGGCAAAGGGAGCTTCACATTGCACCAATGGGTGGCATCCTAACTGCAGCTTCCTTGCCAAGAAGGAGGAGGCATTGGGAAAGGATTTGTTGGTGGGATCGATACACAGAGTGGAACTGGCTTTGATCTGATCATTCACATTTAACACCTCACTGACAACAGCTTCAGTTGAATGCGGGTGTTTGGTGACTTCAGCAAAACCATCAACCTTCACCTTCGCCTTACACTCCCTTTGTTTATCATTGTTCTGATACCCACTGTACTTCAGACATTATTGTAGTCAAGTTTGTGAAAGAAGTTTATTCTACTCTTACTCTCTAACTACCAGTTACTCTACTTATACGCGTCTTTTTTTATGCGGGGGGGTTTTGGTCGGGGGGTTTTGGTACCGGGGGGGTTTTGGTCGGGGGGGTTTTGGTACCGGGGGGGTTTTGGTCGGGGGGGTTTTGGTCACGGGGGGGTTTTAGCCGGGGGGGTTTATGGCGGGGGGGTTTTGTCCGGGGGGGGTTTCGCCGGGGGGGTTTTAGCCTAGACCCATCAGTGAGAGAGCATGACCGGGTTCGAGCAGTATGGGGGGAGTTAAGGGGGTTAAAATTCAAGTGATAGCGATGTTAAGATACTTCTAGATGTGCTAGGACGACGAAACTTGGCTTGAACATAGACTTGAGATGATTGGCTTATAATGGTCACTTTCCAGTTCCGACCTTCCCTTAGAGTACTCATCTTAACCGCAAACTACAAAAATAAACTTTTGAGCTAAATATAGTACATTTTCATGATCCCTTGCGCCCATGGTTGCTTAGTAATTAATAGTTGCGTTTTTTGCCTTTTCTCCGTAGGTCGGTTAACCGACATACTTGCCACTACTGACCGTTTTTTCGTCTCGCAGGTCGGTTCGACTAAACTCTAAAACAAGACCAAAGGTTTCGATGGGATCCCACAAATTTAATATCTGACCCAGACAACTGGTCCTGTCTTCGAAGGATCCAGTCTTCACCAGGCTAGTTATCTGAGAAAATCAAGTTCAGATATACCTGTATAAACAATATCGATTTTGACGATACTGATCGAAACTTCCTGCTTTACTTCTGCCAAATTTCCGGTTTCAGCCGAAATCAGAGTGAACTACTTGTCGAGCCAAAAAAGGATAGTTCACAAACGACTTCAGCGTATCTCCTTATCCCTATAAAGAACATCTAATCAACTTCAAAATAAAACTTTAACTTATACAAAAAATCCGGTTTCAACCGGATTCTGGACGAACTATATGTCCGGGTAAACAATGATTGTCATACTCAGGTTCAGCGTCTCTTCTTACCCTTACATCTGCCATCTAATCAACTTCAAATAAAAATTTCGCTTTTAACAAATTTTCCGGTTTCGGCCGGATTCTGGGCGAACTACTTGTCCGGCGAGAAAATGATTTTCACCATCGTGTTCAGCATGTCTTCTTACCCCTAAACCGAATATCTAATAAACTTCAAATTAAACTTTTGCTTTTAACAAATTTTCCGGTTTTGGCCGGATTCCGGGCTAACTACTTGTTCGGCAAGAAAATGGTTTTCACCATCGTTTTCAGCATGTCTTTTTACCTCTAAAACAAACATCTACTCAACTTCAAATCAAACTTTTACTTTTAACAGACTTTCCGGTTTTGGCCAAATTCCGGGCGAACTACTTGTCCGGCGACAAAATGATTTTCGCCGTCGTGTTCAGCATGTCTTCTTACCCCATAATTGACTATCACATTGTGGTTTCAAAATATTTTGTTTGCCTTTTAATTTAAACACCCTCCCCCACACCTAAATGTAGGGCTACAGAGCCCATCTACGAACTCGACCTTACTCTTGATCCAAAGAATCCTCAAACCAAGTTTCATCAAAATATCTCATTCCCTTCGAGCGTTATCGTGCTGACAGACGGACAGACGGACAACTTTTGCGATGTCATAGGTATCCGTCACTAACGTTTTGGGATCCCAAATACGGCTTATAAGAAAATGGCGTCTTCCCGTCGCCGGTGCCTATCTGTCCAATAATAATTTTGAATTTCGCGCCGTGCCAAGAGCGTAGGTCGGTTGGACAGAGCTCAGCTTTAACCGACCGACGAAAAAACAGCTTATAAGGATTTAGGTCGGCTAACCGAAGAAAGAAAATGGCTTATATAGAGAAATCTCGCAGGTCGGTTAACTGGATGACGGCAAAAAACGCAACTAATGTCTAGCTCCCTTAACACAAGTGTTTTGCTTGAAAATGAATTTCTATAGCCCCAATTTTCATCATACCATGAGGCCAGGGTTGCTTAGAAATTAGGTTCTAGCTTATTTAAAGTGCGCATCTTAACCGCGAAGTGAAAAAATTACTTTTCACTAATCAATACATTTTAAGATTCCTAGGGCCCATGATAATTTTTGTCTAAACGGTTTTGCCAACAAGTGAATTCCTTAAAGTACAAGCACTTCTTTTAAGCAAAATGTACATTTTCATGATCTCTGTGATCCTAACATGATTTTTCTTCAAGGGTTTTCATTACAGATGAATTTCTAGTGACCTTAATATGCGCATCATAACAGCCAAATGCAAAAATAAAACTAACTTTTACCAAACGATGCATGCTCTTGATTTCCAAAGGCCCATGATCATTCTTATCTCAGTGGCTTTGCTTACAAATGATCACAAATAAACCAACGAACTGGAAAATTCTTTCATCTTCTGACCAAGCCTTGCAAGTGCCATATGAGCTTCTAGCTCTTGTTTAATTTATCTAATACTTGGATCTTATCCAGAGACGAAACGGAGACGTTTACGAACATTTCAGAAAGTTACTTACAAGCTGATCACCATTGACACCGGACTTTCCGCAATATGAGCTCTGCAGTATTTGATACTCAGTCCTTCGTTCTGGACGCAGAGCGATTTGCAGTAACGGGGGACAGACCCACAGTGGCTGACATGTACCGGATGCAGAAGTTGGGTCTACGCAAGCTTTGTTGAGACTGACCGCTAATCTCACTTCGATGGTGTCTTCGATCTCCACGAGGACGTCCACTATTGGGGACTCAGTTTCGTTCACATTTTTAGTGTCCGTGGAATCCAAATTCGTCAGAATGGTTTGTGGGATGAAGTCGTCGTCGACAAAACTGATCTGATCTAAAGAAATTACATTTAATAGCCTACCCGTAGATATATTAAAAAAATATTTCTACTAAGAAAAGTGCTCGGCACTTCAAGGAATGGTGCAGGCTGAACGAATGCTGAAAACAGGCACAAAAACTAGAAAAGGCAAGGTCTACTACCCGTGTGAAAATAATTAAGTCGTTTTAAGCCGTTGAAAACAGTGGTGTCCGATCGTAATTTTACTGTCCTAAAAGAAAAAACAGCTGTTTTCAACAGTTTTCAACTGTTTTCGTTCGGAAGCAAGTGGTTGGGTTGTCAAATCATGAAATACAGACCTGATTTTAATAGTCGTAGTAACTTTCTGAGTTGAAATCGATCGAGACAGAAACGTACATCGAGTATATCGATCGAGTACAGAAACGTCGGATCTGGAATCCCAGCCGTAGAATTGCAATTGCATACAGTTGTGATTTTGTTTTTGTTTCCAGTTGTAATTTTATAACTGTTTACAAGTTTTTTTTAAGTCTATCTTTCTATAATTCGTTCCAGTCGTTTTCAGTTGTTATTGATTAGAAGCAAATGGTTTAGTTTTAAATGTTTTTAGTTGTAAGAAATCTAGAATATTTTTAAAGAATCACTTAGGTTGGTAAACTTCACGGAAAACATTGGAAACAATAGCATCCAGTTGTAATTTTATAACCGTTTACATGAGTTTTGTTGATGTAAATTTAAACAACCCTTGCTGAGGGTGATAGCGGGAAAATTTTGCCCGCGGGTAGCATGATAGACTGATATCGCCCGAGCGCAGTGAGGGTGATATCCGCTATCGCCCGAAGAAAAGCAAGGGCGATAATGATTTTAACACCAGTACACTTCAAAAATCGAAATAAGCGCAAGCGACAACACTCTTATGCCTGGCGTGATATTTGGAAAGCACTGCCAGCATGCCGTTTTGGATTCCGCATAAACCATGATGTAAGCAATTTTGTTTAAGTTGGTTCTACTAAATAATGTCTCAGTAAGAATATAGCATAGTGAGACAGTCAAACACTTTTAAAAATGAACTTCCAATTGAAGTCAATTTATTTTAAAATCAATTTATTTTTCTCTTGTTCATTCGTATATTAATTATTGTTCGATTATTTATTTGAGTACGTTTCAGTCTCATATTTCTCCTATTGTGAAGTTACAAAACAAAGCAATGAGAATCCTCAAGATGTTATTTTATTCCCCAGTTTCTCTTCCTGGTAAATCTCCAACTAAAAGTCTTTACAGTTATTTTAATATCATTCCTGTTAGACAAATCCTAGTTTTTCATTGTATACTTTTCCGTGTCCGTTATCTAAAGGATTTGCTACCAGTTTGCTTTAAATCATTTTTTCCAGGCCCTCCTTCAGTCCGACCGTACAATACTCGTTGTCCTTCAAGCAAGCTTCCTATGCCTTTAATTATTTCCGAGCGATCAAGATTTTCCCCTAAAAATATTATTACTAAATATTGGAATAAATATGAATCTTGTTTTAATCAGAGTCTGTCACTTATAACATTAAAAACTAAAATTAAAGCTATACTTATTAATGAATATTAGTGAGTAGCTCCCGGCCGTTCAGCTATCGGATAATTAATTATTTATAAAATACAAATTTTTTGGTAATTATTTTTTTGGGGGTATGAGATGGAGTGAGAAGTGTGATGGCATCCGTTTTTTCTGGGTTTGTTCGTTTATCATGTGTGTCGCCCGGCTTTCGAGCCAGTCTCCCTGCTGGGGACGTTATGTATTTATTTTATAAAATGTATTTCCAAACAATAAAAGAACTTGAACTTGAACTTGAAGTAAAACAACCCTCAGCTAAACAGGAGAGGTATCCAACTTTGAATTTACCTAAGTTCAAACTTGGCCTAGAAATCTTACAAGGAGCCCACCCTCCCCCAGGATTAAATCCGCGAACTTGAGACCAAACCGCCCACCCCCACCCGGCTAGACGTCAAAGATTTTAATACATGTGCTGCCCTGCTAGTACACTTGTTTTAGTCTTGTGGTATTCCCTGATGTTAAAAGAAAAAGTTCCTACCGTGCGCTATCACTTGATATCGCGTGGCTGGCCGTGCGTTATCGCATGGCTGGCCGTGCGTTATCGCATGGCTGGCCGTGCGTTATAGCACGGTTGGAACTTTTTTTCTTTTAACATCAGGGGAATTCCAGAAAATTTTGGCACTGTGTAGGATAGGACTGTTATCATGGGAGTGCACAGTGTACTGGTGTTATATGGTGATAAAGTGTCTCCTGGAAAAATTTTAGAATGCTGGGCATTTAATTATAATTTGGGAAAAAAAATTCTACATAGTACAATGCAAGGCTTAATACTGTAATACCAGGAACTGATATATATCACAGAAAATGAAGTATAAGGTAAAGTCCCAAGTGAACAGTCGGAGGATTTCGAGTATACGTTGAAAGTATATGTTGTATATGTTGAAAGTAAAGGATGGAAACAATAGAACCGTACAGCCGGAAATATGTCCCATAATCATCTTTGAAAAAATAATTGTAGGGCAACAATTGGAAACAACTATTTCCGATTACGCATTTACAGCTGGAAATAAAAAACCAGGATCATATTGGAAAATAAAATTGTATGAAAACAATTGGAAAAAGTTAAATGTATACAGTTGTTTGAAATTGGTAATAACTGTTTTCAATTGTAAAAATAATATCGTTTACAATTGTTTTGCATTGATTTCAGTTGGAAGTAATTCCCACAATCATATTGTAAAAATATAGTTGTAGGGAAAAATTGAAACAGCAATTTTCAATTGGTAAAATACATTTTTGTTCTGTACGTTCGAACTGTTTCGAATTGATGATGATGAATTTATTACATGATTTAGCCTTACGGCATTTCACGACTAACAAAGAAACAAAACTAGACATCTAAAATAAAGTACGAATCACATAATTTTGTACATACAATCTAACCAAACGAAAGAAAAAAAACAAAAAAAAACGAATTGTATACCGTTGTTTTATCAACTGTTTTCAACTGAAAAATATTATCATTTACAACTGTTTTGCACCTGGGGTCTCAGGCTCTCAAGAATTACGGTGCCTAACCGAAGACGTGGTTGTTCCGCGCCTGCTGGTGCAGCATGTCTTCTTTTCGTTGATCCCCGTCTTTATATGTAAGGTATCTAGGACTAGATAGATCATTTTGGGTAGGTCTATCTCATTACTTATCACATTACATTACGATAAAGCTAATTACATGCAATCCTAAAATCATTCTTGTATTACTTGTACCAAGAATAAATAACGAGACAGAATTACTGTCTCCCTATCTCGGTCATACAAACATGCTGAGTCGAGTAAAATACGACCGACTCCCAATGCAGAAGAGCGGCTTCGCGCCACCTCATGTTTCGTTACCTCTAGAAATAGCTAGATAGCCAGTAAGTTGCTAAAAAGGAAATCTAGAAGTCAACGCTGATTGGTTCTGTGGAGACGCTCCAGAGAGGACAGCGCGCTGAGTACGCCTCCTGCTCGCCTCTTTCGATATTTCTTGTGTGATAGGCAACGGTGAAGACGGAAGAGAATTAAACGGGTATCAACATCAGCTCAAAGCTACAGTAAATACTTCCAGCTCTGCTCAGATTTGTCGGGGTTTTCATAGTCGCTGCATGGACTAAAGACAGAAGTTCTTACTGATTATTTGTTCTTGCCGGTACTGATGTACATTCAGGCCAAAATTGGTATTTGTTGCCAATTTTCTGCACTTTAGTTGCAGGGCGGAAAAAATCTTAACTTTTCTATGAACTGTTAGAAAGCAAGCCGGCAGCTTTCTGTGCGAAAAGAACGCAAGAGACCAGCATAAAACGACCTGAGCAGCCCAATACGCAACAAGGAGAGAGCGAAAAGTCATTGAGGCATATCTTCACAAGAATAAGATAAAGACTTTAATCATCAGTAAAACCGCTCTTCAGAAGCAGTATTTTACCCCTTCTTGACATAGGATGCTTCTAGAATAATATCTCAGGTTTGGAATGGAATTATGAAAGATTAGCTGCTTTACCGTCAAGTTTCACATCCGTTAAAAGCATCGTTAATAACACAAGATTGGCTGAGATTCTGAAGTTCGTTGACATTTCGAACTTTTTAACCTTTCAACAACACGATTTATTCTGAGGCTTAGTACGAGTACACTAAAGATACACAAGTCTAGCTTTGTGCCGGAACTGGCACCATTCAATTCGAGAACCAGTTATCGCAACTATTATTCTTTGAGGGGTCGCCAGGGAGCGCCAAAAACCCTTTGTATTTTATGACATGGGTAACATGGCTCTGACGTTTATGGACAGGATGGAGATCAGCCCATGCGTGAATGGTCTGCAAGAAACCCGCACGTCCTTGCCAAGATATTCTGATCCTTTACCCATAATCTTCCATTATTATTCTTAATCCAAGTATTATTGCACTTGTCTTAAGGACGGTTCAAGCTTACGTTTAAGGCACAGAATTTCGGAATTAGACGTGCTATTGGCGAATCTCTGTGGTAAAACTTTCATCCTGACAGGCTTGCTTTGGTATAAATTATTAGAAACGGGGTTCTATTTTGTATGTTAAAAGTTGGAGATTTTATACTGAAGTGTTGCAAAACAAGTCTAGGCTGATCTGAAGTACCACATTCTGTTCATTGTCCCTAAAGTAATCAAAGGTTATGTTCTCTTGAATTCATTGTCAGGCTTCAGGCTCCGTTTTGAAAATCTGCGTATACGTCGGCGTAGAACTTGATTTTCAAGTTGAATGGGAGAGTTTTTTGCATTGTTTAGACCAGTTTTCAATCGGAAATGTGCCGTGATGCTATCGGGATACAACACTTGTTTTCAGTCCTTTACGTCTTAATATTTCCATAATGGCAATAGAAAGCATGCTGCACCAGGTCACACGCAGCGTTCATGCCTTCTTTTTTACTCTCGAATTTTCGTGAATGTTGAGGAGGGTTTCAAGCTCTGGAGGGAGGCAAAAATTTTCAAGCAGGTCTGGCCCAAAAACAATTTACAACCTTTTTGATGAAGATGATGATTGATATCATTTAATCACACACAAACTTTTGGACTATGGCAATACATACAAACAAAAGAAAACACCAAACAAAACTAAATTTGCAAATACTACCAGATGACAAAAATATTTCTTGATGTGCCATACCCAAATGGATGTACCTAGCAAATTCGTTTTTGCAATTACCTTAGTATCTGATACCATGGTCAAAAGGTGTTTTTGCAGTTATCGTGGTATCTGGCCAGTTACCGTGGTATCTGATATTCAGAAGCCACGGTCCGACCGTGGTAACTGATCGTGGTATCTGAAAAAGTCATCTTATTTTCAACATCACCAACAATAGAGCCTAGGATTTTGTCGTATTGATGGAAGGGAAGCTTGGCACTAGTGATGTGACTGGATATCAGTTTTTCTTATCGGATGAATTTTACAAGAACAATCTCGACAATTGTCGTCAGACCACAACAATTGTTTAAGATCTGCATAAACCAATCCTCATCTCATTTCTCAACTCTAAGTTTTTTTTTCTATCGAACCCTAAAAAGGGTGTTACCTAAGAGAAGGCAGGGAATCGCTCCTCGTCATTTTTCATAAGAATATGGCCTCGCTAAGCTCGTATGGTATTTTGAATTATTTGTATTTATTACAATGACCAAGGTTTACCTTTGGTCTTCGTACGGCACCTCAGCGAAGGTTTGGATGGTCGGTGCCTGCTCGGGCAGCATGTCTTTTATTAGCATGATGTGGCTTCTTTTAGATGATTGCCACATTTAAAGTATCTAGGACTAGATTGATCATTCTGGGTAGGTCTATCTCATTACTAATCACATCATATTACGATAGAGCTAACATGCAATCCTATACTCATTCCATTATTCTTACCGAAAGAAATTATTTGAACCAGAATAGTATTTCTGCTTCAAACAATACCTTTCCCTTTATTTCGTTTTAACGGTTCTTTCGCCTGTTTTTTGACTCTGCAAGCTTCTTTTGTATCGCCTGATTTACATTCTGACCGCATTGGGATTCTTTGCTAATTGTTGCCAGACTTGCGCTTAAGAATATTTATGTAAACAATCTCAACTCTTCTCCGGACGGTGAGAAAACGAGCCGTCTCCTTTCTGCAACAAACCACATAGCATTAAACGACCCGCGCAGCCGCTATACGCAACAGGGAGTATGTGAGGGCAAAATATGTAAAAACCAGTGTCCTGAAATGTTTAGAAATTTAATCTCTTCGTAGATTTCTTTAATCTCGAGTTCAGTCAACTATTTCATCCAACTACAAGAAGAAGATAAAGCCGTTAATCATCAGCAGAAGTTTTCCGTTAAACAAACACCAAGGACAAAACTGCTCTTTAAAAGCTGTATTAAGCCTTTCTTGGTGCTTAAAGAATAATAGCCGTTAAAAGCATTGGTAACACAAGATTAACTGAGATTCTGAAGTTCGTTGACATCTCGAACCTTTTGACCTTTCAGCAACATGACTTATTCTGAATGGCACCAGCAACACGACTTAATTCTGAGCCTTACTTCGAGTACACTGAAGTTACACAAGTCTATTTTTTTGCAAGACCTGGTGTCATGTAAGTCGAGATAATAGAACCGTTTTTCGCGAATATTATTGTTTGATGGACGATACAAACCCTTTGGATAAGAACCAGTTAACAATATTATTGTCGTTAATGAAGCTACGCAAGGGCAACGCACAATTTCCATCGGGAACCACATAGTCCGACAGACAGACTCTTTTAAGTACCTCGGAATAGTCTACAAATGAACTATTCGGTCAATGAGAACAACACTAGTGGATAATGTATGCAAAGCGATGCGCGACGGTTACGGCCGCTCAGTAAAATGCAAGAACAGTGTCAACCGGTTTGTCCTTGCCCGTCTGTTTAATGCGGTAGTTACACCATACATACTTTACATTTCGCCACTTTGGGAATTTCTGAAAATAACAGACCAAAGAAAAATTCGTACCACGTACTACAAGTACGCTAAATTCTTGCTTAGTGTCCCTCTCCGAAACTCAAACACAGAATTATCAGCAAAATATAAAAAAATAAACCCCACCGAAAAAATGCATAAAATTGAAAAAAGTACTAGAGTAAGAGCTTTAAATACTTGCACAGACCATTTGCTAACTCGATTTGTGGTATAGGTTAGTATCATGTTTAGTGTGTGTATATATTTTTTGTAGTTTTCTTTAGTTTCCTTTATTTTCTTTTTCCTTGTACTCCGCTTTTTCCATTTTGTAAGCGGGCAAAAATAAATATATATATATATAAGTCAGCTTGTTCAAATTTTGGGAAAATTTTACGGCTCCCTTAGCTATCGTCGGCTCTTTTGTGAAATGAGCGATACAGCCACTGATTGTTTTTTTTTTTTATTCCGGCAACAACCCCGGCAGGGGCGTCCTGAGGGGGGAGACACCCGCCCTACGTTTCGGGCATTCGCTCGGTTCGGTGAATAGAGTGTGTCTTCTCCAAACTTGATCTTCTGCATTTGACTGAAAAATGAATTCCCCCTTGCATCTGTTTCTCGAAATTGTCGAATGTCACCGAACCGAAATTTTCCAAATAAACAGCTAAATGCCAAGCTATGTGCATATGTACCAATGGGGTTTTGCTTGCGAAAATAGCGGGGATCGACTAAAATCGGGAAGTGAAGGGAATGTGCAGGAGGAACACGTACTAAAAACGGGAACGCGTACTAAAAACGGGAATGCTGCACCAGGAAGAACACTACTAAAAGGGGGAACACTGCACCATCCTTCCTTTTTTTAGTATTTTTTTTTTAGAACGAGTCTTCGACCATTCCGATGCATGCAGGGGAAACAAGTATTAAAATCGGGAATGCCCATCCCCTGTTCTTTAGCACTCAGTTTCATTTTCATAAGAAGCCAGTACTAAAAACGGGAATGACAGGATCCCTGTTCGTTCGCACTGGTTCCATTTGTATCAAAAGCCAATACTAAAGTCAGGAATGACAGGATCCTTGTTTCTTAGTACTTTTTTATCTGATACAGGAGGAACACAATTGGGAACCTTGTTTCCTACTTCCTATTCTACTCTCCCTGCTGCAGGAGGAACACAATTGCAACCCTGTTTCCTACTTCCTATTCTACTCTCCCTGCTGCAGGAGGAACACAATTGGCAACCCTGTTTCCTACTGTCGATTCTACTCTCCCTGCTGCAGGAGGAACACAATTCACAACCCTGTTTCCTACTTGAAAGGAATCATTCGTAGCTTTTTCTAGGATAGCTCAACGGGAGCAATGGTATCATACAACTGTTTAATTTCGTCACATGTTATTTCCTAAAATATGTGATAGACAGAAATAGTCATGGCGACCAGCATGGCGAGATTCCACAAATTCGGGAAGTACTGAAGTATATTTGAAAACTTAATCCTCAGAAAATCAGAAGTTTGCAGTAGACTTGAGTAACAAAAAGATAACCGACGTCGTCGGCAAAGATCGCTACCCTGGTTCAAGACTAGCGCATGTCCAAAGACCCCCAAAACAAGACTATCGTTTGTCCCACAAGCAAAGTTTCGAGCAGAAAACTTTGCATTGAATTTAGGACGTTGAATTTACTTATGTTTTTTTGGTTCTGAACAGTTATCAACAGTTATGAGCATGCTCTATCGGCACTAGTTGAAATTACATTCATATTCTCATTTATCTTTAAATTTGACGCTAGGAAGTGTTGAAGTGTTGTTTTCGAAGATTTTGGACATGCGATAGTCTTGAAAAGTTGAAAATGGTGGTAAAATGACCACTGCTTAATAAGACTATGTTCTATTGCCTACTACTTTTCTGGCTAATTTTTGTTATCGGGTTCCGCACTGATAATGATGATGATAATTTTACAATTCTTCATCATTTTCCAGATGGCCTTTTTAAATTCAAATATTCGCTTCCACCGCTTGTCAGCCAATCTCCCTGCTCTTCCTATATATGTACATTCATTGCTCAAGAAATCAGGAACCTGGAATGTCCAAGACCCTGGACTTCCAGGTGTTTTTTATTTTACTGAACCTGCCAGATCCGGCATGGCAAAACCTGCTGTCTGGAATCCTGGTGAACTCTGGCCTTGAGCAGGCCCACAATCAAGCAGACACGAAAGTGGAAACAATTTGTCATTAGCGCTTTACTCGTACTGCAACAGTCATTTAATTAAAACAAAAAACATATGCTGCGACGTATAAATAACAAATCTTTCGACACTGAAAGATAACACGGGTATTTTATTGTTCTTGCTAGCCTACTTTGACTTCACCGGTATTCTTTTCTACACCGAGCTTCCAATCTGTGTCTGTGAGAAGGGGTAAGCGGCTTCTGTGTAGAGATAAAAAGTTCCAGAAACCCTGGAAAAATAGCCGACGTAAGTAACCGATTAATTTATTTTTCTTCAAAGAGATGTAAGCAAGCAAGTCAAAGCTAGTACTCCGTCAATGCAGACAAAACAATATGGGCAAGAGAAAAAACCTCACGTTCTTATAAAAAAACGTTTGTAACGACTAAACTACTATTCACTGAACCAACTCTTTTCCCTCCATGAGACATTCATTCATGACTTTTAACGGTCTAGTCTATCCAATCCTTAAGCACCTTTCTCCAGTCTACCCCTAACAACCCGCAGAATTCCTTAACAGGCGATGTAGTTGGTGCACGTTTCGAGCTCAAATCCGTTGAGAGTTCTGATTTAATTTGGTTTCTGGTACCGAAGTATGTCTTTAAACGAGGTTTCTGTTTTTTGGGCTGGAAAATCGATTAAATTTTAAGGGGACGGGGGGGGGGGCAGTAAGGGCCTTCATTTTGAGAAAAACCTACTGATGCCCCGGCGTCATTTCGGTTCGTCAGTTCGGCTAAAAAAGGTCAAAGCTGGTGAGAGACTTTCTAAAGATCAACTTTTTAAAACTGCCTGTCACCATTTCGTCAAATCACTATTATCTCGCCTGGGGATGCAAATGACGCCTCTGGGTTGGGTGGGTGACGAAAACAATAAGCAAGAAATATATATTGAGTCTCCGGTTCTTGTCCTATTGCACGTTTTTGGACTAAAAAGTGACGTCACTTTAACCTGCCTACCGAGCAGGTTCTCGTTAATCCGCACCGATGAGCACTAACCAGACACTAGCTAAATATTCATTCAGCCCAAGGTGACTGCAAATCATATTTAACGGTGCAAAAGGGATACCTCAGCTGAATTTGTTTAGAGCTATATTTCGGCCCTTCTTGGCAGAGTCTTCTTCAGGCGCGAACTGGAAAATTAACTGGTTGAAAAAAACTGAAAATCCTAGCTCAGATTCTAAATTAGATTCATACTAAAGATTCCGATCTAGAATCTTTATTTTTTTTATTTTGTTCATTTTGAGGTCAAATTTGTGATTGTGACGTCAAATGTGACACACTGCAGAGGCAGTATACAAGCCTGCTGCAGTATTTTCATCTGACATGCGCAGCTGTGAAGAGGGAAGTTGACAAGCGTCAACTCAAAGCTCAGCAAGTAGCTCTAGGTCTGCTCAGTTAATCGGGGTTTCCAAATTCAGCGCATGGGACCAAAGATGGAGGTTCTGTTGGCTAACTTAATCTGGATATTATATTCCTCCTAGCACTCTACTGGAACCTATGTGCGTGTTCCACATTACTTATTGTAGCTACTACACATGACGTCACAAATACTGGCGTCTTGACGTCAAGGCTGGAACACATTTTCTATTTTCAACAAAATATCACGTCTTGGGCTGCTTACTACACTCCCGAGCGTGGTAAGCAAATCTTTACTATTAGTTACTATTTCGAGAAGGTCGAACATATTTGAAGAGCGTTTCGAAGAGCCGTAGTAATTTTTCACGACGGGAACGAAAATAGTAACTAATAGCTTCTATTGTTATAAGGGTGGAACCAGAAATGTGCGAATCAGATCATAAAAGAATTTGAATCCTAGTCCAGGGCTAGGTACGAATCCGATTTCGTATCCGAATCCACCATTTCCTTCTGAGGATTCGAATCCGGATCCAAATCCGACCTTAACAAAGATCAAATCATAGACGTAGGTTACAGTTTAAAAATAGGGGTGATGAAAAGCACTGATATCTGAGGAAAGCAGACATCGTAATAGGTTACTGAGGATGGCTGGTGGTGGAGATAAAAAAAAAGTCGGATTGCCTAAGCCCACAGTGTAAGGATTGGGAAACGGAAACTGGAAGGACGTAGACTAGAAATTTGAGCGGATTTTTAAGGTTCACGGTTTGTAATTGATTCCGAGCCTGAATCCAGCTGACAAGCAGAAGATTCGAATCAAGCCGAAAGGACGAATCCTGGAATCGAATCCAGATTCGCATTCGCCCATCTCTGGTTGGAACGTTCTGTATATGCCTTGTTAATCTCTGCCATTTTTCATTGTACCGTTTAGAACCCACGACGTTTTAGCTTTTTTGGCCGATTAAAGTTAGCCAGGAGAATTTCGTTCTGTCCTGAAAAGTTTGTAAAAGTATTATGTTCGGTGACTTTAGAAAAGCATAGAAACAAATAACTAAGCTGATAGCTATGTGAATATGAGTGAGATTATAATACGTGTATAAACTTACCTGAACGGGGTTCGTATCCCCATTGATACTTTCTTGTTGTTGTTGCAGTCACCGCTCTTGAACTGAACAAAGTCATCGCACTTAGTAGATATAAACGTGCTCTCTTTTCTTCGTACTGATTCGAAGAAATACTCAATGGCCCTGTTGTGGTGACAATAAACTAGAAGAAAGAAACAATAGCAGCAAGTAAGTAAGTAAGTAAGTAATTTATTTCTTACCCGCCATTTTGGAAAGCGGAGTATAACGAAAGAAATAAATAAAAACAAATACAAAACACATAACATATATAACACAAAATTTAATCTTCGGCCAGGAGACAGGATAAAATGTCATGCGCTGGTTGGGTCCAATGGTCGATGATGTTCAGCAAAGAAGAGGATACTTCGGAAAGGGTAATACTTGCATCCTGAACTTGAAACTTTTCCGTTAGGGTGTGGTTGTGGCATAATTTTGAAAGATGGTGCAGGTGCTTCGCATATTTGAAGTAGCAGGATCTTATCTTTTTTAGTTCCTTCTTTCGCAGAACATGTGTTACGCCAGAACGAAATAAAAGTGAAGGAGCGCAGAAAGTGCTGTATAATTTTCTCAAGGCTTTTCGGTTGTAGCGCCCTCGGTTAGGGACGATGCGCCCATAAGCAGCACGGATAGATTGACATGTGTCTTGAACAACTGAAGAGCAAGTTTTTGAGAGTGTAGATTTGAAGGTTAAACCAAGCCATCGTAGGGAATCGGTCGACCTGATGATGGATGAACCAAGAGAAATCGAGCCACTGGAAATATCTGAAACGTTTGACGCAGGGTTGAAATGCATGTATTCACATTTTGAGAGGTTGACATCAAGGCCGATTTTGAGAAGTTCCGATGACAATTTAGTGATATTTTTGGTGAGTGTGGATCTACTGCGGCTTACTAAGAGCAAGTCATCTGCGTAAGCTATGTAACTTAACGCATGTTCCTTATAAAAATATGCCGGAAGTAAAGAATCGAGGCATGAAGATATAGCCGATTTGAAAATGTAGGGAGATAAGACACCTCCTTGGTGAACACCAGTTCGGACAGGAATCTTCTCTGATAAATGACCTTGCCATTTGAACCTAACTGAGGAATGACCGTACCAAAATTTTAAAAGATTAACAACAGACAGATTCACACCCGAAGTAATAAGAGAATGCAGAGCCTGAGAATGCGTTATGTAGTCGAAAGCACCAGCTATATCTACTGAACATAAATGAATGGCAGTCTTATCACGGGTAGCCTGTTTCATCATTTTCGTCAATAAATTATGAGCATGTGCACAACTGGTGCCGGAACGGAACCCAAGCTGCACCGAACCGAAACGACATTTTTCAAGTAATTCCGGGAGGAGGACGTATTCAAAGATTTTGCTAATGGTGCATGAAACAGTGATCGGTCGGTAACTTTTGCATAGCTCTGTGTCTTTTCCTCGCATTATTACTGATGTAATGGTACCCAGGAGGAAACTATTTGGAACCAAACCTTGGCATAAGCAAATTTGGAAAAGAAGCTGAAGGTGGTACGTTAAAGCTGGACACTCAATCTTGAAAAAATCGGCACTCAGACCATCAGAGTCTGTAGAACCAGTTCTCCGTAATTTCCGGAAAGCAATTTCAATGGAGGAACATCTCACGAGAAGAACAGAAGGGGAAGAACAGATTTCCTTGGGAGATATTTAAGAAGTAAATTTTCATAGTGCTGCTGTATCCGGTTTTTACAGCTGCCGAAGAGACTATTGTAGTGGCTTGTCCAATCAGCCATAGTTAACTTGGAAGGAGGTAAAGCTGAACATTTATCTGTCCGAAGGACCTGTTGCCACGATTTCTTATCAACTGGTGCATCTAAACCATTCAACCGTGCAGTTTTGAGCGAAGATTTGCATTCACGCTTCGTTTTAGCTTTCAGACTAAAGACTGTACCATTCGCTGGGCGTCCACAAGCAATCCAAATCTTTAGCCAAAATTTTGCCGTAGTTTTCGCCTTCTTAACTTCAGGACTAATTTTCCAAATGGGTTTTCTTGTTCCAACTCTAACTTTTTCAGTCGGTACAGCAACGTCGGCTGCCACTTTCAAGCAGTGGACAATTTCGCTATAGTAACAATTTATGTCAATTGAGGAACCCGTAACATCAAGACCGGTTTGAAGAATGTGGAAAGGAATTTTCAAAATCAAGAGAAGTGAAGTTAATGTAGATATGTAGAGTGCTGTATCTATAGGATTCCAGTTACGTTTCTGGATCCAGTTCTTCCTGGGATTCGGACATTTAGTTCCGGAAGCGGGAGAAACTAAACAGAAAGATAAAGGAAGGTGGTCATCCTCTATTTTCTCTTCATCAAGTTCCACAATACCGTCAACGACAGAAGGTTCAGAGACAATCAAATGGTCGAGGTTGGAGACGGAAGCGCCGCGATTATGGATGTATGAAAAGGGTAGAGACTTGTCAATAAGACTATGAGCGACAGGCAAAGAGTCGAAAAATAGATCAGAGTATTGACGTACCCAACAACAGCCCATTTTAGTCCTTTCCTTGAAATATCTGAGAGAAGTGTTCCGATTTTCTGACAAGCCTTGGCAAACGAACTGTGTGACGCAATATTCCACCGGTCACATGGTAAATATATGTTAACAAGAACAATATTATCTAAACGAACGGCAAGAGCATAGCGTCCAGACTGATATAGTTTTGGTGGTGTTGAAAACTTGCTAGATTTAGTAAAGACGGCTAACCCACCAGCAGGACGACCTCTTGTTTTCATTGCCGGCTGAATAAATGCAAAATGATCAGGAGATCGGCGCAGACTTTCGCTACTAGGGGCGGATAGCAGATGCTCTTGAAGACAAAGAATGTCCGAGCTGCGTAACAAATCATCAAGTAGAAGATCTTTGTCCTTTGTGCCATTCACATTTAATGACAAACAATGCAGTTTGTTTTCCTGTAAAACTATTATTTGCCAAGACCCACGGCGTTCCTCATAACGCTGCATCTGAGGCTAAAAGAAACATGGCAGCCACCGCAGTTGGCACACTTTGGAGGCAGTGTGCAAGGCGAATCTTTGCTATAACTGTGGCAACTAGCACAACGAGCGCATTTTGGAGAATCAGAAGGAGATTGACAACGATAGCAGCGCCTGGGCATTCGGTGAAATTCATGAATACGAAAAACTTCATACCCGGTTTTTACCCCGATTTTCATAGCTGTAAGAAGGCTATCTTGACTTTTGAACCCGATTTTGAAAGAACGGGAACCTGAAATAGCCAAAACTTCGCAAGCGTCAGGGATCAAGGATTTCAAGGTGTCGGCCGTAATTGTATCTGGAACACTCCTGACAACACCCAAAAATTTAGGAGAGAAAACTTTGGCAGTAGTACTCTCAGGCAAACCCTTGGTGATAGATCTTGCAACAACCTCTGCATAAGAAGCACTCGAAGTGTGGACGATGAGACGATTTCCATGGGCATTCGCTCTGACATTCGTGATCCCTTCGTTACCTTCAACGGAGTCAATGTGTTGCGTCCTGGAATCAATGTTGTTAAGAAGATCAGACGGGATATTACTAACAACAACAGTGTGTGTATCGGAAGGTGGTGAGCAAGGGACAGCAGTCGAAGCCTCAACACGAGCGGAAACAGCAGCGAGGCGATCAAGAGTGGAAACAGTTTCAGCGATAAAACGGACATCATTAGCAACAGAGCTGGATAAGACATGGATAAGTGCATCTGGCACTGGATGAAATTTCTTCTACCTTTTTTGACCATTTTGGAGCTGAATGAGAGTGTGATCCACTTCTTGTAAAATTTCCAAGAAATCAGTGAATGAAGTTGCTTCCACAGATCACATCTACTGCTGATGAGATTGTCTGCAAACCCTGTCTTCTGAAACAAAATTGTAAAGTTCGTCGAGGTGGGACTTCGACATGGATATATGCTCTGTTATTTATTTTACTTTTGTTTTCTGTACCCTGGCTCTACTTGTCTTTCAAAGTACATTGGTGTATATTTCCTGTCTTGTTTTGTTTCTCGCTTATAAGGAGGATTACCTCCGTGGGTTTGAACGCTATCTACCCGTTAAAGATGCCCCGCTCTGCGTCACCTATTGACAATAGTGCTTTTAGTTTCAAACTTGTAGGTGTCGCTAGGAAGAGCGAAAAATCTCAAGAAATAAACAGTAGAAAATAAGTGGTAAATATTTGAAATGGATTCATAGAAACATAAACACTAAACATTTTTGCAATATAAAATGCATGCTGTGGGTTTACTTTTTTTTCGGTGATTCACGACTAAGAAAAAAAGCAAAAAAAAGCAAAAACCTCGCCACACCTCGAACTTACAAAAAATACATAATATGATCTCATACCTGGTAAATTTGGAACGGCGTAACTGCATCCCGGTTGCAGGGAACCTCCATTTGGATAGAAATCTGCGTCCCCTTGGGGCGCATAAAAAGCGAGAGCAATATTGTGTCGATCTGTCTTCCCGTTTGAGTGAATGACGTCCACGAAATCAGCGTCTTTGTAGGAAAGACGGCCGTCCACTGGCTCAATGGCTGCGAGCGGAAACGCCGGGTCGAGGGCTATGCAATAGAAAGTGGGTAAGGTCTCTTTAGGAAGACATGAAACAAACAGAGTTACACTTCCTTAATTGCTTGCGTTACCTTGACTCTTTCTTAAAATTGCATTGGTTCTCTTCAAACCCTTGAAAGCATCAAGTAACTAAAATTCTTTTATTCGCTTTAATCGAAACAAGAATTTTCTTCTTCTCATAAGTCTCTACGCTTCCTGGAGACATTGGCAATTCTTCTAATCATGCAAATTGGTTTTATATAAATTGACCCTCTTCTTCTTACGCTGCCGTAGAAACGTTTCTTAAAACAGGTGTACACCTGACAAGTTGTATGTGTGTTAAGACGACTGTATTAGTGTGTGAAAATACGTTCTCAACCTAGTGTTGTGGCGAGGGGTACTGGTATTTGTACTTGTGTCAGGACGCAAGATGTGAAAGCTCTCCCTGGTGACAGCAGCTGACGGACACAGGCGTGCCATGAATCTCGTTCTTTTGTGGATGGCATCGAGATTTGAAGCCAGTAGGGATCTCATCTCCTCTCATGGCGGCGGAATCCACCGATGGGCTCGAGGTCTTCCTTGAGGGTGCTCAGCCACGTTTTCCGTTGACCTCCCAGAAGTTTCTTCCAACCGGGCATTGGGGTGGCCAGCAGAGCTTTCTGCGCCAGGGTGGATTCTTCTCTTCTGCTCACATGGCCGAACCAGTACAACCGACTTTCTTCGCTAATGAGGCTGCATCGTATTTTAGGACCCATGTCCTTATTTCGTTGTTACTGAGACGGTCTTGGAGTGTCACTCCCAAGATCTTTCGGAGGCATCCATGGTCGAACACATTAAGGGATTGGTCCTCGGCAGCTTTTATTGGCCATATTTCCGACCCGTAAAGAAGGATGTAGTATCTCGGGTCGGAAGTGCACGACATGGGGAGGCTGGGATCATAGTTTGACTAAGGATCTAAAAAAATGTTTTTATTGTAGCAAGCACATGGAAAATGTGTAGAAAATCAAGCTAATTATTTGCATTATCGATTTCTTTGAGTATTTTATTTTCTGTTTTTTCTTGTTAATTCCCGTAAGTCCAAAGAATCGAGGATGTAAACCAGATCACAGTAAACAAACGCCGTAAATTATACTAAATTCTTTAAAACAATTTCTTAGAGATTATGAAACTAAGCTAAATAATATTCAGCTTCCGAGACCAAAAATTGTCAAACTGGCCGAGGGTTTCTAATTCTGACATATCTAAACGTCCACAGGGTGATATACTTCGTTGTTTTAATCCTCTTACACGCCCCTCGATCTTCTCGAAGATAGTAGTATACGTCTGACCCGAGTCAGGAGATCAGTGAATATTTAATTAGTAATGGCGAGTTGACGACCTTGTTCTCAAGAGTGAAAGTAATTTGTGGATAACCTTAGTAGTTATATAAACCGGGTTCTACCCCACCCTCCCCCCAATTTCAAAACCCCATTTTAACATCGATTTCTTGAACTTTAGCATCATTTTTTCCGAATTATCCCCCTCTTTATAGATATTTTTATTTTCTTATTTCCAAAATCAAGGATCCAAGAAATAGGAAATATTACCGTTTAATACATATAAACTACTGAAATTTACACTAAAATACTACTTCTTTTTCTATTTTAATTTTTGTATTTTTCATTTTGTATCCAAATATAATACTAATTTTGAACGAAATTTTTGGTAAATAATTCGAAAGGAACATATTGCTCAGAGTTTTTGTTTACCCGTAAAAGACGTAGCAAAATCAGATTCTTCTTTAGACCAACTCGTTATCCATAGAATTATATCTCTATAAAACAAACAAATCACCCCTTATCATCATATTTTGTCTTGAAAATTCTAATTATAACTCTGATACAACCAACATATCATCCCGATTTATATAAACCGGGTTCTACCCCACCCGCCCCCCCATTTTCAAAACCCCATTTTAACATCGATTTCTTAAATTTTAACATGCTTTTTACCAAATTATCCCCCTTTTTAAAGATATTTTTATTTTCTTACTTCCCAAATAAAGGTCCTAAGCAATAGGAATATTATCATTAAAGCCATATAAACTAATACAATATACAATCAAAATATACCACCAAAAATATCCCCCACTTCTACTCGGTAAACAGTTCTATATTAACATATTGTTCAGAGTTCTTATTTACGCGCAAAATAGGCTGCAAAACCAGATTGTTCTTTAGAAGTAACTCATCAGCAATTGCATTGTATCTCTGTGGAATAAACAAATCACAGGCTTTGTTATCATGATTAATAACGACAACCAGCTTATCACCATATTTTGTCTTAGCAATTCTCATTTTAACGATGGTATACTTCAATCCTAAAACTAGTTCTTCCTTCCTGATTGTCTCATTGTATTTATTCATTCTGATTGTAGACAAGACTTCGCTCATGGACTCCATTTATTAGCGGCTGAATTTCTTTAATAAAAATCCCAACTTCACAAACTCACATACATATTTTTGTGAATAATATCTAATGTAGCTTTTCTTTCATAATATATAACACAGTAAATATTATATGGTACGGGTGGATTATCTTTTAATGTTATACTTATTTCAATATCAGCAGTTGTCCCATTATAAATGTTTGACTCGTGTTTGGAAACATCGAAACAGAATAGTGGATACACTGATTTAAATTCTTCTAGACTAACAACACTACCAGTATCAAACGCTAATTGTTTATAACCTAATTGTATGAACCTATTGTAAAGATTCGAGTATTTACATTTCTCATCGCTAAAGTCTACTAGGAGCTACAATAGGGATTTTCCAGGATAAATACTCGATGACCACTTTCAAATTGGTATTTCCTTTTCTTATAATCATATTATTATCATCATTTCTTCTTAGACAAATTCTATGCGATGCACCTCTACAAAATCGTTGTTTCCTTTCAGAAATCCGAACAACTCTGACAATGGTAAATACATATTTACTAATTTACTGTTTTTAGTTCTGTTATATCTCTATTCAAACCCCTTATTATAATTTGGATTAGAATTAGAACTGACATCCACATTGCCTGGTGTTACAGGTGCGGTAAATGAACTTATTATAGGGTTGATATCTATTCCTTGATTATAATCCTTATACCAGAAATTATTTCTGGCTGCGCTTCTAGAATAATCATCAGAGTATTCAATCAGCTTCGTAATGGTAGTTGTAATACCAACATGATCGATTTTTTCAACCGAGTCATCATTTATTACATACTCAGCGATATTGAATAAATTAAATCCATTATTAGTTAAAGTAGCAACATCGGTTGCATCTATGTTAGTTCCATTCTCTTTTACAATTCCTACACTAACATCAAGATAACTTTCACTTGGATAGAACCAGGAATCTAATTTCTTCGTTACAAATTCCAACTCTGGTTTATTGGAAACATTCACATCTGTTTCTCGAATTTCTTTAAATTCATATTTGACCACTGTATCATCCACAAGCGGTTCATCAAAAATGTTCCATTTTTTGGAAATAAGAAAATAAAAATATCTATAAAAAGGGGGATAATTCGGAAAAAAAGGATGTTAAAGTTCAAGAAGTCGATGTTAAAATGGGGTTTTGAAATTGGGGGGGATGGTGGGGTAGAACCCGGTTTATATAACTAATAACCTTGGATACCATGAAGATTTTGGAGAAAACAAAGGTAACGGTGTGTTCGTAAATATTCGACCCATCGTAAAATGCTAGTGTCTCCCACTTTCTCGGCACACATGAATCAACTACTTAAATCTTGGCCATTACGAAGACTGAGCTGGGTGTTTCAAATAATTATTTATTTGAGTCCATCAGTTAAGAAACTGTACAAGTACAACTAGAACAAGTGTTGTTACTTCTTCATGAATTCGTTTCCAGATGTTAGTTAGGGTGCGGAGAATCTGGTTATGGGCGCAGTCAGCCCAGTGCCCTTCATGGGACATTGGGGCTTAGTTGCACTAACTCTCTTTTCCCACCTAAAACTGCCCTGGCCTTACAGATATCTTTCAAGCAAGCATAGTAAATATTCTCATTCCTAATTTTTCTTGCTTCGAAACGACAAACCGTCATTAATGTAAACGTAATTTTCTTTCACACTCTCTGAGACCAGTTGGCGACTGATAATCCCTTAATCCCCTCGATAGGTTGGCGCTGAAACCCCATCAAAATATAAGGTCTTACAAAATTTAACCCTACCCTCTGAACGAACTAATCCTCTCAGGGACGAAAGATTTCCTGGGTGACGGTTGAAACCGTTTTCGCTTTTAAAGAATAATGTCTGAAACTACTAACATATACTACATCGCTACCTGAATTAAAAGGTGGCGGTAAACACATATATAAGTTAGCAGCTGACCGCGGTGGAATCCTACTACCTAAGAATGAGACAATAGTGTTAACGGCAGGGGACTAGCGCTACCTAGCGGGGCAGGTAACAGTGTGGGGTGCAGATGGCACTACCGCAACAATTTTTTTCGCTTCGACTTAGAAAATAGAATATCGCAACGAGGCGATATTGAAAAAAAAGCCTTGGTAACTACTTTCCACTTGCTACTGCGGAGGCTCCGCGTGATATAGTAGTCCGTGAAGTTGGTGGCAGAGCTCCATGTGACATAAATGACGCAACAAAAAATCCAGATAGTGTGGTAAGTTGGTCAGTCCCTAGCTCTCTAAGACGAAGAAGACGAAAGACGTCGACGACAAGGATCTTGGAGTGAAGGGTGTACGTATCATTTTAATTCAGTGAAGGGGCTACCACTTAAAATGCACACGATCACAATGCCCACGACTCAAAATGCCGACGGTTCAGAATGCCCACGTTGGATTATTTGAGACGTTCAGTCTGAAGTAACTTGAATTAGGGGTGAGTGAGCAACGGGAGGAGAAGACCGAGTATCAGAAAAGTATCAGAATAAATATAATTTTATAAGAAAATGTCGCAAAAGCGCTGTGCTTTCTTGATGAATCCTCTGACTGATAAGGAACCCCCTTGCTTCTTTATCAGGGGACTGCACCTTTACTCTGGCGAAAAGCGTTACACAAAGCCTGATCAAAATATGTAAACGTACCTGAGAGTTATCTTTCTAATAGCCACACGGATAGACAGAATTTACGCATTCCTATGCACCCCGTCAGTAGAATGTTTGCGAGTCCCAAAATGCAACATGAATTCTGATTCAGACAAACTGAGTCCCAAAACGTGATCTTAAAACTAATATTTTCATTTAAGGAATAATAATTTTGTACGATATTGCTTCTGACTTTTACACAAAGAATTCTGAACTGATCAATAAACGATAAAAGATTTCCTTCCACAACCTTTTCCGTGGTAAATCCTATACCTTATAATCTCGTAGCCCCTCGGAATACGGTCTGCAATTGCACTTTGCAGATCTGGCCCAGTCCTAAAAATAACACCAAAAGCAAGTGCTCTTAAGATCCCTTAACTTGCTGCTTTTGATGACACAGTTCAGTTCAATTGAGTTCTATTTGATTAAAAGCAAAAATAAATGAGCAAGATATGTTTCGACCCCTACAAAGCCTCATGACCCCTTTACTGCTGTCGTGTTTCTTGTTTACTGCTAGGTTTTTTCACCGGTTTTCGTTTTCCTTCTTTCTTGTTTCCCTTTTTCCTTTATATCCCTTTTTCTTTTTAGTTTTTTTCTTCTCTCATCCTTCTTCTTTCTTTCTGATATGCTTAGTGAAGCCTCGAGCCTTGTTGGGGCAATGAAGAAAACAAGGCTCCGAACATCGAAATGTGTCAGTAAAGCCGACGAAGAATAAACATTAGAGGGGCCAAGAAGACAAAGAAAATCAGAATGAAGCTCCTACCCTTTCTAATTTTTTACTGCGGTTGCGACAGATTACTGTTCGGCCCAAGTCCCAATTTCCTTCTTTTTCCTTAAGACCCCTGACCCCCTGTAGGGGGGACCCCTGTACTGGTGAAAAAAAAAATATTTTTAGGCATTTCGATGTATCTCTTACGAGTGGTCTAGCCCTAGCGTAAAGTACAGACCTACCTGTTATTCTCCGAATTGTAGTATTGCCAACACCGTTAATCGAAACCTTCTTCATTTTCTTCCCCGTGACTCCTGCTACATGAGCTCCCAGACTATGTCCTATGACATGTACTCTTTCGAAATTAGCTTTGCCTTTTTCCACGACGTACTTAATAAGCTTCGTGATTTCCACCGCCACGTCTGGAACGTAGTCGAGAGCCGAATTGTACAATGGATATCGAGCCGGATATTTCCACTGGACGTAGATAATGTTGTAAGGGCCCAGATCCGAGGCAGGATTCGCCAACGCTGTGAAGAGACAATTAATTTACTTACAGACGGCCCCAATGCAGGACTCTCATGTTTTGGTAACAGTGCAAGCTTTTGCATCTACCAAGCAACGTTAAACAATAGTAAGCATTTACTTTGTTCAGGTTTTTAGTTGCAGCTTAGAGGCTCCGACTCCTTTGCTCGTTGGCTGTTACTCTGCCCTGCCCAGTTGTTTCTCGACGCGGGGATTTTCTAGTTCTTTTTGTGAGCATAACGGATCACTAATGAATAAATTAGAAGTCTAATGACATTGTTCAGAATCATCTTGTATAAAATTAGAGAATGTGTCTCATGTAGGCAACTAGTTTTACAGGGTAATTAGAATTATGATAGAGGTCAAGCAACGATGTAGTTTATGTACTAGTTTACTATCGTTATTTATAAATGATATACGAGAGTATTTGCAGAGTGGAGCAGTACCATGTTTTGAATTATGGTAGGGGAGCTCGGGGTTGCCCGGACACTATTTTTCCTTTTCCTGCTAGGCCGCCATTTCTCGACGGATCTACATCGTTTCTACTGCCAAACATGTAGGATGTCTGAGGAAATAGCTGATAATTTTACCAGATTTTTTTTCCGTCAGGTTTTTAAGTAAGCATTTTCTATAGTTTCTCAAATTTGTCCGAACCAACCCCGAACCCATGGGGTTGATTCGGACAGGCTTAGGGTCGGTTCCGATATTATTTTTGATGGATTATTCTTAACTCAACATTGTTTAAATATGTAAAAAATTGGAAATGATAATACCGCAACTCAAATGCAATCACAAAATTTGAAGAAACCATGTTTCAAAACCCGAGGTTGCATTAAAAGGATAATTCAGTGAAAATCCTTCATTTGTCCTTTCAGTTCCCTCAGCAATTCCAGGGCTTCCATAAACTTCAAATTTATGTTAGCAAAGTTTGGTGCTCGATTCTACAGAAAAATTTTCTAGGCCCACTATTGCGCAGAAAGAATATCTTGTGTTCCTTTTATCGTTTGACTTTCCCACTTTACGATACAATTTTGGTTTGACCTTTTCCCAAAATGAACTTCAAAAGGAGGAATTCGCGTTTTTCCCCTCCTTGAAAATATCGTAAGCAAAGTTAATTTCGTTAAATTCATTATAGACACAAATTTCTAATTTTTTACTTTCTTGTAGACAATTCTACTAGCTAACTTTCTTCTGTTGTTGCTGTCTCTTTTCAGCGTTCATTTTTCTCGTATTTGATTACTAATTCTGTCAACAAAGAACATTATAAGGATTCGGTTAACATAATTTCGTGTTTTTCAAACTCAGTTTTGGGTTTCTCTAGGGTATCAGCAGGCAAAGACTGTCCGAATGAACCCCATCAAAACTGTCCGGACCAACCCCACCCTGACTGAAATAGCAAAATGGTGTACCACAAGAGTCCATCTCGAAAATAGTAAGCAGAACATGGACACCGATCACTAAGCTACATATTACCATTTATTTGCCTTGTATTTACCGCTAATCTTCGGGGTACAGCGTTCTAACCTAGCATGAGCTAAAAAAATTTACCTCAAGAAAATATTTTTTCAAGTTTTTGTCAAAACCAGAAAAGTAAGTAGCGTGAAACTTTAGTACAAAGTTTGATCACTAGAAGGCAGATGTTCTGATTTTTTTTCACATTTTAGCGACAACGTTTAATATTTATTTCGCGGTGTCAAGACCAACGCCGTGTCCGACCCGACGCCGAGCTTCCCTACCTATTTGCCCTTCTTTTTGCAGATGATATGGTGTACGTAGCAAAATTAAAGTGGTTAAAGAGATACAAAAACTGTTATAATTAGTGTATGAGTATCTAGTTTAGAAGAGCTCAGTTTAAATGTGGATAAGATAGATATCGTAGTATTTGTAGAAAAATATTTGTTGGCCAAAGTGCAAGGTAATGGTAGTGAGTAAAAATTATAAATTTAAGCTGTGTTTGGGCTGTATACGTATATATAAGCTGTTATGGCGAGTAAAGGACTTAGGGCGACGTGGAGTAGGCTATGTTACGAAGTAGCCAATCTGATAAATTGAGGTCTATGTCATATTAAGCTACTGAAGAGGTATTTGATAGTACGATAAGCGGTAGTTAGTCATGGAAATGAATTGCGGGATTTGAAAAGGGTGATAAGCTAGAAATTATCAAGTTATGTTTTGTTAAGAAATTTTTAGGCTTGAATGATCAGTTTAAGGGGTCAATTTTAAGGTGACCTTGGATTTATTTGTACAAGAGTAAATAGGATAGTTAGTATGGTTTTGTGTTAGGAGAAGTTGAGATCTCTGCTATACGACTGGAATTCCCTATTGTATTTGTTTTGAATTTATTGACTACTATGACCCATTAGAGCTTTTGGCGTTGATAAATATCCATATTTCAAACTAACTAACAAACTACTCTAACAAAAAACCTTACCTTTCAGCTTCAACCAACATAAAAACAACTAAACAACGATTATCTCAAAATCGCGTTAGTACAACCAGGGTTGCCACCACCAATTAAGAACATCTAAACAGAATTGTTGGCTATAAATGTTCAAAGAAGTGTTAATTTTCCGTGAATTTAGTAATATCCCTCCCAAAAAGAGAACATTTGGATACCGCCCTGCCTTACCATCAACTGTTACGTTCCAAAAGTAGCTGAGAGGGGACCAGTTCCCCCATCCATGTATAAGGATTATAGTATCGTATCTTGAATTGAAGAAGGGTGGTAGCTGGTCACCGATGTAGACTCGGCTGTAGACGTTTCTAAAACGAGGGGGATCTGCTGAGGCTTTCGCAGCGCTTACTGTATCCACCTAGGACAATTATCGTGCCAAAAAAAAGAAGAACAAATCAGTTCTCATAAGCTAAACCTGGTCAGGAATAGTTGTCAGGAACAGTGTCTTTGGGTCCTAAGGATCCGCCCATATAACGTCGTATCTACAGCATAGCAAGGTCCCCGAGCTTTCGACTGAATTCGTTGGCAAGTGGTGAAGTATAATAACAATTCACCTGATCAACTGGTAATTCAAAGTAAAGACACATTCAGTCACATCTGCACGTAATTTGTTTTTTTAATTTGAGCTATTATCCACTCTTAACGTTTAATCCAGGTTACACTTGGACATCGCCACCATCATCACTGACAGGTAAACAGAATGAGGTAAAGCCAGTGACTGTGGTTAGTCGAAAGATATGTTTCAAGGTGGCGAAGATGGATTTTTCGATCTCGACCATTTTTCGTTTTCAGCGTCTTTTCTTCGTAATTTCGACCGCAAAACAAAACGGTTTTGTTACCGGTGCTATTACCAGGTGTGACTGTAACGAGGCCCGGGCATAGGATACACGCAGGTGTACTAAGACAGGTTTATTGCATCGATCCGCGTTGACGCAATTACTGATTCTGGCTGTTTATGCCGTCTGAATAATAATAATATGTTTAGAACCCACAACTGACCTGCTCTAAATGATAAGGATATGCCGGTCGCAGGGTGTTTTTGGGGGATATCAAAACATAAGTGGTGGGTACCTATGACCTCGTAAAAGTTGTCCGTCTGTCCGTCAATCTGTCCGCAAGTCCGTCCGCCCGTCCGCCTGTGAGCACGTTAACTCTCGAAGGGAACGAGATATTTTGATGAAAATTGGTGTGAGGATTCTTTTGGTCAAGGGACAGGTCGATTTCGTAGACGGGCTCTGTAGCTCTATATTTAAGGGTGTGGGGTCAAGTTAAGGGACGATAAAAAATGTTTTAAAAAGCCAATGAGATAATCGATCGACGGGTAAGGAGATATGCTGAATCCATATCTGAAACTTATTTTCTCGACCGACAATTAGTTTGTACGGAATCCGGCCAAAACTGGAAAATTTGTTAAAATTTAAAGTTTTGTTTGTAGCTGACTAAATGCTCGGTTTAGGGGTAAAAAGATATGCCGAATCCATTAAAAAAATTATTTTCTCGCCGGACAAATAGTTGGTCCAAAATCTGGTCAAAATCTGAAATTATCTTAAAAGTTAAAGTTTATATGAAGTTGATTCAAGGTTCGATACAGGGATAGGGACATATGTTGAATTCGTTTCAATCGGATATTTGGAAGAAGTAAGGCAAGATGTTTTGTTCAACTTATTCAAAGTAGGTGAATCAACACCTGAACTTGATGTTCTCAGAAGACTTCGTTTCAATCGGATATTTGGAAAAAGTAAGGCAGGATGTTTTGTTCAACTTATTCAAAGTAGGTGAATCAACACCTGAACTTGATGTTCTCAGAAGACTAGTCACTGGCTTTAATCGGTCTCAGAATTTTAATAGTATAAGTATTCAAGGAGTCTGGCGAAGACCGGATATGTACAAGACGCAATTGTCTGGATCCAATATTAAATTTTTGGGATCCAATAGAAATTTTTGGTCTTATTTTTACGGGAGTTATTGGTAAGGGTCCTTATGCTAAGGACGTTGACGTTCTGGAATAGGCTCCCCCAGAGAAACTGCCAGATTGTTATCAACTCCTACAATGTCCACAATGTTTTGACCTAGAGAAAACGACTTACTTGGCAGTCACGAGTAAGTATTTTGCAGTAAAGGCTCACAGCAACAAAAGCGTAACAACGTCTACTATTCGCAGTTTTATCGAAAAGACACCGGCGTGGAGAGTTAAACTTACAATGACTTACAGAAGAAAAAGTACATATCCTGAGTAGGGTGTAAGGGAGGTCTCAGGGACCCATCGTCGAGTATACCATAGATCAGAGCGTTGTTCGGGATTGCGGCACGAAACGAATTCATAAGGTCACTCGGGGCCGTTTCTCCTTTGAGTAATAGAACT
Organism: Branchinecta lindahli; assembly: GCA_023053555.1. NCBI lineage: Eukaryota > Metazoa > Arthropoda > Branchiopoda > Anostraca > Branchinectidae > Branchinecta > Branchinecta lindahli. The sequence continues at coordinate 24,334,131 of JAKZAO010000006.1, forward strand.
AGAAAGGAAAAAAATAACCATCGAGTGATGAATAGTAGACTGATCATATAGTCAGTGTGTGCGATGTGCGAAGATGGGCTTGATTTTCAGAAAAAGCAGGCGAAATAAACATGCTGATTTTCTTCTTGGGCTATGAAAGGAAGATTGATATTCCTTCAGCCCAAGCTGACTGCGAATCATGTTTGACGAAGTAAAATGGATTACATCCGCTACATTTTAGATGAAGATTTTTTTTGGGGGGGAGGGTGGAATCGTTACGGTGAAAAGACTTTGATCGAACAGGTTTGGAGTACATTGTCGTTACTTGATTGAGAACATCTGTATCTTTTATTTCTTTTCACTTGTATACTGTTTTTTTTTTATGAACGAGCCATAAGCAATGTCAAAACTGGACATTAACAATCAGATTGTTTCAAAACCTTTATTTGTCGCCTGTGTATGGTTCAGTGTCGCCATGATTTTCTATTCCTTCTTGTAAACGAATTCTAGGTGAATAATTGCAATGTTATATTTATGTTTTGAATATCAACCTCAAAAATATCACTAATTTGTTTTTGATTCTCTTATAGTTCGACCGCATAAAAAAGTCAAGGTTTGAATGCTCTCTTCTGTTTCACCTTCAAGTGACTGCGGGTCTTCAGACGTCCAGTTACAAATGTATGCAGTTTTCTCGTGGATACCCTAACCACTTGATGATTTTGTCTCTATATTTTCCTTTGTACCCCAATATCTCGTCTTGTACGATTTGTGGGTAAAAAAAAATTATTATCACAAGTATAATCAAACAATGGCCAAGTAACGGATACGTAATCTACGGCTTTGGCTTTTCTTGGCAAGGGAGGCTTGCTTTTGCACCGTCGGGCTTTTGAACGTCAATGGCTGTCAGAAACGAACCAGCTAAAAAGAACTCAGGCTTCCGTTCAACAGCCTGGTGCAGACCTATTGCAATATTAATTGGACCGCAGCATGCAAGGTGGCGGGTAAGTAAGTGTACTAGTGCAATAGGTTCCCCGTTAACATATGGATCGTGTTTTTTCTTGCCTACTCTGTATAATGCAAATCGCAATCCGAGTAAACACAAAAAGTGTATCACAAAACACTGACAACTTAACGACAACGACTGATAAATTTACTAGACCTACGTTCCCGGGCAACGTGAAGTGTTGCAGCAACCTTTGTTCGCTTCGCCGACTAAAGTGTTGCGAGAGCAACACTATGGTTTTGTTTCATCGCTACCTGTTAAACGCTGAAGTTGTCAACCCATCTACGTTTTGAACAAAAAATTTCTAAACTGATGACACAATCCGTAAACACATGGCTATAGGCTACCTCAGGTTTTAAAGAAATACAGACTATTGGAAGTAGAGACTACATTGACTTTGCAGACAGTTGAACTTTATCCTTTTCTTTATCCTTACATCGGGACAGGTGAAAATTTGGGACATTATCTTATATAACTTATTTGGTATTATAATGCAGACCAAAACACTTCCAGGAGCATATTGCCATAGACCCCACTTTACTAATCGTTGCAAAACTATGTCATTTTTGCTATACTTCAGGAAATAAAGAAACAAAAATCGGAAGTGGGGACTAAATTGACCTTGCAGCCAGTTGAACATTATCCTTTTCAATCGTTGACTTTGGGACGAAAGAAAACATGGAACATTTTCTTATATAACCTAGTTGGTATCATAAAGCTGTAGGTAGCTTTTCCGGATCAAAATATCATAGATCCCACTTTACAGATCATTGTAAAACTAAGTCATTCTTTCGAAATATGATTTGCCTACGTTGCGTAAGCACATAATCCTCGTTTATATATTGAGATTCTAAGATACAATGATAGAACAAAGAGACCAACTTTCTTACCCCCAGGTTTATAGAGATTAAATAAAATGTGCATTGATCTGGACAAGTTTCTAGCCCCCCGTGAAGCCTTACTAGCAACTGATTCTTACTTACAGTTCCATCTCCCGTGATAGACATGGTAGGCTACCGTAACGTTCTTACCATGAAAACACTGGCAAAAAATAATAAGTATACCAACTAGCAAAAGCTGCCAACCCCTCATCACCAAAACTTCTAGCAACTGATTCTTCCCGACAAGACCATCTACCCGTGTTAGACATGTTAACAAATAATTGTCCGTACAATATAAAACACAGGAAACAAATTGTACGTACACCAAGTAGCCGAAAATGCTAACCCCTCATTGCCAAAGATGAGTATGGCCTAACAGCCTATTGTTGCTTACAAGTCCCCTACATTTCTCACAACTGGGGTCCGCCTATTTTTGGTCTTAGGGTGTACTTTACTACTAGAGTTGTCAACCCTTCTAAACTGTTAAACTGTTTTATCTCATGAATGAATTTTTGTACCGAAAAACGGATGGCCGAAACTTTGATCAGCTCATCAAGGTCTATCGTCTGTTGTTAAAAAAAAAATCTATCTGTATTAGTTCAAAAGCTGACTTTTTTGCCGTAGGCCAGCTTTCTAATATAACCACTTAGAAAGGAGCAAAGAATAAGCTCTAATCTATATAGCAATGAGAGAACTTTTAAACTTTAAGAGGTATATCTGATACCAATTCTCTTCCTCAATCCCAAGTTTAAGAAATGGATAAAGTAAGCAAAATCACGAACACAAATGGGTAAAAACAATAGATGGCTGCTCTTTCGAACCGGTGGGAAAATGCCACTTTTATGTTTCTGTATACTTTGCTATGTATCACTGAAAGAAGATATATTGGCTGTGGGGCCGGGGAACTGCCGCACATAATTATAACTTATAGATTTTAGTCTATCTTCAATTTTAAACTGGTGCCTGTCTGCTTACCTGCTAGACTGAGCTTTCCACTCGAAAGCAGAAACATGGTTTGGTTAAACGAAAGCTTGGCTACATACTTCAGATAGTCCTCTCTGATATAGGCTATACAACTCCACTTCACTTCACCCACCGTAGGCTCGTGCTAAATTACAAGCAAAAAACATACTTTTCTGTCCCAGGCCCGAGTTCTACGGAGCTTTCCAAAATCTCGTCCGAAATTTAATTTCATATTTATCAATCCGGTCGAAGGTTCACAATTTTAAAAACCGCGCAGGTTAGACCCTTACCACTTTTTAGCAATAAGCTGAAATCGGGGTACTAGAAAAAAAAACACGACTAAACCAAAAGTGTGGCTCTCGCAACACAGTAACGAATGAATGACTAACTAAGAAAAGGACAATCTTGTATACTTTATCTCCTACAAGCGAAGATAACTCTGATTCTCTGTTTCATTTCAATCTGCAATTGACGTAGTTTAGGGTTTAATCCAAGCTACAACTGACGTCGTTTGAGTTCAGCTCTGAATCATCACTTGTCCAGTTAAGTTATAGAAACATTCGAGGATCATATTCGCTTCACTATATACATATAGCAATTCCAGTGCTTGACAAATAGATCCACAGAACAGCCCCTTGCCAAGAAGGGCCGTAAGATAATATCGCTGACAAAGACGTGTTCTTATTGTTAGCCGTTGTTTCAATAATTGTCCAATAGAATGGGCTCAGGCAGTAGCTATTACAATTATTATTATTATTATTCACCTACCTAATAGTATTATTATTTTACTCACCAAGGTAGGTCTTCCTTCTCTATTATCTACAGAGCTTCCAAGCTATGGAATCAACTTTGAAAAGATAGTAAGAAAATAGGTAATTTTAACCAGTTCGGGTCTGATTTACGGATGGAGTTGCTCGGCAGGTATACCTTCGAAACAGATTAAGTCATTTTTTTCAGGTTTTTTTTTTCTGTATTATTTATGTAATTATCGTTTGTTCTTTTTGTTGTTAGGGGTCACGCAAGGTAATGTTTTTGTTAATAGTATTTTTTTGTTCTTTTGCCGGTAGGCTATATGGTCTCATGAGAGACCTATGTCTCATTGCCACCGAAAGGACTATACAGCAAGATACTTCATTAGTACAGAAAAGCTGAACAGCCACTACAGGAAATCCTCATCGTCAGATGATTTGTGTTGTCTCCGTTATAAGCTGGATGTTTCGTAGAGGAATGTTTGATGGAAGAGTTCTTTCATCGGATGTTGACCTACGTTGTTTTTTGATGGATGCAGTTGGAGGGCTTGTCGTGTTGTTATTGGCAAGAGGCAGCATCATTCGTCTTCCCGCGCCTTCTTATTTAAATCCCATATGATTTTTCGAAGGCTATAGCCTACCTAATCTACGTGGGAGTACTATACTATAGTACCTGCAATAAAAATCTGTTCAGAAAAATTATTAAGCCTCGACGGCCAGTTAGTGAAACTGAGCTCTTGAAAAATTTACGTATATTGCCGTTGAGTAACTGTACCGAGTAGTCCTTGAAACGCTAACATCCATTACCCGGCAAGCGGCAATCGATCACACACAGCAAGGGACTGAATAACCGTCGATAACCTTAGTTTGATATCATTTCAGGTAGCATCTTTAAATCTTTTTCTCAGCTGCAATGTGCGCTATTTGGTCTATAGGTATTTCACAGTTTTCGAATGCTAGAATCACATCGGAATTGAAGGTTTTGTCTTTTTCAGTTGAAGTCCACATCTAAGCCTGGAGTAAACATCCTAAAGGAATCTTTTGCTTTTTAGTGGAGTGTAGCAGCTTTCGGTTTCCCAATATTTTGTGGAGCTCATTGTCACAGACAGCGCCCACTAGCGACTGCACGGACTTGTTTTAGGGCTGGCAACCCTTTGCCAACTCACGGACTGTTTAAAGGTCGCCCAAACCTCCAAAAACAGGCCCTAAACAGAGAATGTTTTAAATACTTACTGTATTCAAAATAGAGCTTATTTACAACTGTACACTCTTCTGGACTTATACTAATTGTCGCAGAACTCGAAAAAAAGACCGACATTAACTTCAAGCTAATGTAACAATTTATCTGTTACACTTATATAAGAAAATACTTCAATTACTGATGATAATATGACAGAAGATAATTTCGCAACGAATACTTTTCAAAGAATATTAATATTAAACAAAGAATAAGTTTAGTTCCGTTGATTCATGTAACTTCGATAATTCGAGTTCTGTGACACTCATAACTCGTGAACCAGTGCAAAAATTAAGTTCAAACTTTGTCCGTTTGTGGGTATTGGGGTCTAGTTATGCCTTTTGAGGGTCCCACTCCCCAAACCCACCCGGTTCAGGGGCAAATGGGCCCAGATTGTCCAGTGAATAATGTTCATAACTTGACCAGAGCTAGGCATGGGATGATGAAATTACTTGTACATGTAGATCCCACGGCTGGGAAAATACGTTTAAAGTTGCACCTCCCCACCCACCCAGTTCATGGGCAACTGGTCCCAGATAGCCTAAAGTAAAGTTCGTGACCCGTCACAGGAATCAACAGGTATCATGTTGAAACTTGGTGGGCTTGTGAACATTGGGGTTCCTTTTTGCTTTTTGGGGGTTCCAAACCCCACTTCCACTTGGTTCAGGGGCGATCGGGCCCAGATTTTCCATTTCGTGATGTTTTTAACTTACAATAAGGGGAGATAGGGCGATAAAATTCGTTGTGCTTTTCGATCTTGATGCTGTAAATGTATATACGGAGTTACACCCTCCCACCCTCTATGCTCATGGGCAAGTGGGCCCAAATTGCCCAAGATTAAAGTTTTTGGTCCGTGACTGGAATCATACTCTAAGTTGGTACACCTGAGGAAATAGAGTTGTAGCTACGCATTTTGATGTTTCCAACCACCCCTCCCCCTCCCTCTCCCGTTCATTGGCAGCTAGGCCCAGATTACCCGTGAGTTAAGTTCGCCTTTGACAGGTTTCAAGTTCAACTCTTGTATACTTGGGGATATAGATGGATTTTGGTGTAACAGCAACAAATAAGAACACGAGACGTATGCATCGACGTATATATCTTTAATGAACATTTGGAAACCGGACAGTTTTGTCATATGATAGACGACATTCTTAATAAGATGTGACGAAGGGGGTATGAGGTTGCTACGATTTGGTTTGTTTCGCTTGTTATTACCTTGCTAATGGAAAAGAGGCTTATAGGGTCGGACTGGCTGGCAAGGCAAGAACTCAAACTATTCTTGCAAGATCTTCAAGATTTCTTTGGATTATACTTGCGATTTGTTGATGATTTCAAATTAGGTTATATCAATGCACGTTTGGTTAAGGGTATGTCAAAGGTCTTGGTTCTATCGCTGTTTGCATACAAGATACGATAAACATTTTACTTTCACACTCCACGTCTGAGCGCTTGCGACACTTGTTCTTGAAAGAAACTTGCTCTTTTTTGCGGGTCACCGCCACTACAAGCCAAAAATTCCGGCATGAAACATTCTGCGCATGCGTAGAAAGTTTCGAGCCCGAAAAGAAGCCAAATTGAAAGGAGAGACTGAACTGAGACATAGGTCCCTTTTCGTTTAAAGTGTTTAAATCATGTACTTGGTTTTTGTTTAAAAAAGTTTATTGAATTATACGGTTAGTACCTGTTATGAATTTCCTTTTTGGGATCCCAAAACGTAAGTGGAGGGATACTTATGACATCGCAAAAGTTGTCCGTCCGTCTGTCCGTCCGTCCATCCGTCTGTAAGCACGATAACTCTCGAAGGTAATGAGATATTTTGATGAAACTTGGTGTGAGCATGATTTGGGTCCAGAGTAAGGTCGAGTTCGTAGACGGGCTCTGTAGCCCTACATTTAGGGGTGGGGGAGGGGGTTCAAATTAAGGGACAAGCAAAATATTTTTAAACAGCTAATGTGATAGTCGATTAAGGGGTGAGAAGACACGCTGAACATGAATATGAAAACCATTTTCTCGCCGGACAGGTAGTTCGTCCGGAATACGGCCAAAACCGGAAAGTTTGTTAAAAGTAAAGGTTTTATTTGAAGTTGATTAGATGTTTGATCGAGGGGTAAGAAGACACGCTGAACACGAATATGAAACGATTTTCTCGCCGGGCAGGTAGTTCGTCCGGAATCCAGCCAAAACCGGAAAGTTTGTTAAAAGTAAAAGTTTTATTTGAAGTTGATTAGATGTTTGATCGAGGGGTAAGAAGGCATGCTGAACACGAATATGAAGACCATTTTCTTGCCGGACAAGTAGTTCGCCCGGAATCCGGCCAAAACCGGAAAGCTTGTTAAAAGTAAAAGTTTTATCTGAAGTTGATTAGTTGTTCGTTGCAGAGGAAAGAAGGCATGCTGAACAAAGCCGGACAAGTAGTTCGCTCGGAATCCGGCCAAAACCGGGAAATTTGTTAAAAGTGAAAGTTTTATTTAGGGGTAAGAAGAAATGCTGAATCCGTATATTACAGTCATTTTTTAGCCGGACATATAGTTCGTCAGTACTGATCAGTCATTCAACGAGTGAACTTGTTTGACTAGTTCTACTGGCGGTAGCTAGTCTCTGTCATTTTTATACGCTTAGCAACCGAGCTGGATTACGGGAAATAATAATCCTGTGCGTTATTTGGAAAGTGGGGGGTATCAAAAGCCCCCCTTGCCAGTAAGTCTGCATTTGCTGATGTTTTTAATGGAAGCCTAATTTTCACCCGAGAGCGGAATTTAAAGCAAATCAAATATGTCGTCAGTCAGCCAGAAAACGTTTGATGATCGAATGAAGGCACTGGAAAAGAAGCTAGATCTCATAATTAGCCAACAAAATGAGTTTGGTATTACACTGTCGTCGATTTCGGACGAGGTTCATATTTTGAAAAACGAATCGAAATCTCGTGATTCGAAGATTGCCATTTTAGAAAACCAGCTTGAAGAGCAAAGGTCAAGATATGATACAATCGAAGCGAAACTACTCGAAATGGAAGTTAAAGATCGGAAACTCAACTTAATCATCCACGGATTACCGAAAGAGAAACAGAAACAGACAGTTATCGCGAATGTGTCATCTTTGCTTGCATCACAAATGGAAATCATGGATAAAATTCAAATAACGCAGTGCTACCGGATGCCCCAGAAGTCGAACGTGTCTACCCGTAAACCGACCGCCCCTCCAGTTTTCCTCTCGGTATCTTCAGAAATAGATATTCAGTGCATTTTCAGTTCAATATCGAAGCTGAAAGGAACAGGGGTCCGGATCTGTACGGACTTGCCGACCAAATTAAACGCTGTGAGGAATGAATTACTGGCCAAGGGCAAGGAACTACGAGACAACGGATCTGCGGAGTTGACACGTGTGAAGCAAAAAGGTGCTAAGTTATGGCTTGAATACAAATCGGATTCCGAGTCGCAATGGGCAAAAGCGTAAGAAACATTAAAGGCGACTAGTGTGAACAAAATAATTCTATCCCGCTCTTGACTGATAATTTTGCATTTTTGTGTTTGTGTGATGTTGATTATTTACTTTCGTGTGTTACTTAGGCTAGCTCGGTTCAAGTTTCTCTTCATTATTTCTGCCCCAGTTATTTCTGTTACAGTATACCTATTCAACATATGTTTACTCGAAGGATGGCAAGTTTTCATGACTCATCGGTGGCACGGGCTCCTTGTCACGCGGACTTGCTGGCACGAGGTAGGATCTTTCCGACTCTTTTCTTCTGACCTTTAAGTTTGCGGTTGCGGGGGGGACCGATAGGCTGGCAGCTTTGGAGGGGGAACCTCTGAACCTTTCGTTACTCAATGAAACTTTTAATGTTTTTGGCCAAAGAGAAAATAACGCTTTCTCCGAAATAAAACCGTCATCGTATGTTTCTCCTGATGAAATAAATAGACTTGAAGATGATTCAAAGAGAATTGGATTTATGAACATACAGGGTCTTGCCAGTTCGATTGATGAACTAACAAGATTATTGCCAAGAAATCAAATTGATATTTTGGGAATTTGCGAAACATTTATCAGTGATACAACAAAACATAATTTTAAAATTCCGGGATATAAATTCATTGATAAAAATCGACAAGTCCATGGAAAAGGTGGCCTTGGTTTATTTTTGAAAGAAGGGGTGCATTTTAAACGTCTGCCAGAGCTGGAAAAATACGACGTTGAAAAAGTGTGTGAAATTTTGGCTGTTGAATGTCGGCCCGGAACCAAAAAAATACAAATTTGTGTCGTATATAAGCCTCCGTCGGCCCCAATCCCGCTATTTCTGCAATCCCTAGAATCTTTATTAGCATCCTTAGACGATAAAGATGTTGTGATCATGGGGGATTTTAATATAAACTTACTCCAATTTGAAGAAAATAGTCAAACAACAGAATTTATTACTCTAATGACATCGAAATCACTAATTCCATCATGTACAATCCCCACGCGTGTTTCATCGACAAGTGCAACCCTCATCGACAACATATTTTTAACAACACCAGCAACGTCTTCACAAGTTGTTCTAACGGACATTTCTGATCATTTTTTGTTAATTTCTGATGTGAGATACCTGATTCAGACAAGAAAAGCACCAGAAACAACAAACCGTATTATCAATAAGAAAAATCTGGATTGTTTAAAAGATAAACTGAATATTGCTGATTGGTCTCGTGTTTTTGATGCTGAAGATGTAAACTCTGCAACGACTTATTTTTTACAAGAGTTTAATGCTGCTTTTGACGATTCATGCCCCAGAGTAAAGAAAAGAAAAGGGAAGTATAATCAACCAATCCAACCATGGATATCGCCCGCCATTTTGACGTCAATAAAACGTAAAAACCATCTCTATAAAAATTTTGTGTCTTTCCCAACTGAAGAAAATAAAATAACGTTCAAAAATTACAAAAATGTACTTTCAAAAACAATACGTAATGCTAAAATGAAATATTATTTTGATTCTTTCAGCGAAGTAAGTAAGTCGCCAAAGAAAACTTGGGAATTAATCAATTCATGCTTAAATCGATCGCAAACATCTTCTACCCCATCAGAAATAAAGGACGCACAAGGTAATACAATTGAAAAGGAACTAGAAATAGCTAATTACATAAATTCGCATTTCACATCAATTGGACAGTCGGTTGCCAATAAGCTCCAACATAATCGGTCCCATGACCAATGTAATTATCGTAAATACCTCGGAAAGCCTTCTGAAAAGTCTATGTTTTTAACCCCAGTAACAGAGGAAGAGCTTGCTAATATTGTTAAGCTTTTAAAGAGTGGTAATTCCCCGGGGATCGATGAATCGTCGACCAACATTGTGAAAACTATTTTACCGAGTATTAATAAAGTTATGTGTCATTTAATAAATCTGTCGTTTAAATCGGGAACTTTTCCAGATTCATTTAAGAAAGCAAAAGTGTTACCACTGTTTAAAACCGGTGACCGGACTAATTGCACGAATTACAGACCAATATCTATTCTTTCGGGTTTTTTTAAATTAATGGAGCGATGTTTTTATAATCGAGTTTATAATTTCCTTAATTCAAAAAATTATTTTTCAAAACCGAAGTTTGGATTTAGAAAAGGACATAGTACACAGGATGCTATCCTGACTATGGTGCAATTTATTCATGAATGTCTTGATAAAAAATTGATTCCGGCTAGTATTTTCCTGGACCTTGAGAAGGCATTCGACACGATTTGTCACGAAATATTGCTGGATAAATTAAGCCATGGTGGGATACGAGGACCAGCGCACGATTTTTATCGCATCTTACCTAACGGGTCGATCCCAAGTAACAACCATCAATAAGACAGTTTCGGATCCATGTTTGTTATCAAATATTGGTGTCCCTCAGGGTTCAATTCTGGGACCACTGCTTTTCCTAATATACATAAATGACCTTCCATCAGCGACAGATAACCACAGTCTGAATGTCCTTTTCGCTGACGATACCGGATCAACACTTGCAGGACAGTCGGAACAGGATGTCAAAGAGAAGCTGCAAATCGCGCTTTCCCAACTGATTGTATGGCTAAAAGCTAATCGTTTGTCATTGAATGCCGCAAAAACAAAATTTATCATTTATAGTAGAATTGGTCACAAAGCAAAAGGAATTTCAACAATAACTGATCAGGATACAGATATTCAAATTCAAAGGGTAACTTCACTCCGGTATCTGGGTATAATTATTGATGAAAATCTATCGTATAAAGAACATTGTAATAGATCACGGGTTAAAGTTGCCCAAGGAGTTGGTATAATGAGGAGGTTCCAGCATTTTTTCCCGTATGAAATTCTCCGCCTGATTTATTTTGCTTTGGTACATTCCCATCTTACGTATTGTCCCCTTATATATTTGGCAACATTCAAACTCCATGTGAAACCGATACAGACTCTTCAAAACCGTGCTCTTCGAATTTTACAAAAATATTTACCGTCCCCTTCTTCTTATCCTAATAAAACCCAAACCGAAACTCTATATTTGTTAACTAATATTTTGCCTGTTTCAGAATTATTCACTCTTCATTCTTTTTTATTTAAGATAAAATATGACCGGTCGGAACTGCCTTCGTATTTTCGTTCGAGTAATTTTTTCCCTGACCAACCCGACCATGATTATGAAACCCGTCACAAATGGAAGATTCAGCACATTAAATTAATCACTGAGAGATCGCGGTTCTCACCATATTTTTCGATCATGGGCTCATGGCGTCTTTATCTACAATATATTGACTGCAGCAAATCTCTTCCAAATATTAAGAAACAACTTCATTCTATACTTATAAATAAATTCAAGAACCAATGATAAATTCAAATTTAAAGTAAATCGTTAACTATTAAATTTTTTGGGTGGATTCCTCATAAGTTGCCGGCCATTGATTACCCTTGCTTGCGCATCGTTGTTTTTTTTTGTTGATCTTTGCCGAGTGTCGGTGTGTTTGAGGGGCGGGTTCCCGTCTAGTGGTGAGTCATGGAATTTATTTATTTATATGATTGTTATATGTTAAATAGATTTGTTATTTTATTGTACCGGGTTTTGGTCAATCGACCTTGTGTCTCCGGCTTAACCCCATGTATTGATTATTTTATAATGAAGCGTAATTAAACCTTGAACCTTGAACCGTCCGGAATCTGGCTGAAACCGGAAAATTTGTTAGAAGTTAATTTTTTATTTCAAGTTGATTAGATGTTGGATATAGGGGTAAGGAGATACGCTGAATTCGTTTTTGATGTTTAGTTTTTCGCCGGACAAGTAGTTCTTGAATTCACCAAAACTGCAAAATTCCCAGAAGTAAGTTAGGATCGTTTCGATCGGCTTATAGGGGTAAACACACATGCTGAATCCATATCTGAACTTGGTTTTCTTAGTGACATGCTGTTTGGCCTGGCGAAGATTGGATCTGGCGAAGACAAAACCTAATTGTCTGGATCAAATATTGAATTTTTGGGATCCCATCGGAACCTTTGGTCTTGTTCTTTTTTGTCCCGGCCTTTTGGGCTTCCCTTGTGCAAAACATACCTGTTTTTTAAATTGGGTTTACATAGGCGGGAAATGAATTTATTAAATAGTTTGCGTACTGATATTTTTGCTCTGGGGGATAGGAGGAGGTACAGGGGTAGGCCGATTGGGAGATCTGGTCCTTACTTCAGCCCGATGTGTAGAGATTTGAACGACTTTGTGCGACTTGAATGATTTGATAAGAAGAATATTTGGAGTAAATGAGTGTGATCAGGAATGAATTAAGCGAATGTTCTAAGTGTGAGTGTTACGTTAAATTAGTTGATTCATGTGGGCCGAGAAGGTAGGACACGCTATCATTCTACGATGGGTCGAATATTTAAGAACACCAAGTTACCTTTGGTTTCTCCAAAACCTCCATGGTATCCAAGGTAATCCACAAATTACTTTCACTCTTGAAAACAAGTTCGTCAACTCGCCATTACTCATTAAATATTCACTGATCTCCCGATGCGGGTCAGAGTTATACTAGAATCTTCGAGAAGATCGAGGGGAGTGTAAGAGGATTAAAACAACGATGCATATCACCCTGTGGGCGTTCAGATATGTCAGAAGAAAAAACCCTCGGCTAGTTTGATAATTTTGGGTATCGGAAGCTGAATATTATTTTGCTTACTTTCAATAATCTCTTAGAAATCGTTATAACGAATTTAGTATAATTTACGGCGTTTGTTATTGTGATCTGGTTTACATCCTTAATTCTTCTGACTTCGGGAATTATCAAGAAAAAATACAGAAAACAAAATACTCAAAGAAATCGATAATGCAATTAGTTAGTTTGACTTTTCTACGCATTTTCCGTGTGCCTGATACAATAAAAACAATTTGTTAGATACATAGTCAAACTATGATCCCAGCTTCTCCATGTCGTGCTCTTTCGACCCGCGCCACTAGATGACCCAGTGGTCGGATCGAGTCGTATCTTCATCTTGGGTCTTGGGGGGGGTCTAGACGTTGCAAGTGCTAGAATGCTTATGATGCATCTCCTTTAATATGAAGAAAGTGGGTAGATTCCTCAAGTTGTCAATGATTCACACGGATTTTTTTTGTAGTTTCAAGTGGTTGTTAGAGATAAGTTTGTTATTTTGCTTTTATTACCATGACCCTTAGGCTTTTAGTGTAATAAAATAGCATGTCGAAATCAATAATTAGTTATTCGAAGTTCTTGAATTCACCAAAACCGCAAAATTCCCAGAAGTAAGGTAGGATCGTTTCGATCGGCTTATAGGGGTAAACACACATGCTGAATCGATATCTGAACTTGGTTTTCTTAATGATATGCTGTTTGGCCTGGCGAAGATTGGATCTGGCAAAGACAAAACCTGATTGTCTGGATAAAATATTGAATTTTTGGGATCCCATCGGAACCTTTGGTCTTTTTCTTTTTTGTCACGGCCTTTTGGGCTTCCCTTGTGCAATACATACCTGTTTATTATTTAAATTGGGTCTACATAGGCGGGAAATGAATTTATTAAATAGTTTGCGTACTGATATTTTTGCTCTGGGGGATAGGAGGAGGTACAGGGGTAGGCCGATTCGGAGATTTGGTCCTTACTTCTGCCCGATGTGTAGATGTGTGATCAGGAATGAATTAAGCGAATGTTCTAAGTGTGAGTGTTACGTTAATATGAAGAAAGTGGGTAGATTCCTCAAGTTGTCAATGATTCACACGGTTTTTTTTTGTAGTTTCAAGTGGTTGTTAGAGATAAGTTTGTTATTTTGCTTTTATTACCATGACCCTTGGGCTTTTAGTGTAAAAGTATCATGTCATATAGATATAGAGATACATCGAAAGTATTCGTAAGGACGAACCTTTTTCTTGCTGATACTGAACTTTCTTATAATAATTGTATTTAAATAAGTCCAATGGCCAGACACAAGGAGTCATTAAATGCACATTAAATTTTGAGCATGGAAGTAATCTAAGAATCAAGGCGCCCTGAGCTGCCTTCACGTGGTTACCAAAAGGCGAGATATTTGTAAATAACACCAGTACACCCTGCAGTCCCATGGTATCAGTCCTATCCTACCCAGTGCCAAAATTTTCTGGTATTGCCCTGATGTTCAAAGAAAAAAGTTCCAACCGGGCGTTATCAAAATAAATAATGCCCGGGCGTTATTTATTTTGATAACGTTATTTATTTTGATAACGGCCGGCCAGCCATGCCATATCAAGTGAAAACACATTGTTGGAATTTTTTCTTTTAACATCGGGGGAATACCAGAACATTAAAACAAATGTACTAGTGTTATAATCATTATCGCCCTAGCTTTTCTCCGGGCGATAGCGGAAAATTTGGCCCATGGGCTGCATGATAGGCTGATATTGCCCGAGCGCAGCGGGCCAAATTTTTCCGCTATCACCCTCAGCAAGGGCGATAATATATAGTAATATCTTGAAGGAAATGAACGGATGTGCAGTTTGCTAGTTTCTGATATTTCCAGGGAAGGAATATGTTGCATATATGACTTAATACTGCGAGAAGCTGGTTCTAAGCAGAAATATCGTATGTCAAGCCTACTTTTTAATCTGTGTTTAGGATAACAGGGGTGCTGGTTTTGGGAAGTGAAAGAAAAAATGACAAAAGGCGTTAGGACGTTTAAATGACCTTACCTAGTACTTGAAGCGCATTCATGAGAAGGGTAGTGACAAATCCAAAATACAGATCCAGTCTTCGCGTTCCTTTCACAAAGTCCTCGGTCTCCCCCATCCCCCAAAACCCCATCAGCTGACGTTCTAATGCACTTGTTGCCATTGTGGAAAATCACATCAGAAGTTGTCAGATTTTCTGAGAGTATTTCACTGGCTAGGCATGTTTTAGGCAAGTTTTAGCTTTTAACTTGTCTCAACCCCCAAGAACTGAGAAGAATTTAAAAGAGAAGAAACTAAATGGAACATAGTTTTTTCTTCAAATACAGAATTAAGAATACTACGAAATGCGCCGTAGACGAAACTAAACCTAATGTATCAGTTAAGATTGTTCTTTTAGTGTAACTTTTTATATTTAAATTTACAAATTCGGCTTTCCGTTTCACCTTTTGCTAAGGGTACCTATACCTTACAAGTTATTTAGCTTTTGATGTGTTTCAAACTAGCCAGAATTTCATCCCTAAATGCCAACTAAATGAAACACCATTCTTCCAAAAAGAGATTACTGAGGAATGCGGTGCAGGTGAAACTCTGTGGAAACGATGAGCTGAGCGCCTTTTACCTATCCCAAATACCACCAAAATATAGTGGCCATCCATAAGAAAGTAGTTACAAAGTTGATTCTTGTGTTAGAAAATCTCGATTTGCCGACGAGACAAAATTTTGGGATTGGACAATAGCTTACGGATTTGATTTATTACGTTTAATAGGATCGCAATCTGGCGACGAGGCTTAAACTTTCCGGGTTAGCCCGAAAATATTTGTAGAATTTTAATTCTCAACGATAAGAATAACCCGATGTGCCGACAAGAATACCGATGCCAGACAAAAGCATTCCGACTTGTAAAGACTTTATTTCTTACGACTAAAATAAGCTGATCTGCCGACGAAACTTACGTGTGAAAAGAACACTCTATATGCAGACGATACTTGAACTTCCAGGGTCTTTGCGGGTGAGTCCGAAAAATATTCGCTCTGCGACGATTCGGTGCGAGTCGACCGACACTCGAATAAACATACACAATTTTATTTCTTCTGTATTTCTATGTGCGGACTGATACTGAACCTTCTTATAACAATGATTGTATTTAAAAAAGCCCGATGGCCAGACACAAGGAGTCATACACATTGCATTTTGAGCATGGAAGTAATCTAAGAATCAAGGCTTCCTGAGCTGCGCTCATGAGGTTACCAAAGGCGAGACATTTGCAAGTAATTCCTTGAAGGAAGTGAACGGATGTGCAGTTTTGATAGTTCCTGATATTTCCAAAGAAGGAATATGTTACACGTATGACATAATACTGCGAGAAGTTGGTTCTAAGCAGAAATATCGTATGTTAAGCCTACTTTTTAATCTGTGTTTAGGATAACAGGGGTGTTGGTTTTGGGAAGTGAAAGAAAAAATAACAAAAGGCGTTAGGACATTGAAATGACCTTACCTAATACTTGAAGCGCATTCATGAGAAGGGTAGTGACAAATCCAAAATACAGATCCAGCCTTCGCGTTCCTTTCACAAAGTCCTCGGTCTCCCCCATCCCCCAAAACCCCGTCAGCTGACTTTCTAATGCACTTGTCGCCATTGTGGAAAATCACATCAGAAGTTGTCAGATTTTCTGGGAGTACTTCACTGGCTAGTAAAATCTCAATGACTCCGTCAAGAAAAAAACAGGCTGTTCCTCTATCTGGTTTGAACATTTTGAAGTCTGGTCCAACTTGTTTTCACTTCAATAACGAAGAGATGACACAGACTATCTATTGTATGGTGTTTACAAGCATGGAATCAATAACGATGAAAAATAGGTCTGATTACATTGTGCCGTATTAACAATGCAGATCGTGAGTGGGATATTGAACTGATGCTTTTGATAAGGCTAGACGTGTAGGCCTGCACATAGGCTGTTTATTCGTTTGCTTCCCCCTCAAGTTTCAGGAAGCGCAGGCAGGTTCTAACAGATGGAATACTTGGGAGTCTGTGGCGTGTTTGTAACCTCTTTCTGGGATTCCAAAACCTTAGATATGGAGGATACCTCTAGATTTCATAAATTTTGTCCGTCCTTTCGTCGAACTATCCATCTGTTAGCACGATGCACCTTGTTTTTACGTCAATGATGAAAAAATGACACACGCTATCTATGGCAAGAAGTTTACAAGCGTGGAATAACAGCGAGAAAATAGGACTAATAACACTGTGCTGACGTGATCGGAAATTTTAGAAGGGTAATTTCTTTCCGCAAATTTAGTTTGTGCCTCTCCCTCACTCTCAGGGATAACCAGCTGGAAGTTTCAGTAGTCTGAAACCTTTATGTCACCTTTTTTTTAGTTTTTGGATACCTATGAGTTCGTAAATTTTGTACGTCGGTTTGTCCGTCTGTTCATAAGAAAACTCTCGTTTTCTGATCAATAGCGACCGGACGAAACATACTATACATGGCAAAGTATAAAGCGCTGAAGAAAGAATCATGAAAGACAAGGCTCATTGTGTTATTTAGTTTCGTTCAATGTGTCGTCTTACGTAACGCTTCGACAATGTCTGATTTCCTTAGTGGTCAAGGTTTTCACTTAGAATCTCAGGAACTAGAATACGATGTCTCTTCCGGATTACGCCATTGAATGACCCCACGGTGGTACCTAGTTTGGACTAGCGACTTGGATATTGTTGATCTAAACGACCTAGACGTTGCAAATGCTAAATACTTCCGACGGATCTCATTTTAACTTGTCGATGTGGGTGCTTTCGGCTGGCGCAACTGGGTCCAGGCGAAAAAACTCCTGGCGAAAAACCTCCGGAACATACCCCCCAGTACTGAAACCGGGCTAAAAAATCCTGGGGACCTAATCCAACCCCCTCCCCCGGATGCAAATAATTAGTAGATAAATAAATAAATTTTATTTGAAACTCCAGTTTCGATCACGAGCACTTAAAGGACACGCGAGCTAAACGTAAACCCGTGACTATACATGCTTTTCATAAAAATATATTGCGTTCTAATAAGACTATTGGGGGATTTTGGTCAATGGGGGTTGTCGTGAGGTTTTTCGCCAGGGGAGTTGAGGGAGCAATCTAGCAAATGAGCAAAAAAGTTAGAGCAGGTATCTTTGGCATGTGTTCCGTGCAATGGCATAGTGCACACACTTTAGCAGAGTGTACAGATTTGGATTTTAAAATTAAGTATCATCGTATATATACAAGAACAAAAGTTCAGTGGGGTCTTAAGAGAAATTTTTGTTTGACTGCTTTATCCAGACAATCGAGTCTGGCCACTTCCTGTCTTTGTCAGATCCTGTATGCATGTTATTTTACGCCTAACTGACCCCTTAATCATTCAACCTGTCTGCTTAACCCTGTCATACTTGGCGAAAGCTGAAATCCGATAATGCAAATCAGTCCTTGATGAAAGTGGATTTCGACAGGAGTGAGCAAGTGAGCAGACATGTTGAAGGATCAATATTTTGATATTTCTTTCTTTCTTCTCTATCTAATTGTTTTTGTATTCTTAGGATCTGTTTTGAACTTGCTAGTGTTAGTGGTTGTTACTGGTTCGTGTCACTATATGATCCCAAAGTCGGACCGCGCGAGTCCTAGTCTGAAATGGTGACCTGGATTGATAGAGACAATCGGGTCTTGTAAATTCCGGCATTGTCTTTCTCCAAATTTTATTCTTTATTTATTTGTTAATCCTTTTTATGGCACTTGCAGCTCCGCTCAAGTGCCATATACCGATCGCTTTTCGGTCGGTCGGTCGGTCGGTCGGTCGGTCGGTCGGTCGGTCGGTCGGTCGGTCGGTCGGTCGGTCGGTCGGGCGGTCCACTGTTTTCGAGTTAGGGTACTTCCAGAAGTCCTAGGACGATGAAACTTGGCAGGCATATCAGGGACCCGATATAACTAACCTGGAAATAATCAGTTTCACGATCCGACCATCTGGGGGGGAGTGGTGGGCCGGGGAATTCTGAGAATTTAGTAGTTTTTGTAAAACCCCTACCCCTTTCTTCTCACTAGTAGGTCTGTGCGCGGCGTGACGTCACTCTTTGCATCGGATCACTCTGTTAACAGCGGAAAGAGCTAGTGCATTCGAGGGTCAAAGGGTTTTGTATATGTGATTCAGTGCGGGGGAATATGGAAAATTGAGTGTTGTGTAACTTTCGAACGGGTGATCGGATTGGGACGAAACTTAATACCTGAATGAATGACATATCTCTGATCTTCCATTTGAAGTCCGAACCGGATTCGACAGCTATGGGGAGTTGGGGGGGGGAATACCGGAAATCTCGAGATACGGTTATAGTGGAGGGATTGGAGTAAAACTTGCTGGGAAGAACAAGAATCTGCTCCATATAAATCGTTTACACGTTTGGACTGGACCCGGACACTTGGGGGGGGGGAGGGTGGAAGGGAGTTTCCCGGAATTCTGGTGATGACAGTTTTTGGGATTTTTACGACGAAACTTGGGAGGCGTATCAGGGACCCGATCAAACTAACTTGTAAATAAAAATTCACTCGATCCGATAGTCGTGGGGGGATTGGAGGGAGGGGGAATCCGGAATATTTACCCATGCGTAACTTTGGAACGGGTGATCGGATTCGAGTGAAATTTAATAACTGAACAGAGGGCCTGTGGTGATCTTTTTCATGTCCGGACCGGATCCGACAACAATTGGGGGGGGGAATACGTAACCGGATTGGACTGGAGAGATCGGGGTGGAACTTTGTGGGAATAACAAACAAGTCCAAAACCGAACCGGATTGGCTCCGGCGACTGTGGGGGGAGTTTGAGGGGCGGGTCCGGAATTCCGGTGATCGCGAGTTAAGAGATGTGCTAGGACGATGAAATTTGGCTGGAATATTAGAAATTCGACAAGATTGGCTTAGAAATCGCCACTTTTCAAATCCGACCATTCCCTAAAGTACCAATCATGACCGCAAATTAAGAAAAATGCTTTTAAGCAAAATATGCATTTCCATGATCCCCATGAGTCCATGATCATTTTTGCCTCAAGTGTTTTGCTTACAAATGAAGTTCTAGCTCCCTTAAAGTGTGCATCTTAACCGCAAGGTCGAAAAGTACTTTTTATCAAACGATACATCTCAACCTATGATCATTTGTGCCACAAGGGTTTGCATTAGCGCATTAGCGGAAAAAAAATACTTTTGATCATACGTATATATCAATGATCCCTAAGAGTCTGATATCGTTTTTGCCTCAAGGGTCTTCCTTACAGATGAATTTCTAGTGCCTTTAAAGTGCGCATCATTACAGCCAAGTTCTACGATAAAATACTTTTTCTCTAGCTTCCTTAAAGTGCGCATCTGAACCGCGCAGTCGAAAATTACTTTTAATCAAATAATACATCTCAACTCATGCAAGTGCCATATGAGCTTACAGCTCTTGTTTTTTCAGGAACACGACAGATCGTGGTTTGTTTTAGTGCAATAATTATGTTGTTTTTAGTTTGGTAGGCTAAATGGTTTCTCCTTGTGATGTTTTTTCAGCTTATTTGTTATGTGTTAAAATAGCGCATCCTTGCAAGTGGTGCCTTACTGTGCTATATAAAGATTCTAAACTAAAAGAACTATTGTACTACTTACTTGCTCTTAGGACCTACCTTTTCGTCTTGTACAAGAAGTTAACGTCATATCCTTTCAAAGTTCCTCTTGTGCAAAACCTGTGTCTCTTGAAGAGCTTACATACGATGCAGAAAAGTTATGGTCTAGTTTCACCGAACACCTCAGTTCTGAGTTTTAAGTTTTAAATCTCAACAAGGTTTATTACAAAACTTGAAAAATTAACAAAAATAGGACTAGTCATACATAGGGCGACTCCAACTTATATTGCTAACGTCACCATCCATTTTGACGAAATAATTATCTCAAATGCGAACTTAAAAGGAGGTATTACGTTGTTCATCCTGGGTTACTTAGTTAGGTTACTTTACTATCCTCACTTCGGGTTTCACTTTAAGTAGTTGGATATAGCCTACGGTCGAGTTTTCCTAGAGGAATTTCTTGCATTTTCGTAACAAAACTTAATAAATTTCAAGTTTCTTGTCTGGAACATGATGGTGCCAAAAATCCTGTCTAGTATTGCAGTCCAAGCTCGACCTTGGATAATAATTCAGTTCAAGATATCACAGATCTAGAGGAGCGTCCCTTTACTTATTATGTAGCATTGAAATGGCCTAAATATTGGGCACTTGGGCTATGCTGATAAAATTTTCAGTTTGTTATCTCAAGGTTGTTGTGGTTGATAAAATAGCGTCGAGCAATGATTTGGTCTACTACTTAAAAAATCAACATTATGACCACAATCAAAGCCAATGAAACTGATATTTCATAATTCAACTGACAACCAAGGCGTCAACATGACAGAAAAGTTACTTATTTTCGTTAACGAAAAGCTCCAGGTTTCTGACCAAATAAGGTGTTATTCATCCATTACAGTCATCTTCAATCTTTTGCTCGACCAGCCAACTTTCTTGAAATTACAAATATAACACCATATGAATAGTTCGTACCGAACGAAAGGAATAGTCTACTATGTCCTATACTTCTTCACTCAGGATGGGAACTCGTCGGCAGTATTGCCGCTTTTCTTTGACGGAACCTATGACATCTGTCTGCAAAAACCTCTGAAATTTTGGTGCCTACGAAACTCGGTAGTTTTTATCAACTATCGATGACAAATCTCGCTTTTACAGCTTCATGCTTTTGCTTTGTTTACATCTCATTACAGTCACAGTATTCTTTCTCGTTCGTCAAAGAAGTAAATTGCAAACAATTTCGACTGGTGGCAATACTGCTCGTAAAAAAATGGTTCAGCACCGAGCGATTACCCCACAACTCAACTTTGAATCTCTCATCAGTCGTCTTTGGTTTGGCTCACTGGGCAACGAAAACGATAAATATAAAACAAGATCACCGTCGAAAAATATCCACCTCATATTCAGAGTTGTTGAACTGGCACTGATTTCAGTTCCTGAAGTATTTCAAACGTTTCTCAAAGGGTTCTCTGGGCAACTCGCCTTTTTGTGAGGACATGGGTACCTTCTTATGCACTCAGCGAACTCCCTGTCACACTCACACAGCTGACGAGCACACAGTGCTTGCGTTGTCAGCGGGCCACTTTTGAGCTCTGTAAAAGAAAAATGACTTGATAGAAGTTACAATTGAGTTTCGGAATGTTATTCATGTAGGACGAGAAGGTGGGAGACAATAATTTTCGATGGGTCGGAATTTTACGAACACTTCTATCACTTCACCAAACTATTCCAGTCTTTTGAACAAACAATACATTTTCACGTTCCCCAAGGGCCCATGATTATTTGTACCCTGCTTAAAATGAACACTAGCACTCAATACAGGAATAAAGGACCCATCTTAGCCAGAGTGCTATATTTTTTTTTCATTGCAATACAAAAATACTCTCATAACACTTTTTTTGGCTTCTATGATTTCAAACTCTGCTCCTCTTAGTCCTAACCGATAGCCTATTTATATATCCCTTACAACAAAACAAAGTTAAAGTAAAACTTTTCATATCCTTTCCAGCAATAATTTAACAAATCTTTCACTGATGAGCCAAGTTCAAGAAAAAATGCTTTTTACACTTCCCGACATACATTTGTATATTTCAACAGTTATGCAACAGTCATAAATATAGTTAAAGTGTTGGCGACTTGGGCGATGAATTGAAATATAATCTCAATAAATAGCCTAGCATTGGTTAGAAACAGCAGAATTAATGTTCAAAATTGGAAAATACACCGTATAATGGAGGCACAGAAAGTCGATCGCCGCGTGTCTCATCGGTACGGTGGAAACAAGAATCAAATGGGGTAATTTCAGTCTTTTTTGAATAGCGTAGCATGGCGTCATCCCTTTACACTTAAATGCCAAACTTTTGGGGGTAATTCTAATCCGAGTTTGATACATACTTGTTTCGTTGGTGTCGTTTGCTATGTCATCTAGGGAACCAACGGAGGCTGCCCCGTCCAACTCAATCCCAGGACCAAGATAATCATAACCAGGAAATAAATGACCCTTATCGCTGAAGTGTGCTAATAAGCCAAAGACATACCAGGTGCAGTACTGCGCTTCGGTGTCGCAGACTTTACTAACGGGGAGGATCAGGTTCGGTCCCTATAATATGGGGATAGATAGCACTCGCTAGCCCATTCCTTAATGGCACTACCTATATGGCACTTGGCCGAAGGGCAAGTGCCATAGAAACTTAGAAGCGATTAAAAATTTTATTACGAAAAACTTAGTGCTCTAACCTTGGATATAGAAGAATTAGTTATGTTAGATTATTTAAAGCAATTGTGGGACACAAACAATTGTGTTGACACAATTTACTTAAGTACCTTGTGTCTCAGCCCAATTATATCAAGTTTCATTAAGATCCGATCACCCGTTCGTATGTTAAAAATGCCTCATTTTTCCGGATTCCCCTCCCTCCAGCCCCCCCGGATGGTCGGATCGGGGAAACGACTTTTATCAATTCAATCTGTTCGGGTCCCTGACATACCTGCCAATTTTCATCGTCCTAGCAAAACCGGTAGCGACAGACCGACAGACCGACTGACGGACAGAAATTACGATCGCTATGGCTATATAAAAACTTAGAAGCAATGAAAAATTTTATTACGAAAAACTTGGTGCTCTAACTTTGATACAGAAGAATTAGTTATGTTAGATTATTTAAAACAATTGGCAAACTTACCTATATCGTTTTTGAAATCCACATTTATGTTTTGATTTTCGATATCGATATGTGATCCGAACTATCAGTATCGAATACCGCCCCCAACACTAACACCCTGTTTACCCTGTGAGTAGTATGATAACATTTAGCACAAGTTGCGCGTCCTTGTATTAAAATAATGACAAACTTCTCTGAACTTTCCAGATGAAATGAAAAAAAAAATCTGTTAAACTTGTATGTAATTTTTTCTCGAACAGGTAATTCATCCTATGTGTTATTTCCCGGTAATATTCATCTTGACGAAATTTTTGTCTTTATTCGACAAAGGTGGCTTCGAAAAATTAGTCCACAGAGTAAGCTAAAAGTCAAAGGAGTTGCATCGTAAGCATTCTAGCACTTGCAACGTCTAGATTCCCCCACCCAAGACTCAAGATGAAGCCACGACGATTCGATCCGACATCTGGGTTATCTTTTTTTTTTCAGTTTCAGTTTCTTTATTAACAAAATTAAATAATACACTGTGAACTAACTACACCCTAAGAGAGCACTGCCCGTAACGGGTGACAGTATTCATTCATTTTTCAAGAAAAGAAATACAAGGAAAAAGAAAAGAAGAAAAAGGGAAAAGTAGAGAAAACAGACGTATATCAATCAAACAAAACATACAAAACAACTATCGGTAGAAAAAGTTGGGATCTAGATCAATATTTTCCAATAAGAAACTTTTAATCTTATTTTTGAATTCTGGTATACTATTAGCATTTTTCAAAGCATTTGGAAGATAATTCCATATTTTTGGACCGGTAAATTTGATTGAAAAACCAGATGACGTGAGACGTCTCATTTCTGTAACTAGTTCGGATGCATGTCGAGTACCATGTTGGTGAATTTCATCATTCCGTCGAAAAACCGACATAAACGACTCAGGTGCGGTATTTGTGCTTACTTTGTATAAAGTTTCGGCAATTTTTTGCTCCCGAAGTCGAGCCACATTTAATATTTTAAGTTTTATTAATAACGGCTTCACACTTTGACGAGGCTCAAGCTTGCAAATAGCACGTATAGCTTTATTCTGAAGAATTTGGACTTGCTTCCATTCTGACTTATAATTTGAAGCCCAAATGCTTGTTCCATATAAAAGATAAGAGTGGAATAGACTGAAATATAGGATCAGTAAAATTTTATGGGGGAAAATAAATTTCAGTCTATGGAGAATACCAACAGCTCTTGACAGCTTCATACAAAGAAATTTAATGTGGATTGCCCAATCCAGCTTTTCATCAATTATTATGCCTAAATATTTAATGTGGTCTACTCGTTCAATTTCTTCGTGGTCGGCCGTATTTATCTGACTATCGTAGACTCGGTCATTTCCATGTTTAAAAATGATGTACTTCGTCTTTTTTGTATTAAGGGAAAGCAACCGTTCTTCAAGGAATTCAGTTGTTGCCCGAAGGCAAACTTCAGCGTTTGTAATTAGTTGCTCACGGTTTTTATGCGTGAGAAATAATACAGTATCATCCGCAAAATTTATTATATAGGCAAAGGGGATATCAGCCGAAAGTTCATTCACATAAATTAAAAAAAGTAATGGTCCAAGGACCGATCCCTGGGGCACCCCACAAGTTATATCGAATGAATCTGATATGATGCCATTAGCAAGTATTTTACAACGTCTGTTTGTTAAATATGACCGAATCCATTCAAGAACCGTCGACTTTATCCCATATCCTTCTAATGTTCCAAGAAGGATGTCAAAATCAACACAGTCAAAGGCTTTTGTTAAATCCAGAAAGATCGCCAGGGAATATAAACCATCATCTTGCGCTGATTTATATTCATTATAAGATCCGTAATTGCGAGTTCAGTTGATCTGTTTTTCCGAAATCCATATTGTTTATCAGAAAGAATTTTATTAGCTTCAAAATATTCATACAGTCTTTTTGCAGCAAGTTTTTCGTATATTTTCGAAAAAATTGGAAGTAAGCTGATTGGTCGATAATTGTCAATTACTGTTGGGTCTCCTCCTTTAAAAAGTGGGATTAATTTGGATTCCTTTAGTTTAGTAGGGAAAATACCTTCATCAAGGCTTCTGTTTATAAGGACTGCAAGAGGCTCAATGATTGCTGGTTGTATTTTTTTTATTAGTTGCAAAGAAAGTCCATCTAGGCCCGTTGACCTTGTTCCTTTAATTTCACAAATGCATTTTTTTACTTCATCACATGTAACAGATGGGAATTTCTGCATTTCCGCCATTGTCTGTTGTTTCTTTAGTTTTTGAGATGTTACCTTTGTAATTAGTGTTCTTTTTGATTTTGCATTCGACAGTTTATCTTTTATTTTTCGTCCCATATTTACAAAAAATGAACCAAGAAGACTCGAAATTTCTTCCGGCGATTTTACTGAATTTTTTTCACTAATCAGTTCTTTTATATGAAGTTTTTTTTCTGATTTATTTGGATTTATTGTGATTTATTCTGATTTATTGTGTTCAATTATCTAGTGGCGCGGGTCGGACGTGCCCGACATGGGGAGGCTGGGATCATAGTTTGACTATGGATCCAACCTGAGACTATGGATCCAGCCTAATCTATAAAAAAAAAAACTATTTTAGCAGGTATATGCGAATTGTGTAGAAAAATCAAAGTAATTATTAGTTTTACCGATTTCTTTTAGTATTTTTTCCTTTTTTTTCTTGTTAATTCCCGTAAGTACAAAGAAGAAAGGATGTCAACTAGATCACAATAAACAAACGCCATAAGTTATACTAAATTGATTATAGTGATTTCTTGAAGATTCTGAAATTGAGCTAAAGAATATTCTGTTTCCAAGACCAAAAAATTTCAAACTGGCAGATGATTTTCTCTTCCAACATATCTACAAGTTCACAAGGGGATATACTTAGTCGTTTAATCCTCTTGCACCCCATTCGACCTTCTTGAAGGTTTAGTAACTCTTTTGACCTCTGACGGAAGACCAATGAATAGTTCATGAGCAATTGCGATCTTGCTTTCAACAATGAATTTTGTTCAATTAATTTCTGTATAACGTTGGCTACAGTGAGGATTTTGAAAAAAAACAAAGGTAACAGCGTGTTCGTTAAAATCCGACACATCAAAAAATGATGGTGTGTCCCACCTTCTCAGCCCATATGAATCAAAAACCTTACCATACAGTTAATGTATCTGGTTTGAAAGATTATAGGGCGATTGTGGTGATCTCTTCTATTCGCTTTCCGAAAAGCAAAGCGAGAATCCACCGAGCGCAAGAACAAGCAAAAAGTTGTTGCGCCCTTACAACTTCTCGCTGACTTGCCGAAACCACCTTCCACTCGCGACGTGGATTCACTTTCCAAGTACTCGTGGAAACTAGCGGAGCGCGAGAACAGCTCTGGAAAGCGAAGCGGGTCTTAGCCGAAGTCGCAAGAACAGCCGGCGCATAAGCTCGTGGAGCTTTCCAGACCACCAGAATCGCCCTTATAACAGTTAACTTTCCACCCTGTCGGTTGATATTATCAAAAAATATCAGCCTCACTCACGCTATCCTTTGGCTCGGACAGGTTGTTCAACGGCCGTCTTGATATTACTTTCCGATATCAACTTTGATATTGGAAGTTAACCTTTATTTTTTTGAAGAAACAGCACTTAAAGACGGCCACTATCAGTTTTATGCTTATTTTTTACAATATTTAACACAAGGATGCGAAACCTCGTATTAAATATTATGTGCATACTGTATATATATATATATACGGATACGTTTGAACCCACTAAGTTGCAATTCTTAATTATTCACGGATGGTGCTGTGTGTTTGTAGGTGGGAGTTTAAGAATGACTGTGTCAGGGGTCAGAGACTTTGTCACTGTAGAACCGAAGGAAGTGAATGCGTAAAATCCTGTCGCTATTAGTGACTTTGACCGAAGAACAGCAGAACAGGAATTTTTAACAATAGAGATCCATTTGAACTTCACATAAGGCATTCGCTCTCTAGTATACAAACCAAGATACATTTACATCGAGAGCACACTTTCGCAACACAACCCCCGCAACGAAGGGGGGCTTCGCTAACAAACACATGAAATGTAGGACAAGTCTATTCATCGTTTATAAAGTACAATCCTGGCAAAACCAAGAATATTTTTTCCCACATCCTTAGCTGGTATAGCTATTGCATTTCCCCAAGAGGTAATGAGCATGTACTCAGTATTGCTTATTCTTGTTAATGATGACATTGCATGTGACTACTATAGACCATTAAGTGTTTTGAATTATTTTTAAAATTTCGGAATAGCCTTCGGAGGGTCTAAAATAATTTCTCCCTGATCCTTCCCCTTTCCCATCATTACACCCATCATTTTATTAATTGCTTTCTATAATAAGTTTAATTTCGTTCTGTAAGTTTCATAACATCTATACAATGATGCGCAATTTCAACAGATATAATAATGAATGTACTTTTAATATTCAAGAACAACTATGTTATGCGCTTATAAATGCTCTGTTCTGTCAACTCTTACATTAAACATCGTTAGCAACGTTACTTTTAGCGTTAGTCGAAATTTAATTACTCACATTTGTGTACTTGTGACGAAACACCTGACAGTGGAGTCTTACTCTAATTGAAGTGCAGAAGTACCATCGAAAGTATAGTAGAGGTATGCTTATTTGAATCAGTTATTGACTTTGGACTTCGCCATTTTCAAGCACTTGCTGCGACTAAAGTCAACTTTGAGTTAGTCACAGTAGGTAATTAAGGGCCCCTAAAAAAAACCTGAATAGGTATTTCTTATCTTCATTCTACCATTCAGCCTAGAACTGCAGAGTTCACATTTAATTAACTGTTCAAATGAACATACTTTTGATGTATTTCTCAATGGCATTCAAAGGAGCCTTGCGGACAAGAACGTTGGGGCAATTTCGAGTCGGTTATCTATCTGTGCTATTGATCAGCAGTGTTGCCACTTGTCGCACGATAGTGTGAATTGTCACTCTATTTTTATTTTGTCACTCTCGTCCGACGTATGACATAGAATTTCCTCTATTTCAGAAAACGTCCAATGGTGTCATTTTTGCAGCAGGGACCATATCGCGTTTTTTCGTTTACATAAAATTCATATGTGTAATTTTTGCACCAGTGATCCCAACGAAAAGTGACGGTTTAACGTTTTTTCATGAAAATTAATTTTCACTCCCAAATCAGTCTCTGGTGTGGACCAAAGGTCACTCTCAATAATTTTTTGACGTGGCAACCCTGTTGATCAGTCGAGGGTCAGGAATCAATATTTTCGTTTCAAGTTTATGGACACATATCAGAAGTGCACCAACACCAATGCAAGCAGCAAAGTGAAATTCACTGGGGGTAAGCAAACACGCGTTTAATAGTAACGACTCTCAAATTACCACAGAGCGGAGCACCATCGAAACATATCCATCGATACGCAGTAAAGTACATAATCCATGAATGGCAGTTAGTTTCTCGGTAACATGCATCATGCGTATAACAACACCTGTGAAACGAAAGTTTAATGTAAGCAAACTACGCTAATCAGAATACAAGGCTAAGGTTATTCACTTTTGTCCAACAGGCATGACTTGGTAGTGTAGAAGTTTAATTGGCAATTTCGCTTTACTAAAAGCGACTTAAAGAATTTAGACCAACACTTATTGGCTCCTAAACCAAGAATTTTTATTCTTGTTACGGGCGTATTTGTTTGCTTCTACTCTGACAAACACGAAAGCTTAACCAAAGCGAAGAAATTGTCGAGCCATGAGTTACATTGAAATTATGTTGAAGGAAAGAACAGTTCTGTAATACCGCAATGCAAGAAACAGGGCTAAGCCCATTTTTTTCAACTGTCCTGTACGTTGAGGATGTTATTTTTTATTATTTTTGTCACTCTTTAACAGTATAAATTGAAAATTATATTTGGAGTTGGATTCTTTTGTATCTTTGACCTTCCTGAAAATTGTTTAGGAAATACTACTTTACAAACTTCTTTACACACGAAAACTATATTAGTATGGGAAGAGTGAACTCGAGTTGAAACTTAGAAACGTCATGGTCATTATTGCCCTAGGCTATGCAAATACTGTTAGATGTTATCACCTCTCCACACCCCATGCACTACAATTCATGCTTACTGAAGAAAACCAAATTGGTGTTACCACAATACGGATGGCCGACGTTACATTTCCATTTGTAGGGCATGAAGTAAATGAGACCCTGGTTGCATTTTATGTCACCATAACAGTTATCGTGACGATGGCAACATCTAGAATGCGGGAATAGAAAACAGGTCAAGGCTTACAAATATGTGTACTCATAAAAACACGCACAGTGCGGTCGTCCACTGGACCAACCGTCCGCACTGGACACTACTCGGAAAGGGATTGCTCTCATCACCTTTACCACAATAAAAAAGAAAACCTTTTCGGAACCGATGGAACGTCGTTTGGAGAGCTGCTGATGCCATCTGTGCTTCGAAAACACCTAGTAGCATCAGTCCTTAAGAAGCAGCTGGTTCTCTTCTGGCAGTCACTAGGAAGTGATTACTCCAACAAGATTCCCCACGGCTCCTCAAGGAGTCTCCACTTAGCTCTAAGAATCGACTAAAAACGTGAATGGAACGGAATGACACGGTGTAGGAGGAACGCGTACTAAAGACGGGGACGCTGCACCAGGAGGAACACTGCTAATAGGAAGAATGATTCGCCTTCCTTTCTTGTTTTAGTGGCTTGTTTGGGCATGAGTTCCAGATGATTCGCGTGCACGATCCCTGTTCTAGTCGCCCGCGAGGAGCAGAGCTCCTGTTCTTTCATACTGCATGACCAACAAGTACTAAAAACGGGAATGATAGGCCCTCTGTTTTTAAAACAGGAATCGTGCAAGGAATCTCGAACTCTTGCGCATACAAGCTACTAAAAGAAGGAAGGATGGTGCATTGTTCCTTTTAGTAGTATTTTTCCTGGTGTAGCATTTGCGATTTTAGTATGTCATTCCCACTTTTAGCACGCGTTCCCGTTTTTAGTACTCATTCTTGCTGCACCGTGCCATTCCGTTCCGTTTCCCTTTTTACTGGATGCTTTATCAAAATTTCGAGATTTGAAAAAAAGGAGGAAAGCGCCTTAAAGCAAGCAACGTAGTAGATTTAGTTGTTATTCAAATATTCTAGCAGGTTAGACCCTTTTGAAATACATGGCTCTTTCGAATCTAGGGGAGTCTCCAGGAACGACTGGATCCGTTACGGCCGTTTGTAGCCTCGCTCTGCTCCACTGGTTTTGAAGAGAGACACAGAAAACTTCACATTTGGTATTTTTGAGCAATAAGTTGCGCATAATTTTAACCGGGAAAAGAGGAAACACAATAATCAATGTATTGCTGTTAGGCTAGATAAATACCAACGCCGTGCCGAATGTGTTTATTCTCTAGACTGGAGCCAATCAAGTGATAGAGCGTTTACTTAGTGTCGTCTAACTTGGTTGGGTCAAATCTCAGCCCTATTCGGTTAAACTTTAAGGGAAGCGACAGGAACGATTATTGTGAGCTGTAGGCCTACCCATTTACTGCAAAACCGTACTACCAGGAAACATTACTCGCCAAGAACAAAAACGAATTTCAACTCTTTTAAGTTTAACCGAATAGGGTTGAGATCCAACAGTTTATTTATACATCAAGTATTCACTTAAATAGGCTTGAAAACCCGACAAATTTGAGTTAATTCGTTTGTCCATTATCCACTGATTTCACCGAATGAACTGATCTTCCGGATTCGTTGCACCTCTCTGTGCTTGTCCCTCTACGCTTGATATATGATATGATATATGATAAATGATATATATTTGCACAAAAAGCCCGAGGGCCATAGCAATACAATA
This sequence comes from Branchinecta lindahli, assembly GCA_023053555.1. Classification (NCBI taxonomy): domain Eukaryota; kingdom Metazoa; phylum Arthropoda; class Branchiopoda; order Anostraca; family Branchinectidae; genus Branchinecta; species Branchinecta lindahli. The sequence goes on from JAKZAO010000006.1 coordinate 24,365,700, forward strand.
TTTAGCAACTAGAAAAGTAGGCCATTGGAGAAAAATCATCTTCCAACTTTCTGTAGGAGCAACTTTCCGAGCTTAGCATCTTTAACCCTGGAAATGCAGTCCTTTGCTGAAACTCAGGTCTTCCGCGTCTGGGTGAATTTTGCGTTGTCGTGAAAGCAGCGTACATTCTGAACGCCCCGGGACCCATGGTGAAAAACACAAAATCCCTTAGTTGAGTCAAAATACTTCAGTGTCGTCAAGTACTCCGAGAGTACTTACGTGCCCTAGCGGGCACACCTTTCTCGAAAATGTAGCAGATTTTTGTGGGAGAAATGATAAAAATAAACAAAACTTTCAAGTAATGTACTGAAAGAAATAAACACTGCCAAATGTTTAGACATGTTTATATTTCTTGCTAGACGTTGCAATTGCTAGAATGCTTCTGATGACTCCTGATCCTGACTCTGATGACATGCTTCTAATGACTGATTTGACAAAATTTCAGCTCCAGATTTAAGTTAGGTTTTCAAGACTGCGGAAATTTTTTGCATAGTAGTAAATCGTTATGGCCATAGAGGTCTCGGTGGATGAAGATCGTACAAGTGCCTAGGCCTTGCAACGCACTTCCAGCGCATAGACTCTGTGTCTGGCCCAAATGTGTGCCTAGGCATCTGTGCTTTGCAAAGCGTGCTTGTGTACCTTTATTGTACGCTTGACAAAAACGATTTATGAAAAATAATTGTTCAAGCATAGAGCTACCGTTCGCAAGCTAAAACTGGCGACTGAAAAGCCACATTTGTATTGAGATTCATCTTTTCCACGTTATGGTAGAATTTTTGCGTTGTGAGGACGACCGTAGATATTCTGACCGTAAAAACATTCCTTAATACAATCCAAATAATGCAGTGTATTCAGTTGAACGACACAAAAATAAGTCGGCTTTTCAGTCAAAATTTAAGAGCTTCAGTCGGAAGGGGCCTTTACTTTTTGAATGCCAACTCTCTGGGATAATTAAAGACCGGACTTACTTGTCTATCCCGTCTACTACTCTTCCGTGACCAAGAAAACCGCAGTAACACCCATAACCTTTGTAGCTTATTGGATCGCAGCCTGTCGTACACGACATCATGTGTCCGAGCTGAATAACATCACGCTTCGCCCTTTGCACAATGGGCATGAATTCATCTGCAAAGAAAATTCAATTAAAGATGATATATAAACTTTCAGTTTACCTTTCCAAAGTGATCGCGACCCCACAACTCTAAGTACGACTGCCTTTTTCTTTATTGTTGCTGTTTCGGTTCGAGAGAAAAACCGCGCAGAAACCTAACGTCCATCCCTCAGAGTATGCGTCGGCAAATAGAAAAGATAAAAATATGCTATGTAACTGCTAATTTTTTTCACAATTACAGTTGACGCTTCTACTCTTTCTTTGTTTATTTTAAAGAAAATTGGATTAGTTAGCTTGTTTTTTACGAAATTTTCTTTTCTCTCTCCCCGTTTCCAAGAGGACTAGTTTCTGTTAGCCTCACCGTCAGCACTTGGATCAGCCATACTAAAATAGATCCACAGGTTAATAGTGTAAAACCTGTCATTTGCGTCCCGGGTAATTGAGATTTTACATATGTCTCAGCAGCAGAAAGTGAAAGTCACCCATTACCCTATGGAACCGACTTTTTACTATGTCTACACAAGTGTTGAGCCTGAGGAAATAGGGGACTGTTACTCCACTTGGAGCGCTGAACTGTGATAAGGCCAAACTGAAACCTGGCGTGTCTCTTTGGATTTTCTTGTTGTTTTCTTGTTTTTTCGTGTGTTGGAAGAATCAGAAAGGCTGTAGGGATGGTAAGCACTGTATCTCTTGCAGAAATAGCATTTTCATATTTCTGCTTTAAGAAAAGATCCCTACAATTTAGAAGTCTAGCAAAAGAAAATGATACGCATTTGGCTGCTCTAGTTATCGCTATTATGCTTGTTTGGAGAAGTTCAATCGTCTGAAAAATATGATAATCAACAAAGAAGACAAAAATAGGAAAACGGTCGCCATTGGCAGCGTATTACAGAGTAGATACTGTTAATTCTAATTGATGGATATGGATATGCCTTCTTGCGCAAGCCCAATGGCCACAAAATGCAAAGTACTATCAGTCGTAAATTGCAGGAGGATTATGGACATAGGCAATTATTAGCTGGATGGTAATTCCGGACTTGAGTTTTTTTTTGTTTAAACTGTAAACAAATCGGAAAATTCAGAGAGAAAGCTTGCGTCTTTATCCGAAATAACCATCCATGGGTATACGAAAGAAACTTTATTTGACAGTCACAAAAGGTAGGGATTTTGGTCTAACGATAAGGTTCATTGTCAATGAGCTACTGAGTCATCCGGTACAAATGGCATTTTATCCTGGATGATTGCGGAACCAACTTAGCGTTCCTTTTCCGTCAGAAGTCTGCCCGTGAAAGTTTCAAAATTGGAGGCTATAGCGATAACGTAATTTGGATAAGGAAAAAAAGATAAAGGCAGACAACAAGAAATGCCAGACAACAAGTGCGCAAGCGGTGAATTGGCCTTGTACTAGCTCAGCAATTAAGGCGTATTCTCGCCGTTCCCCGAGAACTACTTTTGAGGAGTCCCCGTGTTTTGGTTTGTCCCAGGGACTATAATAAAGTGGTTCGTTACTTTTCGATACTAAATCTGTCAACTGAATATTTTTTTTCTTAACAAAATCCACTTTGGGGTATTCTATCCCGTGTTCTAGCTGTTTTCCGTCGGCGGAGTCCGCACGGGGTGTTTCCAACCTTTCTCGCCTTCCTCTCCATTCTCTGAGGATTCCGCGGGGGACGACGAGAATATCGCCCTTGGTTCATTATCAGCATCTATCCCAAAGAGATAGTACAATAGATCCATGAGTGAATGAACAGAAAAGAGAAGCTTTCGCTTAATAAATGGAAGGCTAGTACAAAACGATCTTCGTCAGGGAGGCTCGTACCTTCTTTCAGCTGACACAGCGGAGAATACATCAGGATTTACGGGCCGCATTTCCTTCACTTTCATCATAAAGTCACACAAATGTCAACTTTATTATATACGGATATAATGATGTTGCCAAAAATCTGTATATTTAATCTGGTGTGATATTCGAGCTCAGCACACAAACCTGCACTGGAAATGTGTTTCCCATGAAGAAAACCCTTTTACGAGAATCGAAAATTTAAGCTATAAAGCGCTAAAAAACACGAATTTTGCACCACGCTAGGTTTCTCAACTTTTGATATGTTGTACAGTTTTTTTTTTCTCTACAAGATGGTGTAAAAATTATTTCTGTTGCAATTTGTATTTGGTCAAACCTTATATTGACTGCACTATTGGAGAGATGTCGCTGCCAATCCGAGCTAAAAATTGGGTCACTCCACTTCTTTCTTAATAGATTCAAAACGGGAAGGGTTAGAGAATTTCTAGATCAGCCGTTTTGTAGGATAATAAATTTTCTTCAGAACTCATAGAAAAAAAATACACCTTGCTAAGGCAAATTTTCGAGATAGATCAAGATTAATCCAAAAGAGAAATAAATTATGTTAACTTTTTTGCCGAAATTTTCGGATTACAACTGAACGGCATGAAATAAAACAATTTTGAAAAAAAGAATATCATTCTTTATTCAATTACCTATGATCTGAGGTATAATTGAATGACTTTGGAATCATTTGTGATTTCTTATCGATTTAAAGATACTTTTTTCAAGTTAGATGAATTTTTAGGGAATTTGAAGAAATGTGGATGTTGCACCCACTTGTCGAATATATAACGCAGACTTTCGTTTTCAGCACGGTCGATTTCATTAGATTACACTGTCAAACCTTCTGCTGCTTGCTGATCACCTCAAACCTTAAATATCAACATTTCTCTCGTGTGGCTCCCTGACTAATGATCTAGCGGCTCTTTATATTCATCCTGCGTTTTTCAGTTTTGGCATCGGTCAGAGGCTACTTGTCAATGAACGGAGAACTTGCTGATATATGGTGATTACCGGTTTTTAGCATAGCAGCGCGTCGCGTTCAAATTTTCACGGCCGCAGACACCTTAACCTTAACTTTGTTTTTGTTCAAATTGCTGTAGATCACCACGTGCTTGCTCAGGAGTTATTTTCACCATCAGGGTTAATTAACTGATAAGTTAATTGAAAGGCGGCATGGCCCAGGAAGACTCACTTATATCAGGTCTAGGGTTCAGTCTGGAGGTAAAGAAAACATCCTGTTTTCTTCGAGGGGTTGATCTCACCCCCAGATTCCCACCAAGTTTCATCAAAATATCTCAATCCTTTCGAGAGTTATCGTGCGTACAGACGGACAGACGGACGGACGGACGGACGGACAACTTTTGCGACGTCATACGTATCCCTCCACTTACGTTTTGGGATCCCAAGAACAAAAACAAAACAGCAACTGTCGAGGCATATAGCACCTCAAAGAGCAAGTTTAGTAGGCCAAGTAAGTAATTTATTTGTGCTTCGCCATTTGAAAAGCGGATTATTTAAGAGAAAAGAAATAAAACGCATAAGAATAAAAAATTTCTGTTTCAAGACTACCTTTAACTTTATCTAAACAGTCCCCAGACCATGTTTCTTCTAATAAGAATCTCAATTCCTTTTGGATTAATCAGACAGACGGACAGTTGGACAATTTACGGCATCATTCATGTACATCCTTTGCTTTCGTTTGGGATCTCAAAATTAGGCCATATTTTTCTCTAGGAATTATCTCAGGTAGAAATTCCCGATTATCTAGGGGTTTGAACGTCTAGGGTTCGGCATAGTGTTAACCATTCAAATTAGTTTTCTCCGGTTCAAACCCTCAAGAAATTGTGTGTGCCGAGTACTATGTTGACAACTATGGATGCTAACTGTATATAACGATAGTTTTGGATATCAAATTAGCACTAATATTGAAAAAAAAACTTGAACCTACGGAGGTCTATGTTGATTTCGATATTTGACTGACTTTCTAGAGTATTCTTGATATCCCAGTTAAAAGTACCAAGCGGTTTAGTTCATATTAGCCTCCCAGCGATCCTCACCATAATCAACGTTTAAGTAAGACTCTGTTAGGACATGTGTTTAGTTATATTTCCATAGCAGAAAAAAGGTGCGAACTTCCCTAAAGAGTAGAGTTGTGCACAACTCTTCAATTTGAAAAGTTAAAGCTTACCATTTCTGTTTATTTAATTTCTGTTTATCTTTGTGTGACAGGTGCTGACAATAAGGTGAGAGTGGCAAAGAGAGAATAACCCCCTTGAAGTGCTGAATTGGTAGGTGATAAGGCAATTTATAAAAGCCAATAAGGCCATTAAGGCAAATCGTCGCTAAGTTTCAAATCTGTTCTGCAGCAAGAGCGAGGTCAAGAACTTAACAAATTTCTACTGCTAAATACATCGTAAAATAGAATAGAAACTTACCAGAAAATACAGTTGAAATAATCGTGAGGGATATCAGGATCATCCAGTTGGTATCCATATCAGTGGTGAGGACGTAGACAGACAACAAGTATTCATATATTCACACAATCGTTTTCCAGACTCCGACTGCTACAAATCCAGGAATATTTCCATAAATGGAGTGGTACTACTCAGACGATGTCAATACACTCGTGATAACCCGGAAAGCCACTATCAATCAATGAAAGTAAAAGTGGTCTAAGTTGAGATAATTTTCTTGAGGAAATCGAAAAAGAATCGCTACATACCCTCAGGTACTTTTTTAAGTGCAAACTCGCTGAGTAGTGCACGAATACTCGTGAGCGACCTTGGTTGTTTAGCGTTTACCGAGCAAGATGGGCGACCGGCCTTTGGGAAGGACAGTGACAATAAAATAGCTAAAACCTATGCGACCATGTCCGGGCGTACGCTTTTCTCTCGTACATCAACGCCGATCGTCAGTCAACCGTACGTCAAAACGAATGTTTTGTTAGCGTGATCTTGATGGAGAATCTCTTGGACGTCTCGCGAGAAAGATGATGAACGCCAACCCGGTTTCTAACGAGAGTTGAGTTTCTGCCAGAAGTAGTGTCCGTTGTAGCCAAGGCTTTATTTAACCGATATGCTCTTCCCACATTAACAATCTAAACTAACCTAGCTGAGACTCAATTCAAGCAATTTGTCGACATTTTTCGAAACTTTGACGATAGTCTTATTCATTTTTTTCTGTTTCATTTAAAACAGAAATTAAACTGGAATGCGTGAAACATATACGTTAGCCGAGATTTAACTAGTGATATTTCGCGAGTTCGTGTCTCTAGCTTGAGTCAGTGGAGGAACCTTGCAACGAGGAACCGAAATATGGCTAGAATAAATCTCAGTATCTTTGTCCGTTTAGAATTCTAGTGTAACTTGCATTCGGCTTGGGACAAAGGAATACTTACTGTCAATAAATCCTACCAAGAAAGTACAGAAATTAAGCAGTACTTGTCTAGGGCTGGAAAACAAACCTGGAGGAGGAAAAGACAAAAATCAACTTAGAACTCTTTCTCTATAATGACCCTGTGGTTTAGATTCTCGGATTTCAGGGTAGCCGGAGGTAAACTTTACCATCCTGATATTTTGATCTCTCATCTCATACGAAAGAGACTAGCACCGGAACAGGAAGTATGGCGACTTCTTGCTCCTGAGTCTTCGAAATACACCCTTAGTATTCCTTAAATTCCTTCAAACCTAATTACTTTTTGGCCGCCATATACATTAGCATTAAGTAAACAATGACACGTTACTTCTTGATGTGCGTTTATCCAGTTTTGTTTGGAGGTAGCCTTAAGATTAGCTCTTAAGATTAGCCACGTTTAAAACTGTTTAAAATGCATCTGCCTCTATTTGTGCTCTACCCAACTCTGTTCTGTAAAACTCCCTTCAAGTTTGTCAGTTCTGGCTTCAATCGCAGTGCTGACTGCTGGTTGACTTTTCCACGGGCTACTGCGCGACTCGATATGAACAGAAAGCCTTTAACCGCTTATTCCCCCCCAAATAACTTATACCAAGATCTCACCGTGATTGTCATTAGTTGCGTTTTTGCGGATACCATGGTATCTGTTACCACGGTAACTGGATCTGCAATTAGTCGTTTTACGTGGTATCTGATATACGGTCCACTGCCAGTTAATTTAGATTTTAACTTGATTGCCGGGTTGCTGTTTCGGCTCGAGAAAAAAATCGCGCAGAGCGTCTTCTTTTCCAGATGACGAAATTTTCCCCGTTTGATTAGCAAAGAATTATAAGACTTAATTGATTATTTTTCTTATGTCTTTAGAAGTACCAGACTGGTCTTGGTTTTTATGGCACTTGCCCTTCGGCCAAGTGCCATATAGCGATCGCAATTTCTGTCCGTCCGTCGGTCGGTCTGTCGGTCCGGGTTTTGCTAGTTCGGGTACTTCCACATAAGCTAGGACGATGAAACTTGGCAGGCATATCAGGGACCCCAAATGATTAAGTTGGAAATAGTCACTTTCCCGATCCGACCATCGTGGGGGGAGTGGAGTGAGGGGGAATCCGGAATATTTTGGAATTTATAACTTTCGAACGGGTGATCGGATCTTAATGAAACTTGATATTTGGAAAGAGCTCGTGCCCCAGACGGTCCGATTAAAATCTGACCTGGATCCGGGGACTCTGGGGGGAGCTGGAGGGGGGGCCGGAAATCTTCGGAAACGCTTGGACTGTAGGGATCGGGATGAAAATTGGTGGGAGGAACAAGCACAACCCTTAGGTACATCATTGACAGAACCGGACCGGATTCGTCCACTGTCGGGGGAGTTGGAGTGGGGTTCCGGAATTCCGGTGATACGGAGTTAAGTTACTTCCAGGTGGGCTAGGACAATGAAACTCGGCAGGTAAATCAGGGACGCGACCAGATTAACCTAGAAATAGTCAGCTTCCCGATCCGACCATCGTGGGGGGAGTGGAGGGAGGGGGAATCAGGAATCTTGAGGTATGTACAACTTCCGAACGGGTGATCGGATCATAATGAAACTTGACATGTAGAAAGACAACACGTCTCGGATGTCCCATTTCAAGTCCGGACCGGATCCGATGAAGCTGGGGGGGGGTCGGAGGGGGGCCCGGAAACCTTGTGACAAGCTTGGAGTGAAGCGATCGGAATGAAACTTGGTGGGAAGAACAAGCACAAGCCCTATGTAGATCAGTGACAGAACCGGACCGGATTCGGGCATTGTGGGGGAGTTAGAGGAAGGGGGGTCCGGAATTCCGGCGATCGCAAGTTAAGGTACTTCTAGACATGCCAGGATGATGAAACTTGGCTTGAAAATTAAAGACTTGACATGATTGGCTTAGAAATAGTTAGTTCCCCGATCCGACCATCCCTTAAAGTACTAATGCTAACCGCAAAGTGCAAAAAAATACTTTTAAGCAAAATATACATTTTCGTGATCCCTATGAGCCCATGATCATTTTTGCCTCAAGGGTTTTGTTTACAATAAAATTCCTTAAAGTACAAACAATACTTTTGAGCAAAATATACATTTTCGTGCTCCTGATGATCATCTTTTTTGCTTCAAGAGTTTTGATTACAGATGATTTTCTATAACTTGGAAACAGTCACTTGCCCGATCTGACCATCGTGGGGGTAGGGAGGGGAGCCGGAATCCGGAATTTAGTGACATGCATAATTTTCGAACGGGTAATCGGATCTTAATGAAACTTGATATTTGCAAAGACCTCATGTCTCAGATGTTCTTTTCGAGTTCAGACCAAATCCGATGAATGTGGGGGGGGGGGTCGGAGGGGGGAACTGGAAATCATGTGACACGCTTACAGTGGAGCGATCGGGATGAAACTTGTTGGGAGGAACAAAAACAATCCCTAGGTTCATCATTGACAGAACCGGACCGGATTTGTGCACTACGGGGGGAGTTGGAGTGGGGTTCCGGAATTCCGGTGTTACGGAGTTAAGTTACTTCCAGATATTCTAGGACGATGAAACTTGGCAGGTGTATAATTGACTCGGCCAAATTAACTTGGAAATAGTCACTTGCCCGATCCGACCATAGTGGGGGGAGGGAGGGGAGCCGGGATCCGGAATTTTATTGACATTCATAATTTTTGAACGGGTGATTGAATCTTTATAAAACTTGGTATTTGGAAAGACCTCATGTTTCAGATGTACCATTTCGAGTCCAGACCGGATCCGATGAATGTGGGGGGGGGGGGGGGGG